>JAKSZU010000005.1:63772147-65119647 GCA_026018925.1 Tupaia tana
GATAGCATTGATAACTCAAAATATTCATACCTTGTCATTTTGATTTTCTAAGAATTAACAAAGATGCTTATAGAACTATGTAAAGCTTGTGATTTTTATATATTTATGTGATATAAACTCATTAATAGAAAAAGAAAGTAAAATAGACAATAGGCCATAATGGCTCAGTGGTTAAGGGAGCTAGATACCACGTGGTTAATTCTTGGTTCTCATCCCAGTATTGGCAGCCCAACAGATGTGCCTGTGTGTCCAAAATCACAAAAGGAGAGATATGTGGAGGAGAAAGGGTTGTGGTATCACCATGTCTTATGGGGCTGCTCTTTCCCTTTCCCTCTCCATTTGTTTCTTTCTCATGAATGCATTGAGCTGGTAAGTTTGCAAACCTGTAAATCACAAATAAGAAAACAACATTTTTTTTTTTCTGGAGAGGTTTTTTTCTATAAGGCACACGCGCTCGCCAGAAAGACAGAGACAGAGAGACAGAAAGTGACATATCACCCCCCCCCACCAGGGGGAATGGCTATGCCACAATCCCTTCTCCTCCATTCTCCTCTCGGGATCTTGGGCACGCACGCACACGCGCCTGGCGTGAGTTTAAGCCACCAAGTCCAGGACTCGAACCACGGTCGACTACATGGGAGTCCAGCGACATAGCCATTACGCTAACTGCTAGTCCCCCAAGATCACAATTTTTAAACAGACAGATTGTTAAGTTTTTTTTTTTTTTTTAAAGTTATGGGCATATTAGGAATTTATGCGAAAAGACAAAAAGATAAATTTTGTAAAAGTGAAATATCTGCATTTAAATATCTGAACAATTGACTTTAGATTGTAAGACCTAGGAACAATATCATAGATCAGCCAATTCAAAATTTAAAAAATTAGACATAGCTTTTCTTTCCTCGAGTGTTATGATATGAGCAAGACATCGTCAAATTAATACATAAGGGTATGTTTTGTCTCAAACAACTTCTAGATTTAGGAAAAAATGTTATATAAAAAGAGATGTTTAAAAATCAAACTGATGGCTCGTAAGAACTTTAATCTATATATACTATAAATAGCTTCTATTATCTCCAATTATACTCCAGCTACATTAGTCAAAAACTTGGAATTAGAACAAAGAATAACAATTCTTGTTAAATATATTTCTCTGTAATATATAACATATGTGTGTGCATATATATATATGCACACACATATATTTGTGTGCAGTTCATTGAATGTGACATTATACCCTGGATTCAGTTGTAAAGAGTGGATAGTATACACAATCACATATTATGAATGATTGTTAGGTTATGAAAATGTTGAAAGATTTTTTCAAAAGGCAATACTTAGAATGTTATGATTTTTCTGCTAATGTTCATTAAGCGAGTTATAGAAATGTTTACAAATATTTGTTCTCCAGTTAACTTTAATATTTTCTTGAAATGGTAAGAATAGTAATGAAATGTCTGATAATCAAAACCAAAATCAAAACTTAAATTTATTTACTTTTTCTGCATATGATACTGTATGAGAATTTGTGTCAAAATGGAAATGTTCCTAAAATAAATGAGTTATAGTAATATTGTTCACTTTCTAAAGGCAATCAATATGCAGATGATTTTACTTGTAAGAAGCATTGTTACTGACAGCAACAACTATAAGAAAAAATTAAAAAATATTTTTGATGTTGATACATTTAAAATTGTTTTTATAATTTGTGTAGTACTCCTTTGAACTTAATGTTAATTAAAATGAATGCACTTTAGTATTAATGAATTTTCTTAATTTGCACAAACCAGTTTGAAAGTAATATATTGTTTCAAATCCAAATTAATTATACTAAAAAAGATAAATAAGTGTTTTCTACTTGGATGCAAATTTTAATAGGAAATAATTTTTGGTACTTGATTTAGTTACTGTAATGTTTTTAAATGACTTATACATGGATATGTAAACTTTAATTTTAATTTTTATGCAACTTAAATATACGACAAGTATTTCTGATGGCTTTTCAGCATCTGAATTGACATATTTTATAAATATAAAACAAGGTACTGAAGCTTATATGGAAATATATATATATATATATATTTATGAATTTTATATAGATAATAAATTTAAAATATATTTAAATAGTATATGTCATTTATTTATTTATTAGAGACATTTTTGCTATAGGGTGTGCAATTGCTGGAAAGACAGAGACAGACAAAGAGATGGAAAACAAGAAATCACCCCTCAGGAAGGATGCCCATGCCACAGTTCCTTCCCCTCCAGCTTCCTCTCAATATTTTGGGCACACATGCATACATGCTGCAGTAGGTTTAAAGCCACTGGATCTGGGACTCGAACCGTGGTCACCTGCATGGGAGTTCAGCGATGTAATCATTATGACATCCGCTGGTCCCAGTATATGTCATTTAAATTATGTTTCTTTTCTTTTTCTTTTTTTTTTTTTTTTTAGGTGTTTTTGCTATAGGGCACGTGCGCGTCCCAGACAGACAGAGAGAAACAGAGAGAGAGCAAGAAATCACCCCCCAGGGTGGATGGCTAAGCCCCAATCCCGTCTCCTCCATTCTCCTCTGGGATCTGAGGCACGCACGCACGCACACGCACCGGCATGAGTTTAAGCCAAAAGGTCCGGGAATTGAACTGCGGTCAACTACAAGGGAGTTCAGCGATATAGCCATTATGCTAACTGCTGGTCCCTAAATTATGTTTCTTTTTCTGCTTTCCTGAATGTGGCAGTACTAATTTCAAAACTACACATGATATCTATTTATGTTTCTATTGTACAACATTGCTTTATTATATAAATTTTAAGTATTATGGTACGTATGTCGTAATTCCTTTACATGAGCTCCTTCATTAAGATCACACAAGTTTTTTCTTAAACATTCTTTCAAGGGTCACAGTATTGAGTAATTTTGGTATTAATGGTTAATGTGAAAACTACTAAAATGTATAGGCTTTTAGTTTTCTTTTGTTTTGTTTTTAAGAGGTCTGAGAGCTGGCCAAAGTGATTTTCTTCACAACTTTATTACAACATAAATAAAGAAGAAAAAGAAAATTCGATCTCAAAGGTAGCTTATTACCAAAAGACTTTTTTCTTATTATTTAAGCCTAAAATTCCTTTCATCATGTGTCATGCTCTAGGCAATTTCCAAAATGGAAAATGTCCACACCCCTTTATGTTCTGTATGCAGTTTGTGTATAATATTACAATCGCTCAAGTTTTCAATCGACAGTTGGTAGACTACCAAGCCCATGGGAATCAATTTTAGGGGCTACTGATGAACAACTTTCAACAGAAAAGGTGTGTGTGTGTGTGTGTGTGTGTGTTTGGTGACAGCTTTGTATTACAGGATATGAACTTCTTTATATATATCCAGGTTCTAAGTAAATTGATTAAAGGAAAACACTGGAATTGTATATAAGCCTCAAAGAAAAGCTACTAGGTCAATACAATTAAAAGCTATTTTTACATCTATTTCTCTTTTTTGCAATACAGTTTATTGGTGTTTCTTTGTAGGAAGAGGGATGCTTTTTTACAGAACCTGTAAACACATCAATGAAGGAGATACCATTTTGAGACTATATATATATATATATATATATATATATATATATATATATACACACATATATATATATATATATACATATGTATATATACATATACACACACACACACACATATATATATGTTTATATGGCTTTGGAATGTTAAATTACCAAATCATCAAGTGCATTACATAATAGTTATTGAAGAGAAGTCAGGTCAAAACAAGTGTAAAATTTCATAGCTAAAAATATTTATGGCAACAGCAAAAAGATGATTTTATTAAATGAAGTCATTAAATTATAACACTTCTTTTCTCTGATTTTAATTAATTGACTCATTCTGCTCATACAAGTTTAAATGAAAGCATAAAATGTTTATAAAAAATCTAGAGAGCACACCTGTGATCACAGTATGGAACATGAAAAAGAAAATCCTCTGTTACACAGGACTCATTCTCTTTGCATCTTCATAATAAATTCTTAAAGAACAGCATTATAATAAGACAGAGGCTTAGTGGTCACCAAAATAAAATTGTAACACAATTACAGCTATATCTCTTACTTAACTATAGTACAACTTGTGGTAGGAAGCACATAAATATCAGTTCTAATTTTTAAAGTTTCTAAAGAGACAAATTATGAAAGAATCTGTGGGACTATAGCAATATTTCTAAAAACATCCTCAGATTTTGAAAATATTCTGAGTCACCTGAGAAATTCTAGGTACACTTGATTACTTTGATTTAAATGGCTTTATTGAGGTTTAATTGGTTACAAATCAAACTACACATATATAAAATGTTAACTATATACCTCTTTTTATATTTTTTCTTTTTTTGTTGGCGAGATTTTGGCTATAGGGCATGTGTGCTTGCTGGAAAGACAGAGACAGAGAGACAGAAAGCGAGAAATCACCCCCCCCACACACTGGGGGGATGGCCACACCGCAATCCTTTCTCCTCCATTCTCCTCTCGGGATCTTGGGCACGCACACACATGCGCTCAGTGTGAGTTTTAAACCACCAGGTCTGGGACTCGAACCGTGGTCGACTACATGGGAGTCCAGCATCACAGCCATTATGCTAACTGCTGGTCCCACATACCTTTTGATATATATGTTGTTTTTTGAGATTTTCCAAGCTAAAAAGATGGTCTTTCATAATTTCATACATATTGGCAGAAGATACACATCTTTTGAGCTCCATGTATAGCTCCTCCTTTTCCCCCTTCCCAATAACTTTCTCAGTTACCAGAAACCACTGATTGCATTCTCTCATCAGAAACAGATTGTACTTTTAAATTCTATATAAAGGGACTCAAAGAGTAGGGACTATTTTATCTCTGGCTTCTCTTACTCAACAAGATTACTTTGTAATTTATTCAATAGTTCACTCTTTGTTCTTGTTGATAATTTTCCATTGTAGGTCTATAACAAAATTAATTTCTCATTCACCTCGCCCTTTATTATTTTTTTTATTTTTTGGTTTTGGCTGCCGCAGTAAAGTTGCCATTAAAATAAAATTTGTGCATGAGGGCTAGCAGGTGTCGCGGGGGTGAAGGGTGTTGGACTTTCACACAGTCAACCACAGTTTGACCGTCGGGCTTATGTGTGTGTGCCCAAAATTCTGAGAGGAGAATGAAAAAGAAGGGATTGCAGCGTGGCTAGCCTCCCTGGGGGATGTTTTCTCATTTTACCTTTCTCTGTCTCTGGTGAGCACATTACCCTGTGGCAAAAATTTAAAAAAAATGTGTAAGTTTTTGCATAAATGCACGTTTTCTTTAATCTTGGACAAATGTTAGGAGCACAGTGACTAGGTAACATGATAAATAGATGTTTAATGTTTTGTGAAACAGTCAAAGTGTTATTCAAGGTAGATGTAGCATCTTTAATTTTTATAAGAAATACAGGTTTTCAGTTTTACCACATAATATTTAACAGTTTGTACTGCCAGTTATTTTTATTGACGTCATTCTAGTTGTTGTTAATGGTTTTATATTATTCTTTAGTTTTCCTGTTCTAAATTTCTAATGATTTAAAGCAACTATTCATGACATAATTTTACAATGACTGACTTTACCAAATATTATTAAAAAACTGGATGTTATGTGTTTATAATCTGCCTTTCCATATTTGTAACTACTTTTTTACTGTGTTCACAATTGAGCTAAATGATTTGACTTATATTTTAAGCTTTTCTAAAATTTCCATTTTTTGAGTTCTATGTGTTTCTTGCTTTACATTTTCTTGCGATATTAGTTCTATTCTCATTATTAAAGGCCCTGAGAAATATAACAGTGACACTATCATAAAATACTAAGTGTCATGAGAAAATAGACTTTGGTTTTGTTTAAAATAGAGACTTGAGGGTAAGTTAAGATATGTAGGGCTGCAAGCAAAAACATCAAGAGAGTATTTACTACCACACATAACAAGAATCCAGTAAATAGAGTGGTCCCTTGGTTAACTCAATAACTTGTATTGTTGTCAAGAGTTTCACTTATCCAAGTCTACATTCTAAGCATTTTGGTTTTATCCTGAGTTTTAACTCTTTGCATAGTGTTCTTTAAGTACTTCAGCACCTCTAGACATCATATTCAATGACACATAGTAGCAGGAAATGTAGGAAGGTTTCTGACTTCTTACAATTTTTAAAATTGAGAAATTTTTCCCACAAGCATCCTCAGTGGATACTCTTACCCCATATAACTTGCCTGAACTAGCAATATTCCTATTTCTAAAGTAATACCTGGTAAAAAAAAGAAGCAAGCATATTTTCTTCAGCTATAAGCAGTAAGTCAAAAGAAAGAGTTGGTACAAAGGTAGAGTCCAGGAAAAAATCTGAGAGTAGTAAAATGGCATTCCAATAATTTCATGGAGTTACTATGTACACATGAGAAAATGTATGTTTTTATCACTGATGAAATATTGAGTCCTCAGAAAAGTTACGATGCAATGTAACTACTGTGCCAACTGCAGATCCCAGCCTGGAAATACATTAAGCAAGGCAAAAATTATTATGTTCTGTGATTCTGGTAAAACACACACACACACATACACACACAAGTAAAAACAACAACAAAAAAACAACCAACCATAATTCTGTTATTGCTAGTTTAAGTGCTTCCTCTCTTTTAGTCTCTCTTCTAATCTACATGTTTCATTAGTAGAAATAAATGAACATATAAAAAGAATAAGCTTCTGAAAAGAGTATCTTAGTATTTACTAAAGAAACTCTCAAACTTTCATGTGATACATACACAAAAATATACAAACACACACCTTCTGGAATATACAGTTTAAAGCAAGCTCTAGAATAAGATGGTGGAATTTAATCTGTTAAATAATTTGGTCTGCATTTTTTCCTTCTTCCTCTCTCTCTCCCTCCCTCCCTCCCTCCCTCCCTTTCTCTCTCTCTCTCTCTCTCTCTCTCTCTCTCTCTCTCTCTCTCTGCCTCCTCTCTCTCCTCTCTCTCCTCCCCCCCCCCTCTCTTTTTAAGAGATATTTTTGCTGTAGGGCACATGTGCTCACCAGAGAGGCAGACAGACAAAAAGTGAGAAATCAATCTCTGGGGGGATGGCCACACTGCAATCCCTTCTTCTCCATCCTCCTTTTGGGATTTTGGGCATGCATACACATGCAACTGGTGTGAACTTTAAACCCCCAGGTCTGGGACTCAACCATGGTTGATTATGTGGGAGTCAAGCGATGAAATCATTATGCCATCTGCTGGTCCCATGGTCTGCATTTTTTTTTTTGCTTTATTTATTTATTTATTTTATTTTTTAAATTTATTTTTTATTATCATCATAATCTTCTTTATTTTTCAAAGTTTACTTACGTGATTTTTGCATGAGACTGAGAAGCAGTCTCAAAAGGGTCTCATGCAAACCATTTCTCTTGTGCCCCCAAAAAGTCAGGAATATCGCATGTACACCCAGGAATGGAACCTCAATCTTGCTTGTGTCCCCTATAAGGTAGAACATTGTTACCATTGCACCCCTATGGCTAGGCCTGGTTTGGATTTTCCATGCAATATAAACTCCTATATAAGGAAGATATGTGGATTAGAAAGCTCCTCAGTATAGTAAAATGTCCTACTGTGTTTACAAGTACTGGTTCAGATAGTCGGTACTGAGAATAACCACAAGACCATTTTGAACAGTGCCAGTCAGTATAAATAGTCTTTAGTGAATATTTGTTAAGTGAGATAAAGAAAATTTCTTTAACTTTATAAAATTTTGAACGTATAAAGAGTATAATGGGGATGTGAAAAAAAAGGATAGGCAGAGTCTATAATATTTAACTTGTGGTTAGTTATATGACTTTTACTTACCATGTGATTTTCTACTTAAAATGCTAGAAGGCACAGGTACTCGCCAGAGAGACAGAGACAGAGAGAGGGAGAGCTAGAAAGCGCCCCTCATGGGGCATGGATATGCCGTCAGGCTGCAATTCCTTCTTCATTTCTCACTTCAGGATTTGGGGCAGGTATGCACATGCACTCAATGTGTTTTTAAACCACCTGGTATGTGACTTGAACTGTGAGGTTTGTCATGTAAGATGCAGCTCCCTTAACCATCAAGTCATGTGCCGGTCCTATGTGTTTTTTTATTAAAAACAAACAAATGAACTGCATATGGGGCTAGCATGTGACCTGGTGGTTAATATACTGCACTCTTACATGGCCAATTGCACTTCAAGTCCCAGACTTGGCAGCTTGCTTTCTTACTTTTCCTCTCTCTCTCTCTTTTTTCCTCTCTCTCTCTGTCTCTCCCTGGTGAGTACATAGGCCCTATCCCAATTTTAAATAATGACAATAATAAATAAAATTAAATAATCAATTCTTAAAAATGTTTCAAACTGCATTTATTTGTGTATGTGTTAACTGAAAAATTAAAAGTAGGTAACTTCATGACTTTAAGAAATCCAGTACCTGATTTATCTTATAGAAGTGAAGAGCTGCTAATATTATTAGCATCCTAAAACAGTGGATTTTAGCCCATTTTTCTGTTGTTATCACTACATAACAAAGACTGAGTAATTAATTCATTCATTTTTAATTTGTCAGAGGGAGTACGTACTTGCAGGATAGAGACAGAAAGAGAAAGAAGGAAAGCACCCTCTGTGGGATGTAGTCATGCTACTATCCCTTCTCCATTTCTTCATCCTTTTGAGACTTAGGGAACATATGCACATACAACCACCATGTTTCTCAAGCCACTGGTGCCACGACTTGAACCATGCAGTCAATTCCATGGCATCTGGCTCCCTTAACCACAAGCCCATGGAGTCAGCCAAGACTGAGCAATTTATAAAGAATAAAAATGTACTTATTTGGGACCAGCAATTACTGTAGTGGCTATGTCACTGGACTCCCATGTAGTAGACTGTGGTTCGAGTCCCAGACCCAGTGGCTTAAATTCACACTGGGCATGTATGCGTGCATGTCCAAGATCCTGAGAGGAGAATGGAGGAGAAGCGATTATGGTGTGGCCATCCTCTCTGGGGTGTGATTTCTCACTTTCTGTCTCTCTGTCTCTCTTTGTCTTTCTGACGAGCACACGTGACCTATAGCAAAAACCTCTACAATAAATAAATAAATAAATAAATAAATAAATAAATAAATAAAATAATGTACTTATAATTGTATAATTCTGGAGGTTTAAGTTTAAGGAACTATATCTGCTGAGAACATTCTTGCTAGTGAAGACTCAGTAACATTTCCAAGTGCCACAGGCCATCAGGTGACAAGAGGACAAGAGAGCATGTCAGCTCTTGTCTCTTATAAATTCATTAGTATTCAACCTTATGAGCCCCACTCTAATAAACTTACTAAATTCTAATCACCTCCCAAAGCCCTACCTCCTAGTACTGTAGTTGAATTAAGTTTCTACTCTTAATAGCATTACAGTTGCAACCAAATTTTTTAACGCATAAAATTGGGGGGGGGGGCACATTTAAATTATAGCACACTGCATGTCTTTGGTTCAATCAATATTAGGTAAACACTTCCTAAAAATCTTTGCAAACTGAATTTATAAAATGTAGGAAAATAAAAGGAAGAAATTTAGAAAAGCAAAACTTACCATTTTACTGTTTCTCATTACATGCTTTAAACAATTTATTAATATTCAAAAACCTAGAATTACATTAATAAATGTCAGATATTTACCAAGATGAATTTTCTTCGTTATAATTTAATCTTTTTTTTTTTCGTGTTTCTTTTCTTTTTTTTTTTTTTGGAGAGGTTTTTGCTATAGGGCGCATGCGCTTGCCAGACAGACAGAGAGAGACAAAGAGATAGAAAGTGAGAAATCACCCCCCAGGGGGCATAGCCACGCCGCAATCCCTTCTCCTCCATTCTCCTCTCGGGATCTTGGGCACGCACGCACACGCACCCGGCGTGAGTTTAAGCCACCGGGTCCGGGACTCGAACTGCGGTTGACTACATGGGAGTCCAGCGACATAACCATTACACTCACTGCTGGTCCCCATTATAATTAATCTTAATTCCAGTGTTTTATGATGTCATCTGGAGACACAAAAACATTCATTAAAATGTTGAAAATCTATTGAAAGGTCTACTTTAAATATACAATTTTGATTATTCTCCTTATTATATAACATGCAATTATAAGGCAGTGACTCACTGAAGGGAACAGTATCTTTTATGATCCTTTAGTACAGAACGTGAGAGTGAAATATTGATCATCTGGAGTTTGTTTTAAGCATTCCGATACCAACTACGGGGAAAAGGGAACCAAGTATGAATGTCAAGCTATTAGAATCGATATTTTGCATTAGAAAGAGGGTGGGAAAGGAGAAGAGTGTAGGGAAGGAAATTAGGGAGAAAAAATAGAAAGCTAAGACATTTGTGGACACAGATATGGCTTATTATCTGTTGATGATAACGTGTATAGTACGCTCAACTGGACTGGGCTGAGGTATAGTTCATTTTGGGTGAATTCTCATTCCAAGCTAAAAAAAATAATTGATGCTTTTTGTATCCTTACTTACATAATCCTTTTTAATCATATAAGAAACCATAATTGTCTAGTTACAAAATAAGTATTCAGATACTCTCTTTCCTTTGATTGGTTGAACACACTAAACATTTAAAATGTCCTAAGTTAAATCTTCAGAAAGTAATACTGAAAGAAAATTTCCCATAGTTTGTAAACAAACAAACGAACAAACAAAAAACCTACTTGACAATATGCTTAAAGAAAGGATCATTTTTTTTAGTAAAAAAATATATTTGGAGTAAATCTTAAAAATTTATCAGCTAATAAGAGAAACTGTTAACAAGGTTTACCCAGACAAATCAAATTCTGAGCTAAAGATGGGATTACCATGTTGCATCTGTGAGTGCAAATCATATTAATTTACATTATTAATCTTACATATCTGCAGAGGACTTCTTAAGTAATATTAATATGTTTTTCTTCATTCCCTTGTCACTACTTTATTTTAATTTCTTTTTAATTTTTTGATTCATAATAGTGTTTAGAATTTTGCTATTTATTGTCTAAACTATTCAATTACCCTTGCCTTCCTCCAATCATACATACTTTTCTGCAAATGAGATTATGACATCACTGCATGTAACTTTTTTATTTTTTTTGGAGAGGTTTTTCGCTACAGGGCGCGTGCGCTCGCCAGACAGAGACATAGAGACAGAAAGCGAGAAATCACCCCCCAGGGGGGATGATCATGCCGCAATCCCTTCTCCTCTATTCTCCTCTCGGGATCTTGGGCACGCACGCACACGTGCCCGGTGTGAGTTTTAAGCCACCGGGTCCAGGACACGAACCGCGGTCGACTACGTGGGAGTCCAGCAACATAGCCATTACGCTAACTGCTGGTCCCACTGCATGTAACATTTTAATAACTTCCTTTAACTTTGACAGTACATCTTATACATAATGATGTGATTTAGACATCAGTCATTTTTTCTCATTGTTTTTATACATTTTCTCTCTCCCTGGATGTTTCTTCCTTCTCTTTTTCATCCAACCACTCAGTTTTTCAAATTGATCTTTTAAAGCTCAAATTAAGCATCATCTCCATTAGAAAGTTTTCTCTTGAACCACATGACTTATATTCTGTCAGTGTTTTACCATCTGCAAATTATTGATATCTTACTGCTCTTAATATTTATTAAACATTTGTTTGCCCATCTTTTCTAGTGCTAAGCAAGTCACTGAGTACTTACGTCATGTTTTATTAGAATTTTTGTTCCAGGGACCTGTCTTAGTGCCTAGCAAATAGTTACTGCTTAATAAATATTTGATAAATCTTAATGATGGCTAGTGAAGTCAAAGAATACAAATGTTCAGGTTGAAAATTCAGTACACCCGACTAAATTACACCCTTAGATTTGTTTATTTTTCTATGCATAATGAGTACTTTGCTCGTATTCTAAAATTCTCTAGCATATTTTCTCAATTACATAAATCATCTGATTTCATAAGCATTTATAATTTAAAAGGCAGTTATCATTTCAAAAAAGCAGTACTTCATTACAAATAGAATAACCCACACAACAAGTATGTGTGTGTATATATATTTATACACACACATACACGCACACACACACACACACACACACACTATATATATATATATATATATATATATATATATATATATAGGCACTTCAAAAAGTTTATGAAAAATAGAAATAAAACACAAGATTATTGGGACCAGCAGGTGGCATGGTGGTTAAGACGCTGGACACTCCCACATGGCTGACCACGGTTCGAGTCCTGGACCTGGTGGCCTTCTCTTTCTCTCTTGTCTCTCTCTGGTCAAATCAAAATAAAATGAATGAATGAATAAAAATAAATAAATAATTAAAAAAACAGGTTTATTTTTAAGCTAAAAAAAACAAATCTGCACATGATTTTTAAAATAATATGTATTTTCATGAGTTTTTCTGAGTACCTCTCTTGTTTGTGTATACACCCACATACATACAAGCACACACACATATGTGTACAGGTGGGGATGTCAACAAGACTGTGGAAGAATAGAATTAATGCATGAGTTTATTCTGGTGCAACAAAATTTTGAAATTCATGAGGTTTTAAAAATTTTCATAATACACATGTTTCAGGAACTTTTTGAAGACCGCTCATATTGAAATGAAGCCTGGCAACATCTCAGATCAACATAAGGTACATTATGCATGAGACAGAATGCACAGAAATAAGCCTGAGGATAAAACATGGTAAAATGATGATGAACCATACCATGTAAGTCTTACGAAAAATTGGGTGCTATCCAGATATCACGGGAAAGGAGTTAAGCATTTTGTAAATAGAGGTTTGACATGGCCTATTATTAGTTAATTGAATGAGGGAACAGATGCACAGAGATTTTTTTTTTTAATCTAACAAATTTAACACATTTTTATTAAACACCTACTATACTTTTTGCAGATATTATGTCAGAGACAGTTATACAAACAAGAAAATATAAATGAAAATTTTAAGGCAGTTGCCACAAAGTTAGGGAAAAAAATAATAGAGTGTCACACATAGAACAAACATGGCTCGCTGGTCAAATGATAGTATCAAGGAAAGAAAGAAATTAAAGGCAATGTCTATATTTTTCTCATTGGTAGATTAATATATGACAATTATTTAGAAATAGAACTTAAGAGTTTTATCCAAAATTATATTTAAAAAATCAATTGAGTTTTGGCCTGTTAATATGGAAGTCTCCTTTTATAATCCAAAGGACATGTAAACATGGAACCAGCTATACATTCCTGGTCTCCTAAAGTGAGAAATAGATGGAAGAAAAAGATGTAAATCTGACAAACAGTAAAATAAAAAAAACCTAATGGTGTAAATATGTATTTTTAATAATTCCATGAGTTTCATGTGTACATATGTATTATGTTATAGTTCACATAATAATTAAAATAACATTATTTATTTTTAATAAAGGAATGGAAACTAAGAATACAAAATTAAACACTGTTATATATGTAATTGGCTATGGTCAAAAATATTCTAGTGAGATTTTTTTTAATTGCTTTTGTGCCTTCCTGTTATCTTTGAATTGATATACTTGGAAAGCAACTTAGAAATTATGTATCAAAAACAGTACAAATGTTTAAATTATTTGATAAAACATTTTCATTTGTTAGAATTTGTTTTGTTTAAATTATCACTGGCATATTTTCAAATATATTTAATATTTGTAAAACAGAGAGAAAGTTGAACCAACTGATTTCAAAATGAAGATATTTAACTTATTATGATGAATTTTTCTATGGGTTATTGTTTTGCAGTTTAAAAAATTACAGTCCTTGGGACCAGCAGTTCGCGTAATGGCTATGTCACTGGACTCTCATGTAGTTGACAGCGGTTTGAGTCCTGGACTCGGTGGCTTAAACTCATGCCAGGCGCATGTGTGTGTGCCCAAGATCCTGAGAGGAGAATGGAGGAGAAGGGATTGTGGCTTGGCCATCCCCCCTGGGGGGTGATTTCTGGCTTTCTGTCTCTCTGTCTTTCTGGCAAGCGCATGCACCTTATAGCAAAAACCTCTCAAAAAAAAAAAATTACAGTCCTAAATAATTTTTGATGATATGGACAATGAACACAAGGTATTTCATAAATGTTTAATAAAAGAACTAAGCAGCATGGTATTGCAAAACTCTATCCCTGATTCAAATAATGTCAAGTAGAAAATATTATATATTCACTTATTCACAAACTCACATAACAAATGGAATTTTGAAAGAAGGGATTGTGGGTGACTGTAATACCATTACAATTTTCTGCATTTTGTAATTTCCCTGTCACAAACTGATTAATTTGTAGATTGAAAACATCACATTTCCCTGACATAACATTCATGAACTCTGTGGATCAACTAAAGACTCACGTAAAGATTCTAAAATATTGGGACCAGCAGTTAGCATAATGGCTATGTCGCTGGACTCCCATGTAGCCGACCGCGGTTCGAGTCCTGGACCCGATGGCTTAAACTCATGCCAGGTGCATTTGTGTGCGTGCCCAAGATCCCGAAAGGAGAATGGAGGAGAAGGGATTGCGGCATGGCCATCCCCCCGGGGGATGATTTCTCGATCAATTCATATGACTTTGAAATATCACTTTTCTTAGTGAATTTACTGATTCCAGAAAAAGGAGAAATAAATTTAAAGGACTTAGCTGTTCTCAAATAAACAGATTTGTATAAAATTTTTATGTTTAAGTGAAGGTGATGATACTCCTGTGATCAATGATATAAATGTTTAGCATAAACACCATAACACTCATTTTGAGAGAGCCTTGAACAGACTTGGAGCTGGAGACTGCTAAGTTGCTGATTGCTGAGAGTATAGGTAACAAGTGAAAATAAAAGAGTGATGCCGTTGATTGCTTACTGTCCTGGTCTCAGCACGAGGCTAAATCCAGGTTAAACAGTGCCATCTCCCATTTCCCCTGCAGGTCGCCAATCCAGTGGAAAGTCCTATGAACCAGCACAGAAGTTGGTGTCATTTCAGAGTGGTGGGACCCACCACAAAAGACTCAAAGAGTAGGGAACCAGCAGGTGGTGTGGTGGTTAAGGCGCTGGACATTCCCACATGGCTGACCATGGTTCAAGTCCTGGATCTGGTGGCTTGCTTTCTCACTTTCCCTCTCCCTCTCGCTCTCTCTGGTCAAATTTAAAAAATGAACAAATGAATAAATAAAAGTTAAATAAATAATTCTTTAAAAAAAAAAAAAAAAAAAGACTCAAAGAGTTTAATGAGGTCTAGGTTAAGAGGAAAAGGGCCTGAGGGAAAGACTAGGAGTGGAAGAGTACAGAGTGCTCAGTTAAAGAGAGGATAGTTGCTTCAAGATTTTCCCATTCTCCCCTGATAAGGAGGCCTCAGTGGAAGCTGAAGAAAAGGAACTCAGATGAAGGTACTGGAGAGATCTAGGAATAAAGGTACCTAGTCTAGGATCCATGAATGTTTAAAATCGTGACCAGCCGGCAGGGAGTAGGAGACCAGTCCTTGTCTGTAACTCCCTGGCTGTGTACCGTGTTTATGTGGGGAAGGTAGATTTCTATATGAGGCCTGCCTGCTAGGTAAAAATTTATTTATTTATTTACTTTTTTCTCTAATAGTCAGAGGACAAATGAGTTCACCAGAGAGGATACAAAGAGATAAGAAGAAACCCCCACAATGGGGCATGATCATGCCACCATCTCTTCTCCATTTCCCCATCCTGATAGAATTTGGAACATGCTCACCTGTGTCTGGCATATTTTTTACATTACCAGGGCCAGGGTTCAAACCTGGGTCAGTTATGTGGGATCCAGCTCCCTTAACCACCAGGCTATGAGGCCTTGACAAAGTTTTTATTTGTTTATTTATTTATTTAAGATTTTTGCTATCGGGCATGTGTGCTCATGGGGGTGAGAATGTCAGAGAGACAGAGAGACAGAAACAAGAAATCACACCCCTCTGGAGGTGGGATGGCCAAGTGTCAATTCCTTCTCCATTCTCCTCTCAGGATTTTGGACACACAAGCACACATGACCAGTGTGACTTTGAAGCCACTGGGTCCAGTACTTGAACTATGGTTGGCATGTGGGGATCCAGTGACGTAACATCATGCCATCTGCTGGTCCTGGTAAGGTGTTTTAAATTCCCTATGGGTCAGGTCTGAAAACTCAGAGGTTATCATCTAGAAGCAAGACTACCCAAAATGAAATGAATTTTCTTTTATCACAAAAATTCTCAAAAGTCATGCTGAACTATGGGGTGATATTTAGCATCAACTTTACCCAGTTGGAGTTTTCATTTAACATGGTGAGCATGGAAGAGGTAAGCCAATATGACTGATTTTTCTATAAAAGAATTAGTTATCCCACACCTGGTGGGTTAAAACTCATGCTGGGTGGATGTGTGTGTGCCCAAAATCCTGAGAGGAGAATGGAGGAGAAGGGATTGCAATGTGGCCATCCTCCCTGGGGGGTGATTTCTAGCTTTCTTTCTCTCTCTCTCTCTCTCTCTCTCTCTCTCTCTCTCTCTGAAAAATGCACATGCCCTATAGCAAAAATATCTCTTGAAAAAAATGAAAGAAAGAAACAACAAAAAAAGTCACTACAGAAACATTATCTCTGTTCTCAATACTATAGCCTGATTGGGGAAAATTAAACAACAATGCTTAAGTATAATGTCTTTATGGTACTAGCCCAAGCTCAATGTTATTGAACACACGGTACCATTTCTGGCTCCCCCCCTCATTTTTATTATGCAGTCCATTTTATATTTGGCATATGTATGGTAGACCTGCACATTTGAACACTTAGTCTTAATTTAAGAGATTTCTAACATTGAGTCATGGCTATCAATAATAAAACTCAAAATTCAGGTAACCAGAAAAAAAAAAAAAGAATTAGTTATTTTATTCTGATATTTTGTGAGTTATTTCACTGATATGTGAAACTTTCATTTGCTCCCTGAGAAAACAATGACTTTCACACTTACTAATTTTTTACATGAGAAAAAGCTAATTCCTTATAATTTGTTAATCATGAATAAATTACCCACAAGGCTAGAATTAAATGAAGTCAGTTGGAAAGAAGGCCAAGTAATAGTTTTATTTCATGATGTGAAATTTGACTCACCTTGCCCATTGCACACAAAAACTGAACATCCTATTTTATGACCAGGTATTGTAACATATTTAGGTTGATGACCAAAATATAATCTCAATTTTATTTTCTTTCTGCTGCTGTTTCTAGAAATTACTGTTCGTGTATTTCCCAGGGGAATGCTTCATCAGCCAGATTCTCCCAATGGTTTAGAGATTCAAGCAGGTGTTTTGTAATAACTAAGTGATATTTACAGATGGGAGGAATTCACAGTCCCACAAATACATTGGAAACACTGAAGGAGGGTACACGCTCCCCCATTTTGTAATTATTATATTGTAAGCTAACATTGTGACTTACGCTATGATCTGTAGAAGGATTTCAAAGTTGAATATGGCTTCATGGCTAAGAGAACAGATCCCACATGGCCCACTATACAGTTTGAATCCTGGCTCCTGTGGCTTAAGAAACATATTGGGCACATAGGCTTGTGTGCTCCAAATCTTGAGTGAATGAAGAACCGGATAAAGGAATTGTGGAATGATGTGCCCCACTACTGTGGTGGCTATCTCCTCCTTCTCTCTCTCTCTGTCTCTCTCTACTCTAGTGAACACACACACCCTCTAGCTTATAAGAAAAAAAAAAAAGAATTAGAATGTTTATGACAGTGTTTCTTAAATTAGTGTTTCATTGTCTACCATTCCTATTGGGTCGTTGGGAAAGTCATGACGTATTTTTTGCATAGAAAAATACGTCATGACTTTCCCCAAAACATAGAAAAATATGTCATGAGTTTCCTGATAACCTAATATATTTTTTGACAGTCAAATAGAGCTTTTTTGTAGCAATGTTACTCATCATTCATCTTTAAAAATTATTATATGGATTATTTGTTTAGAATTAATATCAATTAATAGATTATTTACTAGTAATCAACTCACTTAAATATTTAAGTGTGATTAATTTGAGGTCATATGATGATTTACAAAATTACCCAAAACTTTTTCTTTTTTCCAGGGGCTTGTACAAATAAAAAGTGCATCAGAATCAAAGCAGTTTACAGTCGATAGATGATGGTTCTTTCTTTCCTTCTAGCTACTAGAGGAATGTGAATCTCAGAAGTGATGCCCTAAGGCAAAATTTCGGCATCTATGATTACTAATATTCTTAACGTACATACAGTGTTTCTTGGCAGGAAAATTTAAGTATTACTTACAGAATAACTACATCATTTCCATTTCCTCCAGATTGATAAAAGCGACATGCCTTCTTACTCCTATTCGTGGTTTCATAGTAATTAGAAATTTCAAGAAATACAGATCTAAAAGTTTATGTAGAACAGAAACTGTTGTTTCTTGAACCTTCCTAAGCAAGAAAGAGAACCATTCCCTCCATGAAGTAACAAATTCTCCTCTAGAAAAAAAGTAAGAAAGATCCTGGGTACTTATTATTTAGGATGTAAATATTTCTTTCTTTCTAGGGGGAAGACAAAGATTTTCAAATTTAAAACATGTGATTTAGCCCTTTTGAAATGAAATTACATAGGAAAATAGGTGTCTAAATTTCCTGGGAATTTCTTGCCTGGTTACTTTTCCCCAGGACCTTTCCCTAAATTTAACTATCAAAAGGAAATATTAAATGTCAGCAGGTGGTGTGGTGGTTAAGGGCACTGGTCTCCCACATGGCCTACTGCCGTTCAAGTCCTGGACCTGGTGTCTTGCTTTATCACTTTCCCTTTTTTTCTCTGTCTCTCTCACTCTATCCATCTCTGGTCAAATTAAAAATAAATAAATAAGTACAGTTACATAAAAATATTCTCTCTTTTTATTTTTTGAGAGGTTTTTGCTATAGAGCACGTGCACTTGTCAGAAAGACAGAGAAAGACAGGGAGACAGAAACCGAGAATTCACCCCCCAGGGGGGATGGCCATGCTGCAGTCCCTTCTCCTCCATTCTCTCGGGATCTTGGGCACGCACGCACACGTGCCCGGCGTGAGTTTAAGCCACCGGGTCCGGCACTCAAACCACACTCGACTACATGGGAGTCCAAGGACATAGTCATTACGCTAACTGCTGGTCCCAATAAAATTATTCTTAAAAAAAGGAAATAAGAGAAGTTTATATTTCTTATATGAGACCAAAAGCTTTTATCATTAAGAGTAAAAATTACTGCAAGTTTATTATCCTTCACATGTTAGGATCAAAGTATTTTGAAAAAAAAAATAAAAGCAAACAAGCTCTGTCTCAAACTTTCAAAACATTTTAAAGACACAAAAGTGAAAAATATTGTGATGATAACATGTATGGTAATATCATTGACTGAACCAATATATAGTGTATTCACTAAGGGGAAAATTTATTTGAAATTCTTTAATGACATACAGTGATTGAAGATTTAAAAAAAAAGAAATGCTAACATTGAGAAATCTAGGAAAGGCTTGTCTTCCTTCAGTAATGTAACTGAATCTATAGAAAGCTTTCGAATGGTAGAAATAATGGATCCGGTAATTCCAAGACAGGTAACTTAGGGAAAAGATCTCTTGGTAGTCTTCAGTTAGAATCATTGACAGCAATCTATCTTGCTTAGTTGTACAGTCAGTCATGTCTGTAGGAAATAAGGAAAACTTTGCTAATTTAAATGGAATAGCAAAAAGGTCTTATTTTTCTTTTTTAAAATGAATAAAATAGTTCTTACTACACTTTAGATTAATTATAACGTGCTAGATACAAATCTAACATTTTGATGTCTTTTCTCTTAGTGTAACTATGGTAACATCAGTACATTAAAAAGACTATTTTATCTTAAAAACATATAAATACAGTACGCATGTTATAAAGGCTTAAAAACCCAAGTGTGCTTCTCTACTCCATAAAGAGTTACGCTGCTTGACTCTGCATAAATTGCCAGTGCCAGAAAATTTCTGAGGAAAGGCATTTTTTAAAGGTAAAGTACTGAATCTCATGATCGCAAGGGCATGTATTGTTATTGTGAGTCCGTCAGATGATAAATGAGGATGAGGCTTCCAGAAATTAATTAGCTGAAAAGAATACCTACCTGTTTCAGTAACTTTCCATGGAAAGTGTGCATTCAATTATATGCCAGAAGTCTTCTCTTTTTTTAGCTATTAGCTAGTAATTTTGTAAAATTCTAGATCTGAAAGTGAATAAGTGAAGTGTTAAGTCATTAAAAAATGTAATTGATGTTGTTTTGAGTAAAAATAATATGAAAAAAGGGAGCAGTAAAATTTGTTTGTTTTTGCCTTTTAAGAATCTTCCACTTGAAGAGTAATGTGTAATGAAAACACTTTTAAATAACTCTTGCATTCTAAATATTATTAATAGTCTACATATAGTGTTGGTTTAAAAAAAGTATATCATATCTGTAATCAAAAGCTCACCAGGAATTTCTACCTATTTTTATAATCTATCATGGATGTAGTTATTTCTTAAAATATTCTCATACTATTATAATTAGTTGAATTTTGGTACAATAAGCTATGTTGATGTTATTTAATAAAACGTTGATATAAAAGCCTTGAGCTCACCCCGTGTGAATATAACCAATAATAAATAATGCCAGATTTGATTTTTCTGGTATTTGAATATGTCACCTCAACCTCGTTTTCTGTTAATTATTAATTATTCTTTTGTCAAAGATTTATTAGGATTGGCTATGTGCCAAGGACTCCACAATAAAATAACTGAGTCCTAAAACAACAGTATAGCATAACAGTTAATTTCATTGACTTTTAAACCAGATAAACTTGAGCACAAATTTAATTTTATCATTTAGTGTTTGTGACTGATACTCTAGATAGTAATTAGATCATTTTTAAATTTTAGTTTAACTGTAAGTAAAATGCCAGTGATACCAATAATGATAATAAATATGGCTTCAAAGGAACCTAGGCACATAGCTTGTACATTTATCAAATTAATTCAAAATGGATCATAGATGCCAAGTAAAATGTAAAACTATAACATTCTAAAAAGGAAATCTAGGTACCTTTGTTTGATAATCACTTTTTTTTTTTTTTTGAGAGGTTTTTCGCTATAGGGTGCGTGTGCTCGCCAGACAGACAGAGAGAGACATAGAGACAGAAAGCGAGAAATCACCCCCCAGGGGGGATGGTCACGCCGCAATCCCTTCTCCTCCATTCTCCTCTCGGGATCTTGGGCACACACGCACACGCGCCCGGCGTGAGTTGTAAGCCACCGGGTCCGAGACGCGAACCGCGGTCGACTATGTGGGAGGCCAGCGACATAGTCATTATGCTAACTGCTGGTTCCCGATAATCACTTTTAAAATACAATAAGAACATGATCTATAAAAGAAAATTGCACTGTATTAAAATTAAAAACTTATGATCTGTAAATGATACTGCTCAATGAACAGAAGGGCAAGTTGCAGACTGGAAAAAATGTTTGCAAAAGACATATATGTTAAAGGATTAGTTTCCAAAGTATACAAAGCACTTACTAAAAAACAAACAATAAAAAGTAATACAAAACCAAACAGAGCTTACAAAGTGTATGAAGGATGTGAACACACATATCAATGAAGATGATATACATATGGTGTTATGGTTTAGACAGTAACTTGTCTCCCAGTGGTCATGTTTTGGAATTTGATCCCCATTCTAATGACAGTGGGAGGTGTGAGAGCTTTAAGAGGTGGGGGTGAGGCTCAGTGGGTGGTATTAGATCATGCAAGATCACCTTGACCAATAGATTAATGTCGTCATACAAAGATGCAGTCAATTTTATAGGTCCTGTGAGACAAGATTGTATCGGCTTTATACAGTGTATCATCTATCCAGCTATTTCTTAAAATATTTCAATACGGATTTTAATTATTTTGAATTCATGAACGACAAGAACAGGTTATAAAAGGAAGATTGCTGCTCCCAAGTCTCTGTTTTTGTGTACACTTGCCATTTTCTCTGTGTCTGTCAGCCTTGTTGCAACATAGCACCAGAGGCCCCATTCCTTTGGACTTACCTATCACCAGAATCACAAGCCAAATAAACATTGATTTTTTTTTTTTAAATCACCCAGTTTCATGTATTTCTGTTAGTGGATTAAGACAGATGGCAAGTAAGTTTAAAAAAATCTCATTAGCATATGTCATTAGAAATATGCAAATTAAAATGGTAATTATAACTACATACCTGTTAGAATAGCTGAAATTTAGGACCAGCAAGTGGGATAGTGGTTAAGGTGCTGGACTCCCACATGGTCAATTGTGGTTTGAGGGCCAGAACCCTCAACTTGAAAATCACACTGGACAAATGTGTGCATGCCCAAAAATTCTGAGAGGAGAATGGAGGAGAAGGGATTGAGATGTGGCCATACTCCTGAAGGGTGATTTCTCACTTTCTGTCTCTCCATCTCTCTCTGCTTCTCTAGCAAGCACACGTGCCCTAGAGCAAAAATCTCTCTCGAAAAAAGAAAAAAAAATTCAGAACACTGACAACTCCAAATGTTGACTGAGATGTGGAGCAACAGAAACTCTTGTCTATTGCTAGTGGAAATGTAAAATGATGCAACAACTTTGGAAGACTGGTGGTTCCTTATGAAATTAAATATACCCTTATCCAATAATTGGATAATAATTGGTGTTTACCCAAATGATTTGAAAACATGTCTACACAAAAACCTGGACATGAATATTTATAGCAGTTTCATTCATAATTGCCAAAATTTGGAAACAACCAAAATAGTTATCAAGAGATTAATAAATACTAAATAATTTCTGCTATAAAGTAAAATACATACTATATGATTTCGAATATAAGGTAAAACTATAGATGCAGAAAAATGAACAGTGGCTGGTAGGGGATTAGAGAAGGTGGGTAAGAGAAAATTTGTAGGGCAGTAAAGCTATTTTGTATGATGCGATGATGGTCAAAATATATCATCTGGCTTTCTGCTCTGGAGCTGGCACTTAGCACGTACCAAGATGGAAGTTATATGATTGTAGTGATGATGATGGCAACGATAAAGAAGACAGTACATAGGGCTAATCTCTAGTGCAGGGCAAGCACTTCCATAAGGAGTTGGTTCACCCTTGGTCAACTACAGTTGGAACTCTAATCCTGTCTCTTTGAAAAACACACCAGGCATACAAATGTGCACATGTGCCCCAATCCTGGCAGGATAGGGTAATTCAGGAAGAGGAATTGCATTGTAACCCTAGCCCGTCATGGGGGAGATCTTTCTCTCTCATTCTCTTTCTATCTGGAGACTACATAACCTCTGGCAATAAAAAGGAAATTAAAAAAATATGATATATTGAGGCAAGACACACAGTGTATTCTGGATGGGAAAATGCATTTTGTATGCTATAGTGAATGAATATAAGGTAAATTTTAATAATTAAAAAAAAGAATGATATACAAGAGGAGCCTTTTTACATGGATAAAATGTGTCACTTTACCAAAAACAAAAACAAACACAAACAAACAAAACTCCCAAATCTTTGAAGAATAAAGAAACACTTTAATTTTGGTTGAAGGACTGAGGACATCTATGTATTACAGAGTGATTGTACAGAAAGATATCTTTTGAGCTGAGATTTGAAGATTTGAAGACTAAGCTGATTAGCCAAACCTGGAGGTAAAGAAGCTTCCCAGATGAAACAAAATTACCATCCCCATATATAACAAATTTGTACTGTGCAACAAGAACCTGCTTTAAACTTCCGTACCAATTTACAATCCCCATACTGTACCACACAAGGTGAATTGCTATTGAAAATACCACTAAGAGAGGGCTATCTAAAGACACATTTGGTAATGTTAACTATATCAGAATGACACTGTACAGTTTAAAAACAAATTTACACAGCCTGACATTTTAATTTTTTTTCTTTAAAAGGAGTGAGTTGTGTATGGGAGAGGGTTAAATGCTTTATAGACAAGGGAAAAAAATTGCTCTAGAATCAGCTCATTTATCATCATCTTCATCCTCTTCATCATCTTCTTCCTCATCTTCCTCCTCCTCTTTCTTTTGCTGTTTTCAGTCTTGGCAACTCCCCCCACCCCCGCCATTTTTCTTTTTGCTACATCAGGCTTTCCTTTAGGTTGGTATGCAGCAATATCCTTTTCATATTTTTCTTTCAGCTTAGCAAACTTCTTTTCATAAGATTGTTTATCATCTGCAGCAGTGTTATTCCACACCTCTCTCAGTTTCTTTGCAACATCACCAATGGATAGGCCAGGATATTCTCCTATGATTTGGGGGCATTATGTAAAACAAAATAAGAAAAAGGCTAAAGGAGGCCTCTTGGGTGTACTGGCATCCTTGAACTATTTTTTTGTTTGTTTTTGTTTGCTCTGTAGGTGGGAAATAGGTTTCATTTCTCTTTCATAACTGGCTTTGTCTGCCTTTGCCATATCTTCATATCTTCAACTTCTTTTTTTCTCATTAACAGACATGGTCTTCCACCTCTCAGAGCACTTTTTTGAAAACTCTGAGAAGTTGACTGAAACATTTGAGCACTTTTTTTTTTTTCCTTTATTTTTTTCTTTTGCTAGAGAGTGCCTGTGCTTGCTAGAGAGAGACAGAGGAGAAGCATGAAATCATCCTTCCCACCATGAGTCATGGTCATGCTGTAATCCCCTCTCCTCCATTTCTCCTTCCCTTGTGTGGGGTTTTAGACATGCACACATATGCCCAGCATGTTTCTAAAGCCATTGAGTCTGGGACTCAAATCTCAAAATCAGCCATGTGGGATCCAGCTGACCCAACCACCATGCCACGTGCTAGCCCTTATTTGCCTTAAGTAGTCAGATAAATTATTAGAGAGGTGTTCTAAACCATTTATTCAGAATGTCCTAAATGTAGAAAATGCATTTATTTTAGATGTAATTTTTGGCTTTGGAATTAACGTAGGATTGTTTGTGGCTAGAGATAAATTAATTAAATTTAATATACATATATTTGAGGCTTTTGAGTATTTTGAAAATACATATTTTTCATTTTTCTCCATCAAAATTTTACTGGGTCAGAATGAATGTACTGAAGTCATGTTATTATTGTTCCTATTAATTCCAACTCCGTTTTTTTCTTTTTAGAGAGATTTTTTTCTATAGGGTATGTGCACTCAATTGAGAGACAGAGAGAGACAGAGACAGAAAGTGAGAAATCACCCCCAGGAGGGATGTCCGTGCTGCAATCCCTTCTCCCCCAGTCTCCTGAGGAAAAATGGAGGAGAGGGGATTACAACATGAGCATGCCCAATGGTGGGAAGGATGCTTGCACGTGCACCTGGAGTGAGTTTCAACTCTCTGAGTCTGGAACTCAAACTGTGGTTAGCCATGTGGGAGTCCAGAGACAAAACCATTATGTTATCTTTGTCCAATTCTAACTTTTTAATTATCACTGAGGAGGCACAAATGGACATTTAAAAAAAATCAGTAATTGACCAAAAACTAACTTCCAATGTTATATGACCAAAGTAGTCTCTCTATATGTATGTATATTTGGAAATAGTGAATAGATTTTTTTCTAAACTACATGGTATAATTTTTATATACCCTAGATCAATAAATGATAAAACATGCCTTAATTATACTTTTGTAAAGACACTTCTACATACAATTTCCTAATTACTAAAAATTGAATTGTCAATATAAGAAATCTATTTACAAATATGAAATCTGTTATAAATCTACTATGTTATTTGAAATGTATTTGCTAGATGTATACTTTGTTCTTAAAATGTACTTGGTATTTATTTACTTTTGGTGGGGTGACAGTTTCTTTATCGTACTATCTTTCTCTAAGTAAAGTGTCATCAGCCTCCAAATTGTTGATTATTTTTTAAAAGCTAAGTGCTAGCAAGACCCTGAGAACCTTGATATATGACACGGAGAACACAAGGTGATTGATGGCTGCCCATAGGTCTGAAAATGATATAGTCTGAAATAAAAATACAATTTGTCTGATGTGAAAAATACAGTTGTCCCGAAAGTCTCAGAAGCATCAATGTGGCTATCCATAGGAAGTACCAGTACTGATAATGGTCTAAGTTTACCACAGTTAAAGTCAATCTTTGAGGCACCATTTATTACCACCCCAAGTACTTTTTATTTATTTATTTATTTATTTTTTGATAGTATCCAAAAGCAGAATTCATGGTCATCCAAGAAAGATCAAACTTCTAAGTTACTATATCAACTTCTAAAAGTTAATGAGCAGCCTGGGGACTTATGATTTACTGTCAGTCCACCAAGAAATGTCAGTGCCCTGGAATATGAGAAGGCAAGTGTCATCTAGCAGATTTGTGAACTTTTCACTTTGCCATTCTGTAGACAGCAAACAGAAAATTAGTCTATAAATAATTGAACTTCAATTTTTTTTTGAAAATCTATCACAGCATGTTAAAAGCAATTTTGTTCTTGAATTAGCTCTCCACAAGTAGTAAATACGTCAAACAGTCTTTAAATAATGCAACATATAGAGCAACAGATAAGAAGATTTAATAAGAGCAAGAGAAAAAACACATTAGAAAATATTCAAGATGTATGATTTTGTTGCTGCCTTTTCTCTCTGAGAAAATTGGAATATAAATCTGGTTTAAAAATGCCAATTAAAAGTAGACAATTTGCATAATGATGTTTTAATATTCTCAGAAAATGATCCAAATTTGTAAATAAACATTTCTAATATGACTTTCTCTATTCTGTACACAGAAGAATGTATATCTCTGTCTTCTTAAGAATTTCAAGTGAATCAAAAGGCTCATAAAGAAATAGAGTGAAAGATGAAAGATAAAACTTAGTTCAATGAAGGCCCTACAATATGATCCTTTTTTTCCCAGTTATCTAGAGGGCATGTGTGCTCACTGAAGAGAGAGAGAGAGAGAGAGAGAGAGAGAGGTAGGGAAAGGGAGAAAACACTCCCATGGGACATGGTCATGCCATAATACCTCCTCTTTCATTTCTTCTTTTAGGATTTGGGGTACTCTGGACATGGACCCAGGGCATTTTTCAAGCCACTTGTTTAAGACTCAAACAGTACAGTCAGCCATGTAGGATCCAGGCACCTTGACTACTTTGCTTCTGGATGCCCCTAAATTGTTTATATTTTATTCCATCTATGTTTTGATATGCACAATATTTTATTTTTGATACTGTTTATGTTTTAAAATGCACAATTTGGAAGAAAATGTATAATTTAATCCTGATAATAGCAAAATAATATAGTTGATTTGGGTATATCGTATAAAATAACAATTTATTGTCACTAGTAATTATATATATATTTTTTTGAGAGGTTTTTCTATAGGGCGCGTGCGCTCGCCAGAGAGACAGAGAGAGACAGAGAGAAAGAAAGCGAGAAATCACGCTCCCCCCCCCAAGGGGAGAATGGCCATGCCGCAATCCCTTCTCCTCCATTCTCCTCTTGGGACCTTGGGCACATACGCACATGCGCCTGGTGTGAGTTTAAGCCACCAGGTCCGGGACATGAACCGTGGTCGACTACGTGGGAGTCCAGCAACATAGCCATTACGCTAACTGCTTGTCCCACTAGTGATTATATTTTAAGAATTGAAAATAAAATATAAAATAAAATACTGAATGATAATAAATGTCTACTACGGGGTCAATAGGTGGTGCATTGGTTAAGGCACTAGACTCCCATATGGTCAACCACAGTTTGAGTCCCAGACCTGGAGACTTGCTTTCCTACTTTCTCTCTTCTCTCTCATCTTTGTCTGGTGAGTGCTTGTACTCTATAGCAAATTGAAAAAATAATAATAAATAAACTTAAATAAATAATTTTTTTTACAAGTCTGCCAAGAGCATCCTTGGTAACATGATACCTCACTTCCCAAGGTTGCTTCAGTGTATGTTTCTTACAAATAAGGATATTCTCCTATGTAACCACATGTGATCATCATAATGAGAAGAGTAATGCTGAAGAGGTAGTATGGTTGGAAGGGAGTAATCAAAGGAAAAAAAAAAAGCAAAATATTTATGGGACACAATAATGGAAAGTTGTCTTTTGATGATAATGTGTATGGTAAATTACTTTGAGCTAATATGCTGCAAAGATTCATTCTGTATGTTCTGGAGATGTACAGTGATTACATTTTTTTAAAATAAGAAAATAAAGTACAAAATAAAGAGAAAACTTATATATAGAAAAGATTATGGAGTTATTTCATTTATCCTCGAAATTTAAATTTGTCTACTCATTTACATTAATGTCTTCTTGTATATGTCTTTTTTAAATTGAACATAATATAATCCCTAATTATCGTTATTTAGTTTGATTCTCAACTATTGCATATTTGGACAGTAGTAGACCCTTCAAGATATCTTTTGTGTGACTTCGACGTGTTTGTACCGCATATGAGAATGTTATCCCTTTCTGGTGTGTATATACATACACACACACACACACGCACGCACGCACAACAATATTCTAGATTATTTTTGAATCTTTTACTTCAGTTTTTAAACAGTCATTGTCCAAAAAGTGTTGGTTCCCTTTAGAGGAAAATGGTGTTTGTGAACTATTATCTGGGCACAAAGTGGGCCCTGTGCTGTTGGGATGTCACTGCTCATATAGATACTTAATGGAGAAGGCGAGGGGATATATGTATGTATGCATCTGTGTATAAATACACATACATGCATATGTTTGTATATATATGTACATGCATATATATGAATTTATTCTGTATATATTTTAAACACATACAAACATAGATGTATATATGCATATATACACATGCAAATACAGAGATGCTTGTGTAATATATTATATATCTATAATATATAACTATAAATTCACATCTCTGATTCTTATTCACAGCTATTTTAGTTTTTTTCCTTTAGCATATTGATGCTTTTCTTCTCTCTCAGTGAGAAAACTATGTATAATTACCTTGTTAATTTACTTGTTTGGCCAATTCCATTATACACACTCAATCTCTTACGGCTGCTGTTGCTGATTCTTCTTGCCCAAAAACACTCTTCAGCCTACCAAGTTCTGAACACTTACATTATGTGGTAATGTGTACTTATTTGATGCCTAGTAAACGTGGAGATAATGGGGAAGACAATTTATAGTAGACAATTTGGCTTCACATTTTCCATTCATTTAAATATCTTTCTAATATACTTTCTTCCGTGACAAAGTTGAAAAATCGAAAAACTGCGTTTCCCAAACTCCTGAGGAGTTACTATTCTCGGTATGATTTAACAGCTACCAAATAGATGTACTCATGCAATTTTGTCAAATGGAAGGAGTAAAGATGTTATAAACTGCTCCTTTTGCTCTTTCTACGGAAAAATATTATCGTAGAGGTTTTCATTATTTTCTCTCAAGTTCCTGATACATTAATTTCTGATCCTGGTGGGCTTCACCTCCAATCATAGTTGCCTTACTTGAATTGTTTCAGTTTAATTAGTAGTTCTGTAACCATAAGTTGTTATGGAAGTTTTCACAGTGGAAGTAGGCTGTAGCTATGAAACAACCCTGGTGGTTGTTTTTTTTATTATTTTTTTTAGAATTATTTTACTTATTTCTATGTATTATTATTATCTTTTTAATTTGACCAGAGAGGGACAGAGAGAGGAAGAGAAAAGAAAAGTGAAAAAGCAAGCTGCCAGTCCAGGATCTTAACCACCATGCCACCTGCTGGCCCTCTCAAAGTCATTTCTGATGCTCAGATTAGAGCTTATTTCTTTATCTTTCTCAGTGACACATTTAATACATTTAATAGATAAAATATTTTTTTCTCTTTGATTAATATAAATTGTATACATATAGAATTTTGTCTTTTATTTTCTGATACATCTAAACACTTTAATAAAGAAAGATATTGTATGTATCCACTCAATATATACCGACTACCCGCACTCTATGGTAGAGAGCAAAAAATTGGAGGACATAAAAGCAGTGAAAGTACTTAACGAGAATAGGACAGTGTGGAATGGGGGAGGTGAGGAGAAGAGGAGAGAGAAAGATAGCAAGAGAACAATAGAGAGGCAAGACGTTAGTGAGAAACAGATATGGCTTATTACGTCTTGATGATGACATGTATAGTATTCTCAACTGAATTGGTCTGAGAAATATTTCATGATGGGTAAAGTCTTTTTACAAGCAAAATGAGAAATAGCGATTGACTGTTTTAAAAATAATTAGAATAATAATAATAATGATTGGGAAAAACATAGAAAAGATATTGAATTGGGGACATTAATGTCTCTGTATTGACTGACATGCATGGCATTCCCTTTTGAAAAAGCAATGTAATACACTGTAAAATTATATCTAATCCAATGTAATATAAAGAAGATTATGATGATAATAAAAATAAAATTAAAAAAATAAAAAAAAAAAACAAAAAGAAAAAATAAAGAAAGTAACTACTCAAAAAAAAAAAAATAGTGCCTGGTCCTAAAACTGTTCTTAAGATGATAATGTAAGACCTGAACATAATCACCCAATTAAATTTACTTTTGTCTTATAATATCTCTGTAATTAAAAATTCAGTTCCCTCACCCATCTTTCATTCCTCCTTTCACTATAAAGGCTCTCAACTTTTGATCTACTCAAACCACTTATTTCAGGAAATCACATGTGAAGTACCAAGATGCAATCTTCTAATGCTAATTAAATTATCTGCTGCAAGAAAGTAGTTATTCTTTTAAAAATTTTGGGAGATTAAATAATTCAGATTAAATAATTAAATAATCTGAATTACCTTGTTGGCCCAGCTCTCCCCTCAATGGATCTAGAAGCAGAGACTGTGTCTGTGAGGAACATAGGTTATTCTTCACCCTAAGATTTAATGTGGTTTGCTACTCTTGGAAATTTGAGACCTATTATTCTTTTTTTTTCTTTCTTATTTTCCCTTTTGAAATAAAAAGATGAGTTGTTTTGGGGTACTTTCTATGTACCAGACATTTTCCTTGTTACTGCAATATAAATATTGGCTCTAGTGTAGGCTTAGAAGAGAACTTGAGAGGGATCAGGAGATGGCATAATGGTTACATTGCTGGACTCCTATCTAGTTGACTGTGGTTTGATACCAGACCTGGTGGCTTAAGAGTCATGTCAGGCATGTGTGTGTGCAAGCCCAAAATTCATAGAGGAGAATGGAGAAGAAGGGATTGGGGCATGGCCATCCCCCCCTGGGAGCTTGATTTTGCTTTCAGTCTCTCCTTCTCTCCAGTGAGCAGATGTGCGTTATAGCAAAAATGTCTCTTATTTTTTTTTAAAAGAACTGTAGAGAGTCTAAATCTTGGAAATTATCTAAGTGACTGTAAATAGAACGTTGATAAAATTACAGATGTTAAAGGCAATTCTGATGAGGTCTGACATGGAAATGAGAAATGAGTTATTAGAAACAAGTGAGCTAACCTTGAGACAATGTAGCAAACCTGAATGAGTTATATTTATGTCCTATTTCTTTGTGAAAGGAAAAATTTAAGAGTAATAAAGTGGGATATTTAGTGCAAGATGTCTCCAAGCAAAAGTGTTGCCAGTTCAGCATGGCCTTGCTTTTTCTTTTTCTTTTTGGGCTGCTAATATTAAAATTCAAGAAGAGAGAAACAAATTAAAGTTGTAATTCTTAATTGAAAAAAAAAAAAGAAGCGAAGAGCTTCAAGAGTTGGACAATTTCAGCTTGGGAACAATTAAAATGTATGTTCAAGAGAGAAAGTCAAAGGCGTGACCAAGTGAATGTTTGAGGTGATTGGTATGGATAGAAGGATGCCAGATACTATTCATTGAGACCACAAAAGAATAATTCTAAAGGCATTTCACACATTTGAGTCTACCATTCTCATCACCACCCCAGAATGCAGACTTTCAGGGAAGGACTCTTTCCAGAAAGAGACTAAGGACATATATGGTACCTTGGGACTCGGTTCCCAGAATTGCTTCAAGTTTCTGCGCCACACATCTCAATGCCACACTCCTCAGTAAACCCAGGTGTGGTTTACTGAGTACAGGTGCAACTTGAGCCACTCGTCCATGTGGCACAGACAGTAAGCCTTACCACATCCATATAGTGCTAACTGTGCAGGGACAGAGTGCAACAGATATGGAAGCATAAGTTCCTCTATGTAGATTCCAAAGGATGCCCTAGAAAGCCTGGGAGCATAGGCAGACAACTGGCACAGGGGCAGGACCATCACTGAGTGCCCTCACTAGAGAAATGTCTATTGAAGCGATAGGAAGGCGGCATCCCCAAGACTCCAGAATTGTGGAACTACCAGAATGAAGCTCCAGTCTGGGAGAGTCACAGAGGCAAAGCTCCAATTAGGAGAGCTGCAGCGTGTAATATGGAGTAGTCCCAGCAACACTGTGGGCGAGAGTCTGCCCAGCATCTTGTTGACCTAGATTCCCCCCTCAATGGGTCTAGAAGCAGAGACTGTGTCTGCGAGGAACATAGATTATTCTTCACCCTAAGATTTAATGTGGTTTGCTACTCTTGAGTTTTGGACTTGATTGAGACCTATTACTCTTTTTTTTTTCCTTTCTTATTTTCCCTTTTGAAATAGGAATGTATTATAGATTAAAAAGCTTTACTGCTACCCTTTATCTACTGTTTATTTGCCTTTCTCCAAGTTGCTGTCCCCTAAAGACTGAAAGTCCTTTTTCTTTGTCTTGTTACTTTTTAAAAAATCTTCTGTCCTTTGCTGAAAATCCTATGTATACTGTACTGTAAAGTCCATTTTGGAGAAGTATTCATTTCCCGGGTTCTTCCATGTATACACGAAATATTCATGTTAATAAATTTATATCTGTTTTTATCTTGTTGATCTGTCTTTGGTAAGAGGGGTCTGTTTACACTAGGAAACTAGAGGGCTCATTTCTCTGTTAGACCAGGTTAACTCATCTTTCTTTCCAAAGATAACAATTCTTTTCTACTTAATAAGTGTAAAATTATTCAGATGATATGCTGAACAGAAATCATTTCTGCAATATGAAAAAGTATTTCAAGAAAGTATGGACAAATAACTAAAATAACATAAAATGGATTAAAATTGATGTCACAGAAAACAATCGTAATATATGACTATTGTATAACATATTCCTTGCTTAAAATATATTTTTAAAAATATTTCAAATACTTTGGTCCAGAGACAATGTTGTGCACACACTTTAAAAAGAGAAAATATATAACCCTTGAAATTGCTCGTCCCTTAATTTAAATCTTTTACTCAAACAATAATAAAAAAAAAAAATGTGTTACAAAATCAATTTACCAGCACCTGGACAAGAAAAGGTTACTCTGAAGGGCAAGATTAAAACTGAGAGTGATTGTTCATTTGCTTAGTGACCTGGAGAATAACTGGCACTTTTTGTAATTTTCTTGGGTGGAGGCAATAGTACTTGTCTGCTTTTGCCAGCAAGTTTGCCTCCTGGCCAGTCAACAGGGGAATTACTCTGGTCTATTTTATAGAGGTAATTTACCCCTGGAATTAGTTAATAACAGCAATAGCTTTGTAAAGTACAAGTTCTATCAAACTAATCTAAACTTGATCAATCAAGGGGAAGGGATAGATGCAATGTTTCTTGACATGAGCAATGATTTTGGTGCTGCTTCATGTGAAATATTTCTTAGTAAACTGGGAAAATGTGTCCTTGTTAGAGCCTGACTTTTGGTTGACTGTACAACTCTTTGTGTGTTCCTGTCTAACAAATATTCACTGCCTCTTTGGAAAAAAGAATAACAACAGGAAGAAAACATAAGAAACACATAGATGAAAAGAAATGGATATTCTATTTATGTACATTAAATCTAATTTTACTTCTTAACAATAATTATATTACCAGGTTTATTTTGGGTATTATTGTGTGTTCTTTGTACAAATATGCATTGGTTTATGTTGACCCAATTAGGTGTGTTAATTTATTCCTGTTTAAAAAATTATATACTAAAGTTGCCTTTGCTCCTAAAATGCTTACTATATTCTATTAATTCATCTCCCAATACATCATTTTTAATCTGATTTATTTTGTCTCCCTCTGTTGAAATAATATAATGTTGCACTTTCTCAATGTATTTGTTGGAAGGGGTATATGCTCACCATTCCAGTCCACTCTATTCACCTTTTGTCTGAGTGAAATGTATACATGAATACGGCTTTGATTAGCATGAAAAAAAAAAAATCACCTGTATAAGTTTACCCTTCTTGGATCCCTTTTTCTAAGCACTAGCTTGCTATATATTTCCATAGCAGAAAGTATACTTCATTACAAAAGTATTTCAAATCCAAAATTCTGGTATCAGATAATCATTTTTCTACATTTCAGAGTTAAGGTTATTTAATTTGATCACCTATTTTATGCTTGAATTCTCTCTAAAACATTAAATTAAACTTTTCAGTTCAATTCAATTTAAATTACATTTATTGAGTATTTCTGCCTCAGCTCTTCCTATGCTAGACTTCAAATATACAAAAATAAAGGTGAATTTCTAGCCTTCAAGGAATCTGCAACTTAATGGAGAGCTAAGGACAGACATAAATATGAATAAACAAATATAACCTTATAAAATTAATTGATTAAATGTTTTCACCAGCTATAATAAATGCATAGGACTAAGACTGTCTAAGGAGGTCAGAGAAGACTTTCAAACAGAAGATTAAATATTCGGGTCAGCCTCATGGACTTAGAGGTTAAGGGAACTGGATCCCACATGACCAGTACTAGCAGTTTGAAAACCATGCCCAGTGTGTGCCTGTGTGCCTGAAAGTCTGACAAGATAGAGAAATGGAGACGGGACTAAGGGACTGTAGCATAACCATGCTCCATTGTGGAGGATGCCCCCCCCCCACCCGCTCTATCTCTCTCTCTGGGAAATCCATCCATCTTTTGACAATTACAAAGAAAAGAATAGATTTGGGATTGAAACAATGGAGGAGTCAGAATCAGAGAAGGAAGCTGGGAAATAGCCGGTTTGATAGGCTATCTCATAACTCACATACCTGTAACTCCACACACAGGAGTCATGGCTCTTGTCATATCATAACAATATTACTTTTGCCCAATTGTCTCTGTGTGGCACACATACACACACACACACACACACATATATATATTACCTTGCTTACCAGAAAAATCAGAGAGAGACAGAGAGAGAATATGAAAGCTTCCTCCACAGAGTGTGTGGTTAGTGTAAACCGTTGTGCAGTTCTCCTTTTGGGATTTTTGGGCATGCATGGAAATGCACTGAGTCTGTTTTTTAAGTCACATGATCTGATCTGGAATGCAAATCGTGTTGTTGGCTGAGTGGGATCCAGCTACTGTCACCACCAACTCGCTGGCCGACCTCCATAAAAGTACTTTTTCTAATTGGCTTTCTATTTTTTTAGAGAGACATTACCTGATTCCATAATATTAAGAGTCATAATCACTTGGTGTAGCTGAAGCCATAGGTTTAGATAAGATTACTCTTTTTCTTTTTTTTTTTGGAGAGGTTTTTTTCGCTATAGGGCGCGTGCGCTCACCAGACAGACAGAGAGAGACATAGAGACAGAAAGTGAGAAATCACCCCCCAGGGGGGATGGTCATGCCACAATCCCTTCTCCTCCATTCTCCTCTCGGGATCTTGGGCACGCACGCACACGCGCCCAGCGTGAGTTGTAAGCCACCGGGTCCGAGACTCGAACCGCGGTCGACTACATGGGAGTCTAGCGACATAGCCATTACGCTAACTGCTGGTTCCCGATAAGATTACTCTTTGTGTCAACATAGAGTGAGAAGAAAAGAAGTCTAAAGAAGATTTAATAAGGGCAAGCCAGTGTGGTGATCAAATTGACTGGATCCCATATTGCTGTTGTCCTCGACCCTGCGGCTTGGAAAACATGTGGGAAGTGTGTGTGTGAAAGCCCAAAATCCCATGAAGAGAATGGAAGAGAAAGGATGGTGGCATGGTCATCCTCATTGAGGGGTGCTTTCTCATTTTCTTTCACTCTCTCCCTTTCTGTTTCTTTGTCTTTCTCTCTATATATAGCAATTTTTTTAAAGCAGATTTAATTTAATGAATATCAACTTGGAAAGGTGAGTCTTAAAAGGAGAATATATGCAAGATCACGTACAAGAATGGTTAAATATGAAGGAGATGAAGAAACTATTAATGCAAAGGCAACCAGGAAACACAAACATTTCAAGATATGTGTGGGCATAGTAATAGCAGAATGTCAAGTAAGGTAAATGTATTCATTAATTGTAAATGGTAGCACGTAACTTAAAATGTCTGTGGAATTGTTTCTTGAATTAGTTGCAATGTGGTTATTATATTGAACTGAACATTAAACTGATGTTTCACATTCATGTAATCCTTAGTGCAGTTCTGTGAAGGAGGGACCTTCAAAAAGTTCTTGGAAAGTGAGTATTATGAAAAATTATACATGAATATTAAACGTTCATGTGCCAAAATAAAATCACACTTCATTCTCATTTTTTCACAAATGTTTGAAGTCTCCTTGTATAGAGCCACATATTAAAGATAATAACGCTATGGCTAGAGGATTAAATAACCAAGGTACTCCAGTTAATTATCCGTATAGCTGATATAGGTCCAGGTGACTGACTGAAGTGGTATGTGGTATCAGGCTCAAGCTCTCTGGAGTTATATATTGAATGTTCCAAAAATTTAAGAGTATATTATCAAACATTAGTAGCTTAAAATATGCTATGGGGGGGTATTGACAGTTAAAAAATTGGGAAACACTATGTCAAGAAGGTGGTTTGGGTTTGTAGATGAAGAGCCAGCTAACTAGCAAAGCGCTGCTGGGCCTAAGTTATGAACTACTATAATGTTTAGTTTAAGAGTACTGTATGATTAAAATAATTTATGTCTATTCTTTTTCTTTTTTACATTTGTTTCTTTCATGAGAGAGAAAGGAAAAGAGCCAGATAGGGAGACCAGGGTCTAGCTACACTGTGACCCTCCCTGCTCCACGCCTTCTACCCAGGAAGACTGGCAGGTTGACCCAGATTCCAGAACCCTGGGCTCCCTCTATGACTCCAGGTCTGTGAAGTTGCACTCTGCCACCTGTGCCATCACTGTTGTGTAGGAATTTATATATACTCTTCAGCCTAAGTTCTCCTTAGAAGGCCAGATGGTGGTGCAATGGTAAAACGTCACTCTGCAAGGCAATCTCATATGGAAAGGTTTCTGGCTCAAGTCTTAAGAGCTTCCGGAGTATAGTGGGCATGCACTCTTCCATAATCTAGAGCTGGCACAAGGCTGGGGTGAAGTGTATAGTCAAGATCCTGTTGGCAATATTCTCTCTCCCTCTTCATCTCTCTTGCTCATGGAAGAAATAAACTTTAAGATGTTCTACTCAAAGGTATGCTGTAATTTGCTTTCTATATTATAAAGATTTTACATATACAGTAGGGCTATAAGCTTCTGAATCATCACTTAACACTCAAAGGAGTTTATCTTACAAATAAATACTGAGATATGAAAATTTTTTCTATATACATGTATATGCATGTTTGTATTGCTTAACATTGAAAAACTAGATATGACCTAAATGTTCTTTTTCCATGCATGGAGCACTTTGTAGCTGTTAAAAAGAATAAGTAAGTTTTATGCATTTACATAGGAAATTATCCCTAAAACACATTATTAAATAAATAAAGCAAAGTGCTCACAAGTGTGTCTAATATGCTATTTGTGTTGAATATTTATGAGGACATCTGTATATGGGTAAAGTATGTATGAGCTGATATATAGTAAATGGGTAGAGGTAACTTCCTTTAAGAAGTATTGAGTATGGACCAGCAGGCACTATGGTGAATAAGGTGCTGGACTCATAGCCGACTGCAGTTTGAGTCCCAGACCTAGAGGCTTGAAAATCATGCAGGGAGCTTGATCCCAAAAGAAAAATGGATATTCTTTCAGTATGGTTGTTCACCATGGAGAGCGATTTCTCACTTTCTTTCTCTGTCTCTCTTGCTTGTGACCACAAGCACTGTATGGGGAAAAAAAAATCTTTACACACACACGCAAAAGAAGCTTTGAGTGGCTGAAAGAAAGAATTTAGAGAAAGACTTACTTATAATGCATTGTTTTAAGTATGATATCTTCTAAAATTATTTAGTAAAAACAGTAGACCAATACTTAATTAAGAACCGCACAGTGGATATGAAAGATCTTCCAATTTTAGATATTGCACATTTACCTACATGTAAAAAATGTACAGATATCTTTATAACTAACTACTGTCCTGTACTCTCCTAATCCTACCTCCAAATATGCCCCTAAGTAACTATTAGAAATCCCCTTTACTCCTAAATGTGGCACGTTTTTGACTATCAATCACATGTTGTTAGATTAACCTAAATACTTTTCTTGGAAGATAATTTGCTCACAGTGGCACACTTGATCTTTCTCATAATATCCCAAATTTATCATACACCAGGTCTTATATACTCTTTCACAAAAACAAATGTTTCCACTCTTTTACTTTTTTCAACTCTTATCGTTATTATATTTATTGCACTACTTTGTCATAAATTCTACATCATATATTTTTTAATCTTTTACTTAGATGTAATATGCCTAAAGAAAAGAGCATAAATTGTAAATTCATGGTTAAATGAACTTTCATAGACTGACCACACATATGTAACCAGCACCCGTTTCTGAAAATAGAGCATTAACATCACCCTACAGGCTTCCCTTGTTCATTTTTTTCAGTCACTAAACCTAAGGATAATGGCATAGAGCATTTTGTCTATTTATGCGATTTACATAGATAAAATCATAGAGTGCACATTTTTTCTGTGTTTAGCTTATTTTTATTTTAATCAACAGCATATTTAAAACATTTATGTAGTGTTTAATGTGCTAAGAGGACATTCTCACTGGGGCAGAGAATTGTTAATAAGTCATAATTTACTGATTCATCCAAGTGTTGGAATTAGTTTTCTATCTGAGTATGGAGTAAATGTTAATTGTAAAGTGTGTTAATATGAACAGACAGGACATACCTCCACATGTGTGCGCTTTCCATACATATATTCATAGGAAGAGAATTACTAGATTACAAGAAATGTATATGCTCAACTTTACTATTAATAGATGTTTCCAAACAGTTTTCTAAAGTGACTGCATGAATTTATAGTCCAACCAGCATTATTTGTAAATTCCATTTGGTTGAAATTCTTGCTGTCAATTACTTAGACTGTTTCCTTTTCAGTCAGTTTAATTAATCTGAGTATAAATTACTGTATCTGAATCTAACATTTATAGTACGGTACACTGCTTCCCAGGGATCTCTGGGTAATCAGTTTACTGATTATAATGCCCCAACTAAACTATATATATATATATATATATAGTTGTGCTATAGGGCACATGCATTCACAGGAGAGAGACAGAGATGGAGGCGAGGAGGGGCAAGAATGTAAAACATCACCTCGCCATGGGGAAAGTCTCACTTCAATCCTTTCTCCACTCCCTTTTGGGATTTTGGGCATGATTTTCAAGCTTCTGGGTCTGAGATTCAACACCTTAATCCTACACCACCTGCTATCCCCTTAATAGTATATTTTTATGATGCCTCACTGAATTTGCCTCCTAATTCACTGTTTTTTTTTTTTTTTCACCTGCTTCTTTGTGAAAACGTACATTAAAATTATTCTTACTAGAAATCATTATGTGGTATTAATTATATCAATCAATTTAAAGAAAAATATCAATAAAATCTTTACATCTTCAGTGTTTTGTCAGGATCACTGTACACAAGAGTATATGATTGCATACCAGGGATTTAAACAATGAAATGACCCTATTTAGGTAATTGGTTACGGGGGGGGGGGGTATTTATTTATTGCTGTGTTCTTTTTTTATAAAGAGGTTTTTGCCTTAGGGTACATTTGCTCATCAGAGAGAGTGAGAGAGAAGTGAGAGAGACAGAGATAGGGGGAGACAGAGTGTGAAATCACCCCCTAGGAGGGATGGCCATGCCACAAGCCCATCTACATTCTTCTCCAGAGATTATGGGCATGCACGTTCACGTGGATTGTGAAACCATGGTTGGCTCTGTGGGAATCCAGTAGAGCTCCCGCTACACCACCTGCTGGCCCCATTTATTGCTGTTTTCTTAAGACCTTCAGTGAATTTTGCCTTTTTTCATAAAAAACTGTGAGGAACTTGAATTTTTATTTTGTTTAAGAGTTATAATAATTTTCTGTTGATTCCTCAAAATATTAGCACCCATGAAGAGGTTTAAAATAGTTCCTACTTTATTATTTTTTCAATTTTTTGAGAGGTTTTTGCTATAGGGCACGTGCACTCCCCAGAAAGAGAGAAAGAAAGTGAGAAATCACCCCCCAAGGGGGATGGCCATGCCACAATTTCTTCTCCACCATTCTCCTCTCAGGGTCTTGGATATGCACACACACACACACACGCCCGGCATGAGTTTAAGCCACCAAGTTCTGGGACTTGAACCTCGGCTGACTACATGGGAGTCCAGTGACATAGCCATTACACCAACAACTAGTCCAATAGTGCCTATTTAACATGCAAAAGTTTTTTGTGTTAAAAGACTAATACCAGCCTCACTGAACTAAAGCTGGGGCATCAGTGGTGCTATATTCCCATGAGAGGTACTGGTGGGGGGGGGGAATCTTTCAAGAGTCTTCAGATGTTAGCAAAATTCAGTTCTATAGAACTGTAGGATGAAACTCTTCATTCCTTTGGTCTCATTGACTGGTAGTTGTTTTCAGTGACCACAGGCCATAATGACTAAATCTTTCTCACTGTTCAAATCTCTCTGATGCCCTTTTTATCTGTCCTGCTTTAAGTTTCTTCTATATTTTCAGATTCCAACTGGAAAACTATTTCTGTTTTTAAATAATTAGAATGAGCTCATTAGAATGATCCAGGTAACATGCTTAGTTGGGGTTTGTAATTCTAATTACATTTGCAAAATGCTTGCACATGAATATGTGGATTCGTCTTGGAGTAACCAGAGAATGAGAATCGAGAGTGGAGGTGTGGAGAATATATCTCACTACTACACAAACTAGTGGATTAAATTGTTATCCTTTCCAGGATGTTGCCACAAACTTGAGACTCTTATGAGACAAACAACTTTATTCCTCAAGGCAAGCAAGATACCTGTGTCAGAATGTTTGATTTGATTTTTCTTATCCTTAAATCCCACAGGTGTCACACAGAGAGCCAGATGGTACCTGTACATGCAGTGTTCAGGGCCAATGGCGAAGCGCTTTTTGAGGAAATCAAGAATACCTCGGTCAGCAGCACACCAGCCAGTCCTCCTCGCTTCAAGGAGCACATAGTTACGAAACTGTCTCCCTGTGGTTGCTTTAATCTACTTATTGCAGGTGCCTATGTGACTAGCTACTGAGAATGCTCATTTTCAGGGGATGGACAATCTGTCAGTCAGACAAAATCATCCAGACTATGTGGGATGCTCAGACCCCATTGCGGGAGTGCCTCTTGAAAAACAATCTTACAAATATTTTATCTATGCTATTCACTCCATTCCTTTTTTACATCTTTTCTCATTTTTTTCTCTCTTGCCCATTCCAATGCAATCACATTGTGTTTCTCCAAGTGGTATGTGTATGCTTCCAATATGAGTGACTTTAATCCAGCACTACCCGGAAGATATTCTGCAAGAATAAAATGATATGTATTTGCACTATCCATATGTGATTACTAAGTATTAATATTCAATCAAAATTTTAATATTGAAATATAATTCAATTTAATTAATTTTAATTATTTTTGAGAGGTTTTTGCTATAGGGTGCATGTGCTTGCCAGAAAGGCAGAGAGAGACAGAGAGAGAGAAAGCGAGAAATCACCCCTGGGGGCGATGGCCATGCTGCAACCCCTTCTCCTCCAATCTCTTCTAGGTATCTTGAGCATGCATGCACATGTGCCTGCCGTTGAGTTTAAGCCACTGGGTCTGGGACTCAAACCGTGGTTGACTACATAGGAGTCCAGTGACATAGAAATTATGCAAACTGCTGGGCCCCTTCATTTTAATTTTAATAGCCACTTGTGGCTAGTGGACTGTGCAGGTCTATTTATGATAACCTTTTGAATATTTACATGCCTATCATTTTATAATGTCTTTGCCCAAATTAATCAATAGACACTCTCAGTTTGATTTTTCTGACATATCTATATAATGTTGCAACTACTTCTTACCTCACTTAAAGCTGCCATCTCTATCCATCTCTATTTGCTCTGTTTTATTTTTTTTTGGTTGTTTGTTTGTTTTACTCCATAATACTTACCATTTTGTGACTTTAATTTGGTTATGCATGTATTATTTTATATTTATTTAAAACGTTTTAGAGATAGTTCTCTGATATTATTTTGTTATATTTTCCCACTAATTATTTTTGTTTCTTATTTTTAATACTTCCTGTTTTTCATTATAAAATTCTGAGGTTTATTAACTTATTATTAACAGCCGCTTCTAAAAATAGGCAATTAAATTCTTTGGTAGGGCATGCAGGGTTGTATGCTTGACTTTACCCTTTGTTGATATCTATGAATAGAAACTTGTGGTCTATAAAATAAAAAAAGATAACCGATCTCAAAGGTCTTAATGTCAAATGCTGGATGTTACAAATGTAACATAATTATATAAAAGGGGGAAGTAACTTTGGGAAATTTAAGTAGATAACTGTGTGTGTATGCTATATATATAATACATATATAGTCAATATGGCATATTATATATATATATATACACACACATACACACACACACATAATAACATATACCCTTAGATTGTATATATGTGTATGAGCATATATATAATCTTGCAAAAATGTTCCATATATTTACATGATTAACTCTGTCATCTATTATCACATAGATAGCTGTCATCAGATGGATGTCATAAATAGATATAAAAATAATTATAAATAGGCATATATAGCCAGGTTAATACAAATGAATATATTTAGTATCACTGGCAACTAAAAGGGCATAGAATATTATATAACTATACCCAAATTAAGTTTTTCATAGAACATATTTTACTTTTTTAATACTAAATGTTACTTTGGACATTCTCAATTAAGTTATTTTAGTTTTAGATCTCTAAAAACCTTAAGTTGACCTCAGTTATTCTAATTAATGTTACAGGCCATTAAGTTGATTATTTTTTTTTCTGTAATGTAAACCATATTTAGAGTTTAGATGAACTTTAGCAGAGAGTTGAGCATATGGACATAAATCTGGACCATCAGTCAAAGATTTTAGAAATATCTCTGCACATATTTCAAATGTTTTTTTTTTTCTATATAATGGATCTTATGCAAGAGTCTCTATTTGTAGTAGGAAAAAACGGTCTATATATTAATACAAATTTGTCTTCTACCACTAAACTTAGTAGCTAGTCTCAAACAAATGAAATGCCATTTTACTCTGTGTATTATGTGAATGAATTAAATATAGTCACCCTAAAAGTATTGGAGAGAAACATAACTATTATAGAGTATTCAATGATGGTTTTCCATCTCTCTTTGATGCCTGTATTGAACCTGTGAATGTAACCTAATTTGATAAAGGAGTCATTATAGATACAATGTAGTTGAAAATTTTGGGGTGAGGTCTTCAAAGAAGTGGGCCCTGAATACAAAGATAAATGTTTCAAACCACCAACTCTGCTAATTCACATGAGAGTCTTAAAAAAATGAATGTTCCTATATTCACTTCAGTTCTCCTTCAGCTGAACACTACTAAATAGTACACAGTGGTATAAGCAAGAAACTGTCTTTGACTTGTTCTTCAACTTTTTCATTTTTATCTTTTCATGATCTGCTCCATCTATTGACCCAACTTTGTGGCCTACCTCACTTTTGGAATGACCATTAATTTGCTTGAGAGCCATTAGTATAAACCAAAACAAAAAAAGAAAAAGAAGAAAATCCTTCCTTGATCTAATATGTAGTATAAATTTCAGACTTTATTAATTAAGTATCAAATAATTTACTTTCCTTCAACAAAGTAAGCAAAACACACACTTTAAAAAATTGTTATAGGGCACATGCACTCACTAAAGAGAGAGAGAGAGAGAGAGAGAGAGAGAGAGAGAGAGAGAGAGAGAAGGGAGAAGTACAAAAGCTCCCCCTGTCCCCAGGAGGAATGACCATGCTGCTATCCCTTCTCCTCCATTCTCCTCTCAGAATTTTGGGTAAACACACAATGTGCCTGGCATGTTTTTCAAGATGTAGGATTCAGGAATCAAACTGCTTAGACAGCCATGTAAGATCCAGCCACCTTAACCACTAATGCCACCAGCTAGCTCACTTCTGATTCATTTTTACACCAGATAAAGTTTTATCTCTATAAAACCTTGAGCCTATCACTTCTCACACAACCTTAGATTTCTCCATATTGTGCTTTCCACTGAAAGCACAGTATTAGCTGATTTTTCTCCATTCTTACTTCATCTCAAAAGATTTATTTCAAAATTTAGTCCATTATAACAAAAAAACACTTATCACTGTCATAAGTGTAGACTCTAGGGGCTTCCCACCTAATGTTATAAATTATTGTTCTTGCCTATTTTAATTTTCAATAAAATATGACTTAATATATTATTTTTAATTATAACAAAAGAACAAGTAAACCAAACTTTTGCTTATGAACAGAAGTACAATAGAAACAAATGTATCAAATAAAATAAAGTAAAAATGTGTGAAACAAAATTGAAGATGTGATCTGGAAAATCATTTTGTGTTTTATCACTAGGTGAATATGATGAGCATAATGAGCACAATAATGTCAAAATGAGGGTGAAAGCTGATCAGGTAAGAGCAAAAATGGAGAAAAATGTGCTCGGTGTTTGTGGAGAAAGGAGACTTAAAATAATCACCTAGGAGAGGAGGAGAGAGTGATCGTGGTTGCCTAGCAATATAAAACATTTGCTGGAGGTTCATGTCATAAAGTAGAATCTTTTTTTTTTAATGCATTTTTTTTAATTTCAATAAAAACAGTTTTAGATTTTTTCCTGAAACATTTTTTAAATTAATTTATACTCATTCCCTAAGCATTGTCACATCATACAAAATGTGATTTCCCATCCAGAATATACTGCATAGTGACTTAATCATGCTTGTTATTGTCAATCATTTTCCATTTCTAGTTTTATATATATATATGTGTTTGTTCAGTCAAATTCTGTTGTGCAGGATATAAGGAAAATAGTATTTCTACAAAGTAAGATTTTACCAAAAGGGCAGATGAAGAGAGTCAATCAAGGAGTTACTACAGGAGAGGGATGAAAGGAAGAAAAACATGAACGCTCAGAAAGTGAATGCTATTGGGATGGAATGAAAATCTTGGTGGGGTTTAAGGATTATGAAGCTCAAGTAATAAAGCAACTACCTGGAAAGAAAAACCATGGTGGTCAGAGTTAGGGATGTGCCTTGACCCAGATATGTAAAATTTGTAGTGGTTTAAAACATATCTATTTGCATATCTACTATTCTTATGTTCTAAATACTATGCAATTCCTCTAATACAAAAATGTTATCTTTTTAATTTTTTATAGCTATGCGCCTCAATCAAAATTATTATAGACAAATATAAGATTAAATCATCTGATCTCTAAATGTATATAATACATATATAAATGTAAATATAAATGAGCTTAGAAATTATTCAGTGAAGCATTTTTATATACATCTTTACCAAAATCTTTATTTAAAAAAAATGAAAATATACTCATATAAAGGTTTAACATTATCAGTTTTGAGTGTGAAGTGGTAAATATTTTCAATCAAAAATAATAAAACAATTCTAATCAAATTACCAGAGACACTCTTCACAGAAATAGTAAAAACACAAAATTTGTCTGTAACCATAAAAGATCTCTTATCACCAAGAGAAAACTGCAAAAACAGTAAGAGGCATCTACTATCTGACTTCTTTTTGTTTTTTTAAGAGAGATATTTTTGCTATAGGGAGCATGTGCTCATCAGAAAGACAGAGAGAGACATACAGAAAGTGAGTACTCATACCCCAGGGGGCATAGCCATGCTGTAATCTCTTTCCTCCATTCTCCTCTTGGGATTTTGGACATGGATGCATGCACACCTGGTGTGATTTTAAGCTGCCCAGTAATGGAATTGAACTGTAGTCAATTATGTGGAAGTCCAGCATCATAAATGTTACGACATCTACTGGAACCACCTCACTTCAAAATATATTACGAAACTGCAATAAAGAAAATAGCATGGTATTGGCATAAAAACAGGCGCATGGACCAATGGAAAGGATAGAAAACCCTAAATAAACCCCCAAACATGTGGTCAAATTATCTCTGACAAAGGACACATGATAATTCAGTTGGGAAAAGAAAGTATTCTCAGCAAATGGTGCTGGAAGAACTGGTTATCTATTTGCAGAAAAATGAAACCAAGACCCTAGCTCTTATGACTAACCAAAATCCTCTAACAAGGGACAAGGATCTAAACATAAAGCCTCAAACTATAAAACTACTGGTAGAAACACAGTGAAAACTCATGAAGACGTTGGCATATGGAAATATTACTTAAATAAGATCCCTAAAACACAGGGAACAATCCAAAAATAGTCAACCGGGACTACATCAGGCTAAAAAGCTTCTGCACAGAAAAGAAAATAATAATTACTGTGAACTGGCAACCCTCAAAATGGGAGAAAGTATTTGCAAACTGCACTTCAAATAAGGGACTTATAACCAGAATTCATAGGAAACTTAAGCAGATTGTCTACAAAAAAAGAAACAATCCAATTAAAAATGGTCAAATGGACTGAACAGGCAACTCCCTAAGGAAGACATATGCATGACCAAAAACCATATTTAAAAATGGTTAAAATTATTTATCATAAGGAATTGCAAATCAAACCACAATAAGATCACTTAACACCAGTCAGAATGGCTATTATTAAAAACATAAAGAATGATAAGTCCTGAGGAGGCTGTAGTGAAAAGAACCCTCTTACACTGCTGATGGGAATGTAAATTATAGTATAGCTGCTTTGGAAAATGATATGGAGGCTTCTCAAGAACCTACAAATAGACAAATAGAACTACCATATGACTCAGTCATACCACTCTTGGGTATTTACCCAAAGTATAGGAAAATGCTCGGTCATAAAGACATTTACACATCCATGCTTATTGCAGCATTAGTCACAATGTTAGGACATGAAATTGATCTAAATGCCCAGGAAAGGTTGATTGGATTGAAAATTTTGGCACATATACACTGTGGACTACTCCTCAGCCATAACAGACAATGAGACCCTGTCACTTGATACAAAGCTAATTAATATAGAAGACCTAATATTAAGAGAAGCAAGTTAGACTATGAAAGACAGATATTGCATGTACCTGCCAAATAAATACCAAATGGCGGCACTTATGACAGAAACTGAAGGACTGGCATATAGAATAACAGAGTTGGCAAGTTATATACCAGAAACTGCACAGGAAGTAGGGGGTGAAAGAAAGTAAGGGACTCAGAGGAACAAAAAACACTTTACATAAAAATGGAACGTTATCTATTGAGGGTGATGTGTATGGTAATACTTTTGATTTGGTTGATATACCATGAATATATGCTTTGAAAACCTGTATTTTAAGCAGCAAAGTTGTACAATGATTCAATGTGAAATAAAATTAATTAATTTAGAAAGGAGTAAAGCTAGCTGATGATTTACAGTAAATAGTAAATATTATCTGCCATAACATTTAAAATTTACTTTTAAATCTCTCTTCAAAAATTATTGAGTAGCACTTAATTTTTCCTATCTTATGGGCTATAGTTAAAGCATTTTCAGATTGACTATTTTAAATTAATGGAGATGAGGAAGTAGAGATGAGAAGTAGGGAACAAGAAAAGGAAAAGTGGTAAAAAGGTATGGACATAGATCACACTTTAAGAAGCCTCTGAAGGTAAATAACACATACTTATTCAGTGATTATAGCATAAAATTAAAGATATTCTTTAGAAATCCTTACTAAATACGTGTGTGGTTCCATGGTATTATTTTGCTCTTATATTACTTTGTTATTACTTTCAGAAAGTTCTGCCCTTCTGTTTTTCCTTCTTTGATATATCGTAACCTTTTCAAAATAGACTTTCCCTTCTGCTTTAATTTATACATTCTATAAGGACTCTTGTTAAACTCATACAAATGTCATTCGATACAGATATAAAATGAATATATGTTTTTCTCAATCCTCATTTTCTAATTTTTAGCATACAGTTGATATTTTGGCTTAATTCTAAGTAGGGCTATTTTGAGATATAATGTTTTATGCACATTGATAATTCTTCTTAGTTTCAATGATATAGTGGCATTGACTCATCCAAATGAAACTTTTAATGTCACTGTACATTTCCTGCTAAATGGCATGCATAAATTTTTGCATATATTAACTGTTTGGCATTAGTTTAATATTTTTTTCTTATTCTTTCTATATGAATATTTATATGTATATTTTTAAGAAATAACTTTTTCTTGCTTGATTTTCTATATTTCCATGCAAATGGTGAAATAGTAAAAATAGATTTCATAACAGGTGAATTAATGGAAAGTCAAGTACCTGCCCACTTACACAGCATGCTTAGTCATTAACCTATACTAACACAACCTCACATTTTACCTCAATATTTTCCAGCTTCTTCGTCTTGAAAAGAAATTGAAGTTACACTGAATGATGTGTACACTCATATCTTGTGATTTGAGGCTATGCATTTTTAAGGTATGTTGCTGAAAAATGAGTTCAAGAAAATGAAAGTGAAATTAAAATAAAAAATTCAATGGCAAAAATCTATTACTATAAAATGTTTTTGTATATGGGGGCTGGCAGGTGGCATGGTGCTTAAGGATGCTGGACTTCCATATGGCTGACCATGGTTTGAGTCCTGGAACTGGCAGCTTGCTTTCTCACTTTCTCTCTCTCTCTCTCACTCTGTCCCTCTCTGGTCAAATTTTGAAATTAAACAAATAAAGTTTAAAAAAAAAATGTCTTTGTATAAAAATGAGTATTTTGGGGGCCAGCAGTTGGTGTAATGGCCATGTCTCCGGACTCCCATGTAGTCTACCACAGTTTGAGTCCTGTACCCAGTGGCTTAAACTCACATCAGACGCATGTACATGCATGTCCAAGATCCTAAGAGGAGAATAGAGGAGAAGGGATCATGGCATGGCCATCCCCCCCGGGGAGTGATTCCTTGCTTTCTGTCTCTCTGTCTTTCTCTGTCTTTCTGGTGAGTGCACGTGCCCTATAGCAAAATCCTTTCCAAAAAATAAAATAAAATAAAAAAAGCATCTTTCAATTGTGTTCGTAATGTAGAAATTTCATTAAATCAGGCAAACTTGAGAGACTATTCTCCATGGATGTCTTGCATTTCTGCAAGTTTGAGATGAGGCATATTTGTTCTTTGGTCTAAGCTATCTCTCCAAAGATGTCTTTTTAGTCACTTGACTTAGACTAAATAGAGAAATAGCTATCCCATAGGCTTATATGCCTGCAATATAAAGTGTTTCCTTCTGAAGAAGAGGGTGGGTGTGTTTACTATCCAGTGCAATTAGTGTAATTCCTCCATCCAAAGTAAAGAACAAGCATGCTAAATTGTCTACGTTGCCTTTGCTAGTGTTTCTCTCCACTGCATATACAGGTATCATCTGGGACTTTATGACCTTGCGCCTGTGGAATATGGCTGGAAACCACAGGTTAATATTTATGCTGATTTCTGTGCTGTAAGTACTACAATCAGTCATTCATCTCTGACCCAGAAGTCTTATGTCCTCTATTAGGATTTATGAAACTGTGGCATGGTGCCTCCTTAGGTGGCACATAGAAAAAGTCTCAGAACCTTCTCATACCTGGACACTTTGTTTTGAAGGACTGAAGACTCACAGAAACATGAATTATCTTTTGAAGAAAAATGAAAGTTTGTTGGGCAATTTATAAGATATTGTGGAGTCCATGAAAATTATTAGTGAGCATGTACATTAATTTTATGGACAGTTGGTAGTAAATGGTCTCAGACTTTGTAGACTTTTAATGAGGAATTGAGGCAGTAACTACTAGTTGAATATTGAGAAGTGGTCCAAAAATCAGTTTTCTAAATGGGCCTTGGTTGTTACCAACTGTTCTTCCACCAGAGACACTTCCTTGTCATCTGACTTCCAGATCAGGTCTATTCCACTGTAATTACTACTGCTAAGATTTATCTTGAATGTACTGAAGATTCTGATCCACCTTCTGCCCCTTCATCTTCATCTTCAGTTACAAAGATGTGCTATATTCACTGAGCAATGAAAGGAAAACATTCATGACTGCTATATGGGGTGAAAATCAAAGTATTTTTAATTTTTTAACTGTGGGTTGGGACCAGCAAATGACGTAATGGCTACATTGCTGGACTCCCATGTAGTCGATCATGGGAGCTTAAAACTCACGTCAGGCACATGTACATGCACGCCCGAAATCTCCAGAAGAGGATGGAGGAGAAGGAATTACAGCATGGTCAACCCCCGCGGGTGGTGATTTCTCCTTTTCTGTCTCTCTGTTTCTTTCGGCAAGCACACACCCATCCTGTAGCAAAACTTTTTCTCTTAAAAAACAAAAAACTTTGGGTTATTGAAAGAGAAGGAGGTACTTGTTAAAAATGACAGTAGTTGGGCCCTTTTAGAACTCAAGACTCTATAATCTATCATGACAGCTTATATTAATTTAGAATAAAAAGAACAAGATGTCTTAGAATTATTGGAAGTTAGTAGTGGCTAAAATAAGGAAGATCTGACTATGTTGGAGAAAGTTTCCTGAAACAGACCAACTCCCAGATGAAATCACAGATAAAGCATGTATCTGTGCAATATTTTGGGTTTTATTGTTCCAAATTAGAATTAAAATACCAATGAAGTGGACTGCATGAGAGTAAGAATGAAGCCAAATAAACTGAAATAGAATTTTGCCATCAGCCCTTCTGACATGAAAGACACCCTCTCTCGTGTTAAAAATGGCTTAAAACTTGAGAGATGATGTCATGACAATGGGATAGGAAATGACCAGGATAGAGATCAATGTTTTAAAAGACACTTCTGTGGTAGCAAGTTCTAGCAAACCAAAGATTGCAAACTGTGTAGTTCCTATGTGAAAACTCAGCAATGTGACTGGACTGATGAGTCAAGGAATCTTCAAAGTTAAAGGTGTTGATGTTAGTAATAAAGACCTTACAGTCAATGTGAGGTTTTAGAAAACAAAAAAACAAACAAACAAACAAAACAAAACAAAACAGAAAGCTTGAAAGCTTGATAGAGAATAAGGCAAGGACACTTAAAACTGAAAGTGGGGCTAGCTCTGTGGGCCAGTATTAATGAGTGACTCAAGAGAAGCTGGACACCACATAGCTAATATGGTTTGAATCTCCAGTCTGGTAGCCTGGAACATGCCTGGTACATGTGCAAAGAAGAAGATCCCAGTGTGACCAGATCCTGTGGAGGGTGCTCTGGTGCTCTGTCTCTGTCTCTCTGTCTCCATCTCTTTCTCTGAAACAGCTGCACGTGCTCTATCATGATTAAAGAAGAAAAAGTGAATGATTTTTGCTCATTAAGTTGGAGATACAATTTTTTTCCATGCATTTTTATGCTTCCCTCTCTTCTTATTCTGCCTTCAGCTATTTTAAAGTAAAAGATGATTAGTGCTAAGGTGGAGGGTATTTTTTTGTTTTTGTTTTTCCCAAAGAGTGACTGATAGCTTTATACACCTGGAGAAATTTGAGAAGGAGGCATAACCAAACTTTTATGGCTTTCTAAGATGAACGGGTAAACACTACTTCTTATCTGCTCCGATTGGGAAGAGGAGTTACACTGATTTAACAGATGGATTAGGGTAAGTTTTCCAGTTCAGAAATAGCAATAACATGAAACTATGTGTGGCACCTTTTAGAACAGTGCAGTTTATGTTGTTGCTTCTACCTCTGAATGTACCGTAAATTGACATATATACTTCTTTTGCTATGTATTCCCTCTTTCCCATTCCATGAGTGCTGAAAGAGATTCTTCTGACTGAAAAGGAACAGATGTAGAGAAATGCTCATACTTTTGAGCCTCTACAGTTCTAATGATAACTCAGAGTTAAAGCCTTTATTACTTATATTTTAATAATCCTCTGGGAAATGTAAACTGAGACTTGCCTTTTGGAGCTTGAAATATGTTGCTATTTTAGTCTGTTTTTTTCTGTCACTTATAACTGAGTATCACAGGTTTTGTCATTCATAGAGAATAGAGGTATTTTTTTATCTCATGAATTTCAAGGTCCAAATTCAAGGAGTTGTATCATTGTTAGGATTTTGCAGAGTTTACACAGGACATCACATAGTGAAAGAGCAAGACCTTGGATACCCTTGTAACTGTGTCTTTCTTCTTTTTATAGCTCTACCAGGATTTAATTAATATGTTCCACCATCACAACACATCTAATTCTAATCACCTCCTTAATGTTCACTTTCAATACCTTTGTCAGATTAAGTTTCCACCCTTTTAATATATTCACAATACTGCCAAATTTAAACACATGCACTTCTGGTGGATACATTCAAACCATAGCATATGCCCACTTGATAGGTTCAGTTACAGACGGCTACCAGATATACTACTTTTGAAAAACACTTTTTAACTCAGTATTGGGATCTTGTTGTAACTGTATTCCTGATCCAAGGAGTACATTTGCCTCTCTGGTCTAAAGTTCTCATTTTGTGGTGGATTATATTGAATTTAATGACTAACAATGGGGACCAGCAAATGGTCTGTAGCAGTGACTTTGCTGGACTCCCACATGGTCAACCGCAGTTTGAGTCTTGGACCCACAGGGTTAAAAAACCCAAGGTGTATTTATCTGCATGTGTGCCCAGATTCCTGGAGGAGAAGGGATTGCAGAATGGCCACCCTTCCTGAGGGTGTGATTTCTCATGTTTCCTCTCACTGTCTCTCTCTCTTTCTCTACAGCAAGCACATGTACCCTAAGGCAAATATCTATTAAAAAAAAAAAAAAAAAAAGACTAACATGGTGAATAGTGACAACATATTTCACTCATGGAGTGAAAATTGTATGTTATGAAGGCAGCCAGGCTGCCCAGCATCATCTTGGTTATACTTGGAAAAAAAAAAAAATAACAGCTATCACTCATGCAAAAATTTATCTACTGCTACCTATGATGAATGAAACAAAAAACATCTAGCACAATGGGGTCCTCCATTTATAGGTTCACCTAAATTTCTGAACCAGGATCACTGATGATGAGAAAAAGTGAATATTCAAAGGAATTCACTGTGCTGTGACCAAAACTGATTGGGCAGAAATCAGGGCAATTCTCATAGCTCTAGTCAATACTATGCTTTATGTAATAAATACTCATATGTACAGGAATTCAAAAATTTTGTGGAAAAATAAAATTAAAATGTAAAAATAAAAATATCAACTTTATTTCTCAAAAGATGCTCCATTAGTTTCAATACATTTTTGGAAGCAATGATGGTAGTCATTAAATCCATTCCTAAAGACCTAAAGTTCCTGGAAACTTAATCATGCCAATATAGTCCTTTTTTTATTTTTTAACATTATTAACTGAAGAAAAATGGCTGCCCTTTAAAATATGCTAAAAGTTTGAAATAAAAAGAAATCAGAAGAAGTCCAATCAGAACTGTACCAACCTAGGAAATGGCTAGGGGGGAAAGTGCTACATTATGTGGAAACTCTTGGTTTCAAATTTCAGAGAACTGCCAATCTGCTTTAAAAAGTGGCCACACATTTTATATTCCTAACGCAGTATACAAGGGTTCATTTTGCCACTTGCCCTGACCCTTATTTTTAATTTAAGAAAAACTGAATTACAAAATATGTATATATACATAGACTCTGCAATGATAGCATGTACTGGTACTTGACAGGCTGAAGCCACATAGGAAGTTTAGGTGTTTCCAACTCACTAAAATTCCAGGCATGAAAGCGTATACCTCCAGTCTCAGCTACTCAAGAGGCTGAGGCAGGAGGATATTTTAAAAAATAATAATAATGATAAATAAAATTAAATAAATAACTATTAAAAATGTTTTCCTCCAGAGAAAGGGCCATGTTTATTGCACAGTATGGGAAATTGAATTGCTCTCCTGTAAGCTAACGTACTGCCATTACAGTCCCTCTGGACTCACATTGTTTTGCCTCCATGGAACTTGGAACATAGGGCAAGCAACACATTAATAAAGCTTACTGGTCTGTAAGCTGTAATTTTTGTTTGTTTCATGTCTGTGAGTCTCATGTCTTATAGCAGCATCCAAAAGGTTGTAGTAGGTAAAAATTTTAGAATGCAAATCCTATAAAATCTCAGACCCTACACATTTTGTAGTATAATTAGACATTTTTTGAGTCATAGTAAGTGAAGTGGAAGTGCAGACAAAATTTTAAATGATTGAATGTAAAAGAGAAAATAAAAGTAAAAAAATGAAAAAATAATAATACTAAATAAACAAAAAAATAATAAAATTCATTTAGTTCTTAATTTAAGTCAATTTTATTTTTATTAAGAGCAGAACACAGGCATTTTCTTTATTTAAAGATAGCTAGACCCTTTTGAGATATTCACAGAATATAAGAGTTTGTTTCAGGATTTTAAAATGATCTATAAAGCATTATAAATTCTGAAAATAACATGAGTAAGAAATACAGACTTTAGAATGATTAGAGTGCTCATTCTTGAATGCTTTAATCAGAATATATTTACATATTTATTTAAAATATTTCTATAGTTTATGAAATATAATCTGTCCCTGTTCTTGGTTTTTATAACAAATTTTATATTATTATACTTAACCTGTTTTTAAGTATTGTAACTTACATGCCTGAATATAAAAGTAATAAAAGTCTATGTTATACATTTCAGGACATTCAACCCTTCTTTGTTTTAGAAAATAAATGCTAAAATCTCATTTTCATACTTGCAAGATAAGCATTTTTTTCCCTATTTTGTTTTTTTAGAGGTCATTTGACTGAAAGTCACCAAAACAATTGTCTCATCAAGCATGAAAGGAGCTACCGGCAAAAATCTAGAACATTCCTTGTAATTCCCAAGGTCAAAATTTTAGGGAAGTAGTCAATAATGTTATATGGTTATAAAGCTGGGAGAAGTAAATCTTAAAAATTAATTATGTTTGTGCAGGTTCAAGAACTGAGCAAACGGTTTTTTTGTGTGTGTTTCAAATATTTGAGACGGGGAAAAATAACTGCTGTCTCCTTTGTCTGCTCTCTTCAGTCAAAATTTATTTTTTAATTGAAGGAACAATATTTAATTGGAGTTAACATTTGATTATTGCCTGATAAAACATAGTAAGTTATACCTTAACAGAAGTTGGAGCATTTTATCAGAACTTACTAGACAAATTACTATAACTTATTAGTAGGTGTGATTGTGGAAAAAAAAAACAAACTTATTTTGAAAGCTTCTAGTAACTGTATTTGATTATGTACAATGTTCTTTTAGATAAGTTTTATTAAAATAATTATTTTATTTAACTTTATTTATCCATTTATTTATTATTATTTTTAATTGGTCAGAGAGGGAGAGTGAGAGTGGAGTGAGAAAGCAAGCCACCATGTCCAGGACTCAAACCACAGTTGGCCATGTGGGAATTCAGCACCACCTGCTGGCCCTCTTTTAGATAAGTTAATCAAACTCTTATTTTAATATCAAAATGTATATTGTGTTGTAAAATTTAAAATAAAAATATTTATTAGAGATCTTTGAAGAAACAAATCGCTTACTTTGTAAATTATGAATCTTCTTTAATATTTTTTACTATTTAAAAATAATGTTCAAAATTAAAATTTTATTCATTCATTATTTTATTGAAGATAAGCATATGTCATGTAAATTAAGAAATTAAAATTTTTTTTGGAGAGGTTTTCGCTATAGGACGTGTGTGCTCGCCAGAAAGATAAGAGAGATAGAGAGACAGAAAGCGAAGAAATCACCCCCCCCAAGGGGAATGGCCATGCTGCAATCCCTTCTCCTCCATTCTCCTCTCAGGATGTTGGGCATGAATGCACGTGCACTCGGAGTGAGTTTAAGCCACTGGGTCCAGGACTTGAACCATAGTTGACTACATGGGAGTCCAGGGACAAAGCCATTATACCAACTGCTGGTCCCAAGAAATTAAATTAAAGACAGATTAAATATCCTGGACAAAGCCAAGCACAAATAATTTCTGTGATGGTAAACCTGGAATTTTAGCTTAATTAATGACATGTTAAGTATATCCTTACATGATTTTTATATGTGGATAGAAGGAAGATGCCACTATACTAAAATCCTACTAGACCAATTACCATAATCCCAATAGAAAGCTCCCTTTAGTAGTGATATATATTTTCTTTTAACATTAGACATTTCTTTGAGGGACCAACAGATGGCATAGTGGGTTACATTGCTGGACCTCAAGTAGTCGACTGTGGTTCAAGTAAGTGCTGGACCCAGTGGCTTAAAACTCATGCCAGGTGTGAGTGGATGCATGCCCAAAATCTCGAGAGGAGAATGGAGGAGAAGGGATTGCGGCATGACCAACTCCCCAGGAGTGATTTCTCACTTTCTGTCTATCTGTCTTTCTCTGTTTCATTAGTGAGCACACGTGCCCTATAGCAAACATCTCTGAAGTGAAAACAAACAAAAAAAAAACCCTTATTTGAATTATTTATGAAGAATTTTAAAAAAAAAAATGCATAAAAAGTTATGGAGGACAAAATGAGGAAGTCTAATATTGACAGGTGATATAATTTAGAGAAATTTTCACCAATTTTCTAATGCACTTTAAATTCTCTTAACAAAATTATTTTTAGAATCTCAGGATATTTAGCTAGAAAACAATAATTTTATGTTTGTGTAAAGTGTTATAACCATGAAAAATCTCCATATAAAATACACATCATACATAATACTGTTACAACGAGGAGAACTTTAATCATTTTAAGCAAGAATTAAAATTAATTTACATTCAACTATAGCTGACATTTTGCACTCATAATAACTATATTTTAAGATATAATTGCCTAAGTTATTATGCTAAGACCCTAGGTTATTGGTCTTAGAAGAAATTTTTTTTTATAGTTTTTTTTTTTTTTTTGAGAGGTTTTTGCTATAGGGCGCGTACGCTCACCAGACAGACTCAGAGAGATAGAGAGACAGAAAGTGAGAAATCACCCCCCAGAGGGGATGGCCATGCCGCAATCCCTTCTCCTACATTCTCCTCTCGGGATCTTGGGCACACACACACACACGCCCGGCGTGAGTTTTAAGCCACCAGGTCCAGGACGTGAACCGCAGTCAACTAATGTGGGAGTCCAGCGACATAGCAATTACTCTAACTGCTGGTCCCAGTCATAGAAGAAATTTAATTCTCTCATTTTCAACATGACTTTATTAGATTTTCTGCACAATTTTGGAATATTTATTTGTTAATAAAAGTTGTAGTACTATGGACAAAAATTATGCCATGTAGTCATTATTGCATTATCTAGGGTAGTTCATTAGAGTTCACACACACAAAAATTCATAGTATTCAAAGAAAAGGCTAATTTTCTTAAGAAATTCAATAATACATGCCTACTTTGCATTTCTAAAAATTATACAAGTATGCATACCTAAAAATAGAAGAAAAAATAGTATTTTTCATTTTAAGAATTTCATTTTTCAAGAAGAAAATGGTACTCCTGGTAGTCATATATTATCATATCCTTGCTAAGGCTTTTTTTGTGAGAGATTTTTGCTATAGGGTGAATTATCTCTCAACAGGTAGAGACAGAGAGACAGATAGCGAGAAATCACCCCCCAGTGGGGATGGCCATGCCACAATCTCTTCTCCACCCTCTTCTTGGGAATTTGAGCACACAAGCACACAACCAGGTGTGAGTTTCAAGCCACTGGGTCTGGACCCTAACCACAGTCGACCACGTGAAAGTCCAGCTATGTTAAATTTATGCCGTCTGCTGGTCTGTGAGGGCTAGTTTTTAAATGACCCAAGACAGCAACAAATACTCTAGACATATTTTGTACTTTCTAAATGCTCATACTTTTTTGAATAAGTATTATAGATCATGTAATTTGTTTATTTCATGTGTGTCATTTTAGTACTTATCATGAAAAAGTTCTAAAGCCTTCCATAACCCCAATAATCATATTTTTTAACTGTCAATTACTATTCTCTCACCTGGTCCTCACTTTAGATCACCACTATCTATTCTTTGTCTATTTTTTTATTTTGAGCTAATTTTAGTTTCGTAGATAAATTACTAAATTGAGGTTAATTTTTATATACTTTAATAAATTACTAAATTGAGGTTAATGTTTATATACTTTGATGAACTAAACTGTAGTATTTATTTGTATTTCACTGTTAATGTTCATTTTATTGTCTAGAATTCAATTCATGATTAATATATTTCTCCAGGTTCTCTGATATGTAGAATAATATTCATCTCCTGCATCTCCACCTCAGAGGTCCATGCCTCAATTCTCAGAATCTGTGACTATATTACTTTACATAAACACACTTTCCAGATGTATTTAAAGGTATAGACCCCAAGATGGAGAGATCTGATTTTCCAGATGGGTATATCTATATCATATGAATCCTGAAAAGCAGAGAACTGATCATGGCTGTAGTCAGAGAAAGATGTGAAATAGAAGAAAGATCAGACAGATGTGATTTTGTTGACTCAGAAGACAACAAAAATGAGCCATGAGCAGAAGAATGTAGGCATCCTCTAGAAGTTAGGAAGGTCAAGAAAATGGATTTTTTTCTGAGAATCTTCAGAGAGGAATACATCCTTACTAATGACTTCTTTTTCCCCATGGAGAACCAGACCAGACTTCTGAATACAGAACAGAATGATAAATGTGTGTTATTGTAAACTGCCCAATTTGTGGCTGTGTTGCAGCACTAATAGAAATCAAACACAGCTTTCTCTAATCTGTCATAAATCTTCAATATTTACTTATATGCCATAAGCTTCATATTTTTAATCTCTCTCTTTTTTCATTTTTTTTTTTTTGTGTGTGCTGGGGGGCAAGTGTGCTCACCAGAGACAGAGAGAAAGAGGAAGCATCTTTCAGCAGGTCACAGTGAGACAGCAATCCCTCTTCTTCCATTTCTTCATCCTCTTGGGTTTTTTGTGCTTGGGATGTTTTTCAAGCTTGTATTAGAAAATGTATATGAACCATGGCTAGCTATATGAGATCCAGCATCCTTAACCAGCATGCACTGCTGCTGGCTCAATGTTAGCATTTTGATCAGTTCAGGCTCAGAATGTTCCTTAATGTTGTTTGTTTATTATCTTTTCTCATGATCCGAGTGGAAACACCACAAAATTGATATAATATGTTCTTCTTCATGCATAAATCAGGGCATTACATAGTGTCAATGTGTATTGTTTGTGATACTGACTTTGACCATTTGATTAAAATGGTATCTACTAGAATTTTCCACTGTAGGTTTGCTATCTTTCTCTTTAGAATATAGTCTATAGTTCTCATTTTGGTATTCTACTGGTGAGTCTTATCTCTCACTATTTCTACCTTTTTAATTCTCATAGGAAGAGCTGTCTCATTTTCTCCTCCCCTCATCTCCTTGATATTGCCCATGGATGATTATTTTATTCTTTCAGTTGTAATTCAATATTATCATAGTTGATTTTCTTCCTAAAAGTATTTCAATGTTGCCTACAAGGTTAGCTCTGTATGCCCTTTTCACATTTCTGGCTCTTTCTCTTTCTGCTCTAGTATTGGAATCAATGACTTCTATGAGATATTCTGACTTTATCATCTGCTGAATAGTAAAGCCTGGGCACTGGGTCTAATTTTTGCTACTGGGGTGTCACTGATGAATTTTGAACTATAGAAAGAGAAAATGTTCTTTTGTGATTTTCTATATCATTGAGCAGAGAATGAGTTTTGGATTAAGGAAGCAATTTACATAGTAGTTTATTAATTTAATCACATTGAATTTAGTTCAGTTTTTAGTCATTTATTTTTACATTTCCATCACTTTGAATTTTTAATCAGAAACTGCAGTTTTCACAGTGCTTATTATTGTGCAAAATGAGCACAATGACATAAGATTAATAGTCAAGAAAACAATCTTTGTTGCTGATCATTACTGATGATTATGTTTTGAAGCAAGATCAAATTAGGCATGAAAAATACTAATGTAAGAGAAGGGTAGAGTTAAGTAAAAAATAAATATAAAAAAATGCCAAATGACTGTGATACAAAGTTGCTCTTGAAGAACTCAGTGTTGGGTAGCCTTCTTTCACTGTCAGTCCTAAAGGCTGCTGTGAACAGCTTCCTGTGTGTTTGTAGTACTGATCTGTGCTGCATTGTTATTTTGTTATTTTACTCTTCTGTGTCAAAACTGCTGATGGTGAGGCTAAAGATTTCATATACTAAAATATGTCTTGACTTGAGGAAAACGACTTGACACACAAGTAAAAAATACTGCAGAGATAACACAGTCTTCAATTGTATTATCTACCTTTGTCAAAAATTTAAATACTTCATTAAAATTCAAGTACTATAACTTGACATACACAGAAACACAGGCATACAAAGGGGATTTCAAAAAGGTCATGGAAAATGGAATTAAAGTACAAGTTTATTTTGATGCAAAAAATACTTGAAATCCATTCATAGCTTTTACATAAAATGCATTTTGCATGAACTTTTTGAAGATCCTTCACATAGCTGAATTCTTTAAATACATATGTTGTACTTCTATATATTCTTAGGGGAACTTGACTTTGTATGTATTGCTTTAAGTTAACTGCTCAAATCTTGTGTGGAATTTTAATATATAAGATAAATGAAAGGCATTATTCTCATACAAAGTTTGAAATTGGACCTGAATGAGATCCTAAGAAGGTCTCTTATGACTGAAGTGAATGGAATTTGGCACTTAATCCTCACAGTACTTAGTTTGACACCTCAGAGAAATGAATTGTTCCAAGTTTCTTATTTGCCCCAGTTGAAGGTGTTCCCACTTCAGTGTGTGCTGCTAATTTTCGTGCACTTGTGGTTCGATGAATATGTCATGCTAATACTACCCATATCTTCCGTTAGTTTATTAAAGATTCAGCAGTGATTGTTTCAAAAGGCTTAGTTTTATTAGACAAATATGTCAGTGTTTCAGCCTCTCCTCAAAAGGCATCATAGTGTTCTCCTGCCACATTATCCTTAAGATGAACTATAGCTTGTTTTCCACATAGGAAAATATGGAGGGTGAAAGGAAGTGCAATTATTAATGACTCCAGGACGAATGAAAATAAGTACTCTTCGAATGCATGGAGTTCAATGATCATATGCATTTCCTTTCATGATGTTAAATAGCTTAAGACATTTTGTGAGGGATGTTAGTGTTTCAATAAGGAAATGCTATGATTTGTTCAAGGAATCAAAAGGTTTGCATTTAACAGCAGATTTCTTTTTTTTTAGTTTGAGGGAAGTTTTACTAGTATCCTTCTTTCTGCCTTATTTTATTCTATCAATTATCAGAAACCACACACTGCTCAAGGTACCTACTTATTTGTCATAAACTTGTCAAATACATGCATTTTGTTATTTAGTTACATTTTTTTTACATAAGAAAGCTGAATCTCAGAAGAATTAAGTTTTTCTTTACTTTTTTTTTTTTAATTTTTGCCCAAAGCTGCATGCACTCACTAGAGAGAAACAGAAGGAGGGAAAAAGAAAAAGCATCTCCCATGGGGGGACTGTCACAGCACAATTCCTTCTCCTCCATATATTTTCCTTTTGAGATTCTGGGCACACATGTACAAATGCCCGGCATGTTTTTTAAGACACCAGTCTGAGACTTGAACCACATGTTCAGCCATTTGTGATCCAGCCACCCTAACCACAGAACCACAGGCTGGCCCAAAGAACTGAAGTTTAATTTCTAAATTAGCCTGATAAAGCATATATACAGGCCCCTTATAACTTCAAATTGTTATTCACAAATCCCATAGAAAAAGTACTATTACTACAAGTATATTTTAGGTTTTTTTCTTTTGATTTTCATAGATTCCTGGAATTGAAACTTGATTCAGTTACCTATGTGTCTTTGGAAAAGTCACAATGTCTCCGCCCTGAGTTATCTCATTTTGTGAACCATGTGAACCAACACAAATAATAACACAGAACTGAAATGAGAACTTTCAGAAACTTTATCCAAGTTTGGCCAAGAAGGAGGATATAATTCTGATATATACCTATATCTGCTTGACTCTAAAGCCACTTTTTGTTCACTGTGTTAATTTTCCTCATTTGACAAATTTTGCTCTATAGATGAAAAATAAGATCTTTATTGAATCAAAGTATAAATGACATAGATGACATTTGTTTAAAACAAGATGTCCCCAATTTTACTGCCATGTATTTATTTAGACTGGCTTGTAAATTATACCATATCTTTTTTTCAGAATAATACAATCAATTTGGATTTGTATCTCTAACTAAAACCATGGAACAACAGCAAAACAACAACAACAAGAAAAAGTATCTGTGTGTATGAAAAAACATACATGTCAAAATGTTGGATGTAAAGATCATTGAGAATATATCAAAATTTTATGTCTAAACTTTAAAATTGTGCATGTTTTGACATGTAAAATTAATTTCATTTACAACTTCAGCCACTGCTTTTATTTTACAGATCAGTGAAATAGAAGCATAATATTTACTAAATAACTTATACAAGGCCACATGGCAAATGTGGTCAAATCCTGAATGACCACTCATTTTTCTGACTTTAAGAAATAGTTCTTTGTACTTATTTCTAGCATATTTCATACGCATTCTTATAATTTAGAGAAATAAGTCACAGACATTAATATATGCAAAAATCTAAATAATAATAAACTACACATAACAACCATACTATTAATTTGATGCAGATAAATTAATGTTCCAACTCCAATAAATAATTAATATGTAGTAACGTTTTTCATCTCAGAAACAAGAAATACTTAATGATATCATGATGCTTTGCATGTCATGCATGTATTTCATGAGTGCAAGTTATTTAATAAGCAGAACTTCATGAAAGTTTAAGACAGGTTTTTACTAAGCTGCAAGGTGAAATTGCTGTATAATTGCATGTACTGAAAAAATTTCTATTAAGGAAAGTTTGATCTCATTCATAAGAATTTAGTGAGCTATATTCTCTGGAATATTTTAAGTGCAGAGGCCCTGAATTAAGGGATGTTTTCTACAATTTACTGTCTGTGTTACCTTAGGAAAACCTATCTGAACTCTGTGGCTCAGTCATTCATCTCTTGCAGCGGATGATATAGCACTGAGGAAGTCTACTATGAGACTTAAAAAAAGCAAGTTCATGTAAAGCACTGAGAAAACACCACCTATTTTTTTTCTAATTTTATTCCTTTTAATTTTGATATAGCATATACATTTACAAGTTTTTCAATTGGAATTGATTAAATACATTTTAAAATTTGGTTAGACTGTACACAAACTATTGGCTTTATTGTTGAGCTTTACTTTAATACTTCCTCGGCTTGCTGAAATGCTGCCATTTCCTGGCATTGTGACTGTCTCACGATGAGAAAAAATAGTGTGTTCTCCAGTGTATTATGACACTTGTGCAATCAGTTGTTGGAAGATGTGGTCTTCATGTCACAGTGAGGTGCTTAAGTCAGCTCTGCATTTAGCAATATCTACTGCACCATATTTCAGGAACCGATGGAGGCTTTTACAGTGCAAAGCAGTTTTGTCATGTCAGATAGCAATGTTAACTCTTGGTTACATTAATTAACCTATGTGTGCTAGGAAAGTGATGTGTTTTTATAAGCAATTAACAATAATTTCTTAATATAGTGGTAAAAGCTATGACATTAATGTATGTTTTACAGTGACCATTTCTCTACTTTTCCTGATTGTAAAATGTGGTTTAGTTTAGTAATCGACCTGGATCTTATAGTGCAACTAGAAAGCAATAAATAGCAGTATCTCTGATGTACTTTAAAATGTTTTCTCCTGAATTTCCTAATATTTACTCTTTAAATGATTACTCCAACATATTGACTTATATTTTTAAGACCCTAGTCTACCAATGGACTTGGTCTAAGCTATGAAATTTCTCTGTTAGTAATTGAATTCAACTCAATTTTTAGGAAGCATATCCATTGCTCATGTGAGATAAACTCAGAGACCTGTGAAAATTCATGCAAGATATAAAGAATGTAGAAGTGTAATTCCTTCTGCATAAGAAGATTCAAAGTCTTTGCACACCATACATGAACTGAAAAAAATAAATATAAAACTCATTATTAAAAATAAAGGCCATATTAAGTAAAGAATGAGTGCAAAAATAAATGTCAAAAAGAGCAGTAGAGGGGTCAGAAGGGAGCGTAGTGTTTTAAAAAGAGCAGTAGAGGGGCCAGAAGGGAGCGTAGTGATTGGGCACTGGACACCAACATGGTAGACTGTGATTTCAGTCCTAGATCCAAAAGCTTGAAACTCAGACTGGATGCTTTTGCATGCATGCCCAAAATCTTCAGAGGAGAATAAAGGAAAAGAGATTGTAGCATGGCCACCACCCACTCCCTGGGGCATGATTTCTCACTTTCTTTCTCTCTAGTAATAATGCGCATCCTATAGCAAAAATCTCTCTGTAAAAAGAAAAATAGTTGATAAGTTATAGAGCTGAAATTTGAAGTACTATGGACATTCATATATACCAAATGGTTTCAAGTCTATAGTAATTTGAATTCTAGCATATTTTATGTGGTGGTTTTGATTTATCCATGCACTGAAGAAGTATTAATAGTATACTGACCTTCCAGTGAAATAATCAATTATTCTTTCTGGACTCAGGGCCAATGGTGCTTTTTCCATTAGATTTAATAGTAAATAAGAAATAGAGAAATGCGGAAAAGAACCAATGTGGTTTTTCTTCAGGTGACTGTCTACTAGTAGAATATGCTTAGTAAAACTAAGCACTACTCAGTTTAGATATTTAATTTTTAAAAGTTATATTGCTAGTGTGTGAATTTTGAAAAAACTTGTACTTTAAATGTGTACACCGAAAATTGTTGTGTAACTATACTAAGACATGATGGAAGTGTCTTATGTTATAGACATATTAATGGATTTTTTCATATTCAAAATACCAATTAGAACATTCATTTACTCGATGCCACTTAACATCCAATATTATGTTATTACTAAGATCTGTGTATTCCATAGGTATTGCCTAATCAATGAATGCTTTTACTACTGTTGAAAACAATAGATTGAAATGTATTTAAAGTAGAGTATAATTTCTCCTAAAACATCTAGATTAATATTGGGTTGTCAGGAAAGTCATGACATATTTTTGCATAGAAAAACAGAAAAATATGTCATGACTTCCCTAATGATCTAATATCTCTGTGAAAATTAATCTTTCTATTGTATTTACAAGACAACTTTCAAAACTTTCTTAGTATTCCTGATTTGCTATTATCTTTGCCTCTGAGTGTGTTAATTCATCATTCTTTTTCTGTCAGCTGTCTGCACTGTTAGTTGAAGATTTTCAAAATGCCTGAAGGATGCACTGTCAGCTGCAGATACTTGAGTCAACATGGTAATATCAGTTGATTTTACCCTAGACAATACACATACATACACTTGCACATGGTACTCCTGGTGGAGGCACTTGGCACATCTCAAAATATAACCTTTGTTATTTCATTAAGTGCCTGAAGAGACACAGAATTTCGCAATATTCTTGCCCCTCAATTTTTTTTTAATTCTAAGACGTTTGGAAACAGGTATTTTCTAAGAGTCACAATGAAAAGCTTAATTTTCACAACACTTAGATTTAAAAAATGATCTCCAATTTCATTATAGTATAAAAAGAAGAATAGTTGATAAATGAAATAAGGAAAAGATTATTATGCCTAAAGAAATTAAAAATCAGGGCTAGCATGTGGCGTGGTGGTGATGACACTAGACATTCCCACATGGCTGACCACGGTTTGAGTCCCAGACATGGTGGCTTACTTTCTCATTTTCCCTGTGTTTGTGTGTGTGTGTATGTATGCGTCTAGCTGGTCAAATTAAAATAAGTAAATGAATAAATGAAATTGAATAAGTAGTTCTTAAAAAAAAGAAAAAAAAAAGAAACTCAAGATCCAAAGTCAAGCTTAACTCTGTTGATACCTGCCCTCCCATACTTCCAAGTGATATGGTCAGTTAATTGGAATCTTTTATAGTCTTTTTAAAAATTTATTTATTTTTTACATTTTTCCATAAAAATTTACTTTACATATCAAAAAATTTTTGCTCAAACTCCATAGTTCTTGACAGTTAATAAATTTCAAAATTTCAAAATACTGAATTTTAAAGATAATGTTCAAAATTCTATAAAATAGTAAATCAACAGTCAGTATGAAACATGTATGATAATTATAATCTAGTTTGATTCTATACTTCTACAGATAAAAGGTCTTATACTCACTAAAGTACATAAAATTCATTGATCAGATCCATGCTTGTGTTGATTTTATAAATTTAAAGGTTTAAATTTTCTGTCTAATGTATTTGAGAACTTGGTAGACTCAGTATCCAAAAATTATGCAGAGGGTCTGAGGAAGGACATTTGGGGGAGGGACAAGGAGGCAAAGCATTAATGGCACAAAGAGGTGTGGTATTATATGTTGAAGATATTTCATAGTTTTATCAACAGTATTAGGGAGAAATGTTCACCTGTTTAAATATTCATTTTGTAAGACAAATAATAATGTGATTGAATGTATGGAAGAAAATGAAATGAAAAAAATAATAAAAGAAAAACATTATGCAGAACATATCTCTCTGATGGATGCACAATTATCAAAATGACTTGGATCTGAGTATATTGAGAGATAAAAGGTTATCTTTAAAGTACCAGGAAAAGGACTGATGAGAAGGTGGATCCAAGGTTTACAGATTTGAGGTAGCCGCACTAATATCCAGACCTGTAGCAGGATGTGCCCTTGGTAAGCACAGTAGAAAAGTAAACAGGAATCATTCCAAAGAACATAGAAAACCAGAAGCTGGTGATAAATGAAAAGTAACATTGCACAACAGTGAATCAAGTGACCATGTAAATACCAAAATCACAAGAAACACTTGAAGCAGAGGTCCCCAACCCTGAGGCCATAGACTCATGCCTGTCTATGGTCTGTTAGGAACCAGACAGCACAGTAGGAGGTGAGCAGACTGTGAGCAAGTGAAGTTTCATCTGTATTTACAGTCACTTCCCATTGCTTGCATTACCCCCTGAGAGTCACCTCCTGTCAGATTAGTAGTGGCATTAAACCCTCATAGGAGTCCCTAGATGGGACTGTTTTATTGCTGGAAAACCAAATCAGGGCTCCCACTGATTCTACATTATGGTTAGTGGTATGATTATTTCATTATATATTATAATGTAATAATAATATAAATAAAATGTCCAATAAATGTCATGCTCTTGAATAATATTGAAACCACATTCCCCCTTTTAATTTGGAGAGGTTTTTGCTACAGGGCGCGTGCACTTGCCAGACAGAGAAACAGAGAGATAGAAAGCGTGAAATCACCCCCAGGGGATATGGCCACTCCGCAATCCCTTATCCTCCATTCTCCTCTAGGGATCTTGTGCACACTCACGCACACGTGCCCAGCATGCGTTTAAGCCACCGGGTCCAGGATGCGAACCATGTTGACTACATGGGAGTCCAGCGACATAGCCATTACACTAACTGCTGGTCCCAAAACCACATCCCCTTTAACCTCCTAGTCTGTGGAAATATTGTCTTCCATGAAACCAGTCCCTGGTGCCAAAAAGGTTGGTGACCATTGACCTGAAGGACCAGATTCAATCTTCCATTCCTTGTGAGAGTAGAGATGAAAACAACCCAGAAGGGAATACAATATGTGAATTTCTCAGTTTTTAAAATTATGATACATTATTGTTATTCTTTATTAATACTGGCTTATATGTTTATTTTTGGAGGTTGAATTTACCTTTCCTTTTGAAAAATTCTGATGTATTATATGGTACCCTTTGTACAGTCCTCAACACAAAATTTTCCAGAGGAATATAACATGTTTTTAAATTATTATAAGTAATTTATTATTTTATCAACCTTGTCATGTGCTTTAATATATATATAGTAGTTTTATATAAATTTGCTTTCATATAAATTCATAAATGTATAGCTTCACAAATATATCAGCTTTAATTGTGAATTATATATTTAGATATAATTAGATAAACATAATTTTCTTTTAAGGCAAAATTTTATTTCATAAGTTTAGTAAATATCTCATAACATTCATGTGATCATATGTTAATGGCATAAATAGCTAATTTTTAAATTTTTTTTAATAATTATTTTTATTTAACTTTATCTATCCATTTATGTTAATTTGACCAGAGAGGGATAGAGAAAGAGAGAGAGAGAAAGAGAGAGCGAGAGATAGAGAAAGCAAGCCACCAGGTCCAGGACTCGAACTGTAGTCAGCCATGTAGGACTCCAGGGCCCTTAACCACCATAACACCTGCTGGCCCCAATTTTCTAAATACATTATATTCAAGCACATATCTGAAAAACTTTTAAAAATTCTAATTCAAGAAAGTATATCACTAGTTTTTTTTTTTTTTTTTTCCTTCCTCTTTGCAGAAACTTCTGTGCTTATTCTCTCAAGGTCATATAGGCCTGTATCAGATAGCAACACAGCTTCAGCAATAACAGCAGATGCCATCTTAGATTAATGTAAGTGAATGTATTTTTTGCAATTTGTATAGTTTCTCTCCTTTGCACCCATTCTGACAGGGAACAATGTTGGGTTCAATGCTGGATGCCCTAGAGGTGCCCTAGAGTTATTTTAACAGATTCAATTTGCTTTGCTTTTCATGTAAGCACAGTTTTTCTTCTTAGATAGTTTTTTTTTGAGATATAGGAAAAACTATTTCTTATATAAAATATTTTTAAATTTAATTTTTCATATAAACCTTCATTATAGAATCATAGAATTTTAAAACTAGAAACTATAAAGATCATCTATGCCATTGTTTCTCAAGACGAATAAAGCAAGAAATCTCTGTATCCTTTCTCTCTATTTTTTTCTTCATGAATATAGTGATTCTTGCTGCTTTTCCCCTTTTTCTATCCCATACTTAGTTCAACAGAGATTTATATTTTGTTAGTTTCAACTAGTTTACATTTTTATAATATATTGCTAATTAGGAAACACTGAAATTGCCTAACTCTTTATTTAACGGATAGAGAAATAAAATCATAAAACAGTTTATCTCATTGCCAAAGAACACATACCTATCTGTTTTCAGAGACAGACCTCCTCGAATGCGCTAATAGTTTCAAAGTGTTAGACAATTTCCTTCTTGAATTCTAATTCAACTTTCTCCCCTGTAATTCATTCTCTTCCCTCTTCATAATTTTCTGATTAAAAACCAGTGGCTTATCTCTTTTTTTAAATTTTATTTTAATTAATTTTATACATTCAGTCAGTATACATCACTTAGCTTATAAAGTGAATTTACCCTACATGAATACACTTCATTGCAGGACATGGAACCAACCTAAATATTCATGATCAAATAAGTGGATAGGCTTATCTCTTTTTGCTTGCTCTTTTTATATTATGATCATTTGTTTTTTTTTAATTTCAGTATATTTCCAATATTCATGTACAGAGTGCCAAAGTCAGTATAAAGCTAAATCAGATTATGTCACACTATGGCTTGAGGTGATCCTAATTCCAAATTCTATCCTAGTGTTAATCCTAAGTGATTTGGCTACTATCCGCCAGACAGTTGTGTCCAGTGAGAAAAATTCAAATCTCTCTTTTCATCTGCAGCACCCTGAATGAAGAGCTTCTGTCTGGCAATTATACACATATAATTTTATTCTATTGTATAATGATCTCGTATGAAAAATGTGCATAATAATTATACCTGCTTCAAAGAATATTTAATGGGATTGAGTTTTTGTACATAAAAGATTTAGAATATTGCCTGACATGTATTGTTTTTATTTTTTCTTTCCTGCTTATTATCATCCTGCAACACTGTCCTTTCATATATGTGAACTTTGCTTTTTTATCTTTTAGCTTCTGAGATTTCACCAAATTCTCTTACTCAAGTATTTCCTGTATCTGTCATCTCCCATTTTTTAAAAATCATGATAGTTCATGTGTATACATGTGTTGTGTGTGTTTGTGTGTGTGCAAGAGAGAGATAGAGAGAAATACCCTCCACAGAGTCTCATGCCATGACAACCCTCTCTCAACTCTCAGAATCTTGTCTGTACTCATGTGCCCAAACTATTTTCAGTATGACCATGACTGTCCATGTGACTTTTAGAACTGCAGCCTATTATGCTACAACTTTGTCACCTTCCTGATTTATTATTTTTCAGTTTTTATTATAATCCCTAAAGATGAACCTCATTTCTAAACACACACCATTATTTCTATTTGTTTTCAGTCATGTCAATCTTTTTCTTTTTTATGAATCCAATTTTAGACTTGAGATTTCTTGTCCATTTATTTGTAAGACTTTCTGAGAATGTTGAGACTGTTTATAGTAATTTACTACTCATCAGAGTCACTTAAGAATAGCTACTCATAGTAGGAATTGAACAGGAATGAAGTAGTAGGCTCAAATCTATTGTGGAAAAAATATTTCTTATTCTTCTCATTATTATCATTTTAGATTTTTGCTATAGGATATGTGGAATCTCCAGAGAGAGACAAGGAAAAAATAAAGATAATTTTTTTAATCTTTGTTTTTGTTTCTTTCCTTTTAAATATTTTGCCTCAACACACTTCAATTCATCAGGTGCTACCCTGTTTATTTCTGAAAAAATGTGTATAGAGGTGAATTATTGTGGGACTATTAAATAATTAAGAATCCAAATTATACAATTTTATTCCATTAGAAGAATATTTGTGTTTGTACCACTTCATGAACCGTTCTTATTCAATGTCCAAGTTTCTAGCTTATTTGCTTGCACTGAAGTAAAGAAATGTAATGAGACCAACCATGTTTGGACCCTGCAATTGAGACTAAACTGAGAATTTTAGACTATTACATTTACACACACACACAATCGTACATACATGCACACATATAGGCAAATAATGGTGACCTAACACTGCTACCTAAAAACATATCAGTGATATGTACATTCCATGAGTTCAGTAAACATATTGATTGAATAATAGTGTGACTAAAAAACATATTGATTGAATAATAGTGTGACTAAAAGTTACCTAAATAGCAAAATAGATCTATCTCATGTAGATATTCTAATACTTTAAAGAATTATAATATTTTTCTTATTTAATCATTGTCTAAAATTTCAAATATAATCGTTAATATTTTCTGAATTGTGACTGCAAATTTTAATTTTAGAGTACTGTGCACTTCATAATATTAACTATGCATTTTAAATTTACAAGTGTAGTTTTACATTTATATACAACTGTGAGAGTTTATTTGTGTGTTAAAATATTAAATATAAGAGCAAAATGACAACTATATTCTTTTATTAATGTATTATTTAAGAAATTGGAATTATATCCACACACTGGAGACCTTGATGTTCTTCTCTGATATGTTAATCCTTCGGGTTGTTTCGTTTATTCCCATATCCTGCAAAGCACACTCACAGATAAGTTAGTGATTATTCCATACTATTAAATAGTAAAAGTATTTTTAATTATTGCGCATTATTTTCTGGATTTGCTACGTTCATATTTTCTGATTTCAATCTTGCCTACCATTATTTGTTAAACATATGGTGATTGTAATTTTCTTTTCTACAAGCATAATTTTGCTCTTCTGTGTATAAATTTTGTAAAAAGTAATTTAACCTCTGAATGTAGGCAATAATGAAGAAGTTTTAAAGATTTATCAGAAGCATCTTTTTGAAAGTATGAGTGATTCTTTGGTTTAGACTTAAATTATAGAATGCAAAGACATTGATTCGATCACAACTATGCACATCATTAAAGAATTCTAATCGCATCTGTAGATGAAGCATTATACCATTGTATACCAGTTTGCATCATATTTATTATGATTATGATTATTGATATTGTTATTACTATTTAAATAGTCTCATCCATCTTAGATTGTCTTTTTCTTTAAGTTGGTAAATTAAAGTAAATTATGATATATTGAAATAAACATGACTTTTTTCTTTTAATTCCATAGTTTCTTAAAGAACACACTCCACTCTTTGATACAAAAATTACTCTCATGTTATATTAAGAGTTGTTTAATTAAATTTTAACTGGTTATTTGCCTTCTTTATTCTAAGCCTATCTTTTTTAATTTTAAAATTTATTACATTTTGAAATAATGTTATTTCATTTTATTAGTAATTATTATTTTTATTCTTTTTAAATTGCTATAGGGCATGTGCATTTACCAGAGAAAGAGGTGGGGATTAGAGAGACAGAGACAGAGAGAGAGAGAGAGAGAGAAAGCCACCAGGTATGGGACTTGAACCATAGTCATCATGTGAGAGTCCAGCACTTTAATAAGGATTCCAATCTGGTGGCCCCAATTTATTATTATTTTTTAATTTGCTGCAGGGTGTTTGGGCTCCATGGAAAGAGAAGGAAAGTAAGAAAGTACCCTTCCCCAACCCGAAGAGGATACACTCTCTTCTCCATTATCCTCTCAAGATTTGGGGCATGCATGCACACAAGCCAGATGTACTTTTCAAGACATGGATCTAGGACTTGAGCCATGCAGTCAGCCATATATGATCCAGCTGAATAAAACATCATGCTACTTGGCTGGCCCTCTAACCCTACCTTTTTCGCTCTAGTTTTACCAAAAATACCCAACTCAAAAAGAACTGAATTCATCTGAAAAGTGCAAGTAATTGTTAAGCAAAATGTTACACCTGGACACATGCAAACAAATGTAATTTTTCACTGCCTAAAAAATATTTTTCTCGACTTCTCTTCTTTTCATTTATTCATTCATTTTCCATTTATTTACTTGCTGTTCATTTGTTTCTGAGCCTTATGCTATTATTTATTAGAATAGGATTCTTTAAGATGTTAAGTATAACATGTCCTCTTAAAATAGATGAGACCTGGAGATATGACGGTATATGAAGCTCATATACACAGCATATGAAATCATACAACCACGAATCTGTCCATGGTATAAAATAAAAGCAGAATTGCATATTAGAGAGATCCCTGACTTGGATTTTAGAGTTCGAAATTTAGATTTGGAGTTTGTGCTAGGTAGTTAGCCTTTTGCTGATGGAATTTCAATTCTTCAGTGAAGAAAGAGAAAAAATATTTTTCATATTTTTCATTTTCCACTGTACAACACAGGTAATAGAGATAATATGTTCAACTAAGTTATTATGTTGGGAAACTCAATATAACTGTTGTTAAGCCCCTATTAGATGACTGTCACATAGTAGTCAATATTATAGCTCTATTTTTTTACCTCTATTATTTCTATCATTGAATGGCACTAAGGATTAATTTACATAATAATGATGATCATAATGAAGACAATCTTGAAGATGAAATGGTGATGGTGATTAGAACTTCATCATTTCTAGGTTCATGTTTATTTATATTTATTTATTTATTTATTTATTTTTAAGGTTTTTTGTCTTAGGGTGTGTGTGCTTGCTGGAGAGAAAGAAAGACAGAGATAGTAAGAAGGAAAGTGAGAAATCATCCCCAGAAAGGATGGCCATGCCACAAACCCTTCTCCATTCTCCTGCTTGGATCTTGGGCACACACACACGTGCCCAGTAAGAGTCTTAATCCATGGATTCCAGGACTCAAACTGGGTTCAGCCACGTGGTAGTCCAGTGATATAACTGCTACACCCTATGCTGACCCTTCTATATTCATATTTTTAATTGCATCCTTATGTATTTTGGTAACCTTGTATGTGTCTATGTCTACTGTTCTTAAATAACTTGAAAGCTCTCTGAGGACAATCACTGTGGTTCCTTTTTATTTGTATCATCCACTGAGCAAATAACTGAAAAAAATAAGTCATTTAAGAGATTAGCAGTTGGCATAATGACTATGTCGCTGGACTCCCATGTAGTCGACCTTGGTTCAAGTCCCAGACCTGGTGGCTTAAACTCACGCCAGGTGCATGTGCATGTGCACCCAAGATCCCAAGAGGAGAATGAAGGAGAGGGGATTGGGGCATGGCCATTCTCCCTGAGGGCTGGGGTGGGGGTGTGATATCTTGCTTTCTGTCTCTCTGTCTCTGTCTTTCTGGTGAGCGCACATGCCCTATATCAAAAATCTCTCCAAAAACAAACAAAAAAAAGTCACTTAAATCCAAGCAAAATGCTGAAAGTTATTTTCTTTATCGCTTGAGGAAATGACATTGAGTTATATTTTTATGCTTTGTTCTTCACCTGAATCAAATGCTTTAAAATAACACTAAAGCCCTGCATGAGTTTCTCTATCTGTAAAAAGAAAGGCACATCATGTTTATTTATATAAATATTTGAAATTTGAAAAGCTTCAGAAGATTTTCACTCAGAAAACTCTTTTTTAAATAAACATTGTTTCTCATTCTATTAATTTAATCTATTTTTATTTGATGGTTTAAATATTATTGACTGTGAATCTAAATATGTGCATAAAGTCTGTGTTCCCAATGTTAGTTGTTGCTATAGACAAATATCTTTTTGAATAGTGGCCATTATATCTTACATAAAATTACTTTCTCAATGTGTCTCATGTGTACAAAAGCAAATGGAAAGCTCAGTTTCCCTTGTAAAAAACTATGATGTGTCTGAGATTTTCTTCAGTTCACTTAAAGCTAACAACTTTGCCTAATAGTTACATAAATACTGGCAGAAGACACAAGACTCCTGGGTCTTTATTCCTTATAGAAATGATAATAATTGGGGCCAGCAAGTGGAATGGTGGTTAAAGGTGCTGGACTCTCACATGGCCAACACGGTTCAAGTCTCGGCCCTGGTGGCTTGCTTTCTCACTTCCTCTCTCTCTGTCTCTCTCTGATCAAACTGGAAAATAATAATGATAATAATAAATAAATGTAAATAAAATAATTCTTTAAAAAAAGAAAAAAATAAATGATAATAACCAGGTTCCTTGATACCCATTTTCACAGAATGATGTTAGAGAGCAGATGACATAGTCACAGGAAGAGGGATATATTACAAGAGAGGAACCCTGACCTTACGGAAACCGACACTTACAAAAGGTAATAAACATACCTACTCTTTGCCCTGGAAGAAATTACCAACTCCATATTCCAAGTCTGAAAAAACGTTAGGGTTAAGTTACTCTGGAGAGAAATACTATGTATTCTAAGGCATTTTACTATACAAATATCTCTGAAAAAGGTAGCCATGAAAAAAAAAATAGTAGTTATTGCTTGTGCTCTCAAAATGTATAGAGACACAGTGACCTATGGATAACTGGCTCTCACCAGCTCCTTTCTTTAGAATAGCAATAGCTTGATCATAAGACCAAAATGTAACATGACATTTGGTTTAAGCTGGTACATCTCATGTCTAATTTTTTTTTTTTTTTTTTTAATTTTGGTCAGCATGAACTCTCCTCTATTGTTACTTCTGAGGAATAAACCTGTATTTTTATTGTTTTAAGGGATACAAACAGGGATCTAGATAGGACTTATTTGCTGCCATGCTTGTGTGTGTTTGTTTGATTTTTGTTTTGTTTGATTTTGTTTTCTATTATCTCCAGTTCAAGTTATAAATTTCTGATATAAGATTTTTAACTTATAGAACTAGGGAGCAGTTTCTGATTTTCACTGGGAATTACCTTGACCCATATGGTTTGGCTTTTACATAGACTCACTAGGAAGATGTAGCAGAGGTATAGGAGTTACTACTAGAAAGACAAATAAAGTGAGCAGAAATACAGACTGGCTAAATGGATTGAAAATCCATCTGCTGCCTACAAGAAACTCATCTCATGGATAAAGACATACATGGACTGAAAGTGAAGGGATGGAAAAAGGTATTCCATGCAAATGGAAACCAAAAATAAAAAATAAAAAAAAGAGTGGGTGTCGCTATGCTGATTTTGGACAAAATAGGCTTTAAGACAAAAATGGTAAGAAGAGACAAAGAAGGGCATTATAGAGTAATCAAAAAGACTAATTCACCAAGAAGATATGACACTTATAAATATCTATGTAACCAACTCAGGAGCACTCAAATATGTAAAAGAAAGACTGCTAGATATAAAAGGACAGATAGACTGTGTAACGATAGTTGCTGGCAATCTTAACACCCCATTATCTGCTTTAGACAGGTCAATGAGACAAAAAGTAAACAAAGAGACCTAAATGATACTATAAATGAGATGAACTTGATAGACATCTATAGAACTTTCCACCCAAAAAACACAAAGCACACATTTTTTCTCAGCCCCACGTGGTACTTTCTCTAAGTATCACGTGGTAGGGCACAAAACCAGACTTTACAAATTCAAAGGAACAGAAACTATATCCAGCATCTTCTCTGACCATGATGGAATTAAACTTGATATTAATCTCAGGAATAACTCTCGAAAATACACAAAATACACAAATACATGGAAACTTAATAATCTACTTCTGAATGACTTCATGACTACTGAAGAGATTAAGACTGAAATCAAAAGATTCAGGGAAACAAATGACAATGAGTACACGAGTTTCCATAATTTATGAGACACTGCAAAAGCAGTCATAAGAGGGAAGTTCAAAGCAATTAGTGCACACAAGGAAAAGATGGAAAGGTGTCGAAAGGACAGCCTAACATCATGCCTCAGGAAACTGGAAAAACAACAACAGAAAAATGCCAGGAGAAAAGAAATAATAAAGAGCTGAGCAGAAATAAGTGAAATAGAACATAAGCAACTTATACAAAAAATAAGTGAGAGCAAAAGCTGGTTCTTTGAAAAGATAAACAATATTGACCCACCATTAGCTAGACTAAGAAGAAGAGAGAAAGGAACCAGATACATCAAATTTGCAATGAATCAGGCAACATTATAACAGATGTAATAGAAATGCAAAACATCATTAGAGGATACTATAAGTGACTATATGCCAACAAAGAAGAAAATCTGGCTGAGATGGACAATTTCCTGGACATGTATAATCTACCAAGATTGACACAGGAGGACATACGAAGCCTGAATAGAGGTATAACAAGCAATGAGATTGAATCAGTAATAAATAACCCCCCAACATAGAAAAGTCCAGGTCACATGGCTTTACTGCTGAATTTCACAAAACTTTTAAAGAAGAGGTTCCCTGTTCTATTCACACTATTCCTAGACACCCAAAAGGAAGTAACCCTTCCAAATTAATTCTTTGAAGGCCCATTACACTCATTCCCAAAATGGATAAGGATACAACAAAAAAAGGAAAACTACAGACCTATATCTCTGATGAATGTAGTCGTGAAAATTCTCAACAAAATACTTGCTAACTGTATTCAATAGCATATAAACAAGGTTATTCATCACGATCAGATAGGCTTTATTTCTGGGATGCAAGGGTGGTTCAACATAAACAAAACCAAAAATGTAATGTATCCTATTAACAGAAAAAAAGATAAAAATCACATTATCATTTCAATTGATGCAGAAAAGGCATTTGACAAAATACGGCATTCCTTTATGATTAAGACTCTCAGGAAAATTGGCATAGAAGGATTGGTTCTCAGCATAATAAAAGCCATCTATGAAAAACCTATAGCTAACATTGTACTGAATGGGGAAAAGCTGAAAGCTTTTCCACTAAAAACTGATACAAGGCAAGGCTGTGCACTTTCTATGCTCCTATTCATTATACTATTGGAAGTACCAGCCAATATGATCAGAAAAGGGAAGTAAATAAAAAGCATTCCAATAGGGAAAAAAGAGCTGAAATTATCTCTGTTTGAAGTTAATGTGATTGTATACAGAGAAGACCCAATAGTATCCACAAGAGAACCTCTCAAAGTAATAAATGCATACAGTAAAGTGGCAGGATACAAAATTAACCTTTGAAAATCAATAGCATTTCTATACACAAACAATAAGCAGACAGAGGCAGAACTGAAGAAAGTAATCCTGTTTACCATAGCCACCCAAAGTATAAGATACCTAGGAATAAAACTAACCAAGGAAGTCAGACCTCTGTAAGGAAAACTATGAAAACCTTAAAAAGGAAATTGAAAAAGACACAAAAAAATGGAAGGACATCTCATGTTTTTGGATTGGCAGAAATAATATAATCAAAATGGCAATCCTTCCCAAATTATTCTACATATTTAATGCAATCCCTATAAAATCACAAGAGCCATTCTTCACAGATCTAGAAAAGACAATCATAGAATTTGTCTGGAATCATAAAAGACTCCATATTGACAAAGCCATCCTGTACAGGAAGAGTGGAGTGGGCAGCATCTCACTTCCTGAACCCAAAATATATTACAAACCTGTAATAATCAAAACAACATAATATTGGCATAAAAACAGATATGAGAACCAATGGAACAGAGTAGAGACGCCAGAAATAAACCCCAAAACATACAGCCAACTCATCTTTGACAAAGGGTACCAGTCAATCCGGTGAGAAAAGTAAAACATCTTTAGCAAATGATGTTGGAAAAACTGGGTATCCACCTGCAGAAAGATGAATCTGAATTCCTATCTATCACCATTAACAAAAATCAACTCAAAGTGGATCAAAGGTATGAACCTAAGACCACAAACTATAAAACTACTGGTGGGAAATACTGGTGAAATTCCGGGAGACATTGGAGCAGGCAAAGACTTCTTAAGCAAGACCCCCAAAGCACAGGCAATAATCCCCAAAATAAACAGGTGGGATTATATCAGATTAAGAAGTTTTTGCATAGCAAAGGACACCATAATTAGTGTGAATCAACACTCCTCAGAATGGAAAAGAATTTTGTTAACTGTGCCTCAGACTGATAACCAGAATACATAGAGAACTCAAGTGGCTTACCCTGAAAAAAATAATTTACCCAATTAAAAGATGGGAAAATGAGCTGAGTAAACTACTCTCTAAGGAAAATATATGAACAGTCAAAAAACATATGAATAAATGCTCAGCATTCCTTATCATAAGGAAGATGCAGATTAATACCACAATGAGATACCACCGAACCCCAGTCAGAATGGCGAAGATTAAAAAAAAAAAAAGAAAAATGGTAAGTGCTGGTGGGAATGTGGTGAAAAAGGAACACTCCTACATTGTTGGTGGGAATTGGTCCAGCCACTGTGGAGAACAATATGGAGGTTCTTCAAAAGCCTTCAAATAGAAGTACCTTATGATACAGCAATTCTACTCCTGGTATTGATCCAAGGGACAGGAGAATGCTCAGTCAGAAAAGCACTTGCACAACTGTATATATTGCAGCCCTATTCACGATTGCTAAGATATGGAACCAACCCCAATGTCCACAAATGGATCAATGGATTGAAAAAGTGTGGCACATGTACTCCATGGAATATTACTTAGCAATAAAAAACGAGGCCCTGGAATTTGATAGAAATTGGATGAACATGGAAAATTTGTTTCTGAGTGACACAAGTCAGGCTATGAAAGAGAGACATTGTATGTCTCTGCTTAACATATTTCGACTGTCCACACTTGATGGTAGAGACTGAAAGACATTAAATATTATTATGGACACTAGAGACAAAGTGGAAGAAAAGTGTGGGAGGGAAAGAGTGCAGGAAAGGAAATTTGGGGAAAAAATGGAGAGGTAAGATATTTGTAGAGCACAGATTTTGTTTATTATCTGTTGATGAGGATGTGTATAATATTCTCAACTGGACTAAGATGTATATCATGCTGGGTAAAGTCTCTTTACAATCTAAATCATATATAGCAATTGAATGTATAAATAATAATAAAAAAGATAAAAATAAATAAATAATGGGGGGGAGGGAGCAGCAGAAGGCAAAATAGTTATGTTACAGGACTCCCACATTGTCAACCACCAGTCCCGGATCTGGTGGCTTGAACTCACATCAGGCATGGTGTAAGTATGCCCAAGATCCCAAGAGGAGAATGGAGGAGAAAGGATTATGGTGTGGTCATCCTCCCTGGAGGGTGATTTCTTACTTTCTGTCTTTCTGTTGAGTGCTCATGCCCTATAGCAAAAACCTCTCCAAAATAAATAAATAAATAAATAAATAAATAAATAAATAAATAAATAAATAAATAATAAAAAAAGAACTAGAGGGGGGAAAAACAGCGGAAAGTTCAGTATCTCAAATTATACCTTATATGTTTGATTATCATCATTTAAACACATAGCCTACTGGACCAGCAAATGGCAGAATGGTTACATCACTGGATTCCCATGTAGTGAACTGCATTAGCTTAAAACTCATGCCAGGAACGTATATGTGCATGTTCAAAATCCCTGGAGGAAAATGGAGAAGGGATTACAGCATGGCCATTCCCCCAGGAGGTGATTTCTTGGTTTCTATCTCTCTGTCTCTGCCTTTCCAGTGAGCACATATACCCTATAGCAAAAAAAATCTCTAAAATAATAATAATAAAAAACTCTCTATCTCTATCTGTGTCCCTAGCATGCACACATGCTCTATAGCAAAAATCTCTCTCTTAAAGACAAAAGAATGCATGGTTTTAAAATTTAATGGAAATTTATACATTAAAACACCATGTAATAAAAAGGCAAGTAATTTAGCTATTAGTATTAAGAAATGAAAAAAGGTACTTGACTTAATTCTCTTTTAAGTATAATGCATCCTCGTGAAATGAAGTTAAAATGTGTTGAGCTAAATATATCATTAAAACAAAGCTTTCAAATACATTGTATTGGCCTCTTTTTGATAGGCATTCTTTATTACACGGGAGTTATACGCTTTGGTGTTACTAACAGCATGCATTTTGCAGCAACATAAACCTGGGTTCAGAACCAAGTTCTGCAATATTTATGTGACTTTGGGCAAAGTTTTAAGCCTTCAGAAGCTTTGATGACTTTTTCTATAAAATACGGATTAAAATAACATATAACTCTGTGAGCATTCCATGAGATCAAGCACGAGAATTGTTTAGCATTTTGTCTATTCTGTAACTATCATTATTACTATTATTACCAATAATACTTTGATATAATTTTCTTAATTTTTTACCAAAAATTAAAAGTTTTCTTGTTATACTGTCTGCCATATCCAAAAAATAATACCTGACATCTGGACCTTTTGACTCAGTAAAAATTGACATTCTCAAGAGTGCACATTGTGGGACCAGCAGTTAGCGTAATGGCTATGTCGCTGGACTCCCACGTAGTCGACCGCGGTTAACGTCCCAGACCCGGTGGCTTAAACTCACGCTGGGCGCGTGTGCGTGTGTGCGTGCCCAAGATCACGAGAGGAGAATGGAGTATAAGAGATTGCGGCGTGGCCATCCCCCCTGGGGGGGGGGGGGTTCTCGCTTTCTATCTCTCTGTCTCTCTCTGTCTGTCTGGCGAGCGCATGCGCCCTATAGCAAAAACCTCTCCAAAAAAAAAAAAAAAAAAAAAAAAGAACGCACATTGAGTTTCTTCAAGGATTGGTTCACTCATAATTTCAACACATTGATAGAACAATATTATCATCTGAATGCTAGGAGCTATGAAAAATGCAATATATTGAAGAAATGATATACAGTAAGGTCTTTAAAAGGCAAGTTAATGAGTGCTTGCAGTTACTAAGATTCAAGAGCTATCAAGTATTGAGTTCTGGGAAAGATAATACACATATGTGGATAAAGGAGAACACTGAGTGAAATAGTATTAGTTACAAAGGCCCACAGTAGAATAAACACACTTCTTTGCGGCCAGCAGGTGGTGTAGAAACTACGTGCTGGACTACCACGTGGCCAACAGAGGCTGGAACCTCAGATCCAGTGTCTTGAAAATCACAATGGATGTGTGTGCGCAGACATCCAATATCCTGAGAGGATAATGGAGGAGAAAGGATTCCAATATGGGCCATTCCCCTTAAAGGGATTTCTCACTTTCTCTCTCTGTCTCTCAACCTCTTCCTGCCTCTCTCCAAAGAGTGCATGTGTGTGACCCAGGACAAAAATCAAAAAAAAAAAAAAAAAAAAAAAAAGGAAACTCAAGGAAAAAAAGCACTAAATAAACTTTCTCTACTTTTGATGAAAAATCCTAGTATTATATTATTCTATTTATTTTTCAGAAGATAGAGAGCATCTTCTGGATTCACTCAGTAGAAATAGCCTAAAAGTAAATTATTATTCCGAGTAGTATTGATGTATATAAGTGTACTTCAGGAAAAATGTCTCAGAGGAAGCTGAAACTCACACACACATACACACCACAATTTTGAAAATGGTAAAAAGTAACTAACTCCATTAACGCTTTATTCCAGTGTTAAATGATTAATAACGCTTGCACATCGTACTTCTCAAACTGGAAAAATAAAACTCAGAAATTTCTTCTTCAGAGAATGTTAAAGTACCTTATACTGTTGAATCTCTGAGAAGATTATCTGAGTAAACTATCAATTAGGAAGCTAGTAGAGTAAGTAAAACACCTCTTACACAAGGTCCTACCAGAGGCTCACCAAGGGAAGTTTGGGAGGAGGTACTTTTTGAGGTTTTATAACTGGATTATTTAAAGCTAAAAGTTGATTGGAATCAGGCAAAATTTAAACTTACTAGTTTAGGAGTAGTAAAAACAATGAAGTGACATTGCAAAGCAAGTTTTTTTATTGTTGTTTTTGTTTATGGCTTTGTTTGTTTGTTTGTTTTGAGAAAAAGTTTTTGCTATAGGGTGCATGCACTTGCCAGAAAGACAGAGAAAGATGAAAAGACTGAAGACAGAAAACAAGAAATCCCCCTCCCACCCCAGCCCCACCAGAGGGATAGCCAAGCCACAATCCTTTTTCTTCCATTTTCTTTTCAGGATCTTGGGCACACATGCATATGCTCCAGGCATGAGTTTCAAACCACTGTGTTTGGAACTCAGACTGAGGTCAGCCACATGGCATCCCAGTACCTTAACCACAGGGCCACCTGCTGTCCTGTAAAGTAAGTCTTTAAAAGTAAAATGTGGTATGGTAATTGAGCTATTTGTCCTTGTAAACATGTTTTGATCTCTACTAATATAGTTTGAAAGATCCACTCACCTCTTTCTGCAAAAAGAAAATACCAACACAAACAGAAACTATTATTTTACATATTATCTTCTTGGGCAATATGTCCTAAAACAATTATTTATTCATGATGACCTAGATGATCTTTTAACTTGGTCTTGTTAGTTAAAATACGTAAATACAGGAGTTCTTTCTTTTGCGTCAAGTCTTTTCAACATCATAAATCTTTCAGTCTTTTTATATTTTTAGAGCTCTAATAAAAAAATAGAACTTTGATTAAAAGCATATGAAAACATGCTCAACATTCCTTATCATGAAAGAGATACAGATCATAACCACAATGAGATACCACCCAACCCCATTCAGAAGGGTGAAGATTAAAACAAAAAAAAGGTAAGTGTTGGTGAGGCTTTGCTGAAAGGGAACTCTTCTATACTGATGATGGAAATGTAAATAGGTCTACTCACTGTGGAGAACAATAATGGAGGTTCCTCAAAGACCTACAAATAGAACTACCACATGATTTAGCAATTACACACCTGGGTATCTATCTAAAGGATAGGAGAACGCTCAGTCAGAAGTGTTTCCACATTCATGTTTATTGTGGGATTATTCACAATCACTACGACATGGAACCAGCCTGAATCTCTGTGAATGGACTGAGAAATTGTGGCATACATACTGTATGGAATACTACTGAGTCATAAAGAATAAGACTCTAGCCTTTTTTAGAAAGTGGATGAATATGAAAGATGTACTGGCGAATGAAGCAAACCAGGCTATACATACACACACACACACACACACACACACACATATACACACACACACACACACACACACACACACATATATATATCTATATCTATAGTGAAATATTAGAGGATATAGAAGCATGGAAAATGGTTATGAAAACTGAAGACAGTGTGGGAAGGTGGGAAGGTGGGAAGAAGGTGAGAGAAGGGAGAGATTGTGAGAAAAGAAATCACGGAGAAAAATAGAGAGGCAAGACATTTTTTGGATACAGAAATGCATGATTACCTGTTGATGATAATGTGTATAGTATCTTCAACTGGACTGGTGGGAAGTGTATTCACGTTGGGTAAATTCACTTTACAAGTTAAGTAAGTGGTCTATAGTGATTAAATGTATAAAATATTAAATTAAAATGAGAACTTTAAAATGTAAAGCAGTTAGAAGGGTAAGCTATCATTAATGTGAATTAGGAGACCATTAATTTGTAATGAATACTCTAATTCAGCACTTTTAGTGACTAATTAAAAGGCTTTTCTTACACATACACACACACAAGCACCCATAGTACCACTTGTATAAGTTCCCTGCTACCTCGAATGTCAGAAAAAGTGTTAAGTCCTAGGAGATTTTTGAATTAAATGGTAAAATAATAATATCTTAATCAACAATTATTTTAATAATAATCCTGTACTTGATAAATTGAAACAAATGGCAATTTGGAAACTAACCCAGAAATTTAATTAAAAATTGGAAGCCGTTGAAGAATATACAAAGTTTAGTGTTACTTGAATTTTTTTTATTATAAACAAGGAATGTTTAGGATTTTATAATTTCAGAGGCAGATTGGTGATAGAAATAGTTGGACTCAAAGCTAATTTTGTGTTATTTTTTAACTTATTTCCTGCTGCTATTGCTACTCTTTGAACATAATAATACATGCACACAACACTATAATAAAAAAGATTTTCCATTGTGTATTTGAAGTAGTAGGCAACTGAGTAATGACTCAGAGCTATTAACTGTCTCTGGCATTTTTCAAGATCCATAGCTATTTCTGCATTTCTTATACACTCTGTGACCCAACTAGATCCTGTGGTCATAAGATTTGCAGGGAAATAGCATAATGAAAGCATTATCATGCTGGCATAATTCAAGGTTTATTATCTCAGTGTATTCTGATCACCTAATTTTATTTAACAGCAAGAATTGGCTGTGCTCAATAAAGCTTTCCAAAATCTAGTGACAGAAGTTTATCACATCTCTACACCATACCCTAATCTTCAAATATCTCACCCTAATTTACTTATAAAATAGTTTTCATATATAGACTTGTTAATGTGTGCACAAAACTGGGTATCTATGGTCTGAGATGCTACGATTTGTTTCTTCAAGTTTCTTCTTTCCTGGTCTCACCTTGCTGCTCCTTCGATTCTCTCCTGAATTTCTTTTTTCTTCTTGTTACTATTATAACATAGCCATTATGCTTTGAGAAAAGAGTTGTCATTCAAAGTATGTTGAAACCTACAGGCCTACAATTTAAAATGTAATTTGTAATCTATATTTTACGCACAGAAATGTACCATAAAAGGAATTACAAAAAAAAATTAAAAATGTGACTGGGCCATCAGGTGGCATGGTGGTTCGAGTGCCAGACCTGGTAGCTTGCTTTCCCACTTTCTCTCTCTCTCTCTCTCACTCTTACTTTGTCCTTCTCTGGTCAAATTAAAGTAAGTAAGTAAATAAATAAAGACAAAATAATTCTTAAAAAATAATTGTGACTATAAACATCTCAGGTTGGGCTGTAAGCACATTGGGTGCTGAATCTAGAGCTGTTATTATTGTTTTATAATTTAAGAGAAATTTTTGCTATACGGTGGGTGCACTCTCCAGAAAGACAGAGACAGAAAATGAGAATTCTCCCTCCAAGGGGATGACCACGCCATAATCACTTCTCCATTCTCCTCTTGAGATTATGGGCATGCCCTCAAATGTATTCAGCATGAATTTTAAACCACCAGGATGGGACTTGAACTGTAATCGACTACGTGGGAGTCCAGTCATGTAACTATTATTCCATCTGCTACTCCCCTGGAGCCGCTATTGAGACAGAGGTAGTAGAAATTTCCTGCCTGGGAGAGGACCACAACTTCTTTAGATACTGGAACAGTGCTCAGGCTGCAACATTTTTCTGAGTTAAGTTCATTTCTGATCTCTAACCTACACCAGTCTGAAAATTCGCTAACACTTTAGTAATAATAATTATTCTTATGTGAAAATAGTATTAAGGAATAATGGCACATTTGCCTAAAATGTCAAAGTATGTGAGTCAAAAATATCTTTGCTTCCTCAAAGGTAATTTTTATTTACTTTTTAGCAGCTTTCTCCATTCCTCCTGGTTATGTATGGTTAAAAGTATATAAATCTCTGACACTCACAGTAAACTACTGATTTTCCCAAGTGTTTGAAAAAAAAAAAAGAAATCGGGAACAGAGAAGCATGATGGAAGGGCACAAAGGCTAATCCAGTTTTTCTTTTTTCTTTTCCTGTCGAACTTTGAGCAAAACTAGATCAAGCCTAGGTTTTTTTTTTTTTTTTTTTTTTTTTTTTTTCCCCACTTGACTAAAGTTAACAATATAAGGATGAATCTGAATTACTCTTTGTAATCAACATGTATGATTACTACCAGCATGAAAGGTAATCAATACCAGGCAAGATGAGATCATAGCCAGCAGAGAACTTTTCCCCTCAGCTACTTTTTAAGATCTTTGAGTTAAAGATGACTCTTGGGAGACTGAAATGAAAAAGAAAAGAAAGTGAAAGAGAAGGAGAAGGTCACTGGCCTCAATTTCTTCCATTAATTTGCTTACCGTAAAAAGAAAAAAAAAGTAAAACATGACTGACAAATGTTATTTGTGACTGCTTTAGATCTTGTTCTTGTTATGTTGCTTTGTTTTAGTTTGCCCCAGTGTCATGGTTTTTATGTGACTATTAGTTGAACATTTGCACACTAAAAACCTTGGATCATAGAATTTTAATTAACATTGCCAGGGTGCTTCTGTTGCTTGCTATTTTATATTTATTGAGGATTTTAAAAAATTAAAAAAGAAGATCAACACAGTGATCTGTAAAGCCCTGCTCTAAGTTGGACTACAATTATTTCTTTTGGTTTATTACAGGCATTTGAAGTTTTGTCCTCCTTTATGAAGATCCAGACTTCTGAAAATAATTCATCTGGAAAATAGGTTATGGAACAATCTGCTACAAACTGAATTTCATGACAGAAATCAACACATCGTGTTCAATTTATTTGATAGGCTTAGCACTTTAAAATATATGAAGTAGCTGTGATTACAATAATGGATCTAAATGCTTGTGAATGAAAGATACGTTAGCAAGCACTTTAATAGCATTAGCAATGATTCAGCACTGTTTAAATATTAAGTCTTAGCGAAAACTTAGAATAAGCTGAATGACCTGTTGAATCATGGAAAAGTGCAGAAGTCATAAGATGGCATTATTAAAATCCTAAAAACAGCATTTATTTAAATGTCTACAATTTTTTTCCCTCTGATTTATCCAAGCCTCTGAGGGGAAAAACATTGTTCATCTACCGTGTTCATTTAGTACTATCAGTCATCCATTTGAAGTTATGGAAGAAGTCAGCATAATTGAAGTGAATTTTGTCTTCTCTTTTCTCATGTTTTATGAACCCTGAAACCGTCCTGTCATTGATGGTTCATTCTCACATCTGAGACCCTGTTTTTCAGCAGATGAATGAAGTACTACTGAGAAAATCGCAGTTGCATCCCTGAGTCTCTGTATGAAGCTAAATATTCCCAAATCAAAGAAGATAGAGGAAAATAACATTATGCACTGATAATCACCACAAAAATAGAACCTTAAAATAATATATATATGTACCATCTTTACAACATACATTCTAGCATACCTATTTTAAAAAGATGACAAATTAAATTTAACAAGTGGAGTGTCATACATGACACCTACAATTTTATTTTGCAGACCCAGGTTCAGTATACAAACACACACCTGTAGGGCACAAAAGATTATGCGATTTCTGCTAATTGGCCAAAAACAACTTTTAAAAAAATCTACCTAATTGAAGGTAACTTTTATTGTTAGCTATAGTTTAGAAAATAGTTTGTGGTTCTCACCTTTCCTTGTTTTGAAGTGCATTTTTTTTCTCTTGACAATACTTTATTGATCTTTTCTCTGTCTCACACAAATGGATTCTCATTGACACTTGGATAAAATGGCATATCAAAAATGCTTGTGTAAGATACCCCCAAAGTCACTCCCACACTCACACAAAACATAAATATACAGAAATAAAGTACACTTACAGGTATATAACTTTCCATAGCGAGTATGAATTTATTTCGTAATAGCTCTGGGACCTGGAGATTTCTAGTCCATGATGTCATAATACCTGAGTAGATTGTACTTGAATATTAGTGCACCTGAATATAATCATTTACATCATTTTGAACATTTCTAATTTATTTAAAATATTTAAAAGGTTTCAAAGTCACAACACGAGAAATTTTTTATGGCTTCCTAAGAATACTAATTTCTCAAGTGATATTTCAAATAGTAACATATAAAAGACAAATTTTAGAGCATTATATTTTATGCACAAGAGGTGTATCTTCATTTTAAATCCTCCAAAGTGAGACAAGACCAGGGGCAAGGCCCCTATAATATATATATAATATGCAAAATAATTTGTTGTTTTACTAAGTTTCAAAATATTTGAAGAGACTTTTATCATGTCCAAACAAGGACTTACTTTATGTATTTACACATCTTTCTCTTTTCCCCACTTCCTACCTTGATCTGTTCAAGGACGCAAATAAACTTCACATTACGATAGTATCTTGGGCATTTTAACTTTCTATATTCATGTTCCCTTTTCAATGAATCCTGTCACGAACTGGACTACACAATTTTTCCTAACATTCTAAGTATAATTCATTACACTCCTGTGATTTCTTTATAACACTTTTTTCTTGATTTGCAGGAAACTCTTCGAAAGTAGACCATCAATCACTGAGCATGTACATGAAATGACCTTCATGTCTGTTTTTTGTTCTACATAATTTCCCTCTCCTTGGACAAATCCTTCAAGGTAGTAGTATTTTTTCAGCTTCTTTATCCAGGTTTTTGCTACAATATTGTAATTATAGATAGAACCGTATATATGTATTATTTGTATGTAGTATATATACACACATATGGTGTGCACTTATATGTGTGTTTAATGTACATGTATTTATATTACCATCATGTATGTATTGTTATTTTCTTATTTTTATTTTCTAGGTGAACAGATAAAAAGATGATGAATACATCATGTAATAATTAGAAAATATCTGTGTGTATGTGGTTCTCTTCTGAATGCTTTTGTTGTTTTGAATACCTAAGTACTTGAATACATAGTGACTCCTTAATTACTTTAAATTGTAATTTTACAAACAGGTTTATAAACTGTGACAAGTGATCAGTAAATAATGCTGGATTTGTTATTATTACTTAAAAATGTTTTCAAATCCTGAGGAATAAACTTCTGAGTATAGACTGCACCTACAGTTGGAGACACCCATTACCATTAATAGAATTAATTATAATAATTATAGTGAGATTATTAACTGGCCATCAGTCAGTTTAGGCCAGATTATTCTATGGAAACCAACATTCCCGAATCTTGGTGGATAAGCACAGCAGTTTTAGCACTCACTCTTTTTATAAGTTTACCATGTTTTAGTAAATTATTCTACTCCACATAGTCACAGACAGCATGTGAGGGAGACCTACCACCATGGAATGGAAGCATCTGGGCAGCCTGCCTGCTTTATTACCACAGATGTTGATGAGCACTAGAGAGTCTGAAATTGTCAATTAAATGCTTTGGCGCAGGTCGTGTCTACCATCCCTCCATCATAACAATAACTCTTATGTCTATCAATGAGGAATTATCACATGACACTACCCAGTCTCCAGGAGGACAAGAAGCCAAGACAAGGAGAGCATCATCAGAGACTTGTTTGAACTGTAACGTCATTCTGTCACATATATTCACATATTATCGCTCAGGAAGTTTTAGTAAAATTTCAAACATGTGACACATTGTTTTAGAATAATAGTTTACCTTTAAACACTGATGATATGCACAGGATTTCTTAACAGTCAAATGATTTGATAAAACTTCTCATCCATTGTCTGCCTATTTTTATTATTAGAATTGGTAATTATGATTTTAATTTCTAATTATAAATTGACTTTCATTTGTTGATAATGGTATATCTTGGTAAATTATATTTGACATCTCAGACTATAGTTTATCTTCTTTCTAAATATTTTAAAATGAGGAAATTAATATTTATAACATATTTTTTCTTTTTATGAAGAGAGATTTTTTAAAAATAATCATTTATTTTTATTATTATTTAATTTGACCAGAGAGAGAAAGAGAAAGTGAGAAAGCAAGCTGCCATGTCTGGGACTAGAACAATAGTCTCCCATGTGGGAGTCCAGCTTCCCAACCACCACGCCACCTGCCGGTCCCCAGGAAGAGAGATTTTTCTATCAGACACATGAGCTCACCTGTAGACACAGAGATACAGAGACATAGAAAGGGATAAATCACCTCCTAGAAGAGATGGTCATGCCACAATCCCTTCTTCTCCAATATTTTAAATAACATTTTCTGACATGTGTTCTTGCCAGAAATACAGATAGACAGAGCCAGTGAGAGGGAAGGTGGGAAATCACTCTCCCAGGGGGATGGCCACACTGCAATCCCTTCTCCTCCATTCTCCCCTTGGGATTTGGGCAGGCACACACATGTACCCCATGTGATTTTCAAGCTACCATGTCTAGAACTCAAACCATGGTTGGCCATATGGGAGTCCAGTAACCACTAGGCCATCTGCTGAACTGTAATATATATATTTTATTTTTTGGGGAAAAAAGTATTTCTAAATGATCAAAAGCTTTAATTTGCATTATTTTCTCAAGTACTGAGTGTGATCATAGTCTACTTTTTTTTTTTTTTTTTTTTTTTTTTTAATGATTCTACGTGTTCTGTTTTGCTTCCTTGGAATAGTTTAAAGGAATTTACAAAGAATTTTTTGACATTTATAACGAAATCCTTTGGTCCTAATATTATCTGCTGAATTAATCCTTTCCAAAAACAGCACAGACACATGGCACTAAATTCATTTACATAGGACATGTCACCCAGCAGTTAAGGGAAATAGATACTATATGACCAATTGCAGTTTGAGTCTCAGCCCCAGTAGTTTGAAAATCATACAGGGTGCATGTGCATGGGTGCCTTAGATCCTGACTGGAGGGCAAATGGAGGAAAGTGGATTGCAGCATGACCATAACCCACTGAGGTGGTACTTTCTCTCTCTCTCTCACTCTTTGACAATTGCACATGCTCTCTAACAATAAAAGGCAAAAAAATTAAAATTTCCTTTATTTAAAGTATAGATCACTTTCGCAAATTTTCTCTAAAATTTAATTAGAGTACTAGTTTACTTGAGTCCTTGAACCAACACCTTTTGTGTGCTCATTATGTTCAAAGTGCTATTATACCTGCTATAAGTTTTATGCCCAACTTGATGAAAGCAGTATAGATGAAGAGATAAAGCATTTATAAGTACATTTGTTTTGTTGTTTTATAGCTTAGGAGAGTTCATTTTCAGAAATGCATAGTGAAATAGAATTATGTTTACAGATAGGGGTAAATCTTATCTATGCATGGATTTGGAGGTATGCATAATTCAAAAAACAAATCATTTAAAACCATTTACATTTCAGTTTGGAATATTTAATATAATTTGAAGCAGTAGAATAATCTTCTGAAATATATTTTGCTTGAATTAAAGCTGGAATCGTCTACCTTGACCAGCCAAGCTTGTATTACAGACTAGGACAAGAATGTTCTTTGTGTCCTAGTGGCTGAGGGATGTTAGCCTGGATTAAATATTTGCCATGTAATAGCTTCCAAATGAATAACCACATGTGAATAAATGCAGATATTTTCCTCTATCCATGGTTTAGCTGATGAAAAGACAGATTCTTAATATATCTTACTTGGATGAACTGATAATAACCCATGTTGGAAATCCACTGGTCAAATGCCAATTTATTGATTGGATCTCTTGATTTGCCATTTGTCATTGTTTTGTGCTATTTCTCAAAAGTCTTGTTTTCAGTCACAAAGCTCTAGTATATAAGAAAGCTATAGCCTGCCCTGTTTCTAAATCTAATCCTACAAAGTAATATACTTTCCAAAGACTTAACTGTTTTACATATTTATGAATTTCTCCACAGGCCCCCTAAGGGATTCATTTCTCAATTGTGTCATAAGATACCACAGTATAATGCTTGGCTTATTTTCCCATCCAGTATTGTTCTACAGCTCCATGGTGTTTTCTATTTGTCGTTGTCTATAGCAAACAGAGGATGGAGCATTGACCTAGCCTGCTCAGTGTGCAGGACTCATGCCTGCAAGCACTGGGACTCAAGACTTATCACTGTGCATTTCTGTGTTGTATCAGCAAGCTCATCTGCAGAAATACATTCTGACTGAGTAACCCTGAGGTAGATGATGCTTAATTCTCCATTGCAAAATCTTCCAGGAATAGAAAAATGATTCAGCTGGAAGGCATCTACCCTGTCAGCACCCTATTATCCTCACATGGTGTTTACTCTGTTACGGGTTTCAGTTATCCTTACACAGTTGGATAATCATTTTTGAAGCTGGCCTGGTGTATAACTTAACACTGGCTCACAGTATGTCTATGATTGGTTTTTAACATGATACCTATGTTTGCATCTATCTCTTCACCTAGTTTCTCTATTCTCTACTTTTGAGCAAATATCATTTAAAAAGTCTAGTTGTAGAAAAATTACTAAAACTTGAAAAACCATTCATTAAAAATATTCCAAGTTATTTTGGTAATTACCAATGAGCAATGTATTGAAATTAATGTACACAGAAAGAGATGAAGAAAGAAAAAGCATGAGAGAGATGTTCTCTCTGTGTTTGAGTGTATTAACATAAAATGTCATTAAATATGATGTAATCTTATTAAAAAATTATATTAAGAAATTTATCTTTCTCACAAATGATATAATTTAATCAGTTATTTAGCATTCTTTCTCCTGTGTATATTTATAATACAGTATATAAAAACAAGAAGTCATTAATGTTTAATACAAAGGAAAGTAGTTATTATAAATACTGTTTTCACATTAGCTCACAATAACAAGTAACTTTTTAAAAATATATATAGGGAACAGCTGATGATGTAATGGTTTCATCACTGAACTCCAATTGCAGTTGGAGTCCCAGACACGGTGGCTTAAAATTCACTCAGGGTGCATGTGCATGCATGCCCAAAATCCCAAGAGGAGAATGAAGGGATTCTCCCAAGGGATTAAGGCATGGCCACTCCCCCCGGAAGGTGGATTTCTGTCTTTGTCTCTCTCTGTCTCTTTGGTGAGCACACATACCCTATAGCAAAATCTCTCTCTAAAAAAAAAGTTTAAAAATGGGTAAGGAATGTAAAAAAGAACAAGTTATTCTTTCAGAAAGCAAATCAGACTTTTAGTAGGTTTATTTATTTTTCAGTAGGTTTATTTTTTTTTTATTTGCTATAAGGAGTGTGTACTCACCAAAAATAAAAAGAGAGAGAGAGGGAAAGTGAGAAAGCACTCCCCAGGTGCAGGGCCACACTGCAATCCCTTTTCCTCCATTCCCTTCTTGGGATTTGGACATGCATGTGCATGTACCTGGCATGGTTTTCCAACTGCCAAATCTGGGACTTGAACTGGGAATTCAGTCATGTAATATCCAACTTTCTTAACCACCTCACTATTGGCTGGCTCATACATAGTAAGTTTACTTTTAAGCTGGCTCTAAAATTATGTTTTTCTATATAAATCTAGGAAATATATTATATATAATATCATTATTAAACTATTAACATTAAGATGCCATTTTTTTTTCTTTGTGGTCATGATAAAGATGAATAATTGTAATAAAAATATGTAGAATTAATTTTTTGTTTGAAAAGAATTTAATTTATTTAATCATAGGGTAAATATTTCTAAAGTTGTTGCTACATGCCAGATACTTTCTTTAACACATGGTACTTTGTAAATTTAAATACATAATGAGGCCAGCAGTGGTGTAGTGGTTAAGGATTTGAACTCCCGCATGAGCTACCATGGTTCTAGTTCTGGATGTGGTGGATTGCTTTCTCTCTCTCTCTCTCTCTCTCTCTCTCTCTCTCTCTCTCTCCTCATGTTCATTTGCATAAGTGCCCTGTGACAAATTAAAAAAATAAATAAATAAAATTTAGAAAATAAAATTTAAATATATAATGTTAGAGTTGTAAATACCTTTTTTGTCTTTCTCTCTCTGAATCTAACTTCAGTAATTTTCAGGGATAATACTGCTGAATATTTATTGTAAACTGTGTAAAATGTTTGGGGTTTGGATTTAATAATGAATGTCAAAAACTGCTTTTTGAAAATTTTATTTTTTGTCTATATTACATTTTTAATTACATATATTTAGTATATTTTAATATAAACATATTTAGAAGACTATTGTCAGAAGAATTCCTGTTAGAATTGAAAATTACGCTGTGATTTAGATAGTTAAAGGACCATATCTTTGGTTTGATAATATGTGTATGTTGCAATGCATAGATGTTTTCTTTATAGCTTGATATACATTTCAATGAGCTAAATTTTTTAGAATCATATGTACATATGTGCATATGTATCCATCGACATGATAATATATACATATTAATCTATTTCGAGTATTTATGATTTATAACCATACTCCTGTATATGCATGTGAATACATGCATATATAGTGTCTTAAGACTACAAAAACAAATATGAACTTGGAAAATTACAGGAATAATTCTGAGGGCCAGCAGATGGCATGATGCTTAAGGGCACTGGACTCCCTCATGACTGACCATGGGTCAAGTTTTGGAACTGGTGGTTTGTTTTCTAACTCTCTCTCTGCCCCTCTCTGATCAAATTTAAATAAATAAATAATAAACAAATAAAATTAAATAAAATAATTCTTAAAAAAAGAATTCTCGGGACCAGCAGTTAGTGTAATGCCTGTGTTGCTGGACTCCCATGTAGTCGACCTCGGTTTGAGTCCCGGACCTGGTGCATGGCCAAGATCCTGGGAGGAAAATGGAAGAGAAGGGATTGCAGCATGGCCATCCCCCCTGGGGGTGATTTCTCGCTTTCTGTCTCTCTCTGTCTTTCTGGCGAGTGCACTTGCCCTATAGCATAAACCTCTCCATTAAAAAAAAAATGAATTCTGGAGGATAGAAGTCTGAGATCAAGATGTCAGCAAGGTTAATTCCTTCTATCGCCTTTAAAGGATAATCTATTCCATGTTTCTTGTCTACTTTCTAGAGTTTTTTGACAATCTTTAGTCATCCTATGCTTGTAGAAACATCTTTCCTGTCTCTGCCTCTCTCTTCACATGGCATTCTTTCCTGTAATCTGTCTCTCTTTATGAGAATACAAGTCATATTTGATTTAGTTCCACACTAACCCGGTATGACATCATTTCAATTTAACTAATTACATCTGCAAAGGCCCTTTTTCCAAATAATATCATTTTCAGTTACTGGGTTATGGAATTCAACATAATTTTTTAGGACTGAATTCAACCCGCTTTGTGAGCGCGTGCGTGCACTCACACACACACAAATCTATGCCATGCATATGCACACATATAACCATATAGGCATATACACATCTATAGATATCACAATTATTTTATTAATCGAGAATATTATAGAATAGTAAGTTTTCCACTTGACTATGATAACTGCAACCTGGTCTATCAAATACTGTTTTATTTACACTGCTTTAGCTAATTAAAAAAAAAATGAATTCAATGTTAAGTTGGTATATCAGTATTTTGGAGCATAATATCTAAATTAAGTACATTTTAAATTTAGTCAAAAGAAACATAATCTGCAATATTATTAATGCGAAATGTGTAAGACAGACAATAGGTTACATATATTTAGTACTCAAATAGTAGAGGATGAAAATTAATTATAAAGTTGTTTTGAGTCCTCACTCCCCTATGAACAGCAAAGAGATAAACCTTCAAGTGGTCGTGATACTTCATTCCAACCGCAGCCTCAGCCAGTTCCGGACCATAGGCATTCACTTGCCGGGTATACTCAGCGAGGTCTCCAGAAGTGGATCTGGAACATTTCCATGTAGACCAACCTTAAAGAGTGTCACCTTTTTCCAACCATGCCACTCTCTGTAACACTGCAAACACAAAATTTTAGAATTAGATGGATTCTTAGTATCCATGTCATTTTAATTTCTGTCTTTATAAGATGTCCAATTAGACACGTGAACGTATTTTGTGGCCCAGCTACAGTGGTGCAGGCAGCAGGAATGCTGTTACTTAATACTGGAAACCATATATTACTTATTTTTTGGAGAGGTTTTTGCTATAGGGAGCATGTACTCGGTAGAAAGACAGAGCGAGACAGAGAGACAGAAAGCATGAAATCACCCCCTGGGGGAATAGCCACGCTACAAATCCTTCTCCATTCTCCTCTCGGGATCTTAGGCACACACGCACACACACCCAGCATGAGTTTAATCCACCGGGTCAGGGACTCGAGCTGCGGTCGACCACATGGGAGTCCAGTGACAGCCATTATGCCAACTGCTGGTACCCATATATTACTTTTTATATCCAGAATAACAATTTGATGATTATTTTTTACAATTTGTATTTCTCTACTTTGATCATTTATCTTGGAATTTTTATGTGTATGGTTTTCTTCATTTTATTGAATAAAGTTATAATAGTGAATTTAAGGATATCTGCTTATCAAGAAGAGTTCCATTGATTGATTCTTCTCTGGCTAATGGTATACTTTCTAGTTTTTATTTGTCTAATAATTTTAGGTACATTCCTGAATATTTTGACTGCTCGGTTACTGGGAAAGTCGCTTCCATTCCTTTAAAGAGTGCTTATGTGTGTTTAGAAAGTATGTAATTTAATGAGGCTTATGCAGCAATATGTCTCTCAGGTGGGAATGCAAATCTCAGTTTAGTTCTCTTCTCCTTTTTCTCCTCCTCCTCTGCCTCCTTCTGCTTCATCACTGTATGTTAGTTTCTAAGATATTTGAGAGAAGTTCATGCATAGAAGTCTGGATTATTTCCTCTGGTTTTCTTTGTGGAACTTATCACTTCATTGGCTACAGTCACACTAAACTTTACCGTCCCATCTTATAATTCTTTAGGCCAGAAGTAGTATAGTTTTCTATTTCAGTTTTAGCTGGTCACTATGAAGCCATAACTGGAGCTTGTCCTCAAACTAAAAATGAAAGAAAGAATAAAATGTTTATTTTATACTACTGTCTTCTTCAAAATTTCAGTTCCCATCTACACTCTTTCTGCTTTTGATCATTCCCAAGTCTTCAAATAGTTCTTGAGATTTGTTGGGACCAGCAGTTAGCGTAATGGCTATGTCGCTGGACTCTCACGTAGTCGACCGCAGTTCGAGTCTCGTACCCGGCGGCTTGAACTCACGCCGGGCGCGTGTGCATGCGTGCCCAAGATCCCGAGAGGAGAATGGAGGAGAAGGGATTGCGGCGTGGCCATCCCCCCCAGGGGGTGATTTCTCACTTTCTATCTCTCTGTCTCTCTCTGTCTTTCTGGCGAGTGCACGCGCCCTATAGCAAAAACCTCTCAAAAAAAAAAATAGTTCTTGAGATTTTTTTTGAATTTATTTATATAAATCTGATATCCAAAAAAGGGTCAGCCTCTTAGGAGTTTACTCAGCCACGCAAGAAGAATAAAACTTTTTTTTTTAAAGACAGGATCTCTACCATGTTATGATCCTGCTGCCATCCATGTCCCACTCTAATTTTTTTTTTTCAAATTTTGTCTTAGGGCATGTGCACTCAGAGGTGACAGAGAGAGATAGCAAGAGGGAAAGTGAGAAATGATCCCTCAGAGGGAATCGATATGCCACAATCTCTTCTCTTCTATTCTCTTTTCTGGATATTGGGCACTCATGCATATGCATCCAGTGTGATCTTCTAGCTGCAGTCCAGGACTCAAACAGCAGTGGACCTTGTGGGAATCCAAAACCTTAACCACTACACCACCTGCTGGGCCCTTTACAGCCTTTTTAAGACAGTATCTTGTTACATTTTTCAGGCCCGCCTTGAAGTCATGATCCTCATCCTGCCTCAGACTCAACACCACTGAGCCCAGTCTTTCATTTGAATTGCAATCCAACCAGGGCCTCCCATGCAGCCCCATTTGTGGGTCACAGTGTCAAATTTGCTCACCACAGGGATGAAACTTTTCAAGTATTATAGTCTAAAAACAAGATATACCTATTTTCACAACCTGCGTTTGTTAGTAAACTTGAATGTGACATAAAAAAGTTTTGTTTTGTGAATAACAATGAAGGGAAAAATCTGTCAGTACTTAGTATGTAATCATATAATAGAATGTATAATAAACTATTATAAAATCTATGTTCAAAACTTGCATACAAAGTAATGAAATAAGGAACAAGAAAAAAGTAAATGGAAAATGGAAACTGAAACCACATTATTTTTGAAGGAAACTATTGCTAAAACAATTTAAAGCACCCATATTTTTCGGTTATTTATCCCCTGAAAGGAAGAAAAGTAGGCATCCGTGACAGGGTCCAGTCTTGCCATGATCCCCCCCCCATACTAAACAGCCTCCCAGGCAGACAGGACCTGCCCAGATTTACCAGGGCCCCAACCTGGACCTTCCACACGGTTCTAGCATGCTGCAGTGGCACCTCACCACTCGCATCACAGCAGATGAGACAGGAGCTCTAGCCATTTGAAGTATCTTTTAAAGTTTAAGTTCTAGAGTAGTAATGTAAAGTAAATAAAAGGAAATAATCAATTTAATTGCATTTTAAAGGGTAGAAAGCAAATGAAGTAAAATAATTGAAATATGAGTATCTGAAAAGGATCCCAATTTAAACGTTCCATAGTTTCTCAAAATTGTGAAAGCCAACATTTTTTTGCCTTTAACTACAATTTTTCTGCAAGAGATTTAACTTACATAATTACATTGTTAGTTTTTCATGCATATAGCTGACATAAAAGCTACTGATATCCTCTTTCCAATTCTCTAGAAGTCACAATCTCATCTCTTGATAGCAATACTTTTAACAGCAAAGATGTAAGCAATGAAATCTTATTTCTTTCTAAAATTTTTTTACATCCATCATATAAATGTAAAGTACTTTAAAAATTGTAGAAATACTTGTGATTTTGGAAAAATATAAGTATTGTTCTAATGGTTTTACTAACTTTATTGTATGCTTGGGCATGCATGTACATGTGCCTGATGTGAATTTCAAACCAGTAGGTCAAGTACTCGAAATGCAGTTGGCCTTGTTGGAATCCATCACTTTAACCACCATGCCAAATGCTGGCCCCAACTATCTATATTTTAAGAATTGTTTTCAAGGTGAAGAGCAAGCAGTAAATTAAAAGCTTTGTAATACTGTTGTTTGTGAATATTTTAAAAAGTCTTTTTTTTTCTTTTTAATGATTAATGTTTTTTCCTTCAGGATTAGTGGACATAGATCTTCCATGTATGCTAGAAGTGTGTTGTAACCAAATAAAAATACAGGAATAGAATGTTTGACAATTCCCCCATAGAAACAAATGTTTGAGTTCCATTTAGTCTGTGGGTAAATGTATATATAAGAGAGCCAAACAATTCATCATTAGCAATAAGTGATTTTGCTAAACTGTTCTTAAAAAAAATTAGAGATGTCCTGTGTTTAAAAATAATTTGGCAGCTTTAATTGAATTTTACTAATGTGTTTAATTATAATTCATATTACATAAAAGGTGCTCATTTAAAATACACTATTTAATGATTTCAAATAATTTCAAAATTATTACTACAATCTATTTTTTTCCTTAGAGAGATTTTTGGTATAGGATGTGTGCGCTAGCTGAAGAGAGAGAGACAGAGAGACAGAAAGTGAGAAATCATCCCCAGGGGAGATGGCCACATCACAATCCCTTCTCCTCCATTGTCCTCTGAGGATTTGGGGCATACATGCACATTCACCTGGCATGAGTTTTAAGCCAGTGGGTCTGGGACTTGAACCACGGTCAACAACATGGGAATCCAGAGATGTACCCATTATGCCATCTACTGGACCCACAACAATCTTTTTAGAAGATGCTAATAACTCTGAAAAGGAACCTAAGCCTAGTAACCTAGTCATCCTCCCCCAAGTCCCTTCAATCCTAGGCAATCACTAATCTACTTTCTGTCTCTATAAATATGCCTATTCTGGACATTTAATTTATATCAATTCATATAAAAGTTGAGTTTTGTATTTGACTTATTCTAACGTGTTTTCAAGGTTCATCTATGTTGCAGCATATAGCAGTGTTTTATTCTTTTTTAATGTTAAATAATAGGTCATCATGTGGATAGGCAACTTTGTATATACATTCATCAACTGATGGACATTTGTATTGTTTCCACATTTGGTTATTAAGATTAATGTTGTTATGTATATACATATAAAAGTCTTTTTGTGGCTATGTTGTCAGTTTTCAGTTCACTTGATAATATATTATTAAACTGGACTAGAATTCATGGGCATGTGTTTACTGTAGGTCATGTTTAAATCTAAGCTATATTTAACAATTAAGGAATGGTTAAGGCATTTTCAAAAGGGTTTTACTATTTTACAACTCAATCAATAATGCATCAGTGTTCAAATTTCTGCATATTCTTGTCAACAACTATTATCGTTTGAGTTTTTTGTCATAATTATCTCATGAGTATGAAGCGGGATGTAGTCTTTTGACATGAATTTCTGTAATGACTTATGATGTAGACCATCTTTATATTTGGTAATTGTCCATGTGAATATCTTCCTTGGAAAATGGATATTCAATATTTTTCTAATAATTCAAACCTTAGTTGTAAATTAGTAGGTAAGGTTTATATAACTCAGTTGTAAGAATTCTTTATATATTAGGGATAAATTCCTTTATTGAATATATGACTTGCACATATGTTTTCTGATCTGTTAATAATTAATTAATTTTAATACTTCCTTGATGATTTCTTTTTTTTTTTTTTTTTGGAGAGATTTTCACTATAGGGCGCTTGTGCTTGCCAGACAAACAGAGAGAGACATAGAGACAGAAAGCGAGAAATCACCCCCTCCCCCAGGGGGGGGATGACCACGCCGCAATCCCTTCTCCTCCATTCTCCTCTCGGGATCTTGGGTACGCACGCACACGCGCCCGGCATGAGTTTTAAGCCACTGGGTCCGGACGCGAACCGCGGTCTACTATGTGGGAGTCCAGCGACATAGCCATTACGCTAACTGCTGGTTCCCAATGATTTCTTTATAAGACAAATATTTTCAATATGGATTCAATTTAGTTCATCCTTTCTTCCTTGTGTCATTGTTTTCATTGGCATCATGTCTAAGAAACTATTGCCTAGCCCAAAGTCAAAAAGATTTACTTACATATTTTTCCAAAAATTTATAGTTTCAGCTATTACATTTAAAAGTCATAATTCTTAGTATTTTTTGTGGAAAATATAAGTTGAAATACAAAATGATGTTTTTGCATGTCATTATCCTGATGGTCCTAAATTGTTTATGAAAATATTATTTTTCTTTAATAAGTTACACTAGATTCTTTGTTAAAAAATTCAGTTGACTATAAATGTGTAAGATCATTTCCGAATATGCTGATCCTACTCTATCTACCTATATGCATTTATTTATGCTAGTATCATAATGTCATTATTACTGCTATTTCTGTAGTAAGTTTTGAAATAGGAAATTGGTATTTTACAAATGATTTCTCGGGACCAGCAGTTAGCGTAATGGCTATGTTGCTGGACTCCCACGTAGTCGACCGTAGTTCAAGTCTTGGACCTGGTGACTTAAACTCATGCCAGGCACGTGTGCGTGCATGCCCAAGATCCCAAGAGGAGAACAGAGGACAAGGGATTGTGGCGTGGCCATCCCCTCTGGGGGGTGATTTCTTGCTTTCTGTCTCTTTGTCTCTCTCTGTCTGTCTGGCGAGCGCACGCGCCCTATAGCAAAAACTTCTCAAAAAAAAAAAAATAAAAGTACAAATGATTTCTCATTTTTAAGATTTTTTGGTTTATGCATTTCCATATAAATTTTAGGCTGATTCATGATCATGAAATTTCTACTTATTTTGCTATTTTATTCCTTCCAATAATATTTCACAATTTTTAGAGTATAAAATGCATTAAAATATATATATTCCTAAGAGTTTTTCTCTTTTTACTACTATTATAAATGAATTTCTTTTAAGAATTTTATTTTCAGATTGCTCATTACAAATGTATAGAAAAAATGATTTTTTTTTAAAAAATATCTTTCTTGTATAATGAAACTGCTCACTTCATTTATTAATTTTTACAGGTCTTGGGTAGATTTCTGGGTATATTTTTTACATTCAAAATCATGTAATTTGTGAATACATATAGTTTTACTTCTTCCATTCCAATTTGGATCCCTATTGCTTTCAGAAATAAATTACTGACATCATAAAAGTTAAAATGGTTGGGACCAAAAAAGTCATGTTAATTTTAATAATCTATCATGTAGTTATTTTCACATTTTAGTTCTGATTATGGATAGGATTTTCAAATAAAATACAGGAATTGCAGGTAAAAGCAACTTTTTTTCACTGTATCTCCCATGTATTGCATGAGAGATATACTGAAGATAAATATTTATTGTTATTTTGAATTCTAATGTAACTGAGTATTTTTAATATATTTTTGCAAGATATGGCCACCCTATTACAAAGTAACATAGAAAACAGTGAATTATATGTTAAAAAATATGCACAGTGAGAATTAATAGACCTAGATTCTGACATCACTTTTGGAAATGACTCTGTGAGTCTTTCAGTTTCACTTTGCTGCCTTTGTGTTTATGCCAAATGAGGAAGATAATTCCTGACCTCACTTTCTATACAGAAATACTGTTAACGATAAATGAGTCAATGTACACATAAACATGGAGCATGTTGGAAGACAAATGTTCTATAAAACTGGAATATTATCATTATTATTATTGTTATATTATAGAGAGAATTTCTGAAAAGTCAGTTGCCTGAATATATTATAGTAATTTTCTACAAAAGAGAAGATGAAAATATCATTACAATGCGGATTTAATGTCTTTGTCTTTCATTTTATTTAGCACAACAGGAGAATGTAGATGTACCACCTTTGGATTAATACAAAAGTGCATTGTTCTGCATTCCCTGTGACCTTTATGCCTTCTTAATCACAAGCCTAAGAATATGTATGCTATTGCACTTACATCTCTTCTTAAATTTCTAAAAATCATTGAAGGCTAAGTAGTTATAGGTACCAAATTTTAAAAGATTGTATCTTGATTTATATATTTATGAGTATGTATGTACATGTGCATAGTGAAAGCTTACTACATAGAGTACACTATATCTATTCCTATGAATGTTATGTGATGATCCACATATTTAACAAAAATATTAGTGCTATTCTTTCTTGTTTTGCAGCCTTTATTGTTGTGGTAATTTTGTACGTACTCACTGGAGAGACAGAGAGAGAGGGAAAATGAGAAAGCACTACAGGGGGATGACAATACTACAATTTCTTCTTGTTCATTTCTCCTTTTGGGATATTGGACATTCACACACATGAACCTCATGCGTTTTCAAACTACTGGGTCGAGGACTAGAATCATATAGTCGGTCATGTGGACTCTAGCTGCCTTATCCACCACACTGTAGACTGGCCCCAGTGTTAGTTTTTACAATTTAGGTTACTATTATTTCCTCTTAAATAAAAGGATTGTATATAACCAAGAGTTTCCATTTTAAATAGTTAAATGTTAAACTAAACAATCATTGAGGCCGGCAGGTGGCGTGGTAGTTGGGGGCGCTGGACTCTCACATGGTCGACCCAGGTTCAAATCTGGGACCTGGTGGCTTTCTCTCTCTCTCTCTCTCTCCTTCTCTGGTCACATTGAAATAAATACATACATAAATAAATAAAGTTCAATAAAATAATTCCTTAAAAAAAAAAAAAAAAAAAAAAAAAACTAAACAGTCATTTTGGCTAACTACGCATCCATGGGCAAATCATCTTAACTAGACTTATTTATGTGATATATTATGGGGCTAAGGAAATTAATTATTAAGCTGTGTTTGCATTTTATCTATGCAGAGTATGTAAGGGAATAAGGGGAATGACGAAAAAGATGAACTATATGCACGTGTGTGTGTATGTGTGTGTGTGTGTATATATATATATATATATATATTTTACATACATATATTTAAAAGTGAAAATATAGGGTAGAGTATTTTCAAACTTTGGATTTCTAAAGTAAGTAAAATTATGTGGTAGATACCACTGTTTGAAAATCAATTTTTAATTTATTTAAATTTTTCTTATAATTCTTCAATGTATTAACTTTAGCATGTCATTTGTGAAATAATATACATGTCAACATAGTGCTCCAGACAGCTGTTTTCTAAATCAAAAGTGAGTAGTTTTATTTCAACATATATTTAATTAAAAGTACTCTTTCTGATTATAAATTAGTTTTTATATTTGAGATTACTTTCTTCTAATTTTTATCTTCTAATTTATTTTCTAATTTTTAAAAAAATGGAGTCCACTTTAACTATATTATAGATTCTTGTTATTTTGCACATTTTTTATATATTTGAGATTAATTGTAGTCTGTTTGCTTATGACTGTTATAATTGCCTGATAAAATCTAGTGGAGCCCTAGGCTTTGTGACCAAGTTGTAAATTTGCTTTCTCCAAGCTTTTGAGGACAGATATTTTACATTTGTTTTCATCCACAAAGGCGTTTAATATTTTGAAGCTAATGTGTCATATTTGGCTGCCCTTGTCATATTACATCAATCATATTCCTTTCAGTGAGCCATAATCAGATTTTAGCTGATGAACATAACTTGATTTGAAATTCTAGAGTCTCATCTTATATAAAAGGTCAAAGAAAACCAAAGTGAAGTGAAAATTTTAAAAGTAAAAACAAACAAAAATTATTTGTCATGGAGCAATTAATATGGAGCAATTAAAGTACACAATAGAAACTTATTTTCATTCTTCTATAGTCTTACGTTTTCTTTATATGTGAATATATAAATTTAAAGAGAATATTTGCAATAAAGCTATTGAATTTTGGGAGCAATAATGGTTGTAGTAATATGAGTAAAATTACTCAATATGTTTAATTAATTTAGTCAATAACTTTCTTACAGACAAGAAGCACTATGTCTCTGTCAGTAAATGTTTAAATGTTTAATTTTATATCCCTTTATTTTACTTTAGGTTTTAAACACTATAGTCACATGGTTGTAAAAAATTTCTTTAAGAATTTTTGATCTATATCATCAGACATAATTTTTGCCATTGTTACTACCTCTTATTCTATCTCACACATTTTTTAAAGTTTATTTTTTATAAACTTATTTCATGAGATATAGAAGAAAAAGAGAGAGAGATAAAGAAGCACTTGTCATGCATCAATCCTGCTCCGAGCCTCTCAGTCAGCCAGGCTCATGGCACATGTAGGCATGCCCAGTTCATTCAGGGCAACCCGGGTTCTAAACTTGCACTCCCCCTGTCCTTCAGCATCACACTGCAATGTCCCACTACCTGTGCCCCTGTGGCTGGGCCATTGCTTTCACCATTTGACTTCTAAATTTTATTATTACTAAGTAAAAGATTACTGTAACCAATATGAAACAAAATTTCAGTACTTCAATGATTTATTAGGGTATTTATAGTAATTGAAAAGTTCACAATAAGGAGAAAGAGAAAGAGCAAACATAAAAGTAAGGAAACACTCCGGATTTCAATTATTCTGCATATTCCAAATAGATTTCTATTCGGTAGCTTGGACGGAAGATAAATGATAACCACTTTCATATCACATCTTGTTTATTGATTTTGAGTACTGTCTTAGTCCATACAGACTGCTAGAACAAAATACCACAGACTGGGTAGCTTAAAAAAACAGAAATGTATTTTCAACTGTTCTGAAATCTGGGAAATTCAAGATTAAAGGTGCTGAAAGTTCAGTGACTGGTAAGAACCCTGCTTTCTGGTTTATGAAGGACACATTCTAGCTGTGTCCTTCCATGACAAACACAGTTCTGGGCTTTTCAACTTCTGCTTTTCTCTCTCTCTCTCTCTCTCTCTCTCTCTCCCTCTCCCCCTCTCTCTCTTCTTTTTTTTTTTTGACATTCTGTACCACACATGATTTTATTTGTGAGTTGAGGGCTGAGCTCTCGTCCATGATCTGGGATTAGCTTAGCAGTTTAGTCTTCTTATATATTCTCATGACTCTGTTTTAGGGGTAAAAGGGTAAGCTTCCCTGTGCAAGGACATTTCAAATTCTTACAATTCTTGCATATATCATGACTACACTGGCCAAAACAATGTCCAGATTGACCAAAGTCTACGACTGGGAAGGAAGGCAATGTGGTATGTCAAAGACTGAATACAGTAAGGGCAAAAAATGGAGCCATTCAAATTACCCCACAACCTTTCCTTAATCATACTGAATAACTAATAATAAAGTATTTCTTTTCTTTTTTTTTACATTTTGAAAGAGAATGAGTGCACTCTCAGAGCCAAAGATATATGTATATGTGTATATATATATATATACATATATATATATATATGTGTGTGTGTATATCTATCTTTCTATCTATTTATCTATCTATCTATGGACAAAGAGAGAGAGAGAGAAAGAGAGAGAGAGAGAAAATACTCCCACTCCATGGAGAGTGATCATGCTGCAATTATTTCTCTATTTCTCTAATCTGTAGAAAAATTGTCATCCATACACACATACCTGGCATATTTTACAAGCTGCCGAGGCCAAGATTCATACTGCAGTTGGCCATATGGATCTGGCTATAGGACTGACCCAACAATGTTTTTCTTCATTTGATTATTTGTTTTTCTCCTGATTTACTACTACAGTCCCCAGTGCCTAGCATTGTGCTACTCACATTTTAGGTATAGAACATTTTTTATTGTATTCCAAATTTATTTTAAAACAATTACATAATGGAGACCAGCAGGTGGTCTGGTGGTTAAGGCACTGGACACTCCCACATATGGCTGACCTTGTTTTGGGTCCTGGATCTGGTGGCTTACTTTCTCACTTTCCCTGTTTGTGTGTGTGTGTGTGTGTGTGTGCGTGTGTGTGTGTGTGTGTGTGTGTGTGTTTCTCTGATCAAATTAAAATAAGTGAATAAAGAAATAAAATTAAATAATTATTTTAAAAATAAAGAAATACATAGTATATCTCATAAAATTATTTATTTACTGATTTTTTACGTTCTATCGTTGTACATCTTTATAACACATAATATGATTTTTCAAAATATGCATGCAGTACATGGCAGTCAAATCAAAGGTATTAACATATCCAACTTTTTTTTAAAAGAGAACTACATTTTTCCATTAAATGTTTCTTCCCTTAGCCCCTCCCCCTCACCTTTTACCATCCATTCCCCTCCCTCACAGTCTCTAGTATCAACTCTTTTTCTTTCTACTACCATATCTTCAGATATTTCAGTGTCTGTACTTTTGGCCATTTGTATGTCTTTTTTTGGTGAGTTTTTTTTTCAGCTATTTTGGTCTTTTTCATTGGATTATTCTTTTTTATGGGTAGCTGTTTGAATTCCTTATAAATTTCAGTTACCAACCCCTTGTCTGAGGTATAATTTGCAAATATTTTCTCCCATCCTGAGAGTTGTCTTTTCACTCTAATTGTTGTTCTTTTAAGGACACTAATCCTATCTATGAGAGTTCTACTCTCCTGAACTAATTATCTCCCAATAGTTCTTCATAAGCATCATTTTAGGGATTAGGATTTAACAAATAAATTTCAGAGGAAACAAGCATTGAGCCCATAGAAAATACTTTGAGTTTTAGCTTTTCAAGTTAGACTAAAGTTACAGAAAACTGTATGTTATACCCTTCCTCAATAAAAGTAGCTAGGGAACCAGCAGTTAGCGTAATGGCTATGTCGCTGGACTCCCACGTAGTCGACCGCGGTTTGCGTCTCGGACCCGCGTGCGTGCCTAAGATCCCGAGAGGAGAATGGAGAAGAGGGGATTGCGGCGTGACCATCCCCCCTGGGGGGTGATTTCTCGCTTTCTGTCTCTATGTCTCTCTCTGTCTGTCTGGCGAGCGCACGCACCCTATAGCGAAAAAACCTCTCCCCCCCCCCCAAAAAAAAAAAAAAAGGTAGCTAAATTGTGAAATAAATAGGTGTCATAGTAAATAATGTATTGTCCTGAGAGCAATAATATGCCATAAATCATAATAGTCCCAGAGGCTCAAATTACAAGTCTGCAATAATTTATAGTGTTTAATACATGCCGTGATGAGAAATGAAATAATAACAAGTCTATTTTAATCATTATTATTTTCCTTTCTTGTATTACAATTGGAGATGTTAGCATATTGAAGCAATAAAGAAATAAACCAGAATATTCCTTAGAGCAGTTTTATATATTCTGAAATATTTAACAAAAAGTAAAGATAGTTTCTATACATCACTTATTTCCCTCACATAGTTCCTACTATTATTTATATCTTTTCTGTCATAGAACATTTGGTATAATCAAGGAACCAATATTTATAATATGATAATAACTAAAGGCTATAATTTGCATCATTCATTTTTTGTGTTGAGCAGCTATCTGTGCTTTTCCAGAGACACAATGCTATGTGTACTTTAGTGTAGTATCATACAGAATAGTTTCATTGTCCTAAAAATCCCCCGTGTTCCTCTACCAATCACTTCTGATTGGTCAACTAATCTATGACAACCACTGATTTTTCTTTTTTTTTTTTCCACTGTCACTATAGTTTTGACTTCTCCAGAATGCCCTATAGTTGGAATCATACAGTATATAGCCTTTTCAACTGTCTTTAATAACTTAGCAATACTTATGTATTTATATGTACTTACATGTCTCCATATAATCTATAGCTTGATAACTCATTTCTTTTTGTCATTGACTAATATTCCATTAGGTGGATATAACACACTTTGTTTATCTATTGACAGATTAAAGAATATCTTGGTTGCTCCAGTTATTGTTGATTATAAAGAAAGGTACTGTAAGTGTTCTGTGAAGGTTTTTGTATGGATATAACTTTTTAACTCACTTGGGTATGTACCTTAGAAGCACAAATTTGGAGCCTTTAGTAAAACATATTTAGTTTGCTAAGAATGTTGTAGCATTTTGCATTCCCACCAGTAATAAATAAATTTTCAATTAATAATTTTCTCACCAGAATTTAATACTGTCAATATTTTAATTTTGCCCATTTTAACTGATATGTAGTGGTATCTTTTGTGGTTTTAATTTGTAATTCCTTAGTGAAATAAGATTTTGAGCAGCCTTTTATCTGCTTATTGGTTGTCTGTGTGTCTTTTTTGTTGAGGTGGCTATTTTAATTTATTTCCTACTTTTTAATAGCGTTCTTGCATATTGTGGATACAAGTACATCATCAAATATTTATCTTGCAAATCTTTTCTCAGTTGTGACTTTTATTTTCATCCTCAGAGCAGAAGCTTAAGTCCAACTTGAAAGTTTCTTTCTTTTACAGTTCTCGTTTTTGTGTTGTATGTAAAAACCTATCATGGATTTTAGTCCATGTTATTTCTTCAATAAATGTTACAGTGTCCAATTTATATTTATATTAGGTATCGAGTTAAGTATTTTCAGTTTATTTTCACAAAGGGTTAAAGGTTTGTGTCTACATTTAATTTTCATTGTATATGGCTTTTAGTTGTTCCAGCACCACTGACAATAAAAATACTATACTCTGCTCCTCTATCATAGATAAATTGAATATACTTTTGTGACTCTACTTTTGGTCTCCTTATTCTGTTCTACTGATCCATGTGTGTGTATAATTCGTTAATACCACATTTTTTTAAAGGTTTTTGACTTAGGCTATGTTTGCTAGCCAGCGAGAAAGAGAGATAGAGAGAGTGAGAGCGAAAGTGAAAAGGGGGATAGCCACACCACAGTTCCTCCTCCTCTCTCTTCTGCCCAAGATCTTGTGCACGAATGCACATGCACCCAGCATGAGTTTTAAGCCATCAGATATGGGACTCAAACAACGGTCAGCCATATGGGAAGCCAGCAGAGAAACTGTTACACTATCTGCTGGTTTCACACACTTCTTAAACACCTTAGCTATATAATAAGTTTTGAAGTCACAAGGGATAATTCTTTATTATTCTTTTCCAAATTGAGTTGCTTGTTTGGAATTTTATTTTCCCAAACACACTTTAAAATAGTTTGTTAGGCCCTTCATATATGAAGTGATGCATAAATAGTAGAATTAATATCTATCATTTTGTACCTTTGTTTCTATTTCTATTTTTTCTATTTTTCTATTTAATATTCTTTTCCTTTGTTGTTTTTACTTATTTTTTGTCTCTTATTTTAATTGAGCACTTTTTGCAATTCTATTTCCTCTCTTATCTTAGCATATCATTTAGACATAACTACATTTTCTTAGAGATATTTTTGCTATAGGAAGAGTGAGCTCACCAGAGAGAGAAATAGAGAAACAGAAAGTCAGAAATCCCTCTACCCTGCCCCAGGGAATGAATGACCACACTACAATTCTCCTCTCCTCTGGGATTTTGGGCATATATGCACATGTGCTTAGCATGAGTTTCAAATCACTGGGTCCAGGACCCAAACTGCAGTTGGCAATGTGGGAGTCCAGTGACATAAGTACTATGACATCTGCTGGTCCCAATATATTTCTACTTTTTAAAATATTAAATGACTATCTTAGAATTTGCAATATAAATTTAAAATTAATCCAAATCCTCTCTCAAATAATTCTATACTCCTGAAGGTATCTTACAATGGAGTATTCCTATTCCTTCCTCCCTTCCTTTACAATATTGCTGTCATTCACTCCACTTAGCTACATAAGCTATAGTCACGGAAACACATTACGATTATTTTACATTATTTTTATTTCATTATATTTTTTCCTTACATACATCTGAATTGCTGACCTATATAGTTTTGCCTCTATGAAGAACTTCTGACCATTTACTAGTAACAAATTTCCTTCTTTTGTTCAAATGAGAGTCTTTATTTCTCTTTCATCTTTTTATCTTAAAGGATAATTAGGCTGGATACAGAATTCTAGGTTGCTGTACATTTTTTTTTTCTTTTTCTTTCAACTCTTTAAAGATTTCACTGTACTCTCTTCTTACCTGCATGGTTTCTAAATGGAAATATGATGTTATTCTTATCTTATTCTATGATAGCAACTTCCATTATTAAATAAAATGTTTCAACAGCCCAAGCTGAAATTTTTATATCTGGTTCATACTACTAATATTTGAATCCAAACCAAGAAATTGAATAGTTTCTTCACCCAGAAGAATGAATGCTTAAGGGGACTTGCAAAGTAAAATCTGAGTGATTAAGGTGTCTACTATGGATAAAAATAAAACTGGGTAAGTTGGCTGACCAACCTCAGGGCATTCAAACTCATAAATGTTTTTTTTTTTTTTTTTTTTTTGGAGAGGTTTTCGCTATAGGGTGCATGCATTCGCCAGACAGACAGAGAGAGACAGAGAGATAGAAAGCGAGAAATCACCCCCCAGGGGGGATGGCCACGCTGCAATCCCTTCTCCTCCATTCTCCTCTTGGGATCTTGGGCACGCACGCACATGCGCCCAGTGTGAAGTTTAAGCCGCCGGGTCCGGGACGCGAACCGCGGTCGACTACGTGGGAGTCCAACGACATTGCCATTACGCTAACTGCTGGTCCCGAATTCATAAATGTTAAAGCATATTAAATGGCAAACACTTTATGTGAATATTTAAATTTTTTTTTTATCACTATAGAAACTAAATTGAATTCTCAAAATCTGAAACCTTTAGATGAATAAAACTATACCGTCAATTTTAAAATGTGACAGAATTGTTGCATTGCAGCAGAACAATAGATTCGTCCAAGGAGGAGTCATCACCTATGGGTCCTGCAGTCTACGGTGCAGCTCAATTTTGGTTCAAACAGTATAATACCAATACAGCAAATTTAGCAAAGGATCCTAGATCATTTCTACAATTTTAAAGCTCCATTGAAAAAGAGGGCAAGAAGGGTGTTTTTCTCACATCAATTTTAAATATAAAACAGGGAAATGATGAAATAAAAGCTTAGTATTGATGGAGGATTTTGCCTATTTTAAAAAATATGGGAAAATTCTAATTGCACTCTGAGATGCAGAATGTTTATTTTGCAGTTCTTTATTTTCATAAGAATTCATTCATTTAGTATTGAGTACCTGTGATGTGCCAGATCCTGTTAGATAAAACTGTCTGTAATATCCCTGCCACTGATAAGTTTACAGTCTAATATGTGCAGCATAAAGAAATAGCAAAACAAATAAAACCATATATAATATCAGGTAGCTCTAAGTAATCAGTAAATTTGTATAATTGGATAAAAGAATATTTTAGTTGGAATGGTCTGGGTATGTCTGCGTGAATGGTTGACATTGAACAGAGATCAGAATAAAATAGAGGATCTCACACAAACTATCTTCTTGAAGATCATTACAATCAGAATAAACAGGCAAAGCAAATGTATTGAAATTCTTTCTTGGGATATTGACTGAATACAAATAAAGGCTATGAAATTGGATATTGTACTGATTTTTTAAAAGAGATTTTTTACTATAGGTTGTGTGCACTCACCAGAGAGACAGAGAGAGAAAGTGAGAAGTAACTCCCTCGAGAGTATGGCCACACCTCAGTCCGTTCTCCTCTTTTTTCCTCTTGGAATTTTGGGCAAACACACCACGCCTGGTGTGAGTTTCAAGCTACCAGCTCCAGGACTCGAACCTCAGTTGGCCATGTGGGAGTCTAGCACCTTAACCAGTACACCACCTGCTAGCTCTTGTACTGAATATTTTACTCAGAAGTTTCTAGGTATCCTACACATTGGGATATGGCTTTATTCAGTCATTCCCAAACTTAGATGCAAATTGGAATCATCTGGGGATCTTTAAAAACACTAATGTTTGGGGACCAGCAGATGGCATAATGCTTACATAACTGGACTCCCACGTAGTTGACTGCAGTTCAAGTCAAAGACCCAGTGACTTAAAACTCACACCAGGTGCATATGAGTACGTGCCCAAGATCCCTAAAGAAGCATGAAGGAGAAGGGATTATGGTGTGGACATTCCCCTGGGGAATGATTTCTGTTTCTCTCTGTCTCTGTCCTTCTCTCCAGTGAGTGCATGCATCTTGTAGTAAATATCTCTCTAAAAACAAACAAACAAAACCATTAATGTCTGGATTATAACCCTGAACATTTCATCTAATTAGGATGATGTGTAATCTTGGTATCTGGAATTTTAAATGCTTCCCTGATGATTCTAATGGGCAGCAAATTTGGGAATTTAGCTGTGCTCTAAATTGCTTTTGAATCATTAAACAGCATAAATAGCAAATTACTTAACATAGACTATCACCTTCACAATCTGGCCTTGTTTTCTCTCAATCTTATCTGCCACTATATCTTTTGCTGTATTTTTTTTTCATCAGGTTTCCCAAGTTCTCTTTTTCTCAGTGTTTCTCCTCATGCTGAGCCGTATGCCTTAAATTTGCTTTCTTGTTTTCCATTCTTTCTCTTTTTTGAATTGCTCCTAATTTAAGGTTAAATTCAGAACTTCCTTGAGGAGCCTTCTATCTTTACCAGACAAGCATTGTCTTTATCCCACATGTTCCTAAACACTTTCTGCTTACTCTAGTTGTTGCAGCATAATTATTAGTAATAATTCTCATTTTAGTCAAAAAAGAGCCCAAGTTTGCACCAAGATATATAAGGTTATTCTCCAATATGTCCTCCCACAGTATACATAATTATTATTTATTGTTATACAATATAAATTTTAAGTAACTTGGTTCTGTCGTGTACTATATCGTGACTTTCGTAAGAGGAAAAAAACACTCATGATGTTCTCTTTTATAACCTCCACAATGAAGTGCATTGCCTATTACACAATCGATATTCACATAAATAGTTGAATTGACTTATTGGACATATGGAAGTTTGATGCGAGAGATGATGCAATATTTGTATCAAACAGCCACAAGTATTGGTACTTTTAATATTAAAATTATTTCATTCGAATTCCTACTTTTAAGGCCAATCTTCCCACAGCTGTCTAGAATATTGTGGATTAAATTTACACAAATCTAGTTAAGGTCATTTCTGCAACACAGCGACAATGATTTTACCAATATAGTCTGAAACAAATTGAGGTCAGTGTACATTTTCTCATAGCCTTGCTCTTAGCTTCCTTCCATGAACTGCAGAAGGTTTCAATTTACTGAAGCACCGAGGTAGGTAAGATCCAATCAAAGTAAAAGTAAAATCAATAAATGCTAACCTCGGAGGGCTAAATAGTAGTGACATCAGTCACAAAGAAAAGTTGCTTGCAGGCTTAAAATACCATTGTTCCATCTCGATGAGAGTAAAACTGCAACTATGGACACCTGCAAATTTTGTTTATTCTAAAGTATTTAACATGCAGACAAAGACATAACAAGACAAATGGTACTATATAGACAGACTGGTATGTAATATGAGAGAAAAATCTGAACTTCTCATAATAATAAGAACAGATTTTATCATTGCAGCACCCTTTTATAATGTATTCAAAAAGTAATCACTTAGATGATTTTTAATGTTTGTGATAATTTCTATTTATTTTGTTAGCGTAGTTATTTCTTTTCATCTTAGTGATTTTAAGGTCTATGTGCAAAGATTTGCATTGATTTTACACCTAGAGCAAAATACAAAATAAATAAATAAAAAAATAAATAAATAAACTTAAAGAAAGAGTGAAACTGGCTCAAAAATGTATAGAAAATTTACTAAAGTGTATGTCACACTGTGTCACTCACTGCTATGTGAACTTTATCAATATATTTTAATCTTCTTCTCATATTACTGATCTCATGTGGTATTTTAAGTATTTAATAAGACAATTACCCATTAAGTGTTCAAATATTTATTGAATGAATATGACATGCCATAGTAAACAATCAAGAAATAGACTATTTAGTCATGGTTATTTGCTTGAGGACTCCTTGAAATTATATCAATGATACTACAGAGGTTAAAGGAATCAAATTACGTGTGTGTCAATTATAACTTGTACATTTTTTCCATTACTTTTTATTGACTTTAATATTGTCATTCTTTTCCCTTCACTGATTTACTTGTTTTATCTGACCAAATTTTACTCAAAAATGAAAACAGCCCGTACTTTTGTCATCAAACTAATAGTTTCAATCATCATAGACTCTGATTTTTATGTATAGTTTTTCAGTCTACAGGAAGAAAAGGAAAGTAAGTCTTATGCACATACCTTGCTAATATGTTCACATAGAAAGCTACAATCCCAAACTCATAACAATATTTTTAAATGTGTTTTGCACTGTTGTATTGTTGTTTCATTCCAGTATAGGGATCATTCTACTCTTATTTACATGTAGGTTATTGTTGCAGTATTTCCACATTGTCATTAAAATATCTGATTTTTAAACTGATTTCCTTGTATAACATGGTTGTTAACTCTTGATGAATGTTGAGTTTATCTTGTTACATTCTCCTGTGCTGGTTTTTGAGCAGCACAATAATTTTCCTAGAGAAGATTTATTAATCTAGTAAAAATATAGGTTTTAAGACAGAACTGAAACTAGAAAGATGAGGATTACATACTGTTGCTCAGGGGCAGACATGTTTAAGGACATGCCAGATGATAAAAAAGACTCTGCCACATGAATCAGGTTGGGGCCCATATGGATATTGTCCTTTCTCACTTTTACCCTTTTGTTATTACCTAAGGCCTAATAAAATTTTGATTTAATGTCTTGCCTGATCTCATCTTTTCCAGGTGGAATGGATAATAGGGTCAAGCAGTTAAGTATATTAAAAAGAAAGCAAGGCTCCTTGAAACTACATATTACTATATTAACTGATTGGTGATCCCAAGGGTAAGATAAACAATCAGAAAACCTAGAATGTGACCTAATGAGATCTAGCTATACTGCCCCTTCAGAATATTGTCTTTTTAGGCAGCTTCAGTGATTCAACCTTGGTTTTATTTACAATTTTTTTAAAAAAAGTTTTACTTTCAAATGCTGAACAAACAATTTGAAATAGATAATGTTTTCCTAAAATTAAGAGGTGAAAGAATTACTCTTACTATTATGTTGATGACTATACTTCACTAAATCAATCAGTTTTTTTAATCTTTAAAATGACTAAATGGTATGATCAATGAATTTCCATTTCTGCAATTGACGTATAGCTAAGATAAATACAAATCCTACTGTCAGACACATAGTCAATGTCTAGTAGTTGATGCCAGAAAGTCCCTCTATTTGGGCAAACGTGACATATGGTAGTCAGATTATTATGACAGCAGCCAGCAGTACAGCAATCAGGTTCTCTTTGTTTGGTTTTGCTCATCTAAAACAAAAGTTAACAAAACTAGAAGGACAAACTGAGCCCAGAATAAACGACTACATCTAATTCTTGTATATCAACTGGGAAGTTCAGATATTATTTAAATGATAGGGCTAGTAGGATATGTCAAAGCAAAAATGCAAAGGCCAAGAAGTGGTGCAGTCATAAAATGTGGTGCTTTGACAGGAAGTCTCACATGGGAAGGTTCCTAGTTCAAGTCCAGAGACCTCCCTGTCTATGCTGTGCTGATGCACTCCCGTGTTCCAGAACTGGCTGAAGCTGAGTGTAGATCGAGATATCAACATTCAGCTGGGGGTGTTTTCTCTTTCTTTCTTTCTCTTGTTCACAGTGGAAACAAATAAACTTTTTTAAAAATGAAATATATGTTGTAATTAAAAAAGAGGAAAACTTCAGCAGAGCAGGGACCTCATCTTTTAAATCGGCTCTATACCACTTCTTTAAGTAAAGAGCACAAAAATGCTTTTCAAATTTGTATTTATTTATTACATGAAAAATAAAGAGAGAGAGAAGCAGACACTCCTAGAAAGATCTTAAGTAGCTCTCTACCCACAGTCTTAGCTCACTAGGATCACAGGCATGCACCTATACACCTGGCATGCTCACGGAGGTCCTGGGATGTGAATCCAGGCATTCCCATGTGGGTCCAGTGTGTTGTTTCTGTGCCAGCACTGGGCACCCATAAATAATTTAATGTTATTTTTAAAGAGTTCATCTTAGGGTGTGTGTACTCAGTGGAAAGAGCCAGAGAGAGACAGTGAGAAGGAAAGTGAGAAAGCATCCACCAAGGGAATGGCAACAACACAATCACTTGTCCTCCATCCTCCTCCTGAGAATTTCAGTATGCATTCACAGGCACCCTGCATGTTTCAGGCTGCCAGGTCCAGGACTCGAACTGCAGTGTGCTAACCATAATGAATTTTTTAAGACATATTTTTGATATAGGGGGTATGTACTCACTGAAGAGACAGGGAGAAACAGAGAGATAATAGCCTCCCATGCCCCAGGAGGGATGGCCAATCCCTTCTTCATTCTCCTAGGATTTGGGGCATGCATGCACGGGTACCTGGCGTGAGTTTCAAGCTGCTGAATCTGGGATTCAAACTGTGATCAGCCATGTGGGAGTCCAGCTATGTAACCATTATACTATCTGCTGGTCCCATAATGTTTTTGATTTAAAAAAAACTGAAAGAAAGAATAAATAAGTTAAAAGTAAAAGAGAAGGGGTTCTGCAGCTGATCTTAGGCTGCAAATCCTTTAGTAGCATCTGATAGTATATTTTCAATGGATTATTTGGAAGTGAATTTTTTCAGGCTTATTTATTATTTCCTTTGGGAACAGTAGTGCCCAGGATACCAACCATTTTCTTGACTCTGTATTACATATCTAGTAGTTGACCCTACGCATGCTTATACTTTTTCTTCTCTTGAAAACTCATTATTACAAGGGAGATAAGGTTTACACAGAAGATATTTTCAAAAGAATACTAAGCTAACATAAAGTTGACTGCTTTACTTTTATATAATTTGAAATTTACTGCTCAATGCATTCTTTAGCCTGCCTTTGTGGTACTGATCTCTGCGGAAATAATGCCTCATTGCGCAAATCCACAAGGTCATAGGAGAACATCCTTCTCAAACCCTTTTCGAATGCAATTAACTTCTTTTCTGGTTCAAACTCCTTGAGTTGAAGCAATATTTCTACCCATGAAAGGCAAAAATGTATTCCCATTTGTTTGAGTGACCTGAACGCATTACCATTGCATAGATCACTGGTTATTATGGTGTGTGTGTCATGTAAAGAAGACCTTCAGCTTTACCATAATATGTCTTGGTTCACTTGATTTTCAAGTGTCCTGTCAATTTTGCTTAAATATTGATAACTTAGCACAGCAGAATGCAGAATGTTCATTCTGTGGTAGAGAGCAGGCTCCTGGTGGAGTGAAGCTTTTTATATTCTGTGGATGTGCAGAAGTCACACACCATATTGACATAACAAAATCCCATTATACAGAACCCTGTACAAAGACTACAAATGATGATAATATCTGACATGTAAAGTCATGAGATTAAATCAGATATCCTGATCCCTAGTGAAAACATGAAGAAAATTGCCCATAAAATAAATGTTCTAAAATGCTTCTGAGACCTGGAAGACATTAAATATACCTCTAGAAAACATCATTTACTTTTCTCAGAGAAATTCTGAAAAAAATCAGGAAGACTCCATAGATTATTAATCATTGCTACCTAACAGAACCAACAAAGATAATATCAGCTCTTAAAAAAAAAAGTGATATAAATACATATACAAGAGGTATTTCTACTCAAGTTTAAAATGCTTTAACTTTCACTAAATTATTCTGCACCTTCTCCCCATAAAAATATATGCCATGTTCTTTAGAATTTAATATCTTAGATCTTTAAGTAGGTAGTTGGTTAACATTTATTATTATTAGAAATTGATTTAGATAACTTTTGAGGTAAAATTACATTTTATATAACAGGAAAATTTTGGGGGAAAGAGATTTTTGCCATAGGGTGTGTGCACTCATAGAAGAGACAGAGAGAGAAAGAAAGAGAAATCACTCCCCAGGGGTGATGGCCACACCGCAATTCTTTCTCCTCTATTCTCCTCTTCAGATTTTGGATACACACACTTGCACACGAGCCCATCGTGAGTTTTAAGCTGCTGGGTCCGGGACTTGAACAGTGGTTGACTATGGGGAGTCCAGTGATGTAAACATTATGCCATCTGCTGGTCCCAGGACAATATTTTTCATAACAGTCATAGTAAAGATTTTTAAAGTAAAATTTTATTGTCCCTTATTTTATTTTTCTTCCCAAAATATCCTTGAGTAAAAGTATTTGATCACATATTCTGTGCTAGCCATTAGCATAGAAGAGCTATGAACAGGACAGACCTTAGCTTTATAAAAAATGTCAAGCTGGATAACAAACCAGAAAATGCATAAAATGCATAGTTATCTAATAGAAATGTTAGTGAGCTGCATTGGTTATCTTGTATGTACAGCATTATATCCTCTAGACCCTACATTATTGGAGCCCTTACAGACTTGAAATAGCAGTTCATGGCTGTACAACCTGTCTTGTAGCCACGTTTTGCTGTCTTATCATCTCAGGTGCACAAACATACTTCCCTCTCATACATGCAGAATTAAGAAATGAAGGACATCCAAGACACAGTGAACAATGGCGAGTGACCCTTGGTCAATATCAGAAGGAGCTGATGAATAAATATTTTTCTCTTTTTCTATCCCTCATTATGCTCTACTTCTGCTCTTTGGGGTAACATGTGCAAATAGACTATTCACAGATACAGGCATTGTTCTGGGGAAAAACTCTAGCAAGGAGAGTGAGTAGCCTAAATGCATTTACAAAGTGGAGACTTAGGATGAAAGTTTGGAGCTATATCATTCACCAGTCAAAAATGCAATAATAATTCATGGCAGAAATGGTCACTTCTGGTATAAAGTAATATCACATAGTTATACATACTTTCACTTGTGGTTCATTGGGATGGGTGCAGGTGAAAGAGCAGGTGTTGGTTTTTACAGTGGCTGTGGCATTTCATCCTAAGAAAAAAAAAAGGGTAATTATAAATATTGAGGGAGTGCTATAACTTTGCTAACTTGTTGGAAGCCCTTAAGAAAATAATCAGATTGGGACCAACAGTTAGCGTAATGGCTATGTCACTGAACTCCCATGTAGTCAACCGCGGTTCAAGTCCCGGACCCAGTGGCTTAAACTCATGCTGGGTGTGTGTGCATGCGTGCCCAAGATCCCGAGAGGAGAATGGAGGAGAAGGGATTGTGGCATGGCCATCACCCCTGGGGGGTGATTTCTCGCTTTCTATCTCTCTGTCTCTCTCCATCTTTCTGGCAAGCGCATGCGCCCCACAGCAAAAACCTCTCCAAAGAAAAAAAAGAAAATAATCAGATAAAGCCCTGATATTATGAACTACACCATCATTCAGAAACTGATATAATAGTGGGAAATAACTAGTGGAAACCACAGGTAAAAGTCAGCTTAATTAAGGACAATACTTTGTGGAGTTGGGGAGCTGTCCTTCAGGATGGAGAATATTTATTAAATCAATGGCTAATATTTCAACCCATGGCTAAATCATGCTGCTGAAGAGGTATTAATATGAGAAGAGGATAGTGAGTTAGTTAGTTAGCGGATGGATGCTTCATGGTTCTATGAAAATGAATACCTGTTTTCACCATGTCTGTCTGTCACCTATCATCTATATGTATCTATCTATATGTATCTAACTATCTTTCTATTGCTTCCTATCACATTTTAAAAAATTATTATTAATTTAATTTATTATTGTTATCATTTTCTTTGTAATTTGCCACAAGGCATGTATGCATATGAGAGAGAGGGAAAGTCACCAGGTCCGGGACTTAAACCATGGCCAGCCACGTGGGAGTCTAACACCTCACCCACCACAGCACCTTCTGGCCCCATCATTCACTTCTTGTCCTTCTTTCTTACTACTCTTCATTCATGTATTCCATATAGTCACATTGTCTTCTACTGTGGGCCCTTTGCACTGGCTCTTCTCTCTTGTTGAAACTTCTTTTATTTTTTCCTTTTTTTCCCCAATTATACATGACTATCTTCTTTCTTCAGTGACTGTCATTTAAATCTCTATTCAAATGTCTCCTTCTTAGTAATTCCTATCTTAGTGGGACCAGCAGTTAGCTTAATGGCTATGTCGCTGGACTCCCATGTAGTCCACCGCAGTTTGTGTCCCAGACCAGGTGGCTTGGAACTCACGCCAGGCGAGTGAGTGACCAGGATCCCAAGAGGAGAATGGAGGAGAGGGGATTGCGGTGTGGCCATCCCCCATGGGGGGTGTTTTCTCACTTTCTGTCTCTCTCTGTCTGGCGAGCGCACCCTATAGCAAAAACCTCTCAAAATAATAATAATAATTCCTATCTTAGCTATCTCTTTAAAATAGCAGCCAGCTATCTATCTATCTATCTATCTCTATCATTGTATATCCATCATCTATAGCTATCATCTATCCATCATCTATAATTAACATACACAAATATAGCTATATATATACATACACTTATGTGTGAACCTATATATAACAGTGACAAATAATGCTTATGCCTTGGACATATATGCTCAGAGATTGTTGACAGAAAAATGACAAACAAACAAAATGTGGAGATCGAGAATTTTATAAAACCAATGGAGCACCTTAAGTGTCTAATAACTGATGAATGGATGGAGAAAATATGGTACACATACACAGCAGAAATACAATGTGCTGTAATTTGATCTAGAAGACAGAACACTATGTTAAATAAGCCAGGTGCTAAGAGACAAATACTGCATGTCCCTATTTAATACATATGGAATGTCCACAATCTGGTGGTAGCTGAAGGAATTAATGACTTAGAAGTATTGGTAGTTACCAGAAGCTGCATGAGAATTGGGCAGGTGGGTATATCAAAAGAAAATAATTAACAGATGCAACAATGTGTGTAAACAAGTGAAATACGTTATGAAACAGTGAACTACAATGGAGTAAAAACTGCCAATGACAATTGAATATACACTTTTTAAAATACTAGTAGAACTATTATCAAATACATGCAATATCACATAATGCTTGATGATGAAGATGAGTATGTTTGTTTGTTACACACTGCAAGTCTGCTTTGAGAAGCTATACTATACCTCACTAAAATGTACAATCATTATATGTAAACCAGAAATCACAATAACCAAAAATGAAATAGACTATTTCAAAATCAATGTTCTCATAACATAAAGAATAAATTATCTCCATGGAAATTCCTCTATGATCTTAATGACTGCATTTTTGGAAAGAAGTGTGAATCCACAGAATAAGTGATACATTTAGTCATTCAAAAAATATTTATTGAGCAAATATCATGTGCCAGGCACTGTTATTAGTCTATGAGAAAGATCAGAGAACAAAACCAATGAAGAGCCTTTATCTCTTCACGAAAATAAATGAAAAAGAAACATTGAATAAAGTAGTCACTGAGTGTGTTAGAAGATGATAAGGACAATAGAGAAAAAAAAAATTAAAAGGAACTGGGTATGTGGAACCAGGAGTGTTAAGGAGAAGAATTAGCTGGCTGCTATTTTAAAGAGATAGCTAAGATAGGAATTATTAAGAAGGAGACATTTGAATAGAGATTTAAATGACAGTCACTGAAGAAAGAGGTCAGTCATGTGTAATTGGGGGAAGAAAGGAAAAAATAAAAGAAGTTTCAACAAGAGAGAAGAGCCAGTGCAAAGGGCCCAAGGTAGAAGACAATGTGACTATATGGAATAAATGAATGAAGAGTACTAAGAAAGAAGGATAAGAAGTGAATGATGGGGCCAGAAGGTGCTGTGGTGGGTGAGGTGCTAGGCTCCCACGTGGCTGACCATGGTTTAAGTCCTGGACCTGGTGACTTTCCCTTTCTCTCATAGGTATACATGCTTTGTGGAAAATTACAATGAAAATGATAACAATAATAAATTAAATTAGTAATAATTTTTTAAAATGTGAATGAAAAAGACCAATCACTTAGAACTTTGCAGGCCATTCTCAAAATATTGACTTTTCCCCTGAGTAAGGAAGGGAGTCCATAGAGGGTTTAAAGGAATGTTATAATATGATTTTTAGGATTTATTTTTTAAAAAGGATTACTCTAGTTATTCTACTAAAGGTTTTCAAAGAGTTCATGGAAATGCATATTTTAACAAAACTGTGCATGGATTTTAAAAGATTTTTGCAAAATAAAATTGTGCTTTATTTCCATTTTTTTCATGAATATTTTGAAGTCCCATTGCAAATACTTAAATTTGTAATTGACATGCTCAGTAAATAAACTCAAGGGCAGTAATCTAAACACAACTTTATTTTAGCCTCCCATAGCTGTTTAAAAATATATTCAGTGAGGTAATTTTTCTGTGCCTTTTGTTGAAACCCTTAGACAGGTTTGATTACTTCTGGTCATTCTTAAGAAATGGAAATTCCTAAGATATTTAAATTTCAAACACAGTCTGAACTTAGTAATTAGAATTTCTAATCATAGGAAATAGTTAAAATCTTGAAGTTAATATAATGTCGTATATTTCTGCTCTCTCATCTGAAATCCTTTGAAGTTTAGTCTAGACGGAATGGCCAAAAATGAACTAGAAGTTTCTGAGATTTGCAAGGTGGCAGACTTTCTTTCTTGACAAGGTCATCTAATCTCTCACTTCCAGTGGTGATTCTTTACACACCGTTCCCAAGGTGCTGCTGCTCGTACTGTTTATCATTTAGGGCAGTTTATACTCACTTTCTGACTCCCTGTTCCTCCTCACAGAAATTCACATCTAGAGTTTTATTCCTTTTCCCATGTATTCCTTTTGCAATGAATTTAAATGGATCCCAGGAAGGCATACTTTACTATGTGGTCCAGAGTGGATTCAGAGCAAACATGTTTGAAATGTTGGCCCCTATCCAGAGGGAGATACTATGATATTCCAGACACAGTAGTTCTCCACTTTGGCTAGGCTGCCCAAGTAGGTTATCTGCCTGTGCTAGTTACCCCTGTCCTTTGGACTCTCTGGGATGGGTCAAAACTTAGTTTCTTGGGGCCAGCAGGTGGCGGAGTGGTTAAAAGCGTTGGACTCCTATATGGTCAACCATGATTTGAGCCCTGCTTGCTTTTTTACTTTCCATCTCTCTCTCTTGCTCTGTCCCTATCTGGTCAAATTAAGGTAAATGAGTGAATAAATAAAGTTAAATAAAATAATTTTTTAAAAACAAACTAGGTTTCTTGACTCTACCATGTTCTCATAATTCAAACTCTTTCTTCTCATCAATGTCTTCCCTGTCTCCTGGTGGTGGAGTACAGGGTTTGGGGAATAGCACTCTTACAAAACAACAGCTCTCTCCCAGTATAACTCTTTGTAATCCTCTTCCTGCAGTTCTTATTTTTTTCATACTTTGTATTTTTGAGTTGGTATGGGGTCCAAGAATTTTGAAACTTGTTGTACAAATACTTCTTAATTTTTACTTTCAGGTATATCATCTTATATCAGAATGCCATATCTATTGAATCTAAGTGGCTCATTCTATTTGAAAATCTCATCCTGTTAAAAAGAACCATCTTATTCTATAGTATGTTACTTGTACACTTACTAAGATAGGAAAACTGAAAGAGTAATGGAAAATAATATATAAAAAAGATATGGGACATAGTTCTTTTTTAATTGCCAGAAGGCCAGTATGCTTGCGAGAGAAAGAGAGAGAGAAAGACAGAAAGAAAGAGAAAGAGGGAAAGAGGGAGGAAGTATCCCAACCTCTACCTCAATAGAGCATGGTCACACCACAATCCCTTCTCAATATCTCCACTCTGTGGGGATTTTTCCATGAAAGCACATGTGCCTGGTATATTTTTCAAGGTGCTAGGACTGATATTGAAACCACAGTCAGGTATGTGGGATCCAGCTCCTTTAAGCACTAGGCTGTGGGACCAATTCATTGGCATAATTTTAATGAGAAGGAATTCAGAAGATTTCTAAAACATGAAGTGAGACTTGCTGCAAAAGTGTTCTGAAGGGAATTTATAGAAACCATCCTTAATCATATGATTAAATATTTAGATAATATTATATTCAATATCTCATGATTTATTGAACATATGTTGATCATTTGTAATTCAATTTGATGATTTAAACTTGAAAATCACAAGTAGTAGTTCCAACATACAGTAGACCCTCAATCAACAAATCCTAGACTAAGACATCAGTTTTTTTGTCTGGGTCCCATATATTCTCTTTTCTTCTCACTGGAAAAATTAAATGATTCAGGGGGTATTCAGGAGACTTTTCTATGATTTTATGCACTGACTTTCAGAAAATTATGTAGTTAAAATCAAAAGATACCAGAATCTTTTAGAAAACCACTTTACTACCAGCTGAAACATGCTGAAATTATGTAATTTATAGTATACATCCATGTTTAACTATTTTATCTTCAGAATGAATGAAATCCATAAACCATATAGAAGGTTCAGTTTGTTGGAGGAGGATCTGCCTTCAATATTTTAAGAATGAAGGAAGAAAAATAGATGCAAACTGACTTTTGGTAAGTATACAGCTTTTATGTCTAGAGGCTAAGAAAACTTTCCCAGATGAGGAGGTACCTGAGTGAATCTTGAACCTGGATAGAAACATAGTTGAAGGATTCAAAGCTGTACTGCAAATAATACAACATACAGGTGTTGTATGTGAGAAACAGGGATAGAACAGTTGTAAGGGTCTTGAGAGTAAAGGGTCTTGTCTAATATACTTAGGATTGTTTTATTTTATTTTGTTTTTACTCCACAGAAATTAAACTTTCCTTCAAGGTAAAAACTCATGTTGGTGATATTTGTGTAAAGGATTTGTAATAGGAGAATCAGACAGGATCCACATAAGGATGCTATTACTGTAATTCAGAGATAATAAGAGGAAGCAATGCTCCCAAAGTATGAGGGAGAGCATAAAAAAAAAAAAAAAAAATGAATGTGAAGTGGCTGGGGCTGGATAAGAATGTGTACAGAGTTAGAAAGACTACAACATCAAGATTCAAACTTTTGCAACACATGTATATTTTTGCATGACATAAAAACTAAAAGAGAAGAATTGCAATTTGGGAAGAGCCAGGAAAGCAAAAATAATGTTGAAAAAAAATTCAGTTTTGTAAATATTTATTTAGAGATGCCTACTCTATATTCTAATAGAGATATAAGGTATAGAATTATGTATCAAAGTGTAAAGCTCAGGTGGAGATGTAGGCAAGATAAACTTATTTGTTATTCATCAAGATAAGTATGTGTTGAAGTTTTGAGAGTAGATGAGATTATCCATATATAACTGGCTTTGTGTTGCTGTTTTCTATAGAAGTCATATTATTTTCACCAGCCACAGAAGATGAAATTGAGACATTTTTTTATTCATATACTTTATTGGATTTTTCTTTCAAATTAAAAATCAATATATGCTCCCTGCAATAAGCCAAGCGATTTTGTAAATTTTCTTCTGATTTTCATTATAAATAATTTCACTAGTATTATTCTTCTGAATCTTTGGACACCTTTTCATTTCTCTCTCTCTGCAGTATTATTTTATAAATCCCATTTTGTTACTTTTTTCTTTTCATCCACTCAAGAATACAATAGATATGTAGAACCTAATATTTTATAAAGTACATGGATTACCTTTAAGCATGCTTACTATCTATGTAAGTATTTATTCATACTTCCATAGTAGATATTATGTTGAAGGAGTATATTAGGTGGGGCTCCTGGACAAGACACTATGAATTAAATGTTTGCACACGTGAGTTTAGTGGATCTGTGGTGGGGAAAAAGTACAATGAAAGAAAGAGGACTAGGTGAAATTAAAATGTGCTTAAGAGGCTTTATTTGGTCCCAAGGGTTCAGCTGTCCAAAATTGAGATGAGAGATCTGGATCTTTACACCCCAGTACCCCAGCTTCAACTATACTTTGAATGTAGGCTGACAGACAAAGGCTCTTCCAGGAGAAAAGTTTCAGCTGTGCATTATCAGCAGCCAATACAAACTATCTGAATGAGTGCTTCACCCTGAAGCAGAATATGTCACAGTCCTCAATACAATCCCCCTGTTGTCTTTTTGATTTACGGTTAATCCCATCTGGTTCAAGTCTTCTAAGATTCCATTTTGTCCCATCTACTATTAGAATGCATAAATGCAGGTTAGTGGTATGACTTACAGTCCTCTCACTGCATTGATCTCAAAGATAAATTTTTTATACTTCTCTCACATGGGATAGCATCTCTGTTGGTCAAGATGGTTTACCTGGTAGGTACAGCTGACTTTTATCCTTCAATAATGAATTCTTTGGCCTGTAGTTGATGTTCTTATCCTATTAATATTAAAATCAATTATAGGACATACCATGAAAAATTTTAGTGAATTAATTGATGGCCAAACTTATTCATCCTTGCTGCCATTTTATAACAATAATCCTCCCATTCAAACATGATTAGGCCAATTAGCTTGTCAGTAACTTAATTCCTCCACTTTCAGGTATCGTGGCAGGAGAAAATTGGAACAGCCACATGGCAGCAATACCTTAAAGGTCAATAGAACCATTATTGTATTTTCTAGCAAAAGTTTTCCAGTCTTTGTGAATTAGGGCGTCTAGATCTATAGAACCTAAGTTGGTGTGGAAGTATTGCAAGTGTGTCACTGGAAGGATAGGAAACAGAGTTGTACCTGTTAACCTCCTCATTTTCTACTTATTGGGAAGAAAGTACCATCTAAATGTTGGTAATTTATGGTATAAAACATATTCTGGAGGGTGATTCCTCATCCTCACAGAGTATTAACTCTAATCTTGTATTTCAGTTGACATCTTATTTATTTACTTTTTTATTTCTTGTTCTTTTATATTCAGTCATGTTATTTAGCTTACAAAGTGAATATTCCAACATGTGTACATTTCTCTATAGTCCAGTTGATAATACTATACAACTATCTTGAACAGATAATACCACATATCTTTGTCCTATTAATACTCTGTCTCTCTATTTTTCTTCTAAATGTCCTTCTTAGGACTCTACTCTTTCACAAACACTGTCTGATATTAACAACAATTTACTGTATTTCTATATCCTTTAGTAAATCGTTTTCAGTCATAGAGGGCAGACACTCAGTATATATTATGTGGGGACATACAATGACTCTCCTTCATAGACTAACTTGCTTCACTCAGCAGTAAATCTTCCATATTCATATGCTTTCTGTCAAAAGCCAGGATTTTGTGTTTTTTTTTTTATGGCTGAATAGTATTCCATAGAGTATGTGTGCCACAGTTTTTCAGTCTATTCTGTTGACATCTTAAGAGATCATTTCACTACTTTATTGGGTGGGTGGCTTTCGAGGTTGTAGTATGAGGGAGTATTCAAAAAAGTTCATGGAAAAGAACTGTTTATAAAAAGTAAGTATGGATTTCAAGACTTTTTTGCATCAAAATCATTCACACATTAGTTCAATTATTTTTATACAATGTTTGAAGTTTCCTCAAGTTTTGATAATACTATGAGATTCCATACTCATTGTCACGTATCTTTTGCAATTCTTCTATTTGATTTGAGGCAATGTTATGAGCATCACTGTGAGTAGACCAGAGATTCTTTTTTAATTTTTTTTTTTAGTTTTTTATGATAGTATGCATGCACTCACGAGAGAGAGAGAGAGAGAGAGAGAGAGAGGGAATTCACTCCTCAGTAGAAATGGTCATGCTGCAATATCTTCTCCCTTTTGGTCACACATGCACATGCACCTGGTATTAGTTTCAAGCCACTGGTTCTAGGACTCAGATCACAGTTGGACATGTGGGAGTCCAATGCCTTAACCACCACACCACCTGCTGGTCCTGACCTGATATTATCTTAGTCCTCTAGAAATGGTACCTGTGAGCCCTGTATGAAAGAAAGATAACATCATGAATATTAATCAATTTTTATATGCCTTTATTTTCCATATTCATCTATATTTTAACTCAAGGGTCCCCAATCCCCAAGTCAAGGGCTGGCATTACTCTATGGCCTATTGGCGGTTGAACCACAGACTGGTACTGGTCTATGGTTTGATACATTACACTCCCACTCCAACCCCATCCATGTGCAGCATGGAGTTGTATAGCTGGGAAGTGAGTGAGGCTTCATCTGTGCTTATAGCCACTCCCCATTGCTTGCATTGCCGCCTGGGCTCTGCCTCTTGTCAGATCAGCAGTGGTATTGTATTCTTATGGGATACTGAGCCCTATCATTGTCTGATTGTTTCATTATATATTGAAATGTGGTAGAGGTGGAAATGGGGTGCATGGTGGATGTGGTACACTTGGGTCATCCTAGGACCAACCCCTTGTCCATGGAGTGACTACTTTCCATGATGCTGGTCCTTGGTACTGGGGAGATTGGGTACTTCAGTTTTAATCTCTTTCAGAATGTAAAAAGGGCAATGTAATAAAACTACCACCAAGTGACTGTCTGATCTCAAAACAAAATTTCGTCAATATGATGAATCAATGTGCTTTTTGGAAGAATGTTCAGATGTTGAAAAGTAAAGAATATAGCTAGATCAATGGCAACATATCATGTAACTAAGATTTTATTTATTTTATCTATTCAGGCAAAAATGCATGTGTTGTATGCTGACAACTGGGACTAATATTTGGGTGAGTTTGTGGTTGTAAACTCTTTCCCTTAAGTATGTCCATGTTAGTCTGTTGAGTTGCTAGTAATAGAATTCCTGAGTCTGGGTAAATTATAAAGAATATAGGTTTGGGGACCAGCAATCGGCATAATGGCTATGTTGCTGAACTCCCATGTAGTTGACCGTGGTTCGAGTCCCAGACCCGGTGGCTTAAATTCACTCCGGGTGTGTATGCGTGCGTGTCCAAGATCCCAAGAGGAGAATGGAGGGGTTATTTCCCATTTTCTGTCTCTCTGTCTTTCTGGCAAGCACACGCCTCCTATAGCAAAAACCTTTCTAAAAAAATAATGTAGGTTTGTTTAGGTCATAATTTTTGGAGATGTGAGGTAAGGGGTCACATCAGATGAGAGTCTCTGGCTGCTGAGAACTCCCTGAAGTATTCTGAGTTGGATTAGGGCATGATATTATAAGACAGAGCAAGAGCTGGGCATGTGCATGGCTATATGTCATTTTTCCCATTTTAAACTCACAAGGATTCAATTGTGGAGACCCCGCTCTGAATATGTTCATTTTAATCTCTTCCCGAAGGCCTCACCTCTTAATCTCATAGTTGTATTACGTTTTCATCCTCTTCATCCTATCACAACCAAATTTCAAATATTAATGCCAAGTTGTGTGTTAAATGTCTGGATATATTCTTTCCCCAGTGTACATTTTTCAGAGTAAACTGCCGTAGGGATTGCTTAAGAAATGTAGAATAATCATTGCTAGAAGTATTTACTGTGGTATTGCAAAGTATTTTCTCCTGGGGAAATTGTTTCTCTTTGGTCTAAAATCTAGTTGATGTTTTTCAAGCTCTGTAGGAGATAATGATTTCTTATTAACCCAACTTCCCTCACTTACATAACTATCCATCTTTGATTTCTTTTGATTTTATAAATTAAGCATTACCTTTGTAGGATACTGACTTACCTGTTCTATGAAACATTATGTTTTAAGGGATTCTTCACTGATTTCTTCGAGTAAATTCCTCCTATTTTCCTTTGTGATTTCATGATACACTATCATAATTGTACCTACCTGTATTCTGAAGATTAAATTCTGCCATGTGACTTCTATACCTTCAAGAGCTCATCCTTTTTACTACTAGAAATCCCAGTTCTATAATAGCATCTCTGTCTATCAGCCCTGTGTTTCAATAAGTAATCATTCCTGAGTTGTCTTAACTGTGTTGGTGCCTCTCTCATCATAAAATTCCTTGTTACTTTGGTGAATGGTGGGTCCTCCTGCAGGGGGCAGTCTCATAGTGGATGTTACATAGTATATGCACTCTAACATAATAAATTCTCTATACCTTCTGTTTTAGTTTTTTCCTCACTGTCTTCTGTTATGTGTTTCTACCTCACTTAGGATAAGTCATTGCTATTTCCAAACTTCTCAGTCCTATCTACAGCTCAAATCTTTATCAGAGTGAGAAATCATATACCCTGGGAGAATATCTCTTATTGGTAAACTTTCTCAAATCCAGCTTCATATTTTTTCCACCTTTATCCATCATCCTCAAATCTCACCCCTATACATATTCTCCTGGAGCCAGCTGAGATATGTTGTCTTGTTCTGTAGCTTTCATTGACATTTATTTTCTTACTTACTTAGCAAAACTGGCACTTTTTTAACCTAGCCATGTTTAGTTTTTTTGTTGGTTGTTTCTATTGTTATTTTAAATTTTATGATCAGAAGGACAAGGAGAATAAATTCTAAGAAAGTTCACATTTCCTTTCAATACAGGTGATTCTGCATTATATTCAGGAAAGGAGGAGAGGATGGGGCAGGTTCTAGTCTTTATCAGAGAAGAGTAATAAAGACTTAAACTTTAGAGGGTTCAGAATAATCCAGGGTTTTGAATATGATCAAGTGAAATCATTACAATTCTTAGGCTTCCATTTTTTTGTAATCAGGACCTTGATTTTTTTTTTTTTTTTTTTTTGTAAGAGGCTCAATGAGGTGGAGAATTTAAATGTCTCTGGGACTCTGCTACCCTTGTTTCAGGTCTTCATCTGATGCTTAGTTTCTTTAGCTGCAAAATATAAGACATGAAATTAGTTTTATAAGATGTCAAGGAATCCCACTGATTTTCAAATTTTATGTTAAGTCAATCTTTAGTTGAGTGTCCATTGTGCAAGTCTAGTATCCAGTAATAGCTACATGATTCTATAGTCTTTAAGATTTCTATTTCCTTCACACCACTCAAGGGCATATAATGATATATCAGTCACTTCATTCCTATGTATAGGTATCCCATTAAAGTTCAACACCAGCAAAACTTTTAACAATAGCAATGATACAGTAATACCAAGGGCCATCAGAATTCCAACTACTCTCAGTGATTGGATATTTAAAACCAGCTATCTGAGAGGTTTTCAGCCATAGAATTTCACATTTAAAATCTGCTTTTAGGAGGCATTCTGGGAACAAATCTCAGGTTGAGATCCATGGCAAAAGATTCTGACTGGATATTTGTCTGCTGTAGATTTACCGGTCGGTACAATCAGGAATGACATCTCTAAGTAAGTGAATCAAGACTAGGAAAGGAACTAGGGCACTTGAATCAAAATCCAGTTGCAACAGAGTTCTCATTTTGTGGAAACATCTGAATCTGGGATGCCCCTTCTAAGTTGTCTTAAACTGGAACAAGAAGACATTACCTACCAGCATCCAGAGTATTTCTCATGTAGCTTGGTCAGGGACTTGAACTATTAGCCATGTGGAAACCAGCCACCTTGCCTACCACATCACTAGTTGGCCCTGTAAGGATTGAATTAATGAAGCAAGAATGGATTGAAAAAGTGTGGCACATATACTCTATGGAATACTGCTCAGTCATAAAAATCAAGACCCTGGCTTTTGACAGAAAGTGGAAGAACATTGAAGGTTAACTGCTGAGTGACAGAAGCCAGGCTATGAAAGTGAGACATTGTATGTCTCCATGGCACTCTATGGCCAAAACTGAATGACTAGAGACTAAAGTGCTACCAATATCATTGTATTTTCACCGTGATCAGAGTCCTACTATTTTCAATATTAAATATTAAATACTTACTTTAATATTTAATATTCACTTGTTATTAAAATAACTCAGTATTTGTTTGACATGAACTCTTGTCAATCTATAAAAGTAGTGGAGCTATTTCACAAGAAGAATAACAAAACTCTGGAAAAAATAGTTAGAAATGCAAGTGGCTAGAATATTTACAGTCAGCCCTCCATACTCATGGGCTCCGCATTCTCAAATTCAACCAACCACAGATGCAGCCAGGCCATGTGGATTCTTCAAAAATGGGGGAGAAGGTGGTTCTCTATAAGAGAGATGCTGGATTAGTTTATCTATATATTTTTCTGGTCATTTACATGTGATGTTAAGATTACTTAGATGTAACACAGAGATTATTTAAAGTAAATGAGAGGGTGTGTATAGGCTATATGCAAATAATACACCATTTTATATAAAGAACTTGAACATCTAAAGATTTTGTTATTGATAGAGGTCCTACAAAGAATCCCCAGAAGACACTAAGTGATGACTGTACTTTTTCTCTTTTCAAGAAACTACAACTAGAGAAGAATAAAAGGAAAAGGAGAAAGAAAAGAAAAAAAAGAAGGTAAAAATTGCTAATAAGAAAATTGGAATACCAGATATAGTGTGTGTGAAAGAGTAGGGTCTAAGGAAGGACATTTGGAAGAAAAATAGGAAGACAAAGCATTAATGAGACAAAGAAATGTGGTATTATCTGTTGAAGATATTTTATAGTTTCATCAACTGGACTAGGGAGAAATGTTCACATGTTGAAATATTCACTTTGTGAGCTAAATAATGTAATAGAATGTATAAAAAATAAAATAAAAATGTAAAAAAAAGAAAACTATAAAAAAAGAAAATCAGAATATCATTGGTCAAAACTACACAGGATAGTTATCAGTTTTATTTCTAAATATTAAGAGTCACAGCATCCATTATTTTTATCTAAACATTCCAGCATTTATATCTGCAAAAGTTGAGGATGTCCACCTCATGTTACACCAGAAATATTTCTTCCACTAAATTTTAAATTTCTCATTAAGTCTTTATTTGTGAGTGAGGCGGGGAGAGGGAGAGAGAAAAAGATAGAACTCAACTTTCTAACTTGAAGGTCATCTTTTCTTTACTTAGCATCCTTAGCAATGATTTTCTAGTATCTATTGTATTGTTATGGACACAGACTCACTAGGTACTTTCTGCAGTCCTTGACGAATGGCAGTAGGTCTTTGGGTCCTGCAGAGAAGAACTCTATTACTGCCATCTTCTCCAGATAGCTGTCCCATTTGGCAAACATTCTGCATGACTGCTATGGAGCTTCCATCTGTCACAGCTCAATGCAGTATCTAGGACAGGTGCTTCAAAAGGGCAATTGCTCTACATCTAGTGGACTCAAAAAAAAAAAAAAAAAAAAAAAGGATGAAGAAGAAGAAGAAGGGCACTATGGGTATTAACATTAAATAAGAGGCCAATATATTGATTACGTTTTACAGGCCAAACACTGTACATATGCTCCCATTTAATTTTAATTAATGTAAAAATCCTATAAATATAACCATTAGTTGGTGAGAGAAACCAGGCTGGTGAATTAATACATGTCAACACAGAACTAAAATCTAAAACTATTTAATGAAAAAAAACTTGAATAGTCATTGTAGCCATGATTTTTTAAAAAATACCTAATGCTATATTTAAAATATTTTTAAAATTCTTTATTTAAAGGTATCAATTTTGCATTCTATTTATTTTCTTTAAATCCACATCTTTAGGCTGTGTTCACTCATTTTATCTTTAGAATATATTCCCTTTTCTCTTTTTCTTTGCCAGAAGATATGTGCTCATCAGAGAGAGACAGAAAGGGAAGAAGAGAGAAAGCATCCTTCTAATGATGTGTGTTCACGCCACAATCCCTTCTCCATCTGTCTCCATCCTGGTGTGATTTGGGGCATGCACCAATGCTCAGCATGCCCAGCATGTATTCTAAGCAACTAGGACCAGGACCCAGGCCAAGTTGTTGGCCACATGGAATCTTTCTCCCTCACCCACCATGCCACAGAGCTAGCACCAGGCCATATTTAGTTTTTAAAAATATTTTATTTCAGACTGTTTAATTCAGTTTTTAAAGGGTCAGTTCTTCTTCATATAATGTAAATTGTTTCCATTCTTTCTACTCTATTTTTTTCTGTTATTATTAACCTACATAGCAAAATATAAAAATTATTTCACAAAGTTTTAAAGTCCCTTAGGTAGAACTCAGTGCTACTTTTTTTCATTTTTTCTTTCTCTTGTAAACTCATCCATTTATGTGTTCCATGAGAGATGGTAAAAAGGGAAAGAAAAAGAAAGACAAAGAGACAGAGAGAAAGAAAAACAGGCAATCCAAATTGAGTCTTCACACAAAGACTCCTCCTCCCGAAACCTTCCTTCCAATCCCATGAAGACCCCAGCCCGTCTCATGCAGCTGGGATTATATGAATTAATCTAACTCAGAAGGTTAATACCAGAACTTCCCAAATGGTCTCAGCATAGTGGAGCATTATGTTGGGGCTGCAACACCCTGGCTGGCCTTCAATTCTTCTCTTTTAACTTCTTATCATTTGCAATGATACTCATTGTACTCATCTATGTAAAAATACTTAGAGTCTTCAAAAAGTTCATGGAAATGCATACTATGAAAACTATCCATGAATTTCAAAAGTTTTTGTACCAAAATAAATATGTACTTCAGTGCATTTTAAAAAAAAATGCTTCAAGTCCCCTCATATTATCAATGGCCATGTAACATTACACATCATGCTGTACTTAAATCTGATATGCTGATAGTCTCCTCTGAATCCCTTCTTTCCCTGTCTCCTACAAATGTCCTTCCCTCTATCTAATAAATCACTACTTATCTTTTAAACATATTAGACATATTTCCTTATGTTTATATTTTCTTCAGCTCTGCTGAGAACAATAATGTTATTAGCATGATGCTGTGTTTCTTATTTTCCAAAGCATATTGTTATAAAATAACTTATATCCCATTACTGATTTTCCTATCTGTCTTCCATCAGACCAAAATCTTTGAACACAAGTACTGTATCACAGTTGTTTCAGTCCCACAGCCTAGATATATACCCCCTACACAAGAGTCTCTCAGTGGTCATCTTGTAAATAAAGGGAATATTCTATTTTCAGTATTTTAAACACCATGTTGAGAAGCCTTGTACTGGCTTACTCATAAATTAGGAAGCTTGACTATTAACAAGTTTTATGTTCTTACTTAAAGTAATAAAATCCTTGGATAAATAAAATAAAAGTGGGATTTTATATTGTAAATTTTTAATGCCTCTTACATGATGTTTCTAGAATTTATAGCTCTGCTTTTCTAAAAATTATAAATTGATATTTAGCATAAGATTATAAACTCTTCCATGAACATCTGCAATTGTCAAATCTCTTCTGAAAGTTAAATTTAAGTGACCATAAAATGGAGAACCCAACTTTATAATACTTGTTAAAAAGTGATTTTTTCTTGTCATTGTATTTGCTTCCTGAAAGTCCAAAGTGAAATGTCTCATTATTATTGTTATAAAATCTATTTCATCAGTGAAGTGTTTGCAAATGAAATGCAGAACTGATAAATGACACAAGGTTCAGGATTTGTAGAACGTAAGTAGTAAAACATAAAACTTGTTAGAAGAATTTTGAAGGGAAAATTGAGTCCATATTCCATTTTACCCAAAGCTCTATTTAGCAAGACTTTCTTTTATTACCATGCAATTCACCAAGCATGAGTAATTTCCCTATCAATTCTTCTATCCAGTGGCAACATAAACACTCACACTTTCTGAAATAAAGGAGTTGGGGTATTATAGTTGCACCGTTTAAGCAGCTATCTTTAAGGTTGTGTCAGCATTTCCATTATATACCCAGTTTCTTGAAGTTTATAACTCGCAGTAAAAACTAACCCTTGGGTTGAATCTTTACTTACAGAGGTATTTTTCAGTGCAACTTATGGAGATATAGCTGCAAGACACCCCATTTCTGTTAATAGAAGCCAGGTCATGAATCCCTTCCTGGCACATTGAACAGATTTATCCTGTAACTTCCCTTCTGGGAGAAAATTATTTTTTATCAAAATGGGTGAAGTATTTTCGTTTGATTTCAGTAGAGTTATAAAGTGCAATACCTATCCTATATAAGTATGAATTTCAATAGCTTTTCTATACTTATCGCAAACTTCCCCTCCCCCCCAAATGTGACCTTGGTAAAATAGAAACTAGTCAGTTATCCTCAAGTACAATTAAGAATAAACACACACTTTCTTTCTCTCAAATCTATTGATTTTTTTTCCTTAAGCATATCACTTAAACCTAGAAAACAATTGAAAATCTTTTACTAAATAAAATAAAGTGAAATAGTAATTGATTATTAATCCATTGCAGTTCTACCTATAGTGTATACATAAGTTTTATTTGTATAATACCATAGTCATATATTTATAATGAATATAGAAACCTAATAAATAGCAGGTAATTCTGGCCTGGCATTAACACTTAAAAAGATATATCACGAAACAAATTACTGCAAAATTAGATCATTTTCCTTTATTTTTAAAATAAGATTATCCAAATCGAAATTTTGGAAAATATGATTTCATTTCTCTTTTGCATTTTTAATGCACACCCTTCTGTGTCATTATTCACTACATAAACCTCCCAAAATCAATAAGATTCAGATAGCACATGTTCTGAAAAAATAAAAGGGAGGTGTTAAAGCCAATTGAATCAATGACCCTTGAGCTAAAGATAGGCTATAAGAATAAATGGTAATGGACCAAATCCCCATCTGTTCCAGCATCTACCACAGACACTCATAAAATATAGTATAACTGACAAATAATTTGAAATAAAATTATTAACATGATAAATAAAGAAAAAATAAAATGGATGGCATGAGAATATGTTTAAACATTATTTTACAAAAATACATATACATGTTAATATTCATTTTATATTTTATTTGATTTATATTTTGTATTCAATTAACATGCCTAGAGAAATATTATAATCTAGCTATAGATTTCTTGCTTTTATGAAAAAAAGGTCTACCATTTGGTCCTTTATAATTTAACCACTTTAAGTACAGAGTATACTTATTTGGGAGTTTTGCTTTGGAAAAGTAACTGAGCTAAGAGAACCAAAGTGAGTCTGCCTTGTAGTTAGTCTTGAAGTCCACCTTAATAGATTAAACCTTAAGAAAATCAGTCCTGTATTTCTCCCTCACAATGAATATAGAATGAAAGTTAGCAATAACTTGTTTAGTCTTAATAGATACCTGGCAATCGAATAGATATTTTTTTTTCTGAAACTTTTTTTAACTTAATTTACATTCTTTCCCTAAGTATCATCGCAGCATACAAAATGTGATTTCCATCCAGAATATACTGCATAGTGACTTAATCATGCATATTATTCTCAAAAATTTTCCATTTCTAGTTTCTAGAATTTTTTTCTTTTTACCCCTCTTTCTGACCCCTTTCCCACCCTATTCTCACACTATCTCTGGAGTCTACAATTGTCTTTTATTCCTTTCCCACCCACATTGTATTGATCAGACAATTAATTTCTTAAATAATCTAACTACTTTCAACAGCAAGTTCACTTGATATTATTAAAAAAAATCCATTCAATGACTACAGTAAGATATATAGCACCAGCTAGGTGCTACTTTATAGGATGCCTAAAGTTAGACTTGTGTTCATGGAAATGTATATATCAGCTGTTTTTGCTATGAAAATATTTAGATTAATTAAGATCTTTAGTAATTCAATAAAATGTGGGGGAAAAACAGTATATAAAGCAAACACAGATACCAGAGACAGTGGGGGAGGAGAGTGGGAAATGGCAGAGGGTAAGAGATAGGGAATCAAGCATGGGGAAAAAAAGGAAAACATACAGGAAACAAGAAATGGAAAATTATTTGTCGACAATATCATGTATGTTGATGTGCTTGATTGAGACAATATACAGTGTACTCTGGATGGAAAATACCATTTTGTATGCTGTAATGATGTACAGTGAATGAATGTAAATAAAAAAAAAAGAAAAAAATAGATACCTGGCAGAGGAGATAGGGAGAGGAAAGATGCCACCAAAGCCCTCCAGTAGGACCCACAGAGAACACTTGATCAGACTAAGCTTTGCAGAGCAAGACCTAGACTCTCCCTGCTTCTATTACAGAATCGAAGAGTTGTCTTGATTGACACCATTTTGCTCCTGCTGCTTTCTTAATGATTGTTTATCTTTAAGCCCCTTGCAGAGAACAAACACTCAGAACAAAAACTGCCCTACTCCACTTTTTGCCCAAGCAAGGATCGCCTCTCTGATGGTATCAGGTTTCCTTGTGATCTTCCTGGAGGGCAAATCCTCCTTTTAATTTGGCCCCTAAGTAATCTGTACTTTCTTTCTAGATATATATCATACTGACCCCTTTTGTTTGCATAAATTCTCTACCATGTACAGTACAACAGACAATTATGACCTCTGGTTCTCTCTCTCCTCAGGGCTGGCTTCACTAAAATAAATTTCTTTCCCTATTCACCAACCCTGGTGTCTCAAGACTGGCTTCTGTTCAACAGTGAATAGTACAGGCCTGTTTTCAGGTTGTAAAGTTGGGTATCCCACCTGTTCCAGTCTCAGAATCATGTTAGATATTTAGATTTCTATATAAAATTAGATACCTTACTAATTTAAATAATTTATAACTTTTTAAGTGACATTTATCTAACACATATTTACTTAGTTGATTCAAAATTTCATAATCCTGAGAAAAATAGAATGATTATTTAAAAACCACATTACAAACTACATATCTTTGTGCCCAAAGAAAACTTTGCTGTTAGAGAAAAAACAAATAATATTATCTGAGTGCATATTTTTACACATAAAAGACAAAGAACAAACATTGTTTGTGTCTACCCTGGTTTTTCAAATAGTTATTTATTCCAACTTCACATTAATGTTTGTTTTAGTTAATTTACTTTTATTTATTTTTTTTGGGGGGGAGAGGTTTTTGCTATAGGTTGCGTGCGCTTGCCAGAAAGACAGAGAGAGACAGAAAGCAAGAAACTACCCGCCGGGGAGAATGGCCATGCTGCAATCCCTTCTCCTCCATTCTCCTCTCAGGATCTTGGGCATGCATACATGAGCCCGGTGTGAGTTTAAGCCACTGGGTCCAGGGCTCGAACTGCTGTCGACTACACGGGAGTCCAGTGACTTAGCAATTACACCAACTGCTGGTCCCTAGTTAATTTACTTTTTAAAGCTTCCCATTATAAATATTTAATAGGTGCAACAAAATGCAGTGGCAAATAAAGAAAAAGTCAGTTACTTAAGGTCACTAAAAGCCAGAGAAGACTATTAGAATGTATATTTCAGCCACATGGCTAGAAATATTCAAACTAAATAAAGACCATATTTTAAAACTATTTAGGTAAAATAGGCAGATGAAAGGGTAACAAGCAACATTGAAAATGGTATTTACTTTGCCTTGCTCAAAGTTTAATAATATGCTGAGAACCTAATGTTCTGGAGACCCCATAAAATTTACTTTAATATATTTGTTCCTAAAGATAACTTCCAATATTACCACTGAGGTGGCTCTGTAATGTGTCAAATTGGCTAGGCTGAAATAATTGCTCATAATTCTTTTCTCTATGTTTCAAATTAGAGGGTGTCACAGAAATATTTTGAATGAGATTTGAAGTGAACATGAATGCAAAAGTGAAGCATCATAGTGGTTTTACCCTTGGAAAGTCAGTGTGTGGTTACCAGGTGCTGTTGCAGATTGCACAGGTTGTAATTTACTTCCAGGCCCACCTTGGAGACACAGCTGGACCTGCATCTGCTCCACTTCCCTGGAACCTCTTTCAGCTTTGGTAATTCCTGGACCAGAACATGTATTTAGCTCTGCAGTGAAGGGCTCCATGGTCTCCATCAAAAGACATTTCAATCCACCACCATCAAATTCAGAGTTGAAAGACCACCATGGATACAAGTCCGTCCTTGTGATTCATGTTTCTCCACTTTACATTGTCTTCCCTTGCAGACTTCCCTTGAGTTCCTTGCAGCATTAGACACAAAGAAACTCTATGAAACTAGTAATTAAGTGTGTGTATGTGTATGTGTGTGTGAATGTGTGCCTATGAATGTGTATTCTTTTAAGACTTTTGCCATAGGGTACGTGTGCTCGTCACAGAGACAGGGAGAGACAGAGAGAAATCATCCTCTATGGAGGATGGCCACACTGTAATCCTTTCTTTCCCATTCTTCTCTCTGGATTTGGGCACACATGCATATGCATCTGACATGATGTTTCAAGCCAACATGTCTGGGACTGAAATAGCAGAAAACTGTGTGGGAGTCCAGCCTCTTAACCATTTCATCACCAGCTGGCTATTTCTGTGACTGTGTATTTTATTCTTTAACTGAATTCTGATTAATACAATTTCACGATGATCATTAGAACAAGATACTATCCAAGAGATGTTCAGTAAAAGATAATTTGTTCTTTGGCTCATTAAATAATAACATGTATTCTTAAACTAGTTAGTTTTCCAAATTGCACATACTGATACATGAGTACAATGGTGTGGCAAGATACAAGATTTATTTTTATTAAGGTATAAATGAGAAGTAAAGGTTCTATATATTTCTGGTGTATGACATGATGTTTTGAAATAAATACACACTGTGTAGTAATTCATTCTAGATAATTAACATATCCATCACTTCACATACTTATTTTTTGTGGTTAGAAGATTTAATATTTATTAATACTCTTTTAGCCACTTTTAAAATATATTATTATTAACTTAACTATTTTAACTATGTTTTAAATAGATCTCCTAAACCTATTCCTCCTGTCTAACTGTAACTTCCCACACTGCGAACATCTCCTGATTCTCATCCCGCCTCTGAGTACCATCATTCTACTGTTTTCTATAAATTTGCATAAATTCCTCCTAAATTCCACATGTAAGTAAAAACATACAGAATTGGTTGTGACTGGCTTATTTCATTATCACAATGCCCTCTAGCTTCATTGATGTTGTTCCAAATAACAGGATTTCCTGCTTTTTAAAAACTTCATCATATTTTAGTATGTGTATATATGTTTGCATATGTATATATGCATGTATATATGTATATAAAATATGTCACATTTTCTTATTCTTTCATCAGCTAGTGACTACTTATGTTTATTCCATATTCCAGCTATTGTGAATAATGCTACAATAAGCATAGCAGCATTTCTTCCTTATTTCATTATATCTTAATTATTTTTATTTCATTTAAGCTTTTGGATTTATACCAAGTAGTAGTACTCTTGGATTAGATGATAGTTCTATTTTAATATTTTGAAGAACATTCATATTATTTTCCATAATGGCTATCTAATATAAATTTCTACCATGAGTGTATGAGGGTTTCCTTTTCTCCACACAGGGTATAATATTGATGTACAAAATTTAATTCTATTGCTTTTTTTAAATGTATGATCAGTTATTTAATTAGGTTCTTGCCAAAAAATTTAGAACACCATTTTGTGAGGATAAAATCCACTTGTAAGAGCAAAGAGGGATCTCAGATAGCCCTGGAGCTGAGGAACAGCTTTAATTTTTGGTAAAATTTGAGAGTCCACAGCTTTCTGATTAGCATTAAATATTGTAAAAACAAACATAAAATAATGTTATTAATAATAATAGCAAAAATAATAAAATACCTCAGAATTAATTTAGCAGAAAAATGTATAATTTGTACCATTCGTACTATATAAAACATTTTTAAATAAGACCTAAATAAATACAAACATATCACTTAAAATTATTATTATTACTATTTTTTTGCTACTGGGCATGTGTGCTCATCAGAGAGACAGAGAGGGAAAGTGAGAAATACCCTCCTGGGAGGATGGTTATTCCACAGTCCCTTCTCCATTCTCCACTCATAATTTTGGCCATGCACACACACATGCCTTGTGTGTTTTTCAAGCTGCCAAATCTGGGATTTGAACTATGTGGTTGGCCATGTGGGATCCAATTGTCATAATCACTGCAACACAGGCTGGTCCCAAAATTGAGTGTTCTAAACATAATCAATAATTTAAAACCACTACTTCAGATATCACTCTCTCTACCTCTACACCCCTGTCCCTACTGTGCCCTTTAGATATTTGTATCAGAAGAATTATCTATGTGAATGTGCTCCTCAATGTTCTCTTTATTGATTGATGTTCTTTTCTTTATATACTTTGTGATTTAAGAGAACATTATAAATTATCTTCCTCAACCAGGTTCCAAATAATTTTAGAATTCTAAACAGTAAAACATACAAAGATCTGCATTATCTGATACGTATTAGAAAAGATAATAAATTTTAGGCAGGTAGGTTTGAAATACAATACTGAATGTCAGAATTGGACAAAAAAAAAATCTTAATTTACACCAATAGTTCTGGAAAACTTAAACTCATGGCACAAAGGCAGTCAAGGAAACATGCTTTTTCAGGAATGTCAGCAGTTTTGCAATAATAGTTTTCTTGCTATAGTGAAGAAAATATTAGAATATAACAGATACAACAATTAAGATCTATGACCCACAAATAAATATTTCGCTATTAGAAAAGGCTTTAGGGGCCTAAGGAAGGACATTTGGAGGAGGGATACAGAGACAGAGCATTGACGGGACGGGGAGGTAGTGGCATTATCTTTTGAAGATATTTTGATCAACTGGACTGGGGAGAAATGTTCACATATTAAAATGTTCACTTTGTAAGCTAAATAATGTGATTGAATTTATAAAAAAATATAAAAAAAGAAAAGGCTTTAATTACTTGATTGGTCTTTCCTACAATCAGAAAGCCTGAAACACAGAACTTGTCACCAAGATAATTGTTCATTGAATTGAATTGTTCATTAATTGATAACAGGACTCATCCTATTTGTTTTCCCTGGCATAGTGTCTTTGTGAATGGTAAGTCATGCCCACAAACATTAACAGACTATTTTGACTCATTGAAAATGGGCCTGTTTCTACATCCTTTTCTTGGGACAGTATCTTATGATGTATACAAGTCCCCCTATATCTGTTAAGTACACTCTTTGCTGATCTCTTCCTGAAACAGACCTTTCATTCCAATCACTAACCTAAGAATTGTGAAAGTCACCTGTGTTCTATAAGACACCTCCTGCCCTGCTTCCAGATGTCCCACCTTTTCGGGCCAGACCAATGAAAGAACTCTTTTCACTAAAATCCAAACCTTGTCTCTCACTTTCAAAACAAAATGTAAAGAACCCCTGTATCTGATCCCCCCTAAGAAGGTATGTTTACCTTTCTCCAAGTCAGTCACACATATTTGTGTTTAGAAATAAGCAGCATTAATCATCATTTTTCTGTAGTTGATTATTTCAGTGACAATTTTACTAATTCTACCTTTATTCTTAATTAATTGTGACAGTTCTCACATTATCACTACTGCTTATTAATAACCCTGTAGTGACATTCTATCAGACATAGAGATGGTATTACTTTTCTCCCTCTAGATAACAAATTACTAGACATTTCCTTAACACAATAAATATTTATTATTTTATAATTTGAAAGACTTAGGACTTTAGATATAATTTAGTGAGATTTTTTACTTAAGGTCTCACAGGGTGTGAGGCAGGGCTATATTCTCATTTGAGGCTCTGGGTTATCTTTTAAACTCACATGATTGTGAGTAGAATTCATTTTCTCATAGATACAGAACTGATAATAGCTTGTTTCCTTAAAGCTACTGAGAGTCTCTGCTGCTTCAAGGTTTTTCTTCCAAGGTCTTAAAAAAAGTCTCACCCAGTTAGGTCAGGTCCACCAAGAATTATCTCCCTTTTGATGAACCCAAAGTCACCTCAATAATGCTTTAATTTTATCTTCAAACATCCCTTCACTTTCTCAGTATAAGGTCATATAATTATGTAACCAAGCAACAAGAGAACTTAAGTGACTGTATTTTATTTAATCTTGAAGTCCACCTTAGTAGATTAATCTTAGGAAAATCAGTTTTTAACTTTTATTTCTCACTTCTTTTACAATGAATCTTACAAAGCCTACAATTTTTACCTGGTTTGCAAGGATTATAAACTAATGCTCGACTAAAGAGAGTTCATGATAACCTTGCTGAGTCTTTAACAGATGCATGGCAATGGCGACAGGGAGGAGAAAGATGTCCCTTCCATATGATTGGCTGAGAAGATTTTATAAGCATAAGCATTACAAAGACACATATAGATCCTCACTGCCTATAAAACAGAATCTAAGAGTTGTCTTGACAGGTTCCATTTTGTTCCAGCTTAATCATTACTTGTATGTAAGTCTATCGCAAAGAACTGAAACAGTCATCTGCATACCCAGAACCAAATTGGCTCTCAAGCAGTGATTTTCTCCCCACTGCTATCAGATCTCCTTGTGATCCTGCTAGAAGACAATAATCTGGACTATTCCTCCTGCTCATTTTTCTATTTTTTCTATTTTCATCTAATTTGCATGCACCCAAACACTTGATGCTAGTTATGAGAGACTATTCCTTCCAAGATCGTTAGGACTCTCACTCACTGGCCTTAAACCTGCATCTGAGAGCCTGGAAACTGCCCAAGTGGCAAAGGTAAACAACAGAGAGGGAGGAGAAAGCACTCTCGCAACGTGGAATGGGCCTTGCCACATTCCTTTTTCGTCCGTTTTTCGTCATGTCTGCATTTTGGACATGCATGCATATGTGCCCAGCATGTTTTTTAAGCTGCTGAGATTAAACTGCCTGATTGTGCATGTGTGATCTGACTCCCTTGACCACCAGGCCATGGGGCCAGACCTATCCTTATTATTATTTTAATTGACAGAGAATGCATGTGCTCTCCAGAGAGAGAAATACAGAGAGGGTAGAGGGACAAAGCACCCTACAATGGAGAACAATCACCACAGTCTCTTCTCTTTCATGTTTCTACTCTGTTGGGACCTTGGGAAAACTGGTACATGTACCCAGTGTGTCCCTCAAGTTGAAGTTCAGTTTATGGTTTTTCTGGAAATATAAAGCACATGAATGACCTCAGTCAGCAAATGCCTGCCAAATTCCATTTTCAATTTAGGTTTAGTTATCTACTTAAAATCTCTCCAGAAGAATTCTGTTTATTCTAAGTTCATGATGTCACTGATTTTCTAATGTAAATCAGTTTTGCTTTCTTAAGTTAAATCCCATTAGTACATGATATATTATTTTTAATATTAAAAAAAAACAAAAATTGATAAATTTACTTTCCTAGATGTTTTTCTAGTTCAAAAATGATATTATTAAGTTTATTGCTTGTCATGTGGGTTTTTTGGGGGTGTTTTGTACTGTCTGTGCTTGTATTTGGTATTATCATCAACCCTTGAGGTAGTGGAATCTAAGAGTTCTTGTTCTATCAGATGTCACTCAGATCAGTCAAAGGAAACCAGGATTGGTACAGCAGAGCAGAAGCTTTATACTTTGATTAAGAAGTAAAAAGGGAGAGTTCATGCTCTAAGGATATCTTCTTCCAGATGGAAGTTAAGCAGGGGCTTTTTTGTTTGTTTGTTTGCTATAAGGGTGTGTGTGCTAGCCAGTGAGAGAGAAAGAAAAAGAGAGCAAGAGAAAGTGAGAAAGCTCCTTCTCCTCCATTCTGCTCTTGGGGCTTTGGGCGTGCACGCACAAGTGCCCGGTGTGTTTTTCAAGCAATGGATCCAGGACTTCACCCACACAATTAGCCTTGTGGAATACGGTCGCCTTAACCACCAAGCCACTAGATGGACCGAGCAGGGACTTTTAAAGGGAGTGAAGCTTTCATTACAAAATTAAAGGAGATTCCTGGAACATACATGGACTTTACTCTTTTGCACCTGGTTCTGTACACATCTCAGTTTGTGCCACATACTCTACGACTACCTTGAATTTTTCTGATTTGAGTTAGTTTTGCAGTTTAAACTTATGTCCTGGGTTCCTGTAAGCAAGCACAGATACAGAGGCAGGTTAGTTTCTATGTCATTCTGGGCTTCTCATGGTGACAGAAATTAGTGTAATGCTAGCACCATAAAATGACAGGTTAGCATTTTCTCCTATTTCATATTCTGGAAAATGGCATTAGATTGGAATTACATGCTCGAATAATTGGTATAATTCAGTCATCTGAATTTGGATGCTTTTCTTTGCTAGAAAGCGGTTAAATACAAACCCATTATCTTATAATGTTCAGGTTACTTAATCCATCTGGAGTGAGTTGCAGTATTGTGTATATTTCAAGGAATTTACCCATTTCACAGAAGTCGTTGCATGTATGAATATAGAATTATCTTTAGTTTATAAATTAATTTTTTATATTTGTGTGTTCTATGATGTCACCTATTTCATTTTGTTATATATACTTTGTTTCCTATCTTTTAATTTTCTTGGTCTGTCTTACTAACAGTTTATCAATGCTATTGATTTTCTCAAGGAACCAGTGACTGTTTTCATTGTTCAACTTTTATTTATTTTTTTATTTTTAATGTTATTGATTTCTGTTCTTATTTTTGGAGATCATTCCTTCTACTTGACTTTGTTTTAACTTTTTTATCCTTTTCTTAGGTTCTCAGGGTGATAGCTTAAATCTTTCTTATATTCCAGGAGTAAATTTTAGTTCCTTGATACTTGATACTTCTTGTCTGGTGGTAGAGAGTATACAAGAGAAGTATTTTTTTTTTATTATTCTCACTCACCCTATGTTTTAGACAGGTCCTGTGTGCCGTCCTCTGAGTTGTGGCACCTTCTCTGTGATTCTCTCTCTGTGTTTGGTTCCTGGATACACCTGCCCATCTCCCACAGTTATTGAAGGTGTGCTTTTTCCAGTAATTAAAACATTTTTTCATTATACATAATAGGAGAAAAGTGTTTATTTGGACTTTCAAGCAGCAAAAATATTCCTCTGCTCAAGTTTGTATAAGAAAGGTTACTTTTTTAAAGTGCTATCTCTCTTCTGTCATTTTTCTTTTTCTTTTCCTTTTTTCTTTTTAATGGAGAACTTAGTTAGATCTCTGGAGAAGAGCTTGCAAAAGGTACAATTTCCAATTTGTATCTGCCTCACCTGGTGGTTCTATATTGTTTCACTATCCCTCATTTTTGTTGACAAATTATTACAATTTTTCTCTCAATTCTTTTTTTCAATCTCTACCAGCTATGTTTTCCTGAAGAAAGAAGCTGCTTCCTTCTGTGTTTTCCATAAAAGTTACTGTCTTTCAGTTAATTTTTTGTCAGTTGGTTTACCAGTGATTGTTTTCTTTAGTGGACTCGAGAGGACTTATAACTTTCAGGTGATCTAGCACTTTATGATCGGCATATAAATGCTTTCTTCATTTTTCAAGTTATCTACATCCAAGTGGAGGTTGGACAACACTAGTCTTTTAAAAGGAAAATTTTAGTATAGAACATGTACACAAGTAGTCTCTCAATAAAGACTTATTTAATGACTATATTATGGCATTCTATGTATAAGGAATACCAAAGTTTTCAGAGTGAGAATTCAACTTACATTTTTGGAATTAGGAAGTTACAAAATGAAAGGCTACTACAGTTACAGAATTCAACTTACATTTTTGGAATTAGGAAGTTACACAATGAAAGACTACTACAGTTACACAATTCAACTTACATTTGTGGAATTAGGAAGTTACACAATGAAAGGCTACTACAGTTACACTACTACAGTGATTTAAAAAATTTGTCTATATTGTTGGAGTCAAATCTAGAAAAAGAAGGGTAGTCTCTGTGGTTTGGATATTGTATTAATGAGTTGATATTTTTTCTTTTAAGGTTTTTGCTACAGGGCCTGTGTGCTCACCCGAGAGAAAATGAGAGAGAGAGAAATTAAGAAATAGCTACCCAAGATGGATGGCCATGCTGCAATCCCTTCTCCTCTATTCCCCTTTTAGGATCTTGAACATGCATGCACACTAATTTGGTGTGATTTTCAAGCTTCCAAGTCCAGAATTCCAACCTCAGTCAATCATGTGGGAGTCAGTGTCCTAACCACCATACCACCTGCTAGCTTCATTAATGATTATTTTCTAAGAATGATTAAAAGAGGACTGATTTTGAGGGAACAAGGTATTTTCCATTTTGGAACTTTGGTTGATGAACTGCTTCTTAGATATGTGCTATAAAAACCAAATGTTTTTCAAATATAAAACACTTATCACTGAATTAAAGTTTAAAAAACCCATTAGAAAGCACTTTGGTCATCTTCTGCTTAAAAAAAGAAAAAAAATACACAAACACACACACACACACATATATATATATATACACATATATATGCATAATATACACATGAGGTATTATTGTGTGTGTATTGTGTAGATACATACATATATATGTATGTATCTGTATAATGTATATGTATATGTATAAGTATAATGCAAAATATCATATATTTGATGGTTCCTGCCAAATCCCCCATTTTTTCTCATGGTACGAAAGCCTTCTACTATGTTGGGCTTCTTGACTCAATTCACCATTTTACCCTAGTCATTATTGATTAATTGCAGGTTTTATGACTTTAGACTTATTTACATAATAGTGTGTTGATAGTAGTAACATTATCATTATGTATATAAAATGTACCTATGTTAGATACTGATCAAAGAATATTACACATATTTTTTTTTAATTTGCGAGACATCCTGAGAATTAAATATTGTTGTCTTCATTTAGTGATTAAGAAATGGGAGGAGGACCAGCAGTTAGCATAGTGGCTATGTCGCTGGACTCCCGTGTAGTCGACTGCAGTTCGAGTCCAGGACCCGGCAGCTTAAACTCACGCCAGGTGCATGTGCGTGCATGCCCAAGATACCAAGAGGAGAATGGAGGAGAAAGGATTGCAGCGTGGCCACCCCTCTTTGGTGGTGATTTCTCACTTTCTGTCTCTCTGTCTTTCTCTGTCTTTCTGGTGAGCGCACATGAGCCCTATAGCAAAAAGCCTCTCCAAAAAAAATAAATAAATAAATGGGAGGGAAAGAGGCTAAATAACCTGTTCAATTTCATAGTTTCTAAGAAATATAACAGGGTTTGATTTACTGTAGAATGTTTACAAATAATGACCAGATAGTGTGGCATGTCTACAAGCAGAAACTGGTCATCAATTCCTCAATAAGAGTGGGACTAGCAGTTTCGCAGATATGTATAGTGGATCATTGACAGAGCAAAGAAGTGGACAGAACTGGTCAAATATCATTTTTTTATTCTCAGATAAAACCCAGTTTTTCCATGGAGGGGAGTCTTTTGGACCCAAGAAGGATATAAGTAAAAATTCCAAAAAGTGCCTGATAGGATGAAAGAAAGAATAACACCCTAAAGCTGCAGAGTGAAACTTAGTCATAAACTATGCCAATATCTTCACAAAACTATACATACAGGTAAACTTCACAGGGATAGTGGGCCTAAATCAAATATTATTCACCAGGATAGAACTTGACTACTTCACAGTGTAGGGTTAAAAACAAGCCATATTAGAGCCTTTAGGTAACACAGAACTTAAGGCTCTGGACTCCCTTGTGGTTGACCGCAGTTCGAGTCCCAGACCTGGCAACTTGAAACTAACACTGGGTATATGTGTGTGTATGCCCAAAATCCCAAGAGGAGAAAGGAGAAGAAGGTATTGCAGCATGGCCATTCCCACTCTTTCCGCCAGGAGGGGGATTTGTGTGATTTCTTGCTTTTTGTCTCTCTGATGAGCATATGTACCTTATAGCAAAAATTTCTCCCAAAATAAAAAGTCATCTCTAAGGTATTACTATATAAGAAAAAGCAAACTCAGAGGTCTTTTGAGTATAGTTAAATACATATGAATTTTACTGAAAACATTCATTGCATAAAGATTAGAAAATATAGGACAGCTGGTGACATGGTGGTTAAGGGGCTGAATCTCACAGGGCTGACTGAACAACTGGAGTCCGTGACCAGCAGCTTAAAAAACATGCTGCATACTTGTGAGTGCTGTTGAAAGGAGAATGAAAGAGAGAAGGCTGTGTCATGACCATCCCAACTTGGGGTGATTTTTCACTTTCTCTCTCTCTCTCTCTCTCTCTCTCTCTCTCTCTCTCTCTCTCTGTCTTATGCATGTACCTACAGGAAAAAAAAAAGTATATCAGGGGCTCAAAGTTGATAAAATTATTTTATTTCACTTTATTTTATTTAGCCAAACTGAGCCTGTGCTATCCAGAGACAGAGAGTGGATAAAAGAGCTTCCTAAGGGGGGTGATCATCTCACAGTCCCTTCTCCATTTCTCCTGCCTGTTGGAGTTTTAGGCAGGCACACATATATGTCCCGTGTGTGTTTTAAGCCACTATACTGTCAGCCATGTGGGATTTAATTGCCTTCACCACCAAGCCATTGGCTGACCTCAAAAAATGAACTTTTGTCATTAGAAATGATCATGATTTATGCTCCCAAGACCTGCGATTCTTAGAATCATGGTACATCATACCTGAAAAACATAATTAAAAATTTCCAATTTCCATAGATAAAGTCAAAATGTATGAAAAGGGAAGTATATATGGAAGTATATATGGAGCAATTAACTAACATAGTCCTCCTCTTCCTTCTCAAACACTGAAGGCACAGCTGCCAGCTACTTCGCCCTTATTACTTATTAGTGATAACTACTGACAATTTTAACATATTATGATTGTTCAAAAAACACATGTTTATGTAAATATCATCTGCTTTACTTCTATGAGACTAATTTTGGTGGGAATACATTAAATTTATTTTTATGGGCTTTTTTTAGCTTCAAACATTTAGAATGCAACATTTTGATGATCAGTGTCACTTGCTCATTATTTCCAAAGCTATTCTCTTGTGAAACCTGGGTTTCTCCCATCAGTTCCCACTTATTTTGCTAGATTTCTGACACCACTTTGTTTTCTGTCCAGTCTGAACTTCTTGATAAATTATTTTAAATACACTGTCATCAGTACCCCAATTCCCTTAGCTTCTCATTCTTCCAGTGAACATTTCTTGTTAAAACCCTTAATATAGTGAATCTAAATATCTACTTGCTCTGCTCCTTCCCCCAAGCCCCTGGGACATGTTGGGGAAAATTATATAACTGGTTTGATTAGTGTGGAAGCAGAGTCTTTGTTTCAAGATCCAAACTTGTGGGAATGTCAGCACTGCTCACTAATTACAGAACTCATTCCAAACTTAGTCTTCGCTTAATGCAATGTTTTAAGATACCTCATTCTCATTCTCTCTAAACTAATCGACTACATTTCGATAGATAGTTTACTTTATAATTATCACAAAAAATTGAAACACTCAGATGTGAGTGTCCTTAACACCTTCAGCATGCCCTAGGGCTCCTTCCTGAATGTTTAATCTCAATAATCTCCCAATTCCTACCTTTCAAACAAACTTTCAATATTTTCATTCCATTCTGACATCCTCCCCTCCTTAATGTATTTACCTTATTTCCTTGGCTTCATCATCAAGCATTTTGCAATGATGCCCAAACTCACTGAGAATATATTAATTATGTATATTCATTACCTATGAATAACAGATTAAATAGCTCTCTATATAGCTAATAAATAATTCTGTTTTCAAAATGTCCATCAACAAATTACTCTATCTAGTATTAATATCTTAGTCTTGAATAAAATGTTTATAGAATGGAAATATTTCATTATTCTTATACTTAAAACCAATCATTTTGCCATCCTGCCTACTATACTATTTAGATTATAATATTACATCATAAAAACAATTTGTTCTCATAGATTTCTGTTTTCTTTATTTTATAAAAATGACAATGAAGTTAAATCCCATTCAACTCTCCCAAAATATGAAACTTCTCAATGGCTTTTTAAATTAAAAAAAAAAAATCTAGAGGGCACATGTTTTCACTGGAGTCAAGAGAGACAAGGAAAGTGAAAAAGTGCCTTCCACTGGGCATGGTCATGCCCTGATCTTTGCTCTCAGTTCTCCTCTCCTTTGTGGATCTTGGGCATAAATGCACACGCACTTGCTGTGTGTCTCAAACTGCCAGCTCCAGAACTCCAACCACGAACTTGGCCATGTAGGATCCACTGGCCTTGCCCACCATGCCACAGGCTGTGTTAGGTAAATTCTCCTTACAACCCTATACAGAACTTTTAACAGTGACTGTACTGTCACTACTGTGTCCATACTAAGGTTATGTCTGCATGACAGCTGAAGTAAGTAGAACTTGGTCTTCTTTTTCTTTTTCTCTCTTTTTTCTTTCTTTTTTGTTTTTCTTTCTTCTTCTTCCTCTTCTTTCCTTCTTTCTTTCTTCTTTCCTTCTTTCCTTCTTTCCTTCTTTCTTTCTTTCTTTCTTTCTTTCTTTCTTTCTTTCTTTCTTTCTTTCTTTCTTTCTTTCCTTCTTTCCTTCCTTCCTTCCTTCCTTCCTTCCTTCCTCCCTCCCTTCCTTCCTTCCTTCCTTCCTTCATTTTTCCTTTCTTTCTTCCTTTCCTTCCTTCTCTCTTTCTTATTTATCTTCCTTTTTGTTTTTTTTCCTCCTCTCTACTTTATTTTTGCTTTCTTTCTTTCTTTTATGTCCTCGAGTGAGTAAGCGTCTATAAGGCAACTCACATTTTATATTGCACCATGTATCTAAGAATGACCATAAAAGTGCAATGAATATTTCTTTTGGAACAACAAATACATTTTAACCAGTTGACAAATTCATAAACACAGAATCATGAGTAATAAGAATCAACCCTATACATTTCACATCAACTATGCATATATGTACTTATACGTATATGTATTTTATTAGTCTTCATTCCAAAGTCCTCATTTATATAAACATGCATACACACACAAACTGTATATTTTATATATATATATGCATACATGGGTGCATGGACAAGTAGGAATATATACACTGTGAAAATATAAATTTCAAATTAACATTCAGCAGATCAGTTTTTTTTAGTGCTTTCTCCAATTCCACTACTTTGTAAATAATTTTTTTCTTCCCTTTTTCCATGTTTTGTTTCTTTTTTTTTTTTTTTGCCATAGGGCGTGTGCGCTCACCAGACAGACAGACAGAGACAGAGAGACAGAAAGCAAGAAATCAACCCCCAGGGAGAATGGCCACGCCGCAATCCCTTCTCCTCCATTCTCCTCTTGGGATCTTGGGCATGCACGCACACACGCCCAGCATAAGTTTAAGCCACCGGGTCCAAGACTCGAACCGTGGTCGACTACATGGGAGTTCAGTGACATAGCCATTACGCTAACTGCTGGTCCATGTTTTGTTTCTAATCTCACAATTTTGTCACAAATTTGTGTCCAGATAGCAATTCAAGAGAAATAAAAGTTTAATAGTAATCGCCTTCTGGAAGAATTTGGTGAAAGCTGAGAGGATCATCCTCTGTTATATTCTATGGAAGACCCTGCAAAATGATGTGCCCATTGCTGGTCTAACTCTGGGACTATCTTCATATGTGTAGAAATTAATGAGCTTTGTGGTGCTCTGCAGGCTCCATAGAGTCTTCTTCAATGTGTGTGATCTCATAGAGGAACATTGCTTCTTACCACTCCTTCCAGAATAAGATTCACTCCATAAGATCCTCTGACGAGGTGGAGGGGTCACTTTACTTTCAGGAGAGGGCTCTTGTCAGGGCAAAAAACTTACCAGTGTATTATTTCATCATCTGTAATTTCTTCTTGGCCCACAGAAAATTAAGATGCTTGCCATGTCTTGCTTTTTGTACATGAAACTGAGTACAACTTTTTGACTCTTAACTCTTTTAACTCACTTTGTGTTTTCATGTTATTATTCTTTTACGAGATTAAAAAAAAAAGTCCACCTTACAGTAAATTTCCCACAAAGAACATATGCCATTAGTGTTCCAAATCTCCCCATAGCGGGTGTCGTGACACCTGCCCTATGCCAAATCTCCCCATAGTACCAGTGCTCACGTCATTGAATCCACTCATTCTTTTTTTATTATGGATAGTTTAATATAGGCTCTCACTATTTCATGTAATTCATCAAAAATAGTTTTCTGACATCTCTACCTTTTTTTTCTTCAATTCATATTATATATGTCTATCAGAATTATGTTTTAAAATACTGAAAGTTGTAATGTAGTAATTTAAACATTATAATCACAATAATTATCATCACAATAAATTTCACATATTTAAGTACTCACTAAATTACAACTGAAGTTCTAAGTGTCACAAAGTGTTGCCTGATAGGTTGTCTATGAATCTCTCTATTTTAAATGACACACTGTAAAATGTCTAGATTACCAATAAACACACTTAAAGCTATAATTCCATTTAAAATTTTCTTTACAGCTTTTCAACCTTTCCTCAGAATTACACTTCAGTACATATAGTTATCTGCTCTTTTGATAATAATGTCATGATTTATGTGTCATTCCTTTTGCTATCTAGAATATTCTTTCCAACTTCTGCTTAGAAAACTCTTTTCTTCCAAGGCCTGTCTGCAATTTAGCCAATGTAGATATTTTTCCCAACACACTAGGCATCATTAGTTGCTCTTTTTCTTTATGATACAAAAGCATATAAAGAAAAAAAAACATATTTTTGACTTACTGGTTAGTGGAAATAGATTCAGTTTTATCCTTATGGATGTACTAGCCTCATTTTCAATTTTGTTAACAACCTGAGAGCTAAAAAGTGAGTATGTGTCAGTGTACTTTAAGTAGAATTGACAAAGAACATGTCCTATATCCATTTCAAAGTCTCTCCAATCTCTTTTGAGAGCTATGAGAGAGAGAAAGGATTTACAGAGATTTTTTTAGTGAACAAATACTTGCTGGAAGTCTCAACTCTTCCATCCAAAGTGGGTCACGAATGAGCTACACTAGATATTAGTGTCTTCACATCAACTTTGGGGAATGTCAGCTTCATCCTTGGAGAGCTTGATATTTGTTCCCCAATTTAGGAGTAATGAGGACTGCTGTCCAACACCTGAAAGAGAAAGCTAAAATGTCTGTGGCAGAAAATAATTGGTCCGATTGAATAGGGGACTGCTTTTGAAGTATGTCTACATGAGCAACACTTGTTAGTCAATAAACTAATGATTTAGTTCTATTATAGGGGAACTGAACAAGCCAGAGGTTGCCAGTGTGGGATCATTTTGGATCTAAACTGAAAGAGCCACCTCCCCTTTCACTCCCTGAAGAGGATGACAATTCTGACACCGGGCTGAACTTCTTTAATCTTCTGGGACACTAAGAAAGCAATGGTAGAAAACTTGTATTAACTTTTATATTACTATAATTAGAATTTGTTCAGGACCCAATATCTGGAAGTGTTTATTTAGCCATTTTATGCAGCTATATTTTCACTCACTCACAGACACACACACACACACACACACACACACATACACACACACAAAATCCAAGAGGGAAGAAAAAGTATCTATGAGAATTAACTTATGTTCTGAAATTTTTTTAAAACTTTTTAAAAATTAATACATGTGGCTCTCAGCATTGTCCACTCAACTTCTCAACTTATTTAGTGTTTTGTAAAACAACAACAAAAATATTGGGACCAATAGATGGTGAAATGGTTACATTGCTGCACTTCCGCATGATCAACTGCAGTTTGACTCCCAGTCCCAGTTCAACTCACACTGGGAACAACGTGTGTGTGTGCCCAAAATCCCAAGAGGGGAATGGAGGAGAAAGAACTGAGGAGTGGCCGTCTCCCATGGAGGGTTATTTCTCACTTTCTGTCTCTGTCTCTCCTGCAAGAGCATGCACCTTATAGAAAAAAAAAGGAAAAATTTCTAACACACACACACACACAAAACACGAATACACTAACTCAATAATATATCAGAATATAATTCATGAGCAATAAAGTATGACAAAGGTATACATTTATGTAGCAATCACCATATTTGAGAGAGTCTATTTACAACACTCAGGAAAACACAATGCCCTTCCCAGGTATTTCCCACTTCCGGCTAGATCTAAGGAAATGCTGATAATGATTTCTATCATCCTAGATCAGATTTGTCTTTTCCTAAGTTCTCATATTTTTTTCTCATTCTTCATTTCTTGTAGGATTTTGCATTCATATTTACATTTTTCTCCTTTCTTTGTGATCACATTTTTAAAAATATTTAACGTACACTCAGCATAATATTCATTAAAATATCTCCCTTCTTCCTCAATAGTAAAAGAACATAACTGGCATGACATACTTCTAATGTAGATAACATAGGTCAAGTATCTGTTTTATTATTTATCCAATTTGTTTTTTGTTTTCTTGTGTTTTGTTTTTTTCTGTTTTTTTTTTTTTTCTTTTTTTTTTTAGGTTTTTGCCATAGAATGTGTGCACTCATCAGAGGACTTTTCCTTGGTTTAAATTCATAGAAGACAGAGAGGAACAGAGAGAGGGAAAGTGAAAAATCACCCCCAAGGGTGGATGGTCATTTCATGATCCCTTCTCCTCTATTATCCTCTCAGGGTTTTGGGCACACACATGTGCCCAGGGTCAAGTACCTGTTTTAAATCTTACTATGCTGTACCTCTATATTAAGCAGTATTATTATTGTTGCTATTGTTTAATATTTAATCAAAGGTAGAATTCCAGAATATATTTAATTTTGCTTTCTTTTCATTCTTCTTTAAATCACAGAAATCCTTTTTGGGGTTAATTTCCTGCTACTTAAATCACATCTTTTAGAATTTCTATTACTGGTAACCTTTTAATTAAAAAAAAAATTCTGGAATTGTCCTTATTTTATCATTATTTTTTTGATTATTTATTTTATTTATTCATTTATTTTTTAGTTTGAGCAGAGAGAGACAGAGGGTGAGAATGAGAGAGAGAGGAAGTGAGAAAGTAAGCCACGAGATTCAGGACTTGAACCCTGGTTGGCCATGAGGGAGTATCCAGTGCCTTAACCACCACGCCACCTGCTGGTCCCCATTTTATCATTATTTTTAAAAGATAGTAGAACATGGCCCTGATTCTTGATTCAGTTATTTTCTATAGAAATTGGAAACATGGCACCAGAATGTGGCATAATTGTTACATCACTGGACTCCCATGTAGTGTACCATGATTTGGGTTCCAGACCTGGTGGCTTAAAACTCATGCTGAGCATGTATACATGTGTGTTCAAAATCCAAAGAGAAGGGATTGCAGCATAACCATCCCCCATGGGGGAGTGATTTTTCACTATCTGTTTCTCTCTCTCTCCTTGTTAGTGTATACACCCTATTGTAAAAATTTATCTTAAAAAATTGAAGGCATTACTCTTTTCTCTTATGGTTTCTGTTATTGATATTAAGAAAATACTTCCCCAAAATATCATTTTTCTTGCACTGTGAAATTGATGAGAAGGGACTCTCCTGAGATCTGTAGTCATACAACACTGTCTATTATTGAAGGAAGGAGTATCTGAGTTGTGATTAGGGATCTTGTATGAACTAAACTACACCTTCAGTTTAATAAAAGTTGTATTTCATGTATTGTTGCATAATAGTCAACTATGATTCTTGTTAAAAGAATCATCATATTCCACTGTAAAATCTTCTCTGTTTCCTTCCATTGGAAATTATTTTCCTTCAGTTGGGCTTTGTCTTATTTTCCCAAATGACACAATAACCAGAACAATGTCTTCTGGTTGTTTTTTTGTTTGTTTGTTTGTTTTTTTACAAATTTTTGCTGCAAAGCATGTGTGCTCACCTGAAAGAGAGAGTCAGAAACTGAGAGGGGAAGGAAGAAAGCACTCCACTTTGTAAGGGGAATAGTCACACTGTAATCTCTTGTTCTTTTCTCCAATTAGTTGGAGTTTGGGTCACACACAAATACAACTGTGTGTTCTGAAGCTATTGGGTCTAAGATTTAAGCCACAGAGTTTGACTTGTAAGATTCGACTGCCTTAACTATGAGACTATGGAGCCAGCCTACTGAAATGATTATTTTATTATTTTTTTAAATTCTCTTTTCTCCTTCCTTCTTCTCTCTCTTTCTCCTTTCTCCCTCCCTTCCTTACTTTGTTCTTTTCTTCCTTCCTTTTATTTTTATTTTTATGATGATTTTCCTTGGTTTAAATTCATAGAAGCATTACTTGTTTAAGTGGTGGAAAATATTAATAGTAGTAGTCATTTCCCTTTGGTAACTTTTAATTGAATAAAAGACATAAAAGATCTTACTTGGCAAAATGATTCTGTAAGTAAGACCCTGGAGGCAGACAATATAATACTTTCAAAAGCCTTGACATCACCTAAGTTTGTGAAAAAGCATACATATTCTTATCCTACTATTGTAACTTAATAAGTAACCTCTAGTACCACTAACCTAATCAAATTTCCAATTTAAAAAAATAACCCTATACCACATATTTTTGCATACATCCTAAAGCTATAATACAACATTTCTGGAAAAAACTGAGATAATGCACTCTATGACTGAAACTAATTGTCTAAAAGATAGAGAAATGCAGTATATAGATGTAAATACCAGATATAGTGTGTGTGAAAGAGGAGGGTCTGAGGAAGGACATTTGGGGGAGGGACAGGGAGGAAAAGCATTAATGGCACAAAGAGGTGTGGTATTATATGTTGAAGATATTTCATAGTTTTATCAACAGTACTAGGGAGAAATGTTCACCTGTTGAAATATCCATTTTGTAAGACAAATAATAATGTGATTGAATGTATGGAAGAAAATAAAATGAAAAAAATAAAATAAAAAAACTGAGATAATGCTTGAAATTCATGGGAGTAGAGTTTATATATGAAAGATAATTTTAATCATCATATATTGGAACTAGTTATTTCACAGACATTTTATCATAGTTCCCCCCCCCAGAGGATGTGTGTATTCACCAGAGAGACACAGAGAAAGGGAGAGAGAGAGAAAATAAAATAGTACCTTAATGGGAAATGGTCAACCCCTTCTCCATCTATAACCCTGTTTTGGATATGGGTATGCATGCCCATGTGCTCAATATAGTTTTCAGGCCACCAGGTCTGGGATTGTAACGGTGCAGTCAGACATGTGGGACTCAGTCACCTTAACTATCAAACTACTGGCTGATCCAGTTAATATTTTTAAGAAATCATTTTTCAGTATATTTAATGCTTTCTACTATAAACTTTCAGATTTTTAAGGATTTTTTTTAGATTTTGAGTACATATTTCTATTTCATGTAGAGATCCCCATGCTATAATTTTCACTACTGGTATAATAGATCTTTAATCCATCCAACACATCCTCATTAGTATGGGTGTGTTCAGATAGTTGAAACAAAGTTTTTATAATATTTTTCAGATCTATTGCACTAGTTTATATACCAGCATTCGTCAATAAGAATGGTTTTTTCATCGTAACTTGTCAGTTCTTGGATGTCATAACTATTGCCAACTTTTGTAATTTTAATGAGTGAAAATAGTAATCTGTTTAGGGTTTAATTTACATGTCTGAACTAATTTGTTTATAAGGTATTGTTCATTTGGAAATTATCATTTCATAATCTTTGCATTGTTTTAATTGCAGAGAGTTACTTCTATATTACAAAAAGCAATAAAAGAATAGTACAAAAGAGAGTTAGATAATTCTCTAAGTTCTGATAGAAATGACTTGAACTCTACCTTCCCTTCCTTCTTCCTTTTTTTCTCAAGCTCCCATCCAACTAATTGAATTAACTGATACTCAGTTTAATTCTAATAAAATAAAAGGATGAAATAATTCCTGATTCTTCATATCTTTTACATTTGAATACCTCATAATAAAATAAACTTACAGCGTGAAAAATGTTTTATGTATTTTCTAAGTCATTGTAAAAGGTTATAACACTGTGTAACGTTTGCAGATAGAAATTTTTCAAATTTTCAATCCAAAGTTCATGGAAACATTTATGTGTCTGCAGTCTTGAAATCAAACACTGTAGATTAGAGTCTACTATTCTCTGAATGCTGAATTTAGCTGTTTGTATTCTGAATACATTTAAGTGGAATTTTTTAAGTTAATAGCAGCATTTTGCTTCTTATGCATTACAATGGGATATAACTTATTTTATTAAGAAGATAATGTATTTGGGGGTCCAGCAGGTGGCATGGTGATTGAGGCTCTTGACATTCCCACATGACTGATCATGGTTCAAGTCCTGGACCTGGTGGCTTCTTTCTCACTATCCCTCTCTTTCCCTCTCTCTCTCCCTCTCTCTGTCTCCCTCTGGTCAAATTAAAGTAAATGAATGAGTAAATAAAATTAAATTAAAAAGAGAAAAAAGATAACGTATTTGGTTGGCTTCCATCATAATTTCGTGTCATTGGACTAGTTTGTTCTCACAACACAGCACCACTAGATAATGAGCATTATCTATGTTTTTGTTAAATTTAAGCTATAATCTAAGGAGATTAATAGTGTCTCATGAAATACTTAAATCACTAATGGCAATATTTCTTTAAATGAGAGTTAGAACACCTTTCTATAGTTACTACATCTTTTTCTTTTTAGGTAACTAAAAATGATTATTTGCTAGTGTACTGTTGTGCCTTTTCCATGTTCTTCCAACAAGGTAAAATTAGGTTTAAAATAGTCTTTTAGTTTTTTTGTTTTTTTTTTTTTTTTTTTGAAAGAGAGATTTTGCTATAGGGTGTGTATGCTCACCAGAGAGAGAGAGAGACAGAAAACAAGAAACTACACCCCAGGGAGGATGACCATGCTACAATCCCTTCTTTCCCATTTTCCTTTCAGGATCTCGGGCATACACAAACACACGTGCCTGGTGTAAGTTTTATGCTGCTGGGTCTGGGACTCGAACCGTGGTTGACTACATGGGAGTCCAGCAATGTAACCGTTACACCATCTGCTGGTCCCTAGAATGGCCTTTTCTAATAGCATTATATTTAATGTTATCAATCTATCTATAGTGACTCAGGGAACTGAGACAAGCTCCATGATGACTCTGCAAGAGGCACAGGACTAAAAAGGCCCACTGCAGTCAATCACAATGCACAAAGTTGTTTAGATGTGTTAGGTACATCAATTAAATTCCTTGGATAGAGGGGCCTGCTCAGTCCTGATCACCTACTCTGAACCCACTTTTCCTCAGACTAGCTTATTGGTTACAGCTGAAAAGTGGATCCTCTAGCTGCCACTTCACTAAACCCCTGCTTTGTCTCATAGTTTCACTGTCATACCAGATTATCTTTGCCTTCTATTAGGCTGAGATATTCTTATAAAAATTCCATAATTATGTTGGAAGAAAGTGCCACTTTCAGACCTCTCTATGCTACGTGTCTAATGGATATAAAGTCTTCTGTCTCTCTTCTCTGTGGGAAAAAGCTATAAGATTAAATCATAAACTTCCCTCTGCTTTATAGTTTATAGCTTTCAATCTTACGGGTGCCTTTTCTTTATATGCTTAGCAGCTGAGTCCCAATTTCTACCCATCTGTAAATATAAAGATGTAATGCAATGTACACTTAAGGACTATGTCTTTACTGGAGAAACTAAGGACATCTATTGGGCTTTTGCTAAAACTTTTAGCAACACCGCTGTAGCTTTTGATGCCCTTAATCAGGAATTAAGTATGTGTGATCAAATGTTTTTGCAAATATAGTTAGATGATTATTTTATTTCATGCATCATGTAGAATGCCATGAATTTCTTCACGTGTTATTTCAGCAAAACTAACGTGATCGAGTTTGATCTTATATTGATAAAACGCATAAAGAACTTGATAAAATTCCTTTGTCTAAATGGGCATGGCATTGACTGAATTGGTTGTCTACATTCCTTGGACCTATTACTGTAATTATATGGATCTGCATCTTTGGCCCTTATCTCCTCAGAATGCTCACTTATTTTGGTTCCTTTTGTCTAGATTCTATCAAACTACCAAAAAATGGTCTGGACACACTCTAATGAACGACTGTGTCAAATTCTATCACAGGCTTCTAGATAGATCTCTGGTGGAGGATTCTTGACCGCCACCCCCATGGAAGCCCAATCCAGCAGGAAGAATTCACAGTGCTCTTTGACCTTTGTCCACTAACAGCAGTCAGAGATACCTCTGCAGAGAGTGAGGTGGGGGATAGACTTGTTACATATAGTTAGGGTATAAGGTCCAAGATAGAGACACACTAAGCTTTATGCAAGATAATGTCACAGTGGTCAAGGTTTAATGAAGAGTTGGCTACAATAGAGCTCAAAACAACTATACCTAAGGGCAATAGTTTTATTTGCTGATTACATTCTAAGAAAAAGTGTAGATTGATATGATTTCTGACCCCACACAGACTGGGATAATAAATCACCCAGACTATCATGTTACTATGTTCTATAGCCAGAGCCAGCCCTTTGCTCAGACAGCTAAATTAAAACTTCCTCACTTCAGCTCCTCTTTGGCAACCCACTTTCTGGGACCCCTTCCTGCTCAGGGAGCTATCCTCTCCTTCAATAAACTTTACTTTGCTATCTCCTCTTGTTGTCCACACTTCTAATTCTTCCTGATCACAGAACATGAACTTGGCAACTCAGAAAATCCTGCGGCATCTATATATCTATACATATATACATTACACACACACACACACACACACACACACACACAAACACACACACACACACACACAGAGTACTTAAAGTACTCTGTAATACTGTAATCCTAAGAATATTTCATTCTTAGTTAATTTTTATTAATATTTTGTAATTTATATGTTTTTTTTACTTGCACTGTATATGATCACTGAGCTACATAACTGAATTTTTAGGAGATGATGAGCACATCTTTAAAAAGAAATTTGTATAGAGTTTTATAGCAGCATACAGACTGAGGTAAATATTTGGTGCCTATTTTATTATGATGGAATTTCTATGCAAATTCTTAATCACAAGAATAGACTGTGTTTGCAGCTGTAAAAATGAATACGTAAAAAAAAAAAATGACAAGACAGACAGCCTGTCACAGAAGCAGCTGCTCCGGTCTGTACAAGAGACATGGAAATGAATGAATAGTCTGTCTGTTTTCTCATTGCTCTGAGTGAAATGAGATGCTAAGAAGACCATGGCCTTAGGCTTGTCTATATGTATGCCCCTTAATTGGGAAGTGAAAAATGTGAATTTTCCTAAGTTAAGAAAGAATTCCAAATGATAGTATTACAGTCAAACATGAACCTTTCTTCCATAATCAATCTTTAAAGGTTATTTAACTTAATTGATTTTATTTTTAAAAATCTTGCCTTGATATAACCTGAAAATTAATTTAGCACACATTTTAAGGTTAATCAATTTGTAACTTGATCATGCATACTCACTTTCCAGAGATTTCTATTTTTCTTTGAGCTTTAAAAATACATAAAAGTACAAATTGTTTCTAGGATGTATAAAAAATTATGTTAAAAATTACTTGACTTGTATACCTAATCTCAAGTGAATTAAGAATTTTATACCATATAATACCATAAAATAATAAACAGAAATTTAGATTGTAATTTTGACCAAAAGATATCAAACCACAGTATTAGGAATAACAATGGTAAACATCATCCAGCTACTGAGAGTATTATCATTAAAGTAAATTTTACAATTTCACAAAACACATTACTTTTTTTTTTTAAACACATTACTTTTTCAATGAAAATATGACAACTAACAATGGTGCATCTCTCAATATGCACAAAGACACGTACACTTTACTAATTATTTTTCTACCCTTCATTAAGAAAGAGCAGAATAGATGTCTAAAGATTTAGATGGTATCATGATATAATTAGAATAATAAATAAAGTTGTTCTGCTCACCCACATTCATCTTAATTTTATCAAAGCATCATCACTTCCAATTTTGCAGGTATGGTGACAATAATTCCTTCTTTTTTAAAAATTAAAAGTTTCTAGGTTATCTGGCAACTTCTAGCACACACACTTGTCCAGGATTCCAGTAGATGAAAGAGAAAATTTGATATAATGTAGAAAAAGTCATAGGCCTGGTTACTACCCCATATCAACAAGATGTGTTAGCAGATAGTGACCACACTCAGGAGGTGCCACAACACCATACCCTACATCACAATTCAAAGAACAAAAATAGGTGCTGAGGGTACCTTCCAAATATTGCACAAATTTATTTTGTGACTATGCCTAACTCAGGATCATGTAAGGAAGGACATTTTCAAAAGCCAAATTCCAGATGTGCTAATTGATAAAATATAATGCCCCCATAATAAGGAATGAAGGCACTACCTTAATTTGAACATATTTGACAGAAATAGTAGGACTAAATTTAACAATAAGGAAAGGCAGTAATTGTGAGGATATACTGCTGTAGATGAAAGCCAGAAACCGATTAACTTGAGAAGAATTTGAATTTATGAAAGGTTTTTTTTTTTATTTGAATATGGGGTTAATGAGAGCATGTGTACACTATTAAAAGACATGTGAGAAGAGGGAGAATATGATTCAAGAGAAAAAGATAGGAATTCCTGGATTCATGTCCAAAAGTAATTGAGAGCAACTAATGCCTAGCATATAAGTGGAAGGGTTAGTTTTTGCTAGAGGTAAGGGCAATTCATCTATAGCAATAAGAGAAAACATGTAGTATATGACCATAAATACAGGCAGGTTAATAACTTAGGTGTTGAGAGCTTATGGCAGTGATGTTCCCGTTGGTTCAATTTTTGAAGTGAAATATAAGAACAGTCATCATATGAAAGTGAAGTTGAGATCAGGGAACTGGAGATACAAAGATAGAGAATGTTATTAAAAGTCATGTAAGGAGTAAGGGAGTGAATGGGTTAGAGAAATAGTGTATGAGTGCTGGCAAGCATTTTTGATTTTCATAAGTATCATGACCATGAATTTAAAATTACTCTAGTAAGCATAATTATGAATTAGAGCTAGTCATATTTAGTAACAGAAACAAGAAAGAGTAGGCAAAAAACTAGATTTTACCAAGATTTATGTTTTTTTCCCAGGAAATTAAGAGAATAAAAAAATCCAAAAATTATGCAAGTGAGATAATAATTAAGTATAGAATTTAGGCTTAAACAGAAGGTGAGTGAGAGAGAAAAGGCAGTTAGTACAACAGATTGAAGGTCCTTATGGAGACTAAGAATTACTGAAAATATCTATAGGACGAGTGATCTTGAAAGATAGGACAAGTGGTATTAAAGTGTATATTGTGCTTTAAATGGATATAACATAGGAATTCAATGATGTGAAATGATAGTGTCTCATACATGGCCATAGAGAAGATGAGTACTCAGTATGGAAAGAGAAAAAGCCTAGTAGAAGAGAGAATTATCAGCAACATAGATAAAATAATCAAAAATTAAAACAGTATTAAACTAAGTGAATAATCATAGAGCTAAAAACTTCAAAAAATGAACAAGAATGAGATAAGTAGATTACTGTATGGAGAATGGAGGTGAATTAAGTCTAATTATATTTTGGGGCAGTAGCAAAGACAGAGAGTATGGTCTGGAAGCAATTTTGGGTAGAAAGGAAGACAAACCACTTATAGCCCTATTGGTACAAAGGTTGTGGAAACCAAAGAAGTCACCATTTAAAGGAATTATAGAAATTAGTGTCTTCAGCACAGATCATGCTTTTAGAGGAAGAGAATGAAGAGAATATGGAGAGATGATTTATGGAAGGAGAGTATTTTTTAGTGACTGAGCATGAACTGTAGCACAGTTTTAGTAGTTAAGTCGTTGGGAGAGAGAGGATTAGAAGAGATTATATAGACCATTATGGGAATTAGAATCTGGATAAAAGATGAGCTCTAAACAAGTTAAACAGGGATCGTGACCAAAAAGAGATTATTACTAATAGCCATAAGGCGGATAACACCAGGGAATCTGTTAGTAGTAGTCATTGGTGTTAATCCAAAAAGGGGAAATGCGATGAATCTGGCAAAACACTCAGATACATGGAGTCCAGAAGACTAGTTAGTGGTTTATTCTTTCTCACTTAAAATGACAGTGTCTCTCTTGACTTCGTGGCGGAAAGCAGTGAGTCCTGAGGAAGACCTGTCTTCTTCTGAGTATTCAGGACTCCCATTTAATCTCTGACAATAGAGGATAACAATCAGGGGTACTATGTGATTTGCAAGACTATGTGCAAAATGAAAATGCTGGAGGCCTAGTTCAAAATGCAGGGGAAAAATTACTAGTAAGTATTCTACCATTTGAAACCTTTTTCATTTTTTTAGCTTTTTCACAAAGGACATGATACGTTTTCTTTGTTGTTTAATTCTAAGTAAACATAAATTAAAATTGTAAGTCATTTGTCATAAATTTCACCGTTCATTTTTATGATGCGCAATCCCAGTTTAAAGTGCAAATCAAAACACATGTGAATATTATGTGAAATTAACAATACATATTTTGCAAGTATTCTATACATGTGTTTCTATTTTATTCTCACCAGAACATTGAAACACAGACTAAACTAACTCAGTTGACTTTTACTTGTTGACATGTGCGCATTCTACCAGTACTCTCTACATTTGACTAAGAGAGAACTTAAAGGAAAAGATAGGGTAGCAAGCTTGTTACCTTATATTTACTCTTCCTTCTTTGTCATAATTTCCTTTGTAATTGGGTGACTGATTTAGGAGTATTCTAGTCCTATATGATATAATAGGGTTCACTGAGAATATTTTTTTAAAAATCAGTGAGTTATCTGCATTTGAAGCAATTTTTTTGTTCATATTTAAGTCTATTCCCCAAGGATGTCAGTGCCATCACGTACTCAATAGTAAATTGTACACATAACGTTCTTCCTTGCTACTTGATTTGAGTCTTACTGAACCCACCGGCACCATACATCCTCTGGAATTCTGTGCTAATAGGACATTAGTTGTGTTACATGTGCATGTGGTAATGAAGATGAGTGACAGATATATATGTATATATATATAATGCATGTATTTCCTCAGCTTACATACATGCTCCACTGTCTCAGTGGAATTAGAACAAAATGTTCAAAGATAAAACAATTAAGAATTTTAATAGGAAAGCCCACGACAGCAGGACTCATCAAAATTAAAGTATATTACAATTGACATTCTTTTTTATTTCTTTTTTTAAATTTAATTTTATTTTTTTACATTTTTTTAATACATTCAATCACATTTTTTAGCTTACAAGGTGATCATTTCAATATGTGAACATTTCTCTCCGGTCCAATTGGTCAAAATATAACAATACTACCTCCCTGTCTCAACAATGCTGTCTCCGTATCCCTCCTCCAAATATTTTCAACTTTATTTATTTGTTGACTTACCTCAATTTGACCAGAGCTAGAGAGAGAGAGAGAAAGTAAGTTGCCATGTCCGAGACTCAAACCACAGTCCACAATGTGGCAGTCTAGCGCCCTTAACCACTGCACCACCTGCCAGCCCTGAAATATACCGTCTTTAAACTTCATAATTCTGGATTATCTGGGTGTTTGTATAAAAAAGTATTACTTTAAAAAAGCATTTTTAAGCTTATTTACTTTTTGTGAGTAATAAAGATAGAGAGAGGGAATGAGAGAAAGGTACCTCAATTGCTCTTGACATCTCAATCCACCTCCAGCTTCAGTCAGCCCCAGATCATGGGGATGCAGATGATTGGCGTATTCAGGGGAGGTCTCTGGGCATGATCCCAGAATATTCCCGTGTGAATAAGCATCACAGAGCATGTTTTACTTTTGTACACTATATGACTCTTATTATTGAGGAGTGTTCTTATGTAGAAATTCAGAAGGTTAAAACAAAAGTTTTATAAGAAAACACATTTGGAGGAATATGATTCACTGCATGAATTAATTTGATGTTTTACATAAAAGTTATTTCTAAATAAGTTATAATTGAATATAAGTAAAATAAATGTAAAAAGGGATGTCTTTTGGTTATTTGCAATTATTTTTATGGCAAGTCTATCTACATTTTCCTAGATAATAAAATAATCTGTGACTTGATGGTTACTGCTGAAGTTTCTATCACTCTTCCTGTCTTTCAGGCTCTTTTGTTCTCTGCTCCATCACATAATTTTGCAAAGTTAGAAACCCCAGGATCTGTGTAAAATATTTTCAATCGTTTTAGACCCATAAAGATTCGAATTGCAAAGGCTCTTGGATTAAAGATGTTTACATGTTTTAAAGGTTGTCTTTTTTAACATAAGCAACCATCTATGCTTGCAAATATATTTACAAAAGATGTATCTAATTGGTAAATAGGGATACAAATCTTAAATATCAGTATAAAATGTACAGTTGTTATGAGACAAGAAACTTCTGTAAATTTCTAATACTGTCTTAGAGTTCTTTTCTTACTATTGTCATTACCATCAATACATGTATTTGGTAACTTAATTTTATTTTATTAACTTTAACTTTCTCCTTATTCTTCTTTAGCCCATGTTTTTGAAGCAAGATTCTATTATTAGATTCACCTTGGAGGGGGCAGAAAACAAAGAATATCTTTCTGTAGTGTAGGTACACATTCATCAATTTAGATGGCAATTCCATTGGAAATCAATAAACAGAGAACACAAAAAATTTCAAAGCTTGTCAAATAAATAGTTTGTGGAGCTAGGGAGCTAGAAAAATCACCCAATTTATGATCACTGGCTTAAGTGAGTGAACTGTAGTATGATCAATTCCAAATATAACTTACATATGATACTGGTCTAACAATTTGTTTTACTTTCTCTTTCATTCTCCCCTACACATGATCTTTTCACTTTCAATCAAATAATAGGTAACACCAATCCCAGGCTATAGATATAAAAACTACGTATCAGTTATTCTCATAGAATAGCACAACTATTACTTTGAAACATATATCACACTGACTTAATCATTCAGTGACCAATATTCGAAGAGAAATTACTTCAGCAGTATTACTGGGAAAGCCCAGGAACCAACAGTAGTGGAAGACAGAACAGTAAGATTGGCCTTTTCTTGTGTTGAAAATCATAACAAAATTGTCTTCAAATGTAGGTTGGAGGGAACCAGTATATTTTAGATATTTATGTGTTCATAGTCAGCTTTCTACAAATATGTCTGAAATTAATGAATAAGTGAATCTAACAGATCAGTAGAGCTCTTTGAGGAAGAGCAAAAAATATGAATCGCCTTGATAACTCATATAAATGTGATGTGAAATGATCAATTAAATATAATTTGAAGTGATTTTTTTGTGTGGTTTTGTTTAAGCACTTTAAGCAAATATTTTGCTTATTGTTTTTTTAAAAATATAAAGTTCAAATTGGATTTTACTTAAAATTTTATTACAATGTGGGTAATGAAAAAATAACCATTAATAAATTGTAATTCATCATTAAGAAATTCTATATCAATTTTATTATAAAAAATGTAAGACTTATTGAATGCAATATATGTAATCACTTAACCTATAGGCTTGATGATACAATAGTTGTAAGTTAATTGCAAGACTTCTTCACTGATGGTAACAAATTTACCGAAAGTGTCTTTTCATTTTTATATTCCTTTTTTTTTAATAAAGAGAGAGCTTTTTGCCGTAGGGATCATGCACTCACCAGAGAGACAGAAAGCGAAAAATCATCCCGAGGGGTATGACCATTCCACAATCACTTCTTCTTCATTCTCCTGCCAGAATTTTGAACACATGCCTGGCATGTGTTTCAAGCTGTTGGGTCTGGGACTCAAACTGCAGTAGGTTGTAGGAAGTACAACACCTTAACCACTATGCCACATGCTGGTTCCTTCATTTTTGTATTCTTATGGTCACTTATTCTCTCAACAAATACACTAAAGTCAAACACTTATGCTTTTTTGGTTTCTTCAATTCTTGTAGTTTCCAATATAGTCTCACTAGAATAAGGTAAATAGCTGAAAGTACAATCATTATTAAATGAAAGTATTTTTCTTGAAGGTATTTTGGTAAATAATGTTTAACATTTGTTAATACATTGAGCATGTGCTTATTGAATAATCACTACTATGCATATGATAAATTACAAGGTAGTGTTAGTATGGTGGAATAAGTCAATCTAGCAGTGCTATTATCTAACAATGAATCTCTCATTGCTATTTCACTCCATTATTATGGTTTGAAGACATTGTTTTAACTTTTTTCTTCTAGGGTCATGATCATTGTAATTTACTTGTTATAACTGGCTTAAATTTATTATTGCATAATTGGAAGGTCTTTAACCCATTTATTTTATTGATATGTAGCCTGATTTATTCTAGAAAAGATTCAAGAAAATTTATGCTTATAAATACAGCGGTTTGAAAACTCCGATGATAGAGTTAGTATTCTGAACTTATTTTAAAATCTTGACTTAGACTCTGCTGTGGTTTTGAAATTTTTCTGGGAAAATATATAGTATAAAAATTAATCATAAATTTCTAATTATATAACTGTTTAGTGACTACAGTTATTGCTTTTTAAATTTAATTTCCCTTTATATTTTTAGAATATTGTACATTACATTTAACTTGCTGAATTTATGTCATACTTGGTCCAATTTAATGTCCTCCTGAAGGTAACCAGGAAAGAAGAGGGAACTATATGAGTTAAAGATGTTATATGGAAACACAATAATGGATTAGATTAATATATTAACCTATTAGTGAATTAATGTGTTAGTTTAATCATTTTTAAATTACCTAACTATTACAGGAATATATTTTCAGATGTTGATAGTACCTAACAACTGTGTGTTAGACGTTAAGGGAGATACCAAGATACCATCACTTTCATGCAGAACCTCAAAAAATAATAAAATAGCAGGTAAAAAAATGCTCCTCTGGTAAGAAAGATGAGTGGGACCAGCAATTGGCATAATGGCTACGTTGCTGGATTCCGGCGTAGTCAATCACAGTTCGAGTCCCAGACCCGGCAGTTTACAACACACCAGGCATGTGTGCATTTGTGCCCAAGATCCTGAGCAGAGAAATGAAGGAAAAGGGATTGTGGCATGGCTATCTCCCCTGAGGGGTAGATTTTTGCTTTCTGTCTCTCTGTCTTTATCTTTATGGCACGTGCACACACCCTATAGCAAAAAAATCCCTCTCTCCAAAAAACATAAATAAATAAATAGAGAGAGAGAGAGAGAGAGAGAAAGAAGTCAAGAAAAATAACTTAGTGTACTTTTTAGTTTTTCCCTGTGGGTCTTTCAAGGTTACTGAGTTCTTTTAAAAATTTTCTGTCTCATTGTCAAAAAACTTGCAACTCAAAAGAGAAGAAGTTGAGGGGTCTAAATTCGGGAACAAAGATATTAGAACAATTATGTTTCATTCGGTTTTTCACTTTCAATTTGCAATGGTTTCTCAAACTTCAATTTGCAATAGAGGGAGAGGGGAAGATTCTTGCCTATCTCTAGAACATAGAAACTCTGGTCTGGATGAGAATAGGAGAGTTAGGATACTAAAATATGTAAAAACTTTGACTAAAATAATTTTACATAAAATTTTATATAAAATTTTATAATAAATAAATTAAAATTAAAATTAAAATTAAAATAAATAATTTTATATAAAATTATTTTATAAATTGTAATCATGCAATTTTATTGAGTGTGGACCAATAGATACAATAACATGTATATCCTCTATTGTGAACTTTAGTAGGAAAAAATATTCAAGGAGGGGCAAGACTTAATCAACATTGATGGATGTTATATTCGATATTTAAATGTCTCTCTTTCTTTTTTGAGAGAGAGATTTTGCTATAATGCACATGTACCTGCCTGAAAGACAGAAAGACAGAAAGCAAGAAATAACCCCCCAAGGGCAGATGGCTTTGCTACAATCCCCTCTGCTCTATTTTCCTCTGGGGATTTTGGGCATGCATACACATAAGCCTGGCATACGTTTCAAGCTGCTGAGTCTGGGACTCTGACTGTGGTCGACTACATGGGAATCCAGTGTCTTACCCACTATACCACCTGCTGGCCCCTTAAATGTTCATTAAAGATGGCATTCTGAGTTTTCTTCATAAATCTATTACAATTTATAAAGCTTCCACATGAAATAACTGAGTTTTTAACGTTTGGAATAAGTATAAATTTATTTTAAAAGTTCAAATCAATAGTTCTTTTTAAATATATTAAAATGCATTCTTATTTAATTTATCTGATTTTTAGTGGGCATGAGACATATTAGTGAAGATCTATATGCCATTTTACATAAGAAAAATTTTAAAAATGTATTACAGCATAATCCAGACGTTCAGATTTCAGTTTGTTTTTTTTTTGTTTTTTTTTTTTTGTTTTTTTTTTATGAGCAGATTCCCATTACTTTAGAGAAAGGAAAAGGAGCTGAAAGTGAACACCAAATATAATTTTACAGTGAAAACCGTACCTATCCAAGAAATATTAATAATGCAATGTCAATAAATAGTCACATAAATATTTGACATACTAATTTTAATACATTACAAATGTAATTTTAGGAACTAAACTTATCATCTCGGAGGGGGAAAAAAAAAAACTAATCAAGAATATCACATAGGTCAAAGTTCACATTCTGCTCTCAGAGCACCTTGAATCTAGATCCTTATTTTCATATTTGCTGAGGCACAATACAATGTTTCAAAAACTTTCTCATATTAAGTTGTCAATATCAATTTAGAAATGAAGCATTTAATTATTTCCAAAGAAAGAACAAACACACAGTCAAAAATGGGCATGTCTGGATTTATTTTCAGACAATTATTCATCTCAATCAATCTGCAGATCTTTATCTGCTGATTTTCTGTGACCATTTCCATTTAAAACTATAAGCAGCATTTAAGCGTTATGCAACTAATTGAAGCTATTTGTTTTAGGCAATTATATGGAATTAGATTTTAGAAGTGAATACAGCCTTATTTTATAGCATAGATTCCTCCCTCCTTTTGCTCTCTCCACCTGGAACACTCCATGCCTCTATTTATAAAACTGACTCCTTCCTGTCTCTCTTTATTACTTTTTTATTTCAATTTTTAAAAACTATTGAAATTTATTTATTTCATGAGAGAAACACAGAAAAAGAAAAAGAGATGCACTCTCAACAAAATCTCACTCCACACTCTCTCCCCTCATTTCCAATCTTTCGCAACTAGCCAGAATGTGCTAGTTGACCTGGAATCCCAAACCTGGTCTTCATATGGCTTCCAGTACTACAGAGTGCTAAGATAATACTGCACCACCATGAATGAGACTTCTTTTTTTTTTTCTTTGAAGGTTAAGCCATAATATCACTTTCTCAGTGGAATCCTCCACAGCCAATTTATGTAACAGTTCCACTGTTTAACATAAGGCTTACAAAGCCAACTTGGTATGCTCTGTGTACTTAGTACTTAGCATATTATAGGTATTTAATAAATATTTATTGATGGATGAATGAATGAATAACTTGTCAAATAAAAGTAAATCTGGTCTGAGATGGGAACAGTCTTTATTCAAATAGACTTTTGTAGTGGGACCAGCAGATGGCACAATGGTTATGTTACTGGACTTATGGAGTCGACTAAGGTTGGAGTCCTAGATCCAGTGGCTTAAAACTCACTCTGGGTGCGTGTGTGCATGCCCAAAATCCCAAGAGGAGAATGAAGGGGAAGGGATTGCAGTGTGCCCATCCCTCCTGGGGGAGGGGGTGATTTCTCATTTTCTCTTTTTCTGTCTCTCTCGTATGGTATATCAAAAATCTCTCTCGAAAGAAAACAAAACAAGACAAAACTATTATAGTAGGAGAAATCCTTAGACCATGAAATATGGAAGCATCTCTTGGATCAGGTGGAAGAAAATGTTCTTTTGTAGGGTGGTGTAAACAAAACAGGAAGTAATGATATTGGGGAGTAAGATGGGTGGTGGCCTGATAGGGAGTAGAACAGAGAATCTCTATTCTTGAGGTCCCCAGATTCTTCAGATGGGCTCTTAAAGAGAGCGTGTTCAATATTCTGATACTAGCACAGGCTGAGGATCATTCAAATTCTAGGCTGTGGGGGCAGGAGAGAGAATTCACTGAAGTCATTGGTCAAGTCACATAGCAGTTATTGTGAACAGATTAGTCAGTGAATTTGAAGAATGAACTAATCCTTTATGAGGTACAGGATGGGAAATTGGTAAATTTGTATATGACTTTGTCATAGTAAAAAGGGAGGCATTACTGCATCTGATTTGTCATATAGGGTGAAATGGATCTTTGCAGTAAGCCATTTCTCAGAACACAAAAGGAGAGGATTATCTAATCATTGCTACTTTTCATCAGCTCAGGTCTCATGTGAAGTTTAATATTGTCAGAATGAATAATTGAATGCAGGTTTGTTATCATATGTTTAATGTAATATTTAATGTAAAATATCACTCTATAAATCTACTTATATACCTATATCTTTCTAGATTCATTTTGATATCATTACTGATGATATGTATCATTATACATAAATATGATCTAATTACTGTTTATTAGTATGTGTAATTGTGAGACTAACCCATATGTTGTTGAATGTTTATTATCCTTGCCTATAACCACTGTGCCCCAATGTCAGCCCTTACTATACCATGAAAATTAAAAATAAATCTCTTTCTTATTTCCAAATGCCCCTTAGCAGGGCAATTCTACTTCTGGTTGAAAATAATTGAGATACAGGTATTAAAATTGGGTTATAAATCTTAAATTCCAATGTAACATTTTAGTTATGTTCTCTACTTAGTTGCATGAGCATATGCATTTTTAAACTGCAATGGTTACATTTGTAAATATCAAAATATACATCTTATATTCCATACAAGCCATAATTTATCTTTCAATCATGGAACATAAATTTTATTACTGTGCTATGTATTAGCATCCCCTTGGCAAATAAGACCACAAAGAGTTCTCCTGAGAACTTTTTGGAAATATATTCCCTGCTCATTACAAAATACACATTTATAGATAATAACCATGTTTTGTCTAGACAAACTAAAAAATAAATGTAATGTGTGGCCCAACTGTTATGTTTCTCTCTTAACCGATTCCAAGATGAACCTGGTTTATAGGAGAATTCAGAGGAAAAAATTACAGAGAAGAGTGTGAGAATGCTGACATGTCATTGAATTGATCTTTCTCCTTAATGTCTGCATGCATGTAAATAATTACCTTATTACTTAAAAAAATTAGTATTTTTACTGATGACTAAAAGCATCTTACGTGATTTTTTTTTGTAGAAGTGCAATAAAGCCAAAGGAACATATTTTTCTGTTTCTCAAAATTCATGAATATATGTTTTAAGCTCTGTTTCCTTGCTTAAAAATAAAATGTCTCTGAATATTAATAATACAGATTTGTTGTTAAAAAAATTTAAAAGTGAACAAAAAAATGATCCCCAATGAGGACATTAAAGACATGTCTATTCACTGAGAAGAGCTGATCAAAAGAGGTGTAGTAGGTTAATTGGTGAACCTAGCGTATACATTTACTAAACATGGAGTAATTGCTATAGAAATGTCAAATACAAATATTTGTCAGTCATTTATTTAATTCCCAATTATAGTCTTGTTTATACATTTAATCACTGTACATTGCTTAGTTTATAAATTGAATTTACACAACATGAGTACACTTCACACCAGGTCAGTTGAGGATACAAAGCAGTTTATCAAGAGATAATAATCCATTTCTTTTATTTGCTCATGTATGTTGAAGAATTAACACAGTTAAAAGTTTTCATGAAATATTTTCCCCAATAAATTTGTGCACTTGGAAATATTACTAGTGAATGACGTAAATAGTATATCACTTTGATGAGAAGAAGTAGAAAAGTAATGTGGAAATACCAGGATCTGAGTTTAATAACTGGCTGACATTTAATTGCTACCTCTTTGTTTTTCCAGATGGGAAAATGAAACATGGGTTTGAAAATGCTAATTAAAAACAGAGTTGTTTACATGGAATAGGAGACAGTACAGGGGATAGATTAAGTTACTTAAGAAAATGCCATGATTAGGGCCAACAAGTGGGGGAGTGGTTATGTTGCTAGAGTTCCCCATGGCCTACGGTGGTTCAAGTCCTGGACTCAGTGGCCTAAAAGTCATGCCAGGTATGTGTGCATTATGTGTGTACCCAAGATCCCAGGAGGAGAATTGATGAGAAGAGATTTCAGCATGGACATTCCCATGGGGGGTGATTTCTCACTTTCTGTCTATCTCTTCAGCAAGTACACATGCCCTACATCAAAAATCTCTCTCTCTCTCTCAAAAAAAAAAAAAAAAAAAAAAAAAAGATGGCAACACTACACTTAAAAATCTGAAAAGGGGAAGCAAAAAAAGGTTGGGGAATTCAGAGTCAACTGTCTAGCTTGATTCCCTTTGTAACTTTATGCAAGTGAACTTTTCTAGAGTACAGGCCCTTTTTCCTCTATATTATTTTGTGAATAAAAAAGCCTCTATGCAGTGTAGTTTGGATGGGAAATCACATTTTGTGTGCTGTGATGATGCTCAGTGAATGAATGTAAAATAACTAAAATAAATAAAAAGATAAATTTCTATGAACCACAGACTTTTTTAAAAAAATACATATTAGTTAGCTTATGCCCTAACTAATAAATACACATTTTCTAGGAAGTCATACTTACAAATAACATTCTGTAAAATTACTAACAAAGATGGGAAAACAGATCGATCATTGGGTAGATTGTGTGTGTATGGTGAAATAATATGAGCCAATCAACTGAAAAATGGAGAGAAAAAATGATTTTACTTATCTTTCCAACTGTGATAAATTGGCTGTATTTGTCTCCATCATCACATAGGAAGTAATGCGAAATAATGGCCATACTCCATAAGAATGATTGCAATGCGTAATGTTGCTTACAGTAGAACTGGGACAGGGATTTAGTAGGAAGCGTGCAACATATTTCAACTGGTAACCTAGGGTCTGAGATAAATGTCAGAGTGAACCAATCAGAATAATAATAAGAATTTAGAATAAAAATAAATAAATAAAGTGTTGACATTTCCTTATGCCATAGAACTCACATAATTTGTTTCAGGGTTCTGTTGCAGGATACTTAGAATGCATTATGCTTTCTAGTGGCATTGGTGATGATAGAAAAGTCTAGAATAAATTTATCCTATAGGCTAAATATTTTGCAAAGTTGTACGTCTTATACATAGTGCTGAAAATGGATGATTTCTTTGTTCTTGCACGGTAGCCCCTTAGGAAGTATATTTGAAAAAGCAAGTTAAAAATATATTCAAACTGTATCTTTTCCAAAAAAAAAAAAAAGAAGCAGATGCACTATGTCCTCCTTCTTGTTTTACAAAATATAAATAATAATCAATACAATTGGTCTCATATTTAAAAGTTTAATTAAGGTTACAATTTTCAACTGTATATCAAGTCATATGATTAAATTTATGAAAGACATGTGATCTATGAATGCACATATAAAGATACACTTAATGGAAAGATCAATTTAGTTGATAAACAATGAGAAATATAGTTTAAACATTTGTTGGCATTGTCATTAGTTAAGCCTTACTATATATTGTATGTGCTATGGTGCTTTTTTATGTGGCAAAGAAAATTAAACACTAATTTGCCTACTCATAAAATAGGGTAAATGTGGGAGAGATGAAGAGAAGGAAACAGAAGAAAGAGGTAGGAGATAAAGAAAGACTCTCTTTGTCATTTGTTCCGTTTTATTGCTTCAAACGTGGAATGATCACACTAGATTGTTTCAGTTACGTTGACTAGGTTGAGGTAGTAGTTTTACCATAAGTATTTCAGTCATGTTTTTGAAACACCAAGACTTTAAAGGGGGGAAAAGATTGGAATTAAGGTCTTAACACTTTAACAGTTTCTTCTTATCCTATCCCTTATACAGGAAGAAAACTTCCTTTTTGTTCCTCTCAGTTTTCAAGTCAGTCCTTATATTTTACCATAAACCTTTGATCACCTGGAGCAAGTAAAGGCTGGTACTTTGTCACTGCCCTAGGAGAAAAACAATAGTTTCAAAGTTGGAAAAGCACTTGCATATATCCATATTTATTGTAGCATTATTCACAATTACTAAGACAAGGAATCATTTTGAATACCCAAGAAAGGATAACTGGGTTGAAAACTTTGGCACAGGGACCGACAGTTAGCGTAATGACTGTGTCGCTGGACTCCCACGTAGTCGACCGCGGTTCGAGTCTTGGACCCGGTGGCTTTAACTCACGCCGGGCGCATGTGCGTGCGTGCCCAGGATCCCGACAGGAGAATGGAGGAGAAGGGATTGCGGCGTGGCCATCCCCCCTGGGGGGTGATTTCTTGCTTTCTATCTCTCTGTCTCTCTCTGCCTGTCTGGCGAGCGCACGCGCCCTATAGCAAAAACCTCTCAAAAAAAAAAACAAAAATAAAAAAACAAACAAACAAAAAAACTTTGGCACATATGCCCTGTGGAATATTACTCAGTTATAAAAACAATGATACCTGGTCATCTGATAGGAAGTGGATGAATGTAGATTTAATGCTGGACAAAGCAAGTCAGACTATGAAAGATAATAACTGTGTATCCCCACTCACTGTATACTGAATGTCTACACTTTATGGCAGAAATGGAGAGATTCACAGATATAATAGCAGAGAGGGCAGATGTAGATATCAGAGATTGTATAGGTAGGGGTGGACAGTAGAAGGTGAGTGGTAGGGATCGGGAAAAACAAATAACAGGAGAATGTGAAGTTATCCGTTGAAAACAATATATAGGGTAATAGCTATGACTTGATTGACATGCATGCATGCACACTTAGAAAAATGATATTGTGGATTGTAAATATATATAATGATTATATGTAAATTAAAAAAAAAAGAACTCTCTTCCATGGGATGAGAAAGAACCTGAAGAAATAAGTTGGAGCACGGTGACGAGGACCAAAATCATAGGAGGGTTTTTTGTTTGTTTGTTTGTTTTTAGATTTTTGCCATGGGGCATGTGCACTTTCCAGAGGGACCTAGAGAGAGGACAAGTGAGAAATGACCCACCAGAGGGGATAGCCACACCATAATACTTCAGTATTTGGGGCACTCATGCACATGCACCCAGCATGTTTTTCTAAGCTGCTGGTTTCAGGACTTAACCCATAGAGTAGATTATGTGGGATCCAATATCTCAATCACCATGTGGCCTGTTAGCCCCGACAATGTAGGAAGTTTACCTAAGCTCTGAGTTTAAAGGCCTATGAACTCTGTAAGTAGAATGATCAGGTAAGTTATCATCCACAGTATGCTACTTTTGGAGGAAAGGTAGCAATTAACCTTTGGAAATGAAAATTTCCCTGAGCTGGAAGACAAATACTCCATAGAATTCTATGTTGAAAAAACAAGAAGAATAAAATCTATCTGTAAGTGTTTGTGAGTACTTAAAGTGTCTTAAATAACACTAAGAGAGAATATTATAAATTTTGATATACATAAAGACACAGCAATCCTATTTAATATTATGCTTTTAAGAACTCTAAAAGTGAACAATCCAAAAGAGTAAGCTCTTGATGCAAGTTGTTGAGTAAGGTCTACCATATTTATGAAATAAGCCACCTTTCGGAGAACAAACTGAAATTATGAAAAACTTGGTATAGGTCCAGGAGGTTGTATGGTGTTGAAACAGCTGATATACATGAGAGAGGTTCTGGATTTCTACCAGGGGACCTGTCTCAGCATAACAGATGATGCTGGTATCTGGACTGGCTAAGATGGGTGTGGATGGTTATGTGACAATTCTGTTGGGGATTCCTGTCTCTTTGCCTCTCCATGATGTAGGAAGTAAATAAATGGAACGAAAAATATTTAAAAACTTGTTATTGACCACTAGGAAAATAGAAACAGTTCCTTTTCATTATCATCGTATCAGATGACTTGCCTTATGTTACTAATAAAATATAGCTTAAGTCTTTCTTGATTCTAGCCGACATTTAATTTTTTTTTCCTTGCTTACTTTGTAACCAATACATAAAAGTTAGTCCAATATATTTCGTTTAAAATAATTAAAACTATAATTGGAATATCTCTGTGTATATACTTATCAGCAGCATTATTTCTCAAGCAATTTTATTCACTATTGGATGTTAGTTATAGATCTTATTAACACCATGGGTTCTTCAGATTCTGATTTTACTCACTTTGCAAACAAGAAATGCAATTAAAAATTTTCATTTTCCAGTTACCTTAGTTCTTGTCTTCTTAAATAATAGTAACTGAACAAACGTGAGTTTTCTTTCTTTCTCTTCAGTATATTTACTCTATTCATTTGAAAATCATGGCTAGAATACAGAATAACCATTGCAGGGTTGATATAATTCATTTTTAATTGTCACCTTAAATTTGTTAGAGAAACATGCACCTCCATAGAAAGTCAAGGACCCATAGTTTTCAAGCGAAGGTACTTTGAAATCTTTTATCTCATTCATGAACAAGTTTCTCACCACTTACCCTGCAATCTGCTGTGTGCTATTTTTCTTACTTTCACTTTTTGACAGTTTCTGTATATATCCAATGAAATTCAACAAGGTTGAGATGGAAAAAAACTGTTATCATATTAGCTAACAATTTTTCTAAGCAGAAAAAAAAGAGGCAGAATTATACTTTAAATGTCAGCTAGTAATAAAACATGCTTGTTATACTTATGTAATACTCAAGAAACAGAAAACATCCCATGATGGTTGAAAAATAAAACAATTGATACATAGAAAATGAATGTTTTAATTAGCCATGAAACAATATTTAAAATATTACAAAGCTGCTTGCATGCTGTATAAGACTTTATACCATCTGATTATTCCATTAATTTTACATGCTTTAATTCATTGCATGTACAGCACTTGTGATGGCTTTCCTATGTCTAGATAACTCCAATTTAAATTAGAAAAGAAGCGATGGAAGTATTAGGGGAAAGAAAACAATTTTTGAAATAGCAATCTATTTCCCAGATGAAAAATATAAACTGCAGCCACATATTTGACATGAGGATATATCAAACTCTTTTCTCAAATGTGGATTGAAGCCTGAGCTGTTACTTGCAGGCCTGATTATAGTGCAAGGAAAACTCAATAAAAATTGTAACTCTCTACCTGTTATAGGCTCTTTCCTCTAATAAGTATTGATTTTGAAATATTGGTAAAGATTACAGCTTGTAGGTAAGAAACTGTTGCCCCAAATATACTATATAAATAGTTATATTTTTTCAGAGTGTACTTGTTAGCTATAATTTGCTAAGATGATTTAATATGATTATTAAAATTATAAATAGCATTGCTTCTTGATCATTATTATACTTGACATATTGACAAAGTTAGCTTAACACATCATAGGAATCATTTTTCTGTGTGCTCCAGGAGAATAAACTTTGGCATGTGAATTTTGTTAAAATCAAGGCAATTTGTATTGCAGAACACTGTATATACTTAGATCAACTCACAAACACTACGTCTCTGTTAGGCAATTTGTTACTATAATTCATAAGGCAACTTTTTCTTATTTTCACTGCTATAAGCACAGAAGATATTCAACAAAATTAAAAATGCATTAAATTAAATACCAAATAGCTTCATTTGATATTGTAATAAAGGCATTTTAATGCCACATATTTTTAAAAAAACTATTTGAGTAAAGAATGTATATATTCTTTTTAAAACTTCAAGTGATTTCTACTAAATTACTATAATACATATAATTGACAAGTACACGAAAATGTTTGAGTTGTAGCTAAAAATTTTTCAAAGAAAAAATTAAAAGAGGGAACTGTGTTTAAATGCTAATGAGTAGTAAAGTATTGACAATTATCCATGTACATGACTCAAGAAATATTGATAGATCAAATGACATTACCTAGACAAACATTTATACCTGAGAATTATTATTTTATTATTGTTTTTAAAGTGCCAAAGGGTGCATATGCCTACCAGAGAGAGACTGAGAATGAGGAAGGGAGAAAGTACACTCCAATGGGGCATAGTCACATCCCAATCCCTTCTGCTCTATTTCTTCATTCTGTCATGATTTGGGGTACATGTGAGTGTGTTCGTGTTAGTGAATGTGTGTGTGTGTGTGTATGCATACATTGCATGTTTTTCAAGCCTCCAGGGCTAGGATTGAATCTGTGGTTCACCATGTGGAATATGGATTCTTCAAATGCTAGACAATGGGGCTGGCCCAAGAGTTCTTAATAATTAAAGCCTTTTCTCCAGTTTGTAGCATCTAAGGTATCATAAATAATATGAATTTAGGCATCTTGGTTTTTTTTAGTTTTTTGTTTTGTTTTTTCTTGTTTTGTTCTTGCCTGGTACATCAAACACTAAACCAAAATACCAAATCATGCATCCCAGGACAATTATGACCATAAGCTGAAATAAATTAGCCCAACATGGAGAACAGACTAATATAAATACAACAATTAGAAAACACTCTAGAGTCAGTCAGTGGTGTCTTGGTTCACATGATTCATCCCAAGTGACTGACTTCACCTTTCAAATCCCAGACCTGGAGGCTTGAGGCTTGAGAAACATTCCAGGAGCATGTGCATGAGAGCCCAAAATTCTGAAAAGGAGAAAGTAATGGAGGAGAAGAGATTGCAGCACAATCATTCCTTGTGGATGCTTCCTCCCTCTCTCTCTCTCTCTCTCTCTCTCTCTCTCTCTCTCTCTCTCTCTCTCTCTCTCTCCTCTCTCTCTCTCTCTCTCTCTCTCTCTCTCTCTCTCTCTCTCTCTCTCTCTCTTTCTCTCCAGAAAGCACGGCATGCCCTTTGACAAATTAAACAAACAAACAAAAAGCAAACTAAGGAAAAAAACAGTCTAATGCCTAATTTTATCATACTAAGTCTGTGGAAACAACTCTTTAAACAAGAACTGATTGTCCTAGAAATTAATATTTGTGGATGAAGTACAACTATGTCTGTCACATTCAAATATATATGGTATGCACTGGGTAAGCAGGTATTTTTCTACATTTATGGCAACTGTATTAGCGATAAATTAATGGTGAAAGAGCAATTTAGATTGAGTAAATTCATTCAGTTAGCTTAATTGTTTATTCAGTAATAAATTACTAAGGACCAGGAATTTTAGGGAGTAAGGATATATATGATAAAACACCTGTACTTAAGAAGAATTCCACATCTTTCATATATTAAACCTTTAATTAGTATCTTCTTTACTTAATTGCCTAGGACCACACATGTTTTGGGAAGCTTTCTATGAGTACCTTGGAATAGATTTCTGGTTTTACTGCATATTCCTAAAATAATAATTGTTTGGTTTTATAACATATATTTCTCAAACTGCTAATATGCATTCTAATATGATGCTGATACAGCTAGTCTGCAAACCATATATTGAGTGCCTAAAGCTTCTTGAAAGACAGAGTGAGTAAGAGAGATGCCATGAAAAGTTTAGGGACCAGCAGTTAGCGTAATGGCTATGTCGCTGGATTCCCACGTAGTCGACCGCGGTTCGAGTCCCGGACCCGGCGGCTTAAACTCACGCCGGGTGCGTGTGCGTGCGTGCCCAAGATCCCGAGAGGAGAATGGAGGAGAAGGGATTGTGGTGTGGCCATCCCCCCTGGGGGATGATTTCCTGCTTTCTATCTCTCTGTCTCTCTCTGTCTGTCTGGCGAGCGCACGCGCCCTATAGCAAAAATCCTCTCCAAAAAAAAAAAAAAAAAAAAAGTTTAAATACGGTGTCCACAAACTAGGCCTACCTGACCAAACCCAGCCCTCAGCTTGTTTTTGCACAACTCATGAGTCAAAAAGAGTTTTCCATTTTGAGATGACTATTATGTAAGTACAGTGACTCTCATTAGTCATGGATTCTGTATCTTCAAATTCACCTACTTACTAACATTTGTTTGTATCCAGAATCGGTACTCCAGGCACTGTCATAATCATTAACAAACATGCCTATGGGCAGAGCTGAACATTTAAATCACTAAATGGGCATGATCCCAGTTAAGGTCAAACGAGACAAAACTGTGCCTTGCTTTTTCTTTTTTGTTTTGAATGTTTTATTTTTTATTTATTATTTTGTGAAGCCAAAATTACAGAAGTTTTTTTCAATAGAGAACTTTACATTCTTTTCTCTGCTAAATGTTTTTTTTTCCCTTTGTCCCTCTCACACATGCTCTACCATCCACACCCCTGCCTTATAATCTCCTGTATCTACACTTATCTTCTCCATTATCATATCTTTGGGTATTTCAATTGCTGTCATAAAGTGCAGAGATTCAGTACCTATGGGTGGAGATATACACAGTGCATGTCTTTCAAAGTTTAGCTCACTTTGCTCAACCCTAAGTCTTCTGTAGTCATCCATTTTGAATCAAATGACAAGATCTCATTTTTTTTAATGACTAAGTAGTATCTCATAGTATATCTGTGCCACAGTTTCTCTCTCTCTCCTTTTACTTTTATTTTTCAGAGAGAGATTTTTTTTTATAGGGTGAGTACACTCACCAGAAGAAAGAAATAGAGACAGAAAGTGAGAAGTCTCCCCTGGGGGGATGGCCACACGCAATACCTTCTCCTCCATTTTCCCCTCAGGATTTTGGGCATGCAAACACATGTGCCTGGTGTGAGTTTTAAGTTGCCAGTTAAAGGATTTACATTGCGGTTAACTACATGGGAGTCCAGTGACATAACCGTTATGCCATCTGCTGGGCGCTCGTGCCACAGTTTTTCAACTCAGTCATCGATGTTGGGCACTTAGTTTGAGTCCAGGTCTTAGTAATTGTGAATAATGCTGCGATAAACATGGATGTGCAAGTCTTTCTGATTGTTTTCCTATCCTTTTGGAAAACACCAAGGAATGGGATTATTAGGTCATATGGTAGATCTAGTTGTAGGGTTTTGAGGAACCTCTATATTGTTTTCCAGAGTGGCTGAACTAATATATATTCCTACCAACAGTGTAAGGGGGTTTGCTTTTCACCACAGCCTCATCAGCACTTGTCATTTCTTATTTGTTTTTGTTCTAGCCATTCTAACTGGTGTTAAATGGTATTTCATCATGGTTTTAATTCTTATTCCCCTTATAACAAGATACTTTGAATATTCTTCATATGTTTTTGGCCACTTGCATGTTTTTCTTGGAAAATTGTCTATTCTGCTTATTTGTCCATTTTAAAATTAGATTATTCATTTTTTTAACAAGTGAGCTGCATGAATTCGCTATATATGCTGATTATCAATTTCTTGTCTGAGGCATACATTGAAAATATTTTCTCTAATTCTGAGAGTTGTCTCTTCATTCTAATTGTTATTTCCTTTGCCATGCAAAAGTTTTTTAGCTTGGTGTAATCCCACTTCTCTGTTTTGGGGGTTAGTGCCTGTGCTTTTGGGATCTGATTTAAGAAATCTTTGCCCACTCCAATAGCTTCAAGTGCTTGCTCTAAGTTTTCTACAGAGTTCTAAAGAGGTTGTGACCAGCAGATGGAATATTAGTTATGTCACTGGACTCCCACATGGTCAACCAGTTTGAGTCCCAGATTCAGTGACTTGATAATCATGTGTGTGTGCATGCATACCTAAGTTACCAGAAAGAAAATAGAGAAGGGCTTGTGGCATGGCCATCCCTCCTCCTGGTGAGTAATTTATCACTTCCCCTCTCACTGTTTCTGTCTCTCTCTCTCCAGCAAGCACATGCACCCTAAGGCAAAACTTCTCAGAAAACAAAAAAAGAGTTTCAGAGTTTTGGGGCAGATAAGAGTCAAGTTTCATTTTTCTCTAAGTGGTTATCGAATTCCTTCAGCATTATTTGCCAAAACGACTTGGTTTTCTCTTCATTTTTTTTTTTTTTTTTTTTTGGCTACAGGGTGTGTGTGCTCTTCAGAGAGACAAAGACAGAGAAATAGAAAGCGAGAAATCACCCTCCGGGGGGGATGGCCACGTCACAATCCCTTCTCTTCCATTCTCCTCTCGGGATCTTGGGCACGCACGCACACGCACCCAGCATGAGTTTAAGCCACCAGGTCCAGGAATCGAACCACTGTCGACTACGTGGTAGTCCAGCGACATAGCCATTACGCTAAATGCTGGTCCCTCTACTGCATTGTTTTGTACCCTTTGCCAAGTATCAGTGGACTGTATGATTTGGGGTTTATTTCTACATTCTCTGTTGTGTGCCATTCATTTATGTGTCTATTTTTGTGCCAATATTGTGCTTTGTTTTTATTGTTTCCTAAAAAAATAATTATTTAATTTTATTTATTATTATTATTATTTTTTTAATTCACCAGAGAGAGAGGAAAAATAAGAAAGCAAACCATCAGGTCCAGAACTCAAACTGCAGTCAGCCATATGAGAGTCAAGCACCTTCACCACCACACCACCTGCTGGCCCTGTTTTTACTCTTATACTGTAACCTGCCTTGATTTTACTCTTATACTATATACTGGGTGTATTTATTGCCCCATTTCTTACAGTTTTGTACACTTTTGGTGATACACATTATTTAAACTGTTTCTAAGAGTGGTGGTGTGCTGTTGTCTAGTTTTTGCTTGTGTTAGACAAGCTTATTTCAGGCATGAGTGCTATTGGCTTTGAGTTTAACGTTAATGAATCGTGATAGCAATAACTTAGGTGTCTTTGAAGAGAAACACGCATAAACAAGATTACTTATTGATTGTTGATGAATATGTTATCAGAGGATCACAGGAACCTAACCTTGGATTTCCTGTCAGAACATTCGGTATTTATCACCTTGGTTTTCAAAAACACAGGATATAATGATGATATATTAAAAGGTTCAACAATTTCTGCATAGTATTGTCATTTTTGCCTTTTTTTAAAAACAAAGCGTAAAATACTATTTGTCCTTTATAGATAAATTTACTAACTTGGCCAGGGTAAAAAAGTATAATAATAAAAAGGTGATAAATATGAAGATTAATAAATGTTTATCTATTTTAAAGGTAGTATCTATAAAATGTTGGAAAAAATATGTACGTGTGTGTATTGTAAATATATGTTATATATACCTAAAATATAGATATTTATATTACCAGTTATGTTATTAATGCATTGGTTTCTCTTTGTTCATTTTTAGATATTTTGCTATAGGGCACCTATACACGCTAGAAGGAGACAGAGGTAGAAGGAAAGTGAGAAATCAGCCCCTAGGTGGAATAGCCACACCTCAATTCCTTCTGCTTCACTTATCTCTCAGGATTTTTGACACAAACTCACTTGCCTGGTGTGTTTTTCTCATCACCGAGTTTAGGACTCAAACTGTGGAGTTGGACATGTGAGATCTAGTATCTTAACGACTTTGCCACTTGACAGGCCAAGACATTTTTATGTTAATTAGATGTTATTGTAATATTGTCTTTAATAGTGACTGTATTTTAGTCTAGTTCTACCTACATTATTTATAAGTTATTATTGGTTATGAACTAAGTTATTAGCCATATAAACACTCTCAATTATTATTTAAAAATTATATTTTGCTGTCATATGTAAAGTTACAATACTCATTTGTCATTTGGGAGAGGTTTAAAATTCTATGCTGTAGGCTAGCAGGTGGAAATGAAGGCACTGGATCCCAAAAAAACAACTCTGCAGCTCAAGTTCCATCCTGGCTGCTTAAAAATCATGCTGGGGTCATGTGAATGCATGACCAAAATCATGGGAGTAAGATGGAGGAAGAAGTTGTGGCGTGACCATCACCCTAGAAAGTGATTTCTCAGCTTCCCTCTCTTTGTCTCTCTCTGATGAGCACATGCACCCTATTACACAAACCAAAAAAAAAAAAAAAAGGGGGGGGGGAAGAAAAGAAAACATCCTACCTTGCTACTATAATTACTTTAACAAATCTTACCTTGATTAACAAAACTTACACTGTCTTTGGCAGAGAAAAAATATCTTTCCAAGGTTAATTTGTCACTTTAATTTTAAAGGAAGTTGTACAATTAGTCCAGGCACCAAACTATCACATTATAAACTAAAATTTTAATAGAAGTGATTATAGGAAGATAGTTTCAATAATATTGTGATAAAGTTTTTATGGGACATTATGATTGCATTTGAAATGTAAATACGAAGAAAAATCAGGAATGACTCTTACTTATCTGAAAGAAAAACTAAAGCAATGATTGTTGCTTTTCCCTAAATATGCAATCTTGGAAGATGTTATGTAAAGTTTTGGAGATGTTTCTGTCTAATGTAAAGTTAATATATTGGCCCGAATTTCAAGAGACTGGTTTAAGGAGATAAATATTGGATGGGAACCAGCAGTTAGCGTAATGGCTATGTCGCTGGACTCCCACATAGTGAACCGTGGTTCGCGTCCCAGACCCGGTGGCTTAAAACTCACACCGGGCGCGTGTGCGTGTGTGCCCAAGATCCCGAGAGGAGAATGGAGGAGAAGGGATTGCAGCGTGACCATCCCCCCTGGGGGGTGATTTCTCGCTTTCTGTCTCTATGTCTCTCTCTGTCTGTTGGCAAGCGCACGCGCCTTATAGTGAAAAACATCTAAAAAAAATTTTAAAAAAGGAGATAAATATTGGAAAGATTAATTTGGAAACATATATGATCATTGAGTCTTTGGAAGTACTTAATGAAATTGCAAATAGTTTATGTGCAGAGAGATTAGTTTGGGCCAAACGCTATAAAATATCCCTATGTAAGGAATATGCAAAACAGTACATCTTCTATAAAAGGAAAAGAGGATTGGGCAGAACATAGGGAAGGAAATGATTTGGGAGAGAGGCTATTATTTTTCTTTAAATTAGTAAGTTTTAAATAAAATAAAATTTAACATATTCAGAATTAAAGTTAGTGGTGATAAAATAAGAGACATAATCATCTGTAAAGGAGAAATAAGATATAAGATGGTAGGTGTAAAATAATATGACAATGAAAGTTTTTATGTTTTATAAAATATTAAAGCACCTTACATTTGCTATGATTACACTGAAATGATCTCATCTCAATACCTCATATTCTCATATTATTTCTCGATACCCATTAGAAAGCTCATTCATTTATAGAGCTCTCATCGCGTACTCACTCTGGAGTGGATGCAATGTTCAGAGTGAAAGAACCATTGAAAAGAATGTTTGTAATCTCTGCCTTTGTGCACTATCTCAATCACTCAAAATACTTGCTGTAGTGAACTGATGCATAAAACAATGAAGGATGATCCTTGACATGCGGATACATACACCCAGCACATAGATTCAACAGGGGTAGTCAGAAAACATATTGCTATATTTGCATAATAAATAGCGCTAGATTTAGAATGTCATTTTTGTTTAAATCCATATTGTCAAATTCAGCAAAAGAAGCAGCATAAAATAGCCAAACTAGGGGAAAGCAGATGGCATAGTGGTTACATTGCTGGACTTTCATATGGCCAACCATAGCTTGAGTCCTAGACCCAGTGGCTTGAAAATCATGCTGGGTGCATATGTGTGTGTGTGCTCAAGATGCCAGGAGGAGAATGGAAGAGAAAGGACTGTGGCATGGCCATCCTCTCTGGTGGGGGTGATTTTTTTTACTTTCCCTTTCACTGTCTGTGTCTCGCTTTCTCTCTGGAGAGTGCACACACCTTAAGTCAAAAAAGCAAAAACTTCTAAATTAAAAAATAGCCAAACTATTCCATTCTCCTCTCTCTACAGTTCATTACAAAACACCAACTTGGACCAGCGTGTAGTGTGGTGGTTAAAGCAGCTGGATCCGATATGGTCAACTGTATGACTATTGCTTGCAAAACACCATGAGCATGTGCGTCTGGGCCCCAAATCCCCAAAGGTGGGAGAGATAAAGAAGAAATTGCAATTTAACCGTTCTCCATGGGGGTGCTTTCTTTCTCTCTCTCTCTCTCTCTCTCTCTCTCTCAGGCAAGTGCAGGTGCCCTCTGCAAATTTTTCAAAAGCAACAAAAAACAACCTATCAATTTGGCAGTGTTTAAATGAAAATTTTTGGACCTTAATTTTACATTTTTTTTTTTTTTTGTCTATAGCCGCACACATTTATTTTAAGTGTATTTGCTATACAAAACAAATTTTTTGTATTGTTTGGTAAAGGAAGCAGCTGTCCTAGTGCCACAACTAGAATAGAATGAACAGGACAAAAGACTCCTATGCTTTTGTTGTTTTTGATTTTTTCCTCATTTGGAAATGCTTCCTACAAAGAGCTGTGTCAACTCACCTGAACTCTCCAGGCTTTCAAATCCCAAAACATATCCCGAAGTGCTTGGTGAGGGAGAGTGGAAGGATTTGCGCTAACAAGGTTGAGCTCAGTTTGGGGAACCTCAAGAAGATACATGGTATGGAAGACACAACCTCGTACTGATGGTCAATGACAACTGGGAGTTAGTTCAATAAATGAGGACTTCTAGAAGCAGTTTTAGTTTCTTTGTACTGTCTCCAGTTTTGTACTGAAATTTACATCTATTATCCAGTAATTTCAATAATTACTTTCTAAGCATTTAGCAATTCATCACCATGTTCTACGTGTTTCTTCCAAAATTCACTCATTATGAGTCTGATTTTGCTTAATTTATTCTCTAACATTTCATTAAAATAAATTAAATTATTATGTTCTCATTAAAACGAAATGAGTAATGTTATCATGAGATTTATAAAAGAACATCTTAAAATTTCTGCAACACTTTTATTTATTAATATTTCAATTTCATTTTCTTTAATGTTATTGTTTTTTACTAAAATTATGTATCCATTTTCCATTATTTCATAGTACCTTTTCATATACAGTGACAAAAGTACACTTACTGGTATATTAAAACTTTAACTTTCATTTAATCTTTATCAGAGACATTAAATTCTAAACAGTCAAATAAACTCGTCACTCAGTAGAAAATATTAATGAAATTTGTTTATTTTTTTATTAAAGAAAATATCCTGGTTTGATTTTATACTCATATTCTAACACACACATTTCTACATATTTTGAAGACTGGAGTTGAGGATAAAATATTTCTCCTATTGGAATTTTAAGTCACCCTGGAGGATATTGTGTGAAATGAAATATGCCAGCTACAGGAAAACAAATACTGCATGAGTCCCCTTATATGAGGTATCTAAAATAGTTAAACTTGTAGAAGCAGAGAGAATAGTGTTTGCCCGGGGCCGGGGGAAAGTAAAATGTGTGGTTGCTGTTGAACAGGTGTAAAGCTACAATTATGCAGATGAATAAAATCTAAAGAACTGATGTACAACATTATGCCTATAGGTAGAAAAGCTGCCGTGCACTTTTAAAGTGTTGTTTAAAAAGTAGATGTCCAGTTTGGTGCTGTTATCATAACAAAAAATACCTTGTCATGTATTTGTCTGTGTGTGTATATGTGATAATATTTCTTTTTTCTCTCTTTTACTATTTTTTACATTCGATCACTGTATATAATTTCATCAAACAAGATGAATTATCCCAGCATGAATACACTGTGTATTAGTTCAAAGATACTACTATATACATTATCATCAACAGTTAATTCTTTTTAATTAAAAAATGTATTTACTTAGAAGCATTTAGAATGTCAACCAAACAGCTGGAACTTTTTTTTATAATTACAGAGTAGAACAGATCATTTTTCAATAAAGTAAGAGTGTTATTTTTATAACCATTTGATAATTTAGTGGAAGACTATAAGTTGTTTCGGCATTAAGGTAAAGCTAATATTATTTATGTCAGAAATATAAACCAAAATAAGTTACAGAAATACAATAGTATCAATCTAGTATTACTTTGTTTCACTTTTTTCTGTAATTAAAATAAGTGAGAGAAGAGTAATGGATTTTCAAGTTAGTAAGAGAATATGTAACAATGCACTTTTAATCAGCAATGTATTAAATTTTTTTTAGAATACACATATTGACATTTCTTTAGTTCTTTTTACTTGGGCAATGACAAACATTTACTTAAGATAATTTTAGAGACACTAAGTTTTTGAATATTTTCAATGTTAAGCCTAGTAAAAATATTTACTTACACAATTGTTTTAGGTAAGATATTTTATGCCATAAACCTTGGTAATTTCACTTTTTAAAGTCTAATTTATATTAAGATGGTTGAAGATGTTCTTTGAATTTCGTTAAATATAAATTTTATATATATATATATGTAATTTGCTGGAGCAACAGAGAGAGAGAAAGCAAGAAATCACCCACCTGAGAAAGGATGGCCATGCTTCAATTCCTTCTCCATTCTCCTCTCGGGATCATGGGTGCACACACACAGGCCCAGAATGAGTTTTAAGTAGCTTGGTCAGGGTCTCGAACCACAGTCTACCATGTGGGAGTCCAGTGACATAACCATTATGGCGTCTGTTGGTCCTGCTCTTTAAGATATTTTAATAATTATTTAACAAGTTCTTAGACTAGCTTTCTTTTAGCTATGCATTTTTAAGTTTGAAGTATTTTGAAATTTAGTAGGTATTTCCAATTTCAATTTATTCATATAGTTGGAGATCTACTTAATGGATTTGGATTTCTGATAATTTTATCATAGACTACATAAACAATAATTAATTCACTGAAACTAAGGTAATATATTTCTTAGTTTGACTTTATACATCCACTGCAATCAACATTAGCATCAGCAATGCATATCTTCAAAAATGGCAACAGTAAAGGAATATGTTTTCCTAGCGAAAATACTGAGGAAATTTTTAAATCCATTGTCAGTAACTTAGAAATTATTTTTTCTCTAGTAGTTTTAATCCTGTAGGTAACTCCTTTGGGTGAGATATAAATCTCATAATTATAGATACATAATGATTTCACATGCTTACAATGAACATGTGCTCAAGTTTTTACTAAGTTCACAGTAGATTATACATATCTTTATATCAGGTTTTATAGCAACATTCACCTATCTCAAAAGAATAAAAGGAACCAGCAGTTGGCGTAATGGCTATGTCGCTGGACTCCCCTTTAGTTGACCAAGGTTAAAATGCTGGACCCAGTGGCTTAAACTCACCCGGGGCTCGTATGCGTGCATGCCCAAGATCCCAAGAGGAGAATGGAAGAGAAGGGATTGTGGCGTGGTCTTCCTCCCTGGGTGGTGATTTCTGTCTTTCTCTCTTTCTGTCTCTCTCCGTCGAGCACCCACGCCCTATACCATAGACCTCTCCATAAACAAAACAAAAGAATAAAGAAAATTTGTTTCATTGTCAATCTTCTAATAATCTCTTACACAGAAAATATTATTTTTCATTAATATGGAATGGTTTATTTCATTTCTGAAAATATTTTGATGTTCTGTTGGGAAAAAATATATCTTCGTGTGATTAGTTAATTTTAGACAGTCAATGATAGTGTTAAAATTTTCAAAATTACACTATAACTTCTATAATTCTCTTTGCTAGCCTTAGAATGACATAGCCATTACACCAACTGCTGTCCCCTTGAAATATTTTCTTAAAGATCATGCATACTTGTAGGACTATTATTGATAAAGCAAATTTCCTAATAGAATAGAACAAATAACATATTACTCTTAATTTTTACTGGCGTTCAATGACAGAAAATTCAGTGCATATTAAGTTGTTACAAAAGTACTTTATAATTATTTGAAAAATAAGGTTTTATATTCACTCACTTATACATAGTTTTACAAAATTAAATAATTATAATGATATCAGGATAGTTTTCTGTTTGGAGAAAATGTCAAGCACATTGCTATATATCTGAGTAATTACCTTCCACTCACCACTCACTAAATATTATGAATTGGAATATGACCATTATTGTGGAAATAAAGAATTTCATCACTAGTTGCCAAAATTCCACCTAGGAAGAGAGTCACACTCTCATTGAAAATACTTGGTATAAATTTTATTGAGTTATCAGGAAAGTTATGATGCATTTTGCATAGAAAAAAAGAAACAACAGAAAAATACATCGTAACCTTCCCAATGACCTAATAATTATTATCTTACTCTTTTATCTTTCCATTTGTAGCATAATTGTGTTTTTTGAAGTTAAATTTCTTTTATTATTTATTATATTTTTTCACACTATGATGTAAAAATCTATGATATATTTTAAAGTTTGAATAAATCTTTTTTTACAACTGATGCTTATTATTTAGTTCCCATTTATAAAATCTAAAATAGATATCTCTTTGTTGTAAGTGATGTATTTTCTCTTTTTGATACAGTAAATCAATTACACTGTCACTAAGAAAAGAAAAAAAAATAGCAGTCAAATAGAGACAGATACATTAAAATTTTCAAAAACAATCTAAAGAGACTTAAATCAATTAAATACATTGAATCAATAATTAATAAACATTAAAAGAAAAAGCATCAAGCCCAGGTAAGTTAACTGGTAAATTTTACCAACCATTATATCATTATAGTCTCTCTCAGAAAAACAGAAGCAGAAGAAACACTTTTGAACTCATTCTATGAGGTCAGCATTACCAAAACCCAGGTTAGATAAATACATTATAAGAAAACAATGAACAACTATCTCTGCTTATAAACACACTTGCAAATATGTTGAATAAAATATTAGCAAATCAATTTCTACACATACACACACAAATACACATACAAACACAAATACACACACACACACACACATACACAAAGAATCAATAAAAATACTATGGAATGAATTAGTTTTATAGCTAGGTTGTAGAGTACACGTTTAAATGACAAAAGTCAGTTATTTTTTATATACCAGCAATGAACAACTGCAATTAGAAATTAAGAACATAATGTCATTTACATTATTCCCACAAAATTAAATGCCTAGGTATAAATATAAAAAAACATGAGGGGAATTAAAAATGCTTGTGGAAAAATAGACCTAATGTATGTGCTTACTTTGGTGTAAGAAATTTTAAAATATATGTATAATTTTTCTGTGATATTAATTTTCCATAAAATTTTTGAAGACCTGTTTTTTGTACAATACTGTGAGGAAAATGGCAAAACGGATGGAAGAAGAACTAAGCAAATAAAGAGGTTTTTATGTTCACAAATAGAATGACTCACGATTGTGAAGATACAAATTCTTCCTAACCTAACCTACAGATTCAATGTAATTTCAATAAAATTTTAACAAGTCATTTTATAGATATTGGCAAAAAGATTCTAAAGTATATGTGAGAAGGAAAAAAAAATCCAGAATAGCTAACACATATTGAAGGAGCAAAACAAAGTGGACTGACACTATTTGACTTTAAGATATTATGAAGCTATAATAAATCAAAACAGTGTGGTATTGACAAAAGGACAGGCAAATAGATTAGGGGAATAGAAAAGATAATCCAAAAATAGACCCACATAAATATAATCAACTGATCTTTGACAAAGTAGCAAATGCAATACTGTGGAGCAGCTAGATTTTCCAGCAAATGATGCCAGAACAACAGGATATTTGCATGCACAAATTAATCTAGACACAGACTTTACAGACTTCACAGAAAAGAACTCCAAGTGGGTCATAAACTTAAATATAAAATAAAACATTTTTAAACTCCTAGAAAATAACATAGAAAAATTAAATGACCTTGAGTTGGATTATGACTTTTCAAGATACAATTCCCAAAGTACAATGCACTAAAGAAAGAATTAATAGTGTGTACATATTTACGGGGTACAATGTGACTTTGCAGTACAAGAATGCAATGGGCAAGACAGCTCCATGGCTCCTGCGATCTAGCCATTCTGCGAGAAAGGAAGATTTCCCACTGATCACTGGGCCTCCAGCATACAAAACCCACGTGGTAGGAAGACCCCCTTCAAGTCTCCTGTCTCTGTATTAGTCTTTGTCTCTCTCTACCTTGTCTCTGTCCTCTCTCCCTCTCTGTCTCTTTTTTTAATTTTTGCTTTTTAGAATTTTTTAAGGTGAGGCATTTCACAGGGCCCTTTGGCCCCTCATAGCTAGCCCTTTATCTCGTTAATAATCCCCTCTTCTCCTCCCAGAACAGCCCTTCTTCAAGAGACAGACAGACAGCTCCATGGTTCCTGCGATCTAGCCATTAGGTTTTCTAATTTTTTATTTTTATTGAAATTTTTTGAATATTAATTTGTCTTTTTTAAATTTATTTAAAAGTTTTTCTCTTCTTTCTCTCTGTTTCTTGTCTGTTTTTTTTTTCCTGTTGTTGGTATTTTTTCCCTCTCTCTGCTTCCTTTTCTGCACACTCCTCGACCATCAGTTTGAACTTCCAAGTTTGGGAAGAAACCGACCATCCACCAGATGACTAGAAATCGCTGCAGGACCACAAGAAATATGGGGAAGCAGAAAAATACCTCTCCCACAAAGGAAACGGATAGCTCCTCTTCTTCCACACACAGTTCAATGGAAATCATGGAAATGTCTGATAAAGAATTCAGAACATTCATAATGGCAAAGCTAACAGGGATGGAAGAGAAGAGAGACAAGGAACTGCTGAAGAGGAAGGAGAAAGGAGTTGAAGAGTTGCAGGAAGTGAGGAAATTCATGCAAGATCTAAAAGAGGAATTTCACACTTTACAAAAGAATCAGATGGAACTGTTAGAGATGAAGGCTATAATACAAGAAGTCAAAATCTCCCTTGAAAGTATTAAAAGCAGACTAGATTATACAGGAAATAGAATCTCAAATGTAGAAGAGAAAATGGCTGGCCTAGAAAAATCCACCATGAAGACTGAGAAAATGGCCCAAAATTTGAGAATAATATGCGAGAAGTACTAGATACAATTAAACGTCCAAATATCCGGATAATAGGCATCCCAGAGGGTGAAGAGACTCATAAGAGCGTTGATAATTTATTCCATGAAATCCTGCAAGAAAACTTTCCAAACCTGGAGAGGCACTCAAAGATTCAGTCCCAAGAAATACAGAGGACCCCAAATAGAATCAACCTAAGAAGATCTTCTCCAAGACACATTATAGCCAGACTGACCAAAACCACAGACAAAGACAAGATACTAAGACTGGCAAGAGAAAAAAAGCAAGTTACCTATAAAGGGTATCCCATCAGACTAACGAGAGACCTCTCATCGGAAATAACGCGAGTGAGGAGAGAATGGGATAATATATTCAAAGTATTAAGGGAAAAGCAATTTCAACGGAGAATTCTGTACCCAGCAAGGTTATTGTTCATTTGGAAAGAAAAGACACGAACTTTCCCAGATAAACAAAACCTGAAAGAATTTACCAGCACCAGACCATATCTCCAAGAAGTTCTTAAGGGAGTGCTATGTCAGTAAAATTAAATGCAGACACACAGAAATAAGAGTTCAAAAACTAAGAAAATGGGCAACTTAATTGTAGGGACAATGTTTGGAGATGAATATTATACCTAGAATTCAATCTGGAAGATCGAACCTTAACAGAAGAAAGATTAAGTACATGAGACTGAACCGATGAAACAGCATCCTGTGACTTGACTGAATTATTGCTGCTTTTCTCCTAGGCTTTGTTTTCTGGTTTTAAAGGATTTTTGTCCTGTCTTGAGCTATTGATAGGTGCATGTACCTACTATTTGAACAGAATACTAACCTGTTTCTATACTTTAAGTTTCAAAGAAATATCATTACCAGTTCAAAACTACTATTCTTGAAATTACTTGATGAAAGTAGTTAGATTACTTATGATATTATGTGATGAACAAAATGTTGGGGAAAAAGGAATGGAAGACAACTGTATACAGCAGAGATAGTGTAATAAGAGAGTGGGAAAGGGCAGAGGGTTAAACATGGGGTAAAAAACATATATACCTATACATATGTATGAAAGTAGAAATGGAATATTATTGATAATAACATGCATGATTAAGCCACTATGCAGTTTATTCTAGATGGGAAACCACTTTAGTACGTTGTGATGATTCTAAGGGAATGAATGTTAAGTAATTTAAAAAAAAGTTGCAGGAGAAAAAAAACGGTAAAACTGTTCGTATCAATTTTTTAAATAATGCATATTTGATGACTGTAGTAAGCTATATAGCCCCAGCTGGGTACTACTTTATAATATGTTCGTTCTACTTACTGGGGTTTATGCCTAAAGTCAGACTTGGGTTCATGTATAGGTATATATCAGCTGTGCTAGCTATTGGATATATTTAGACTAATTAAGTTCATTAGCAAATCAATTATATGGGGGGGAGGCATAGAAAGTAACCATGGATACCAGAGACAATGTGGGAGAAGGGTGGGACATGGCAGAGGGTGAGGGATAAGGAATCAAGGATGGCAAAACAAAAAACAAAGTATACAAGACAAAAGAATTGGAAAATTATTTGCTGAAAACATGTGTGTTGATGTGCTTGATTGAGCCAATACACAATGTATTTTGGATGGAAAATTCATTTGTATGCTGTAATGATGTATAGTGAATTAATGTAAAAAATAAATAAATTTAAAGAGGAAAAAAAAAGAATGCAATGCACACTGATTAAATCACGGCAGGAGTGTATCCATCATCTCAGCATTTGTCCTTATTCCATGTTGGGGACATTCAAAATCCTCCCATAGCTATCCTGAAATACACTGTAAATTAATGGTAAATATATTCACCCTACTGTATTTTATAACACTAGAAATTGTTTTTCATGTCTGTTTATAATTTTGTTTACATTAATCAACATCCTTATGTCCCCTTCTCCTCACCATTCTTCCCTGCCTGGCTTATTTTACTTAACATAATGCTCCCTAGTCTCAACTCTTTCACCTCAAATGACAGGACTTCATTCTTTTTAATGGCTGAATAATAGTCCATTGTGTGCATGTGTGTCTGTAGTGTACTTTGTAATCAGGTAGTAAGATGCTTTAGTTTTATTCTTTTTGTCAAAGATTGCTTTGGACAATATGAAGGGTCTACAAAGCAGTTCATAGAAAATATATATTATGAAAAAAACAACATATGATTACAAAATTATTTGCATCAAATAAACTCTGCCATTTTTCTATGGACATTTTCAAGTCCCCTCGTGTATTGTATTATTGATTTGACCTTTTTTACTACAAGTACACTTTTGGAAAAAAAAAGTACTTGCTGTGAGCATCCTTGACTCATTTTCAATAATAAGGCAGGTTCTGTATAGTGTGATATATATATATATATATATACATATATATATATATATATACACACACACATACACACATATATGTGTATATAGTTCTGTATAGTGTGATATATATATATATATATATACATACACACATATATGTGTATATATATATATACACACACACATATGTGTGTGTATATATATATATATATATATATATACAAACACACATTAACAGATATATATATATATCTGTTATATATATATATATATATATATATATATATATATATATATAAAGAGGTTTATTCCTTAGGGTGCATGCACACACCAGAGAGAGAGAGAGAGACAGAGAAACTAAGAAGGAAAGTGAAAAATCACCTCCATGGGGATGGCCACACTGCAGTCCCTTCTCCATTCTCCTCCTGGAATCTTAGGCATGCATGCACATGAATCTGGCATTGAGTTTCAAGCTAGGATGTTCAAGATTTTAACCACCACGGCCGACCATGTGGGCATCCAACAACACAACTGCCACATTATCTGCTAGTTCTATAACTGTATATATTTATAAGCAAGTTGATCATATATAAATTTAAAAAGTTTGTGGTGATTATTACAACTAATATCTATATTTATCAGAGTCATAATACAAGATTAATTTGCGCAAATATGTTCAGAAAGTTTTATTATTGATAACCCTAGATATGGAAAGTCCATTTGTGTATCAATAGGGAATGATAAAATAATTGTATATCCACACATCAAAATTCTATGTATCCATAAAACATAATACACTATTATGCATGGCAAAATGGATATACTTCAAATCATCTGCTGTGAAAAATGTGTAGAATGAAAAGTAAATTTGACATCCCTTTATATAAAATGATACAATAAATAAATTTAATCTATGCTGACAAATGCAATAATTATAGAGGTAGAAATTGACTGAGAAGGAACATAAGGGAACTTGTGAGTTTGTTGTAATGTTCTGTATTTTAAAAAGGATTTGGATTGCATAGGTGTACACATTTGTACATTTTCTGAGATGTAACTTTTACAACAAAAGAAAAAAAAATCTTAAAAAAATATCGAACTCCAGCCAGCAGGTGGCATGGTGGTTAAGGAGTTGGATCCCACATACTGATTGCAGTTTGAGTTCCAGACTTGAAAAACACACATATGTGCTTAAAATCCTCAAAAAAGAATAGAGGAAAAGGGATTGAAGTTTGACTGTTCTCCCCCCCCCCCCCCCCCCCCCGAGATGCTTTCTCACTTCCCTTCTTTTTCTCTCTCTTTCTCCCTGGAGAGCACATAAGCTCTAGGCAAAACAAAAACAAAAACAAAACAAAAAACAACAACTCGACAAAAAGACATGGTAATTGTTAAAGAGGCCATCAAGCTAGGGTCCTAATCCAACACAGTCAGCAGTACTCTATAAGAAGACATATGAGCATGCGCTTTCTGCCATGTAACACAGTGAGACAGGGCAAGGGCATGCCAAGAAGAGAGCCTTCACCAGGAACTAAACTAGCCAACATCTGGATATTGGACTCCCCAGTTAATAGAACTGTGAGAAATAAAAAATATGTTTTTTTAAACTACCCAGACTATGGTATTTTATTTTAGTAGCTCAACCAAAGACTGTGGGTAATGGGAGTTCACTATAAAATTTTTTATCTTCCTTATGTGTTTCAAAATTTATATAATAAAGAAAAACTTCATTTTTACTGTTCCACCTTCATTGCCAAGCTTATTTCTGTGGGGAGATTATACATCTGGCCTTACATTTTCAGATACAAATTTGGCCAATAAAATTTGAGAAGTAATATGTTCCACTTTCAAGCAGACACTTTAAAAAAGCAAAAATTCTGCAGAGTTTTATCATCTTCACTGAAGACAACATTCCTTGACAGATACTAGTGCTAAATACTTTTTTTTTTTTTTTGGAGAGGTTTTCGCTATAGGGCGCGTGCGCTCGCCAGACAGACAGAGAGAGACAGAGAGACAGAAAGCGAGAAATCATCCCCCATGGGGGATGGTCACGCCGCAATCCCTTCTCCTCCATTCTCCTCTCGGGATCTTGGGCACACACGCACACGCGCCTGGAGTGAGTTTTAAGCCACCGGGTCCAGGATGCGAACCATGGTCGACTACGTGGGAGTCCAGTGACATAGCCATTACGCTAACTGCTGGTTCCCAATACATTTCAGATTAAAAATATACCAACAAGCAGCAGAGCTGACCAACTCCAAAAGACACACCAAGTGCATGCCAAATAAACCTTTGTGTTTAGAAAACTACTGAGACTTTGTGATTATAACACCAATAAGAATTCCTGAATCTAGCAGAACATATGTGTGATGCACTGGGTTATAAATCCCCACATCAACAATTTCCGTATCATATTTATTATTTTATAACTGCCTTACCAAGTAGCAGATCTATGAATTATGTACCTCTTACTTGGTCAAGTCAGAATGTGCCTTCAGATGGTAATGCCATGAATGGCTAACAAATTTAACTAATTCATGGGTATTTGATATTTTTCACACACTGACACAGACTATCATAAAACAAATACCCAGGAAAATCACTATTTATTTCCAAGATAAAGATCTTTATGCATCACTAAAAACATAATTTAACTAGGAAGTTATGGAATCTTAACTAGAAACATGGATTTGAGAATAAATAGCATAAGGTTGCTATGTAAATCAATGATGATACTGCAAGTAATTAATATAAGAGAAAAAGAAATTAGTATCAAGACTTGAATTAGATCATGATTAATGATGATGAAAATAATTCAGTAGAGAAGAGACTGAAGATTTACTATATGAGGGTGTGAGCATACATTCAACATAACTTCAAATATATCAGTTGATAAGAAAACCTTCTGTTTTTAGATGTAAGACACATATAATGATTGATGTTCAATAGGATGAGAAATATTTTCCTACAGAAGCATGAAGATGTAAGAAGGTAACCAGAGATAAGAAAGAAAAGACAGATGAAGATTCAGACAGAAAATATGGTAGTGGAAAAAGAGGTAATTTGCATCTAATAGTCCATAAATTTAAAAAATTTGCTGATACTCTGGAGTAACATTTCAAATACAATGATACTTTTGACAATCTTACATAAATATATCAATACCAGTATATATTGTCATGCTTTAAGTTTGTTTCACATGGTATAAGAATCCTCCTTGTTACTCAAATAAAAACTTAGATGGGAAGGTTCCTTGGTCCAATCCAGAGACATATTATGTATAATTAAGTGTCTATACTGTTTTCTTGAGGTAAATCTAACTGTATGGTAGTAAGCACAAAGTGAGAAAGTATGATGTGCACCAATGTGTATTAATTTCCTATGACTGGGATAAGCAGATGGTGTAGAATTTACATCACTAGACTCCCATATGGCTGAATGTAGTTCAAGTCCCAAAGCCGGAGGCTTGAAAATTAGACCAGGCTTGTGTGAGTGCATGCCCAAGGTGGTGGGAGGAGAATGGAGGAGAAGAGATTGCAGTGAGGCCATCTATTCTGGGGGTGGGGGGGGGGGTGATTTCTCATTTTCTCTCTGTCTCTCCAGCAAGCACACGTGTCCTGAGGCAAAAGCCTCTAAAACTAATTATAATAATAATAATTTTTAGAACTACTGTGACTAAATACCAGAAACTGGTGGCTTAAACAATAATTCATTGTTGGAGGCTAGAAGTCAAGAACAAAGTATTGGTACAGTTGGTTCCTTCTACTAGATGTAAAAGAAAATCTGTTCTATCACTTTTATCTAGCTATTGATGATTTGGTAATGATGTTTTGTCATCTTTTAAGAATGTTCTAGAAGTATTGCCATCTCTTCCTTTATCTTCATATATATGGAGTGTTTACATCCAAATTTTCCTTTCTGTAAGAACACCAATCATACTAGATTATGGCCTATCCTGAGGCCTCATTTTAGCTCTTTCCATCTCTGTTACTATATTTTCAAATAACATCACATTCTTAGATACTGACTTTAGGATTTCAGCAAATCAGTTGGGAGAGGGTGGCATAAATTAACTCTTAATATTAGGGCTGTATATTTTTAGCTTTAGAATGTAGAGAGTAGAAAAGCTGAGGAAATATGCAAGGACATTTTTTAAATATTGAACTATGAAGTTCTAACTAGATATGTAGAGAATTGAAAATGAATATATAATTATACATTATAAATTATAAAATAAAAATTATGTTATGAGAGGAAAAATTAAGTTCTTAGGAAAGAGATAGCCAATAGCTTTATCTTAAATTTAAAAAAAAATGAGTAGACAAAAGCATATAAGATCAAGGTAGGGTAGAAGTTGTTCAGTTACCTGAATCAGTAATACAGACTACTTCGTTTTGTGCTCATCTCTTGAAGATCACTTTTCTTTGTTGTCTGCTGTTCAGTAACTTGTTAACCACTATTTCTTTTTTTTTTTTTTTTTTTTTTTTGGGGGGGAGAGGTTTTTGCTTTAGGGCACGTGCACTTGCCAGAAAGACAGAGAGAGACAGAGAGACAGACAGCAAGAAATCACCCCGGGGGGGGGGGGGGGGGGGGGGGGGATGGCCATGCCGCAATCCCTTCTCCTCCATTCTCCTCTCGCGATCTTGGGCACGCATGCATATGCACCCAGTGTGAGTTTTAAGCCACCAGGTCTGGGACACAAACCGTGGTCGACTACATGGGAGTCCAGTGACATAGCCATTATGCTAATTGCTGGTCCTACCACTATTTCTTTTATTTTCCTAGATGGCTCATTTTTTTTTTTTTTTTTTTTTTTTTGGTGCTGTTAGAGCAGTCCCTCTCATGTCCAGTGCAAGGATTACCCCACTGGAAATAGATAAGTTTAATATATGCACGTGAAATTAGATGAAAAATGGCCCAAGAATATGGTGGTGGGACATATTCAGGAAAAAAAATGATTTTATACAAAGAGAAAGACAAAGAAAAAAGTTACTTCTCTATGTCTTTGTTGGGAATAATACAAGTTAAACCTATGGCGGTCATCTTAAATTCAGAGTAATTAATCGGAGAACAAAAATCACAATTTTGAAGATGAAGAGAAGAGAGCAAAAAATTGCCCAGTCTCCAGAATTCCTATTATTAATGCATGAACTATACAATGTACACACTATCTATACCACACAAATTTAAATGTTTGATTATTTGCAGAGAAATTTTCCTGACTTAAGTATGTTTCACAATCATTTCTGTGTCTTCTCATAATTCAATGACCTTGGACGTTGCTTCCAAGTATACAAGTTCTATCCATAGCCATGGGGTTTAGAGGTGTTAGAGTGGTAAGCTTTTTCTGAGACATGTTTTAATGCTTACTTCAAACACTGACTGGCCATATAATGGATAAATTATACCCTCTAGAAAATTTGATTCAAAATAATTATGGTTTTCTAGGTCAAATGAGAGGTAATAATTACCCATTTCCCAAAATTTAATTGGAAATGTGAATTCTTTAATGCTTTTAATTACCCTGACTGGGTTAAAAGTTTTAGTTCTTATTAACATCTATTACCCTATGATTTGATCATCTTTCCCCCTAAATTTCTGTTGTCTCTCATTAATAAAGTAAATAGAATTCATATGATTTTCTAACATGCTTATATGTTTTTAGAGACAACTTTGTTAGAAATGTTTACATGAATGTGTATTTTTATATCTTAAGTTCAAAGTTATAATATGTAATTTGTCATATCTCTACCTAGTACAGATATAGTAGACTTTTGTGTGAGCAAGAGTAATTTTCATCTCCATATCCCCAAGTGCTTCAGTCTAAAACCATTTATCCTGGACACCAGCAGATGGTGTAATAGTTAAATCACTGGACTCCCACACAGTCGACTGTGGTTTGAATCCTGATCCCAGTGGCTTAAAACTCACACTGGGTGCATGCCCAAGATCCCTAGAGGAGAATAGATTGCAGTATGGCCATATCCTTGGGAGGTGATTTCTTGCTTTCTGTATCTCTCCCTCTCCCTATTTCTCTGGCAAGTACATGTACCCTATATCAAACAAAATAAAACAATCAAATAAACAAACAAAAAACCCAAATTTATCCCATGTCCTCTTTCCTTCTTGTTTAGTCTATGCCCTTGTGAGTAACAGTGTCATTTGTCTAGTCTCCAGTCCCAGAAAATCAGAAGCCATTTTGCATATGACATTCTCTCTTATCATAAACCCTCAACTAATCAGTCAAGTTCATAGGTTTTACCACTTTAATATCTCTCATGTCCTTTCTCTTCCACAGACAGAAATTACTACATGAGTGTATTACTACTCACATGTATTATCAGAATAGCTTCCTAAAGTATCTCCCTACATCTAGTTACTCTAAATTCTATCACCTGAATAATCAGGTGCTTCTTCTAAAATATTTATATGCCATATTATTTTATATAAAGGCACTAATAAATGTAAAAAAATTAAATACCTTGCTTAATATTTAAGATTCATTACATTCTTTTCTTTAGCTATATTTTGCTTTTTCTTCTACACTATACTCCAGTGATATACAACTACTGAATTCCCAACTTATACCAGGATGATTCATATTATAAAGAATTTACACATATTTTTAATCTCTGCTATGAATGATTTTCCCTGTTCTATATCTCTCTGACTCTTTCTGATACCTCATAACTGTGTTCCAAAATCATCATTTCTGTGAACTTTTCGTTGACCTTCCAATGAGTAGCATATTTATTTTATGTTACCATAACAACTTGTGTGCATAATTTGTTGCATTATTCAACTTTTAAGCCTGTTGTCCAGCACACTACTCAGAATATAGATGGCACACTGTAAATGTATGTTGAATACGTAACAATAGAGATGAATGGTTTTCTTCTGTGAATTATTCTTATCTTCTGTGCATGTCACATATATCGCTATTTTAAAAAGCAATGTACAGATACTACTTTCATATACCTGTCTTTCAAACTTGTTCCTATTAAAAAACTTGCCAAAATGTGTTGAAAATAAATACAAAATAAATGACACTCAAGTATAAAAAAAAACATATTCTATAATTTTGGCTACATTCAAATATAGGATATAGCATTCCTTTCTTTTATAAAAAATTTTGTCTTTTTTCAATGTCAAAATGTTTGTTATTTCTGTAAACATATCTTTGTAAACAACTTATTTTTTATCATGCACATATTTTAGACCATTTCCAAAAGCCATAGAGAAAATAGCCACATTTAAGAGTTTTAAGAAAATGTTCATATTTAACAGTCTCAAACACCTATAAGAAATTTCAATAGCTTATTGTGTAAGCAATGGCAGTACGTCTCTATTTTCAATATAAACAACGAAGGAACAGAAGATTTTTTTTTCATTTCTGCTATCAGTTACTATGAAAATATGTTATAAAGAGAAAATAAGTTTCTGTAAATCTTAGCATAAAAACTTACATATTACATCAAACTAACTTTTCAGGACTACCATAAAGCCATGGCAGGGAAAAATAAAATAATTTTGCTATGTTAGTGAAATTAACTCACATGATATTTTCATCAGTTTAGTAAATGTCCATTTTCAAAATTAATACACAATCATAGCCTTACATATCAGTAATTTTTATTTTTTACTTATTTTTATTATATTCCTTAAAGATAAACACATTTTCCAGTATTTATGTATAGTTGTAAATTAAGGTTAAGAATTTGCTTCACAAAATTAAATTTCACATTTATAAAATAATTTTTATTTAAAAAATATTTAATTCAATACGTGATTTCAATATGACAAATAAGAATTGATAGAATTCAGGAGAAAAATAAGGCTTGCATATGACATTTAAAAATATGTAGATCAAAGTAGAATAACAATTGATTTAAGAACAATTGTTAAGGTAAGAACAAATTTTAGTATTGTAGAGAAAAACTATATTATGGTTCTAAAAAAATTAACTTTCTGACTGTAGTAGTTTATGCATCAACTTAATTGAATATAAGTATGCACAGATACTGGTAAATCATTAATTTTGATTATGTCTGTGAGAATATTTCCAGAAGAGACTAGTACTCAAATTAGTGGTCTGAGTTAGGGAGATCATCCTCACACAATATGGCGGCACCATGCAATCAACTGAGGGCCTAAGGTAGAATAAAAATAGAGGAAAGACAAATTTATGCTCACTGTCTCCTAGAGCTCGGTACCTATCTTTCTTCATCCTTGAACATCAGAAATCCAGGTTCTCCACCATTTTGACCTCAGGACTTTCACCAGCAGCCCCTCAGTTTTCTAAGCCTTCCTCCTTGGACTAAAATTTACACCGTTGTCTTCTCTTACTCTCAGGCTTATAGACTTGGACTGAGACACTGGTTCTCCAGCCAAGAGAAAGCATATTGTGGGACATCTCAGCCTCCAGAATGGTGTAAGACTCTTGCCTTAGTAAATCTTCACATTTCTGTCATCTATATCTCTCTCAAGCTATCTATGAACTATCTTATCTATCATTTAATTTATCTATCTCTATTATTTATATATACTATTGTTTCTGTTTCTCTGGAGGACCTTATTAATACAATGATACTTCAAAGATTTTACCCTAAGCTTTCTAAGTCATTCCTCTTTAGTCAAAGTCATACTAATGTGCTATATTGAAGTTTCAATAACACTCTTCAAAAATGCACTTTACTAACCAGTAGATGATGTAATGGCTACGTCGTTGGGCTCCCATGTAGTCGACCGCGGTTCAAGTCCCGGATCCAGTGACTTAAATTCACACAGGGCACATGTGCATGTGTGCCCAAGATCTAGAGAGGAGAATGGAGAGAAGCAACTGTGGTGTGGCCATACCCTGGGAGGTGATTTTTCACTTTCTGTCTCTCTGTATCTCTCTATCTTTCTGGCAAGCACAAGCACCCTATAGACAAAACCTCTCAAAAAATAATAAAAAAATAATAATAATACTGCACTCTAAGCATGCAGACACCAAAATGTTTGAAGTAATAGTCAATTTAATTATTATTATCAGGTTGAAAATTGCTAACTTCAGCACAGAACTAAAAAAAATGATAAATTTATTGTACAAATGACCATTCTCTGTAGTTGTTATTTATGTAAGCAAACAATAGGGAATTAAAGAAGAAAATAACTTGGCTGACCATATTGCAGATCATTTATTATTTTGGTTTCTGTTTTATAAAAATGTTATACTTGGAAAAGTCATAAAGGATCTGTTTCTAGTCATTTCAAAGGAAAAAAAAAAATAGATTTCCACCTTGATGTGTACACCTGTTTTAAAACATGTTAACCAAGTGAGAATGTATGAATGTTCAAATTCCCCATGGAAATTAGAAATGAAGAAGAGATTGCAGTGATCACACTGAAGAAGCGTTTTTCTCCCTTTCCTTCTCCCTCTCTCTTTGTTTCTCTATCTTTCTCTGATAAGTGCACATACCCTCTGACTTATAAACAATAGAATAAAAATAAAGTAGAAGTTAATATTGTTCCTTTGTTTAAAAATATAATCATTGATTTCTAATTACATATCAATTTTCTTAGAATATAGAAACAAGTCTTCAGGGCTTCTGAAAATAAGATGTTTACAATGCATTAGAAAATATTAAAACATATTATGATAGTCAGTTGACTGATAGTGTACCTCCAGGTGTAATAAAAGAACAGAAGGAAAAAATATCTCAGAACCAGCAGGTGGAGAAATGGTTACGCCACTGGACTCCCATGTAGTTGACAGCTTTGGGTCCTGGACCCAGCGACTTGAAACTCACGTCATGTGGATATACAAGTGTGCCCAAGATCCTGAGAGGAGAATGGAGGAGAAGGAATCAAGGCATGACTATCTCCTCTGAGGGATGATTTCACACTTTCTTATTTATTTATTTTTTTTCTGGAGAGGTTTTTGCTATAGGGCGCGTGCGCTCGCTAGACAGGCAGAGAGAGACAGAGAGATAGAAAGCGAGAAATCACCCCCGGGGGGATGGCCATGCCGCAATCCCTTCTCCTCCATTCTCCTCTCAGGATCTTGGGCACGCACGCACACGCGCCCGGCATGAGTTTAAGCCACCGGGTCTGGGACACGGACCGCGGTCGACTACATGGGAGTCCAGCGACATAGCCATTACGCTAACTGCTGGTCCCGATTTCACACTTTCTGTCTCTGTCTCTTTGGTGAGTTCACATACCCTATAGCAAAAATATCTCTTAAAAAAATCAATGAACTCTTCCAGAAATAGTATTATAAATGAGACAAAACTGGAACTGAGAGAATGAGTTATAGGAAATGGATGGAAGGGCACAGAGAAGAAACATTTAACAGACCAAAGAATGTAAAGGTCTCCATTGAAAAAAGCTGTGATTTTTCCTTTCTAAATATAAAAATTTAAATAAAAATGTAGAAAAAACTGAAACCAACTTAAAAGAAGTACAAGAATTTGCAATGAAAAAGTAAACCATTATAAAGCAAGAGACTACTACTTGCAAAAGTGGTAGAAGGGTTTGTCATGCTTCTGGGTTGTAGTATGTCTTTGTTTCGGCACCAGAATGCAAGTGGCAGGTAATAAAGAGGAGATTGGATAACTTAAGTTTGGCCATATCTGAAAGAGTCAATATATAATTCAAAGGGTATGGATTTTATGCAGTCATACTCAGGAACAGTTAGGTTCTTTTAGAAAATAAAATTACATGAAAGCTTTTGAATTTGGAGCATGGTGGTTAAGACACTGGACACTGCCACATGGCCAACCATGGTTCGAGTCTTGGACTGGTGACTTGATCTCTCACTTTCCCTCTCTCTCTCTCTGTATGTATGTGTGTGTGTATGTGTATGTGTGTGTGTGTGTGTGTGTGTGTGTGTCTGGTCAAATTAAAATAAATGAGTGGATACATAAATTTAAATGTAAAAAAATCTTTAAAAACAGAAGTTTTTGAATTTTAGAAATGTAACTTTGACCTCAGGAAGTGTGGTATTGTGATATAATAAGAAAAATTTGCTTTCTGCCTGGTTTCTGTCGCAGAGCTTTCAAAACCCTCAGAGAAGGGGACCAGCATTTAGCAAAATGGTGATGTTGCTAAGACTCCCATGTATTCAACCACAGCTCAAGTCCTAGACCCAGTGGCTTAAAACACACTGGGCGCATTTGCATGTGTGCCCAAGATCCAGAGAGGAGAATGGAGATGAAGGGATTGCAGTATGGCCATCCACCCTGAGGAGTGATATTTCGTTTTCTATCTCTCTGTCTCTTTGGCAAGCATGTGTGCTCTATATCAAAAATCTCTATAAAACAAACAAACAAAAACAAAAACAACAACAACAACAACAACAAAAACCCCTCATAGACAGGGGCATTAGAAAAACTATTGTTCTATTTGATCTTTTTTTTTTTTTTCTTTTTTTGGAGAGGTTTTTGCTATAGGGCGCGTGCGCTCGCCAGACAGACAAAGAGAGACAGAGAGATAGAAAGCGAGAAATCACCCCCAAGGGAGGATGGCCACGCTGCAATCCCTTCTCCTCCATTATCCTCTCGGGATCTTGGGCACGCACGCACACGCGCCTGGCGTGAGTTTAAGCCGCCGGGTCCGGGACTCGAACCACGGTCGACTACGTGGGAGTCCAGCGACATAGCCATTACGCTAACTGCTGGTCCCCTATTTGATCTTTTACTACCTGTGGAAGGTGCTCATTTTCTCTGTCTCTTTCAGCTTTATTCTGATATGTACACATGTAGTCTACTCTGAATAAAGAAAAAAACATGTCCACATTATTTTATTATTATTATTTTCTTTCTCTCTCTCTCTCTCTCTCTCTCTCTTTTTTTAATAGGTTTCTGCCTTAGGACATAGCACTGGCAAGAGAGAGACAGAGAGAGGAAAAGTGAGAAATCACCCCTCGCCCCCAGAGGGGATGGCTACACTGCAGTCCCTTCTTTTCCATTCTCCTCTCGGGATCTTTGGGCACACATGCACAGGAGCCTGGCATGATTTTCAAGCTGCCATGTCCAGGACTCAAACAGCAATCAGCCATGCACTATTTTAAATAAGCTAATGTAAATTCTTGTAATCTCCTCCTCTCCCCCTTCTCTTTGTTCTATTATGAAGTAGCCCTCCTGGCAGCCATTTTGGTACACTCTTTCTAGGCGGCTAGAATCCATGTTACCTGGGTGTCATCCTCAGTCCTTGGCTCAAAGGAACTTTTTTTGTTCTCTAAGGAGAGCTTTTTGCTATAGGGCATGAGAGCGCTAGCTGCTGAAAAGAAAAAGAGACAGAAAGTGAGAAATCACCCCCTAGGGGGGATGGCCACACAACAATCCCATCTCCTCTATTCTCCTCTTGGGATCTTGGGTATGCCTGCACATGCACCCGGCATGAGTTTAAGCCACCAGGTCTGGATCTGAACCACAGTGGACTATGTGAGAGTCCAGCAATGTAACCATTATGCATATGCTGGTCCCTCAAATGAACTTCTTTTATTTCTCTCTTTTATTTTTTCTTTCTTTTTTTGGGAGAGTTTTTTGCTATAGGGTGCATGGGTTCACCAGAAAGACAGAGAGACAGAGAGATAGAAAGCGAGAAATCACCCGCAACCCCAAGGAGGATGGCCACGCCGCAATCCCTTCTCCATTCTCCTCTTGGGATCTTGGACACGCACACACACGCACCTGGCGTGAGTTTAAGCCACTGGGTCCAGGACTTGAACCATGCTCGATTACATGGGAGTCCAGCGACATAGCCATTACACTAACTGCTGGTCCCTTTTATTTTACTTTCTGTGCCTCTGCCTTCTTTTTAAGGTTGGCAAGTAGATGTGTAAGTCATTTGGAGTTTGGTATTAGCATCTGATAGGTTCGTGGGACTGCCTTTAACCTGTGAGATGTGGTACTATCAACAAGTAAATGCTGTCAAAGTTGAATTGAGTTATAATGTCCAGTTAATGTCTGCTGGAGAAAAGACTTGGTCAGAAAAAAGCCCGTGCACCTGTTGTCCAATGAGTTGCAGTGAGGCCACGTGGGAGTTCAGTGCCTTACCACACCACCTGCTGGCTGCAGTTATGAGTGAAGATTTAGAAAGAAAAACAATGTTTTTTGTCTTATTTTGTTTTTCCTATCTCTAATAGGAAGTATATCATGAAAAAGATGAGGGGGAACAGTAAATAATTTTAGGAAGTTAACTGACAAAACTGATAGTCAAATCTAAGGCCTAGAGAAAAGGGACAAAGAGGCAAAGGGCAAGATGGAAAGATGCCGAATATTGAATCTTACTAGTCTCTTAAAAATATCTATAGGAGGGGCCAGCAGGTGGCATGGTTCTGACCGTGGTTTAAGCCCCCGACCCAGATACTTGAAAATCACACTGGGCATGTATGCCCAAAATCCCAAGAGAAAAATGGAGGAGAAGGAATTGCAGTGTGGTTATCCTTCCAGAAGGTGATTTCTCACTTTCTCTTTCTTTGTCTTTCTCTGGTGAGACATCCTCAGCAAAACCTAAAAGGAAAAGGAAAAAAAAAAAAAAAAAAAAAGTCTTCAAGGAATATTGACTAATTGTATGATGAAAGTGTATTAAAGTAATATAGAACCAGAAGTTTGCTCCTCTGGAGAATTCATTTTAATCCCTGGCTCACATAAACCACTTTTATTTCACTTATTATCCCTCAGCCATTTTTTTTAGATTGACTAAATAATTCAGTGTATAAGGGAAGATTTGCCTGGATTATATACAAAACTACACATGTTATATTAGGGAGTCAAGCATCTACAGATTTTGCATTACTGAGCAGTGAAGAGGAATCTTAGAACCAAGTCTCCCAAAATACCAAGGGAAGACTATTAGAGCCTACCAATTATAAATGTCCCTGCTGACCCTGCCAACGTAGGTTAACATTGTGGGAAGAGAAAAAGGCAAGAAAAACTTATCTTTAAGTGTGGTTTTAATTGAAAACTATAAGGGCTAGAATTCCATAGCATTAAGTACATCCTAAGATAGGGATGTTCATTTTAAATCTTAGAATAAGCCTGTAGTGCAAAAGGATCTAAGTAGGTTATTTCTCATCTCCTCCCAGCTGCCCCTTATTAGTTCCTTGATTCAGATTCAGATCCAAACAGTGGGAACTGATTTAACAGGGTGATAACTCTTTTCCTCCCTGGGGCAAAATCCACTTAACTTGGCCTCACTACCTAACCAGGTGTGAATCCTCACTGAGGTGCAAATTCATTTCTGTGCAATAGAATGACTACCAACTCATCCCTGGGGAAGAAGCAACTGATCAAGACTGAACTATTTGAATCCAGTTTTAAAAACACATTATTAGAAACAGAAATTTTAGAAACAAAGAGATATGCTGGTATGACCTGCAGGGAATGTTGCCTATGGGAAATAGATGCTTTATTATAACTTGATCTAGGAGGAGGTCTGGCCATACAGTAGGGAACTTCTTGGAGACTGCCGTCCAGGAGACTCATGTTCCTTCCTTGCAATTAAATCCTCTAAAATATCATCTATATCTCAGTGGAAGCAGCTTCACTCCTCCATAACATAGTTTACCCTTTAAATTGTTGCCTTCCTAGGGATTCCTTTCACATAAAGTGATTGCAAAGGAATATTTCATTATTGAACAATATATATGTTTGACACTTCAAATGGTTTTTGTTGGCTTCTAAGGGGCCTATTGCCATAAAATCTGTCTTGTTTGGAGTGATAAGCATCTGTGAACTCTATGTCATTGTTTGCTATACTACTTTGTTGCACATAATTGTCAACACATATGATAAAGTGGCTTTGGAAGCGCAAGGGCCATCATGTTTCACAGGGCAACAGAGCAACATGGCAGCTGTAATATAGATGAGGGGCAGGTCACTCCCATCCTGTAAAATGGATCCATCAAATTGCTAATTACGTCAAAATGTTCTGGTATAATACAATTCCTAACAGTTTTTGTTTAAAAGCCCTGACTACTGGAAAGGAAGGGATTACAACAGTTTAAATATCATATGTTCTGAATGACTGAGTAATCTAAAGTATTTTCTGTGATTATGTGAGAAGTTTTTATTCCCACTAAGATAAATACGAAATAGTCTTTGGAATGACTTTGAATGCAGCATCTTTTAAAAAATAAAATATTATCCAAAATCTGTAATACTTTATTGTACCTTTTGAATGAAGACAATAAAAGTAGTTTCCAGCACTCATATCATCATGAGGTTTTTATCTTATTTGATATGCAGTTAGTTTCTTTCACTCAGTGTACTAAATCTTATCACAACATCATATAATTTGTCACATAATGATAATCAATCTTTTTAAAGCTATATGTGTTGGAAAACGTATCACACACTTGCATGAGAAATAATTTCAGCCAAAAGTAATTGCCACTTTATGTGGAAATAAAGAAGTTAAGAGGTAAAACTTGATCTGCTAGAGGTGAGTGTTACAAAGGTAAGGTAGTAAAATGACAGCAGAAAGAATAGACATGAAAGACTCGGGGTCTCATAGGTTTATTTTCGCTTAAATAATTACAGATGCTCATTGTTAGAACTTGGATCAGATTTTGTTTCTTTTGTTTTGTTTTGTTTTGTTTTTTTCCAGGTTTTTAGTATAGGATATGTGTGCTTTTCCAGAGACAGAGAGCATGAGACAGTGAGAGGAAAAGTGAGAAATCGCCCTCAGAGAGGATGGCAACACCACAATCCCTTCTCTTTCATTCTCCTCCTGGGATTTTGGGCTAGGATGCACAAGTGCCTGGCATGATTTTCAAGCTGCCAGGCTACACCACCTGCTGGCTCCTATTTTTTTTTTTTTTTTCAGAATGGATATAAACTCACCAGAGAGAAAGTACCTCCCAAAGGGATGTGACTATTTCTCCATTTCTCCGTCCTGTCCGGATTTGGGGGGCATGTGCACACGTGCCTATCATGTTTTTCAAGCCACCACAGTTGGGATTCAAACCACAGTCAGCCAAGTGGGATCCAGCTCCCTGAACCACTATGCTATGGGGCTGGCCCAAGGTGAACTTTTAAGTATGAAAATCCTTGCTATAAAGTCAAAGGTTATACTGTATTCAATTACCAAGCAGCTACATTTGATAAGAAATCTTAATAGTACAAAAAACAAATGATGTTAACAGAGGCGTGAAATGATATAGTCTTATAACTAAATGAGATAAAAATATTCACATTTTTTATTGTTTTGCATATGCAGACACAAAGGTTCAAATAGCTTAAGTAAAATTTCCAAGGTAATATGTCAATAAGGATGGGACTAAGTTGTGACTAGAATTATTGTGACTATTGATCTGGACTCCAAACCATGACACTGTAGCTCTTCTTCCCAGATCTAATATGGTACATGTCACCACCCCCTCCCTCACAAATATCTGCTGTTCATAAAAACATAATGGCATTGGAAAGAAATATTTTTTGATTGCTCTTTAATTTTGCATGTATAAATAATCCTCACATTACAAATTCTTTAATTAAACGAATAACCTAAAAGGATTTCTCATTTTTATTCAGTTTAAAAACCATCCAGATAGATTTTTATTTTTTTTGGAAAGGTTTTTACTTTAGGGCAAGTGTGCTTGTCAGAAAGACAGAGAGAAATAAAGCGAGAAATCACCCCCCGGGGGGATGGCCATGCCACAATCCCTTCTCCTCCATTCTCCTCTTGGGATCTTTGGCATGCATGCACACATGCCCAGCGTGAGTTTAAGCCACTGGGCCCGAGACTCAAACCTTGGTTGACTATATGAGAGTTCAGCAACATAGCCATTAGGCTAACTGTTGGTCCCCAGATAGCTTGTTAAAAATGCAGGTTCCTAGAGAATATAGTAACTACTTTCACAATTGTAGTTTCACCATTATACTTATGAATATACGTATCTAACTAATACATTTTGAGGTAGTTGTTACAGTAAGAAACATGGCCATTTTAATGATTTTTTTTTTAAAAAAATCATTAGTAATTTGCTGTTTCCCAGCTAAATTTCAACATTATTTAACTTACGACCTTGCCTTTATAAAATATTATAATAGAAAAATAAAACTGAAATAACGATCTGTATTTTCTTTGTAGTAATGAAATTTTAGGTCTTTCATTTACTCCTTGAAGACATAGTGGGAGGACAGAAAAGTCCACAAGATTTCTTGTCTTCCATTGCTTACAGAAATAAAATATATACTTTTACTACTATCAATCTTTATAGGGAATGTACTATCTTTCAGCATGAGTGGTGATGTTGCAGATACTGAACTCTCCGTAAGTCTGGATGCTTGATTGAAAACTACTGTTGAAGTAATAAAGAAGAAATAAAACTTTCTTTCTAAAAAAACTCCAAAAAAAGTAAGGCTTTGTTGCTGTCATTATTGCATAACCCAGATCTCTCTGCCTGAACATGAAGTATGTATTTTGGGTATCCTCTGAGATCTGCTTGTTTCTGTTCTATAACTAACCTCACTGTGAAATATAGCTAAGGCCAAAGGTTTTAAATACATTATCTCTTTAATATTGGACTTCTATATCCAACTGCCTACTCATATTCACTTGAATATCAAACAGTCACTTCAAATATCTTTTTCTGTTTTTACTAATGTCACATGTTCCTGTTATGTTCTTGTCCCTTAAACATATTTCTCTAGTATTTTCTCATCATTTATTTAGGCTCTTGAGCCAAAAACCTATCTTAGTAAAGCCCCTACCTTAAGTTGTATTTCTTATCCCAGTTTGTCTTATGGTTTTATTAGTAATAGCTAGGAGAATATGAGAAATTTTCCAAGATCATATTAAAAATGCATATTATTAAAAAAAACCTATGCAAGGATTTCAAAAATTTTCTGCCCCAAAATGAATTCATATTAACTTGCAATAAAATGTCTGAACAGGATCAAGTTTAAGGTATAAAGGATTTGACATTAGCTTAAAAAGAATCCTTATCAAGATAACATGAATATTGTTAAAGCAAGAAATAATCATAAAATTTATTGCATAGCTTGGATGGAAGAATGGTGAACTTATTCATGCTTTCCAAAAATGTATGGAAACAATACCTTAAAAGAAATCAGCACCTTAAAACTGAGCAATTCATTTCATGAAGAGATGAGACAGTGCTGAAAGCTGACTTCTGCAGCAGTAGACCATTGCATCTATTGGCATGGAAAAAAATTACCTTTGATTATGTCCTAGATGAAGAAGACTAACAATTACAGCAGAAACAATAGTCAATGCCGTATATATCTCAATTGGTTCTGCTTACAGAATCTAGTTTGAGGCACTAAGAGGGATAAGACACCCATTTAAAAAGAGCCCTATCAGGGCAACAGGAGTTCTGCTAAAGTAGAAAACAGGAATAAACTAAAATTTATGGTGAAGCTCTGGTAGAGGAATTATGAAATCATTTATGCTTTGCATTGTGCTATATCTCACAGTGAGGTTAATTAAGGAACAGAAACAAGCAGGTCTCAGAAGATACCCAAAATACATACTTTGTGTTGAAGTGTGTAGACTTGCCCCCAAAGAAATCAGCAGTTACAAATGTAGAACTGATTTTAAGAAGCAAGAAGGCCATTCTTGTCCAATCACTCTAGTGCAGCAGTAACACAAATGCCTTAAAGGCTGGAAGCCATGTGGCTGACCCAAGGTAAAGATCCCCTGGTCAATAGAAAAACACTGAACTCTTTCACAGTGCTTCTAGGAAACTAAGGAGTTACAGGACTAGGGAAGTGAGATGGGTGTGTGTGTGAAAAGACCCTGTTGAGAGTGCTTATTTTTATGTCTCAATCTTGAGTGTTGTGCTTGCACTATATTAAAAAAAAGATAAGAATAAACAAGGTGATGTTGAAGATTATACCTATAGCAACAGTCCATCCACATCAATTTGTGATGAAAATATTATCTAGTTTGTGCCCTAATTGAAGAGAAGCAATGATTAAGAGCAGAAATAACAGCTAATACCATGAACATAATTGGTTCAACTTACACAATTCAGACTGGAAAACTTAAATTGAGCAAATGTTCTGCTCAACGAATGCCAAAACTATTGTGCCAGGATTTTCCACTGAAAATAGAGTTTTCAGTGACAATTTTTTAAAAATGGGATCAAACTCCTATAGCTTTTCTTTGAAGAATTCTGAAAGGAGATGATATGAGCATTGCCAATACAGTCCTGAACACAAAGCACAATCAAACCAATGACTGCCGAGAGGTGGAAGTGATGCAGTCAAAGCAAAATGGGACTGGTCAAGAGCAAAGGTCATGGCAACATTTTTGGAGAAATGCTCTAGACATTTTAGTTGTTGACTTTCTGGAAGGCCAAAGAACAATAACCTCTGCTTATTATGGGAGGCCTTCAGAAAGTTAGCAAAAGCTTTAACAGGAAAATGTCCAGGATACCCTCAACAGAGAGTCCATCTCTAATGCTCTTTCTTATGATTTTCATTATATTAATATGAGAAAAATTTTGTGAGAGTCTTGTTGGAAAATTATTGAGCATTCATCTTACAATTCTGATTTGGCTCTTCTGAGTTCTTTTTGCTTCCTAATCTTAAACAAAAATTAAATTTATCTTCAGTTAATAATGTAGGAAATACTGCATCGACATGATGCTAGGCTCTGCTCTGGATTTGCACTGTCTTGCCTTCCTTTGTATTACACACCAGTAAAAAGACCCTCACCAGATGTAGCTCTTTGACATTGGACCTGTAGAATAATGGACTTAATTCACAACTATTTTTAACAAATTATCCAGACCCAAAGTATTAAGGACTGGAACATGTGTTCATTATATATCTTTTCTGTGAGCCTGTGTTTTGTTCACTGTGCTTCCAGAGTTTAGAGTAATTCCTGAGACATTAGCTGTGCTATAGTTTGTTTAATTGGTACATAAATGACATTAATATGAAAATGAACAAAGATGAGTTTACTCTTATGTGATGAAGAAAAAAGACCATGCTAAGAATATATATAAGTTATCTAATATAAAACAGAAAAAGACTGATACTTTTGTTAATATCAGGTTTTTAAAATCACTTTTTAAAGCAATATGTTCTATTTAATTGAGCAATGAAACAAATTTTCATTGCTTATTTTAAAAGGAATCATACATTTAGAATTCTATTCTCTTTTTTTAACTCTTCTTTTAATACTCTTTGAAAGCATTTTTTCATACTACTTTGTATTTAGCAAAAAAGTATGACAGTGACTGTTGGTAAATAGATAGAAACACACTTTACATTTGAATTTAAATTGAAGCTTTTTCATTCCTTAGTTGACCATGTGAAGTTGAGCAAAATGTTTTTTCTCTGAGGTTCTGTTATCTCAGACATACAATGAGAAGAAATGTGCCTAATGTAGTGAACCGTAATATTTCAATGTAGTAGCACATGCAGGCACACATAGAGATGCGTGTTTTTGTGTGTGTGTATAAAATGCTAAGCTTAGTAACTGGCATATAAGTCTATACAATGTTATTTACTCATACAACAACTGTGGTGCGTGACATAATGGTCCCTTTCTTTTTATTTTTTTTGGACGTTTTTGCTATAGGGCGCGTGCGCTCACCAGACAGACAGAGAGAGACAGAGAGACAGAAAGCGAGAAATTACCCCCCAGGGGGGATGGCCACGCCACAATCCCTTCTCCTCCCGTCTGCTCTCGGGATCTTGGGCACGCACACACACGTGCCTGGCGTGAGTTTTAAGCCACTGGGTCTGGGACACGAACCACGGTCGACTACGTGGGAGTCCAGCGACATAGCCATTACGCTAACTGCTGGTCCCCATAATGGTCCCTTTCTTCAAATAGGTTCACATTCTAACTTCTATTATTTGTGAATATGCTACTGGTCAAAAGTAAAAATGAGACCAAATCTCAGAAGTTTTGTTTTGACCAGACAAAACCAGTTAAGCCACATAAACAAAACTTAAAACTAGCTAATTTTTTTATGTGAAAAAAATATTAATATAGGTTATATTTTCTAAAGGTTTCTCATAATTTATATGAAACTTAAATCACATTCTAAAAACAATATTATAATTTTTATCAAAATTTTTGCTATCCAGAAACCTGTATCACAATAATCAATCATCATAAATGAAATAACTTTCCATTTTTTAATTTTAATTTCTCTTGTATGAGTTTCTCACTACCTCCTCTCTGAGATCTGCATGATCTTTTCATATAATAATAAACTTTTAAATTTTTCAAAACTCGATATAGGTTTTTCTTTTTAACTCTACATTATATCACAAAAAAGGACTTTACAGATTTTAGGTGAGTGTATCCAAAAAAATATAATGCTAAGTGAAATTAGTCAGACTATGAAAAACAGATACCATATGTGCCCGCTTTACATATGGAACATCTATTGCAGAAACTGAAGTATTTGGTGACACATAATTAGATACAATAATGGTAGGACATCAGAAGCTTAATGGAGAGGGGCAGTGGAATGGGAGAAAATAAGCGACGGACGCTAGAATACATGTAAAAAGTGGAATAAGTATGGAAACATATAGCCCAGGTGAAGAACTGTGTCACAGACAATTCAATATACACTTCCAGGAACCAGCAGTTAGTGTAATGGCTATGTCGCTGGACTCCCACGTAGTGGACCATGATTCAAGTCCCGGACCTGGTGGCTTAAACTCACGCTGGGCGCATGTGAGTGTGTGCTCAAATCCCGAGAGGAGAATGGAGAAGGGATTGCGGCGTGACTGTCCCCCCTGGGGGGTGATTTCTTGTTTTCTGTCTCTATGTCTCTCTCTGTCTGTCTGGTGAGCACACAAGCCCTATAATGAAAACCTCTCCAAAAAAAAAAAAAAAAAAAACATATATATATATATATATATATATATATATATATATACACACACACACTCTTCCAAAAAAAAAAGAAAGTAGAGCTATAATTGAATGCATATGCCATTATGACTGAAGACAATGACTATGTCTAAATCCTAAATTTGGTTTTTACAGACTCTATGCATCCTTTGCCACATCATACTATACCAAACAAGTATATGCAATGCTTATTTGTAAACCAGGGATCATAATTTCAACATTTTATAAAAAGGAACTTTGCAGATATAATTAAGTTATTGATAATAAAATAGGAGATTATTTTTTATTTTCTGGGATGCCCAATGCATTATCAAGAGTCTTTGTGTTGAGGGTCATAGAGGTATCATGATTAGGAAAGCAGAGACCACACTGAATGCCTGCTGGAAGGACCAATGAGCCAAGGAATTCAGGATTCCAGAGTCTTCTAGAAGCTTGACAAAAAGAGGGAGAGATTTTTTTCCTAAAGCCCAAAGTAAATAATGAGCCCTGAAATTTGATTTGAATTCAGTGAGACTGCTTTTGAACATTTGACCTTGAGTATTGTAAGACACAAACAAACTTTGTGCTGTTTAAACCACTGAGATGATGCTCATTTGTTGCATTAACTGTAGGAAATGACTACAACAAAAAGTATAATGTAATTTTATTTTTTAAAGAGAATTTTGTGATAGGTTGCATGTGCACGCCAAAGTGACTGACAGAGACAGAGAGACAGAAAGTGAGAAATCACCTCCCCAGGGGGATGGCCACGCCACAATCCCTTCTCCATTCTGCTCTCAGAATCTTGGGCATGCATGCACATGGGCCCAGTGTGGGTTTTAAGTTGCTGGATCCAGGACTCAAACTGCAGTTGACTATGTTGGAGTACAACGACATAACCATTACACCAACTGCTGGCCCCAGTGTAATGTAATTTAAAACATTTATTTAAGGAATGTATATGCTTTTATTAAATGATATAAAAAAACTCTTCAAATAATTGCAGACCAAGTATCTTATAATATACAAACATTCTTAGATAACATTTGAAATGATCATAACTGTCAAATCATTCAATGTAATCTCTAATTATCTCTAATTACACAAATTGGAATGAGATATTTTAATAAATGATTATGTTTGGCTTTTCATATATTACTCTAAAGGTTAAAAAATTAAAAAAAAATTCTGTGTTGTCTATAGGGCCTTCGAAATCATAAAAAAATCTAATATTACAACTTTCTGATTTAATGCTTCATGGAGAACATCTTCATTTTTCTGTTACATTATGTATATATTATTATCTACAGTATGCATCTATATATTTATGTATATTTGTGAAGAATATTAAAAGTAATGTCCTATATGTTTTAATAAAGAAGTTTACCATTTAACATATCTAAAAATATTCAACAGTAATACTCGAATATTCACATTGAGTACAAAAGTTATAACTGTTACCTTTTCAATTATTATTAGAAAACCTTGGAAATTCAGAAAGTATTGCCTACATTTTACAAAGCGGTATTTATTAACTGTTCCACTTATTTTAGAATAACTTATTAAGAATATTTAATATATGGGGGGGCAACAAGTGGCATAGTTGTTAAAACACTGGACTCCCACATGGTCAACTGTGGTTCAAGTCCCTGACCCAGTAACTTGAAACTCAAGCTGGGCATATGTGTATGCATGTCCAAAATTCCCAGAGGAGAATGGAAGAGAAGGAATGGCAGCATGCCCATTTTCCCTGGCGGAGAGGTGTTTTTTCACTGGTGAATGCACATACACTATAGCAAAAATATCTCTCTCTCAAAAAAAGAAAGAATACTGGGACCAGCAGATAGCATAATGGCTATGTCGCTGGACTCCCACGTAGTCAACCACGATTCGACTCCCGGACCCGGTGGCTTAAACTCACGCCGGACGCGTGTGCGTGCACGCCCAAGTTCCCGAGAGGATAATGGAGGAGAAGGGATTGCGGCATGGCCATCCCCCCTGGGGGGTGATTTCTTGCTTTCTGTCTCTCTGTCTCTCCCTGTCTGTCTGGAGAATGCACGCGCCCTATAGCAAAAAACCTCACCAAAAAAAAAAAAAAAAAAAAAAAAAAAAAAAACCAAACAAACAAACAAAATAATACTCAAGTTATTTTAAGTATTTAAAGTTTATGGTTATTCCGGGGTAGGGAGACAACTTTGTGAGCAGAATTGCTTACTTTTCCCTTTGCCCAATTTGTCAGATTATAAAAGAAAATTTTCAGGAGAATATGTGTCTACTATAAGGTTGAAAGTGTGGAATTTTACCCTTATAAAACTAGGAGGATATTTTTCTTTTGACATAAAACAAATACAGTCAGAGAGTGAGTGCAATGGTATAGCAGAGTAAACTGTAACCCTAAACTGATGAAAGTTGGTAACTATGTGAAAAGGAATTTTCAGTTTTGCAATACAATAGCTCTATTTTTTTTTTTTTTTTGGAGAGGTTTTTGCTGTAGGGCCTGTGCACTCCCCATACAGACAGAGAGACAGAGAGACAGAAAGCAAGAAATCACCCCCCAGGGGGGATGGCCACGCCGCAATCCCTTCTCCTCCATTCTCCTCTCGGGATCATGGGCATGCATGCACACGCATCCAGCGTGAGTTTAAGCCACCGTGTCCGGGACTTGAACCGCGGTCGACTACATGGGAGTCCAGGGACATAGCCATTACGCTAACTGCTGGTCCCAATAGTTCTAGAACTGTAGACCTGGCTAAGAAAGTTTGATGAAAATTGATAAGCATATTATGAAGTTCAATAGGCAAAGTATTTTGAAAAATTAAACCAATAACAAAGATTTCTCCACAAAATACCAAACCATTCCAAATAGTGGCAATAAGTAATATAATGTGCTGCTGGTTTATAGGTATACATAGGTTCTATATATAAGTCTAATGTTTACTCAAAGATCTTAGAAAGAGAAAGAACTAAAATAATTTCAACTCTCTGGGGGCCATTTTTTAGTACATATCATATCTAAAATCTACATTATTTCAGTTTCATGAATCACTTTGTAGAAATACACAAGTAGGCAAAAAAATGAGTATAAATCACTGCATATTTAAAAGAGGGTAAATTACAGAATTTTTTAAATGTCCATCAACTGGGGAATCTCTAAGGGTTAATAATCTCAGACTATGGAATAATATGCAATATTTATCAAACACAAAGTAGTTTTTCATTTTTTAAAATGGTAAAAGAATGCTCATGATGTATTTTAGCGAGAAGAATAATGTACAATACTCAATGTAGTGTTGTCTAATTAATTGTGTGTTTATTCATGCTTCAAAAGCATTGTGAAAAATATGAAAGGATACACTACGCTCCTAACGGTGTTTATTTCTGGAGACTGGGATAACATGTCAGTCAAGAGAAAGAACCCTTTCACTGCATGCACGTCAGTAATTTTAATGTTTTTCTGACCATACATCATTTTGAAGTTAAAATAAAAGCTATTAATATTTTTCTGTATCTTGCATTCCTGGTAACATTTTTTATTATAAAAACTGCATTTTTTATTTCATTGTTATCACCTACCGTATCTAGGAGTATATTTAGCATATTATTAGGACCACATGGAATTCTAAATAAATAAGCTTTTAACTGTCTAGTAGAGATAACCTTACAGCTCTGTGACATGGACTCACTTCATTTTTATTAAATGGTAGAGCATTGTAGACTTGTTTGCTGTTGGATAATTCCACATCTTTAGCACTCGATATACATTTACCATTTCTATAATTGGTGAGGTGTCTCTCTATCCCTTCTGATAATTTATAACTATAACTAGTATTATAGTGCATAAAATCTCAATACTCAAAATCAATATATCTATGTATACATAAATATATAGATATAAAAGTTCTATATAGTATATATTATATCTAGATACACAAATATATAGTTAAAAAGATAGATGAATATATAATTAGTCATTAACTTTGCTTCCACAGTAATGTGTAAAGTCAATACTATTATTATATAACCATACCTCTGAAGCCATTATTTGGAATTTGTACATAGCATTAACTTTTATTTTATATGACTAAAATGTCATTTCCTGGTAATTCCACAGTAGCTACATGATTTTTGTCCTGTTGTGGTTTAAAGACTTTCAATACTGTGGAACAGGGTGTTTTTGTGTTTATCATAATATGACAAGGTTGCAACTGAAAATGTGCTGACACACAATAAACCTTAAGAACAGACTGGTATATCAAAACCTTAGGATGATATAATGACTGTGGTTTTCATATGGCTTTTATTATTGCAAAATTTATAGAACATAAAAATAATATACTTTCTTAGTTTGAGGAAAACATTCTCTTATGTTCATAACATGTTTCACTTGCCTTATTTCTGCTTTAAGTGACATTTCAGAAAGAGAGAGGAAGAAATCATGCACACATATCAATATGTTTGGTTATGCTGTGTTACTTTAAAACACCAAATCTCAGTGATTTAACACAATAGTTTTATTTCTCACTTCGTTCTGATATCAGTTGTACAACCCTTACTCATTTTAAATACACAGACTTCAGATTTCCGATCAGCTTAGATGCATAGAACGAGCAAATAAGCTCTTGACTACCTTAGAACAGAAGTTAGAGCAGTTATCTCATGGAACATCAATGTTATATGATCTAAATCTTAGTACAAGAAAGGCTTGACAATGAAAAGAAACACATGGTTCTGGTAAGCTTTACCTATGTTTACTATACCATGGCATTAAAGAAGGAAAGCTGCGATAAAAGAACATCACCATCTAAATTAGCAGTGAAGATCACTAAACAGTTACATAAGTTATTGGAGGGGAGAAATAAATCATCCACTTTGTTGATGGAGGCTGCTGTCCTGTGGACCAATTATTCCAGTAAATACATTAACAGTAAAAAGCACGTAATACCAGAAAAATAAGGCTCCCTAGAAGCTTGCTTACTATTTCCATTACTTTCCAAGCCTGCCTATCTTTCTGTCCTTTCATTTTGTTTGGCTAATATTATATTCTTCCATTAAAAAAAAAAAAAAAAAAAAAAAAAAAAACCTATTTTAATTGGGTAGAGAATTCTATATTAGAACATTTCCCCCCACATTTTAAAGTAGTTTTTTAAGTACTTCATTCTTTAATCTAGTTTTTCCTTGTCTCTGTTGAAATAGTTGTTTTATTAGTGTTCCTTTGAAGATATTTTTTTTTTTCTGATTGCTTTTAAATTCTTTGATCTCTTTGTACACAGCATTTCTGCCCTGGTGTGCAAAGAGATTCTTTTCCTTTTTTCTTTTCTTCTCTCTACTTTCTTCTTCCTTCTTTTTTAGCATTTTCTTTTCTCTCATCTTGCTTTTCTTTCCTCTTTTCTTTATTGTTGTCTATTTTTTTCTCTTTTCTCTCCTGTAAATTCATATTGTATACAGTTGTTGGGTTCCTTAAATCTATGGATCAGTATCTTTAACCTGGAAAATTCTCAAAAATTGTAAAACACTACTTCTATTTCCGCCTTTCACTTCTTCAAATTATGTATATGTTAGATTTTGATGCCGGATCTTCAATGCCATTTATACTCTCGTCTCTATTTTCTGTTTGCTTTTCATTCATCCAGTTTAGATATATTCTTTTAAATTTTATCCCAGTTTACTATTCCTCTGTTTTTTTTTTTTTTTTTTTTTCCAGGCAGGTCTACTGTTATTTTCACTTATTGGATAATCTATTTCATTTTTTTTTAATTTTTAGTATTAGATTTTCGATTTCACTTTATTTTCAACATATAACACTTTGCTAGTGAAAATCATGACCTTTTTGTTATTTCTCCCTGGTATTTATAGTTTCTGATCATGTCAGTCATACTATTTGAGATTTATTACTGGCTAAATGCTTGATTTTCTCCTAGCAGGCTTTAACAATACTATGCAAAACTCAGAAACATAGAGGCTCTTCACAGAGGGTCCATTCTTATCGTTCATAAGCTTTATAGCTATAGGTGGCAAATAATCACCTTAATCTAATCACAGTCTGATTAATGTTTTAACAGTTTTAATACCAGTTAATATAATAAATTGTCCCAGATTTTAACTGATTAAAACTTACAGCTGAGAGGGACCAGCAGGTGGTGTGGTGGTTAAGGTGCTGGACATTCCCACATGACCGACCATGGTTCAAGTCTCGGACCTGGAGTCTTGCTTTCTCACTTTACCACTTTCTCTCTCTGTGTCTCTCTAGTCAAACTAAAAATAAATGAATGAATAAATAAAATTAAATAAATAATTTTAAAAAATCTTACAGTTGAGAATGTAGTGACACTTACTGGGGTCTTTTCTTTGCTGTGTTTACAAATTATAGCAGAATCTTTATGCTTAGGTTTTCAGTCTTCTACTCCAATAATTTCAACATTCGGAACATACATCAATGGGAATTTTGATTGTGTCAGTCTTCTCTGCCCCTCTTTCTCACTTCTTTTTTCTCATCAATATTTGGACATTCATATAATCTTTCTAACTAGTTAGCTTTTGATCTATGGATTTATCTATCTGTGAGAGCACCAAAAGCTTGGCCTGTTTCTGCTGTGCATTTTAGGATTGCTCCTGTGCTCAACAGAGGAGTTAAAGACACAAATTTTTACATTTCAATTCCTAAAATGCAATCTAAAGATGTCCAGGGATGGAAAAAATGTCAGAGTAGAATGCTCGCTCGTTTCTGGCAGCCTACTCTTCTCGGAGGCTTGTTCTTTCCAAGTCCGGTTGTCCCAACAACTTCAATTATTTTCAAAACAATTTTTTCTCCTCTATTTTTTTAAATTTAATAAACCTTTAGATGCACAATTATTTATGGTTTGCACAAAGCCGTGGATCTAGTGGAGAGAGTTGTAGATGCTCATATTCTTGTAATTAATATCTTATATTAATATGGTATACTTGGAACAACTAATGGACAATACAATTGTTATTATTATCTAATATTTAAAGACCTTAATTTTTCCTTAGTTTTAACCTAATGTCTTTTTAGATCCAGTGTCCCATTGTGAAATCACACAACATTTAGTCGACATATTTCCTTATGCTTCTCAAGTGAGGGTTCCTTATGCTTCTCTTGTGGGAGTTCCTCAAATTTTTTCTTAAATATCTGTAAGCATGTTTTTATACTTTGTCACGTTTTTCTTCATAGCGGGAATGATCCTTTTATTATGATCATTATTTTAGGTTTTTGTCATAAGTTGCACACACCTATTAAAGAGTGACAAGGAGAGACAATGAAAAAGGAAAGTGAATGAGAAATCACCCTCCGGGGAAATGGTCACAGTCTAACCCCTTCTTAATTCTCCTCTTGGGATTTTGGACACACACACACATACACACACATGCCCAGCATAATTTTCAAGCCACCGGATCTGGGACTTGAACCACAGTTGGCCATGTGAGGTCAAGTGCCTAAACCACTACAACACCTGTTGGCCCTCAGTGATCCAATTTTGAGACCTTATCATATCTAGAAATACATGTATGCTAGAGAAGTGATTTTCAAGATTTGTTTTTTGGAAAATTTCTTTTATTCATGATAGAGCGTATGCATCAGTCTGATCAGTGTGTTTCTGGCTGACCGGGCAGGGCTTCGAACAAGTTACCTACCATGTGGGATCTAACTTCTCTTCAGCAGTGCATTATCACTATGCTACACAGCCAGCCTGCTTTTTAGGGTATGTTTTATGGGACAACAGGAAAAAATATATAGATAATGTCCCAACTATTATCACTAACCTAGTCACTATCTTGTACTAGGTACCATAAAACTCTGTTCATATTGCCCTTAATGCTCACAATAACCTGTGAACATTTTCAGTTATAATTCCCTTTTTACAGTGGAAATCATGGTCTAGATTTTAACCAATAAGGACAGAAAGTGGATGAGAATCTAGATACGATAAATTAAGAATATGAGTGGTTAAATCTGATACAAACTTATTTATAAATAATGAGGCAATTTATGTCAATGTTTGAATGTTCAACCTCCTTGACCCAGCAATCCTACTGATAGGGATTTATTGTCCGAATAAACTTACTAGATGTTTTATGTGCAAGATTTATCAGAACAACTGTTTTCGACATAACCAAGAAAGTTATCTAACTACATTTCAGTGGGGAACTGGTTAAATAAAAAGTAATCTGTCTACTGAATAGCAGATCCCAAGTTGTTTATAGGCCATTTTCTCCAAGATGGATTATTATATATTGACATCAAGTTTTCAAATGCTATGTTGTAAGATTCCATTTTTGAAAAGATTAAGTGTGTTGTCAAATATGTAAGATTTTTGGAAAACTGCACATATGTTCTTAAAACAAAGTGCCCTTAGGGATGTAACAGATGTGGGGTATGGGAATTATCAAAGCATAAAATGTTATTAAGATGTGTATAGGGGCAGCAAATTATGTAGTGGTTAGAATGCTGGATACCACATGGCTGATTGCGTGGTTCAATCCCAGACCTGAAAGCTTGAAGCTTGAAAAATATGCCAGGCACTTGCATGTGTATGCCCAAGATCCCAAGAGAAGAATGAAAGTGGAGGGATCACAATGTGCTCATACTTTCTGCAGAGTGATTTCTCACCCTCCCTGTCTTTTCCCCTGTCTTTATCTTTATCTTTCTCTCTTTCTCTCTCTCTCACTCTCTCTCTCTCTCTCTCTCTGTCTGTCTTTCCTGGTAGGGATACGTCCCCTATAGCAAAAAAAAAAAAAAAAAAAAATTAAAAAGTAAAAAAAAATAATAAAAACAAACAAAAACAAAAAACTAGTACTACTAATAATAATGTGCATACATTAGTAAAATTTAAAGTCATAGTTTGCTGGGACAATCAAGAGTATGGTGATTAAGGCAGCAGGATCCCACATGACCAACTACACAATTGTAGCAGTTTTTCAAGACTGAATTTCTTAATTTCCGATCTTAACAGTGTAAATTATTTTAAAATGTTTGCAATTGAGTGCATTCAAAAGACAAGTGGAAAAATTTAATGTAAGTCTTCCTTCCTTACTCTAATGATTCAGTAGACACTGGTCTTTAAACCTGAAATGACATTTTAGGCTAATGGTAAAGAGTGATTTTGTTCATATTTTTAATAATCCACTTTGGAGCTAACTAAACTGTCTATACCATAGTGTGTTCCTGTTTGATAGTTCTATGGTCTGCATGTGTCCCCTCCCCCTCCTTGAATTTAGGTGTTGGACATTTAATTCCCAAGGTCACAGAGTTAGGAGGTGAGGCCTAATGAGATGTATTTGGATCATGAGGGCTCTTCTGTCATGAGTATATTAATACTGCTATAAAAAGAACTTTCAATCAAGGGCTTCTCTGCTCTTCAAAATAAACTCACAGTGGTGACTTTGTTTTTGCCCTATGACCTTCTACAGTGTTTTTTCCCTGACCAGGGCACTCAACCTTCAAGGTGTTCTCTTGGAAGTAGATAGCGAGCACCCCTCACTTACACCAGTATCTTGATTCCTGATCTTGTATTTTTCAACCTCCAGGAATGTGTGTGTGTTTGTGTGTGTGTGTGTGTGTGTGTGTGTATGTATGTGTGTGTATATGTGTGTGTGTGTGTGTGTGTATATATATGTATGTATGTAGCTGTGTTTATATATATGTATGTGTGTATATATGTAGTATGTGTGTGTATATATGTATGTATATATACATATGTATATACATATGTGTGTGTGTGTGTGTATATAAATTATATGTGAATTTCCAGCCTCTAGGAATGTGTGTGTGTGTGTGTGTATAATCTAATTATCTAATATTTCATACTTACACCTAGTAACTGCTGAAAATGTCCTCTTGTACATTGACCTTGACGTCTCTGCAGATGATCACTGGTCAGAGGAGATAAGATATTTGAGATCTTTTGGTTCTCATTAGCAATTTTTGTCAACAAAGTGTCCCTATAGTAATTAGGAATGAGTTGCTCCTGGATAATTTTAACTTGAAAAAGGATGAATAACGAAAACTTGCTTCGTCACTGTTTATTTACCGCTATCTGGCTAAGAAGAGGGCTGCCACAATGGCCCTGGCAATGAATAAAGAACATTGGATAAATAATAAAAAAAATTTAGGGCCAGCAGGTGACATAGTGGTTAGGGCACCAGATTCAACATGACCTGCTCCTCAGTTTGAGTCCTAGGCCCAGTGATTTGAAAAACACTTGAGGTTTGTGTGCATGTATGTGCAAAATCCTGAGAAGAGAATGGAAGAGAAAGTATTGTAGTCTTTCTGTCTCTGTGTTTTTCTCTCTATATCTCTCTTCAGCAATCAAATATGCCCTATAGCAAAAAATAACAGGCAAAAAATGATCATAGAAGAAATAGTAAACCTTCAAATATATTTGACTATCAAATTAAAAAGTCACTATATTAGCTAACAATGTATTATACATGTATCTCTTGTATTACTATATTAAAGTTGTTTTGTGATAGTAATGTTCTTATTTATAGTTGAAAACTATAAATATTTTTAGTGGAAAAAAAATCTTTTTCCCCTAAAATCCATATGTTGTTTTTCTTTTTTGCTATTGGTTATGTGTACTTTCTGAAAAGCCAGAGAGAGAGAGAGAGAGAGAGAGAGAGAGAGAGAGAGAGAGAGAGAGAGGGAAAGTAAGAAATCTTACCCCAGGGAGAATGGTCACGTTGCCATCCCTTCTGCTCCATTCTCCCATCAGGATTTTGAATGAGCACACACACAAGGCCAGTATGTTTTTCAAGTCACCCAGTCCAGGCTCAAGCCACAGGAGGAAAGGTGGGAATGGATTGCCTTAACTACTACATCACTTACTGGTCCCATATGTCAATTTTTTGAAATGTGAATGTGATGATATTTCTTCCCTGCATTTTGGGGAGCTAGTTGCAATTAAAATAATATTTCTGACTGCATTTAAAAATTATTTATTTATTTTAGAGAGTTTTTTTGATATAGGATGTGTGCACTTGCTGGAGAGACAGAGAGAGACAGAGAGACCAAAAGTGAGAAATCACTCCCAGGAAGGGGCCCATTATGCAATTCCCTCTCATCCATTCTCCTCTCGTGAGTCTTGGCACACATTCACAAGCACCCAGTGTGAGCTCCAAGCCAACCACTCCAGAACTTGAACTGCAGTCGATTATGTGGGAGTCCATCTATGCAACCATTATGCCATCTGCTGGTCCCTGACTACATGTAATCTAAATGTAAGAAATATATGCCTTGAATCTGATCTGTACATTCAATCTATCAAAAAAATCAGTATTTTTTCCATTCAGTTCAGAAATCCTTAATTCACACATAACAATAAATTATAAAATGCCTCTGCCCCCCGACTATTTAGCAAAGTATGAAAAATGACTAAACTTGGATTGCGTTTTACAGAAAGAATTAATATAACTAATATTCTTTTCCCACACTCCATCCTTTTTATGCTCCTCTGTAGAGCCAGCAGCTGAGCCACACAAAGGACACGTTTGACAGATAAAGAACGCAGATGCCAAGGTCTGGAATAAATTTTTTAGCATTAACATCTGTGTCTGTGCAAAGCTTTTGGCTGCTTTCTTAGTCTGATGTTTGGATGGGGCTGTTAGGTCTGTTGATTCCACAGCTAACTGTGCTAATATCTGTATAGCAAGCTCTGGTGACCTGCCCAGGAAATCAGACAGTGATAAACTAATCAAAAAGTTATTCCTGAGAATTCATCATTTTTCCTGGACAACCTATATCCTTAGGAATTGTTCACCATTTTAAGAAAAGGATCTTGAAGAAAAATATTTGCCGTATTCCATGCAAAGTAAAAATGGATACAAAGCATACTTCCCTAGGATAATCTCAAATCAATTCTTTGAAGTTTTTGGATAATTATTTTTAATATTGCTTAAAAATAACTTGCTATACACCAAATTTATTTTAGTAAAAGCAAAATTAATTCAGTTGTAATTATTTGATTGAGTTATTGAGTGACAATTAAGTTCTGAAAGAATTTACTTTCATTATTTAAACAAAGTCATCCCGATAATTTGGATATATAGAGGATATACTTCAAACCTGTAACAGACCCAAAACATTTAGTCAAGCCATCCATCAGATCCTGTTATAAAGATTTTTGTTACACTCTAAAAATAAATAATAAATAAATAAATAAATAATTCTCATATATTAAAATATATTTATATTAAATATAAAATAGTTAATATATTAAAATTAGTATAATTAAATATTTTCACAAATATATAAATATAGAGATTTTGTTCATTTTTTTTACTAGATTATACTGAAGTTAGCAAATATTTTAATGAAATATGAACTAATAATGTTATCTTAAAATTTAGTATGTTCAAGATTATGTGCAATGTACTAAAGACTATATTAACATTTATCAACACTAAACAAGATTAAAAATTGAGGGTTGATATTCCTGATCCAAGAAATGACCAATAATCTGCTCTTAAGGTATTTCTGTTCACACCCTTTTTTTTACTGTGCATTTTAAAATATTTTCTGGTTGCTCATTTTTAAAAAATAAACTGATTTTTACTATTTTATTAGTTTTTAGAATAATTTTAAAACAAAAAAAGAACACAAAACTTAAAACACACACACTCCCTTGTCCAGAACAATTTACTACTAAAGCTACCATTCTGATTAGCTGTCATTAAATTCCACATATATAAAAGTTTTGTAAAATAATCCTATGTACTTTGAAAACTGTTATAAGTACACATTTGATTCTTCTAAACATACAACTCCTGCCATAATTTTACTTAAAGCACATGTAAATAATTTTTGTTTATTAGATCTAAATTTTAGAATATGATGCAATGATTAAGATGCATGCTCTATACCTTAACCTATTCCCTAAAGACTAATTATGCTTTAGCTTTAGTGCTATTCAAATTGGTTTTTGTGTACTTAGGTTGTTTGAAAACATTGTCTTCCAAAGTGTGGAGAAATCATTTGGATGACATTGTAAACTCCTGATGCCAAGCCGGGAAATTTTCTTCCAAAGACAGCATCTGGTTCTTTGGCAAAATCCATTGGTAGTTTTTCTGCACCTCTAGGTCTGTTACATGGCTGGCTGCTTTTGAGGACCATTTTCTAGTTTACTGAAATGAAGGACTATATAAATCACTGAAACATTCTGTGATGTTGATTTAAGTACTAGTTTAGAAACTATGGCTCCATATATGAGCTAAGCATAACACTGATGTCTGTGTACTGATATACTCCCATGAACATCTGTTTCTGCAAATGCCTGCGACTGCCTAAATGTGCAAGATGAATAAGCATATTATGTGTTCAATACAAAAAAGCGTATTTGAAAGTCATTGATATTGTTTGAAAATTTATTCTTCACACATTCAGAAGTTAATTAATTGAGAAGTACCAAGCAGAAAAGAGTTGTTCAGAATCTGCTATTTCTTCTGTTAAAACTATTGAAATGAGTAGGAAAAGAAAATGTTCTGTGATATGAGGTAATATTAACACTTTAGCATATTTCTGTGTTTTCCAAAAATACCATATGTATATATGATTCTTTAAAATACTGAATTCATTATCAACAGAGTAGTTATAAGACTAGATTATTTTATCTCTGGGTAATTATAACTAATGAAATGAACTGATCTCTGACATAATATTAAATAACATGGCATGATAAATAAAAATTTATTTATTAGCACCTTCCCCTTTTGTTTGTACTCATTTTTACCTTACTTAAAAATAAAATAAAAATGATAAAGAATATGAGCTTAGATTCAGAGATACTTTTATAGTGATAGTTTACTTCACTTAACCTTTCATCTGTAGTCACTGAGATTTTTCTCTGAAAGAGCAATATCCTTAGATCCCTAATAAACTTACTTACCTTGCCTTTGATCAGAATCTTATATTTACCATAAACTCCTCTTAGTCTTGGGGATGAATACTCAAATATTGTGATGACTGTAACATAAGGAAACTGTATTTTACAATATTAATATAGCGCTTGGGAAAAGAGGAAACTTCTAGAGAGGATAGCTTCAAAAGGAAGTAAAAGCATAGACAAAAATGAAATGATTTGGTTGTTACGGGATCACAGATAAACAGCTTATTTTTTCTTGGTAAATCAGGGAAAATTTTGGTTTGGAAGTACTATTTGACCTGGATCTAAAGTATGAGTCAGAGGTATTCAAGAAGAAAACAATCTTGGTAGAACATTCTAGAAAGTTGGAAAAAATGTATAAAGTGAATGGGTTATGACAGTGTCTGGGGTTCTTGGAGAAAATCAGTTTTCTTAAACACATGCAGACATACACACATGTACACACAAGCAAGCATGCACATCCACCTACATACACACACACACACACGCACACACATACAAATTCTCCTTTCATTCCCCTAAGGAAAGATCAATAGAACTCTTTGTAAAGGTAAATGGATGACATGAATGTAAAGTTAATATAGAGAAGATCAGAAGGCAGACTCGCACCCACTTTTAGGCTTATTAAAAAGAAAATCCATAGGTGTGGAAATCCATGACACTGTGATCACTGTGATTCTCCAGTTCATGGATTTCCACACCTATGGACCTTTGTCTTAAACCAAGATAAATTTCATTGTGTTATACACAGTGGCTAGTATCTCTTAACTTCCTGGTAGATAACCCGGGCTTCTTCCAGTCTAGCCACAGCTTCTCAAATTGTCTATTCCAATGTATTAATGACTTAATATTTGGAAATATTACTTCAAAAATTTAACAACCATTTATAAAATTTAAGAAATTTAAAGCAAAAGAATGAAAGGAAGAAATCATGGGAGGAGTAGCAGAATTTTTATTTTTTTAGGTTTTTGTCATAGAGAACATGCACTCAGCAGAGAGAGACAGAGAGAGGAAAGTGAGAAATCCTCCACTGAGGGGATGATCAAAAGATAATCCCTCCTCCTCTATTCTCCTCCTGGAATTTTTTGGGCACGCACACATTTGTGCCCAGCATGATTTTCTGACTGTCAGATCAGGGCCTCAAACTACAGTGGACCATGAGGGAATCCAGTGCCTTAATCACCATACAACCTGCTGGCCTGGAAGTTGCATAATTTTAATACAAACAAAAATAGGAATTTTGAATGCATGTATCTCTTTGAAGGACATTTAAAAAACTATAAAAATGAAAGATGTCTTTAAATATAAAAATTCCAATGCATGGTCTTGAGTAGAATATGAAATATTCTCTCTCTCTCTCTCTCTCTCCCTCCAGTGAGTGTGCATGCCCTAAGGCAAAACCTCCAAAAATTAATAAAAAAAATGAAGACATATGCAGGTATATAGAAAGAATGCAACCCTCAACTATATTAAGCCATATTTTGTATGTGTATGTAGTTTAATGATTTTGTAGTTCATCTAGAGAAAAAACTTACATGAGTCTTTTGAAGAATGAAAGGTTTCATGATGTATTAAATGTATTTTTAAAGCACCCACATTTCTATTTAGTAGAATTGTTACTTTACTGAATTCTTTGCTCATCCCTGTATTCCTATTCTTTATCATGCAATCTTACAGGGGCCTGCCACTCTAATGCTAGAATCTGCCATTGCTTTGGTAGATCTTGTTCCTTTTTTTTTTTTTTTTTTTTTTTTTTTTTTGCCATAGGACATGTACACTTGAAAGAGAGAGAGAGGACATGTACACTTGTGTGTGAGAGAGAGAGAGAGAGAGAGAGAGAGAGAGAGAGAGATAGAAGGAGACTAAGAAATCGTTCCCCAGGAGGATGACCATGCTGTAATCAATTTTCCTCATTCTCTTCTTGGGGTTTGGGAAGGCATGCACAAATGCCTGGGATGATTTTCTTTTCTTTTTTTTTTTTTTTTGGAGAGGTTTTTGCTATAGGGCGTGTGTGCTCGCCAGACAGACAGAGAGAGACATAGAGACAGAAAGCGAGAAATCACCTCCCAGGGGGGATGGTCATGCCGCAATCCCTTCTCCATTCTCCTCTCGGGATCTTGGGCATGCACGCACACGCGCCCGGCATGAGTTTTAAGCCACCGGGTCTGGGACGTGAACCGCAGTCGACTACATGGGAGTCCAGAGACATAGCCATTACGCTAACTGCTGGTTCGCAACCTGGGATGATTTTCAACCTGACAGGTCCGGGACTCCAACCATGGTCAGTCATGCAGGAGTTCAGCACCTTAATCACTATGCCATCTTCTGGCCCTGATCATCTGTTTTTGAAATATGTAGCAAAACAAAGTCTTCAAACAAGTTTTTGTGCATAATCCTGCAAAAAACACAATGTGCAAGTGTTTTTCTGACTGAATGCTTTCCTATCCTTGGGTAGGTATCCAGGGGTGAAATTGCTGGATCATATGGTAGGTCTACGAAACCTCCATATTGTTCTCCACAGTGGCTGTACTAAATTACATTCCCACCAATAATGTAGGATTCCCTTTATATATACTAAAAGCCTTGCCAGCACTTTTCATTCTTTATTTTTTTAAGTCTTAATCCCTTCTGACAGGGATTAAGTGGTATTTCATTGTAGTTTTGATTTTGTTTCCCTTATGATAAGAGATGTTGAGCATTTTTCTCATATGCTTTTGGTCCTGTGTCATGTTTTCATATATTTTTTGGCTGTGTGTCATTTTTCATATGTTTTTTAGGTTTGTATGTTGTCCTTGGAGAGTTTGTTTATCTGATTTGCCCATCTTTTGATTGGATTGATTTTTTTTTTTTTTTTAAATCAGGTAAGCTGCTTGAGTTCCCTGTATACTCTGGTTATTAGTCCCTTAGCTGAGGCATAGTTGGCAAATATATTCTCCCACTCTGAGGGTTGTTCTTCACTCTAAATAGTGTTTCTTTCACTGTGCATAAGATTTTTAGCATGATGTAGTCCCACTTGTTTATTTTCAGGATTATTGCCCGTGCTTTGGGGGTCCTAGAATATCTTTGCCTACTACAATGTCTCAAATAATTTCCCTTATGTTTTCTATGAGCATTTTTATAGTTTATGGTTTTGCATTCAGATATTTTTTTGCATTTTGAGTTAATTTTTGTTTATGGTCAGACATAGGGGGTCCAGTTTTATTTTTCTGCAGATAGCTATCCAGTTTTACAGGCACCATTTAATGAAGAGTTTCTTTACCCCACTGTATTGTTTTGTGACCTTTGTTAAAAATCAGTTGGCTGTATGTTTTGGGGTTTATTTCTGGGTACTCTGCTCAATTTCATTGGTCTTCACTTCTGTCTTTGTGCCAGTACCATGTTGTTTTGATTGTCACAGCTTTGTAATATATTTTGAGGTCAGGAAGTGAGCTGCCTCCTACTTTATTCTTTTTGCACAATATTGTTATGGTTATACAGGGCCGTTTATGATTTCAGGCAAATTTTATGATTGTTTTTTCTATTTCTGTGAGTAATATTGCTGGTAATTTGATTGGAATTGCATTAAATTTGTAAAATAATTTGGATAGAATTGACATTTTGATTATATTAATTCATCTCCTGATTCCCAAAGATATAAAAAATAAAGACAACTACAGAACAATATACCTGATCAATACTGATGCAAAAGTTCTCAGCAAGATACTAGCAAACCATATCCAACAAAACATTAAAAAGATTATACACCATACTTACCTGGCAGGGGAGATACCATGATCACGAAGGTGCTTTTCCCAGGGCGAGGCTTATCCATTGCACTCCGGATGTGCTGACCCCTGCGATTTCCCCAAATGTGGGAAACTCGACTGCATAATTTGTGGTAGTGGGGGACTGCGTTCGCGCTCTCCCCTGGTATGGTGGTTTCAAAAAAAAGTATGTGATGGGACCAGCAGTTAGCATAATGACTATGTCGCTGGACTCCCATGTAGTCGACCGCAGTTCGAGTCCCGGACCCGGTGGCTTAAACTCACGCCGGGCGCGTGTGCGTGCGTGCGTGCCCAAGATCCCGAGAGGAGAATGGAGGAGAAGGGATTGCGGCATGGCCATCCCCCCTGGGGGGTGATTTCTCACTTTCTATCTCTCTGTTTCTCTCTGTCTGTCTGGCGAGCGCACACGCCCTTTAGCAAAAACCTCTCAAAAAAAAAAAAAAAAAAAAAAAAAAAAAGATTATACACCATGACCAAGTAGGTTTTATTTGAAGGAGGCAATTTTGGTTCGACATATAAATAATAAATGTAATAAAACACATTAACAGAAGGAGAGATAAAACCCATATGATTCTATCAATTAATGCAGTAAAAGCTTTTGATAAAATATAACATTCTTTCATGATTAAGGATCTCAGCGAAATCAATGTAGCAGGGACATTCCTCAACACAATAAAAACCATATATGATGAGCTTTGACAAGTCCATAGCCAACATCATGTGGAATGAGAAAAAGTTGAAAGCTTTTCCACTAAACACTGAAACAAGATAGAGCTGTGTACTTTTCCCACTCCTTTTCAATATAGTACTGGAAGTCCTAGCCAATGCAATGAGACAAGAGAGTAAAATAAAAGGTATTCAAATACAAAATGGTTAAAATAAATGTGAGACATATATTGATTATCAGTATATGATCATGTATATCAAGATTCCGAGAAAACAGAAATTCCAAAGTGCTTATATTGTATTATTTCACTTTGACGGGCAGGATGTATTTGATAAAAGAGGAGAATTTAAGGCGGGGAAGACTTTTATTTTTGGAAAGGTTTTTGCTGTAGGGCACATGCACTCACCAGAAAGACAGATAGAGACAGAGAGACAGAAAGGAGAAATCACCCCCTAGGGAAATGACCATGCTGCAATCCCTTCTCCTTCATTCTCCTCTCGGGATCTTCCGCACGCATGCACATGTGCCTGGTGTGAAGTTTACGCCACTGGGTCCAGGACTCAAACCCCGGAAAACTACATAGGAGTCCAGTGACATAGCCATTATGTCAACTGCTGGTCCCATGGAAGACTTTTATCTGGGATAAATTGTCATGAACTGGGGCTGTTCTTTCATATCATTTTCCTGCTCTCATAGACTTTCTTGTGGATTCTTTGAAGTAGATTATTCACATTTAATTATTGATAAATCTGAAAAACTGAAATGAATACCTCATAGAAGAACTGAGAAAGACTAATGAAAATGTCTTTATTTTGAGTATCAGTATATCATTATTAATATATTGCTGAATGTTAAAGTATCTGAATTGTTGAATGATTTAAGAATTTGAAGTCAAAGAACTTAGTCTGAATTGAGAAATTGTACTTCTGATCAATGAAATCTGAGAATAACATAAAGATTATTTTTTAATATATAAATGAGCACAATAATTTTATTATTTTAAGATACTGCAGGAATCAATCCAAAAATCATGTAAAGATTTTTGGTATATATTAATATTTATATAGATAGTATTGTGGATATATAAAGATAAATATATATATATATATATATATATATATTTACAAATAGGTAGATAAACATATCTTCCTACATGAATGAGTTAGATAATATGAAGTCTTTGTACCAATAAGTAGCCTAATTTTGCTTCTCCAATAAATTATTTGTGAATAGTTTCAAACTTAAATAACCAGAATTCATTGTTTCCTTTAATTTGAACACCAAGGTTATAGTCATTACTGTTAAAGCAATAACTGATTTTGCGTTAGAGTTTTTCTTTATCCAGGAATGATACAAAATTCAGAAATAAGACAACTGTGAATAATAAAGAACACTCAAGTACATCAACTCCAGATCATAATTTTCTACATTATTTGAAATAATATAGTCAATGTTGTTTGTGAGATCAGTGTATAAATATTTATAAAACTATAGTAAGCTTCAATTAATTTAGATTTTTCAGCATTATCTGGAAATATACTTTCATGAAAGATGAACTTAACAAGTCTATCTAATCTCACTATAGTGTCTAGTATCTGTTTAGGGGGAAAAATGTTTACTTATGACAGGAAAGATACATAAAATTAGATAACAATTTAGAAAATAATTATCATGATAATTATTATAGACTTTTAATTATCCCTTATTGTACACATGTCTCTGTTTAAATATTGATTAATGCACACATCTTTTCAATTTTTGTGTATGGTGTAAACAACTTCAAGGATTAAACTGATCTATTGGTTTATGTCAGATAACCTTGACTGAGAATATGAGAATTTTTTAAATACCATTTTATTATTTCTTGACATGATAATGTGTGCACTAAAATTTACTTTCCAAAGCATTTCATGTAATATTCTTCAATTTAATAAATTTTTCTCTTAAAATGTTCTCTCAATATACAAAAATTATAACATTGTGAGATAGATATGATAGTTAATTTCTAGTAATTACTAAATAATATATACATATAGCAAAACATCATGTTGTATGCCATACATATATATGAATTTTATTTATTAATTATACTTCAATAAAGGAAAAAGATTGTTAGAGTAGTCAATTTAAGATTATTATAGTTTTGTAATATAATGCAATATCCTGACTAAAACACAGTAGATTATGAAATCTATTCAATATAAATTATTTATTTATTACTTATATTTTAATTTGCTAGAGGATACATGTGCTTGCCAGAGAGAGAGAGGGAGAGAGAGAGAAAGTAAGAAAGCACCTCTTCCTTGGGGTATGATCATGCCACAATCCCTTCTCCAGCTTTCCTTTCAGGATTTTGGGCTTGCACACATACACACTCAGCATATTTGTCTGGCTAAAGAGTCCAGGACTCAAAGTGTGTGTGTGCCCATGTGTGATCCAGCTGTCTTCACCACTATGCCACCATCTGGCCCAAATTATCTTGAAACAAGTATTCTATGAAAAAATAATCATGATTGCTAGGATTTCTATGCCAATATTACTTAATAATAAAAAATTGACAACGTGAAATACTTAAAGCAATGTGAATAGGCAATTGACACTTTTCAGTGGTTCAGAACGAAACTTTTTAGATCTACTTATGCTTTTTTTTCAATTTTATAACTGGCAAATTTAAATATTATTTTATAATATAGCAAATACAGCATCTCTCGTTAAGTACTTTGCACATGAAGTTCCCTCATTGAATCCCCACTATAACCAGTCAGATGAGTATTCTTATTTATTTTCCATTCTCTAGGAAAAAAAAAAAAAAAAAAAAAAAAACTGAGACATTTGAGTGTTACCCAACTTGTTGCAATTTGCTCACCTAAAAATTAGCTGAGCAGGAATAAAATCCTATCAATCTTGAGTCCAGAGTCCATACTCTTGACAGTTACACTAATAGTTATTGATGGAATACACATAAAAGTTCTCAAGATTGTCCCACAGTAGAGCAAAATCCAAGTTTATAAGAAGTTGATTTGATCAACTCTTGTAACCTAGACAGAATTAATTTTTATTCAGTGGAAATCTTTGGTCTGAAAACATTCACTTCACTTTTGAAACACACACTCATAAAAATCAGCAATACATAGAATCTTAAATTAAAAAATAAGTATTCAGTACTATACTCTTAAATTTGTGCTACTTATTTACTTATTTATTTTCTTAAATATCTTTAAGTTGTTCAGGAAAGAAAAAATATTTTTAATCCTGATGCATTCACTGATTTGGAAAATATGAAGTGATTGGCCCGGAAAATTATTTAAAACAGTAAGTAGTTTATGTTTTGTGAGGTTTCTTAGTGATTATTTTTTTGGTGTCTATTCACAGATGATTATACATTTTACAGTAAAGAGGTGAAATAAAGTTGGACTTCAAGCAACTTTCAAAATGTGTGCGTTAAAATTGAGGAAGGGAGATGTATCATATGATCTCGTCTTTAGAAAAATAAAGAAAAAATAAAATCACATTAAAACATGCAGTTTTTCTTTTAGGTCCGTATTTTTACAAAGACCGTTTTATAAGACACCTTTCCCTAATGTTAATTGTACTTGTGTTTTTCTGTTCTTGAAGAAGGAGCATTAAGGGCAAGCTCTGGGGCCTGATTGTTAAGGCAGTTGGATCCAACTCAAGTAATTCGAGTGGGATTCTAGAGCTGGCAACTGGAGAAACACTTCAGGTTTATGTAGATGTGTACCCAAGATCCAGAAAGAGGTTAGAGAAGGAGGAGAAGGGGTTATAATGTGGCGCAATCATTCCCCATGTGGAAGTGCTCTCTCCCTGTCTGTGTGTCTGTCTTTGGTGAACACACAGACTCTCTAGGAAAAAAAGTAAAAAAAAAAAAAAAAAAAAAAAAAAAAAAAAAAAAAAAAAAAAATTATTCCTTCAGTTTCAATCAAACTAAAATTTTTAAATCGTCACTGAAAATTTAAACTCCAACAAAAACTTAGAACTATGAAATAATCCTATTTTCCAATTTATATTAAGCAGACCAAAGAGGGGATATTATTAACAGGAAAACGTTAACTGGTTCTTGTTTGCTTTGTTCTTGTTATTACATTTTTTTTTTTTTGAGAGGTTTTTGCTATAGGGCACGTGCGCTTGCCAGACAGACAGAGACAGACAGAGAGACAGAAAGTGAGAAATCACCCCACAGGGGGGATGGCCACGCCGCAATCCCTTCTCCTCCATTCTCCTCTCGGGATCTTGGGCACACACGCACATGCGCCCGGTGTGAGTTTAAGCCACAGGGTCCGGGACTCGAACCGCGGTCGACTACATGGCAGTCCAGCGACATAGCCATTATGCTAACTGCTGGTCCCTGTTCTTGTTATTGCATTTGATAGCAGATAAAGGGTAGTGAGGGAGGATATTCTGATTCATAACATCTCAATATATACTTCAGACTATGATTAATTACAGTATATAAATATGTTTATTTAGACACAGGAAAGGGTATTATTATTTTAAATATGAATGGCATCTTCAGCTTGAGGGTTTTCTGATCTCCATAGCACATACAGAAATTTTTTTTAAAATGTATTCATATATTTTTAATTAGAGAGATTTTTGCTATGCAGTGCATGCTTGGGTCAGAGAACCAGAAAATGAAAAATCACCACCCGCCAGGGTATATGGCCATGTCGTATTCCCTTCTCCATTTTCTTCTCAGGATTTTGAGCATGCATACACACATGCCTGGCATGAGTTTTAAGTCACTGGGTCTGGGACTTGAACTGTGGTTGACTATGTGGAACCTAACAACGTAACCATTGTGCCATCTGCTGGTCCCAAAATGTATCTATATTATCAAAGTCAGTTCACTTGAGTTGTGGCATTTCTTTCTTTCTTTTTTTTTTTTTTTTTTTTTTTTTTTAAATTATTTTATTTAACTTTATTTATTTATTTAATTTGACCAGTGAGGGACAGAGTAGAGTGAGAGAGAGAAGGAAAGTGAGAAAGCAAGAGCCAGGTCCGGGCCACAAACCGCAGTTAGCCATGTAGAAGTCCAGCACCCTTAAACTCCATGCCACCTGCCGACCCTAAATTGTGTCATTTCTACTGTGCAGAATTAAGTATACACTAATGGTATTATAATAATGTATCTCAGAGAATTTTTTTTTTTTAGAGGTTTTCGCTAGAAGGGCGCGTGCGCTCACCAGACAAACAGAGAGAGACAGAGAGATAGAAAGCGAGAAATCACCCCCCAGGGAGGATGGTCACGTTGCAATCCCTTCTCCTCCATTCTCCTCTCGGGATCTTGGGCACACACGCACACACACCCGGCGTGAGTTTAAGTAGCCAGGTCCAGGACTCGAACCACGGTCGACTATGTGGGAGTCCAGCAACATAGCCATTACGCTAACTGCTGGTCCCTCTCAGAGAATTTTAAAAGAACTTTTTTTAATGTTAAATTAACTTTATCACGTGGTAACTCGCAGAATTTACTTCATTGCAAAAAGGTCTTCTGACTTCATTAATTTACAAGGTTCTTCAACATACATGGATTCCTTAAATTTATTGAAATAGTCTTGCATTTTATTTGGTGATATCTTTAAAATTATTTTACTTTGAAGTGAAAAAATAAACAATAGTGGTTAAATTTTACACATTTGAAATTTTAATCTAAGTATGAAAACAGGGTTTGTTTGCTTTCTATAATTCTGATACAACCTCACTATCACACTATAAAAATATTTTATTTATTTATTTATTTATTCATTTATTTATTTATTTATTTTGGAGAGGTTTTCACTACAGGGTGCGTACACTCTCCAGAAATGCAGAGAAAGACAGAGAGATAGAAAGCAAGAAATCACCCCCTAGGGGGATGGCCAAGCCACAATCCCTTCTCCACCATTATCCTCTTGGGATCTTGGGCACGCACGCACACATGCCCTCCATGAGTTTAAGCCACCGGGTCCAGGACTCAAACCTCAGTCGACTACATGGGAGTCCAGTGACATAGCCATTACGCTAACTGCTGGTCCTAAAATGTTTTAAATTACTAATATTAATTCAGAAGTGAACAATGACGTTTCATTGTTTTACAACACTATAACAATACAATAAAATGTTATAACTTATAAATATATCGACTTCTATAGAAGCATCTCAATAAAAATGATTAGCTAATAAAAGAGTATATCCAGGTTACATCTATAGCTAAATGTGTTCAGAATGAATTATAAGGAATTATCATTATTTTCATAGTCAATTCAGTATCAGCCAGGACAAAGTCTTAGAAACTAGGTAATTATTATTATTACTGGATTATAGCAACTCTCCATCTGCAATGGAACTTTGGAATTACTCATCTGGTCACTTCTTGTCTACTCTCAGTTTATGTATAAATGTGTGTGTGTGTGTGTGTGTGTGTGTGTGTGTGTATATATATATATATATATATTTAGAAAAATATACATGACAGTTCAAAATGCATGTTGAACCAATGTTTAAAGAAAAACTCAGCTCACACAGAACTAACTTTATGTGTGTAAAGTTCAAAAACCTAAATGATCGGTTCATAAATCTGAAATTGAATTACTGATGAATATGGTGAATTAGTGAAGATTGGACTGCTTGTTGTGTCTTTGTAAATAGAACTTTCTGCAATAAAGACCCCAACTTCCATTAAAGAGTTATATGTTATATGACCCTCTCATGGCTCTGAGTAGATAGAGAACACTATAATAACTTTTTTAAATTAATTAATTAATTTATTTCTTTTTGTATATACATTAAATTGCATTGTTTAGCTTACAATGTGAGCATTTCAATATGTGAACATTTCTCCCAAGTCCCGTTGATCAAAATATCTTCAACCGATAGCACCACACTTCCCCATCCTTCCAATGTTCTACCTCCGTATCCCTTCTCCAAATGTCCTTCATTAGAGTATAATAACTTTTTACTTTCCAGAAATGTTATGTAAAATCAGACCCTGTCATTCATAATCAATTTTTTTTTTTTTGGAGAGGTTTTTGCTATAGGGCGCGTACGCTCGCCAGACAGACAGAGAGAGACAGAAAGTGAGAAATCACCCCCCAGGGGGGGATGGCCACATCGCAATCCCTTCTCCTCCATTCTCCTCTCGGGATCTTGGGCACGCATGCACACACGCCCTGCGTGAGTTTAAGTCACCGGGTCCGGGACTCGAACCGCGGTCGACTACGTGGGAGTCCAGCAACATAGCCATTACGCTAACTGCTGATCCCCATAATCAAATTTGTAAGAAAAGTTACAGTGCCAGATATGCAACCTATTCCTAAAATTATTTATGATGTTCATAACGTTTGTTTGAAATGTATAGTAGATATTTAACTTGTTAATATATTTTAGCTATAATATAATTAATAATCATGTAGCTACATAAGTAAAAGCAAGTAAACAGGATACAATTGATGATACAAAATGGAGAGATAAGAATTAATATAATTTAGTAAAAATAATGTATTTTGTTTTTCTTTCCAAAAGAGAGAAAGGGAAAAAAGAGAAAAGCATTTCTGACAGTCTTACTCTACTGCGATGTTCCTGTGTCAGTATCCCACTTAGCTAGGATTACAGTGGATAACAGTCACACCTGGTGTATTTAGATTGGCAGAAGAACCTAATTTGTGTCTCCCACGTGGCTTCACAGTATACACAAAATATGTAATACTATACAAGGTCTTATGATTAGAAAAAATGTTATTAACCTTATTATCCTCAAATTCTAGAGAAATATGAAAATTTCTGAAAAAGTTTGGGATCAGCACATGGTGTAATGGTTATGTCACTGGACTCCCATGAAGTTGACCGCAGTTCGAATCCCAGATCTGGTGACTTGAAACACGCTGGGCACAAGAAAGGATTGTAATGTGGCCAACACCTCTGAGGGGGTGATTTCTGACTTTTTGTCTCTCTTTCTCTCCAGCATGCACCCTATAGCAAAAGTCTTTCTTAAAAAAAGTTTATGGAAAATACATATTATGAAAAAAAAATGCATAAACTTTAATATATTTTGCACTAAAATAATCTTGTGCTTCAATTCCATTTTTTCCACAAACTTTTTAATTCCCTAGTAGATTGAGACAATTGTATTTTATGATCAATTATTTCAAAACTTTCATGAGAATTTTCTTTCCCTTTGTTCAAATCCTAATGATAATGGAATCTAAATCATAAAATTCCTGACAATTTCTTGTTACATATAATATTTATAGGACTACCTACAGAATTTTCTGCTTTTTTTGCTGATATTTTCCACCAATTACATTAATATTTTGTCAAGTATAATAATAAATATAGCCATGTACTCCATAAGAGAAAATTTTATTTCCAAAATTGATGTGTTTGGGCACATCAAATCAAAATGCATAACCAAAAATGGGACCAGTATGTGGCGTGGTGGTTAAGGTGCTGGACACTCCCACATGGATGACAAGGGTTCGAGTCCTGAATCTGGTGGCTTGCTTTCTCACTTCCTCTTTCTCTCATTCTCACCCTCTATCTCTCTCTGGTCAAACTAAATAAATAAATAAATGAATAAAATAAAATAAATAATTATTTTTAAAAAATGCATAACCAAAATTGAGTTTACTAGAAAAGACAAAAAAAATACATCAACAAAGATCACCTTTTTTTTATAATTCAAAAGCACTATTATGTTGTTACAAAAGCAATTGCAGTTTCAGAAGATGAATTTTAATTCATCATATCTAGGTTCAAACTCATCTTTATTAATCAAAGTAGGAACCGTTACAGTCAACTTATTTTTGCCAGGAAGAATTAAGTTTATTTATTACTGTAGTATAAACATCCATGCTTTAGGATTCAATGGATTCTTCTGTATCTTCCTAATTATGGAAGCGTTTTTCTCACAGAAAGCTGTCAAGATGCTTGTAAAAGTTCTAGTCAGTTAGCAGAGGTCAAGTGAATCTTATAAAGGAGACAAAACTTTGTAACCCAATTTGTTCGACTTTTGAAGTGCTGATGGTCAAGGTTGTCTTTGGGTTATTTTCATTGGCCAAGGCCGACTGCAGATATTGCAGTTTTCAGTAGATCTCATTAATTTGTTGAGCAGAATTCTCAGGTGTGGTAGTTTCACTGGGATTCAGAAAGCTACAGCGCATCAGGCCCCACCGAACAGTGGCCATGCTGTTTTTGGTGCAAGCTTGGTTTGGGGAAGTGATTTGCAGCTGCTTTTCCATTCAGTCAGTGAGCTAGTGGTCATCACTGGTTGTATAAAATCCACATTTTCTTGCACATCACAATCCATTCAAGAAATATTTCATTGTTATGTCATGGAATAAGAGAAGATGACACTTCAAAATGATGATTTTTTTTTTCTTTTTCATTTCTGGTCAGTTCACAAGGTACCTACTTATTGAGCTTTTTCACCTTTGCAATTTGCTTCAAATGCCAAATAACCATGGAATGGTCATTCTCGAGTTCTTCCAGACTTCTCATGCACTTGTAAGAGGATCAACTCTGATGATTGCTCGCAGTTGGTAGTTGTCATCTTCTGATGGCCAGCCACTATACTCCTTATCTTTAACACTCCACTCTTTGCAAAACTTCTTAAATTACCATGGCATTGTACATTAGTTAGCAGTTCCTGGGTCAATTTGTTGCAGATGTTGTGAGCTGTCTCTACTGCTTTCTGACACATTTTATATTCAAATTAAAAAATAGCTTGCATTTTCTTTTTGTCTAACATCATTGCTATAGTCTAAAATACATGTAAAATAAGAGCAAGTAATATAGTCATTAGCAAAATAAATAAGTAAAGTGAGAATGTGCATTAATATGATGTATAACATAACCACATTTATTTAAGAATGTATCCAATATCAAATAGCAAATTTCAACCATGCAAAATCATAATTACAGTTGCAGAAATCTAATACATCAGTTCTTTTAAGGCGACACTATTTTTAAACCACAGGGTGCATACTCATGAATTTATATTACTTTGTAAAAAGAAAAAAGATCATTTAGAAACCCAGGTACATTGGAGACCTAATCCTGAAGCACTGAAATATCTTCCCAAAAATAACTTATAAATTAAAATATATGTGTACATTTATCAATACATGAAAACATACAATTAAAATATGGTTATTCCTGAAATTGACAGATGGAAATGATCTGTGAAGAATTTGAAAAATAATGTATCCCTCTAAAGATCTTTGGCACAAAACCCACAATTGGGAAAAAATATTAGTATTTAATCATTTGTCTTTTCTTCTTTTCCTTAAACCTTACTTATTTCCTTTTCTACTGGATCATAATAGTTGACTATTAAAATGCCTTTACCTGTCTATTCTGGGCTTTATCTTTGCTCCTTTCTTTTCCCTAAACCCTTTAAACCCTCTCATAAGGATTATCCCCAGCTCATCTTCATGTATAAAGTGGATATAAGGTCACAAATAATACTGTTTTATTTCTCATATATTGGAACATCAGAGAAACTCAAGGTTGTCAGAAATAACAGCAATGAAAAAAGTGCTGCGATTAATGGCACAGAATATGGGCCAAATATTTTTTCATAAAGCTATACAGACTCCACTTCATGATTATTCTTAATTTTATGGTCTATGCATCCATGATGAAACCAATTAAATTCAAAACAAAATTGATGCCAGACATTTACTTTTGCAATAGTTATCCAACCTTTCCAAGAATTCAAAACAAATCCTTTATCTGCTTATATTTTACGAAGAGTCAAATGTGGCAAGATATCAGTTATGATCAGATGCAATGGATTTTATGTGTTGTAGAATGATTTCTAGCCCAGACTAATGTACTAATCTCAATTTATCCATGGCTATGTACCAAATAGTGAATAAATTACCCAAGCTATAGATACAAAGAAAGTAACATAAATTTGTTAATTAAAGTATGCTTAGACTACTATTAAAATAACATTGGATACTGTGTTGGCTAGTTGAAACAATGCATGTACAATAGTCTTTCCTTAAACGTATCAGTAAAAGTGGAAAATTAAATCAAGAAAATAAAATTACTGTATGGACTGGCTCAGTGGACTGGGGTGAAGCTACTGCTTTCCACATGGCTAATCTCGTGAGAAACACACTGGACATGTGTACATGTGTGTCCAAAATCCTAAAAGGAGGGGGAGATGGAAAGAGTAAATTGCCATGTGACTATTCCCTATAGGGATGCTTTCTCATCTCTCTGCTTCTCACTGAACAGTGCGTGCCATCTCTAGAAAAAAAAAAAAACACTCTATTATTACCCATAAGATTATCATCTTGACTAGGTTCAACACAAACGCAAACTGAAAGCTACTGCTTTCCACATGGCTAATCTCGTGAGAAACACACTGGACATGTGTACATGTGTGTCCAAAATCCTAAAAGGAGGGGGAGATGGAAAGAGTAAATTGCCATGTGACTATTCCCCATAGGGATGCTTTCTCATCTCTCTGCTTCTCACTGAACAGTGCGTGCCATCTCTAGAAAAAAAAAATCACTCTATTATTACCCATAAGATTATCATCTTGACTAGGTTCAACACAAACACAAACTGAAAGCAAAGTATTTTCCTATTATATCTTACAACATTTGTGGTTTTTCTTCTTTTTTTTTTGTGTCCTTTCAGCTATCAGAAATATAAGTAAGATGCTTGAAAGTTTAAATATAGTTTTTTCTATAAGCAGACTACCTTAGTATTGCATCAGTAAAACATAAACCTTTATAGAAAACGTGGCTTCCTTGAGTATAAGTTGGATTTGAAGAGAAGAACTGAAATAGCCTTAGTTTAACTAACTGGACTTTCTAAAAGATGTACAACAAAAATTCTTACCCAGAGTAAAAATCTTACTAGGCCAGAAGGAATTACAATCACTAGGTTTCTTGGAAAATACATGAATAACTACAAATGACTTCCACGGATAACTGAAAGTTACTTATTGATGTCAATGTAATATTAGACTTTATAAAAATTTCATTTTATTTTATTTTTATGTTTTTGTCATAGGACACTAGGACACCTGCATTCACCAGAGAGAGACAGAAAAGGAGAAAGAGAGAAAGTGAGAAATAACTCCTGGGGTGGCGGGGGGGGGGCATGGCCATGTCACAATTCCTTCTTCTCCGTTGCCCTCCTAGGATTTTGGGCATATGCCCACATATGACATGACCAGCATGATTTTCAGGACATGAACTAGTCAGCCGTATGGAAATCTACAGCCTTAAGATCTATGTAAATGCATGTACAATAATGAAATTACCTGTTTCTTCTATCTTTGCTTGGTCTTGCTAATAATGTAGAAAAATGTGGTGTTTATATTTTTAGGAGTGGATTCTTATTTAACCTTGAATTTCCTCAAAGTACAATAGAATATTTCATAATTCTATTTTGATTGGGCAATTTCAGTAATTTATATTTTATTGAATTTTAACATTTTTTTTCTAAGGTAAAAATCTATTCTCTAATAAATCTTTTTAATATTTTTATTTCATGCTATCTAAAATGTTAAATCATTTTTTGTTACTAGTATTGCTCATTTGTGACAACATTAAAATCTTTTTTATACATTCCCAGAATATAGAATCTTTTAATATGTTCTCCAGTGTATGTCAACTTAAAATTGCAGGCTCTGGCACACAAAATCAATTAGACAGGGGGCATCGTTTAAATATGTTACCTAAACAATTTGTATTTCCAGTTTGAATAGCCCATATATTAAATTTGCTACAAATGAAATGTTTCCACATAGAAGAATATACTGTGTAAGTGTCTAACAATAAAAACACTCTTGCACTCACACTTCCAACTCCTTTGGCTTGCTTTGCAATTGTCTAGCCTTTAATAACTCTTGAATTACTTTTCTTTTTTTTTCATTTTTTTATTATTTTATTTCTTTTTTTGTATATACATTCAATCGCATTGTTTAGCTTACAATGTGAGCATTTCAATATGTGAACATTTCTCCCCAGTCCCATTGATCAAAATATCTTCAACCGATAACACCACACTTCCGCATCCCGTCAATGATCTACCTCCATATCCCTTCTCCAAATGTCCTTCGTTAGGCCCCACTTCTCCACATACACCTCATATGACAGTCACACCCATCTCTTTTGTTTGTAGAGCCATTAGTCAATCAGTTTCAGTCATAGAGTGCAGACATTTGGTATATGTTAAGTGGGGACATACAATGTCTCTCCTTCATAGCCTGGCTTGCCTCACTCAGCAGTAAATCTTCCATGTTTTTCCACTTTCTGTCAAAAGCCAGGGTTTTGTTGGTTTTTATGGCTGAGTAGTATTCCATAGAGTATATGTGCCACAGTTTTTCAATCCATTCCTCCATACGAGGGCATTTGGGTTGGTTCCATGACTTTGCAATCGTGAATAGTGCTGCAATAAACATCGATGAGCAAGCACCTTTCCAATGAAGAATTCTTCTGTCCTTTGGGTAGATACCAAGGAAGGGGATTACTGGATCATATGGTAGATCTATTTGTAGATTTTTGAGGAATCTCCAAATTATTCTCCACAGTGGTTGGACCAATTTACATTCCCACCAGCAGTGTAAAAGAGTTCCCCTTTCACCACACCCCCACCAACATTTATCATTTTTTGTTTTTTAAATCTTAGACATTTTGACTGGGGTTAGGTGGTACCTCATTGTTGTTTTTATCTGCATTTCCCTTACGATGAGGGCTGTTGAACATTTTTTTATATGCCTTTTGGCTATTCATATGTCATCTTTAGAGAGTGTTTTATTCAACTCCTTCTCCCATCTTTTAATGGGATTGATTGTCTTTTTTCCAAACAGCTTCTTTAGTTCCTTGTGTATTCCGGTTATTAGTCTCTTATCTGATGCAAAATTTACAAAAATATTTTCCCAATCTGAGGGCTGTCGATTCACACTAATTACTGTGTCTTTTGCCATGCAGAAACTTCTTAGTCTGATGTAATCCCACTTGTCTATTTTGGGGATGATCGACTGTGCTTTGAAGGTCTTATTTAAGAAGTCTTTCCCGACACCAATGTCTCCCAGAGTTTCCCCAGTGTTTTCCAGGAGCAGCTCCATAGTTTGAGGTCTTAGATTTAGATCCTTGATCCACCTTGACTTGATTTTTGTCAAAGGTGAAAGGTAGGGGTTCAGATTAATCTTTCTGCAAGTGGAAATCCTGTTTTTCCAGCACCACTTGCTGAAGAGGCTTTCCTTTTCCCACTGGATTGACTGGTACCCCTTGTCAAAGATCAGTTGACTGTATGTTTGGGTATTTATTTCTGGGGACTCTATTCTGTTCCATTGGTCCACCTGTCTGTTTCTGTGCCAGTACCATACTGTTTTGATTACCACAGCTTTGTACAAGTCCATAGCATTTCTATATACGAATAACAGGCAGACGGAGATAGAACTGAAAAAAGTTATTCCATTTACCATAGCCACCAAAAGTATTCGATATTTAGGAATAAATCTAACCAAAGAAGTTAAAGACCTCCACAAGGAAAACTATGAGAAGCTAAAAAAAGAAATTGAAAATGACACAAAAAAAATGGAAGGACATCCCATGTTCATGGATTGGAAGAATTAATATAATCAAAATGGCAATTCTACCCAAATTGCTCTACATATTTAATGCAATGCCAATCAAAGTACCAGACACATTCTTCACAGACCTAGAAAAGACAATCATAAAATTTGTCTGGAATCATAAAAGACCCCATATTGCCAAAGCAATTCTACACAAGAAGAATGGAGTGGGTGGGAGCTCACTCCCCTACCCAAAAGCTGAATTGCTTTTCTGTACTACAATCCATGTGATTACTCTCCACATTCTTGAGTCAACTTTGACACTTCTTTCTCTCTTATATTCTCTATACAACTTGTAATCAAGCTGTTCATCTTAATTCCTAAATACAGTCTACTTTCGTACTTTTCTTCTCTATGGGCTTATCTCTGCACTAACATTGATCAGTTTGTAAATAGTGCTAACCAGTGGAGCAAAAAGAATGGTTAAAAGGCAGAACTGGTCATTGGATTGTGGTCCATAAAACCCTGCATTGTATTCTCTTTAAACTGTTCATATCGGCCAATGTACTTTAAGTGACCCATGTTCTCCTTTCTCCCTCTCCACAGTGACTTTCAATTCCAATTTCCTTCCTGCCTCACAGGTTTAGCACATACTTGGAATAATCTCTTTCCATGTTTTTCTCTATGTCTTGTTCTTTTTTTAAAAAAATAATTAAGTAATTGGGGCCAGTAGATGGTGGAGTTAAAGTGCCCGACTCCTACATGACTAACAGTGGTTTAAGTTCCAGTCCTGGCATCTTGAAAATTACTCTAGGTGCATGTGCATGCTTACATGGAATCCAAGGAGGAGAATGAAGAAGAAGAGATTGTAGCATGGTCATTCCCCTGGGGGATGATTTCTCTCTTACCATCTCTGGTGAGCCATGCACCCTATGGTAAAATCCCTACAAAAAATTAAGTCATTATTTTTATTGCCAGAGTTGAGTAATCTTCCCAGAGATTGAGGAAAAAAAGAAAAGCACCTCCGCCTCCATGGGACATGGTCACACCAGTCTTTTTTCCTTAATTTCTCTATTTGTTTAGGATTTGGGGCACCGATACACACATTCCTGCATGATTTTTAGCTGCCAGAGCAGAGATTTAAACCACATTCAGCCATGTGGGGTCCATTGTACTATGGAAACCAGCTCACAAATATGATTGCTTTAAGGATGTCTTAGAACTATATACACTCCTAGGAACCAGCAGGTTACATGGTAGTTAAGGTGATGGACACTCTCACATGGCTGACCACAGTTTGAGTCCCAGACCTGGTGATTTCCTTTCTCTCTCTCTCTCTCTGTCTCTGTCTCTCTCTCTAATCAAATTAAAATAAAATGAATAAATACATAAAATTAATTAAATAATTATTTTTTTAAAAAGAACCATATACAATCTCCTTAAGGTACCCACTTCTATAGCACAAGTGTTAGTTAGTATGTTATTATTTAATTATTTGTATATATTTGCTACATCAGACCATGTAAGGGCAAGGTTCATGTATTCATATGATTGTTCTATAGATGCAGTTTAGTATATATACATATATTTGAGAGGTTTTTGCTATAGGCCACGTGCACTCTCCAGAAAGACAGAGAGAGAAAGAGAGACAGAAAGAGAGAAATCAATCCACAGAGGGGACGGCCACACTGCAATCCCTATGTTTCCATTCTCCTTTTGGGATCTTGGGCACACATGCACATGTGCACAGCGTGAGAGTTTAAGCAACCAGGTCTGAGACTAGAACCATGGTCGACTACATGGGAGTCCAATGACATAGCCATTATGCCAACTCACCCATTTGAATGAATGAGGAAGTAAGTAACTAGGGCTATATTTGTTTCAAATACTTGAAATTTGAGAAATATATACTTTTACTTTTTTAAGTGTTATTTTATTTAACTTTATTTATTTATTTATTTAGATTTGACCAGAGAGAGACAGAGTGAGAGCCAGTGAGAGAGAGAGAGAGAAAGTAAAAAAACAAGCTGCCAGGTCCAGGTTTTGAACCATGGTCAGCCATGCAGAAGTCCAGTGTCCTTAACCACCATGCCATCTGCTGGCCCCCATACTTTAAGTTTTAAACAGTGACTTGGTAATAAGCTCTTTCTCCTTTCTGGAAGTCACATTTTGGTAGGAAAATGCAAGCTTATAAATAGTGGCTCTAACAACATAATAATGATGGAAAGATAATAGTAAGCAATGAATGATGCAGTAATTGTGAAGAATGCGCTACTCTCCGCAGAAACTGTCTGGAGCTTACATTATAGCATTATTTGTAGCTAAATTTTAAAAAGGGGTTATTTTAACTATATCAAGATGAGTGACTTTCTATTGTTCAGAGTTTACATTCAGAAATCCTTATGCAATCATGAATAAATTTGCATAAATATATGAGAAAAAGACTGGAATAAATTACCCCATGTCCGTCATTTTCAAAAATGGATAAAAACGCAAAATGATGTACCTCTGCCAACCCCTCACCCCCACCAATACATAACACATGTCAAGGATTCAATAGTTAAATTATTTTCGTTGCATAAATCACATGATTTAGTTCTTCTAGTTAATTGTTCCAGAAATTTTTTCTTTTTTTTTTTATTGAACTTACAGCAAATGTGTTCTTGAAAAATTATTCCTGTTGTAGAAAATTTGGAAAGAGTCCTAGAACACCCAATTATGCAAGAGTTATGGCTCATATAAGGGACACCTACTGTTTTAAAGGGGAACATGGGATTTATAAATTTTCCACAAAGGAAGTTCTGTCTGAAAGATTTAATGGGACTGGGACTTGAACAAAAGATATTTGTTCTGTTTTTTTTGTTGTTTTTCTGACACCCATTTTGTCAACACCAATTAATTATTAAGTGCCATAGTGGTTTGGAATCCCAGCATAAACATTTGACTCACACCTTCTGAATCTGCCTAGTGTACAGTCTAAGAAGTGTGCGAAGTGTTGGGCATGTAGCCAGGCACTATCCATCCCTGAATGTTTAATACTTGGAGAAGGTCCACGATATTAATACATTGCTTTCCTCATTTTAAAAGTCTATTTCCTATTTTCCTAGAGGACAGTAATTTTAAAAAGTTACTGATATATAATTCCTGGAAATTACTGTGTCTTGTTTATTGAGTAACAGAATTTCACTGAATTTAATAGCTCCGCTAAATAATATTCCTATGTCCCTAACATGATATGTTATATAATTGGAGAACTCTTGGCATTATTTTATAATATATGGTCAGCATAATTGTCTTGAATTAGATTAAAAGCTACTGAATAATTTAGAATTAAGTTGAAATTAAGCACAAACATGTATACCGTGTTGGGAGTATTTACAGAGTACATAGTGAACATAATGAAAATTTGAAATAAGTTGTTCATTAAAAAATCAAATTTTGTTCCAAAAAATTCTCAAATATTTCTAACCATGAAGTTTATTATTAGCTAGCTTATTATGTGTATTTTAAAACCATTCTTGCTGTTGTCATTTAGTAATGCATTCAGATTAGAAAACCATACTAATTTTATTTTGCTATCTGATATCATAGGCTGAGATTAATTTTAGTATACACATGACTATCTATTAAAGTAAAATATTGCAGATGCTTTATGTTTTTTTTATTTGTGCTTAACCAACACGCATTTTTTTTTTTTTCAAACTATATCCCCTGTAGGTTTGGAAGGTTAGATAAACAGACCAGTATCACTGGTTAGTAAGTCAATGATCTGTAGTAAATCTGACTCCATAGCTCATGTTTTTTTTTTTTTTTTTTTTTTTTTTCCCCAACAATACCTGCTGTCTCTGGCTACATTCACTATTCTTTTTCATTTTTGAAAAGATGTATCAGAGGGCACATCTGTCCCTTGAAAGAAACATAGATACAGAGAGTAGAACAAGAAAACATCCCTCAATGAAACGTTGTCATGCTGATATCTCTTCTCCTCCATTTTTTTATCCTGTTGGGATATTGGGAATGTACACATACATACACACATGCCTGGCATGTTTTTCAAGCTTCTAAGGCCAGGATTCAAATCAAATGACTGGCCATTGGGATCCAGCTCCCTTAACCACGAGAATACAAGACTAGCCTCACTATCTTTTAATATACTTACTTTTCTTTAATAAATAAGATATATGTAAGCATCTGAAAGATACAGATGCAGCAAGTAGTGTCAGAAATTTAAGCAAATAGGAGTTTTCTATCATCCCCTCACTAAAACTTCAGTGTTTATGAATGTTCATGACAGAAATACCTCTGTAAGAGTCCACAAGTCCAGTAGATAAGTTCCGGAACACTGCTAGAGAAGAAAATGAGAAAATTAAAGCATTTAAGGTGGTGAGAAAAATGAATTTAATTTACCAATGTCACCCCTCTCTGGGTAGCATGTCTCAATGCCAAGACGGATTCCACCGATCTACGATTTTTCATGTAAGAGAAAGTGAAGGAAAGCGGTTGAGCACCTGGCTTCCTAGATGTTGCCAAGAAATGTCTCTTTTCTCCAAGAAATCTTTCTCCTTACTGAGAATGCTGAGGTTATCAGAACAGCTAAATGCTTGCTAGAGTCTGGGAGTATAGCAAAGAGGTGGAAACTCATGGTGTCAAGGGCTCAAAACTCAAAGAAGGTCCACAGACCTTGGCCCTACCCTCACTTTGTGTACTTCATGCCTCCAGAGCTCCCACTGGCCCTGGACATTCCCAGTCTTCTCTGTGATTCACACTTCCCACCCCTCATTCCTGCTCACCACAAACCCCTGGAAACTGTGAGTGAGAGCTTTTAGGAGTGACTTACAAACATGCACATGTGGCCAACCCAATTTTTCAGGATTAGGAGAAGGCACAGAAATAAGCACTTTTGTTTGTTTTAGTACTATTACTATTACTATTTTATACATTCAATTGCTATGCATCATTCAGCTTATAAAGAGAATTTACCCAACATTAACTACACCTCAGACCAGTCCAGTTGAAAATACTATACACATTGTCAACAATAGGTAATAAACCTTTCCTGTGTCCCACTGTCTTATCTCTGTTTTTTCTCCCTAAATTCCTTCTCTACACTCTTTCCCTATCTCACCCTTCTACCACACCATTTCCAGTGTACACTACTATTTTCAATGCTCTGATGTCCTCCAATCAAGCACTTTTGGCCACTAACCTGAGAAAGGAAAGGGAGGCTCTCAGAATCTGGACTAACTTTTCAAGATAAAGAGAAATACACTCTTGGGACCAGCAGTTAGCGTAATGGCTGTGTCCATGGACTCCCACGTAGCCGACCGCGGTTCGAGTCCCGGACCCAGTGGCTTAAACTCATGCCAGGCACGTGTGCGTGTGTGCCCAAGATCCTGAGAGGAGAATGGAGGAGAAGGGATTGCAGCATGGCCATCCCCCCTGGGGGGGTGATTTCTCGCTTTCTGTCTCTCTGTCTCTCTCTGTCCGTCTGGCAAGCACATGTGCCCTATAGCAAAAACCTCTCCAAAAAAAAAGAGAAATACACTCTTTAACAATTCATTTTGATAGAGGACATAAGGTATAGGGTTGAGACATCCATAAGTAAAGGTCTGAGAAAGACTCAACATCCCTAGCTGGGCTTACTGATGAAGTGTTTCTCTCCCAGAGGCATTATGTAATTACAGGAGGAAGTGATACATTCTTCAAATGTGAAGACAGCAAAGCCAGAACTCAAGAATCATAAAAAATGAAACAAACATGATGATTCCCAAGGAAAACAATATTTTCCAGTAACTGACTACCAAAAAATGGAGATCTACACATCACATGACAAAGAATTGAAAATATTTATCTTAAAAAATTTCAGCAGGCTAGACAACAGATCGACAATTCAGCAAAATCAGGAAAATGTGTATAAATAAAATGCAAAGTTCAACAAAGAGATAGAAATCTCTAAATCTCTAAAAGGCCTTAACTAATCCCATTTGTTTAATACTCAATTTATTTCACATTGTTTCTGCAGAACTATTCTTTTCATGATTATATAAACATATTCAACATAGCTTTGGGTAAGAATATTTGTTTTTGCTGATTCTTCTGCCCAAGAATGATGTTAGTAAGTGCTATAGTAAATCATTCCCTCAAATATTTTTTATTTAAAGCTTCTAACATCACAATATTTAATACATTACTAACTTTATCACTTTCTACCTCCTTGCTTTGCTCTATCTTCTCTCATCAATGTTATCATTATATATCATTTTGTAATATTCCTATGTATTTTTTTTCTGTCTTCTTCAATAAAAATATAAGCTGACTTGATAAAAGAGAGATTGGGACCAGCAGATGGCATAATGGTTGTCGTTGGACTCCCATGTCATTGACTGTGTTTCAAGTACCACACCAGGTAGGTTAAAACTCATGTCTGGTGCATGTGCTGGTGTGCCCAAAATTTCAAGAGTAGAACGGAGAAGGAATTACAGCATGGCCATCCCTCCTAGAGGGATGTTAGAGCACATGTGTTCTATAGCAAAAAATCTCTCTTAAAAAAAAAGAAAAAAAAGAAGAGATAGCCATCTTTAGCTATAGATATCCGTACATCAATATAGTACATATAATACATAAAAAGTGCTGGCAAGTATCTGATATTGAATAGTTATATGTTGAATAATCAATGAAAAAAAATTAATGAATTGAAAAGTGGTTAAATAGTGAATTAATATTAAATAAGAAAAGAAGGTAGCAGTTGGAACATAAAATCATAAATTAAAAAATTGTTGAATTGCAGGTCCAGTAGGTGATGTGAAAGTTGAGGTGATGGATTCCACATAGCTGACTGTGTGGTCTGAGACCCAGACCCAGTGGCTTGAGGATCCTATTGGGCACATGAACGTGTGTGCCCAGGATCCTGAGAGGATAATAAGGGAGAAGGGACTACGGCATAGCCATCTTCCCTTGGGGAAGTAAATTCTTGATTTTTCTGTGTCTCTGGTGAGCACACCTGCCTTATAATGAAAACAAAACAAAACAAAATTATTGAATTGTGTCTATAAGTTGATAACAATATACTATTTACCACAAAAATTAACCATGATTCTTTAACAAAAGAAAATTAATTGATTATAAATAAATAAAAATAAATAAAAAAACAATGCATTCTTAGAGCTTGACCTATTTGCTATATCATCTAATAATAACTACATAAATAGATCCATTTGTCAAAACCAATAGTACTTTGTAGTAATAACAATAAGTCAATGTATTCCATTAAAAACTAAATATTCAGGAATTTCAGGAAGCACGGGAATGATAGGAATATGGCAAAGAAATCTGACTCTGCATAACTAAAGTTTGTGTAGGAAAGAGATGCTAGAGTTTTCAAGACTAATGGCAGATGAAAACTTTACATAAGCACTACATTCTAAGTAATACGTTTTTGTGAAACAAGGATCAGAATTAACAATTCTGATACTCTTGCTGAATATGAAAACAAATGCTGAGGTTCGAGGACGGCAGAAGGTATGAGCAAAGTTTTCAGTATTGAAGACAGAATTCAAAGGTAACCAACGTAATGGACTTTTGGTAATGGACTGTTTGGTAACGGACTTCAGTTAAGGACACGAGGATGAATGTACAACTTAATATAGACACAGTTAAGATATTTAGAAGTATTTGTAGATGTGCGCCTATAAAATTACAAGTATACACACACATTTTTACTCTGGCAGTGTTGAAAACTCTGAAAAACAGTCCAAAGAACACTTTATTACCAAAAAAATCACCATTATGTTGGCATTACTCAATAACATGTAGGTTTTATCCCAGTCATGCAAGGATGGTTTATCATCAGGTCTATATATGTTCATTTATTATATACATGTACCAGAGAAAATAACTCTATAGTTATCTCAATAGTGTTTGAATTATAAGTTGATAATTCAGTATCATTTATGTAAAACAACAAAAGAAAAACAAACAAAAAGCAGAAAACACCAAAAAAAAACCAACTAGGGATAATAATAATAAAAAAAAAACTGACTCAATTATAAACAATATCTACAGAATACATTTTAGAGAAGATGTCAATGGGAAAAGGTCATAGGGTCATTGGGAAAGTCATGACACATTTTGAATAGAAAAATATAGGAAAATATGTTGCTAAAGGGCACTTGTCATAGAGAGAGAGAGAGAAATAAAAATGAGAATTCACCCCCCCAGGAGGCATGGCTACGCTACAAAATCTTTTCCTTCTCCTTTCTCCTCTCAGGATTTTGGTCATGTACGTACATACACTAGGCAAGATTTTCAATTTGCCAGGTCTAGGATTCAAAGCACATAGTCGACCAAGTGGGATCTAGCCATGTTAAATGTACATTACATTGCTGGCCCTCAAGATATATTTTTAATAAAAGAGCTCAACATAGCTGCAGGACACACACACACACACACACACGCACACACACACAGAGATAAACCCCCGAAAAAGTACTGTTTTTCTATCACATATATAATGAAAAAAATAGTCTATTCACAATTTTAAGAATGTTAAGTAGTATAGGGACCAGCAGTTAGCATAATGGCTATGTCGCTGAGCTCCCATATAGCCGACCGCAGTTTGAGTTCTGGGCCCGGTGGCTTAAACTCACGCCAGGCACATGTGCATGCGTGCACAAGATCCCGAGAGGAGAATGGAGGAGAAGGGATTGTGGCGTGGCCAACCCCATGGTGGTGATTTCTCGATTTCTTTCTCTCTCTTTGTCTCTCTCTGTCTTTCTGGCGAGAGCACATGCCCAATAGCAAAAAAACCTCTCCAAAATAAATAAATAAATAAATACAATTTTAAAAAATTTAAAAAAAGTTAAATAATTTAAGAATTGATCGAAAGGCTAAGCTCAGTAATTTTATGAGTAATAAATTTTACCTGTATGAAGTGTCAATTTCCAAAATAAATGAAGATACTACTTTGCTAAGGAATAGAAAGCTACAGTATTATAAAATATCACATATCCTAAATTTATAATGAACATAATTTTAATTAAAACAGCTACCAGGTTGTTTAAACTCTGTGGAAACAGAACCTTCTCATTCTAAAGATTATATTAGAATATGGTTGTAGAATTTTAAAGAATGATATACAACCTTGGCCAAAATAGTAAAGGAGAGCCTTATCCTCACAAAGTTAAAACATGCTTCAGAGTCACACCTAAGGTGCAATGGTTCAGCACTTCACAGAGGAAACCAGAGCCACATGGCCAGCCAGTATTCAAGTCCCAGTTCTGACCATTTTAAATTCTCCGAAGGTATGCTCATGTGTCCAAGATACTGCAGGGTGGAGAACTGGAGAAAAAAGTTTGCTAAATGACTAGGCCCGTTGGTGGTGTGAAACGGTACTCCTTTCTCTGTCATCCACAAGAACACCCCCCACACACATGTGCATACTCTCTGGTGATAAAATAAATAAATAACGTTTAAAAAGCATGTTCCAAAGTTATATTTAAGAACAAAACATAGTTGTAAGAATAAATAAATCAAAAGAGCTAAATTTAAAAACTCAGAAACAAATTTAGAGTTAGAAATTGATGGAGGAATTATGTGTTGTTAGTTTATAATTTGGAAAATATATATCAGTAGATAGATGTATGCTTTATCCCTAATTTTTACCAAACACAGTGGTATACAATAGTACATTTAAGTACCAAATATGAAGAACATAACTGTATGTTCAGGAAAATATATCTTTGAAAATAATTGCTTAAAAGAAAATATAAAGAAGCAACAATTTTGAGGAAATTTCCAAAGTATTTCTTGGAAGAAAAGAAAAAAAAAGGATGTCTATTCAAAGTAATGCAGTTTATATGTCAATTCACTAAGTTGAGTGTTTTGGCACTCATGTAAATTTGAGCACCAACATAAACATAATATCTAAGTATAATGTTGGCTTAAGTATATGATCTGAAATTCAGAAAAAAAAAGAAGTATACTAGAAACAGCATTTGGTCTTCTAAATCACCATAAGTTGATTAAAATAAAGAAATTCTGTATAATTTCAACATGTCCGGACAAGAGGGAAAACAAAATGAAATAAGTCACATAGAAATGCTAAACAAGATGGTGTGTATATATATACATATATATGTAACTAGTCATGATAAGTGTGAAGAAATTAGACTATGTATTAAAATTATCATCAAATTAAAAAAATCTTACATGTGGAATTCATAAAGTATAATCTTACTAACTCTTGAGTAAAGAAGCTATAGAATATTTTTCAATGGATAGAAATTAAAAATAACCTACAATCAGGAAAAGGTGGGTGGGGAAAACTGCAGGAAAAGAAAAGAAGTCAAATAATCTTAATAATAATAATGACTATAAATAAAATATTTATATGTATATAAAACACCATTTTCAGTTTTAAAATTGACAGTAGATAAACAGCTTCAATCTAGACCAAAATATTTCCACTTGATAGTCTATAATTAAATTGAGAGTGAGAGAGAGAGGATGGAAGCGTCAGCAAAACACATCAAAATTGGGTGAGAGACAAACCTCATGCACAACCCTAATGAAGAAAAAGTTTGCAGTAGTGAATATAACAAACCAGAAGTTTTGACTTTGATACTGCCTGGAATCAGTAAGCTAAGGAATATAATGGGTCAAAATTCCTCAAATGCCAAAAAAGCAGACTTCTCCATCCCACAAAATAAACAAAAGTGTTTTTCTTCTCATTAGAAAAGGGCCCACCTTAAGTGTGTGTGTGAGGAGGTCACTGTGAATATATCTGCTAGTAAACAGAGGAGCACAGGAGACTGAGAGAAGCTGACGGTGCATGTGTGAAAAGTATAAAGAAGAGCAGGTAGCATACACTCTTTAAAAATTCATTGAAGGGAAGATCTATTTATTGCAACACGCCATTTGTTTTTACGCCATTAATATTTAAAAATTGCTACTAAATAATGATGCAGTCTTAAGGATGGTCATGAACAGCTCACAAATGCTTCCTCTGAAATCTCAGAAATGCAAAAATAATTAACGAGACAGCCACAACAACAAAACCAGTTTTAAAAAGACAACATAGTTGTATTTATACATACTTGATGCCAATATCACTCGTGGATAAATATGGGTGTACATCAAGCCAATGAGTAATAGATTTTCCATGAGAATTAGGAACTAAAAAAAAAAAAAATCCACATACAAATTAGAAAAGTCGCTTGCGACCTTTGTACATTATGTAGAAGGATAAAACCCTGAATTCTTCACCAAAGTAAAATAAGTATTTAAAACCAAGTTATCAGTCACTTGTTACCTGACCAACAGTGCTGATCCTAGATCTAATTTTTTTTTTGAGAGATTTTCGCTATAGAGCATGAGCACTTGCCAGAGAGAGAGAGATAGAGAGAGAGAAAGTGAGAAATCAGCCCCCATGGAGGATGGCCACACCACAATCCTTTTTCCATTCTCCTCTTGTGTTCTTGGGCATGCATGCACGCACATACACCCTGTGAGAATTTTAAGCAACCAGGTCTGGGACTTGAACTGTGTTCTACTATGTGGGAGTCCAATGATGCAACCATTACGCCATCCGATGTTCCCAAATCTGACTACTTTAAAACAGTCAGTAGTTGAATTTTTGTGAATTTTATGAGTTGGTTATTAAAAAACATTATTAAAAAGTAAATTAAGGGTCCAGCTGGTAGCATGGTGGATAAGGGTGCTGGATTCCCACTTGACTGACTTCAGTTTGAGTTCTGGGCGTGGCTGCTTGCTTTCTCTTTTTCTCTCTTTCTCTCTGTTTCTCTCTGGTAAAAAAAGAAAAAAAAAAGAAAAAAAAAACTAATAGCAACAAACGGAATTAAATAAATAATAATAATAATAATATTTTATTTTCTCTTTTTTTTTTGAAGAGGTTTTTGCTATAGGGTGTGTGCGCTTACCAGACAGACAGACAGAGACAGAGAGATAGAAAGTGAGAAATCACACCCCTGGGGGGATGGCCACATTGCAATCGCTTCTCCTCCATTCTCCTCTTGGGATCTTGGGTATGCACGCACACGCGCCCAGTGTGAGTTTTAAGCCACTGGGTCCGGGACGCTAACTGTGGTTGACTACATGAGAATCCAGCGACATAGCCATTGTGCTAAGTGCTGGTCCCAATAAATAATTATTTTTTAGAAAAACATTGTAACAGTAAATTAAATAACTTAAAATCTTAAAAAAAATTAAAAACAGAATAATATTAAAAACTTGCTTTCTAATTATCTAATGAAGTTTCTCCATTTTCTATGCTCTTGAACTTATTTGTAGTGTGCACCTGTCAGGTGGAAATAATGGTGATCTATGGTGCATTTATCTCTACATTTAATGACACCACACTGGTAGCTTCAAGTGTCCATGATAAGAGTTTTTAAACCACAGAAGCAAGAAAAAAAAAAACACAAACTAGGGTTTATTGTTGATGTTTTGTCCAGAACTAAAAAGACAATGTAAAATATATATATATTTAAAGAATTACTTATTTAATTTTACTTATTATTTTAAAATTTGCTATAGGGCACGTGCGCTCAAGAAAGAGAGAGAAAGTGAGAAAGCAAGCCTCCAGATCTGGAACTCAAACCATGGTGAGTCATGTGGGAGTCTAGCACCTTAACCACCATGTAACCTGATAGCCCCAGCTGAAGGTAAAATATTAACAAAACAAACGTTAACTTAAAACACATTCTACAGGGACCAGCAGTTGGCGTAATGACTATGTCACTGGACTCGCATGTAGTTGACCGAGGTTCTAGTCCCAGACTCAGTGGCTTAAACTCACGTCAGGCGCATGTTCGTGCATGCCCAGGATCCTGAGAGGAGAATGGAGGAGAAGGGATTGTGGCATGGCCATCCCCCCCAGGGGGTTGATTTCTGTCTCTCTGTCTCTCTCTGTCTTTCTGACAAGTGCACGCACCCTATAGCAAAACAAACAAACAAACAAACAAAAAAACGAAATGCGTTCTACAGTATTGGCAGCTGTTACACCATGAAGAGCACAAAAATAATTGAGAAACTATTCCCATGGTTTTTGAAAATGATGAACCAATTCAAAAAAAGTGGCTGATATTATTAAAATATAAGTGTAGCTCAAGTATGCATCTTCATTGTTTCACTTTTGTCTTACTCTTTAATGTTAAAGAAAATTATCAACCATTATGCATATGGGAACTATACTCATTCATAAAAAACATGCATAATACTGTTAAGGATGCAAGTATCTTGCAAAAAGCCTCTTAGGAAAAACAATCAATTGGAACCAGCAGGTAGCACCCCCATGGTTGACCATGGTTAGAGTACCACACCTGGTGACTTGAAAAATCACACAGGGTCCATGTGCATGTGTGCCCCAAATCACAAGAGGACAATGGAGAAGAGATTGTGGTGTGACTATCTTCCCTGGGGGTAATTTCTCACCTTTCCTCTCACTCTCTTTGTCTCTCTCCAGTGAACTAGCACACATTCCCTATGGCAAAAACCTTAAAAAAACAAAAAAATCAGTTAAGTGGAATTCATAAAAAATTATTACATTTTGTATTGTCAATTTGAAATCGTGTGCTTCATATCTTTTATGTCTGAAAAATGTAATATGTGTGTGTGTGCGTGTGTGTGTGTACCTATATAATTCTCAAGGACTAGATTTTAAGGTTTCCTCAGCATGCTACTGATTCTGAGACATACAAATTTATTTTTATTGCAATTCTCATGAAGAAAGGAAGGTGAAAATTTTTTTGTTGTTGTTTGTGTTTTTTTAAAGATTTCTGCTATATAGCACATATGCTTGTGGAGAGACAGAAACAGACAGACAGAAAGCAAGAAATAAACCCCCGGGGAGGGATGACCAAGCCACAGTCTCTTCTCCTTTATTCTGTTGGGATTTGGGGCATGCACGTACACACGCCCAGCGTGAGTTTTAAACCACTTGGTATGGGATTTGAACCACAGTCAACTACTAGGAGTCCAGCAATGTAGCCATTATGACATCTGCAGGTCCCTGGAAGGAGAAAGTTCTGATGGTGAAGAACTTTTCTTTTCAGTACATGTTAGTTTAATTCAGTGAGTATGTATGTGTGTGTCAATGTTAGCTACAGATTATTTTTCATGTGTACATTCCCATTCTGCTATGCCCTTTGACTTTCAAATAAATAGTATTCATTCATTTTGATTTTTCAAACAACATAATTATCCAGTGCAAGAAAGCATATCTGCCAAACTGTATATTCCAGGCAGTTCAGTTGATCCTTCCAGATACTTAGTGATGCCCCTTTATAATATAAAAGCATAAACAGGCTGCCCTTGGAGTTCTTTTGTTGAAAATGCATTAAGATGACTCTTAGTGCAAAGTTTTCTTTCAATATCGGTGGAAAACTAGGGATTAAAAAGAAAGGACCTCTTATTTATTTATTTTTTTTACTATTGTTGAAAAGAAATGGTAGAGTTTTCCTAAAAATTGTTTAACACGATATGTACATATTTCAAATATAGGGTTCTGTTTCAGTAGAGGTATTTCAATTCTAACCCATTAGGTACATACAAAAAATAAATAATCACATGTGAAAGTAATGTTACTCTAATGTCACTATTATTACCATCTATTTAGGGTCTGTGTGACTATGTCATATCTTTTCCTCTGATTTGACAGTTGTACTTGCAGTAGATTATAAATGAGTAAATACGCTATCCTTTTTGAGTTGCATACAAAATGAGAGTTACATGTATTCATGGAGTAAACTTTCACTGCTCTGTGTTTCATATTTCTTTATTCGAAATTGCAATAATCTTTAGTAGGCTTGTTCTGTCAAAACCGTATCATGGTGCATTTTGATTGTTCAAATCTAAAAGTGTTCAGTCAGAAACCACTATAAAAATTTGTAACAAATAATCAGAAAGCAGTCCTGAAAAAGTGCTGTGGTAAAGAATACACATGTAACGTTATGTAGTAAAATCTCTGATCAAAATTACTTTAGATCCCATTTTTATTTTTGGTTACTTGAATACTCTTTGTTACATTGTATGTCCCTTATACTTAAATCTTCTGAGATTGTACTATCTTCCAGATAACTATGAGTTCTCAATATGTTAACTGAAACACATCATTACTGGCTCTCAGTTCTCAGCTTATCTGTTATATCTGATTTAAATAAAATAACTATTATGGTTCTATTTAATCCCTTCACAATGGACACCCTTAAATTGAAAGCTTCTCATGACTAAACCGAGGTTACTCTACTGCTTATCAATTTTCTCTCTGAATCTTTATTTTCAAGTGTAGTCATTAAATCCTATATCCCTTAAGCCTTCTTCTCTCTCCTCCACTTAACTAACAGAGATCAAGACCCTCAAGAATAATCACATCAACTGACCTTAAGATTTTCCCAGTTATCTATTTTCTCTTTTCCCACAAGTGAGTCCAGTGGGAAATTGTGCTCTTTTTCTAATTGATCCCTTCCATTGCTGGACTCCAAATTGCAAGGCCTTCTATGCCATTGGCATGGAAGGAAATGTCATGGGAAGAGAACGTGGATGGCTTGGTGAGAATATGCCTCAGAGAAAGGTGGAAGTGTTTCTTTTTGGCAAAAGTACAAGTGCCATTTGGGAGAGGAAGAACAGATGGTGACTCTGAGGAAAAGGACATGAAAATATCCTTTTCTCTTCATGAAATAAGCATTAGTTAAGCATGAAATGAACAGGATTGATAATAAAGATGGTTGATCAGTGCCTAAACAAAGGGACTCCATGAAAATGGATCACACTGTTGATTGCAGAAGTGTAGATAGTAGAAACCCAACTAATATTCCCTTTCTTAGTGAAATTAGACAGAAATACATGCATGCTTTTACTGCTTAAATGGAAAGATCATTCACAGCTAATCTTAAGAAAACAAAGCAAAAAACACTCAAAATGCTGAGAAATTTTTGTAAGGAGTAAGGTTTTCAGTTTAATTTATATGCAGAAAAGGATGATATGTGTTATTTTATTTTAAACCTATTATAATTCTGTGACAAGAATCATTTGCAACATATACTAGCAGAAAGAATGAAGATAGGTTTCCATTTAAAGCAATAGATCCTTAATGACAGTAGTAAACTGATTTAGAATTGATACAAATACATATCCACATATATGACTCATTTGTGGAGAGTGCATATGCATATATGCTATTTAAATCCTAACTATATGACCAAGACACTTATAAATATGTGACCAAGAAGACTTTGTTGAGAAAGGTTAAAGTGATTCATAATTTTCAATAACAATTATATATAAAGTAGCCTACTGGCATGTAATCATGATATTATATCCCAAATTCCAATTTTTTTCATTATTCTTCTTATAAAGCTGTCCATATTACTAAGGATATAAAAGTTTACTGTCATTGTTTTTAGTCCAGTATGAAGGTTTTCATCTGTTTTTATTGTGGTTTACAATATTCCAGTTCTGGAATTTTCTAAAATTGACCATTAATCCGTGCTTTTTTTTTTTTTTTTTGAGAGAGAGAAATTTTTGCTATAAGACATGTGCACTCACCAGACAGAGAGACAGACAGAGACAGAAAGTGAGAAATCATTTCCCAGAGTGATAACCCATGCTGTAATCCCTTCTCCATTCTCCTCTGGGGATTTGTGGACACATGCCAAGCCTGAGTTTTAAGCTACAGTCAGCCAAATGGGAGTCCCAACCACTCTACCACCTGATGGCCCAACTTGATCCTTGGAATATAAAGGCTTGCTCTTACGAATTAGTCCATTGATTCTCAAACTTGAAACACTTATAAAATGGAAAGATAAACATATTCTCTTTTTTTAAGAGATAGAGATATTTTTGCTAGAGGGCATGTGCACTTGTCAGAGAGACAGAGACAAAGAGAGAGAGCGAGCGAGCGAGAAATCACACCGTAGCAGGATGGCCATGCAGGAATCCCTTCTCCTCCATTCTTTTCTGAGATTTTAGGCACACATGCATATGTGACTGGAGTAAGTTTCAACCCACCAGGTCTGGGACTCGAACCAAGTTGGTTATGTGGAAGTCCAGCAATGTAAATACTGTGCCATTTGCTGGTTCCAGATAAACATATTTCTTGCAACCTTGTTAATATCAATGATTTTTTTTTCCTTTGGAGAGGTTTTCGCTATAGGGCGCGTGTGCTCACAAGACAGACTGAGAGAGACATAGAGACAGAAAGCGAGAAATCACCCCTCAGAGGGGATGGTCACGCCGCAATCCCTTCTCCTCCATTCTCCTCTCGGGATCTTGGGCACGCACACACACAGGCCCGGCGTGAGTTTTAAACCACCAGGTCCGGGACGCAAACCACGGTCGACTACGTGGGAGTCCAGCGACATAGCCATTACACTAACTGCTGGTTCCCAATGATTTTTATTGTACCAAAAATTACATGAATTTTTTTTAAAAAGTTCAATACATTGGTAACTCTTACATAACTTTAAGATTACACCAAATTTACATATTAAATGCAATCAAAACTATGAAACCATGGGCAGTAGGTGGCATAGTGATTAGAGGGCTGAACTTTTAAATGGCTGTTCGCAGTTTGATCCTGGATTTGGTAGGTTGAAACTCATGCTGCGCATGTTTGTGTGCATACCCAAAATCCCAAGAGGAAAATGGATTGTAGTAGAACCATCCCCCAGGAGGTGATTTCTCACTTGTCCTCTCATTGTCTCTCACTGTCTCTCAGTGAGAGCACCATATGGTAAAAAACTTAAAAATAAATAAGTAAACTATAAAACTAATTCAATTCTAATTAACAATATTTTAAAATTAAGATAATATTGCCACAATTCTTTTACTAATATTATCTATAATGATACAAATGTAATTATGTGTTTTATGTTGTAATAGAATTCATATTCAGTTTTTAATTTTGGCATATTGGACTATTGTTTCCTCTTTTGTCATTATATTTATCATTTTTTTTCAGCCTTTCAGAGAGATGATATTTTTTCTTTCATTTATTTATTTTTACATTTTTCCACAAACATTTACTTTACATAGCAAAAAATTTTAGCTCATATTCCATAATTCTTGACAGTTTACAAACAACTTTCAAAATTTCAAAATTTCAAAATACTGAATTTTAAAGATAATGTTCAAAATATGTCTTATAATTTTGCATAATTTTATAACTCTATAACAACAGAAGCAGTATGGTTTCAAATATATATATTATATATATATATAAATATATATATATAATATATATAATATATATATTTATATATTTTAGAGTGCAGACAGTTGGTATATATTAAGTGGGAACATACAATTCCTCTCCTTCATAGCATGGCTTGCTTCACTCAGCAGTAAGTCTTCCATATTCATCCACTTCCTTTCAAAAGCCAGGGTTTTGTTGTTTTTTATGGATGAATAGTATTCCATTGAGTATATATGCCACAGTTTTTTAACCATTCATCAGTTCGTGGGCATTTAGGTTGTTTCCATGACTTAGCAATCGTGCAAAGTGCCGCAATAAACATCGATGTGCAAGCACTTTTTCAATTAAGTATTCTTCTGTCCTTCAGGTAGATACCAAGGAGTGGGATTGCTGGATCATATGGTAGTTCTATTTGTAGATTTTGGAGGAATCTCCAAATTGTTCTCCACAGTGGTTGGACCAATTTACAATCCCACCAGCAGTGTAAGAGAGTTCCCTTTTCACCACACCCCCTCCAGCACTTACCATTTTTTTTTTTTTTAATCTTAGACATTCTGACTGGGGTTAGGTGATATCTCATTGTTGTTTTGATCTGCATTTCTCTTTCAATGAGGGATGTTGAGCATTTTTTCATATGCCTTTTAGCTATTCCTATGTCATCTTTAGAGAGTGGTGTTTTCAACTCATTCTCCCATCTTTTAATAGGATTGATTGACTTTTTCCGGAACAGCTGCTTGAGTTCCTTGTGAATTCTGGTTATCAGTCCCTTGTCTGATGCATAGTTTACAAAAATATTTTCCCATTCTGAGGGCTGTCTGTTCACACTAATCACTGTGTCTTTTGCCATGCAGAAACTTCTTAGTCTGATGTAAACCCACTTGTCTATTTTAGGGATCATAGACTGTGCGTTGGGAGTCTTATTTAAGAAGTTTTTCCCTATCCCAATGTCTCCCAGATTTTCCCCGGTGTTTTCCAGGAGCAGTTTTATAGTTTGAGGTCTTAGATTTAGATCTTTGATCCACCTTGACTTTATTTTTGTCAGAGGTGAGAGATAGGGGTTCAGATTCATCTTTCTGCAAGTGGAGATCCAGTTTTGCCAGCACCATTTACTGAAGAGGTTTTCCTTTTCCCACTGAATTGACTGGTATCCCTTTTCAAAAATCAGTTGGCTGTATGTTTGAGCATTCATTTCTGGGGACATTATATTTATTTTTTATATTTATTTTTTAAAAATTAACTTGGTATTTTAATCCAATCTCTATGTCATTATTATTTTTTTTAATTTTGCCAGAGAGTGCCTGCACTCACTGGAGAAGAAGAGAGATAGAAAATGAGAAAGCATCCCCCCTCCATGGGAAAGGGACATTCCACCATTTCTATTCCATTTATCCCTCCTTTCCCAACTTGTTTTTCAAGTCTCTGGGTCCAGAACTCAAACTGAGTAATCAAACATGTGGGATTCTGCCTCCTTAACCACCATTGGCTGGTCCTCAACTTCTTATATTAAAGAATCATTTAATTTAACAGTGCTCATTAAACATATAAACAATTTTTAATGTGAAATTTAAGAACAGATTGCATAAGAACTTAATATTTATATTATTAAGTTCTTTGTAAATTGGTCAATACAAAAATGGCATATATATCCACTGACATAAGTTGCTATTTAGGGAGAATAAATGAGATTCAGCTGCTTCCTCTATTTCAAAGACAAATTAAAATAAAATGTGCCTCAGATTACTGATGATATTTTTATACATTATTTTGTTCAGTTTCTTTGAGCTATTGTGTGAACCTCCTTCTGGTAACTTTCCCTATCATGTCCCAAGAACATTGATTTGTCTCCGGTTGTCTTTTTCAATTACACTACACAATTGAAGAATTTTCTTAAGATAAAACTTTAAGATATAGCATTTCTTTCTCGACCACTAAACCAAAGTATATGTCTTTGTGTTATTTAATTACTTAGAAAAATGAGGTTATTTGATTTTAAAAAAGAAATTAAAATATTTGAAACAAAATTAAATAGTATAGGACATCTTTCATTTTTTGAAGAGGTTTTCGCTGTAGGGCGCTTTCGCTCGCCAGACAGAGAGAGACAGAGAGACAGAAAGTGAGAAATCACCCCCCCCCCCAGGGGGGATGGTCATGCTGCAATCCCTTCTCCTCCATTCTCCTCTCGGGATCTTGGGCACAACGTACACGCGCCTGGCGTGAGTTTTTTTTTTTTTTTTTTTTTTTTTTTTGGAGAGGTTTTTGCTATAGGGCGTGTGCACTCGCCAGACAGAGAGAGACAGAGAGACAGAAAGCGAGAAATCACCCCCCGGGGGGATGGCCACGCCGCAATCCCTTCTCCTCTGTTCTCCTCTCGGGATCTTGGGCACGCATGCACACGTCCCCGGCGTGAGTTTTAAACCACCGGGTCCGGGACACAAACCGCGGTTGACTACATGGGAATCCAGCGACATAGCCATTATGCTAACTGCTGGTCCCGTCACCCGGCGTGAGTTTAAGCCATCAGGTCTAGGACTCAAACCATGGTGGACTACATGGGAGTCTAGAGACATAGCCATTACGCTAACTGCTGGGCCCTAGGATATGAATGCTTTTAACAGTTTCTATCTTAAGATCTTAAGAAGAAGACCAAGACTTTGACTTGCATGCTCTATTTTTTAATATATTTACTCTATCAGCTATACATTATGTCTAATTTCCTTAGTAGGAAAAAAAGGTATTTAATATTCTTATACTATCCTTGATTTTGTTTCTCACACAACTGCTAACAATATTTCAGAACAAATATGTTTTTAACTTCCCATTTACATTTCAGCCTTAAAAGGTTATTACTGGCTGCCATTCGGAGTTCTATTAACTTCTATTAATTATGTTAAAGGAGAATACTGATTTCTCTTCTTCACCCAGGTTGCTTCCCTTCTTCACCCAGGTTGCTTCCCCCAGTCCAAATCCTCAAATTTATTATATAGTGGCTTCATTTTACACTTTGCACTATAATCTTACTTAAACATTTATTTATGCTATTTATGGATAAACTCTAAGCATTGAAATAAAAATAAAACAGCTGTTTATATGTATTAATTATGCAAACATTTGTCATAGCAATATAAAATATTGTTTTCTATGCCATTTATATGAGAATATAGCCAGTGTCAAAGTCTAAAGAACTTTATATCTTTGCTTCTAGTAGTTATTTAAATTCCTGTAATATTGGGGGTAATTTCATATTTTAATCATGTAGATTAAAAAACAACTGATTATTTTTCTGGTGTATTAATTGCCTTCCTTTTCTGTTAAAATAATAATTTACCTACACAATTACAGCCTCTCATGCATCTTATTTATTCTTTTACTCTATTTTTCCATCTTGGGTAAGTTTTTCCCAAAAGAGAACTTTCCTCTGTTCATTTTATAATTCATGCATTCTAATATGATTGCACAGATTATAAAAGTTATATTTCAGGTTCATTTATAAAGACTTTTATTTTTTGGAGAGGTTTTTGCTGTATGGGGGGTGTGTGCCTGCCAGAAAGACAGAGAGAGACAGAGACAGAAAGTGAGAAATCACCTCTGGGGTGGGGGGGATGGCCACTCTGCAATCCCTTCTCCTCCATTCTCCTCTCGGGATCTTGGGCACGCACGCACATGCACCTGGCATGAGTTTAAGCCACCAGGTCTGGGACTCGCACAGTGGTTGACTACATGGGATTTCAGCGACATAGTCATTACGCCAACTGCTGGTCCCTATAATGGCTTATTAAGCGCTGCTTTTTCTTGACTTTTTCCCAACATCTTAATTCTTAAGCACATATTCAGATTTCTCAGAAAACATGAGTGTGGTTTAAATGTTTTTGTTCATTCATACCCAAAAATCTTTTGTTTTCATATTTGTCACAGTATTTAAAATATTTTTATTCCTGTAGCGTGAGGATTTCTTTCTTTCTTTCTTTCTTTTTTGAGAGGTTTTCTACCATAGGGCGCATGTGCTCGCCAGACAGAGAGAGATATAGAGACAGAGAGCGAGTAATCACCCCCCCGGGGGGATGGCCACGCCACAGTCCCTTCTCCTCCATTCTCCTCGGGATCTTGGGCACGCACGCACATGCGCCCGGCGTGAGTTTTAAGCCACTGGGTTCGGGACGTGAACCGCGGGACGTGAACCGCGGTCGACTACACGGGAGTCCAGCAACATAGCCATTACGCTCACTGCCGGTTCCCTAGCATGAGGATTTCTTTCTTTCTATTTTTTTTTTTTTTTTCTATTATGTTTTTACCTTAGGGTGGGAATGTTTGCCAGAGAAAAAGAGACAGAGACAGTGAGAGAGAAAGTGAGAAATCGCTCCCTGGGGGGACAGAAAGGCCACAATCCATTCTCTATTCTTTTCCCAGGCTCTTTGGCATGGATGCACATGCACCTGCCATGATTTTCAAGAAATCAGGTCCAGGACTCGAACTGTGAATCAGTAATGCAAGAGTCCAGAGATGTTACTGCTATGACATCAGCTGGTCCCAGGACAAGTTTATTTCATTTGTCTTTGATAGCTTGCAGAATTTCTCATCAATAAACTGATGACAAATAGAATCCACTTTCTTTATAGATTTCCTGTTGTTGCTTTCCATTATTTTCTACAAAATTATAATTGATTTGAGGTATGGACTGGTATGTTCTTCTTTCACACTGATTGGTCAAATATGATCTATATCACTTTAGAACTTTACATATACTTGATTGCTGTTTATTTCTGTGATAGGTAACTCCCTAACCTTGCCTCCACTTGTTTTCGTTGTTTTTATTTTCTTTGTCTTTTAGAATTCCTATTTAAGCATTGGTCCTCTTCCACTTATTCTGTTTAGTATATTTTCTCATTTTTTTTTTTTTTAATTTTCTCTATCTTCCAATAAATTCATTAGGTTCGGACCAGCAGTTATCATAATGGCTATGTCGCTGGACTCCCACGTTGTCAACCACGGTTCGAGTCCCGGACCCCGTGACTTAAACTCACTCCATGCATGTGTGCGTGCGTGCCCAAGATTCCGAGAGGAGAATAGAGGAGAAGGGATTGTGGAGTGGCCATCTTCCCTGGGAGGTGTTTTCTCACTTTCTCTCTCTGTTTCTCTCTGTCTTTCTGGTGAGCGCAAGTGCCCTGTGGCAAAAACCTCCCCCCAAAAAAAATAAAGAAATTCATTTAGGTTTAAATTCTAGTCCTTTTACAAAATTTGCTATGTGCAATTAACAATTTTTATTTCAAATACATTTCTCTTGTTTCCTTTTTCTGCTCTCATCTTCCTCTTTTCTCTCCTGTTCTGTTTTTCTTCATTTCCATTTAATTATTTATAAGCTCTTTGCATAAGATGCATAACTTCTTTTTCTTCTCCTCCTACCCCTCTTCCCCACCCCCTATTTTCTTCTAATTGTCTTCTTTTAATAAGTTGCTAGTTTTCTTGAATTTTGCATCTCAGGTTTTCAGGTTTACTTATATATCTGGTGATTGTGTGTGTTTAAATTTAAATCTAAAAAAGACAGTCCTCCAGGTTGATATTAACTTAGTTTGAACTTAAATGAGAAGGATTGCTTCTCCTATAGATTTTTCACTGATGTAAACAGTTAAACTTCTCACATTAATTTTAAGAAGAACCTTTTATATTCCCCAATGAATATTATTCCTTCAGTGTTTTTATTTTATTCTTGTTATTATGAGCTATAACAGAAAATATGTCACTATCACATTTTAAGTCAGGCTCAAAAGTTTCCTATTACTACTCCTTTAATTTATTAGCAATTATGAAAAATTCAGAATATTTTAATTTTCACTTTGTAAGTTGTTATTAAATATGTATCTTGCCTTGAACTTTGAATGGATTTCAATAGCCACCTCTAAGCTCCATGAAACAGGCCCAAGTTGTGAGTGATCATATGAATTTTTATGAAAATTTTACCTAGTGAACTAGGAGATAAAATTTATCATCACTGATGCAAAGCAGATGACATAAAATGTAGGATATTGAAGTAGACAGACAGCAGAGTCAAACTTTTATAAGCTATCTACAAGAGAAATATATAGCATGTAATGCACCAAAAAAGAATTGCCCTCTTATTACTATAATATAGGTATTAGTAATTGCCTGTTTACTATATAAATTATTTTATAGAACTTTTTCTTCATTATATAAAGTTTACATTTTTAAAAATATTATGTGAAGGCACCAGCAGGTGACATGATGGTTAAGGTGCTGGACTCCCACTTAGCCGACCATAGTTTGAGTCCAGGTTCTGGTGGCTTGTTCTCTCCCTTTCTCTCTCTCTCTCTCTCTCTCTCTCTCTCTCTCTCTCTCTCTCTCTCTCTGGTGATTCCATGTACCCTGTAGCAGATTAAAAAACATAATAATAATGATAAATTTAAAATTAAATATTTATTTTAAAAATAATGTATAAAACATATCAGTATATTTTAAGGATATAAAGTTGAAATGATTATTACAAAAATAAAGAGTCGTTGAAGATACTTTCTTGCACATACAATTATGACGTTATCTTTTTCATATTATACAGAGATGATGTTATTGTAAATAAGCAAAAGGAAAAGAAAAAAGTATGATAGAAAAAAGATTTATTTTCTATTGAATTTGTATAGCAGAGAAGTGTGTTATATAATGATCATTTTATTGTATTGATAGGTATAGAACAGGACTAAACTACATATTTGAATTTTTATTTTACTATTAATGGGTTCCTGCAAAGGAGTTTGTCTATACAGTTCTGAAATATTTTGTTATTAAAATGCTAAAGTAAAATAATAGATAAAAATATGACATTGCGAGGCCATCTAATATAGTCTTTAAATTTATCTATAAATTCTAAAGCAATTTTTAATATGGTTTTTACAAAATACTTCGAATGGAATGTTGCTATTAATTTAATAAAAGTTAGGATTTGTTTATTTTTAATGTTTGCTCAATTACATTTCCCATAATAGTTGTTGAAACAGAAGATATAAAATAATAGTACACTTAAAGAGGATCTTAAATGTCTTTTGTATAAAAACTACCTTCCAGTGCTTAAATACTATCTATGGCCTTTAAAACATCTTTTTAATAGTTAAGATAGATTTGTGTTTTTATTTTTATATGCTTTTAAATTTTACCTATGGAAAATGTATTTTATTTCAAATTATGTTATCAATATGCAGTCTTACTAAAAGATTTTTATAAGGAATATGTTTACTTATTATCATTTTCCTTCAGTACCTTGTTTTATTCTTGCTACTTAATAAAATTTTGGTACCCGGATAAAGTTACCCAGGTATGAGGAGAAAAAGAATACTATTTTAAATGGTTAGAAACGTTGTAATTTTTAGTATCTTCTTGCTATTTGTCGACAATAATTTCTTATTGATACTAACCACAAAGTCACCCTGGTATTAGTGCTGCAGACATCATTTACTATGGATAATTTGCAACTATGAATGAGACTATTGCTCTGTTTTTTGGCAAATGATTTTCCATAGAATATTAAAGGCATCATAGGTGTTCAGTCCTTTATTCAGCAAATATTCATTGAGCACTCACTATAGACCCTGTACCTTATAAATACCATTTGGAAAATAAGGTATGAATTACTGATTTGTCTAAACTCAAGTGGAAGAATATAAGGAAAACCATCTGTGCTACAGCTGAAGTTATTTATTTTTATGACTTGCAGAATAAGAAAAATGTTTGAAGTGCATTCTCTGTTAAATGGTATCCAACATAAAATTGCTAACATTCAATTAATATTGCATAACATGTAATCTTGGAAGATGCATTAGTAGTGATTTACATTCCCACCATACTGCATGAAAAATTACTAGTACCTCTATACACATTTAGCTTCTGTTTTTCAATTTTATATGAATTTTGGTACTAAAAAATGATTCCCATATTTTTGGTCCCTTTGGAAATCACAAAGGTTTTGACGTTTAAATTTGAGGAAAATATTTGTTGAGCAATAATTTGACTGGAATAACATTTTTTGCAACTCTACTTGCAGATAAAATACTGACACCCTTGAAAATATATTGGTTTTGCTGCTTGAATGATGAAGTTCCACATATCACCATGATTCATTGTATCTTTTTTGGCAAGCATTGTTGTTAGAAACATCTTTCATATATTAAAGTATTTTTTCTGTTCTTTGATAAATATTACTTTGATCAGATCCAGGAGATTGATACAGCACATTGTTAGGTAGGCATAAGAGAGAGAAGAAAAATATGTAAAGTAAATTTTAAATGTATTGAACAAATCATAAAGTGGAATATGCTGAGTTTAGGCTTATTTGATAGGCAACATCCCATTAATACGCAGCCTTTGGGACATGCTTATTTCTCTCTTTTAAAATATAAAAAACAATTTAAAAGTATATATTTGTGGATTTCCTTTATTTTTTTTTTAACAGAAGAGTGTCGATATCTGATTTGTGCTTTTAAAGATTCGGTCTAGCTGCTGATTTGTTTGAGGACTAGAGATGGAATAAGTGATGGCTTTTATTCTAAATAGGGAGCTAACAGAGTGAAGTCAAGAAAAAACGGAGACATGCTAGCACCTAGGTCATTAATTTTCAGGTAAGTGACCATAGTTAAGCTATATCTTGAAATAATGACTGAAAAGACTAAAAGCACTTAGGGTTCTCAATTTAGTTTTGCCATAGGTTGTGTGCACTCATCAGGGGGAGAGAGAGAGAGATGTAGTGAAAACTCACCCCCAGGTGAGATGGTCATGCTGCAATGCCTTCTCGTCCATTCACCTTTCCAGATTTTGGCCAGACATGTGTCCGCCTGGTATGCTTTTCAATCCATTGGTCAGGGACTCAAGCCACTTTATCTGCCAAGTAAGATCCAGGAGCCATAACATCCATGCCAGTCCTGGTTTCTGGATTTAAAAACTGGTATAGACTGTCACTAATATTGAAAATATAATGTCTGAAAATGTGTGTGTGTGTGTGTGTGTGCAGATGTATACATGAAAGGTAGAAAATACAGTTTCTAATGAGTATTTTAATTCAGACATGTCTGTAAGTCTATAACACGTCCATAAGGATTTGTTATTAATGTAAGTGAAAATAGAAACATGTTGCTGGTGGGAAGGGAGGAATTAATTTCTTTGGTGATGCAAAAAGTTGGGTGATCAGGACCAACAACAGTGTCAAATCAGGAGCCACATATTCATCAGGTTCTTGTCTCAGGCACATGAAGAATTAGAGATGCAGACTCAGAGAAAGGCCAGTAAAGCAGAATTTATTGAGAGAGGAAAGGAGGAAGAGATCTCCCAGACAGGGAGGGGAGTCTGAAGAATGAGAGGCCAACGAGGAGCTGTGGTAAAAGGTTTTTGTCTTGGTTAGGAGTGGTTTTGTTGGGGCTTGTTCTCAGGAGGGACTTGTATATGCATTCACCTCATGGGGGGGGTCACACATTAGATGAGTCCAGTTATTCGTCTCCTAATTTTGAAGTGGGTATAAAAGTCATTAGACTCTCTTTTCTAAAACCTTTAGGTTATAAAAGCCATTATTTCTTCTTTGAATGTGGTGGAACCAGGAAGAAACTTTAATTTCCTCATGTTGCCTAGGTTAATCATTGAGTCACTGCTGCAAGTGATTTCCTGTGAGCAAACAACTCAGTGAGAGCTGATCTGCTGCTGAGCTGTTGATTTTCTATCTTGAAGTTTAAAGGAGAGCTCTTGAATAAGTACCCCCTAAAGCATAACTACCTAGCCAGTTGTCTTCTTTTTTTTTCCTTTTTAAATTTTTTTTTTGAGAGAGATTTTTCTGTGTGGCCCATGGGCTCACTGGAGAGACAGAGAGAGACAGAAAGCAAAACATCACCTCCTTTGTGGAGAATGGCAACACCACCATTCCTTCTCCCTTCTCCTTGAGCATGTATGCGCATGTGCCTGGTGTAAGTTTCAAGCCACTGGGTCTGAGACTTGAAACACGGTCTAGTGCCACTATGCCATCTGTTGGTTCTGCAGTCTCCGTCTTATTGGGACTGTAGTATAAGGGGGTTAATCTCATTTTCGATAGCACTATTACACAGGAAAACTTAGCATCACTTAGCACAAACCAATAGTTAATAATTATCCTATACATATTTTTGGCTCCTTTTTTATTTAAAAGCTCTATTGTTTGAGTTTTCTTGGACTTATAGATCTATGTCTTAAATCACATTTAATAAAATTGTGCAAATAATTTTATTATTTATTGATTCAACATAATTATTGAGTGAGGAGATCCAATCGCAGATTGGAACCAATTAACACTAAGCATGCTATCAATCAATTACTCTGTAGAACGACATGTTTTTCTTGTATTCTATGCTTTATAGTTTAGAGCAAAATTGCTTAACTATGAATTGTTTATTTACAAATAGAAATTAATTAAAAGTTGCTGTTTTAATTATATACAATATGAAATAAAAACAAACACTTCAAATTCCAGGTATTAACAATACTTCCAATTGTGGCTTATTAGAAGTGAGAAGAGGGGCCAGGAGGTAGTGTGGCATTTGGGCATTGAACTACCACATGGTCAACTACAATTTGAGTCGGACCTGGCAACTTGCTTTCTCATGTTCTCTCTCTCTCTCTCTCTCTCTCTCTCTCTCTCTCTCTCTCTGGTGAGCACATGTGCCTACAGCAAAATTAAAAGAGTAATAATAATAGTAAATAAAATTTTAAAAGTAAAAGTGAAGAGAGTTGATAAATTTGCTTCTATTTTTCTCAGATATCACCAGATAATAAAACCCCAATCCAACTCATATATTTGACTTTACCAAGTCACAATTGAAAATACTGTTGCTAAATATCACTATTACTAGGGGCCAGCAAGTGATGTAGTGGTTAAGACTCTGGGCTCTCGCATGGCCTACTGCAGTTTGAGTCCCAGATCCAGATGTTTGAAACATGCTGGGCACATGTGCATATGAGTCCAAAATCCAGATAGGAGAATGTAAGAAAAGGGATTGTGGCATGGGTATCCCTATTGGATGATGATTTCTCGCTTTCTCTCTGTCTCTCCTTGACTCTATGGTGAATGCACGTGCCCTATATCAAAAATCTCTCTAAAAAGAAAACACAACAAAACAAAGCATCATTACCATACTGCAGTATCTTAGATTTCAAACTTGTTGTCAGCTACTCATCTTTAAAATATCCAAATATTACAATTATACCAGCCAGATACAGTTTGAAAATAATCCCTCTGTAAATGCTCACTGAGAATTAGCCATAGAATTTAAATAGAAGGCAGCTCAGCACTTTACAAACTACCCACAGAGGTTAATCAAATTGAGCACTAAAAACAACAACAACCAAGGAATCAGAAAAAAAACAGAAACAAAAAAATTCCTCAATCTTGTGCAGTGAATAAAAAAGGAAGGATCCTAAGAGCGACATCACCATAACTCTTATGATTTGTATAGTAACAATCCTCACTACTGGAGGCAGAGGTGTGACTACTGACCTTTCATTTAAGTTGAGTTTTCTGGTTATTGAATAAGGCTTTTGTTCAGAGAATATGAAGGAAATTGGGGACATTATTCAAACATTAACAATGCATGTCAGCGCCAGCATGTGGCACGGTGGTTAAGGCCCTGAACTCCCACATGGCTGACCTCTGTTCAGGTTCTGGGCCTGGAGGTTTACTTTCTCACTCTGTCTCTTTCTGGTAAGAGCATTTGACCTATAGCAAATTTAATAATAAGAATAAGAATAAGAATAAGAATAATAAGTAAAATTAAATAAATGATTCTTTAAACAAATTTTTAAAAAAGGTACATGTAAACTACACTGATTCTACCATATACTGATCAATTTTACAGTTTCTCAGCATCATTGAATAAGTCATGCAGAATCCTGTTTCACATTGACCTATTTCTCTCTTAAACCTGCTCAGAGAAGTCATGCAGAATTACATCTGGCAAATATGGTGACTTGACTGGGAAGTCAGATGTATTCATATCAGAATGGAAATATTATGGTAGCTAGATACAGCTAACATACAAAGTTGTTAATATACTGTTTGAATAATGATGTTTTACCACCAAATAGCTGTAAGTCTCCATTTTTGTTTTTTTCATTTTTCCCTCAACATTTTAAAGAAAAGCCACCACATTCTCGATTTAATCCCATATTCTCAATTCAGCCTTTAATTTTCTCAGATAATTTTTATACTTTAAATATATACAATTACTTTTATGTTTTTGACTAAGCAAATATTTTAATTATAAAAATAGAAAAATATATAATCATGATTAAATACAAAAGTTAAAATTATCCACAGTCATATGCAGTGTGAACATAATCTTGCTGTAAAATCTGTGATTACACTGGTATTTAGATTTGATTTGATCTTATTTAAATCACTAAGCAGATGGGGCAGATAGTAGCACAGCTGTGGAACGAGTACACCAGGCACATGCTTGCCCATGATCGAGAGCTGGCTGAAGATGCAGGGTTGACTGAAGTGAGAGGACACTATTGTGCTCTCTCGTTTTCTTTTTCTCTAGGAATAAATAAAGAATCACTAGAAAACATTACCGAAACAATACATTCTTTCTAAATCTAGTCTTTTTTTTAAGAATTATTTTAATTTAATTTTATTTATTCATTTATTTTATTTTAATTTGACCAGAGAGAGTGACACAGAGAGGGAGAGAGAGAGAGAAAGTGAGAAAGCAAGCTGCCAGGTCCAGAACTTGAACTGTTGTCAGCCATGTGGGAATGTCCAGCACCTTAACCACCACGCCACCTGCTGGTCCCTAAATCTAGTGTTCATAATCCTTCCACCTAAAAAAACTAAAGTATGGGGGACCAGCAGTTAGCGTAATGGCTATGTCGTTGGACTCCCACGTGGTCGACCACCGTTCGCGTCCCGGACCCGGTGGCTTAAACTCACTCCAGGCGCGTGTGCGTGCGTGCCCAAGATCCCGAGAGGAGAATGGAGGAGAAGGGATTGCAGCATGGCCATCCCCTCTGGGGGGTGATTTCTCGCTTTCTATCTCTCTGTCTCTCTCTGTCTGGCAAACGCACGCGCCCTATAGCAAAAACCTCTCCAAAAAAAGAAAAAAAAAAACAAAAACAAAAAACTAAAGTATGGTTCATTATACAGTATAATTAAAATAGCTAAAATAATGTTACTTAGAATACACACTTTGTTATGAACATATTTTCAAAATTTAAAATGTCTCGGCAAATATCATTTTTGTTTATATAATTGAAATTTATAGTAAATAAATTTATTATTTTATTTGACTTTATTTATTTATTTATATTTGACCAGAGTGGGACAGAGTAAGAGAGAGTAAGTGAGAAAGCAAGCTACCAGGCCTGGGACTTAAACTGTGGTCGACCATATGGGAGTCCAGCACCCTTAACCACCACACCACCTGCCAGCCCCAAAAACTAAATTTAATTGACAAATTTATTTCAAATTTTTACTGTTTGCATGTATTTAATACTGATCATTTCCAAGCATCTTTCTGATCACCTTAATTGTGGTGTTCTCAATTGTTGCATGGTGATATATTGAGGTCTCCCAGTAATGGAGAGCTTTGGTTCTTGCATGGGTCATCTAAGGCTAGGGAGTGATACTACAGTGCAGGTCTGTACCTGCACATTGTTGAAAATATTATATAAAAATAATGGAGAAAATCTGCTCAAAGTTAAATTTTAGAAGGAAAATTTATAAGCCCTATGAGATCGTTAGAAATAGTGTATATACACTGCTAATTAAAAATATTCAGGCCAGTCAGTGAAATTCCCCTATGAAACCCATAGCTCAGATATGCAGAAAATAAAACTGTAATTTACTGTAGTGGAAATTATAGAATCATTTCTAAGGAGGACAATGGAGACCACTGGAATACCCAAATCTTCAATCTGCTTGTATCTTTTGCTGTCAAATATTTTACAGTTGGCACAGATCTTTGAAATGATGACTGTTTATCCTGAAAAAATCTTATTTATCATATTCTTGTCAAAAGTTCAACTGACTTCCATATTGCTAAATAGAATGGGCATGTATTTTGTTCAGAATTTTCAATGGCATTTAGTACATTGATCAACTTATTTATTTATATTTGACCAGAGTGGGACAGAATGAGAGAGAGAAAGTGAAAAAACAAGCCACCAGGCGTGGGACTCAAACTGTGGTCAACCACGTGGGAGTCCAGCACCCTTAGCCACCACACCATCTCCAGCCCCAATAACTAAATTTAATTGACAAATTTGTTTAAAATTTGTCAAATTATTCTTGAAAATCTCTACTTGGCTTTCAAGATATCACTCTGATTTTAGCTTTGAGTCTTTGGGGTCCTTCTATTTTGGTTTCTGCTGATGGAATTTAATGCTCCATCCCCATCAAAATTACTCTTTTTAAGAATATTCACCTACATAATAAATATTATCACCACTCAGTTGTTGGAGATAATAGGTTTATTACACTTGATATATTCTTCTTTCTTCATTCTCCATAGCCAATTTAATATTTACCTCCAAAATAAAACTTTTTAAAAAGACTTTTGCCCGAACCAGCAGATAACATAATGGTTATGTCACTGCACTCCCACATAGTCAACTATAGTTGGAGTCCCGGACCCGGCAGCTTAAAACTCATGATGGAAATGTGTACATGGGTGCTCAAGATCCCAAGAGGAGAGTGCAGGAGAAGGGACTGTGGTGTGGCTATCTCCCTCCGGACGGTGATTTCTCACTTTCTGTCTCTCTTGGTCTCTCTGGTGGTCACATGTGCCCTAAAAATCTTTCTCAAAATAATAATAATCATGGTAATGATAATAAATAATTTTCTCAAAGAGCACATCTGCTCAAAAGAGAGAGACAGAGAGGGAGAGGGAGTAAGCCACCACCCTCACAATGGGAAATGATCTCACCACAGTCTCTTCTCTTCCATTTTTCTCTTCTTTATGGATTTCAGGCATGCATACACAGGCACCCAACATGTTTCTCAAGCCATCAAGTTTCAGACTTAAATCAGAAGCTTAACTGTGTGAAATCTTGCTGCCATAAACATTAGGCCAAGGAACCAGCCTCAAAATTACTCTTATTCTATCTTGTCCATAATCCTGACTATTGTTGAACCCCAGCTCTTATTAACAGTCTCATGATTTACTTGAAAGACCTCCTAACTGGTATCTCTGCTATCACATTTATCACTTTCTATTATTTCCTATCTTATCAAAAAATCTTTTAAAAATTCATTTTTGATTAAGCTTCATATTAAATTAAAATGTAAACAAACCATACAAAATATTTCTTATGAGATTTTACAATAGTACACATCAATTATGCACCCAAATAAAGTTTCACAACTGAACACAGACACAGCACCCAGATGAAGGAATATAATATTCTATACTCGGAAGTGCCCTTTGCCACTCTTTGAATTTCTTTGCAGGCACTGTTTTTTTCTTTTCTTTTGTAAGAGGGAAAGAGAGAGAAAGGGAAGAAGGGAAATAGAAACAGGTTTTTGTTTATTTGTTTGTTTTCTGCTTCTGGGTCTCATCATGTGTGATCCTCTTTCAATTTCCCAATTAGCTAGAACCACAGGTATGTGCACTGAGGAACGTTCCAGTTGGCCTGGGAAACAAACTCAGTCACCCATGGAGCCTCCAGCCTCCCAGTTGGTGGTAGAATCTGAGCCACAGTGGCTGAGCCAGTTACCACCACTTCTATCGCCACAGGCTAGTTCTACTCATTTGTGAAATATATAAACGATACCCTTCAATATGTACTGATTGGTTCCTAGTCTCTTTCACCTATATTGTTGCATTAAGTTTCAGTATATTCTATCTAGGTATGGTATTACATTATGTACACATAGAAAAATGTATTTTTCATTATATATATTATATGCATTTGGTTTGTTTCTAGTTTTGGCTATTTTACATACTGTGGCCGTTACTGTTATTACCTGTTTTATTATAGAAACATAGTGTGCATTTCTTTTGTACCATTAATTCCCTTTCATTCTCTTAATGGATATTTTATTGAAAATTCAGAGTAATTTAAAAAAATACAAATTAAATAATGATACCCTGCTTGAACACTTTCAAAGATTCCCTATTTAATTTATAATTAAATTTTAATCCTTACCAGATTTTCACATCATCTGGCTTCTGCATTTCTCCAAAACCTTATCTCGTGATATTTTCTCACACTCACTGTGCTTTAGTCACTCTACGCTGTCAATTTCTAGAATATAACTAGATTTTGACCTTCAGGGAATTAATTATCCTGTTATCTCTTGCTGAAATTATTTTTAAAATTTTTATTCCACATATATCTAACTTCTTACCCTTCAAGGTATCACCTTAGAAAGTCACTCTTTGACACCTACCACAGGAGTAAAATAACTGTGATTATTATCAGTACAATATTATGCTCCTTCCTAACACTTGAAAACTTTGCAATATTTTAAGTAATTTTCAGATAATAAAATATAAATTATATATATTTAATTTGAAAAAAGCACCAGGGACAAAAGACTATGAGTCTTTTGTTTATTCCTGCATATATGATAGAAATGCAACTGTAATTAGCTGATAATTCAAATAAATTGAATAAATAAGTAACAAAATAATATCCTTGTTTCTGTAATATATTCAAACTAATAATCATTTATTTTTTTATATTAGACCTATATTTCTGATGATTTTTCTTCAAAGACTCTTGTACTTCTCTGTTTCCTGATATCAAGCAAACTGCATGGTCCCCATCTATTAAATTCAGTTAATACAAATTGATGAAAATTGTTGTAGCAGTAGATGTGTTTACATGTACTATGTATTTTAAACAATGATAAACATGACAAAGAATCTTCAAACAGTCTAGTGGATCATATAGATAACTCCTTCAATGATTACAGTTCAATGATAAATTAAGTGTTAAATAAACAACTTATGTATTAGAACTACTATGGAGAGACAATAAAGACATTTAAGCAAAAATAAATTTAGGATTGTTATTAAAATAGATTTCTCCTATTGCTTTTATGGTTTCAGATGTTTATAAAATAATAATATGTCTGAGTGGTTTAAACATGTATGTGCCTTTTCATGATGTGAAGCATCTTTCATAGTATTTCCCTTTCATACATTCATTCAACAACTATTTCCTGAAGCTGTAGTCTGGGCTCAGATGGGTGGGAACATGTAGACTGAGGGAAATTGATATTATGAAGTTGACATACTAGACACAAAAGGACCAAGTGTGGATGACAGAAATTTTATTCCTGCTCATATTTTATATCACCAGTTTTTCCATTCTCATATATTACACAGTCTGGAGTTATTCATTGCTTCTCATATTTCTATATTTCCTTCAGAATTTGAATAAAATTCTGCTAGTCTTTATATTTTTTCTCTTCTCACCCCCTTCAATTAATGTGGGTAAGAAGAGACATTATGAGCAGAGAAAGTTTGAATTTGGTTGAAGAGGGATGATCATTTCAGTCCCACAAGCATACATCATACAAAACTTTCTTTGATGAAATAAATAATGATAATGCTACTGCCTTTACATATCAGTAACTTGATATATTGGCTTATACCAATGTCAGTTTTATACTCTAAAATTCTAGAAGACAGACATCATATTTCTGATGTGCTCCAGTCCTGGCTTTGTAGTATTGGTACTTATGTTTCTATTGAAAGATGGACGTGGGAGTTGTCATTTTGGAAAATTTATAAATGGAATCTAGTACTTTTCTACTCTATAATAACTCAGGAAGAACTAGAAATACGTTCATTTACTGGTTAAAAAAAATCAACCTGCAGGTTAAGTCTAAGCATAAGAATTTCATCCTAAATGATATCCATAGGGGAAAAAAATAAAAAGAACAAAACAAAAACAAAACTGTGATTGACTGGAAACAGTGGTCTGTAATGAAAGACGCCTCACAAACCTCGCTTTTACATTTCCTACCACAAGAGATGAAATACATGCCACATGTCTAGGTCACAGATCTGAGGAATGTGATAGAGTTTGCAATATAATATTATTGACAGTGATTTATTAATATTGATTTCTAAACTGTAAAACATAGACAACGCTATTTTCTTTTTCATTCTTTCTTAAGCAGATCAAAGTAAAAATGGTGAATTATGGATTGTGAGCTGTCTTGGTTTTTGATAAAATACCAGCAGAGTGGTTTTTCTAGTGTCATATTTCATCAACAGTAATTAATTGTCTTAAACATGTGGATTCCACTAACACTCATTCAATCACTTGCATTTAAAATATATTTAGAAAAAAGTTACATATAGAAGAAATAAAGGATGAAATTTAACATTGTATGATTCAGCTTACTTGAAATAATTTTATTTATTATTTTAAATATGAGAAATTCAGATATAGCAAATTAGTGATATAATTATTTTGCATCATGATATTATAATGTGCATATAATGTGGTATAATCTAATGTGAATCCAATATAATATTTGGACTTTTTTCTAACAGTTTTTATGTTCTAAGGAAAGATTTTATTGTTATTTCTGTCTCATGTTTCTAACTTTTCAAGAAATAAACTTATATGCACGTTGCTCTATCTTCAAAGATTCTGCAAAGTAGTAGTATATCTAATAATATGTAAATAAACATAATTATTTTGTGAGAGTAAGACTTTAAAAATGACTGGTAATAACAATATTAATTCTGTAAGTTACTTAGAATCTCTTAATAATAAATATGTGTAATTATAAACAGTATAAATACAATATCATGCTATTAACTAGAGTTATATTAAAAGTTTTTATGGAATAAGATCTATCCTAGGTGAAAATATATTGCTGTTGTCATCCAGTGTCCACCTAAGTTGTTTTGATAATTTCCCTTCTCTACTATAAACAACTATTTATACAACATATTTCTCTACCTTTATCCAAGTTTTCATTTTTGTGTTCAATCAAGACCTATCTTCCTCTATACTCCTGCCATATCCTGATCATCTTATGCTTCATTCCACCCATCCTGCCCTTTAGAGTTTGCACTTAAAGCTTTATCATTCTATAAATCATCTTTCCTCAGTCAAAAATGCATTCTGTTTCACATCCCATCTTGTTGAGGACTTACAGTCTATTGGTGAGCTCATGAACCATGCTCGCATGTTCATGCAGGTCAGTACTACAGTTCACTAGATTGTAAACTACCTCAGGGAAATAGATTAATCATCGTATGTTTATGCCATCAGTGGCTAAAATAGTGAATTTTTTTCTAGGCATCTCTCTATGAATGTGTGCTGTTTAAAAATTATAAGTCCTATCTTCCTAAATGTCTGAAAGTGTTGTCTGTGGATAAAGAATTCACTTCCTTTGGGACCAGCAGATGGTATAATAGTTACATTGCTGGTTCCCACATAGTTGACCATGGTTCAAGCTCTGGACCCTGCAACTTAAAACTCACACCGGGCATGTGTGTGTGTGTATCCAAGAACCTGAGAAAAGAATTGAGAAGGGATTGCAGCGTCTCCATCCCCACTGGGATGGGTGGGGTCATTTCTTGCTTTCTGACTCTGATGAACAGACACACCCTATAACAAAAAATCTCTCTTAAACAAAAGATTTCACTTCCTTCAACAATAAAAATAAGAATGTTAGCTTGCACAGATTTGTTCCACAGATTTTGAACTCTCTTCTATTCCATATTGCTTTCTTTATGTAACTTTTCATATTGTTGCTATTTTCATCAGCAAATATAAATATGGATTGATCTCTCTAAATAAGCATAATTAATGTCACTATATAAATGAAATTAGTAACTTAGTTCAATATAAAGATGATTTCAAGGAGCTCACATATGATATGTTTACAAACAAGACAAAATATCTGCTGTAAATATTTCTTGCAATAAATTCCTTTAGATTATGTGGAATAATTTGAAAGTATCTGGTGGTATGTAGTTGACTATATTGAATCTTTGAAAATCTATCACCAAGAAATTAATTGAATGCTGTATAGTTACTCATAGTTGTTCTACTTATGTCATTAAGTCAACCAAACCTACTGGACCACAAAATGAACATTCTAGTTATTTGAGCAGACTCATCTGAATGGAAATGATTATGCATCGATCAAATCAGTTTCTCTAGGACTTGACTGTTATGAGAATTGAAATGCTTGAACCCAACACATTTTTTGTTGATTCGTTAACTCTGTCCGTCTAGTTGTTCTTTGTCAGAGAATTCAATGACTGAAAGACACTTTAAAAAGCAGCATGTGTCCATTTCGTTACACTTTATTCTGAAAACTTGAAGATCAGAATAAAGCATTGTTAGAATTTTCAGGCTAAGGAAACAAAAAAAATGATAGCATCATAACAATTTCAAACAAAAAAATCATATTGCTTTATATTATGATTACTTTCAATACAAACTGGCATTAATATAATCTTTGCTTTCAATGAATAACAAAGAAAAGCTCATTGACTTGGTGTGCGTATGTGTGTGTGTGTATGTGTGTGTTTACTCGAAATATGTTTCTTTTAGATGTATTGTTAGCAGCTATAAATGAAATGTTTTGGAGGATTGGATATATCAAATGGCTACATCACAATCCCCCCCCTCCTCTATTTTCCTTTTGGGATTTTCGGCACGCTGGCATACATGCTTGGTGTGAATCTCAAGCTACCAGATCTGAGACTCAAACCTCAATCAATCACGTGAGAGTCCAGTGCCTCAACCACCAAACCACCCACTGGCCCCTATTTTATTTTGTTTATAAGAATGAGGACCTGTCCATTGTCCTCAGTAAATATTCAAGGAATTTACAGAATATAGTAATTAATGTATATACTTATATGAAAATTTAAGCTCAAATGCTAAAGAATAATTTAATCACACTAATTCTACAAAGAGGAATAGTAAAGGGACTTATGTATATTATAGTCTACAAATAAAATTTAAAAAAATTTGAAAAGGCATACTGATTTAACCCTAAATGTGAGCAAGAAATATGACAAATACATATGTAGAATATTAGTTACACTTCAGAAACGAAATAGAAGATTGAGTTCTGCCAAATCAAAGCCAGTGGTAATCCGTTAATTGCCCACTGATACAATAACTGGTTCATAGCCATGTATTAAAATGTTATTCTTAAAATTAATATATCTATCTAGGTTATTACCTGTCTGTCTGAAGCACACTGCTTTACATGATATTCTACACAGACAAGTATATTAACGTTTTATGATTTTTATACAGATAAAACATGAGTTTCTATTAGCTGAGTTGAAATAATTTATTATAACATTTATTATAAAGTCAAGACATATGAGGAGACAATGAAGCACTTCAAATTACCAAGAAATAGCAGTCAGTTGGAACTGTTAGTAGATCAAAGGAGCTTTTGTTTATCCTGTCTATTAAATATCCATGCAATAATGCTTGTAAGTCAGGTAGAGACAGAAATCCACAATGTTCATCGAAGTTTGAAGGTGATGCTATATATTCTTGAGTCATAGTTTGTGGATTTACTTAACGCTATAGATCAGAATGAGATCATGTGCCCATCATGACATTATCATGCAATGTAACTTCACTGTCTTAAAAATGCCCTGTGCTTAAATGATTTATTCCTGCTTCCTTCCTCACCAGTCTTTGGCAGTCACTGATGATTCTACTGTCTCAATTGTTTTGACTTTTCCAAAATGTTATATCATAGACTGGAATCATAGTTATGTTGCCTTTTTAGACCAGCTTCTTTCATTCAGCAATGTACATTTAAGATTGATCCGTCTTTTCTGGTCATGAAAGCCTGTTTCTATTTTATTGTGGAATAATGACTTTGGTACACCACACTCTTTTTATTCTGTCACCTATCAAAAGACATTTTCATTTTCATTACTTATGTCTGATGAAAAACACAGCAAATTTACAATTTCTTCCTTTTGTCCCATATAATATTTCTGTCATTTAACTTTAAACTATAAATAAACACATTGTTGTTGTTATTATCTTGAACACACTGTATTCTCTTAGATCAATTAAAAATGAGAAAATTAAAACTTTTATTATACCTGTATGTATTGCTTCTGTAGTACTCTTCATTTCTTTAAGCAGACCCATGTTTCTGATCTAGGCCATATTCTTTCTCACTAACAAGGTTTTTAAAACATTTCTTGGATAGCAGGTCTACTAGCAACGCATTTTTATTTATCTAATAAAATGTTTAACTTTCTTTATTCTTTGAAAACTGCAGTAAAACAGTCAGAACATAAAATTAAACATTTTTGAGTGTAATTCATTACATTGAGGGAGTTTGCATTAATTTACAACCATTACAACTATATACTTTTTAATTTTTTTTATCACTTTAAACTAAAAGTCTGTAAACTATTAAAAAAAGTAAAGCCTCGGGGCCAGCAGGTGGTCTAGTGGTTAGGGCTCTGGATTCCCACATAACTGGTCACAGTTCAAGTCCTGGATGCTGAGCACATGTGACTGGATGCTCAGAAGGAAAATGGAGAAGAAGGGTTTGCAGACTGGTCATCCACCCAGAGGGATGATTTCTCACTTTCCTTCTCTCCGTCTCTCTTCTTCCTGGCAGGTGCATGTGCCCAATAGCAAAAACCTAAATAAAAAGGAAAAATAAGCAAGTCCTCATAACCTGCTCCTAGTCCTTGGTAATCACTATTTCACTTTTCCTATTAATTTGACTATTCTAGATAACTCATACAAGTGAAATCATGCGATATTTTTCTCTTCATGTCTGGTATTAGGTTTTCAAGGCCAATCTATGTTGTACTATGTATAAGAATTGTATTCCTTTTTTTTTTCTTAGGTTGAATAATATCCTATTGTTTTTATGTGGCACATTTTTATTCATCTGTCGATTGACATTTAGGTTTTGTCACCTTTTAGATATTATAAAAAAATGTTGCTTTAAACATTAGTGCACAAAAATCTGTTCAAATTCCTGCATTCAATGTTTTAGTGAATATGCCCTCAAGTGGAAGTCAAGGCGATGTGGTAATTTTATGTTTTGTTGCTATTGCTGTTGTTGAGAAACCACCATACTGTTTTTCGTCATTTTACATTCCCATGAGCAAGGCACCAGAGTTACAATTCCTTCACATTTCCACCAACATCTGTTATGCTTTTAATATTTATTATTAATATTTGTTTAAAGAGAAACCATTTTAACGGGTGTGAATTGGTATTGTACCAAGATTTTTATTTGTATTTTTTTTTTTGAGACAGAAATATTTGCTATAGGGTGCATGCACTTACCAGAGAGACAGAAAGAGACAGAAAATGAGAAATCACCCCATAGTGGAGATGGTCATGCCACAATCCCTTCTCCTCCATTTTCCTCTCGGGATCCTGGGCATGCTTGCAACACCTGCCTGGTGTGCGTTTTAAGCCAGTGGATCTGGGATTCAAACAATAGTCAATCATGTAGGAGTCCAGCAATGCAATCATCATGCTATCTGCTGGTCTCAGATTTGCTTTTCTAATGACCAGAGAAGCAAGTGAAGCTGAGCATCTTTACACATGATTTTTAGTCATTTGTATATCTCCTTCGGAGATATGCCTATTCGAGCCCTTTGCCTATTTTTTTTTTTTTTTTTTTGGAGAGGTTTTTGCTATAGGGCGCGTGCGCTCGCCAGACAGACAGAGAGAGACAGAGAGACAGAAAGCGAGAAATCACCCCCAGGGGGGATGGTCACGCCGCAGTCCCTTCTCCATTCTCCTCTCGAGATCTTGGGCACGCATGCACACGCGCCCGGCGTGAGTTTTAAGCCACCGGGTCCAGGACGTGAACTGCGGTCAACTACGTGGGAGTCCAGCGACATAGCCATTACGCTAACTGCTGGTTCCCGAGCCCTTTGCCTATTTTGAGTTAAGATGTTCATTGTTTTGTTGTTGAATGGTAGCAGTTCTTTATTTACATAGTCTACATTTAATGCTTTATCAAACAGTTATATAATTTTTGTATATATTTCTTGATCTTGTGGATACAAGTTCACTATTTTGATGATGTAATTTGATGCATAAATGATTTAAAATTTGATAAAGTACAAGTTAGCTTTTTTTTTTTTTTTTTTTTTTTTTTTTTTTTTTTTTTTTTTAGTTTCTCCAGAGGGAGTTTACACTCACTGAGGAGAGAAAGTGAGAAAAGAAGAAAGCATCCACCTTGAGAGATGGTACACCACAATTCATTCCCCTCTATTTCTTCCTCCTTTCAGTATTTTTGGCACTCACAAACACGTGCCTGGCTTGTTTCTCAGCCCTCTGGATCTGGGGTTTGAACCATGTGGGATCCAGCTGCCTTAACTACTTTACCTCTGGCTGCCCTCCTTATGGTTCTTGCAGGAGTTTTACGTTTTTATATTTAGAATTTTTGTTCCATTTTGAGTTAATTTTTCTATATAGTGGAAGATCTGGGTTCATCTGCACTCTTTTTCATGTGGATATCCAGTTTTCCAAGCTTCTTTTCCCCATTTGATGGTCTTGGCATGCTTATCAAATATCATTTGACCACATAAAAAACCTTTGATTTCTCGGCTCTCTGTTCTACTCCAATATTATATTCCTTCTTTTGTGCCAGTACTGTAGTGTTGTGATGTCTTTAGCTTTGTTATATGTTTTAAATTCAGAATGTATGAGAGGTTCAACTTGGATTATTTTTCTTTAGTGATTATTTTCATTATTTGGGATCCCTTGAAATTTTTGGATCAGTTTTAGAATGAGATTTTATATTTCTGTAAGATTTATTAAAGAATTGATGTTACTTTATCTTTAAATGTTTGACAGAATTCACCTGTGAAGACTTCTTATCTAGGCCTGCTCTTGGTTGGAATAGGATTTTTTTTTAAGTTCATTATTTATTTTTTAAGCAACAGAGAGAGACAAAGAGAAAGAGAAAGAGAGAAATAGCACTTTCTACTGGGTTTTAATACCATAATTCATTCCTAGCTTTCAGGCAGCAGTGGATCATGGGCAAGCACATACCCTGTATACTCAGAGAGCTGTCTCTGCATTAGAACTGGGAACTTCCCACACAGGATTGCCCCACATTTCTCCGCTGCACCACCATCTGCTCCCCTTGGCTGAGAGCGTTTTGATTAAGAGTTCAAAGTCTTTACTAAAGATCTGTTTGGATTTCCTTTCTATTTCTTCTCAACTCAGTATTAATAGGTATTCTGTTTCTAGACCTGATATTTGTGTTAGTGTCGGTCATTTGTTTTGGAAAATTGCCAGCTCGTCACCTCTTTAGTTCTCTTTTTTCCTTGTAGTATCCCCTTATTTCCTTTATTAAAAAGCTACACTATTTTTGCTGGTCCCACTCTTCTTGGATATTCTGCTTTTTTATTCTTTTTTTTTTGCATTTTTTAATATATTTCTGTCAATGTATATTCAAGCCCTGTGATTATTTCATTAGTCATTATTGGACTAACTAACCAACGCCCCAGAGCATTTTTATTTCTGTTATAATTATTTGATTTTTAGCATGTTCTTTTTAAAAATTTTCTTATAGTGTTACCCTCTCTGCTTTCATACCCATCTAGTCTTGCACAATGCCCACTTTTTATATTAGAAAACGTAGCATAGGGAACCAGCAGTTAGCGTAATGGCTATGTCGCTGGACTCCCACGTAGTTGACCGTGGTTCGTGTCCCGGACCCGGTGGCTTAAAACTCACGCCGGGCGTGTGTGCTTGCATGCCCAAGATCCCGAGAGGAGAATGGAGGAGAAGGGATTGTGGCGTGACCATTCCCCCTGGGGGGGTGATTTCTCGCTTTCTGTCTCTCTGTCTCTCTCTGTCTGTCTGGCAAGCACACGCGCCCTATAGCAAAAACCTCTCCAGAAAAAAAAAAAAAAAAAAAAAAAGAAAGAAAGAAAGCTTAGCATATTAATCATAGTTACTTTATTTTGAATTTTATTGGGTCTTTGGAAAAGTTATGATTCCTTTTGCACAATCATATAGAAAAAAGTACATTATGACATTTTTGATGAACCAGTATATTGGGTTTTGACTAAGGTACAGAAGTTTGCTGGAAAGAGAGATACAGAAAGAGGGAAGTTAGAAATTACCCCCTAGAGAGAAGGTCTATGCCACAATCTCTTCCTCTCCATTCCCCTGTTGGGATTTTGGGCACACGTACACATGTACTCAGCATAATTCTCTACCTGCCAGGTCTGGGACTTCAACCACAGTAGGCTATGTGGAAATCCAATGCCTTAACCACTATACCTCTTGGTGGTCCCAATCTTAGTTATTTTAAATTGCAAGTCTTTAATTTTAAAAATTCTATTAAGAGAATTATTTTGGTATAGAAAGTGTGTACTTGCTGGAGAGACAGAGACGGAAAGCAAGACATCACCCCCCCCCCCAGGAGACATGGTCATGCCTCAAACTCTTCCTCCATTCTCCTCTTGGGATTTGGGATTTGGGGGACATATCCATACACACTCAGCATGAGTTTTAAGTCACCAGGTCTAGGACTTGAACTGCGGTTGACTAGATGGAAGTCCAGTGGAGAAACCATTATGCCATCTGATGGTCTCTGCTTTGTATTTTCAAATATTCTCTCTTTTTTTCCCTATATTTTAAAACCTTTTTAGCATGCTTATTGGTAAGGGTTCCGCAGAAAAACAGAACAAAGTGAAACAGAGAAAAAATGGCTACAATTTCTTTGAGTATTCTCATTTTTCTTTCTTTCTTTTGTTTTTTTAATAAAGATTTTGACTTTAGGGTGCATGTGCTAGCAGGAGAGAGAGAGAGATAAAGATAGAAAGATGGGAAGTGAGAAGTCACCTTCCTTGGGGATGGCTACGTTACAATCCTGTCTCCTCTATTCTCTTCTCGGGATCTTGAGAATGCACATCGCACACGGATACATATCAAGCATGAATTTCATGCCACCTAGGTCTGGGGTTCAAACTGCAGTTGGCCTCATGGGAGTCAAGCAACATAACTGCTATGCTATCTGCTGACTCAGTATCTTCATTTTTGTTTTTGTCTTTTTTTTTTTTTTTTTAGAGTTTTTTGCTATAGGATGCATGTGTGTGCTTGCCAGAGAGACAGAAAGACAGAAAGCAAGAAACCATCCCCGCCTACCCAGGGGGGATGACCAAGCTACAATCTCTTCTCCTCCATTCTCCACTTGAGATCTTGGGCATGAACGCACATACACCCAACCTGACTTTAAGCCACTGGGTTCGGGAATCGAACCGAAGTGGACTACATAGGAGTCCAGCAACATAGCCATTACACCAACTGCTGGTCTCCTTTTTGTTTTTTAGTTTTGCTGACATTCTTAACCAGGGGTTGAGTTTTGCTATTTTTTAGTTGTATTCCACTAGTATACAGAAACCTGTTAGATGTGCTGGTAAGGGGTAGGTTCTAAATCCTAGGTTCTGTTACAACCTGTTAGCAAGCCTTTGCCTCTGACCATGACCCTCACAAGTGCTTCTCATTCCCACTCCCATAGGTGGGACAGGAAGGCTAAAGGTTGCAGTAGTGAGTGTCCTTTCACTCAGATCAGCTAGTTGATTGAAAACTCCAAGTTTGTTATGCTCTGATAAAACAAATCATTTCAACTGTAATCCTTAGTTATGAGTGTCTGGGTATATTTTGCAATGGTTACTTTTCTTTCCTCTGACTGGAGTATAGTAGGATTTTCTTCTGAGGTCCTCCCTGAGAACTTGGTTAGGTTCTCATAGGTGAGAAAAAAATGAAGTGTGTGGTCTTCTACCCACTACCACTTTCCTGGAGTTTTTGTCTCTCAAACGAGTCCACAATGAAACACCTGCATTTTTTTTAATAGCTATACATTAGTTTTACTTATTTATTAATTTAATTTGACCAGAGAGAAACAAACATAGAAAGAGGGGGAGAAAGTAAGAAAGCAAGCTGCCAAGTCTGGGACTCAAACCATGGCTGGCCATCTGGGAGTCCAATGCCTTAACCACCATGCCACCTAAAGGACCTAAAGAAGTATTTAATTTTATGTATCATCATTATTATTTTTTAAAGTTTGGGCCATGTGCTCACCTGAGAGAGACAGAGAGAGAGAGAGGAGAAGAGAGAAAGCCAAGCCATCAGGTCTAGGATTTGAACCACAGTTGACCATGTGAGAGTCCAGCACCTTAACCGTGATGCCACCTGCTAACCCTTGCAATGGTTAATTATAGTTTCTCTCCCTACCAGGGCTGGTTCCAGCAGGAGCAACTGCCATTACATTTCTGTTCCTGGTGAGCTGTGATTCTCCATATTTACATGTCTTTGGTTTTTGAATAAGGTATTTGTCCTGTGACCTCAATTCTCTTTTAGATTTAATAAAATCTATTATTTTCTGTTTGTTCACTTTTTTTCTGGTTGTGAGAATGGGAGTAACAACTTCCCAGATATCTGCATGTTGTATAAGAAACTAGATGTGAAAACTACTTATTTTAAGTTTTCTCTTTTTAACAAAGTCAGTTTCAAATTAATAGACTCATATATGTCTCTGTTTTGGGACTATTTATTTTTTCTTTTTCTCAGTTTCCATTTCTTATTATTTATTTATGTATTTATTTATTTATTTTTTGGAGAGATTTTTGCTATAGGTGTGTGCACTCGCCAGAAAGACAGAGAGAGACAGAGAGACAGAAAGCAAGAAATCACCCCCCTTGGAGGATGGCCACACCGCAGTCCTTTCTCCTCTATTCTCCTCTTGGGATCTTGGGTACGCATGCCCACGCGCCTAGTGTGAGTTTAAGCCACCAGTTGTGGGACTTGAATCATGGTCGACTACATGGGAGTCCAGTGACATAGCCATTACGCCAGCTGCTGGTCCCCTCAATTTCTATTTCAATGGCAATATCAAATTGGTTTATTAACTATAAATATGTAGTATATATTATACAATCAAGACATTGACTCAAAAAATAAAAAAAAGAAATTGACTCAAGAGCTGGCATCATAGCCTGGTGGTTAAGGCAGCTGGATCCTACATGGCTGACTGTAGTTCATATCCTGGCCCTAGTAGCTTGAAAAACATGCTGTGTGTGTGTTTGTGTGTGTGTGTGTGTGTGTGTGCACACACTTCAAATATTAACAGGATGGAGAAATGGAAGAAAAGAAATTATGGCATGAATACTCAAATGGAGGGTGCTTCTTCTCTCTATCTCTCTCATGTGAGCATACATGCCCTCTGGAAATTATAAAATAATAATAAAAATTAATTTTCTCTTAATTATCTTGGCTTTTTTTAAAACTCAACTAGCTCTTTGGTTAATTTTATCTTTCAAATAATTTTGTACCCTGTAAAATTTTATAAAAAATTCTGTTGGTAACTTAAATTGTATTAAATTTATGGATTTTTATAATAGTAATATAAATACATTAAGATGTGCATTCAGTTATCTACATGAATTGCCTTTTTTAACTCATCTATTGTGTGTTTTTTATAAATTATGTTGTTTTTGTAAATTTCAAAGTGCATTATGAAAAGCATTTGCAATTTTTTTGTCGTTATCATGAATGGAAGCTTTTTTATTATATGTAATGGCTTAGTGCTGGTTTGCAGGGAAAAACTATGTATTGATTTTTGTTTGTTGACATTGTATCTAGTTCCCTTGTGGAACTCTCATCTTACAGCTAATCACTTTCCAGTTGATTGCCTTGGGTCCTCTGGTTAGAAAATACAGACTTCTGCAAATAATAAAATGCCCCTGCTCACCCACACACAAAATCTTCTATGAAATCTGTAGATTGAACCACACAAGAAGATAACTACACTCTTGTAATTGTTTGCTGCCTAACTACACTCTTGTAACTGTTCGCTGTCAGCACAAACTTCCCTGGGCTGTGCTGCACATCCCTGTGAGGTTTTAGGAACAAAAAAGAAGGCACCAAGCATCTCCTCCTTCATTCAAGGATATTTAGTTCATCCTACCTTATTTCCATGATGATCATGATCCATCATGTCTATCATCATATTTAAATTCCTTTTTGTTTATTCATTTGGACGGACATCTTTATACTCTCATTATCTCAGGACTCCTGCTCAACTAAATCCTTTCATTATGCCTATTCTAAGTCATCTGCTCCAAAATTATCAAATATTCCTTCCTAACTCCTTATCTTATTTTTGGAATATATATTCACCTCCTTGTTTGGTCAAATCTTTTTAATCTCTGACAAATTCTCACGTTTACTCTGACTCGTTCTTTAAATAAATGAATTTCACCACACATCTATCTTTTGAGTATTCCCTGATCTAAATTAGATTTCCTCATTAGTTTGTCTTATTTATGCTTCAGTGTAGTTTTCCTACTTTGTAAGCAACATTAGTGATTACAATTGTGTTTTCCTAAATGAGACTGTAAAATGGTAAAAAATCACATCTGTTTACTTCACTTTGTAGATAGAGACTGGTTCGTGGAAAAGTATACCTTGGAAAAGTACACTTGCTAATTTTATCTGACTTTACCATTTATCTCTCATTTGTTACTAGAATAAATACAAATGCATTTGCCATAGACATATTTTTCTTGTACTAATTTTGACAACTAAGGTAATTGTGGCTTTTCATAGCTTTTTTTGTAGAGCTTTTTGGTTTTGTTTGTTTTGTTGTTTGCTTTAGGGCATGTGCACTCATAAGATAGAGAGAGAAAGACAGAGACAGTGAAAGGAAAAGTGAGAAATCACCCCTTGGGGGGATGGCCTCACTGCAGTCCCTTCTCCTCCGATTTCCTCCCAGGATCTTGGGTGTGCACGCACACACATCTGATGTGAATTTCAAGCCACTGATCCAGGACTTAAGCCACGGCTTGCTATGTAGGAGTCCAGCGATGTACCGCCACACCATCTGCTGTCCCTTTCATACTGTTTTTTTTTTTTTTAAATGTACATTTTAATTAATAGTACCCTTAGATATAGACTAGTAGAAGTTGCTTCTCAGAAATAACTGTTACTTTGACATTTGATATTCATCTTCTCCCTGTGTTACTTGAATGTATAGCAACATAACTAATGCTATATTTTTGTACTTTAAATGAAATGAAATCATGAATCTCAATAGTCTGTAATAACACAGTCTGAAATTGAAATATGCTCTTATTTCTAAAATACAGGATCTAGAACTTTAGTCGGAGGGGAAAAAAAGATTTAAATGCATAAGTATAACAACCAAAATGTTTGCAGCAATAGACTATCAGGCTGTAAATTATCAGGAGAAAATAGGGAAAAAAATGTCAGGAAGTAATCATAATCCTCCATAGAAGTTTATGAGAGGTATGATGAGTACTACTAGTCTAATTAATAAATCACTTGCTGTAACAATGCTTTTGAACTGAGAAGTAGAGAGACAGAAAGTGAGAAATCATCCCAGGAATGGTCACACTACAATCCCTTCTCCTCCATTCTCCCCTCGGGATCTTGGGCACGCACACACATGTGCCCAGCGTGAGTTTAAGTCACTAGGTCTGGGACTCAAACTGTGGTCGCCTACATGGGAGTCCAGCAACATAGCCATTATGCCAACTCTTGGTCCCAATTCTTATGCTTAAGTATATGCCCCCAAACTCATTGCAACTTAGTTGAACTGACCATTTCTGAATATATAGACTTCTACATTCTGGTTTCTGACAGGGACCCTAAAGTGTCCACAAAACAGAACTTCCTGCTTTTCTTTTGGGCTTCAGAGCCAATTCTCTAAACACCAATCAGAATGATCCTTTAAAAAATAAAATATAATTATCTTTCTCTTCCTCAAACCCCATGAGTGACTACCCATAACACTTAAATTAATATCTAAAATGCTCGTTATAGTTTATTGGACTTTGTATGTTTTGACTCTTGGATAATTTTCCAACTTCATTTTCTGTCACCTCACTCTATTTTTCCTGCTTATTTTCTTAAAAAGCAACTTCTATTGCCTTCTTCCTCATCCTCTAGTTTTTTAATGCATTTTACATTTTCTTAAAACACATCAACCGGCATTATATCCGGTATTTTTTTTTTTTTCACTAAATTAAAAGCTTCAGAAGAACTTGGCTTAATCAATATCCTAGCTTCTAGATCAGTACCTGAAACATAATGATGTCCAATAATCATGGGTTTAATGACTGAATAGATAAATAAACTGTCACAATTTGCCTTAATAGCAGAACATAATATGGACTTTAATCTCATTAAATTCTCTCTTAAACTTTAACTTGATAAAATTAATCAATATGAAAATAAAATTTTAAAAGTTAATCAATATGGGAAATATTAAGGAGGGAGACTATAATGTGAAAGTAAAAATGGAGCAATAATTATTGTATGACTTGAAAATTGTGAAGAAAGTGGGAAGAGTGAAAGTAAGTTATAATGTGCCTAATTACGAAACATAGTAACTGAAAGAAAATAGAAGGAACATAAAGACTACACAGGAAAACATACTCTGACTGTGATCGATATAGTACTTGCTTTTGGTCTGTGCCTACTGATTTTTAATCAAGGCTTTTTAAAATGGACTTACAAAACTCATTACAACAATGTCCATTGGCTCCTAAGTTCTATATCTTTCCTTTAATATATGGATAAAAAACCGTGATTCCTAGTGATGAAATAATTTAAAGTTAAAAGTATAAAAAAGTGAATTAATAAATAGTTTTACAGATATTTACTTACAAAAATTGTCAAATTATATCACGAAGAAAGGAAGTCATGGAAAATTGTTCAGCATAATGAAGAAAGTATAAAGAATCCCATGCTTAGTAAATTACGCTTGGCCATGACCATTTTCAGGTTATTTTCTTTACTTAATGACTCATTCATTTAAGTAGCCAAGCTAAATAAATACGTTGTGCAGAGGATTCTGATTAAAATCTTTAAATCATTTCTGCTCCAACACACTTGATAACTAGTTTTGCAATTTTGTGTCTGTCTTGGTTATGTTCCCAGCAGGTTATTAACAATTAATTAGCAATACTTCTCAAATGTATCTGTGCTAGTCTACTAATTGCAGGGCCGGATAATGGAATTTCCCTTTGTAAACAAATTGTAATCACGATCATTTGTTTTAGTGAAAGCAATACGAATTTTCCATATATTTGTGTTGTTACTTAGATTTACAGCCAAAAGGCATAAATTGTATTTATGAGTATTGGATGAAGCTGTTTGTAACTTATACAGCCAATATTAAGATCACTTAGTCTTGGACAGCACCATCTCATTTTTACCTTGTCTGCATCTTATTAATTAGTAAAAAGAATGTAGTGCATGTTTTGAGTATGTGTGCATGTGGGCATGTGCACACGTCTATTTAAATTGATGACTCACAAGAAAATCTTGGCAGAACTTGTTTAGATTAGTGATTCTGATTGCACGATAAACATAGTTTTTACCAAGAAATGTAATGTTTTCTTTAAAAAAATTACTTTGTGTTTAAACCTACTAGGTTAAAATTGTAGTCAAAATTACGAATATTGTAATACTTGTATTCCCCCCTATTTTTTTGTAACTTGTTATTCTTGCTTTGCTCTCTTTCTAGTTGTGACCATAGCTCCCTATGCTTTACATTCTACTTACCTTCTTGGGATACTTAAACTGGCATTAATCTTTGATATTTCCTAGTCCCGTCACCTAATTTTATAGTTGAGAAAACTCAGGATCAGAAAAGATAATTCAAATTTTGAAAGGTCATCATAACAGATACAATAGATTGACTCACTCATATATAACCCAGACTCTTTCTAGTGTGCATTCTTGGAGGGCAGAGGCAGAAAGATAAAAATTAATCTCTCTTGCTTAAACAATATATGTGTTTAGATTTACCTAGTCAGCCAAAATAAGTACAGAAAGAGGTAGTGCAAAAATCACCCATTTTAGTAGTTTACATTATAACAAATTCCAAACCCTTTAGAGTCTAAAAGTTAAATAACTTAAGAGTGAGAGAGCGAGAGAGAGTGAGAAAGTAAGCAAGTCTCCAGGCCAAGGACATAAGCCACAGTCAACCTCGTGGGAGTCCAGTACCTCAGTCACATGCCACCTGCTGGCCCCACACTTCTTTCTTTAATTAGCTTAAACTCCAAGCTTTGTATTATAGCCACTCTTTTCCATACATACTTAGCTCAATAGAGATCATTTTATTTTTTTCATACACTTGTGTGAATTGATATAACCTTCATGAAACTCTCAAATTTGAACAATAACATAGAAAACATTAAATAAATACAAATGATTACAGTTTGAAATTAGTACTTGTGAACATTCCTTAAAAATGAAATTAATGTACAAATTTATTTTAACACAAAAAATTAAAAATAAAAATCTACTCGTAGCAATCTCACATGTATCTTCCACGACCTTTTTGAAGATCCTATGTGTGTATTATATATACATATTTTAATATACATGCTTTTATATATATATTTTTTAAATGTTTTTAAAAAGGAATAGATTAGTCACATCATACTTTTGTCCATTTTCCACTGGCCCTTACTGATGATGTGGCTATAGCTAGCTTCAAGGGAATGACTAATATATTTTCTGGTTGAAAAACACTTTCAGTACACAAACTAATAATGAAAAAATGAATAGATTTTGGTAAACAGGCATTCTTACTATAACATCTAATAAATAACTTGTCAAGTTATAATCAATTACACTTTGTACTGTTTTTGTGCTTTTACATAATCATATTAATCTCCTCTATAATGTAAAACAGGTGTTATTAATGATCTGGCATTCCTTTGTATTCATGGCACTATTATATGGTAGGTTACCATTTTAAACCATTATAGTAGGGTAATTTTGAGTACTGATACTTTTCTACACCTTTATCTACCTTTATTAAGGATGTCCTATGTGTGACTAACAATTTATTGTTTAAATGTTCTACCCATATTAATACTAAATACATTTAGAGAAGTTTATTTTTCAGAAACTAAATGACCCCATTTATAGAAGACTCTTACAAAATTCTTATTTAGCGAAAATCATGGTTTTAGACTTTTGCCCAGCCTCTGTGGTATGGTTGATAGGGAGTATACTGGCAACTACTCAATTTATATCCCTGGGCTGGTGGCCCTGAAAACACTGTACACATGTACTTGTGCCAGGATCATGGTTGGCTGGAGTATTACCTAAAGGGGATTGTGATGTGATCAAGACCTGTGGAAGGTGTTTCCTTCTCTCTCTCTCTTATTCTCACTCTCATATGTGCACAAGCACTCTATCAAGAATGAAAAAAAAAAAGTTCATCATAAGTGGAATTGAGTATAAGTTTATTTTACAAAGAAATAAGAGTTTCATTCCTGATGGATCATGTGCATGTGATCTAGAGAGAGAGAGAAAAGGACCCCTTCACAGGACCTTGTCATGCCACAATCTCATTCCTCTTGTCCTCCAGCTTGCCCATTGTGTTTTTCAGGCCTACCATGTTGGGAACTTGACCTACCATTGGCATGTGGCTTCCAGCTTTGCAGTCCAGCATGCTCCACTAACTATGCCACAGAGTCTGGGCCTGAACTATAATTGGAAATTGAATTTAAATTACATCATAACATGCTCAGGAAAGTATATCCAAACAATTATAATGGAATTTTTTCATCTTGGGAATGTTACTGGAAGGGAGGATATAGTTTGCTGTATCTGATAGAACATGGTTTATTGTGCTTACTACATTTATTTACTATAAATAGATCATAGTTCTTGTTTCTTCCTGGCAGTGTTTTCCAACCTTGTGGTCAGTTGTTTTCCAACCTTTGTTAAGTTTGCCTTCAGTTATTTTTATACATTTTTACTTTAGTCATTAGTTTCTTCTATGAACAAAAGAGTGGCAGAGAGAAAGACAAAGAGACAGCACCCCAAACAAGATGTCAATGCCATGATAAATTCCAGCTTCAGCCAGCTCCAGATCATGAATATGTATGGCATATTCAGAGAAGTCCCAACATGAATCCAGAACCTCATGCAGAGTGTTAAATTTTACCACTGCATCACCATCCAGACATATTTTTCTTAATTTTTAATACACAAAGAATATGTTTATTCTTGTCCTTTACTTTTTCCACTGTGCTGTATCCTTTCATTAGATGATGGTGGGAAATACCAGGAACACGGAACCAGCAGATGGTGTGATGGTTATGTGGATGGACTCCAAAGTAGTTGACAGTGGTTCAAGTCCCAGACCTGCCGGCTTAAAACTCACACCAGGCATGTGTGCATGCATGCCCAAAATCCCAAGAGGAGAATGGAGGAGAAGGGATTGTGGTGTGGCCATCCCCCCGTTGGGGGGAGGGGTGATTTCTTGCTTTCTGTCTCTCTGGCAAGCACATGCATCCTATAGCAAAAATCTCTCTCTAAAAGAAAAATAAAAAAATAGTAGGAATGTAAAGGGTTAAAGAGGATTCATAGAATGGCCTACTTTGCATATTCACCAAACTCTCAAAATAAAATGGGAACAAGAAAATAGTAAGGGGCTAGAGGAGATTTGGGTTACATATTTTGTATAAACGTAAATTAAAGGAAGGACCCTGGGATGAGACTGAGTCTGCTTATGTTCCTTGGCACTGGTCCATTCTTGTCTGTGGAATGTATCTCTGTGTCCCTCTTAATAAACTTTATGGTCAACAACTTGTTTCTTTGTCCATCAATCTTTGCTCTGATGGAAAAACACAGATATATATTTGCTAACACTTTGAGAATTTTTCTTCCTTGTGTTACATATTTTAGTTAGTTTTTCAAAAAGTCTGTATGGGTGACGAATTTCTAGACTTGTATGTCTGAAAATTGTTTTATTTGGTATAGAAGTCCCAGTTAAATATTTGTCTTTAAAGTCATTTCTCAATTTTCCTTCTAAAATTATCATTTCTAGGACACATCTGGTATCTATGTGGTTCTGTCTTTCTAGTGAATTTGACTTCTTTAAATGTTTGTCTAATTTTTAACTGACTCTTTAAAAACATGTTTAAATGTTTAATGTTCCTGTATTCACTATGGTGTGTTTAGATATTGGTATTTCTTTAAATTATTCTGTTTTGTAATTGGTAGACTTTTATTTTGTAGAATGCTTTTATTTATTTTTTTTTTATATCCAGTATCGAATTATTTTTTCTTCAAATATTGCTTCTCTTCTTTTTCCTTTTTAGGGCTTTTTTTTCCCCTACTGTATCATAGATGTATTTTGGAACTTATGGATTTATTCTCAATTTCTCTTTACTTCCAGGCACATTCAAGAAGAATCCATAGCACAATTTTCATTTTTTAATTACTGCAGCTCCTTTCACATTGCAATGCAATTCAAATATTATAGATATAAATAATCGTATGGCTTTTTATGTATAGCTTCTCAGTATGTGGCCTTTATGTAACCTTGCTATGTGGATCTTTCTTATTCCTATTAGCTAATGATAGCCATGCTAAGGATTTTTATGTCAAATTCCCAGGCTTTCTATGTGCACCTAGAGATAGACACTAGGATTGCTACAGCTTTTATAATTTATTTTTCTTTAGGCAGGGCCTTTTTCTGTCACCATTCTCTTACCATATTCTTTTGAATAGCTAGATTACTGGTAGGTGCATGCCATTGCACTCAACTTTTAGAGTGTTCCAGAAATTGAACCTGAGCCTCCCACATGCCACATGGCCTTATCATGTAGAGCAGTAGCATCTTCTCTTCATGCCACATGGCTTGGCCACTGGTGCTTTTCTTTCTTTCTTTTTCTCTCTTTCTTTCTCCTTCTTCTTGTTTTTTTTTTTTTTTTTTTTTTTTTTTTTTTTCCTCTTTCTTTCTTAGAGGTTTTGCCTTAGGGCAACAGAGACAGCAGAGAGAATGTGAGAAATCACCCTCGGGGGGTGGGGGGGACGGCCATATCATATTTTCTTCTCTTCTATTCTCCTCTCAGGATCTCGGACATGCATGCACATGTGCCTGGAGTGTTTCAAGACACAGGGTCTGGGACTTGAATCATGGTTGGCCATTGGGAATTCACATCGAAACTGTCTGCTGGTCCCCCACTGCTGTTTTTCTAATGAAGCTGCTGCCTCCATTTCAGTAACCAAAGTAAACATACTACCTTTAGCTGATATTCTTCCTCTATTTTCTGACTTCTATTACTATGTGTCCTGAGCATTAATCTTTGATCTCTTTTGCTAAAGTTCTGCAGATTTCTCAGGGTTACAGAAATCTTTATACTCTCTGGATCAATGTCCTATTTTTTAGAACAACTAATTATTTTTTTATAGCTTTAATATTTGATAGGATTTTTACACTATTTCTAAAAATGTTTTGTGGAGAGATAAAGAGTTTGGGATATTTTCAGTTTGCACACATAAAACTGGGCTTTCTGTTAAAGTTCTTTTGTTAATAAATTCCATCCATTGTTTTCTAATCTTATGAAACTTTTAATTTTTCCATAAGAAATTCTATTTCTAAAAAATGTAACTATCTTGCTATAACTATAGACATTGTCTTATATTTTTGTGTGTCCTTTAAATCTATGTATTTCAGTTTCCTCTTCCATTTAGCTGGAAAATAATGCTCCCGAAAATGAGTCAAAAAACATTATGTGTCAGGATGTAATTTGGGGCTGTAGCCAGAAAACTAAAGAAAAATGAATAAATAAATTGCAGCAAATGACAGTTGTGATTTTGAGAAATGCACAGTGAATCTTAAAAATGTTATGTAATAGAGTTTTCAATATAAATTGCAACCAGTTATTCTTTTAAGGATTACTTAAATCCAGTATCAAAAAGTTACATGGTAGAATCATGTTGCTTATGAAACTGAAGTCTATTAAAAACTGCAATCCCGTGCCACCATGAAAAACATGATGAAAAAAATAATATTTCTTTTGCATAAAATTTTGAACAGCTTTATAATAGAATGATTTTTAAAGTAAGTTTAATGCATTTTTAAATAAGTATTTAATGACAATTTGTAATGTACAAAATTTATCTTCAATTGACCAAAATTAATATTTTATAACTGGGTAATACCCAATAATAAAATTAATTTATAAGTTCAAATATGTTGTGCTGCTTTTCCCATCACATTTTTACAGTGTTTAAAAGAAAGCTTACTCTATTTTTTGCATGAAGGTTGTGGAATAGTAATCTGTTTAGAAGTATCTGTGGACTATTTATTAGAGACAGATTATGGAATGTTCATGTCAATTTTCCTAGGTGGTTTTATATAGTACACGTATTTTAAACCTGATAAACATTAGTCAAACTATCAAAGAAGAATGAAAATAAACTGTAGGCTCCTTTACAGACAGACTTCTCCTCAATCGTACTCATGCAGATACACATCCAGATGAGAGAAATATCTAACTGTGAGACTAGAGTATAGAGATACTGTATTTAAAGTCAATATATTTCTGAAAACCAAATGTAAGAGAGATATTTGAAGACAATTTTTATTATTAAATTGCATTTTGAAATTAAGCATCAAAATTGAACACTTTGAATTAAAATAAAAGTTTGAGAAAATGAAATAGTATAAGTCACTAGGCAAAATTAAGTTCTGCAATTGTCTCCCAATATAATTTCTATTGAATATTCTTTTATATTTATTTATTTCTACATTTTAATTCATGATAGAATGTAGGCACCTACGTGTGTTGGGGGAGAGCATGAAAGAAAGAGAGATGAGCTCCATGTTTTCCAACCATTGTTACCACGTATGAATTGATTTCTCTTCATTTAACTTAAAACAAAACTGTGAAATTATTCTAGTTTCTTCAGCAGCACATGACTCTTACCCTCAGTTACTTATACTTAAAATTGCCTTTATATTTACTATATGGCCTTTTCATATTCACTAAGTCATATGAAATATAGTTTTTTAGAGGTTTATGCCTTACGGAGAGTGCGCTTGCGACAGCAAGAGGGAGAGTAAGATATCACATCTCTCCCCGTCTTGAGGGGGTGGGGAGGTGACCACACTATAATCCGTTCTCCTTTCTTCTCCTTCTAGATTCTTGGGATTGTAAAAACATGCACCTAGCATGATTTTCAAGCCACTGGGTCCAGAAGTCAAGCATTCAAATGCAGTCGTCCAGGTGGGAGTTCAGCAACATAACTGCTGTGCCATCTGCCAGCCCCATATGTAATATAATTTTAATGTCACATTGTAAGTTTTATATAGGTACATGCAATATATCCCTAGGTCATTAAACCAACAAAATATTATTTTGATAAAAATATTAAATTGCATAAATATAACAAGATATGCTTAATACTTTTCCTTATTTCAGATTTTTAGTTTTCTTGCTATTTTAGAAATATAACTGAGAGAAAGCAGATATTGTGATTTACAAAGTGATCCAATTTCTTTCTTAGATTTTGTATTTCAAGTGGATTTACAAATAAAATTGTTTTGGAATTCCAGCATGTGATTTTTATCAATATATATCAATTTTTATGTCCATATTAGGCATCAGTAGAGCTATCAGCAATATATTATTTAATGTTTAAAATTCTGAATTTTAGCTGTTTGATTTCTAAACCAGATTCCGTACTTACTAGCCTTGTAACCACAAGTAGTTCTAGTCTCAACTTCATCTTCAACAAATGGCTGATTGTGACTATCCTTACTCCATAAGTAGTTAGAAAAATTTAATAGAAGATTTAGTTCTGCCTATATACTATGCATCCCACACTGGTCAGTCAACACATACGAACTTCAGAGTCAGCAGTGGTAACACAACTAGACCTACAGGAGAAAGGCTCTGAATTCACATCTCAGAAGGTCCTTGAACACAAGGAATCTATGTGTGTGCCCCGGATCCAGGCTGGATGAGACTTGGAGTGGGTTGCACTGTAAAGACCCTGTTTGGGTTTCAGGGTGTCTCTCTCATGGAAGAAATAAGTAAAGAAACTTTTGTTCAACCCTACTAACCACTTTCTTTCTTTCTATTTTTTTTTTTTTTTTTAGAGGTTTTTGCTATAGGGCGCATGCGCTAGCCAGACAGATAGAGAAGAGAGAGACAGAGAGACAGAAAGCGAGAAATCACCCCCCCCAGGGGGGATGACCACGCCGCAATCCCTTCTCCTCGGTTCTCCTCTCGGGATCTTGGGCACGCACGCACACGCGCCCAGCGTGAGTTTTAAGCCACCGGGTCCGGGACACGAATCGCGGTCGACTACGTGGGAGTCCAGCGACATAGCCATTATGCTAACTGCTGGTGCCCCTACTAACCACTTTCTAACAACAACAACAACAACAACAAAGTCTAAAAAGACATTGTATATACTTAAAACCTGCATGCCAATTGGAACTAAGACGATGTAAGTGTAGTGAGGTAAAATGATGATATATTGATAATTTTTACTTTGATACTTTATTAAATACCGTTCTTCAGAGACTGTGTTAAACCATACTTCTGTAACTAAGGACATGCAAACAGAAGTACTGAAGAGATTAACAGGTGTTTTGTTGTTGTTTTGTGTTTGATTTTGCTTCAACAACATCTTTTCACTCAATTAAATAAATAATATACTTATATTTTTATTTAAGACGTTGAATTAAGTTTTCTTATTTCTTTTTTAAGAATTGTTTTATTTAACTTTATTTATTTATTTTAATTTGACTGGAGAGAGACAAACAGAGACAGAAAGAGAGAGAGGGAAATTGAGAAGGCAAGCTGCCAGGTCCAGGTCCAGGATTTGAATCGTGGTTGGCCACGTGGGAGTCTAGTGCTCTTAACCACCACACCACCTGCAGGCCAGGTTTTCATATTTCAGAAGATAGATTTTCAATTTTTCTAGTATTCATTTGGTTTTGAAAATTTCCTTTTTAATTACCTTGGCAACTTCTTGGATAATCACTTTGCCTTTTATCTGGGGGAAACTACATCGAGACTATTGTATTTAATCAATGTAGTTTTCTGTTCTTGCACAATCCTATATAACTTTGATTTTTATATAAGCATAATAAGACTGAATGTATGTTCTAGGAATTTTTAAATTTCAAAGTTTTTTTTTTTTATTTTATTTTGTTCTAGATGAGGTTATTTATGCTTACAAACCAAAGTTCAGAATAAACTCCTAATTTCATTTGAAAATCATTTCCATTGACATTATTTTGAATCTATAAAGTAATTTAGGTAAAATTGACACCTTAAAGTAATGAGTCATCCAATTTTCAATGTAATCTATCACCCCATTTATTTAGATCTTTAGATTTCTCAGGTATGTTTTATGAATAGGGAAATAAGCACCTTTTGTTAAGAATTTCCTGTCCTATTTAGGCTCTATTGAAATTCTAGGAATTTTTTTCCAAATTTTAGAAAGATAGGGGATTTATTTGCTTCTCTTCTAGAGTAAGTGTTTAAAGTTATGAGCTTCTCTCCAAGAATATTTGAACTATATTTGATTCTGTCACACAGTTTCATGACTGATGAATGACCTTGAATTTGCACAGGCTTATTAACTTCTTCGGTAGCATGGGCTATGTTGAAGCCCAAGGGCATCTATGAAGCTTCTTTAAATAATTATTAAACCAAGTGTGTTGGGGCCAGTGGGTGGTGTGGTGGTTAAGGGTTGTTGGACTCCAACATGGCAAATGGCAGTTCAAGACCCAAACCTGGTGGTGGCCTACTTGGTCACTTTTCCAGTCTCTCTCTCTCTCTCTCTCTCTCTCTCTCTCTCTCTCTCTCTGTCTCTAGTGAATGCATGTGCCCTATAGAATTTTTTTTTAATAACAAATTTAATTAAATAAAGTATTCTCTAAAAATTTAATGTAAAAAAGAAAGTGTTTTCTACTGTGGTGGACAGCAACTGAAACTTCATTTCAGTCCATTCAGATATCTACTCTTTTTCTACATGGCTCCTTAAACTCAAACTTGCATATGCATGAATCAATTTTCAGTCATTGTTTTCTTACTGAAAGTAATCATCCTTCTTATTATGTTTTTTTTCTCCCTGCAGGTAGTATATACATTATATTTGGCTACATTTTTATTCTTTGTCAGTGATGGATATTATGTTTTAGAAATTAATAATTTTCATTTTTTTAAGAATTATTTGTTATTCATTTATTTAATTCCATTTGTTATTATTATTACTTTTTAATTTAACCAAAGAGAGTTAGAGAGAGAGAGAAAAGGAAGCAAGAAAGCAAGGCACCATGTCCAGGACTTGAACTGTGTTTGGCCATGTGGGGATCCAGCTCCTTTAACCACCATGCCACTTGCCATCCCCCAATAACTTCCATTTTAAGCATAGCAAAATAAATATTTGGTCATATAACTATATTTAGTCTCCCTCTCCTTTATGCTATTTTTCTCATATGGCTCAGCCCAAACATTTAAATCAAATGTGCCTAATTGTGGTTTTCTTTAAATCACTGCTTGCTAATTTCAGTATTAAGAATGTGTATGTGTGTACTCATTTATTTATTTATTTCTCTGCATATTATGAGTCATATTTTTCCCACTTCACTAAATGTTTCCTAATTATCAATTATTTATTTACATCGGCTGTTATCACTGTGTGTTGTGTTATTCTCTTTTACAAAATGATTACTTTTATTCAGGCAAAGTGATAAGCTATCAGCTGATGACCTGGTTCTGAGGGGTACTGGAAGCAGAGTTTATTGTAACTGGCCTGTGTACTGGGTCACATGTTTTGGTCTCTGGATGTGATACTTTCCTCCCGTAGTATGACCTCTGTACAGTTTCTGTGAAAATCTTTAAGTTGTTTACTGAATTCCAAACTGGCATAACTTGACAGGATCTTCCTAGCAACAAGTAGCTGCTAAAATCTCCAGTCAGGTCACTCAAGCTTTAGCTGTTACATTCCTCTAGAATCTCATGGGTTTTTTGCTCCACGTAGGCTCAAACATTGACCCAGTGAAAGACTGAAAGATAATTTACATTCACACTTGGTGTTCATCTTCTAGTCCCTCAATTTCCAATTGTTCTGTACTTCCAAATTGTGACTTCGTTTTTTAAAAAATTATTTATTTAATTGTATTTATTCATTTACTTATTTTAATTTAACCAGAGAAAGACCCAGAGAGAGAAGGAAAGTGAGAAAGCAAGCCACCAGATCCCTGACTTGAACAGTGGTCAGCCATGTGGTAGTGTCCAGCACCTTAACCATCATGCCATCTGCTGGCCCCCAAATTGTGACTTCTGATATCTCCATCTAGAAAGACTAGAAATAGGTCCATTGATCTATTTTCTATATATTAAACAGACTGTGGAGTGACCTTATGGCAAGTCAGTTAAAACTAGATATCACCCAGTGAGATGTATGACCCAGAAATTAAATGACTTTGCCAATATCAGTCTGATTTGGACACTTTAGAGACTTTTTTAAAGTTGTTCGTTGTCTTTGAGAAGAAGGTTAGTCTGATTCTAAAACCTCAGGAATTATTAGAAACAGGAAGGTTCTGCTTGGTATGTGCATTTTAAATTACAGATATCACCCTTGCTACCAAAAATATTTTCACATTATATGATTACCAGCAATATTTACTATTGATTTTCTTATATCCTTAAAGACAAAAGATGTGATATCACTTCTTCCATTTTTATAGCCATAAGTAAAGTATAAAATGTTATGAGTTTGTAACTTTGATATAAATTTCTTTGGTTCCTAACTTGTTTGAATTTGTTTCCATATGTATGCAAGCTAATTTGCTCTTCTGTAATCTTTATTTATATTCCTTTTCCATTTTCTAATAAATTCTGCATTTTTATTCTTATTTGTACAAGCTCATTACAAATAGTAAATTATAAGGTTTGCTATTAGAACTGCTTTCTTATATGACTTTTAAAAAATATTCATAGCTATACAATTAAATGTGAAGATTAATCAATATCATAAAATATATAGAGTAAGTTCATCTAGTAATGAAAATATACACATAAAAATAAACAACTTCTACAATGTCTAAACTTAGTCAGGCTCTATGCTAAAATATACTTTAGCATTTAATTCTCATAACCTATTTTTATCATAAGCCTATGATAAAAGTACTTCTGTTATTAGCATATTAATAAAAGAATGACTAAAACATGCTGTTAAATATTTTGTTCAGGAATGGAATGAGGGGATAAATGCAAAATCAAATTTAAAATCTGGGCAGTTTGGTTTTACATTTTGTGTTTTAAGTGATTATGTCACATTGCTACATGTGCACGTCTATAGAGGTGGCTGATCGAGACAATTTTCTTGCCTATTCCTCAAAATAGAGTACTATTGCTCTTAAAAGCCTATGATCAATTTCATTTTAAATTCACTTATTATTTATTATTTTTATTATTGTAAAGATTCTTATCTCAATACACAATCATAATAGTTTGCTCATTTTCTGACTTTTTGAAAGAAAATATTATTCTAAAATGGATATCACTAATCTGAGCAATTTTCTTACATTTGTCATTTTTAATTGAAATTTTCCTCGAAATAATAGTTATATAGCTTTGCTTAATTGATTTCCATACTTTCAAGTTTATTTATTAGATTTTTCCATTTAAAAACATACAGCAAAATTACCAACTACTTTGCTTGAAGTAGACCAGAAATAGTCACTAGCAAATATTATATCAGTTATAAAATAGTTTATAAGTGTTAGATTAAAAATGGATGAATGAGGGAAATTTAAATAAAGCCATGATAAGTCATAGTTAGGCTGTCTTTTATCACCTATAAAAGAAGCTAAAGAATTGTGAGTAAAGAAGGAATAATTGTTAAAATGAATAATAAAATCATATCATAGATAATAACATATATTTGAAACATTGAAAGTATGCAATTATTTTGATCTCCATGAAGGTAGTGCCTTAGACTTACTTAGTAAAACATCTCTGCCTAGTTATACCGAAGCAAAACATAATGAGGCATACGTGGGTGGCGGTTCGTTGAAGGAAGAACAAAAAATTAATTTTTTCTACAAATGGATGTGTGAAATAAAAAGTGTACAAAGAAGGAAATATTATATTATGCTAAATATTATACAAAGAAGGGTTCATCCTGAAATTAAACCAAAGTAAATACATTATGTTTTTATTAAAGTTAAAAATATTTCCAACCTAATCCTTTACAATACTATTTTGGAGAACAAGAAATCTTTTGATATTGTGACAATAGTCTCTTTAAATATAGATATATACATTGTTTTTTATTTGGAAATATTCTCGCTCAGTATATCTGGGCACTTTTTTTTTCAAATAGAAAGAGATGATATTTTTCAAATTTGTAAAATAAAAGCAAAATGAGTAAAATAATTCTCTTTAAGATATTCATATTTTAGGGTTCAGCAGGTGGGATAGTGGTTAAGACATTGGACTTCACATGTCCGACTGTGGTTTGAGTCCTAGACTTGGTGGCTTGAAAATCACACAGAACGCTTGTGAATGAGTGTCTAAAATCCCAGGAAGAGAGTGGGAGGAGAAGGGATTGTGGCAGGGCCATTTCCCCAGGGATGGAGGGATTTCTCAATTTCCCTCTCACTCTCTTGCTCTCTGTCTCTCTCTGGGTAGCACAGGTGCCCCATGGGTTAAAAAACCTAAAAAATAAAAATCTTCTTGCTTAATTTTACTATCAAGGATTGATAACTTTTTCCTGTAAATAGTTACACAGCAAATACTTAAGGCTTTGAAAGTCATAGGTTCTCCATGGCAAGTACCCAGTTTTAGCAGGAATGCAGCATAAAAAAATGCTGTTCAGTTAGTGACCTTATATTGAGCTATTCCAAAGGAGAGTAATAACATTACCTAGTTTTTTTTTTTTTTTTTTGTTTTTTTTGTTTTTTTGTTTTTTTGTTTTTTTTTTTGGGTGGGGTGGATATACACACACACACACACACACACACACACACACACACACATTTGAAGGCACTGAGGAATGTTCTGAGGCAGAGAGGGAAATAATGGAATTTAAATTTTAAAAGACTACAAGCACACTGCATAAGATTCACACGTATAATTCTTTTCTCTGAAGATATGTCCTATCCCACCTGTTATAATGAAGAAAAAACTCATACAGAAAATTTCCAGTCTTACTAGCTTGGACTGGCAGAATCGAAAGTTTGGGCTGCTATAAGGATTAGAAATTATGAACATAAATCCAAGAAAGGAGGACAACAGATGGTGAGGTCCAATATCTATGGAGAATTTTTATTTTTTTGATTGACATCCACACTATGCAGAGAAATTTAAATCCCACCAAATTAGGATGGCTTCATGTATTTTTTCAGAATTGTTAGATGTTACTCTTTCAAAGGCATAAAATAATCTTTCATAAATTTAAGGGTATCAGTTTATAACAGAATTATTTGATTAAATAAAACTAAAACTATGCAGAGGAAGACATCCAGATCTAAATCTCTATAAAGTACTTTCAAATATATCTAGTATAAAATGGAATTTACTGGGGACCAGCCGTTAGCGTAATGGCTATGTCGTTGGACTCCCACGTAGTCGACCGCGATTCATGTCCCGGACCCGGATACTTAAAACTCACGCTGGGCGCATGTGTGTTTATGCCCAAGATCCCGAGAGGAGAATGAAGGAGAAGGGATTGCAGCATGGCCATCCCCCTTGGGGGTGATTTCTTGCTTTCTGTCTCTCTGTCTCTCTCTGTCTGGCGAGCGCACGCACCCTATAGCAAAAACCTCTCAAAAAAAGAAAAAAAAGAATTTACTAGACATACAAAGAATATATGTAACCTATTGTCTAGAAAAAAGAAAATAGAAACAAACTCAGATGGTTAATAGTAAAATTCGAAGCTAAGTAGATGGAATTAACTGTAATAGTATTCAGAGACTTAAAGGACTATCTCAGCAGAGAAATAGAAAGAAAGAAAAATAATAGAAGTTCGGGGGAAAAAAAGTATGTTTTTTGGATTTAAATATACCCAGTATGTAAATTTTTAAAAAAAAAGGATACTATAGAAGAAATAAGGAAAAATCAGTAACAAATGATAATTTCATATTCCCCGAGGGTTTGGAGATCAAAGAATCCATTTCAAAGCTTAATTGCTGATCAAAATAAACATTCTCTTAACCATTCTAAGACAAATAATCATCAAATTGAGAAAAGACAGTGATAAAGAGAAAAATGACAAAAAGGAAACATATATATATATACACACACACATATATATATATATATATGAGAGAAAACACATTCAAATTTTACTGGACAATGCACTAATCAATTATATGGAATTGACTCCAACACTGGGATTTATTTATTTATTTATTTATTTGATTTTTGCCATAGGGCATGTGCAATTGCTGTAGAGAGACAGAGAGAGGAAAAGTGAGAAATCACCTTCTGGAGGGATGGCTATGTCACAATTTTTTCTCCATTCTCTTCTCAAGGTTTTGAGCATGTATGCATATGTGCCTGGTGTGATTTTCAAGCTACCTGGTCTAGGACTTGCATTGTGGTTGAGTGTATGGGAGTCTAGCACCTTAACTACATGCCAACGTATTTTCCCCCGTTCCCTTCTATCCCTCCCCTTATTGTAAACCCCCACTACCTCTCCCTTAATATCTCTAGTATCACTAGTTGCCCTCCCAATGATTATTATTTTTTTTTTTTTGGAGAGGTTTTTTGCTATAGGGCGCGTGCGCTCGCCAGACAGACAGAGACATAGAGACAGAAAGCGAGAAATCACCCCCCAGGGGGGATGGTCACGCCGCAATCCCTTCTCCTCCATTCTCCTCTCGGGATCTTGGGCACGCACGCACACGCGCCCGGCGTGAGTTGTAAGCCACCGGGTCCGAGACGCGAACCGCGGTCGACTACGTGGGAGTCCAGCGACATAGCCATTACGCTAACTGCTGGTTCCCCCAATGATTATTTTATCACTAAATATATATTATTGGAAGCAGAGAAAATAGTGTTAACCAAATATGCATTATATTTTACAGAAGCTAAACAGAACATGTATGCCTCACATATGAACTAAGATTCCTTTTTCATTCATTTTGATTCTGATTTTAATGGGTAAAGCTGTGAGTGCTTAAAGTTTGATAACATATATTTCAAGAGTTTATACTTCTCTGAGGAAGTGGTTTAAAATGACTTCATATAAAAGTGAAAAATAGCATGGGCAGTAAAAATAGGCAGTTAATGTTATCCCTGTGATAGAAAGTGTAACAACATGTGTACATGCTCTGAATCTATATTTTAGTGCCATTCTAAAGTTAAAGTATGTTAGTTCTCAAATTTACAAAAAATTATAAATTAAGTTTAATATAGAAGTTGCTGAATATAATGAAAAAATTTTAAATCTTATTAGTTAAGAATAAGTACAATGAAAATGTAAATTGTAAACTGTGTTTAAAAGAACAATAAATACATTTAAAATATGAGTTTAAACAAATTCAAAGAGGGACAGTAACATTATAGAGAAAAAGAAGCGTATGTTGTTAGACGTGCTCTGTCACAGTAAATGCATAATAATGAGATACAATTGTAAGAAACATATATTATTGCAATTCAATTTATGGATGCAAAGCTACAAATTTTCTACATTTTATTTTAAGTAATATAACTAAAGCCGTATGATATTTTTGGTTTTCCTTTTAAAAAGTAATGATGGAATTTGATGGCTTTAATCTAAAAGGACAACTAGAGAGTAACACAGATTATATTTTATGTATGCTGCAACATGTTGTCAAAATATTTTAAAATTTTCTTTAAAAGCAAACAATTTTTAGCCTATTAATTGCTAGTACAGTTGAAATATAGGATAAACTTTGTTCTAAATCACTTTTCTCAAATTACAACTGAAAGTTGCTATCTAAAAAGATGTACCAGACATCAAATAGAAATAAATAAAGTTTATTTCACAAGGTTAGAAAACTATGAGCATTGCAGGATTTAAAAACTGACTGCTGTTAATCAAATATATGTGCAGCAGTATAGACTGTGTTCGTGTGTGTGTCCAAGCACTTCAAACTTTTCCTTATACCTTGAAAACGTATCTATATGGGGCTCGTTATTTTTATTTCATGCACAGTTTAACACATGCAGTCTTCTAAAAACTAGGTATAATGTTGAGAATTGTTTCCTTAAGGAATTATTTTAAGAAATTTACAATGACTATATTAGAAACTTTTGAGTTAATGTATTAAATTATGAATAAGGTTATATTTGCAGGGGTATTCTTTTGAAATGGTATTGATGAAATATTTTGAATTTAGTTAAGATAAATTTGAAGTCCCCGTAACAAGTGAAATAACATTATGCATTTGCTTTTGATCTAGACAATATACTTACCCTCTGTTTTGTGTAATAATACTCTGAAATATAACTTTATGTTGTGAGTTTGTCTATTTATTCCATGAGAAGAGACACACACAGAGATATAGGGCACTCCAATGGGTTCTCCATAGAGCAATCCCTCCATAGCCTCAGTAAACCTAGATCACAGTCACGTGCTCACACGTGCCCAGTATACTCAGGGAGGTCTTAGATCTTGAACTGAGGATCTCTCCATGTGGGTTCAGTCATGTTACTACTGAACCATCATGCTGCCCCCCTTTTTATCCCCAAGAGTTAGTTTTTTTTTTTTTTTTTTTTTTTTTTTTTTTTTTTTTTTTTTTTTTTTGTGATAGAGTACATGCACTCACTGAAGAAACAGAGAGAGATATATAGAAAGTGAGAAATTACCTTCCCACCCCAGTACTCTTTGTTAGCTAAAACTGAGCTCTGGCATACTACAGATTAATATGTTTCCCTAAGGGAACTGTGTTTAAAGAATCAAACATACTTGTGAAAGCATGGTAACCAGACTTTATTCAGGATCTTGACTCTTGTACTTTTGTGATAGGTATAAGAGCCAGTGCCATGGGATTTTACAGTTTGGTAGAGAGATTCAGCTCAATTCTAAAAACAGACTGATAAAGTAAGAATTGAAGCCACAGAACAAGATAAGGGTGGTTAGACAAAAAATTACTAAGAGGAAATGTTGGGGGTAAAGAGAATTCTGGATAGAACTACCCAAGTGAGTTCTTGCTGAAGGTAGGTATTGATCATCACTTGAGGGATGGTGAAAGGTAAGGGCCCATCAGTTATTAAGGATGATCAAATATGATGATAGTAGATGCCTATTAAATTGACTTAGCATAGTTTGGTCTAAAACTGAATTTTACAAGGGGTACATTGAGGGATCTAGGAAAAGGTTTAAAAGACTGACTAAAGTTTGGTCATTCAAAGGGCCAGCAGGTGATGTGGTGGTTAAAGCTCTGAACTCCTACATGACCCACAATTGTGCAGTTTGAGTCCTGGACCTGGTGGTGTGAAACATGCCAGGCATCTGTGCGTGTGTGCCCACATCCCCAAAATCTCTAGAGGAAAATGGAAGAGAAGGGATTGCAGCATGATTATCCTCCCTCGGAGGAAGTCTGATTTCTCACTTTTTCCCTCTCTGCCACTCCAGCAAGTGCATGCACCCTATAGCAAAAATCTCTCAAAAAAAAAAATGTTAGATGAAGGGGCCAGCAGGTGACAGGGTGGTTAAGGGTGCTGAACTCCCACATGGCTGACCATGGTTCAAGTCCCGGACCTGGTGTCTTGCTTTCTCACTTTCCCTTTCTCTCTCTCACTCTGGCCCTCTCTAGTCAAATTAAAATAAATAAAGGTAAATAAAATAATTCTTAAAAAAATGTTTGATCAAGCAAAGAATTTTTATCCACTGATTCTACTTACGTTTGCTTAATTCTCTAAATTTTGGCTACATCAGGAGTTTTAGTCTTAAAACATTTTGTTTGGACCAGCAAATGGCATTATGGTTATATTGCTGGACTGCCATGTGGCTGACTGTGATCTGAGTCCTAGACCCAGTGGCTTGAAACTCATGCAGGGCATGTGTATATGCATGTCCAAAATTCTAAGGAAGAATGGAGAAGAAGAAGGGATTACAGTGTGACCATCCCTTCTGGGGGGTGATTTCTCACTTTCTGTCTCTGTGTTTCTGGTGAATGCACGTAATCTATAGCAAAAATCTCTCTTTTAAGTAGTTAATTTATATACTATATGTATATTTATATGTATACACACACACACACACACACACACACACTGTGGTTATATATTTTACATTGTAACATAGACTTTTTAGTTAATTTTAGTTTTGGGGATTTTAGCATGATAGGTTTTTAAGGTAATGGTAAGGTGGTGGTGCAGTAGTGAATGGGATGCAATGTGGGACAATCCCATATGTAAAGCTTCCTACTTCAAGTCCAGAGGTCTCTCTCAGGATACGAGGCACAGGTGTCCACATGAACTAGGGTTGTCTGAAGTAGGGTGGTAAAAATTGGTGTTGAAATCCTGCTCGGAGTACTGTTTCTCTCTCTTGCATTTCCTTTCTCTTTCTTCTTGATTGTCTTATTTATGAAAACAAATATATAATTTTAAAAAAAGATTTTCAATTTTAGATTATTATATTGTTATATTAGAACTATATTGCTGTAATATGTAGCAGTTACCTCATTACTTTTAATTATCCTTCCTTTGTGGATCTTGTATTGTGACATAACAGTGTTTTTAGTGACAACTATTTATCTGTTATCTCCCCACATGATTTTAGTTCCCTTTAAGATAACTAATATTATTTTTTATATATATTTGCTTCCCTACAGTGAGAAAGGGAAATAGCACTTGATCTAGAAATAAGAGTGGAGTTTATAAATGAATATATGAAATTTAGCTTACAGTGATTATGATTCACTGAAGTATTTGCATGTTTACAAAACATGTTTTATGATCCATAGCTTTATTTTGCAGGTAAGGGTATCTTAGTATATATTTGTTAAATTCAATCACTGCAAGAAAATGAAGACTCTGAATGACTCTTATAAATGTCAATTTTACAACATAGTCTGCAGTGATACTTTCTGAAAATAAGCAATATGAAAATTTCCTATATTGGGGCCAATAGATGGCATAGAGGTTATGTCACTGGACTCCAACATGGTCGACCATAGTTTGAATCCTAAAATCCATGACTTGAAATTCATGCCGGGTGCTTGTGCATGGGTGCCCAGGATCCTGGGAGGAGAATGGAGAAGGAATTGTGGAGTAGGTATCCCCTTGGGAGGTGATTGTTTGTTTTTTGTCTTTATCTCTCTCTGCTTCTCTGGCAAGTGCACATATCCTATAGCAAAAATCTCTCTAAAAAAAAGACCATATTTAATCATTTTATATTGGTCTCTAGTCTCTGCTTCATTGGACCACATGTGAGTAGATATGAAATAAAATACATTAATTAAGTTGAACCAGAGGATCCCATGAAGATGATGAAGAGATCTGATGGAAAATGTTTGAAGAAAAATTACAGCCAGGATTTTAGCTATTAAATAAATAAAGCCTTAAGTTAATGTTTATTATTCAACTTGCCTTCTGAAGCATGTAGGAAATAAAATATCTTTGCAAACCTCCATGCTTGGGTTATCTAGTTCAATCTAGATCTCAGAGGAATTTATCTACTTATAGAAACAGGCATGATCTTTTCTGTCAATAAGTCTTTCCAGTCAACAAATTGACATTTTGTGTGGGTATCATCACATGTTACACAATTTTCATTTCCTTTATCAATAAAAAAGAAACTAAAGTAGATGCTATTCTTTTTTAATTGCTACAGGATACATGTGATCACCAAGAGTCGGAGAGAGCAATACAACCAAAGGCACGTAGCATGCCTCAATCCCTTCTCTATTTCTCCATCCAGTGATTTGGGGACACATTATGAAAATACGTCTCTAAATTTACACATGTTTTTCTTTGACAAAGTGAAAAGATGTCTTCATAAGCATGTAATAGACTACATTTAGAAGTTGAACCAAAAGTATTTATGTAAGCTTACTTTAGGGTTAGACTTTTAACTTTCTCGCTTTCTGTCTCTCTGTCTCTCTCTGTCTTTCTGGTGAGTGCATGTGCCCTATAGCAAAACCTTTCCAAAAAAAAAAAAAAATTGTTACCATGAACGTGTGTGCAATATACACTTTAATTGCATAAAATATTGTTTTAATAAAATGTATCCAACATTTAATTTGTAACTTTCTGTATAATATGGTAAATATAGTATTGTAGCCTTATTATGCTGTGTGAATAATGTAATTTTAACATATATATCGCAAAACATTTTCATTACTCAAGTGTAAAAATAACTTACACTTTTTATCTAAAATGGCACGATTGTTAAACTAAGCATCTTTAATTTCTATATTTGTTTTATTTTCAAAGAATATAAAGACCTAGTTATAAAAGCAATTAGTTCAGAAAAAAATATGATGTTCAATTTTAAATGAAAAATTACAGGTCCAGCAGGTGGTGTAGTTAAGGCACTGTATTCCCACTTGGCCTACCGTGCGGTCTCAGGTCAGATGATCTGAATATCACACTGGGCTTATATACGTGTGTGGCCAAAATCCCAACCAGAGAATGGAGGAGAAGAAATTATGGGTGGCCATCCCTTCTGGGGGATGATTTCTCACTTTCCTTCTCTCTATCTCTCTTGGGTGATCACACATTCTTTATAACAAAAACCTTAGTGGGGACAAAAGAAAAAGAAGAAGAGCACAATCTCTTTTTACAAATTAAATATTAGTTGGTCATTGGAATTCTGTAAAGATATTAACTTCTTAAATTGTAAGTTAGTTGTGAGGATGTGTGATGGTAAATTTCATTTGTCCACCTAACTAGGCCACTGGGTGCCCATATATTTAGCAAATATCATTTTTGGAATGTTGGTGAGCACGTCTGAATCATTGATTAAAACACAAAACCAGTTGGTGAAGACAAGAATGGTGATACCCTGGTGGTTAAACTTCACAAAATGCCTAGATACTATCCTACTGAAGGTGTGTATCAAAAGCTGTTGAGCCACGGCAAAAAACCTTCAATCAGTATGTGAGCAAGCTGTGAGCCAGTATCATCCCCCGGACCATTCTGAATATCCTCACTGGATGCCACAGAGGCAAGAGTGAGGTTTTCCTGAAGCAGTTGAGCAGCGGCTTGATACTTGTGACTGGACCTCTGGTCCTCCCTCAATTGCGTTCCACACCAGAACTGCAGAGACCACACCAGAAATTTGTCATCACCACCTCCACAAAAATTGATATTAGCAAAGTAAAAATACCAAAACACCTTATAGAAGCTTACTTCAAGAAAAAGCAACTGCAGAAGCCAAGACACCAGGGAGGTGAGACCTTTAACATAGCAGAGAGATACAAGAATACGAGGTTACAGAGCAGCACAATTTTTTTTTTTTTTTTTTTTTTTTTTTTTTTTGCCATAGGGCGCGTGTGCTCGCCAGACAGACAGGGAGACAGAAAGAGAGAAATCACCCCCCAGGGGAGATGGCCATGCCGCAATCACTTCTCCATTCTCCTCTCGGGATCTTGGGCATGCACGGACATGCGCCTGGCGTGAGTTTTAAGCCACCGGGTCTGGGACACGAACCGTGGTCGACTACATGGGAGTCCAGCGACATAGCCATTACTTTAACTGTTGGTCCCCAGAGCAGCACAATTTTGATCAGAATGTTGCTTACTCAGAAATTTCAAAGATCTTCCTCAACTCCAGGGCTACCTACAATTCCTGTTTACCTTTACAAATGGAGATTATCCTCACAGATTGGTGCTCTAAATTCCTTGCCAAGATTACCTAATTAAATAACTGATCATAAAACAAACAAATGACAACAACCACAAACAGTCTTGAATACAACGAGCTTCAACCAATTCACTGAAACCACGAATAGAATAAAAGATCAAGTAAGAAAATTTTCTCTTCCTCTGACTAGCTATCTTTGAGCTAGGCTATTCTCCTGTTTTCAAATTTCAGACTTTGGACTTCAGAACCTGCATGATCAGCTTTGCTCAGGTCCTTGGACTCAAGTTGAAACTACATTGTTAGTTCCACTGGGACCCCACCTGTCTGACTGTAGATCTGAAGACTTCTCAGCTTTCATAATTGTGTTAGCCTATGCTTTATATAATCTACTATTTTTTCTTATAAGAAACATGTCTTTTACAGTTTTACCTTGAACTCATGGTGAAAGCAATAAAGTTATTCTAGAAATTGATACGTAAAGCAGCTAAATAATAAATATGTAATAAAAAATTCTTACGGATTAGCTGCCTTTCAATGTAGACTTACATTAACAATTAGTTGTGGTTATGATCTTCTTATGGTGCAGCTTGTCATAAATCCAGTCCTCTTACAATTTAATATGCTTTTTCAGGAGCCATTATTTAAGGAGTGAACTTCAGATGGACACATAATAAAGCACAGGTGGATAAAAACCTTGAAGGTAAAAATAGTCAATGTTTAATGTTGAAAGAATCTCTAAGGCGAATTAGAAGGACTGACTATGTACAATGCGTAGTTTGCTGTCAGCCGCAATGTCAGTACTTAACACAGATTCAACATCCATATATTTAGTCACAAACATTAATGTAGCATTCTGTAAGCAAAGCATATTAACACAAGCACTTATATATCTATGGAAAATAGCAGGCATTCCCAGATCTGGTGGTACACACTGCAAAGACATTGTGCTCCACAGCCTGGGACACATGGGAAGCCTGAATTTTATTCTATGTTCAACCTGAAAACCTAGTGGCGTGGGGAGGCTGAGCTAGGAAAATTGTGAGCTCAAGGTTGGTCTAGGAAACTAAGAAGATCTTATTTAGTAGAGAGTGGTGTTCACCAATAGTCCAGTTAGGAGAAGGAGGCAGAGGGTGGCAACATGGTGAGAATTTGTTTTAAAAATAAACAAGCTAATTATATCTAGCAAACAAGAAGAACTACAGTACTAAACAAAATAGTCTTATATTTTCATCTCACTTTCCTTCCCAGAAATAATAGCCCAATTTTGTACAAATGAGAAACAAACATCATATATCCCTGATAGCTGATGCTAGTGTTAATGCTTATCTATTGATTTGCTTTAAAACTACATATATATTTGACTCTGCCTTTGTAATATTTTACTAAATAACCAACTTAAAAAGCAGCACATGGGGGACCAGTAGGTGGTGTGGTGGTGAAGGCACTGGACACTCCCACATGGCTGACAACAGACAGTTTAAGTGCTAGACCTGGTGGCTTGCCTTTTCACTGTTCCTCTCTCTCTCTCTCACTCTCTTTTTCTCTCTGGTCAAATTTAAAACTGAGTGAATGAATAAATAAAATAAAATAAATTTTAAAAGGAAGCACATGTAAGAAGAAGCAATGGGTAAAATGCATTCATTCTACACATTGTTCCTTTACCTGGGATCTTATTTTAAAAAATGGTTATTTAGTAGACTTAACATGTAACCTAGCTAATAATGAATAATCTATATCCCCATAGTCAAGGTAGAAGAAAAATATATATTTTCATCAAATAATTAAAAAATATATAAATATATGAAAATTAAGATTAAATTCATTTTCACATTTAATAAGAAAACAATTATTGTTTTAGAAACCTAGTTTCAGAAAAAAATATACTTATCACAGTATCAATGCACATACATCAATTTCTTTGTTTTGTTAAAATGTCAGAAATTATTTTATTTTCTTCTTTTCTCTGCTTGAAATGATATGTTTTTTCCATATAAAAATACATCATTGTATTGCTTTCATTAAAAAAATTCCTTGTATGTAATATATGCCAGTTTCATATGATTTTTAAAACATATTCAATAGTAAGATTGAGAATTAACTTTATTCAGTGTGTGGAAATTGCACTATATTCCAGTTGGTACAATTTATCAAAGCATGAGCGAAAATGATTAAATATATACCCAATTCTCAATTATTCACACTAATGGAGGGGAAAAAGGTATATGTAGCCTTAAAACAAAGGAAGAAATTTCTAACTCATTGTTAGCTTTAGAGTATAATTCATCACATCTATACCTTTCCATAGCAACTCACACTTCATATCATTCTACAGTTAAGTCCTGTTCCTCTAATCTTTAAGATCAAGAATTCAGAAGACATGACCAGAATCTTTTGAGATATCAAGGGTAAAAAAGAGTAATTCAGAAAATGGCATTTTACCAACTGTAACTGGACTAAATCATTATGTATAAGCTTAGTATTTCTGATTGTAATAGGTTAGACACACTCCTTGATAGTTACATTTGTAAATATTCATTTATCAAATATGTATTAGACCTATCTTGGATAAATAAGTGCCAAGAATATCACTTTGAAGTAAACATATAATCCCTTCTGTCGTAGAATATTCTAGTAGTGGGAATCAGACAATAAACAAAAAATAAGATACATGTCAGTGGAGGTAAATGTTAAGGAAAAAAATGAATGTGATGTTGAATGGGCATATCATTAAAAATCTATTTTTATATATCATTTTGGCAGAGACATGAATAAAATGTAAAGTGATTCAAGAAAATAGCTGGAGAGATTCTGTTGAATGTATGTTTGAGGAACAATGAAAGGCTGCATGATATCTGAAGATGGGAGAGGGAAACAGAATATGCCTGACACTGTGGGCCATGGCATTGTTCCAAATTATAGAGAAAGCAAATGGTAAAGTTTGATGAGAGTGATGTCATCTGTTTTCTGTCCTAACAGAATTTCTCATAGGGACTTTAAACTGTAGTGAGAAAAAGGTGGACGTATGGTAACTAATTAGACTGCTATGAAAACTAAGGTGAAGGTGATGAGAAATATTCCAATTATGGATTTAGTTATAGTTCATATGTTCTTTTTAGTGTTATTAATGATGTTTTAACCCGCATCCTCGAGTAGTGACTACACTTTCTACTATCTCATTAGCTAATTTAATAGAAAAATTAGTTTATGATCACCCTGTTCACTGTGTACTTCAATATCCCCTCTCTGCCCTTTTACAATTGTTCTTCAGGGAATACTAATAACTAATTGTGTTAAGCCCAATTCAAACCCAATTATGAAACATTTTCCCCCTTAACTTAAATTGTTTCCACTCTGAGTTTCATATAGATTTCTTTCACATAACATGTAAATAGATAAAGTTTGGTTATACAATCCAAATTCTTTGGATGATAGAAATGCCATTTTCTCTAGTGTGCCATGCAACATCTCATCTCAATGTCTTTGCTCCATGACCACTTGACCTTTACTGCTTTCTCGTTCTTTAAAATCTCTGTTCCTAGAGCAAATGCCATTTAGTCAGGAGAGCTCTCCTTGACCTGCAGCATTCAGCCTCCCTGTTAAATACTGGAATTCATTGCACTTATCATACCTATGATTTTGAATTTTAACTCTGATTACTTAATTTATATATGCCTCCTTCAATAGTGCTGATGCTTATGACTAAATCTGCAGCCTGTATTAAAAAAGAACTTTGAATATAGATATTAATAAAATATTGGAACTTAATACTGAACCCATTTTGGGGGTATTCCATAGAGCATTACCAGTTATTGCTTAGCTGAGCTGACTTAATATGTACATTTAATTTTTTCTCAGTAAGAATTTGAAGAAATAATTTGTCATTTCCAATGCTTGTTTTGTATTGTGGAGAAAGGGAATAAGGGGAAAAGAAAGAAGCAAAATATTTGAGGAACACAAAGGGAAAACTTGTCTATTGATGATAAAGTGTATGATACCATCTTTAACTGGACTAATACACATTGTATTCATGCTGGAAAAATTAGTTTTGCAAGCCGTAATGATAAAAAGTGATTGGGTAAATAAAGATGCAAAAAAATAAGGAAATGCCAGAAGATAAAAAAAAAAAGTAAAGCAGTGGACCAGTGGACAAATACATGGATATCTAAATAAAGATTTATTGAATAAGTACTAAAATTATAATAAAAATAATGCTTTATGAAGTGCAAAATATATAGGAAACTGAAATGCATGAAAATAACAGCATATTAATTAAGAAACATCCATTGTAAAATTTATTTTTTTATTTTCACTTACGGTTTACATATAATTGTGATGCATCTTTGTTGGAGAGAGTATGACTTTTCATTTTTTTTTTTTTTTTCTGAGAGGTTTTTCGCTATAGGGCGCGTGCGCTCTCCAGAAAGACAGAGAAATAGAAAGCGAGAAATCCCCCCCAGGGGGGGTGGCCACGCCGCAATCCCTCTTCCTCCATTCTCCTCTCCGGATCTTGGGCACGGACGGTCACACGCTTGGCGTGAGTTTTAAGCCGCCAGGTCCGGGACGTGAACTGCGATCAACTATGTGGGAGTCCAGCGACATAGCCATTATGCTAATGCTTGTCCCTTCTTTTTTAAAAAAAAAATTATAATAATTTTATTTACTTATTTATTTATTTAATTTGACCAGAGAAGTACAGAGTGAGAGAAAGAGAGAGAAGAAAGTGAGAAAGCAAGCCACCAGGTCTGGGACTCATACCGTGTTCAGCCATGTGGGAGTCCACTGCCCCTAACCACCACACCACCTGTCAACCCATGTATGGCTTTTCAGAACATACACATAGTGCATAACAATCAAGTCTAGGACATACATATACAAATATATATACATATTCATCTTTTTCAACATTGACTATTACATTATGATGTATAATTTCATAATGGTTGTACTAATTTGTTTAGAAGAATATGTTGAATTGTCTATGACATTTTTCACTCTGCTGTGGTACCCTGTTCTATAACTTATTTTATTTGTTTACATGCATTCTTGTGTTTGTTAATCATTTTCTTCCAACTCCTCTACTTCTGCACAACTTGTGTTATCTACCATCACTCCCTTTATTTCTGCTCATTATATGTCTATGCCGTCAGGTCTTTTAGTTTCCACTACCGAGTGTGGATTCTGGTATATGTTTAGCAGGGATACAGAGTATTATTTTTCATAACTTATTATATTTTACCTAGTATCATGTCTTTTAGGTTTGTCCACTTTGTGACAAATGACATGAAATCATTGTTCTTTATGGTGCATAGTATCCCATTGCATGTGCATGCCATATTTCCTTAATCCACTCATCAGTTTTTGGGCACTTAGGTTGATTCTGTATCATAGCTATTGTGAATAATGCTACAGAAGCAAACATGTGCAAATATTTCTCCAACAGTGAAATCCTGTCCTTTGAGTAAATACTCAAAAGTGGGATTACTGGGTCATATGATAATCCTATTTTTATATTTTTTAATGAGCCTCCATATTGTTTTCCATAGTGGCTGACTAATTTACATTCCTGCCAGCAGTATAGAGAAGGTTTTTCCTTGCCATAACTAGTTATTTTATTACCATAGTCATTCTCACTGGGGTTAAGAGAGGTATCTTGCTGTGGTTTTGACTTGCATTTACCTTTTGATAAGAGAGGTTGAACATTTAAAATGATTTTTAGTCACGTGTATGTCTTCCTTTGATATTGTCTTTTTAGGAAGACTGACAGTTTTTAATTATATTGTTAGGGCTAGTTTTTGTTTTTTTTTGTTTTTATCTTTGTTTTGTTTTGTTTTTGTGGGTGATCTGTATGAGTTCCTTATATATTCTGTACATCTGTCTCAACTCTCTTTTCTTCTACTTCCTAATCTCTGCTGCCTAGTAGGTTAAGATTTGCCTACAGTTTTTCCTTCTTGTGCTTGCTGTAATGTCATTACTGTGGTTTTAGTATAAATAGGTGTTTATTGGTACTTAATTTTAATGAATATATTTTATTATGCATTTTCTGCTACAATGACAATTTAGGATGTTTTCTTTGGTTTTGCAATTGTATTTATAATAGTTACTTATTCATAGGCAAATACTTGGAATCACTTATTTGTAGACAAATACTAGGAAGGCTGGCTGTTGACTGTTTCATACTGCATTTTTATTATTTGCCTTTCTAGAGGATTTTTTTTCCTCTCTTGATTTCTCAAAGTAAGAATAATGTTTTTCTGGAAGTATTTGGGTAATTCTCAAAAGAAACAAGTTATATTTTAACAATGCTCGCAAATAAAATACAGAATACCTAGTTACATTACATTTCCAATAAAGAATAAATAAAATTATGGTCAAAGTATTTACATTTATTTGTATGTCTCACACAGGGAGAGCATGCAAATCAATATAGATTCCTGATACAGTGCTAAATGTCACAGTCTGCACTCTCGGTACAAAAACAAAAAAAACAAAAAAAAAAAAAAAAAAAAAAAAAAAAAAAAAAAAAAAAAAAAAACAACTTTTTCTTACAATATTCTTGCTACAAAAACTTTTCCCCAAAACTCTTGGCAACAATTTTGGTACATTTTTAAAATAGCAAAATTTTGAGGCAATCTTGCCTTTTTCTTTATCTTAGAAAACATTTTCAGTGTTAAATTCCTGTGTATGAATGTATAGCTTTAACAATTCTACATGTCAATCCATTTTAAAATGAATCATTTTGATATGTAGTTCATTCATTTAAATTTTTTTTTCAGGCAAAGTTCAATGTAACATATTTTTTTTTTTTTTTGAGAGGTTTTTGCTATAGGGCATATGCGCTCACCAGAAAGACAGAGAGAGACGGAGAGACAGAAAGCAAGAAATCACCCCCCAGGGGGGATGGCCATGCCGCAATCCCTTCTCCTCCATTCTCCTCTCGGGATCTTGGGCACGTACGCACACGCGCCCGGTGTGAGTTTAAACCCCCAGGCCCGAGACTCGAACCGCGGTAGACTACGTGAGAGTCCAGTGACATAGCCATTATGCTAACTGCTGGTCCTATGTAACTTAATTTTTAAAGAGGGTTTTTCCTTAGTGTTTATGTGCTCACTGGAGAGAGAGAGAGAGAGACAGAGACAGAGACGGAGAAACTGAGAATTCATCCCCCAGATGGGCATAACTATGCCACAATCCCTTCTTCTCCATTCTCCTCCCAGGATTTTGGACATGCACACACATGTGTCCAGCATGATTTTCAAACCACCAGGTCTGTGACTGAAACCACGGTCAGCCATGTAGGGATTCAGTGATATAACCTCCACACCATCTGCTGGCCCCAAACTTCTTTTATCTATTTTTAATTATCAGAGTGAACCTGTGCTCTGCAATGAGGGACAAAGTGACAGTCAGAGAGGGAGAAAGCATATACTCACTTGAGAGAGAGACAGAGGGAAAGAAGAAAACATAAGAAATCACCTCCCATGAGAAATGGTCATGAATAATTCCTTCTCTTTAATTTATTGGAGGTGGGGGAGATTTTGAGCATACATACACACACACCCAGTATATGTTTCAAGCATGTGTCTGAAACTTGAATTGCTTATTTGACCATGTGAGATACAGCTGCCTAAACCACCACACTACGGGTCATGGTCATGCCACAATCCCTTCTCTTCATTTCTGCATTCTATTGAGACTTTTGTCATGCAAAGACATGTGTCCACAATGTTTTTAAAGCCTCTGTAGCCAGGATTTGAATTGCCATTTGAGTAATTCATGGGTCTGGGGAAAACAGCAATGAAAATGCTTATTTGGAAATGAGTGAAAGAAGAGCATGTTAGCCATTAGAGCAGTTAACTAAGGCCTGTTGATATCCTTTCTGGCACAAGAATGGAATTACTCTTTACATCTTAAAGTTCAGCATGTTTTAATCAATAAGTTGTAATTTGCATCAGGTATGCAACTTCAAGATAAAAAGCATTGTCTGGTCAATGTGACTTTCTCAGATCATGGTGATTGTGTTTTTACATTCCCCCACAGACATGAAAGGCAAAATCAGCAATTAGAGGATTCACCTAAATCTACTGGGGACTTGTGCTAGTAAGAAATAAACTTTAAGTGAAGCCATTGAGATTCTTGAGATGCTTGTTTGTTTTTTTTTTTTTTTCATATAACCTAGCCTAGCCTGAAAAATATAGGACACAATGTGAGGTGTCACCAGTTTATGACACCCATTTTACAAACATTCTCCGAAGTGGGAAAGAACAGCAACTTGCTCTCTTGAAAACATAATAAATTATTTTGTAGTTGGTATGGACATATCTGTTTCTGCCTGATAGGATATCAACACCAGAGGCTTCAGCAATTGTTGAAGCTGCCTTAATGATTCTGCATTTACGGATGATTTATAACAGACTTGGGAATTCTCTGTCGATACATTTTTGTAGAATATTAAGCAAATTGCATTTTCTGTTTTAAAGCATAAAATAAACTATCTAGCAACCCAAATCAAGTATTTTCTTGTTTAGATTAAGTAATGAACTTTGAATCTGAACATTCTCTGCTCTTATCTCTGTAAGAGGCAGGTCTCTATGCTTGCCTAAAGCTTGACTGCTTAAATACTAAAGTGGCCTTAAACCAGGGTTGAGTTGCATACCTAATCTGGTCCCTGTCTCAGGCTGTATCTTAATGGAAGGTGTGTTAGCACAGAAAGGGCTGAATGATATAGAGGGATATTAGTAACTTTGTAAGGCAAGGAGTCTACCAGGAAATATTTTAGTGGAATTTAGGAAGTCAAGTTTCTTCCACTTTAATAAATGTTTCCATATGTGAGTATTTCTTCTTGCTTTTCCTGTCTCCCTAAATTTGAGTATTGACTACTGCTTGGAAAAGTTAACTTTTGAACTCTATCAAGGCATAGGATTATCTGCTATTTAGCAATCACAAATGTTGGCTCTAGATTTAAAAGACTAACTAAATACTATGATGTTTCTTTTTCCTTTCATCCATGCCAGCTTAGCTTGTTGAAATCCTCTGTATTCCTGATAAATATCTTAAATTCCAGTTTGTATTAATATTGTAATCTAAGCTGCCACGAGTATATAGACAAATACCAAAGGTACAGGTGGAAAAGATAGTGATTGTAACATGTCTCTTTCAGTGGAACAAAGTCCCTGAGCTTCAATAAATTGTTGGAATTCGTGGGTGAAGGCTCTATCTTTTGTCTTCTGACTTTTCAGAAGTACAAATTTGTATTGTTCATGAATTCTCTAAATTTTAAATATTCCTAGGTTATTTAATGGAAACAAAACCAAACAAGTTTTCAAGTTAAATTAAACAAATCTGGGAGGCAAACATGAGCCATAAGCTATTACGTTGTAACTTCAGAATTAGTGGTAAATTCTCCTAACTTTAATGAGTAAACAAACAAACAAATGAATGAACTTCACAGCCAGTTTGGAGTAGAGAATGAAAGTTGGTAAGAACATGTGAAACTGGGGTTAAAAGCAGTTGAATAATCAAAATACCTAGCGTTATCACTTATTACATGGCTGAACTTGGACAGTTTCTGTAACTCCTCCCGCTTTATGTTACTCATCTGCAAAATAGAAAAACAATAGAATCATGTAAGATAATTGAAAGTATGAAGTGATGTCATCATGAAAAGTAAGAACATTTACTGTAGTCCACTTGAAGCAGGCCACCTAGAGGTTTAGCAGAACTGCAATTTTTTTTTTTTTTTTTTTTTTTTTTTTTTAATTAAGGAAGGTCTGAGGAAAGACATTAAGGGGAAAAATCAAGAGGCACGACATTTATGGGACAAAGAAATGGATTATTATCTGTTGAAGATAATGTGTATAGTATTCCCAACTGTACTGGTGAGAAATGTATTCATGTTGGAACTTTACAAGCTTAGTGATATATGTGATTGAATGTATTAAAAAAATTGAAATTTAAAAAAAAGAAAGGCCTCAGGGCTGGTAGGTGGCATGGTGGTTAAGGTGCTAATGTCCCACATGCTAGACTGCTATCTATGTCCTGGACCTAGTGGCTTGCTTTCTCACTTTCCTCTCACTCTTTCCATCTCTCTCTCTCCTCTGTTTCTCTCTGGTCAAATTAATAATAATAATAATAATATTAAATAAATAATTCTTTAAAAAAGAAAAGAAAGGCCTCTAATGAGAACAAGCTGATCAAGTATTGAGTCATAGGGTGATCTGTTTGATGAATGGTCAGATAAGAAGCCAATTTTGGATATTGAAATAAAACAAGAATCATAATAATTACTCTGGGAACATGTTTGACTGATTGTAGTGAGGAACGATTTATACCTGTGTGTATCTTGTATTCATAAATACTATGAACATGTTGAACTTTTTGAGCCAGTTTGATGGTGCTTGCTGTCTTCTTCTGTTTACAATAATAAACTCCCTTCTTCTCTGGTCTGTGCCTCTCTTTTAATTGGAGACGTACCTGGCATAGTTGGTCAGTAAGACACTGATAAGCAAAGAGACACTCAATAAGTTAGATTCATCAGGTTGATAGTAAATATTGAATATTTTCTGAAGGAAATAAATTACTATATTTGGAAATTGAATTGTGAAATATAAAAAAAGCATTAAGATTACTGTTATGTTTTAATTGTATCTAAGCATTCTTTAGCCATTTAATTGAAATTTCACACACACTCAAATATTTCTACCAACTGTAGTTAGCTGTGTAATAGCCTAAAAATAGACACTGATTTTTAAGGTATCTGTCCCTTGGTGTGTTCAATTGTTTATCAATTTTTTTTCTGCAAAGTTTAATTATTAAAAAATCTGTGGGGGCAAGCAGTTAAGATACTGTGGTAGCAGTATTCCCACATGGCTTACTGTGGTTCGAGTCCCAGACCCAATGGCTTGAACTCATGCCAGGTGCAAGTGTGTACATGCACAAGATCCTGGAAGGAGAATAGAGAGGGATTGTGTGGTCATTCCTTCTGGGGCATAATTTCTTACTTTCTCTCTCATTCTCTGTCTTTCTGTCTCTCTCATCAGTGAGTGCACACACCTAAAGGGAAAAACCTCTTAAAAAAATTTTTGTATGAAACTTACATGGCCATTTTAATTTTAAGTAATAAAATTTTTGGCCCCTTTGCCAGTGATTGGAAAATCTGATAATTAATGATATTGGTAATGTATTCAACTACAACAACATAAAAGAAGGAATTTCACAAAGACGACAAAGTTTTCATCTCTTTGTATATGTTCAGCAATATATATTCTTCTGGATGCATTTTTTTTTCAATAGGATTAATTACCTAGGTATAATCAACTACAACTTTGTGGAATTTCATCAGTTTTAGTGAGCAATCTCGACTTTAAAGGTACACTAATGAGCAGTGTATTGACTCTGAAACCCTGGCTGTTCATTCTAAATGACTAGCTTAGGAAAATTGCCTTTAAAAGGTAGTTTATATGTTTTAAAAGACAGAACAACATAAATAGTAACTAAAAGGTCAAAGCTGAATGCTACTGCAGTGAGAAAAAAAATTGTTATAAAAAAATAATCATTATTTTATCTTTTTAAGATACAGTGCCATAAAAATTATTACTTATTTGCTGGGACATAATTTTCTACAATTGTTGTTAGCTAAAATATACAACTTCGTTGAAATGTACATTTGTAAAAATATAAAAGTGTTTATAAAGGCAAATAAATCATTTTTCTCTTTTATATTGACATAATTTGCATACATCTTTATTCATGGTCACTTTGGTCCTTAGTATTATTGTTTACATTTGTATTGCAGATAGACATTCATAATAATGCTATTGTAAATTTAATTTAAGGTAAATAATAAACTTCATTGCTTATATTAATGCATCAGATAAGATGAGATTAGTATGTCCTATATCTCATTTTTTTATGTGACAGTGAATTAGGAGGCAATGTTAATCGAATATTCTCTTAGCTTTCTATTTATAGAATCTAGTGGGTAAAATATAAAATGGTGTATCATTCCATTTGGCAATTGACTACTAATGGGAGCATTTAAGCATTCATGCTTCCCCAAGTCTTCATAATCGGTGTCTAATGTTTCACATAAATACTGTTCTACCCAAAGCTAGCTAAGATTACCTATGCAAAAACACAGCGCATTGCTCTGCTGGTAAACCAATTGGCTTTCCTCTCCCCACTGTCAGGTAAACCTTGGAACAAAATCGGAATAAGAAAGAAGGAAAAGCATGAACAAAATAGGGCTCGCTATTTTACAAAAGACCAGAACAAATATCTTGGAAGCAATGATAGATTCCAAAGTCCTTTTTACTTTTTTGATCATTTATCTACATTTAAAGTGCCTGACATTATTCAATAGTGCTGTATTGTGACAAATTTCTCTCCCAATAGATTCAATTTCGATTAACCCGATGTGTCTGCAAAGCTCCTCAAATTGTTCCCTGTTATTGACTGTCATGTATCCCAAACTTGCAGGGTTTTCTCTTTTTCCAGGCCTCACTAACACATCTATCTATAGATTTTTATACTTCATTTAAACCTTTAAACTTCAGAACACACTGAGATATGTCTCTTCATCGTTCGCCCCCTACACTGACCTGCCTATTCAATCATGTTAGACAAGGCATGATGGAGGACTGAAGAGGCACCACAATAGTGATCCAGAAAGGAGTGTAGTGACAAAAAATTAATAACAGATTCAATACCAGATATAACAGCTAAGTTTTTAATGTCCAGGAAAAAAAAAAAAAAAAAAAAAAGCTGATACCCAGATGTCAGTAAGAATCCAAAGAAAAAAATGTAAAAAATATAGATGCAGCATAGGAGAAATATAACCAAGGAGGAAACTAGAGATCAAAAATGAAAACAATACATCTAGGTATCAGTACAAAAGGAAAAAAAAAATCAAGCAAGCACATCAGCAAAGTCTGTTTTCTGGCCGTGGGATATTTTAAAAGGCTGCATAATAGCTGGCATCACTGCTCACACTATCACAGCTCTATATCTAGGTCAATGCTAGCTTAAAAGTTGTAAATTTTTTTCTTTCTCACTCTGTTAGTGCAATCTTTTTTATATGGACAGCAATGATATGCATCCTTTAAATCCTTGGTGACACATTTTAGGTCATTTCATGTTAACTATTTAAATATCTAAATAATTTTTAAATGATACTGGATGATAATATGTTTTATTAAATGTACTTGGTGTCATAAGTCGGAACAAGTAAAGTGATGCAAAAGAAACTTCTTATATCATCCTAATGCACCCAGCATCTGGCACTCTTGAATCAGATGTTTGAGCACTCTCTAGAGCTGTTATAGGAAAGTTTTTACTTTACACCCCCACACAGTTTTCATATCCTTTCTCCTGACCTTTACACTAGCAAATGAGAATTCTCACCTCTCTCTCTCTCTCTTTTTTAATTTATATATTTCAGAATGTATTTCCCTTTGACTAGGAGTAGGTTTCCAAGGCAATTATTTTATTATCTCTCTCTGAGCAAGTGTGTGTGTATGTATAGAGGAGAAGCTATTCTTACATTTCTTTGCTCCTTCTGTCCTTTGTTCTTTCCTTCTGATTTTAGTATGAACTATGGAATATTATTTTTACACTGGGTTAAAATTTAACATATGTTATTGTTCAAATTGTTCCAGATTTGACCGTCGAAAGCTTACTTACTTTTTTCCTGTCTTTATGACATTTTCCATCTATCTGGGCTTTCTTTTCGTTTTTAGGTTTTTGCCATAGGGACGCATGTGCTCAGTGGAGCGAGACAGAGAGACAATGAGAGAGAAAGTGAGACACACCCCCTGGAGGAATGGCGACTCTGCAATCCCTTTCCTCCATTCTCCTCCTGGGATTTTGGGCATGCATACAAGCACGCCAGGCATAGTTTTCAAGCCTCCAGGTCTGGGACTTGAACTGTTTGCACTGGATAGTGCTTTAACCGCTACACTACCTGCTGGCCTGGGTTTTCTTTTTAACACCATTCTTATTTGATGGCAGTATAAGATTCTGAGGACTTTACCTTATGTTTCTTGCCACAGCTATAGAATTATCCATGTATCCAAGTCTTCCTGGTTTCTTTTACTGGAGAGTTATATTAGAAACAAGGCCTAGGTAATTAAAGTGATTTTTTCCATTGATACAGTATTGATTCTAGGCCCTCTTAGCTAATAGACAAGGGATTATGCATGAGTATACCAACTTGTATACAAACACAAAGACAATTGCTTCTCCATTTAATGATCTATGTTAAGCTAAACATTAGTTTATATAGGTATCTCCAAAACTAATGATTACCACATGTATCATACTAGCCTTCTGTTCTTTTGCTTTTCTCCCATTTCCACAGAGAGGAATCAAGTTCTTAATATCTGGTATCTATTTGCTTAATTGTTCAGTTTCAATGTGCATGTGTAACAGTATCAGAACTGTTAACTTGAATTATATTCCTGAGGGAAACAACTGAATCAGCTAAGGTACAGTGTTTGTTTGCAGTTCATGCTGCTTTAATCTTCAGCCTTCACTCATTTCCAAAGTTGGTTAGAGAAGAATCTCTTCTGTTCAGTGAAGTTATTCCATGTGTATCTTCCACAGTGAGATCATTTGGTCAATCCTAGTATCTCTTCACTTCCTAAATGAATTCTTTTTAAATTTATATACATTAATATTTGCTCTTTGTTGTGTAAATTCTAATGTGTTGGTAAATGCATAGTTTTGGTATCTGTCAGTACTATATCATAGAGAACAGTTTTACCACCTAAAAAATCCTCTGTGCTTTACCTATTTAACTCTTGCATTGCACCTACCCCTTCCTGCCAATCTCTCTGCCTCAAAAATAACTAATCCTTTCACTATTTATATAATAGTGTCTTCCACAATGTTGAATAATTAGAATCAGACAATGTGTAGTCTTTTTTTTTGGAAAAGGTTTTTTTTTTTTTTTTTTTTTTGGAGAGGTTTTCGCTATAGTGCGCGTGCGCTCGCCAGACAACAGAGAGAGACACAGAGACAGAAAGCGAGAAATCACCCTACAGGGGGATGGTCACGCCGCAATCCCTTCTCCTCCATTCTCCTCTCGGGATCTTGGGCACGCACGCACACGTACCTGGCATGAGGTTTAAGCCACCGGGTCCGGGACGTGAACCGCGGTCGACTACGTGGGAGTTCAGCGACATAGCCATTACGCTAACTGCTGGTTCCCTGGAAAGGTTTTTGCTATAGGGCACATGCGCTCGCCAGAAAGACAGAGAGAAACAGAGACAGAAGGCGAGAAATCACCGCTCACCTCCCAGGGGGGATGGCCACACCTCAATCCCTTCTCCTTGATTCTCCTCTCAGGATCTTGGGTATGCACGCACACGTGCCCGGCGTGAGTTTAAGCCACCGGGTCTGGGACTCGAACCGTGGTCGACTACATGGGAGTTCAGTGACATAGCCTTTAAGCTAACTGCTGGTCCCAAGACAATGTGTAGTCTTCAGACTAGATTCTTTTACTTGTCAATTGATATTTAAGATTCATATCCACCTTTTTATGGATTCACAGCTCTTTATAAAAATTACTGAATAATATTGCACTGTGTACAAGTCTCAGACTATATTTATTCATTTGTTAAAGGGTGTCAGTTGCTTCCATTTTTCAGCAGTTATGAATAAAGCTGGTAACAATTTTGAATATTAATTTTTGTATAGAAAAAAAAAACACTTCTATTTATTTGGATAAAATCTTAGGAGTATAATTTCTTCACCACTGGACTATGATAACATTTTTAGGAAACTACAATCCTGTCATTTAGAGTGTTGTAACATTTTGCATTCCTTACCAGCAATGAAAAAGGGTTCTTGCTGTTGAGGTCTTTAGTGCCTTAACGATATTTCACATTTTTTTTAGGATTTTTTTTTTTTTTTTTTTTTTTTTTTTTTGCCACCCTAACAGATGGTAGTGGTGTTTCCTTATATTGATTCACAATTTTCTTTTCTTAGAAGTTTTTGCCTTACAGCACATGTGCTTGCCAGGGTGAGAGAGAGAGAGAGAGAGAGAGAGAGAGAGAGATCGTGAGAGGGAGTGAGAAAACACCCTCCAGGGCAGATAGATACACTGTAATCTCTTCTTCTCTATTCTTCTCCTGGGATCTTGGGCACACATGCAAAGTAACCGATTTGGAACTCAAAGTCTGCCCTCCATGTGGGAGTCCAGAGACGGAACCACTACACCATCTGGTGGTCACTTGATTCACAATTTTCTAGTAGCAAATAATGTTGGTTATCTTTCCATAGGCTTCCTTATCTTTTTTTTTTTTTTTTTTTTTTTTTTGAGAGGTTTTTGCTATAGGGTGCGTGCGCTTGCCAGACAGACAGAGAGAGACAGAGAGACAGAAAGCGAGAAATCACCCCCCCCCAGGGGGGGTGGTCACGCCGCAATCCCTTCTCCTCCATTCTCCTCTCGGGATCTTGGGCACGCACGCACACACGCCCGGCGTGAGTTTTAAGCCACCAGGTCCGGGACGTGAACCACGGTCGACTACGTGGGAGTCCAGCGACGTAGCCATTACGCTAACTGCTGATCCCTGCTTCCTTATCTTTTGTACATCTCCTCTGGTGAGACGGCCAAACATTTTCACCTCTTTTATGTTAGGTTGTTTTCCTATGGTTAAATTTTAAGAGTTTTTGGTATGTTTTTAAAATACATTTTCTTTTTTAAGTTAATTTATTTTCTCTAAGAGCGAGGAGGAGGAGAATGCAATAGACTAACCCAATAGAGTCCTGACACTGAACTCTACCTCAAGCCTCAGCTAACACCATGTCGGGGGCATTTGAGTGCCTAGCCTATTTAGGGAGTCTCTGGACATCAAACTGGAACTTTCCCATGGGAGTCAACCTCACAGACCACCTTATTTACCACTGTGCCACTATCTAACTTTGTTTTGTATATTCTGGATATCAGTCTATTAGTCTCTCAGGGATCCCATAAGAGTGAACCTCAAACTTAGTTACTTAAAGCAACAGAAATGTATTCTTTTATGATTCTGGAGGCTAGAAGTCCAAATCAAAATGTCGTCAGTCCCATCCTCCCTCACAATGCTTTAGGGAAGAATATATCCTTGCCTCTTCCTAGTTGCTGGAGGCTGACAACAATCCTTGGTCTCTTCCTCTGTGTTCACATGACTTCTCACCGTATGTTTGTGTCTCTGAATTCTCTTTCTGTAAGGATGTATATTACTGAATTAGGACTTAAACCAATCCACTGTAATTTCATTTTAAGTTAATTATATCTAGAAAAACCGTATTTTTAAGTAAGATTTGAAATAACGCTCAAAAGTTCCAAGTAGACAGGAATTCAAGGGAAAAAGTGCTTAACAAAATACTAAATTCTAAATATGACGTCTTTTGAAAATAGTTTTTTTTGAGTGTGTTTTCTTTTCATTCTTTCAGCGATATCTTTTATATAGCAGATATTTCTAGCTTTCCTAATGTATAACTTATCAGTTTTTCCTTTTTCGGGCCATCATTTTTAGTTTGATCTTAAATTCATTGTCCAATACAAAGTCATCCACATTTTCTCATGTTACATTCTAGAAATTTCAAAGTGGGACCAGCAGGTGGCAAAATGGTTATGTGGATGGACTCCTGCCTAGTCAACAGTGGTTGGAGTCCAGACCTGGTGACTTTAACTCACACCAGAAGTGCCCAAAATCCCTAGAGAAGAATAGAGGAGAAGGGATTGTGATGTGGCTCTTTCCCTGGGGGGTGATTTCTCACTTTCTGTCTCTCTGTCTCTCTCTGACTCATGTGAGTACACATGCACTATAGCAAAAATCTCTAAAAACAAAAAAGAAAGAAAGAAAATTAGGATTTGTATGCTACAGTTAGATTTTTAATTTATGTTTATGATTCACTTTTAGTTAATTTTAGTGAAATATTTAAGGTCTTTGTCTACATTCATTTTTTTCTTTGTTGGATATGGACATCCAATGGTTCTAGCACTTTTTGTTCAAAAGATGTCTTGTATTCATTGAATCGTTACTGTTATATTTTTCAAGATTATTTTACTATACTTCTGTGCATCTCATCTTTTTTTTTTTTAGAGGTTTTTGCTATAGGGCAAAATACAGAAATACAGAGAGAGACAGAAATTGAGAAATCCTCCCAGGGAGGATGGCCACGTTGCAATCCCTTCTCCTCCGTTCTTCTCTTGGGATCTTGGGTATGCATGCACATGAGCCCAGCGTGAGTATAAAGTCACTGGATCTGGGACTCGAACAGCAGTTTACTTGATGTGCAAGCGCTTTTCTGACTGAGCATTCTCCTGTCCTTTAGGAAGTTCCCAATAGTATATTTTGAAATTTCCACACTATCTTTGCTTACCTGCAGTTCGAGTTGAAATACCTAAGTGTGAATGTTCTGGGACTTACCTTGAGATTCCTATATTTGTGCTTTATTGTCTGTCATTATTAATTTTAGATTTTTTTCCCCAAGTTTACGGTTACAAATATTTCTTTTGCTGAGCTCTCTCTTCTCTTTCTAGCATTGCAATTATTTTTTAATTTGATAATTCTGCAGTTCTCAAGTATTCCATCCTTCATTATTATTATTAATCCTTTCTCTCTTTACACTTTAGTACTGACAATTTCTATTGCTATATCTGCAAACTCTCTGATACCTTTCTTTTCCATTTTCAGCCTATTAATGAGACTACCAGTCATTCTTCATTTCTTTTTACAGTGTTTGATTTCTAGGTTTTATTTATTATTATTTCATGAAATTTTCATCTTCTGATTCTATCAATTTTTTCTTGCATGTTTTCTACTTTATCCCTTAGCGTTCTTAACTTGGTCATCCTAGTTACTTTAAATTCTGGCTTGACATTGCCAAAGTCTGTCATATTGGAGTCTGGTTTTGATGTGTGATATGTCTCTTGACTGTAGTTTTACTACTGTAGCAGCATGTCTTCTAGGATTTTTTATTTTATTTATGTATTTTTCTTTAATTGACAGTCAGACAAACTAATTTGGATAGTAGAACTGAAGTAAAAGAATTTTAATGATAAGTTTTATGTTTATTCGACTAGAATTTGAGTTATGGTTAATGTTGCTCTTGATGTCGAAGGATTCAGATTCCTTAGTGTTACTGTTTTTGTCTCTCTCATTGTCTTAGATTCCCTGAGAACTTCTCTTCATAATGTCTGTGTCTTGTAGCCCTTTCAGCTGTAATCCTTTGTTATTGTTCTGGAGATTGTTGATATGGTACTAATGTGTTTGGAAAGACTAATGCTTTATAATCCTATCATTAAATCTCAGTCTTTTAGCCAGTGCACATTACTGTGTTATAAACTTCACAGGTGTTTTCTAGCTATACCCCTGGCCATTCCCACCCCCCATCAGATAGAAAAGGAACACAGTAGAATTTGGTAATGTGCTTCCTTTTATATAGGACAGATTATGGTAAATTCTCAATCTAGTAAGAGTAGGTCCTGATATGGAGAATATACTTGATGCATTTTTATTGAATCAATTTCCCCTCCCCTTTTAGTACCTTATATTTTTTTTTTTTTTTTTTTTTTTTTTCTGGTTGTTTTTTGTTTGTTTGTTTTCTTCTTGGCTTTTCACTGTAAAAAATTAGGGGCGGGAACCAGCAGTTAGCGTAATGTCTATGTCGCTGGACTCCCACGTAGTTGACCGTGGTACGTGTCCCGGACCCGGAGACTTAAAACTCACGCCGGGTACGTGTGCGTGCATGCCCAAGATCCCGAGCGGAGAAAGGAGGAGAAGGGATTGCGGCGTGACCATCCTCCCTGGGGGGTGATTTCTCGCTTTCTGTCTCTATGTCTCTCTCTGTCTGTCTGGCAAGCGCATGCGCCCTATTGCAAAAACCTCTCAAAAAAGAATAATTAGGGGCTCTTTGAGATAAAACCCATAATGTATTTTCTAATATTAAAAAAGAATTAAAATGCATGAAGGAAAAGTAAAGGATAAAAGGCTACATCCAAAATTGTAGGATCTATTACTTATTCAATTAATTATGAATTACAGTAATATTTAAAACCATTCAAATAGGACTTTGACCTTCTAAGTTTGTGTCTTCTAGGAGTTTCTCACTCTTACACCACTGAAAATTACTCTTTAACGTTTTGTCCGAATTACTATTTCTGTGTTTCTACACAATATACTACTGATCAGAGTATGTAGTTCTCAGCTCCGTGACTGTCTGTGTTTATTCACCTCTCCAGATTTGCTTAACTCCCCACAGGGAATTTGCCCTGTGATAACTCCTCTTCTTGTTATAGAAATGGCAGTGATGATTTTCAGATTTTTATACATGAGAGCTTTAACGGGAAGTGTAGAGAAGTTTGGTTTTAAAGATACAACATGAAATTTAGAAAGGCTTGCAATCACCATTGTCATGATACTGAGGCATACATCTCTCAGCAAGGTCTAAGCTATGCTCATTTGCATAGAACAGGAAATAACTCTCAGAAGCTTACAACAGCATATGTCTACTTTTCCTGACATTTAGATTTGCTTTGGATCTGTTTCGTCTCCAATCTAATTTTCATCATTCTAGAATCAAGGATACAGGAGAACCCTTCCCAATGCCATGGTTTTCCTTGGTGCAAGAGACAACAGGAAGATGGTGGGGCCAGGATGTTTTTTAAATATTTCTCTTGGAAGTTGCACATGGCTTCTTTATATCTTATTACCTAGCCAAAACATGGCCAAGGTTATGGTCAATAGGAAAATATTCTCAACCATCACTACTGAGAAGCCACATAGAATAGGTTTTAAATAGTTTGAAAAAAAAACTAAATTCTAACACAGATAGAATATACCAAGCAGGGAGTGAACATTCCTCCTTAGAGCAAAGTCTTATTTGAATTTATTTAAATATTCTTTTAATTCATACTTAATTGAGTAAATAATAGACCTTAAAATTTTGGATCTAGCCTCTAATCCTTTACTTTTCCTTCATGCATTTTTTTGTTATTTTTTAATATTAGAAAATACATTCAACTAGTGGCATTCAGGTGTGAAATAATTTTATTATTCTCAATAGGCAAATAAATAGCATCTCTAATGTTATACATATAATAAACATGGGTATTATAAGAGTGAAGTTTTCAGTGTTTGCTTTCATATCATAAAGCTAATTGATGTGTACAGAATATTCAAATATTGGTGATTCTTTTAAAAAAACTTATTGTTATAAGGCATGTGTACTTGCCAGAGAGAGAGATAGAGAGGGAGAGTTAGAAATTACCTCCCTGGGACCAGCGGTCAACATAATGGCTATGTCACTGGACTGTCACTTGGTCGACCAAGGTTCAAGTCCCGGACTGCAGTTCGAGTCCCTGACCCAGTGACTTAAATTCAAGCCGGGCACGTGTGCGTGCGTGCCCAAAATCCCAGGAGGAGAATGGAGGAGAAGGGATTGCGTCGTGGCCATCCCCCCTGGGGGGTGATTTCTCACTTTCTGTCTCTGTCTTTCTCTGTATGTCTGGCGAACGCATGCGCCCTATAGCAAAAACCTCTCCAAAAAAGAAAAAAGAAATTACCTCTCAGGGGGATGGCCATGCTTCAATCCCTTCTCCTCCATTCTCTTCTTGGAATTTAGGGCACACACTCACATGTGCCTAGTATGAATTTCAAGCTGCCAGGTTCAGGTCTTAAACCATGGTCAACCATATGAGAGTTCCACACCTTAACCACTGTGCCATCTGTTGGCCCCCAAATATTGGTGATTATAAGGAGAATTCCATTTCCCTTAATTTTCTATTACCCCACTACCCATCTCATTCAATGGCATGTTATGTTTTTCTGGGCAATAAAAATGAGAACAGTTTTCTGTAGTATCTGTACCATAAAAACAGGATTATGGGAAATGATTTCCAGATATAGTGTAAAGATACCATATATTAAAATAAAAACCCAAAATGTACTCAACAATTCCTTGACCAGTCTATGTGCAGTGAGTGTCTAAAAATGGGACAAACTACACAGAGGCATTACACACAGAGTCTGTTGTACAAATGTCTTTACACTTGGTATACAAGTGATATTAAGAAAAGTACCCTCGGTCTTAATCAGCACTGTAGGAAACATTTTATTGCCTTTTACATGCTCTCTTTACAAAGTAGCACTTGCTTAATTAACTCCACCTTACGTAACCAAAGATTAGTTTACAAAACAATATTAAAAGAAATTCTAAAGGGAGCATTTGTTGAAATAAGTTGGTTAGCCATTACTGCAAGAACAGCTTTGTGCCTACTAATGATTGGATTTATAACTGATGTCTACTACTTTTAATGTTACACTATATTTTCCTAAATGTTTCTCAGCACAGTGGCTTGATGCAAATAAAAAAAAAAAAAGTTCTACTTTCTATTTCCTTTGTAATTTATAAATGCAATAAAAGACTAGTTCATTAATGCTAAGGACAAATATGGGCAATACTTACAGCCATATACACTCATACAAAAACAAAAACATGCAAATTATTATGGCGATAAATATAAAATATGGTGAATTGTATAAAGTACAAATTTTCCTTTTTAATAGAAAATCTGTGTACTGCATTTTAGTGCTATAACTTCTCAAGGACTCCCAACCGAATTCATGGAGAAAACAGAATAATGTAGGATTAACAAATAATAGTAATTCCATTTAATGTGTGCATCTTTATGCAACCCCATTCAAGGAAATGTATTAAATAAAGCCTTGTTTCACATGGTTAGTGCAACCATAATCTGAATTAGTCTTGATTATACAGCAGTGGATCAACTAAATGTGATATATCATATATATTGTTCTGGCAAAATATTTTTTACTTACCACTGAAGATAAATACAAATTGTTAAAGATTCATGATATGTAAGACAAAGGGAATTTTGGTAACAAGAAAGCATTTAATAATCATTTCAGGTCTAGATTGCTATGGAAAGAAAGACATGCTTGACAAAATTCAAGATCTATATAAAAAGGGAAGAGAATGAGTCTTCGTTAATTGTGGACGTTTTAACTTGATAACTGCCTTAGTCCAGTCAAGGTACAAGCAGATTTGGTGTTGCCATAGGGCCCACTTTTTGGTTCATCAATATTTTCTATCTGTGTGCTGACTGGTTTTATTTTTCTTACTTTATTAAAATATATTTTTAAAATTTTTAAAACATTTCTGTCTTAGAGTATGTGTCCTTGCCAGAGAGCGATAGAGACAGGGAAAGGGAAAGTGAGAAATCACCCCTCAGGAGGATGGTCATAAACCCCTTCTCCTCCATTCTCCTCCCAGAATCTTGGGCACACACGTACACACGCCTAGTGTGTGTCAAGGCATGGTGTCAGGGACTCGGAATGCAGTCGGCCTTGTGGGAGTCCAACAACGTAACCACTACTCCATCTGTTGGACCCAATATTTTTTTCATTTTAGCAATATTTTTCCCCTACTTTATATTATTCCACCTTAAAAAAAAAAGAAAAAAAAAGAAAGAGTAAATAAACAAGTAAACATTGGACAAAGTAGCCATGGATCCTAATGATTACCTTAAAATAACCCATTCGATGTTCCCTCTTGTTTGACTCTCACAGGAAAATACATTTCATTGACAATTACATGTGTAAATGATTCCTTTATCTTTTGCCCCTTTGCTCACCTTCCTTTTGTATTCTTGCTTTCTTCTTCAATTTTTTTCTAGTGTGCAAGAGTATGGAATGTGTGTGTATTAGGGTGTGGGTAATATCTAATACAATTTCTAAATCAAAGAGTAACTTCAAATTTTAATATCTCTTTGGTATTTTTAAAAGCTAAAATAACTCAGGATCTATCTTTTCTCACAAGAAAAGCATTGCTTAGGTAAATTATCTCCACACATATGGCAACCAGAGAACTTTTTATTTTGTGAAAATGTGGTGCAATACTCTAGAGGAAAAAAAAAAAATAGGAAGACAGAAGCAGAAAAGAGTTGATGTCCTTATCAATGACTGAGACAAGAAGTATTAAAAGAGCAATAAAAAACTATGGATGGTATTGCAGGAGCAGCAGCTGCGGGAGCATAAGTAGCACTAAATTATACATGCATTTGCTCAAAGAATAATTATGTTGTTCATCAATAATAAGTAATTAGCTGAAAAAAATTACCATGTCACATGCATGCACATTTGTAAAAAAATAAAAGCGCATATGTCACTATTAAGATGTTTAAATACCATTCACCATTATATTATTTTTATCTGATCAGATGCAGTTTTTAAGTTCTGTGCTACGTGAGGAGAAAGCAGTTTGCTTTTGGACAATTTTTCCACAAGAAAAATTAATTTACTTTTACAATTTGGGGAAACTAAGAAGAGATGCCCATTATTTTCTTTCGGAAATCATTCAAAAGTCCAGGTGAAAAACAGGCTCCAAATGAGATAAAACAAAACATCCTGTTTTAAGCCAACAGACACATTCTCCAATTATTCAACTTGTCAAACATGAGTTGACAGTTAAAAGACCAGAACAGACGGACCCAATCATAAACACCATCCCTTCTTCCATGCCTGTGATTGAACTCCACCTACACTCATAGTATATAATTTGCATTCGATATGTAATTCTCTTCAGGTCACATGATGAACTTTCTATTATTATGTTTCATGTCTCCTGCCAGGTTATTTTTTCCTTCACTACTTTTCAAAGGATTTGGTTGGTGGTGGAAATAAATATTCTGCCACAGATATTGAGTCTTAAAGCCAAGATGTTCTTCCAGAATAACACCTGAATCACAGATACTACCCTTAATCCACCCTAGGGAATGTGGGAATCACTGCACACTGAGAGATTACACACAGAAAATATTATTCCATCTTCTAAAATCTTATTAATTAAATGGTCACTGATAAATTGCTATTAGATAACAGGTACCTATTTAAACTGTGCATGAGAGAGTAAATGGCTTATCACATTTTACTTGGCCCATATATATATGTATATATATATATATATATATATATATATATGTGCATGAGAGAGTAAATGGCTTATCACATTTTACTTGGCCCATATATATATGTATATATATATATATATATATATATGTATACATATATATATGTGAGCTAGCCAGACAGACAGAGAGAAACAGAGACACAGAAAGCGAGAAATCACCCCCCAGGGGGGATGGCCACACCGCAATCCCTTCTCCTCCATTCTCCTCTTGGGATCTTGTGCACGTATGTACATTCACCCAGCGTGAGTTTTAAGCCACCAGGTCTGGGACGCGAACCACAGTTGACTACGTGGGAGTCCAGCGACATAGCCATTACACTAACTGCTGGTCCCCCCGTAAATATTAAATAGTAATTTTAACAGAATTAATTTACAAAATTCAACATCTATACAGGGAGATATAATTTTTGAGCTCATGGAGGTTAAGTTCTATTAACGGGAAGTCTGATTTGAGCCATCACAATAGAAAAACACAGCCATTAAATTAATTCCAATTCTTGAACTGTTTAAAGATCTTAAAACCCTTGTATGAAGAAGAAACAGTTTTCTTTGGGAAACAATGTTGCTATACTACAAAATTCTTACTGTCAAAGTTTTTCTTAGCGTTCTCCAAGAGAAAAGCATTCCCTTACTAGGAGGGGACATCACGATTTTGGCAATTATAACCTAACCCTTCACCATTCTGCTCTTCCATTCATTTTCTAGCTCATTTTCTTATTTTTTACTATCTGTATCTTATTTATCAGAAGCTATTTGTTTGCAAAGCTATTGTTTATTTGTCTGACTATTTATTAATGTAACTTTCAAAGAATAGAGATTTTGTTCTTGTTTGACATCATATTGCCAGTACTGAAAACACGGCCTTAACAGGTCATAATCACCATACATGTTGACTAACCAAATGAAAAATGAAATTCTTCAAATGATAAGTCATATAACAGTCTTATTCCTCATTATTATAAAACAGGTGAGGCCAAGTGGAGAGCAAACAGGTAATTAAATTTTCTTTAAGGTATTTTAAATGGTAATTAAATACAAATACACATTCATATGCACACACATAGCAAATAAAATTATGTTGAAAAGTAAATATTCTTTATTTAGTTATTAAACAAACACCTTATTGAGTATCTGCAATGTGCCTAAACTTGTTTATGTATTAAAGATCCACGATTGAACCCTTATTTTTTTGGAGTTTACATGCAAGTCGGTAGGGGTAATATATAAATAAGTTATAAAATAAAAGTATTTCGAGTTGTGATATGTGCCAAGGAAGTTCTATGTCACATACACATTAGTAAACTCTTGAAGAAAGTGAAAAATTTAGCTATGTGGCCATCCGGAGGAAATATCTTACAAAGAAAAACAAAAGTTGAAGGACAGAGTCAGGACTATACTTGTCATGTTTGGGGATGAGTAAGAGAAACAGGGAAGAAAGCAGTTGTTACTGTTGTAAGAGTCAAGAGGCAGTCAAGGCCCATATATGTGAGAACCTTATTAGTATTGTATTGACTTTGGATATTGTTGCAAAGATTACCAGCAGCTATTGATAAGTATACTTTTGGGGAAACACACACACATAACACACAACAAGGAACAGATTTAATTAAAAATATCATAATGACAGTTCTGTGAGAATAGCTCATAATGGAAGAAGTGGGTATGAAGGTTAATGGTCATAGGTAGGATCCTATTGTAATCATCCAGGTAAGAGATGTCCGTAAGTTGAGTAAGCTAAGAAGTGATAGGATTCAAGACATACTTAGGTAATATAAAATGATGAACCTTTTCTTGTTTGTTTTAGAGAGATTTTTGCTTTAGGGCTCATGTGCTTGCCAGAGAGACAGAAAGTGAGAAATCACCCCCTGGAGTGATGGCCACACCACAGTCCTTTCTCCTCCATGCTCCTCTCGGGATCCTGAGCAAGCATGCACACATGGCTGGCATGAGTTCAAAGCTTTCTGTTACTCAAATTCCAAACTACTGTGTGGGAGTCCAGCGAAATAACCATTACACCATAGGCTGGTCCCCAAACGATGAATGTTTCATGAATTAAACAAGAGAAAGAGTATTCAAAGATGTGAGTGGATTTTATGTTCTGAGAAAGTAGGAAAAAAATTAGTGAGACGGTAGAAAAATAGAGTTGTCATATTGATTTGAGGAAGACAGAAGTAACCATTATTTTATACAAATGTATAAGAATGTGACATTAGTAAAGTTCATGTGCATGTTACATATAGCATTGTTTAAACTTTAATCTTCAGTTACGGAGAGAAGAAAGGAACGAAGTGTTTGGATGTGTGATAGGAAGCATAAGACCAGAGAAAATACAAATGACCAGAAAAAATGAAGCATGAAATAGAAATACTTCAGAAGGAAAAGATTATTTTATTTCAATGAATGCTAAGACAAATGTTGGTTAGAAAAGTGTTCTTTTCCTGCATTACTCTCATCTTGGTAATGTTGTTTCTATTATTCTATGAAACCTCAACAATATTTAAAATCACAGAAGGTCTGACCTGAAAGGGAAAACAGTTTACAGTTTTCTTGAGGGCATTCAATTTGGAAGAAACTTAACCAAGAATATAAATTAGTGAGGAAAGCATAAGTTGCCCAAAAGACAAACATACTAAGGGTTTCGTATGAGTACAGTAATTCCGTGTTTTGTATAACACCAAACTACTTGACATCTAATGAGCAAAACTCAGTTTTTGCAGTCTTACATTCCCAACAAAATAATCCAATCCTAAAGCATAATGGATAAGCAAAATTTCCAATTGACGGGAGGGTTGGAGTCTTCTAAATAATATCAATGAACAATATGATTAAATTATTTTTAATTTGCATGTATTTGGTTAGAAATTAATGTTTTTCACCCTTGTTTTGTTTTAATCTTAAGGACTCCAGAGGCCACATGATAAACTTATACATTTTCCATTTTCCAGGTGGTATCATTGACTACAGACCAATAACATTTTTTCCCCTTTTTTTCTCTTTTATTATTATTATTATTTATACATTTAATCACTATACATCATTTAGATTGTAAAGAGATTTTACCCAGCATGATATACACCTCAGTGATTAAAACAATTTCATGGTACTTAATTTGCCTTAAAACCTGAATATGGTTAATGGTATAAAGATCTTTATCAATAAATGTCTTCCTCAGACTTGATTCACCATTTAAATATTCACTGGGCTCAGCCTAGGTAATAATGGATTGTAGTATATCATATCGAAAGGTTGAAAGCAACATGGCCCCTGATCTGGTCTACCTGAAAAATTCCAAGTGTGCATATGTGTGTGTGTGTGTGTGTGTCTTCAGGAAAGCTGGAGGACGGAAAATGGGGATAGCACATAATGGACTCTGTCAAGTGTGCTTTCTCTCTCTCTGTTCTCTCTCCCAATTTCTCCAATGTGTGTGCACATACTGTATTTCATAAATAATAAATAAATACAACTTTTACAAATCCACTGATTAGGCCCATTGATAAGACGTAAAAGAATTTCTGTGTTGTTTATTTATTGATTTTATAAGCAACAAAAAGAGAAAGAAATAAGCAGTGCCCCCAACAGGGATCCAATGTCTTGATCCACCATCAGCCTTCAGCTAGCCCTGGTCACAGGTACACATGTGCCTGGAATTGTCAGAGAAGTATTCACACTTGCAATGCGAACCTTTCTGTGTGGTATAGCTTTTTAGAGCATTGCATTTAACTGCAGTGCCACCATCTGGACCCCTGTTATGAATGTAAAAATTAATTAAATACTATACTATAAGATAAAAATGTATTACTATAAAAATATATCAAACTGGCAGATGGTTTATATCATATTTGCTTTAATGCTTTCATCATTTGTAACGTTCTGAGATACTTATTATTTCCATCAATATAATATTTTCCATTTTTTTTTTGAGAGAGAGATATTTCTGCTCTAGGGCATGTGGACTTGCCAGAAAAACAGAGAGACAGAAAATGAGAAATCACCCCCGCCCCAGGGGGATAGCCATGACACAATACCTTCTCCTTTTGGGATCTTGGGCACACACACAAACACACACATGCCCAGTATGAATTTTAAGTTGCGGGTCCAGGATTTGAACCATTGTCGACTATGTAGGAGTCCAGTGATGTAAACACTACGCCATCTGTTGCTCCCAATGTCATATTGTCAATGGGCAAAGAATGAGTCATTAATTTAACGTATAAGACTATAACTAGTAACTACTATGTCATCTGCTGTTATCAATGTCATTGTCAGTGGGCAAAAAATGAGTCCTTAGTTTAACATATAAGTCTATAACTAGGTGAATTAATAGAAAAAAATTAAATTAAGTTGTTATTCAATCTTTGTCTTTCCAATATTCTCCTTTAGTTACTATGCACATTGATTAATATATGTGTATATAAATGTATTTGACATGAATAATGCCATATATTAGATTGTCAGGAAAGTCATACATAGAATGCAAAAATGACTTTCCCGACAACACAGTATATATTTTTATTGACACACAACACATACACACATACATACATATGATACATAGTATTTAAAAACTTTTATCTCACTTAACAACTTTAATTCTTTTCTTTTATAATTTTTAAAAAGATTTACTTATCTAATTTTATTTGATACTCTTAGTTATCTTCTAATTTGAGCAGAGGGAGATAGAGAGAAAGAGAGAAAGGAGAGCAAGTCACCAGGTCCAGGACTCAAACCATGGTCTGCCATGTGGGAGTCCAGCACCCCAACTACCACATCACTGTTGGTCCAAGCAACTTTAATTCTAATAGTTTTATTTGTCACAGGTAAAATGAATCTGTAAGTTTTCTACATTCCACAGAACCATATATTGCTATTTCTCATGCTATTGTTTAGCTATTATCTTGAGTTGTTTAGAATAAGAATGATAAAAAATGAAAATGCCATTTGAAAATACTAATTAAAGTAGACAAGAATATAAACAAAAATCCAATGCACACACATTGTAAAAGACATTCCCTAAGGAAAGAATAAGAGAAAAAACAAACAAACAAAAAATCACAATTTCAAGGAAACGTCATTCACAAATTATGCCGGAGGGCATGCGCATGTGCTGGAAAGAAAGAGAGCAGGAGATAAAAGAAGTCGTGTTTCCAAAAAACACAAGTCTGGTCATGCCATTGTCCCCTTTCTCCCAAATCCCCATCTGGTCAAGATCCTGGGCATGCGCATGGAACCAGTAGTGCTTTTTCAAGTGTCAGAGCTGGAATTTGAACCCTGGTTGTCCATGTGGAATTCAGCCTTATCTATAAAGTAACTGTGTTGTGTTGCAGGGCTGGTCTCAAATATATTTTGTACCAAACAAAGTAGCTCATCAAGTATAAAGTATAATTTATAAAATATTCAAAGAAGGGAAATTCATTTCAAATATAGAGAAAATAAGTTAAAAAAAAAAAAAGAAAAGAAAAGCCTAATTCAGCCATAACAGTGGTGATGCAAGTGGTAGGGTGCAATAGTGGAGCCACATGGGAGACCTGAGACCTGAGTTTGAATCCTGGTGGGACAGCTCTGTGCATATCTATGCTCCTGACTTGTAAGGAGGCTGGAGTAGAAAAATCAGCAGGGCAAGACTCTGTCAATGATACCTGTCTCTCTTTCCTTCTCTCCCTTACACTTTCTTATGAAATGAAATAAATAAATAATTTTAAAAAGGTTTCTAATCTATAAACTTTCTTAGGAAAAACATATGATTTTCTTGCATGATCATTTAGACAATGGTTGTTAAAACTAATCCTTAAGCAGTAAATTCATGATAAATGAAACAGTTTGAGCACTGAATCTATTTCAAATATATATATAGATAGATAGATATAGAAAGATAGATAGATATAAACAACTATAGAAATCAAAATATCACTATGACATAGTTTTTAAATTTGAGAATATTTACTTTACTAACATTACTGTGATTTAAATATATCCTCCCAAAATTTACATGTTGAAATAGGTTACTATTGTGAAGGTACCAAAAGGGTGGAAATTAATTGGATTATGATATTAAGAGGTTGAGTCATTTGAGGGGTGACTATGATTAGAGGCAGTCATCAGAGCTGGGCCCTCATGATTGAATTCTGATGGCTTTACAGAAAGAAGGAGACAGACCTGAGCCGAGACACAGAAATGAACACACACACGCTTTCACTGTGTCATTATGGCATGTCCTGTGCTGCCTTGGGAACTCTTATTGGTAAGGACTCTATAAAGATATTCTAAATCATAATCCAATTACATTTCTACTTCTTATAGAGTTCTCACCAATAAGAAGACCTTTACTTGAAATGACCTCATGACCTTGGACTTTCAAACCTATAAGCTGAGAAACCTTTATTCTTCATAACTTTTAAGTGGTATTCAGCTATTAAGCAACAGATAATGAACTAAAATAAACTAACAATAGAGAGACAAAATAAAATGTATGGGAGATTTAGTACACATTTTTTTTTTTAATTTGCCAAAGGATACATACACTTACCAGAGAAAAAGAGAGAAAAGGAAAGTGAGAAAGCACTTTTTCATTGACAATGGTCATGCCACAATCCCTTCTCCTCCATTTCTCCTTCCTTGTGGGATTTTAAAATGTATGCACACACAATGCTCAGCACGTTTGTCAAGCTATTGGGTCCAGGACTTGAAACACATAGTTCAAGATTCAGTCATCGTAACCACGATGCTGCAGGCTGGCCACATAATTTTTTATCACTGTTAATAAATTTTAAATTGAAATATGAGGGCACTTCAAAATGTTTGGTGAAAATGAAATTAGAGTATGAGTTTATTTAGGTGCAAAAAAATATTTGTGCTGTATGTAGAGCTTGCATGGTTTTTTCATAATGCACAATTCCACAAGCTTTTTGAAGACTACATGTATATAATTTAAAATGGGTATGAACCCAAACTGCCCATTGTACTCTATTGCTAATGTGCGCTTAGTGAGGGACATGCTTCCGTCAGTCATTTCTGAACATTAGGTAATGCAGAGCTTTTTCTGTACAAACTTTTTTCTCCACGTCTAAGTTATTTGTGAGCATAAAACAGAGAAAGAGATTGTCTGTTGCCTTTACTGGGAGAACACCTTGAAGTGCGGACATCTGGCTAATCATTCTTACAATCTGCCACTTTACTTCCCTCTTCATAAACTGATCTTTTGATCTCTGTTATTCCTTCAGAGGCATGCTCTTATGAGTCTATCCATCATATGACAAACTCCCGGCCGTACTAATATTTTTTGACAGGCAGGAATGCCTGATCTTGGTAGTCTACCTAGAATCCTAATTCTTACTCTCTAATGGAATTCTTTCTTGTCTCTGTAAGACTCATTGTTTCAAAAAATATTTGTTTCACATATTCACCAAAATCTCATATATGTGCTTATAATCAGGTTGTACACACACACACACACACACACACACCCCTACACATACACATTCTTGTAACAGGATCTGTAGATATTGAAATTTGCTCTTTTGGGTAGATACATACATTTTCCAGAAAGTTCCAGTGCAGTAGTTAAAGTGCTATAATAATAATGTCAAAGAAAAACTTTACTAGACAGGGTTGACAGGCAAAAAAGACATTCCAGACAATTGCAATAGGGGAAAGAGATTGTATTCATCGACTGCTCCAAAAGAAATGGTGTGAGGTTAACTAGTTAAAAATCACACTGGAGGCATTGGGGTCAGAAGACGTCATTTTGGTTAAGGTGCTGCACTCCTACATGGCCAACTATAGTTGAATCTGGACCTGGCAGCTTGACAATCACACCTATCACGAGTGTGTGCCGGCCTGACATCCCGAGTGGAGACTGGAGGATAAGGGATTACAGCATGATCATTCTCCCTGAGGGACGATTTCTTACTTTCTCTCTCTCCATCTCTCTCCGTCCAGTGCTTCTGCCATATACTAACCCTCTCCCACCAAAAAAAAAAGACCTTGTGGGGAGGGAAGGTTCAATTAAAGGAGTTAGATTAAGAGATAGGGGCCCTATCAACTTCACTGATTATATGTCAAAGGGATGGCTTTCAAGATATCAAGAAACTTATAGTGTAAATATTTATTGGCATGTATGTTACAAAAAATTTACTAAAATAAAGGTAAGCAAATGAAAATTTTTCTTTGTTGTTCATCCAAGTGTCTATGTTTTCTTAAACTGATTATCTTTGTTTTTAAACCTGAGTTAAAAAATGATAGTGACCAGCAGGCAGCAAAATGGGTATGTTGCTGGACTCCCACATAATTAACAGCAGTTCAAGTCCTGGACCAAGTGGCTTAAAACTCACACCAGGAACGTGTGCATATATGTCCAAGATCTGGAGAGAGGAGAAAAGATTGTGGCATGGCCATCCTCCTTGAGGGTGATTTCTTGCTTTCTGTCTCTCTGTCTCTCAGGAGAGTGCACATTCCCCATAGCAAAGAAAAAATTCTCTTAAAAAAAAGAGAAAAGAATGATTTTAGGCCAGCAGATGGCGTAGTGGTTACATCACTGGATTCCTACATGGCACTTGTATGTGTGCGCATGAGTGCCCAAGATCCCAGGAGAATGGAGAAGTGGTTGTGGTGTGGCCATGCCCGTTGCGGGTTGATTCCTTACTTTCCTTCTAATTTTTCTGTCTGTCTTTTTCTCTTATAATTGTTGTCCCCTATGACAAAAACATCTAAAACAATAAAAATAAATAAAAAATAATGGTTTTAATCCAATGGGAGGAAAAATGCAAAAGAATATGTAATAAAAAGAGAATATATAGTGTAAAGGAAAATAATAAACTTTGTGTGAATGATGAAAAAGAGCAACTATTACTAAGCTATATGAATTGGTCATTATTTTTTATTATTCATATGAAAATCAGAGTAGAAATTAAAAAAAAATTGGCAATGCTTTTTCCTCCATATCTGTTAGTGAACTTTAAATGTCAGTCAAGTTGATTGCTGCTGACATGGACTTTTCACTGACATAAATTATTTCCTGAGGATATGAGTTGTTCCCATGATTCAATGGGCAGTTTGACCAAAATACAAGCTGGACATAGCTACATAGAGAATCTGGGGTGGAAACCAGGACAAACAGTACCTCGACCCTTTGTGAAGCATTTCCAAAATTCAGTAAAGCGGAGTTTATATTGCAGGACTGCCCGTAGCCACAGAGCTACCATAAATAAACATTTCAGTTGTATTGCTTAACTTATAATTCAAATAAGAAACAAATTGCTAAGTTTTTAGCATATGAGGAAAATCTTTGGATAATATCCAGGTAAAGACTGAATAAACATAGCAGAAAAATAATATTTCAGAGCAAATAACTGGAGTAATAATTTCTGCTAATTAAAGTTAGAATAAACACTACTTGAATATGGTTTGAAAGTCTGAAATGAGATCTATGTTATGAAATAGATGTCTATTTGATGATCACATGAGGATATAACTGGGGTGAAATGTAGATACAAATTAAATTCATATAGCAGAGAAAGAAGTTTAAGCAAAATGTTAAAATTCCAATTTTCAACTAAAAATAAAAGTAAGATAGTAATTACAAACATTTAGAGGAAAACTATATAGGGGAAATTTAATATGGAAAACTTAAACAAACCAATATAATGTATAAAAAATATGTAAAGTGCTGTGGGAAGGAGTGAAAAATGGAAAGGATTGTGTCATCAGAAAAGTCATGATGCATTTTTGCATAGATAATCAGAAAAAAATAAATATATCATGACTTTTCTGATGACCTAATATAACAAATGGGAAAACCAAAATCAAATATGAGCAATCAAAATAAGTCATGAACAAGTTTGTCTCACATTGAGCAGAGACAAACTGAGAGAGATACTGAAAATAAATGTAAAAAAGAATGCATTTTCTACTATTGAAATATAAATTAAAAGTGACTATATGTTGACTATAGTTGGATAAAGTAACATTGTAAGATTTGTAAATGAGATATATCTAGATAAAACTGTAAGGAGTTTAGCTAATAATCTAATTTTTTGTTAGGAGGTATGTTTTTATCTTTAAAACTGAGACAATGAAGTAGTTTTCATGTAACATTCAAGCACTGATAGTTTTGTTTCATAGATAGTATGTTGGGATATTTAGATGTGTGTGAAAATTGCTGTTTAAAATTTAGAACTTTATTTTGTCAACTTTTCTGAAAGTGAATTTTAACCTCCAAAATATAAGTAAGATTCCTCCAGTCTCATAAGTGTATTTTGAATAAGTTATAGAGCTTGGAATATATTTATTCCTGATGTCAGGTAAAAGACCCTTCTACAAATAAGCAGAAAAATATATACTCTGCTAGCAGAAAGTATGGAAGCCCAAACCCAGCTATATTCATTTTGCTTAAAAAGTAATGTCTGAAGAGAGAATTTAAGAAGTGGCAGTTTGAGGCAGCACAGAATCTTCTACTCTATTTTGTTTACCATATGAAAATGGAGTTGTATAATATCACAAATGAAGAGTTTAAGTTTAAATCCAGCTTCTCTGTAGCCAAGTCATGTTATCCTAGAAAGGTACAACTTTGGACCAGACGATGGCAAATTGGTTACACCACTGGACTCCCCCACATGGTTGCAGTTTGTGTCCTGGACCTGGTGGCTTAAAACTCATGCTGGATGTGTGTGTGTGTGTGTGTGTGTGTGTATGTTCAAAATCACGAGAGGAGACTGGAAGAGAATGGATTGCAGTGTGGCCATCCCCTCCCCTGGGGTATAATTTCTTCCTTTTGTTTCTTTGTCTCTTTCTCTGTTTCTCTGGTGAGCACATGCACTCCATAGCAAGAATCTCTCTTAAAAAAAAGAAAAGACAAAAGAAAAGAAGAGAAAAAAAAGAGAAAAGAAAAGAAGAAAAGAGAAGAGAAGAGAAGAGAAGAAAGAGAAGAGAAGAGAAGAGAAGAGAAGAGAAGAGAAGAGAAGAGAAGAGAAGAGAAGAGAAGAGAAGAGGAGACAACTTCTCCTAAACTGATATTTCTGGTGGAAACAGTAACTTTTGTCCTGAAAAAGCAGAAAACTAAAGCTAAGGAAACTGTAGCTGCTGTAGAGTAGGGAGATTTAGGAAGGGAAAGAGGGAAAAGGAGATGTTCAGAGTCTATCTAACCAAAATATTAACTGATTCCTGAACTCTACATACACAGGACAGATTCTAAGAAGGCTAATCTAAATAGACAAAATATAAACTCAGATCAGAGCTGCTTACCATGAAATAAAACTACACCATTAAAACACTAAGAAGTATATTATTTTAATGCAAACACATGATATGGAATATTCTTTTGGGCATTAATCTCTGGTGAATATTTACTGTTAGAAATAGTAAATGTTACCTATCATTGATTCTGTACTAGCTATTGGCTCATTATCTGTGAGATTAAAAACATAAGATATTTTCATATAGAGATACATGTTATCCTCTTTGTATACCAGTTAATGCTTTCTATGTGGTATTGTAAAAGACTGTGAAAAATAGTTTTGCACTTTTTTAGATTTTTGCCATAGGGCATGTGATCTTGCCAGAGAGAGACAAAGAGAGACCGGCAGAGAAGAAATATGAGAAATCACCCCTCAGGAGGGTAGTCACTCAAAATTTTTTGTCTCTCAAAATTTTATGAATGGATGCACATGTGCCTAGCATGATTTTCAAGCCACCAAATCTGGCACTCAATCTCACCAGTAGGCCATGTGAGATTCAGCACCTTAACTACCAGGCTACCTGCTATCCCATGAAAAACAGTTTCACGGACATTTTTCTCACAACTATACTTGATATGAATTGCTATATTTATAGAAAACAATATGGCTGGAAAAATATCTTACACAAACTATGTCATAATTGTTAGGGAGACATTAAAAGAAATGCTTACTTTGAGCTCTGTAGAAAGAGACTAAGCAAAAGCTTCATTGATAATATTCTATTGACAGGTACTAACCCAAGGAATCTAGAAGGAAGAAAAATAGGAGTGAAGTAGAAAACCACAAGAACAAACACACATGTGCCATCATAAGTCTTATGGCTTATTATTTGTACAATATCACAACTTGCAGTACTGTCAACATAGCTCTTCTCTACAGAGACAACATGAAATCAGACAACCTGAAAATAGTCCACTGGGAAAGATGAAAAGGAACACTATCTTTTCATAGTTTACCTTTCATTGGTTAAGCCTTCTCTTTGAATGTTAACTATTTTAATAAAAGAATAAGAGTCTCTCTTTTTCTATAGGTTCTGTATGTGGGTCCTAATATTAAGTGTGGATGGTGCTGACCAGAAGCTAATGATTAAAGGAACAAGGTGACTGTCACACCATGAAGTAAGCCATATATTTAATATGAGTGGACATTAAAGAGGCAGGTAAAAACAAACAGATACAGTATAAAATGTAAATTAAGTCAGTCTACCTGGATCTTTTCCCAGTAAGATATTCTGGCTCTTTCTATAAAAATAGGGACTGAATCCCAGCCTGTAAATTGATGATGATGTGCAGTCTCTTGAAATTAGTTTTTAAAAATTAATTTATTGGGGCCAGCAGGTGCTATGGTAGGGAAAGTGGTATACTTTCATATGGTTGACCATAGTTCAAATCCCAGACCTGGTGACTTGAAAATCATGCCTGGCACATGTGCATATGTGCCCAAAATCTCAGGAAGAGAATGGGGGAGAAGATATTGTGGTGTGGCCGTCCCCTATGGGGAGAGTGATTTCTCACTTTCTATCAGTCTCTTTGTTTCTTTGGTGAGTGCACTTGCCCTATAGCAAAATCTCTCTCTCTCAAAAATAAATAAATAAATAACATATAGATAGATATAGATAGATAGATAGATAGATAGATGATAGATAGATAGATAGATAGATAGATAGATAGATAGATACTGATAGCACAATAGAATAGGCAGACGTACCTAGTGGCATGAATGTTTGAAAAGTCACAGTCTAAATTGAAGAAAATCAATTGTGGAGCTAATGAAGTTTAAGTTAAAGGACATCTCACTTTCATGAGGCTTTTCAAAGCTATCTATTAAAGCACATGAAGTTTCGTATTCTGTGTCTTAAAGAACATTCCCATATGACATAAAATTCAGAACTGCCAAATGTGGATTTTCCTTGTTGCCTAAGACAGGAGAGGGAAGTTCTGGAGTGCTGTGAAAGACTTCTAAATTCTGTGTCACCCACCACAAACTCCAGTTGTGAAATTTCTGATTTTTTTCTTTTTTAAAAAATAATTATTTTATTTTACTTATTCATTCATTTATTTTGACCAGAGAAAGACAGAGAGAGAGGGAGAAAGTGAGAAAGAAAGTCACCAGGTCCAGGACTCAAACAATGGTCTCCATGTGGGGGTGTCCAGTGCCTTAACCACCATGCACATGCTGGTCCCAATATTTTTTTCTTTTTATTAAGATTTTTTACTATAGGGCATGTGCATTGGCTTGAGAGACATAGAAAGACGGTGAGACAGAAAGCAAGAAATCACCCAAAAGAGAGGATGGCCATGCCACAGTCACACAATGCCTTCTCCTCCATTCTCTACCTAGGATTTTGGGCATTCACACATGTGCCCAGCGTGGTTTAAGTCACCAGGTCCAGGACTCAAATGGCAGTGACTATGTAGGGGGCATCCAGCAATGTAACTATTATGCCATCTGCTGGTCCCTCTAGGTATTCTTTTGTAGCCCTTATGTAAGGTTATTAGACTTGTCTAGTCCAAAAACTGTATTTTCTCTTGTTCCATAGGTTGTTGATAAAGAGATAAGTGAGATCAAAGCAATGAACAGTAAGCCTGGCTACTCTCTAATAAAATTGAAATTTGCTAGTTTATGATGATTTAGGGGATAATCTGAAATCTGGGAGAATTGTTATTGGGATATAATCTCTATGTAGGTGATAATAGTCTTGATATTATATGCAATAATTACCCCTTATCCATGATTTCATTTTCTGTCATTTCAGTTACCTGTAAACAACTGTGGTCTGAAAATAGGTCAGTACAGTACAATATAATACACATTTGACAGACAGATACCAAAATCACAATCTTATTACAGTATAATGCTATAATTTGTTCTACTATTAGTTATTTTTGTTATTGTGCTCATTTATAAATTTTATCATAGATATATATGTATAAGGAAAAAAAATACTATGTAGAGGGTTCAGTGCTATTCACGATTTCAGGCATCCAGTGAGTCTTGAAATGTATCTATCCTCCATGGGTAAGAGAGGGACTATCTGCTTAACTATTCAGAAGCTTTGCCAAAGCTCAGCTATTTTTCTAAAGACCACATGGAAAGTAGACTGAGTTATTTTTACTGAGCTTTCTCACCTTTATCTTTGCCTGCTTCTTTCCTTTTCTCTGGATCTCCCTAATGTCAGATTAAATAAATTTAGATAGAGTATGAAATAGCAGTCAAAGCTTGGCATTGATAAAGAAAAGAAGAAGAAAAAAAAAGCCTCAGATGAGGTAAGAAGGATATCAAAGAAAAGTCACACACTTTCATAAAAATAAGATAGAATCATCCCTTGGTATCCCTGAGAGATTGGCTTCAGTACACCCTTCAGATATAAAAATCTGTGGAGGCTCAAATTACTTCTATAAAATGCTGTACAAGTTGCATATTACCTACATACCATCTCCCATATACTTTCATCCATTTAATACTTTGTAATACCTAGCACGATTTAAATGGTATGTATTAGTTGTTATATAGTAGGATTCAGAGAATAATGATAAGGAAAAATCTGTACATCTTCAATACAGATAGAACCAAATTTTTTAGGACATTTTCCCAACCCTAGTTACTTGAATTCATGTATGCAGAATCAGCAAATATAAATGGCTGACCGTATACTGAACAGGAATACTGTCAGGAGCTTAGCTGGGCTGCAAGAGGAATTAAGTGTCAGGTCCTCTTGACTATTTGCCCCCGTGCCGTGGTGCACCAGTCAAGGGACTGGTGAATCAACACAGATGTGGATGAGTGTCTTCTCAATGTGGTGACAACCTTTAACAAAAAAGATTCTGACTTTGTTTTTTAGAGATTTTTGCTATAGAGTGAGTGCACTCACTAGGGGGAAAGAGAAACAGAGAGACAGAGAAACAGAGAATGAGAAATCACCCCCGAGGGGAATTGACAGGCAACAATCTCAACAATCTCTTCTCTTCTCTTTCATTATCCTCTTGGGATTTGGGATATATATATATATATATATATATATATATATATACATATATACATATACACACACACACACACACACACACACACACACAAACAACACATGCACCTGGATAAATTTCAATCTGCCCAGTCCTCAAACTGGGTCAACTATGTGAGTCCAACACCTTGACCACCATGCCACCTGCTGGCCCAAGTTCTGACATTTTTTATGGATCTCAGAATAAGCGAGAAGGAGATGAGAAAGGAAGGGTGATAAGTGGAAGAGTCTCAAGTACCGAATTAGAGTAGACAAAGTGTCTTTAAGTTTCCCCAATCTCATACTTCTCAATCATTCCGGTTAAGGAGGTCAGAGCTTATGGACCTAAAGAAGATAAATTCCCAAGGCATCAGACAAAGAGAAAGAGGACTGAAGGCAGCTGGAATGCAAATATAGGTAAGAGCATGATCAGTTGCAACTGCCTCCAGAGCATGGCAGTGTTCGTGCCGGGCACCATGATTGGCGCATCACCCGGTGGCATGAGTCCTGTCAGGTAAAGCATTTTTAACTGCCTATAATTGAGTCCCCCAAATCAGACAATGCTTGGGACCAGCAGTTTGCATAATGATTATATCACTGGATGCCCACGTAGTTGACCGTGGTTCAAGTCCTGGACCCGGTGGCTTAAAACTCACGCCGGGTGCATGTGCGTGCGTGCCCAAGATCCCAAGAGGAGAATGGAGGAGAAGGGATTGCAGCATGGCCATCCCCCCGGGGGATGATTTCTCGCTTTCTGTCTCTCTCTCTCTCTCTGTCTGTCTGTTGAGTGCACCCGCCCTGTAGCAAAAACTTTTCAAAAAAAAAAAAAATTAGAGAATGCTTTTAATCAATAACTGAACTTCTCATGAACCAAAAAATGTTGGCAAGTGAAAAAGAGAAACAGTCTGATAAATTGGAAACACATCAAGAAAGAAAGAGAAAGAGGGAAACAGAGAGAGGGGGGCAAAAGAGAGAAATAGAAAGAAAGAGAGGAAGGGAAAAAAGAAAGTAGAAAGTAAGGGAGGAAAGAAAGGAGGGAAGACCTAATGAGAAAAACAGAGAAAATCTGATATTAAAGGTCCAAAAAAAAAAAAAAAAAAAAACAGAATCTCAAGAAAATATATTATTTAGAACATTATGCTATTGAATAGCTTAATGCAAGCATAAATAAAAATCACTCTCAAAGTAGGTAAAGGTTAAAAGAAACAGTAAAAGATTAAAATAAGATCATGAATATTTTTGGCTTCCTAAATTTCATTAAATTACATTTTGCTTTAACTTAAATGTACTGATATTAAAAATGGCAAGATTTCCTATTACTCAGAGTTAAAATAATAATGAGAGGGAACCAGCAGTTGGCATAATGGCTAAGTAGCTGGACTCCCATGCAGTCGACCATGGTTCAAGTCCCAGACCCAGTGCCTTAAACTCACGCCAGGCACGCGTGCATGCATACGTGCATGCCCAAGATCCCTAGAGGAGAACGGAGGAGAAGGGATTGCAGCATGGCCATCCCCCCCTGGGAGGTGATTTCTCGCTTTCTGTCTCTCTGTCTCTCTGTCTTTCTGGTGAGCGTACACAGCCTACAGCAAAAACCTCTCAAAAAAATAATAATGAGGGAACCAGCAGTTAGCGTAATGGCTATGTCGCTGGACTCCCACGTAGTCGACCGTGGTTCACGTCCTGGACCCGGTGGCTTGAAACTCACGCCGGGCACGTGTGCGTGCGTGCCCAGGATCCCGAGAGGAGAATGGAGGAGAAGGGATTGCGGCGTGACCATCCCCCCTGGGGGGTGATTTCTCGCTTTCTGTCTCTATGTCTCTTTCTGTCTGTCTGGCGAGCGCACGCGCCCTATAGCGAAAATCTCTAAAAAATAATAATAATAATAATAATAATAATGACAGAACAAAAGGATTCTAGCCTAATATGCAATTATACAATGTGGAAAAATCAGATATTTTAAATACAGATTGATAATTAGAGAGAAAAAATAGAGTAGAGGAAAGGAAAGAAATCTATTTTTTCATCATTACATTCAGATTCTTGCACTTGCCATTGAAGCATTAACCGCTATAATTCTACTATGATGAAAGACCTTTCATTGTTACATTCAGGTGGATCAAATAGTAATACATGAGGAATTTCTTTTAAATGGAAGCCTTTGATAAAGTGTGGGGAATCATTAACCATGAAAAAAATAATGTGTCTTCTCATTTCACAAGGGCTTCAGTGGAGAGGTTTGGAAATTTCTGTTAAGAAATTGAGACAGCTGTAGACAGGACAGCCAGAGAAACATCCTTCCTATCCAATAACAGAATGGCAGAGACTGAGAAGGAAGTGATTGGTATGGGATCAGCAGATGGCGTAATGGTTATGTCACTAGACTCCTAGGTAGTCGAACATGGTTTGAATCCCAGACACAGAGGCTTGAAATTCATGCTGGGGTGTTTGCATGTGGGCTCAAAATCACAGAAGGAGAATAGAGAAAGGATTGCAGTGTGGTTATCACCCCTGGGGGATGATTTCTTGGTTCTGTCTCTCTGTCTCTCGGCAAATGCATGTGCCCTATAGTAAACATCTCTCTAAAAACAAACAAACAAAACCCAGTAGAGCTGTGCCCAAGTAACCCCCAAAAATATAATTTCAAATATAATCATTTAGAACTTTTATTTCTTTTAGGGACCAGTAAATGGCTAAATGGTTACATCACTGGACTCCCACATAGTTGACCACAGTTCTAGTTCTAGACCCATAGTCTTAATGCTCACACCAGGCATATGTGTGTGCATACTCAAAATCCCAACAGGAGAATAGAAGAAAAGGGATTGTGGCCTGGTCATTACCTCTTGGGGGGGTGGGAGGGATTTCTTGCTTTCTGTCTTTTTGTCTCTCCAGTGAGTGCATGACGCATCCTATGGCAAAAATCTCTCTAAAATATAATTATTTCTTTTATGATATGGTTTAGATGCAATCATAGTTGACTACATTTCTGGGAGATAACTCAGCACTTTGTGTGTATATTAATATACATAGAGAGAAGGAGCGAGAAAGCACATAGAAAAAGAGAAAAAAATGCATCATGGCTTTTCCAACAACTGAATACATATATTCATATATTCATAATATTAGTATATTCATAAATATGTATACCTATATATGTATCTGAAACAATTAGCTTACAGAAATAGTTTCATGTAATTTTATTCATTCATTAAAAAAATGTGCTTCTTGAGTATCTATAAGTCTTAATCGTGCTTGCAAATAACAGGGAGAGATAAATGTGTGTGTGTGTGTGTGTGTGTGTTTTAGAAATTAATTAATTATTTTAAACAGTCTTTCCTTCCATGTCACAATCCTTCTTCCTCAGCCTCCAGTGTGGTTGAGATTAGAGGCTGCACTACTTACCGTGCCCAATTTTAGGACAGAACAGAAATTCAGCCATTTGGGGTAGACCAGCCGTTAAACCTACTCCTTAGATGTGGCCTTACCCTGCTGAGTGGCAGCATTCACATGGCGACCCTGAAGGAGACATATTTAAACATTTTAAAAACAGCAGTGCGTATCATGTAAAATAGTGGAGATTTGAAAGAAAATGGAACAAATCGCAAATAAGTTAATGGCTACATGTGTTCTGAGGAGTGGATTTTTTTCTTTAAATTTTATTTGTTATCATTATTCCTTAATTTTGACCACAGAGAGAAGTGTAGTGTGAGAAAGAAATTCACCACATCTGGATTTTGAACTGTGGTCAGCCATGTGGGAGTCCAGTGCCTCAACCATCATGCCACCTTCCAGCCCCAAGAGTACATTATTCTTAAATTGTATTTATTTTTTTCTAGAAAGAGAAACACAGGCTGTCCTAACAGGTCTTCAGGCAGCCATCCTACACCCAGCACCATCCAGCCAGGATCACAGGCACATGGGTGCCCCCAGCATGCGTAGGGAGACCTCCAGACACAAACCTGAACCTTACTTTATGGCTTCAGCATTGCTGAGTGTGATTTTACTGTTATACCTTTGCAAGTGAGTAAGAATAGGTTTTTGTTTTTTGGTTATTGTTTTTTTAGAGAATTTTGCTATACAGCGTGTGTGCTCACTAGAAAGACAGAGAGAGACAGAGAGAGAGAAAATAATATATCACCCCCCTGGGTATATGGCCATGCCGCAAACCGTTCTCCTCCATTCTCCTCTCGGGATCTTGGGCATGCAAACATGCACGCACGTGTGCCCAGTGTGAGTTTAAGCCACCAGGTCTGGGACTCGAACTGTGGTCAACTACATGGGAGTCCAGCAACGTAGCCATTATGCCAACTGCTGGTCCCAAGAATAGGTTTTTAAGAAGACAAATTATATATTTTAGATAAAGAGAGGGCTAGTCTCTGGGATGGTTAATTATTTTTTATTTTTTTTAATTTTAATTTTTTTTTGAGAGATTTTTCCTATAGGGCACGTGTGTTTGTCAGAAACACTTAGAGACACAGAGACAAAAAGGGAAAAGTTACCCCCCAGTACTGATGGCCACGCCACAATCGCTTCTCCTCTCAGGATCTTGGGCACACATGCACACACACCCAGCATGAGTTTAAGCCACCAGGTCTGGGACTCGAACTGCGGTCGACTACATGGGAGTCCAGCGACATAGCCATTACACCAACTGCTGGTCCCAAGCCTCTGGGATGGTTAAAGTAGCTGATTCCCACATGGCCAACAGCATAGATTGAGTCCCAGACCCAGCAGCTTGAGAAAGATGCTGAACACGTGTGTGTATGCCCCAGACCTCAAAAGGAGGAAGAAATGAAGGAGATGGATTAGAATGTGACCATTTCCTGAGAAGGGTGTTTTCCTCACTGCTCCTGCTTCTCTCTCTCTTTCTGGTGAGCACATGTACCTTCTGCCAAAATTAAAAAATAAAAGCAAAAATATTTTACCTCAGTAATATTTTTTTAATTTATCCAATCTCCACATTATGTAAAACTCTATATTATGTCACTTATACGTCACCAATGTCATTTAAGTTATCTCTCTTAACTAATAATATAAATTATAGGCTTCTATTCTTAAAAGAACTGTTATTTTACATAATTACTTTGTTTTACACGCATTTAGCAATTAATATTCAGAAATGTACATTACATACCAAAGTATTTAGCAATTTGCAAAGCATCCTTTTATATTTTATACACACAGACATATACAACTTGGTAAGCATTTTACAAATATAAATTTTGTTATATATATAGATTGTAATTTATATATAAATTAATAAAGATCATGAAACCTAGTACCATGAAAACTTTAATAACATTGACTGATTACATGTCTCAGGACAAAAGTTTTAAAAATATTAATAGACAATTTTTAAACCCAAAACTTATTGCAAATATGACCTAGTAGATTAAGGGTCTGATTTATTGTTACTAGTCTCATAAGTTAAAAAGAGAATTCAAGACCAGCAGTTGGCATAATGACTATGTCACTGGAATCCCATGTTCAAGTCCTGGACTAGACCACAGTTCAAGTCCTGGACACGGTGGCTTAAACTCATGCCAGGTGCGTGTGCGTGCATGCCCAAGATCCCAGGAGGAGAATGGAGGAGAAGGGATGGTGGAGTGTCATCCCCCCTGGGGAGGTGATTTCTCACTTTCTGTCTCTCTGTCTCTCTCTATCTTTCTGGCAAGCACATGTTTTGCCCTATAGCAAAAACCTCTCAAAATAAAAGGTGGGGGGGATTCAAAGATAAGTGTCTGCATCTTCACACTTATTTTTACATCAACTTCTAATACTTCTAAATTAAGGTAAATTTAACTTAAAAATATTTGATTAAATAACTAATATCTTGCTATTTTCACAAAGGAATCTTAATTTAGTCTAAATGAGATTCTATGCACTGTTCCTGACTCTAAGGTTATGAAACAGATTTATGTTAAAATACGTTAATTTGATGTACGTGTGTAATTCTGCTTATTAGGCTAACAATAGGAATTATATTTAAAATTTTAATTGTTTATTATACCTTTCTGAGAATTTTCCAGAATGACAGTGATTGCATTACAGCAGAAATAGCTCTGAACATTAGTATTGGATTTGGTGTTCATGTTAATTTATTACTACATATGTGACTTTGGAAAATTAAAATGATGCAAATTCTGCTGTGTAAATAGTAGTGACAACAATATTCATAGTAATAATACAACCATCTCATTATATATCCAAAACATGAAGAACATGTGCCTACGGATGGTGATGGTATTCAATTTTTTTTAAAGAGGTTTTTGCTATAGACCGTGAGTGCTCGCCAGAAAGACAGGGAGAGACAGAGAGATAGAAAGTGAGAAATCACCCACCTGCCCCAGGGGGAATGGCCACGGCACAATCCCTTCTCTTCCACTCTGCTCTCAGGATCTTGGGCATGCACACACACATGTCCAACGTAAGTTTAAGCCACTGGGTCCGGAACTTGAACCACAGTCACTACCTGGGAGTCTAGCCATTATGCCAACTGCTGGTCCCTAGATGTATAACTTTTAAATAATTGAATGCCATTGAGACCTGCCGCTAGCATAATGGCTATGTTGTTGGACTCTCATATAGTCGACCATGGTTTGAGTCCCGGACCCAGTTGCTTAAACTCACGCCGGCATGTACACACAAACACACACACGCACATGCACACACACACACACACACACACACACACAGAAACAGAGAGAGAGTGGAAGGGAAAATGAGAAGGCAAGGAACTCAAACCACAGTCAGCCATGTGGGAGTCTAGCCACCGTTTCACCTGCTGATCCTAGCTATTGGCCTATGGTCACCAAAGAAAAAGTATGGCTCAGCATTACAGATGCTGGCTTGGAACCACTTGTATGCTTGTTCAAGAGCATATTTCTGTTTATTCTTACATCTTTTGTAGGAGAACAAATAAGTAATATTTCAGTTATTAAAGGTGTGACTCTCAGGGCCAACAGGTGTTGTGGTGGTTAGGACACTGGATTCCCACATGACTAACCAGTCCTGGGCCTGGGCCTGGAAGTTTGAAAATCATATCAGGAGCATGTGTGTGCATGTCCAAAATCTGGAGAAGAGAATGGAGAAGTGATTGTGGTGTGGCCATCCTCCCAGAGGGTGATTTTTCACTTCCCCTCTGTTCTGTCTCTCTCTGCATCTGTCCAGTAAGTGCACATGCCCTAAGACAAAAAAACTAAAAAAAAAAAAAAAACAAAAAACAAACAAAAAAAAACATAAAACAAAAAACAAAGTGACTCTTTGACAAACATAAAACAAAATCTAAAATAGATTTAATAGAGCCAACTTGAAGCATAAAACAGAAAATAATCTAGTGTGCTATAGTAATAAAAGGATTGTATATCTATATTTTCTTCTTCCAGTCTCCCTGCCCTTCAAATTTGCTTTTACTCATTTCTTTCTTGTCTTTTTTTTTTGGAGAGATTTTCGCTATAGGGTGCGTGCGCTAGCCAGACAGACAGAGAAAGACATAGAGACAGAAAGCGAGAAATCACCCCCCATGGGGGATGGCCACACCGCAATCCCTTCTCCTCCATTCTCCTCTCGGGATCTTGGGCACACACGCACACACGCCCGGCATGAGTTTTAAGCCACCGGGTCCGGGACGCGAGCCATGGTCGACTATGTGGGAGTCCAGCGACATAGCCATTACGCTAACTGCTGGTTTGCTTTCTTGTCTATTTTTTACATTATCTTTCAGGGATAAGTTTTATAAAACCATTTCCTATTATTTGCTTATCCATACACCTCCTTCCACAAATAAGCAAGATCTACTCTTTGTGATTGATTTTTTATTATTATTATTTTTTATGTTGCTATAGGACATGTGCACTTACAGGACAGAGACAGAGAGAGTGGGAAAATGAGACGTCCCTCCCCCCCCCCCCCCCCCGAACCAGAGCATGGAAACACCACAACCCTCTCTCCTTCATTTTCCTTTCAGGATTTTGGGCACACACACACGTGTCAAGCTACTGGGTCCAAGACTTGAAACACGGAGTCAGCCATTTGAGAACTAGCACCGTAACCCATGCCACCTGCTGGCCTGTGTTTGAATCTCTTGTATACCAACATTTCAGAAAAATGATACTTCCCAATTAAAAAAGGTTGACATAAGTTTTTGCTTCTTTCTGTGTCACCTTACTGCTATCAGCTTTAATTAAACAGATGTAGTAAGTAAAAATGATATAACATTTCCAAAATTATGATTGCTGGATCACATGATCAGGGTATGCTTAGTATTTTTTTTAAGAGGTTTTTGCCTTAGGGTGTCTGTGCTTATTGGAAAGAGTGAGACAGAGATAGACAGTGGGAGGAAATTGAGAAGTCACCCACCAAGGGGATTGGCCATGCCTCAATCTTTTCTCAATCCCCTCCTGGGATCTGGGGTGGGCTCGCACGCACATGCACCTGGTGTTATTTTTAAGCTACCAGGTCTGGATCTTGAACTGTGGTCAGCCATGCGGTAATCCAGAGATAATCGCTATGCCGTCTGCTGGTTCCAGGGTATGTTTAGTTTTGTGAAATTGCCCAATTCTCTTTGAAAGGGACTATGCTGTTTTGTATTCCCATGGACAATGAATGAGAGTGCCCGTTTTACATCCTCACTAGCATTTGGGGATGTCAATGTTTGTGTTTTGGCCACTCTACTGGGAATGTATTTACAGCTTGTTTTTATTTCCATTTCTCTAAGGACATATAAACTTGAACATATTTTTGTATGTGACTTGCCATATGCATAGTTTTTATGGGCAGATGTCTTTTCAAATATTTTTTTAAATTTTTTAATTGTGTTGTTTTTATTCTCATTATCGAGTTTGAAGAGTTTCTTGTATATTTCAAATAACAGTCCTTCATGATGCATTTTATACATTTTCTTGTATAAGAAGAAACACAACTCTGTGGTTGTGTTTTCATTCTCTTAATATCACTTGAAGCAGAAGTTTTTAATTTGAATAAAGTTCAACTGACCATACGTTTATATGAATCAGGCTTTGGTGATATATTTAAGTCATCAACAGACTTAAAAGGTCATTTAGATTGTCTCCTATATGTTCTCCAGGATGGTTATAGGTGTGTTTTACTTTTAGGGATATGGTATATTTTGTGCAGGTTTCTGTGAAGGGTATAAAGGTTGTGTCTAGAGTATTTTGTTTTTTGTAAAGTATCTGTCCATTTGTTCTGACATAATTTGTGGAAAAGTGTCTTGTTCCTTTGTATTGCATCATCTCCTTTCTGAAAAATCAGTTGTTTCTATTTATAAAAGGTATGTTGGGACCAGCAGTTAGCATAATGGCTATGTCGCTGGACTCCCACATAGTCGACTGCAGTTCGAGTCCCGGACCCGGTGGCTTAAACTCGTGCCGGGCGCGTGTGTGTGCGTGCCCAAGATCCCGAGAGGAGAATGGAGGAGAAGGGATTGCAGCATGACCATCGCCCCGGGGGGTGATTTCTCACTTTCTATCTCTCTGTCTCTCTCTGTCTGTCTGGCGAGTGCACGCGCCCTATAGCAAAAAAAAAAAAAAAAAAAAAAAAAAAAAAAAAAAAAAAAAAAAAAAAACCTCTCAAAAAAAAAAAAAAAAGGTATGTTTCTGGGGTTTATACACCTTTCTGTTAATCTATTCTTTTTTTCATTGTGTTTTATTTTAAATTGACACATAATAATCATACATGTTCATAGGGTACAGTGTGATGCTTCCATACATGTAGACAGTGCTTATAGCCAAATTATCACAATTGCCATATCCATCATCTCAGAAACTCTTCAGCTATTTATCATTTTGTTGTGGTAAAAACTATAGAATCCTCCATTCTAGCTGTTTTAAAATATACAGGACATTGTTGTTCATTATAGTCATCCTACTATGCAGTGGGATGCTAGGATTTATTCCTCCAATGTAGCTATCACTTTGGACCTGATGAGCATCCTCTCCTCCCTCTGCACCCTTCTTTTCCCAACCTCTTGAAACTACCATTCTACACAATTGCTAAGTCATGGAAACAACCCAAATGCCCACAAACAGATGAATGGATAGAAAAAACTGTGGCACATATACTTAATGGAATACTATTTAGCAATAAAAAACAACAGAACCCTGGCTTTTAACAGGAAGTGGATGAGTATGGAAGATTTACTGCTGAGTGAAGCAAACCAGGCTATGAAGGAGAGACATTGTATGTCCCCACTTAATATATACTGAGTGTCTGCACTCTGTGACTGAAACTAACCTGCTCTTTTACCAGTACAACACTTGATTACTGTAGTTTTGTAGTAAGTCTGGAAGGCAAGTAGTAACATTCCTTGAACTTTGTTGTATTGCATTGGCTATTTGGGATCCTTTGCCTCTCCATATAAACTATAGAATCACTTGGGACCAGTTGATGGCATAATGGTTACATTGCTGATTCCCACATAGACAAGCACAGATCACGTCCTGGACTTGGTGGCCTAAAACTCACACTAGGCACATGTGCGTGTATGCCCCAAATCCCGAGAGTAGAATAGAGGAGAAGAAATTGCAGCATGGCCATCCCTTCTGGGGGTGATTTCTCACTTTCTGTCCTCTCTGTCTCTCTGGTGAGTACACATACCTACCCTATAGCAAAAAATCTCTCTGAAAACAAAAACAGAAAAACTGAATCAATATATTTGTAATAATTCCCGAAATTGGAATTTTGCTATATCAACAGTTCAGTTTAGGAAGAAATACCATTTTGACAATATTGAATTTTCTTCATGAGCATAAAATATATGTATCTGTTGAAACCAGCAGGTAGTGTAATGGTTCATATCACTGGACTCACACATGGCCAACCGCAGTTCGAGTCTTGGACCCAGAAGCTTAAAACTCAGGCCAAGCACAGGTGCCTGCATGCCCAAGATCCCTAGCGAAGAATGGAGGAGAAGGGATTGTGGCATGATCATCCCCCTGGAGGGTGCTTTTTCACTTTCTGTCTCTGTCTCTGTCTCTATGGCAAGCATGTGTGTCCTATAGCAAAAATCTCTGTCTCACAAAAAAATTTCTGTTTATTTATTTATTTGATTTCTTGCATAAAGATTTGTGGTTTTCCCCATGTACACATTATCATATTTTGTTAGGTTCATTTCTAAGTGTTGCAATTTAGTATTGATAATGTAAACGGTATTGCATTTTTAATTGAAAATTCCTCTTGTTCAATGCTGGCATATAAATATATGACTCATTGATATAATTGCTTATTGATTCCAGGTAATGTTTGACAATTATTTCAGATTTTCAACATATACAGTCATGTCATCTGCAAACAAAGGCATTTTTTATTTCTTTCCAATCGCTGTAACTACTTCCTTTTCTTGTCGTAGTCCATTAACTTGGACTTCTATATCATTAACTGAAAGTTAATTGAACTTTCATATTTATTGTAATATTTTTCTTACAAGATGTAGAAACAACTGTAATTTCTATTGACAATTAAATGAATAAATAAAATATAATATGTACACATAATTAAATATTATTCTGCCTTAAAAGGAAATCCTACCATTTGTGACAACATAGAGTGCATTACGCGTATTTAAATTAGCTAGTCTCAGAAGGACAAATGCTGCATGAGTCCACTTATATGATTCATATAACATAGTTAAACCTGGGTTTCCTCCCATGCAGCAATAGTCTACCTACCAGCAGTGTCTACTAGCAGTTGCTTCCACAGCTAGAATAGAAATGTGTTCAAGGTCTCTTTCTTTTAATAGAGTGAAGAGAGGCTTATCAATTTCACTGAAGTATTCATTTTTTAAAATTTCTATTTTCATAGGTCTATTTCACCTACTCTTAAACAGAAATTCAGATAAATAAAATTATATTTCATATATTTCTTTGTTTCTGATTCTGTTAACTGAACATTATGCCATTGAAATGTATCACCATTGTTTTATGCATTATCAGTATCTTTCTCTCCTTTATTGAGTAGTAATTCATTATATGAATATGTTACAATTTTAATGTATTACTCTATGGGTGCACATTCGGTTATTGTTTTGCTTTGAATGACTTGTTTTTAATTAATAGAAAGAACATGTGCTCGCTAGAGAGAGAAAAAAAAAGAGAGAGAGAGAGAAACAGAGAGACAGAGAAAGAACACCCATCAACGGGGGCAGGATCATATCACAATCCCTTCTCCATTCTTCATTCTGTCTGGTTTGGGGCATAAATACTTACATGTCTGTTATGTTCAAACCACAGAGGCTGGGTTGGTTGTTTGAGATCTGGCTCCATTAACCACTCGGTTACAGGTGGCAAGATTTTATTGATTTTGATGATAGATGCTATAAATATTCTCTTATAATACCTTTTGTGGGTATATGTTTTTTCTTCTGTTGTGTAAATACTCCGGTGTACAATTGCTGGGTCATAATACAGACATCTGTGTTTATATTTAAATTTCAGTGAACTATAAACTGTCTTCTAAATTGGAAAAGTAGGTGGCATGGAGGTTAAGGCACTCTATTTCCACATGGTCGATTGTATTTAGAGTCTCAACCTGCTTGAAAAGCACACTGGGCACATGTGTGTGCACATCCAAAATTCCAGGAGAATGGGGAAGAAAAAATGTAGCATGGCAATCTCCCCCGCCCCCCAGGGGGAGTTTTCTCACTTTCACTTTCTGTCTCTCCCTGGTGTGTGCATGCCCCCTATGGTAAAACCTAAAAATAAATAAATTAATTAATGAATAAGAATAAAAAGGCAAAACAAAGTGGTAGTGGTATTTTACATTCTGACCTACAGGGTATTAATGCTGCAAGTTACTTTCACATCCATACTTATTAATATATTCAAAATTATATTTTAACCATTCCGATGAGTATAAATATCTGTTAATACACATTGGTCTGTTGCCCTCCTCAGATATCTGAATCCCATTTTTTCCACATAGACAGCAAAAGATTTACCTCTTTATTTATAGGGGATAACAAGGGCACAGGAGTTTCCTCTATCTGCCAACTTTTCTGCGTTTACATACCTCTCTTCTCGCATCACAATGACTAGCTGATGCTCTTCCTAATTAATGACTTTTTTTACCACCAAGTTCATCATGCTCTGAATACTGTCCTTAGTCATCTTCCTTAATGGAAATTCATTAAGAAATTCATGGTATTGATTTCACTTTCTTAAATTGAAATTATTATAATATTCTCATGAGTATTTAAGGAAGCTCAATCGGTATAATTAAAAACTGACATAATACCCCTATCTATCTACCACAAGCTTATCGAGGTTAAACATTTTTTTCCACCATACATATCATTATAATTCAATACTTCAACATCCAATCTGATCTACTACTGCTCTTCTTTACACATGTGGTTCTTTTGCTAAAGACACCAGTGACTTCCATGTGGCTAAATAAAGTTCCAGATTCTAAATGTAGTCCCAGTTCAGAATCTGTAACTTTTTTTGTCATCTCTGTATCCTTTAACCATATCCCCTTTCTTGAATGTTTTCATTGTCTGCTTTCAATACAACGAAAACATCTAACTCTTTTGATTTTTTTACAGATGTTTTAGGATATTCTTTTATAGTTCCTTCCATAGATGACGCCACGCGATCCTTAAATAATTCTTCTCTTTTCATGCTACAATCTTTTTTCATTAAGCATGAACATAATTTTACCAGTGGTTCAATACAAAAACCTGAGTTATACCATAGAATTCAGACTATGTATTACTTTTTTTCCCATGGACTATTATTACTATGATTTTTAATAGTAGTTTTTTGTTTTGTTTTGTTTCTTTGTTTTTACTATAAGGCACATGCATTCTCCAGAGAAAGACAGTGAGAAAAGGAAAGTGAGAACACTCAGAAATTAAGTATTGAAGAGATCAATGCCACAATCCATATGCTAGTCATAGAATATTGCATATATATCTAACTATTATCTACAGGGACATGGAATTGGTTAATTCTCCACAAGCATTACTTGTACAAAATAAGTTAAATGATTATCCTTTTTCAGCTGAGAATGTAATTTAGCAGCTTTATCATTTATTATCAGTAGTCTATCAAGTTGCAAAGTTTTTTAGAGAACTGATTGCAAAAGATAAAAAAGTATATTTGACACAGATTTAAATGTCTTTTATTGGTTAAAGAATGTGTAAAGCAAAATCATGTTTCATTGACTTCTAAATGTCTTTTAGTTTTACAATTTTCCTACTAAATACACTGTTCACAACAATATACACTTATACAAACAATCTGATTTACACAGATCTTGCTTCTTTTGAGATTTATGTCGAGTCATGCTAATTCACCATTGCAGGGGTGAAATTAAATCTCAATAAATAGAAAGGATCATCCACTATAACATTCAATTAGAAAGAGAGCAGTAGATAATACATCATCAAATTAGAGATTTTTCTTGCTCCTTTGAAAGTTGAATATTATTCTGTATAATAAATATGAAGAATAAATTGCATTAATTAATATAGACAATTTAGCTTCACATATATCGAATAATAACACAATGAAAACTAATATCATTTATTGTAGCAGCCTTGCAATTTAATAATTTATATCTTAAAATTTTGATTAAAAAAATATTTTCCATCATCCGCAAAACAAGAATAGAGAGTTTGCTCAATATTAGCATCCAAAAGGGTCATAAGGAAAGATTTTTTTTGTTCCCATAACCAAATTATCTGAAGAACATTAAAAACTGTTTTGGTGTATATATTTACATTTTTTCTCTACCTGTGAAAATAGTGGCTTGAAACTGATGGCATATAAAGAATCTCGAAGTCCTCATGACTTCACACACATGCACCCTTCTGTCACCAGGAGCAACACTCACTTCAAGGGTAAGAAGTTCAGCTGTGCTGTGATCTTCCAGAATATTTCCCACATTCCATCTTCACGATGATTTTAGCGCTAACACAACACTGCTACCAGCAGCGACTCACTTTTTAAAGTGAATCATTTGTTCCCTAAAGAACTGTGGACAGTACACATATTCAACAGTGTATTCATAATCTTTAACTTAAAGTAAGAACATGGTAGGTAGGCCTGTTGATTACTGTGATGCCAAGGGCAGCTGAATCCCACATGGTCAACCTCATGGTTTAAGTCCTAGACCTCGCAGGTTGAAAAACACTTCAGATGTGTATGTGTATTTGGTCATGTCCAAAATCCTAAGAGGAGAATGAAAAAGAAAGGATTGTGCAGTGGTCTTACCCCTTGGAAGATACTTTCTCACTTTTTCACTCTCTCTAAAAATAAAAACAAACAAAAAGAAACAAATAAAAACACTGTAGAGTAATCATATTTTACTTGTATGGGCGGACAAATATAAGGATCACCAATGTCTGCAGCATGATTCAAAACTAAAAAGGGTATGTATTCCTAGGTCAACAGGTATATATGTGCATCACTGAAGAGGTGGGAGGCAGAAACAAGGTCTAAAAACGTAAAATATTTCCTAAAATAATTGACTGCTTTAACTTTTAGTTTTCCCATTTGTAAAGTAAAGCTAAAATTTTCTTTTTTTAAAAGTTTATTTGTCTCCGGACCAGCAGTTAGCGTAATGGCTATGATGTCAATAGACTCCCACGTAGTCGATCGCAGTTCGAGTCCCAGACCCGGTGGCTTAAACTCACGCCAGGCGTGTGTGCGTGCGTGCCCAAGATCCCGAGAGGAGAATGGAGGAGAAGGGATTGTGGCGTGGCCATCCCCCTTGGGGGATGATATCTCGCTTTCTGTCTCTCTCTCTCTCTCTGTCTGTCTGGCAAGTTTTACTTTACTGTACAAAGGATTCACCTGTAAATGTTTAAATGTGGATTTTGAGTCAGTGGAGCCAAAGATTCTGCATTTCTAACAAGCTTCTATTTGATGCCAATGCCATTGTTCCATAGGTCATACCATAAGTAGCAAGATTTGGCACAGAGCAATAAATTCAGTCCTTGGAAACATACATTTGATCATGTTGTTTACTAAAACCGGTCACATGCTGCTCTTTATTGTCCTTGGAATTAAATGTATGCTTTTTTTTTTTTTCCTTGACTCTCAAGATTCTTCATTGTAATGATTTTATGGGCTTATTTTCCAGACCTCATCCTATGAGACTTCAAGTGTCATGGACTAAGCTTGGGTCTCACTGGGATAGTTGTAAGTTTATTTTAACCTTAGAATGTTTATGTTTGCTGTTTCTAATGCATAGGTGTTCTTCCCTCTTCAACACTTGAGGAAAAAATTAAATCTCAGTTATAAAAATTTTAACTTACAATTATATTATTCTCTTTCATGGAATTTTGTTCATTTCTACTACAGTATTAATAAAATGATGACATTTTTTATTGCCAAAGAGCATGTATACTCTCCAGAGAGACAGAGAAAAAGAGAGAAAAAGCACCCCCAACAGGTTCATGTCATAATTTCTTTTCTTTCATTTCTTCATTTTTGGGGACAGGCACACTAGCCGCAGCGTCAGGACTTGTAACTGTGATTAACCGTGTGGGGTCCAGTTCCCTGTGCTATGGAGTGTGCCTTATACTAAACAGTTTTATTTTTCTATTTCCTCCTCTAGAGGCAACTATGATGAGGAATACATTTGTATATTATTTACAACTATTATCCAAGGCCTTTACAGAATAAGTGATATTTATTAAGCACTTAATCAATGCTTGATGAAATAGACATGTGGTGGCATCATGCTTACAGATGATATGGGGATCTTTACATTCATAAGGACGTCCATTCCCAGAGTGCAGCAGTTAAGCAATCTCTTTCTTGCAAGTGCATGCACATGCCCTCTAGCATAAAAGATACGTTTCTGAATTCATGAGAGAAGGTGAACTAGGAAGGAATGATCAAGATCTGGTAATGTATAGTTCAAAGAACTTAATAAATTACCATCATGATTGTCTGTGCAACAACTTTTAGACACTGTACAATTTGTTCCCATTTCTTCAGTAGTTATTTTAGAATTTTGTATTCCTAACTGTATTTTACTTTTCTAGGTTCATGCTGGGACTTCTGAGATGACAAACTAAAGCTATTATTCAATTCTGAGAAGTCCCTATAATGTAAAAGAATATCCAAGGCTTAGAAAGCTCTCTGGTGCAGGGACCAGCAGAAAATGTATGGTTTTATCACTTGAGTCCCAGACCTGGCGGCTTAAAACTCATGCCTGGCATGTGTGCGCATGCCTGAAATCCAAAGAGGAGAATGGAGGAGACGGGACTGATACGTGGCTATCCCCCCAAGGGGTTATTTCTCTCTTTCTATCTGTCTTTCTCTCAAGATAGTGCATGTGTCCTATAATGCGTTCTATAGCAATAATCTCTCTCTCAAAAAAAAAAAAAAGAAAGAAAAGAAAGAAAGCTATTTGGTGCAAAACATCAGTCCATCTTCTCAAACTAAGAGTATGCAACAGTATCAGAAAAACAATATACATGTCATTCATTATACTGATACAAAATCTAAGTGTGTTATTGAGGAGCTAATAAAATGATAATAATAGCAGAAACTGTAATAGTTTAGCTGTTCAGAGTGTCAATTATATAAAACACTATCAGATGAAAACTATGTCTTGGAGCTGGCAGGTGGCATGGAGGTAAAGGGGGCTGGACTCCCACATGGTTGACCATAGTTTGAGCACCAGATCTGGAAGCTTGCTTTCTCACTTTTTCTCTCTCCTTCTCCATCTGTCTCTCTCTTTCTCTCATGCTGTCCCTCTCTGATCAAATTAAAATTTAAAAAATTAGTAAATAAAGTTAAATAAAATAATTATTTTAAAAAAGGACAAACTGTATCTTTAAATGAAAAACATCAGTTATATTCCAATGATAATACCATATTACATAAACACAGTGAACGAAAGCCAAATGAATATATGTATATTATTACTGTATGCATATTAAGTACATAGAAGACTGTATTTATTATATTTTCATACTATAATTACACAGAAATATTGAGGAAATACAGAAATATTCATTTATATTATGAATTGAACTAAATTTTCATTTAGGTTTTTCTAACTTCTTTCCAAAGACATTTTTCTCCTGTGTTTCCTCAGTAAGCTGAAATTTCCTGAATTGTTCTAGAGAGCCTTACCTCAGCCTTGAGATCTAAAGCTATTGGTGTGGATATTCAAAGAAATTGCCTGTGCATTAAGTTTAAATTAGCTGTCATTATTATTCACAAAATAATGAGAATGCAAGTAAGTCATGTCATTAGAAACAGCTTTTGCATCAGCATCATATTTTCCCCTCTGTTTACTGCTAAATGTGCAATTTACCTAAAAAGGGACTGGGAATGGAACAATGAGACAAGAATTGAGTGAACATTTATGATGCCAATTCTCTAAGGAATGCGGAAACAATGAATTTTTAAAAATACTTATAATTAAAATATTATTTGTAAAAATATATATGTATATAAAAGATCAAATGTCAAATATATATCTTTATAATTATATATAATATATATATATATAAAATACAATATTATATATATAAAGGATTTAATATAAGAATATAGAAATGGGGACCTGCAGTTGGTGTAATGGCTATGTCACTGGACTCCCATGTGGTCAACTACAGTTCGAGTCCCGGACCCGGTGGCTTAAACTCATTCCAGGCATGTGTGCATGTGTGCCCAAGATCCCAAGAGGAGAATGGAGGATAAAGGATTGCGGTGTGGCCATCCCCCCTGGGGAGGGTGATTTCTCACTTTCTGTCTCTCTGTCTCTCTCTGTCTTTCTGGCTAGCACACGCGACCTATAGCAAAAACCTCTCAAAAAAAAAAAAAAAGAATATAGAGAAGAGTTTAGTGTTTAACAATTTTTTAAAATTAATTCATATAGTTATTGATTTAGGATAGCTTTCTTGGCTTAGCATTTGGGTTTTTTTTTGGTTGTTATTGCTCCTTATTTCGAAGACTTGTTTCTTAACAGGTTCACAAATGCTCAGTAGAGGCACTTCAAGTTGACCCAGTCCCAAAATAGCATTAATAATTGGGCCTGTGTAATAAATGCATGGAACTTTAATAAGTAAATGTGCCTGACACTTTTCACTACAGGGCTGGAATTAGTAACTGATCAGCTTTGGGGGAGGATAGAAGAGAGTTAGAATATGATTAAACAAAATAAATAAAAGTCTCTACTCTGGGATTTATGGTGGATTTTGCAGACAGTGCTAAAAATATAGAGCACAATACAAGTTTACTAAATTAAAGTATTATTTTTTGAGAAACTACTCTTTGTACTAGTTATCAAGATTTGTAGGTTTTCCTTTTGTATAAATAATTGTTTTATTTGCCAGAGAATTTCAGTGTAATATATATAAAAGGTCAAATATACAGTCATTTCTTCACAGAAAGATATGGACAGCAATAAAGTCTCATTAATGGCTCCTAACGAGTTAACTTAACATTGAAATATTACCTTAACATTGAAAGTTACTCTTGAAGAGTAGGAAGCTGTTTTTGGGTGAAACTTAAAAACTGTGTAAGGAAATGTATTTGAATAAAATATTGAAATTGTTTTTTACCTGATTCTTAACTCTTCTTTCATTCACTGATGATCAATTGTCAGTGTCCTCAGTTTCAGTAATTGCTAGATATTTAATTGCTAGTTATTTTCAAATTAAATACATATATATACACATATACATGTTTGTGTATATGTATATATATATATATATATACACACACACACATATATGCTTTCCTTAGTTATTATGTTCTTACATCTAATGCTCCTGCTATGAAACATTGAAAAATATCTAAAATTTGAAATCAAAGACATTTAGGTTGAAATAATAGCTTCATCGTCTAAAAACTGCATGAATTTCGATAGTTTATTTAATCACTTTTGGAAATTTTTATTTAAAATGAGATAGTTTTTCATAAACTAGTTTCAAGCATTATTTTGAGGAGGGGAAATATGCTTATGATTTTAAATGAACCTGACAGAAAATAGGAACTAATTATAGAGTGTTTTATTTTTCTTCTCTCTTCCATTGGGCTTCAAGCAACATCACTGTTTACTTTGCCATCAGTGATTCGCATTTCACATTCTTCAAACAAACTGACTTGATCCCTTGACATGTTTATCTTTTCTTCCATCCGCTGACTATGCTTTTGATTTTCTTTATTTCTACTTCAGTTTCCCTGACTCCAGGCTTTCTTCTTCCCTTATTTGTATCCCAATATTATAGGTGAACTATCAGAGATAAATACACTAAGTTAAATGAACTGAGGATTATTAAGGTGGAGACCGAATTAAAAATATTCCATCAGTGAAGAAAAAATAACATGAAGCCATCTTAGATTGTATAATTCACTGAAAAAGAGTGGGGTTCTTATTTACTCTCTTTTCTGATTTTTTAAAGAATTTATTTTATTTTACGTTATTTTATTTATCATCATTATTGTCTTTTAATTTGACCAGAGACAGAGAGAAAGGGAAAGTGGTAAAGTAAGCTGCCAGGTCCAAGACTTGAGCAACGGTTGGCATGTGGAGTAATCTGTGGAAGAAACTATAAAAGAATATCCTAAAACATCATTAAAAAAATCAAAAGAGTTAGAAGCCACCTTCCAGTCCCCTGTTCTAATCTTTAAAAGTAACTCTTTACACATTGAAAAGTTCTTAACCCCAAATAAGCCAATTTATTTACAGACAATGAGCCCAAGACATTAATGTGTCTGCAGTTTGTGCCGCTGGACCAATATAATTACTTGGACAGCAAAATATCAGAAATAACTATTTTTCTGTTAAGGATCTGAGGCAATTCCATGTTCATACCTTTCTTGAGAACTATTATCATGATTTTACATTTTTGGAGATCATGAATTTTATGATATGCATTTTTTCATAGTTTGTGGTTGTCATAGGGTGTGTGTGCTCACTGGAAAGAGAGATTCAGAGAACAAGAAGTGAGAATCCACACTGCCCCCCCGGGGGTAGATGTCCAAAATGCAATCTCTTCTTCTCCATTCTGCTCGCAGTATTTTGAGCATGCACACACACATACCTCACCACCAGGTTTGAAACTTGAAACTTTGAAGCTTGAAACTCACCACTAGGTTGAGGACTTGAACTGCTGTTGGCCATGTGGGAGTCCAGAGCCTTAACCATGACTCCATTTGCTAAACCCATGATATGCATTTTTTTTTAATTTAATTATGTTCCTGTTGCTTACAATGAAATCCCTCTAAGACATACTTATCCTAGGACCAAGAATTGATTCAAAATCTAGGATGATGTAATTTATAATTTACTTCATATTTATGAGTTCCTCTGGTGAGTATCGCTAGCATGATGCTTCTCATTCAGCAGGATGAAGTAAAACCCTGGTCAACACAGCATGTTGAACACAATGGTTGGTCAATATGGGGGTTTCTGAGTAATACACTTCTTTTGCTATACACTTTCAGATTTCATATAATAAATATTCAATGTGCTAGAAATCTATAAAATGTGGGACCAGCAGGTGGAATGGTGTTTCAGGGCACATGGCCTACTGTGGTTTGATTCCTGGATCTAATAGCTTGTATTCTCAATTTCCTTCTCTTTCTCTCTCTCACTCTTCCCTCTCTGGTCAAAATAAACAAAAATAAATAAATAAATAAATAAAGTTAAATAAAATATATATTTTTTAAAAAACTATATAATGTATATTACATAAAGGTAAGAACATTAGTAATTCATAAAAATGAATTCATTCATTTAACTTATTTACTCTTTTTTTTCCTCAGAAATGATGATGTGGTAAGAGTGATTACTCTAATTGCACAGTGCTAATGTTCCACATTTCATAAAGTAGAAATAGGTTAACAAGGTGGATACATACAATGACACCATAATTAGTGACATTTTGATCTAAACACTTGATTCGTATCTTCTATTAAGAGATCTGCATTACTGCAGTATTTGTTAACTTGCTTCAAATTAAAAATATTTTATGAATATTATACATGTTATTAAATAAAATTTTAACCATGTACTCATATAGGACATAAAACATTAATCACAGATATTAAAATTAATAAATTTTATCTTTATACATATTGCATATTAAGTTGGTTACAAAATGAGATAATACATTTCTTAAGGTTAGTTTATTTCACTCTGACCATTTTAACAAATGGTACAATGATTTTTATTGTTTCAAAGAAAATTAACAGTAGTAAAAACCCAGTATTATTACAGTGATAGAAAATTTTTAATGACTCTAAGTTGATTTTGATGCTAAATTCAATTTTTAAACTTGTCTATAAAAGAAAAATGATGAACAAAGAATCTTGCTATTTAGAATAATAAAGTCCTGGGTTTGACAGGTGGCATAGTGGTTAAGGACACTGGATCCCCCCATGGCTGACCACGGTTCAAGTCCTGGACCTAGCAACTTTATTTCTCTCTCTCTCTCTTTCTCTCTTTTACTGTCCTTTTCTGGTCAAATTAAAAATAAATAAATAAAGTTAAATAAAATAATTCTTTTTTTAAAAAAAAAAAGATAATAGAGGGACCAGCAGTTAGCGTAATGGCTATGTCGCTGGACTCCTATGTAGTCGACCGTGGTTTGCGTCCTGGACCTGGTGGCTTAAAACTCATGCTGGGCGCATGTGCATGCGTGCCCAAGATTCCCAGAGGAGAATGGAGGAGAAGGAATTGCGGCGTGGTCATCCACCATGGGGAGTGATTTCTTGCTTTCTGTCTCTCTGTCTCCCTCTGTCTGTCTGGTGAGCACACACGCCCTATAGCAAAAACCTCTCCAAAGGGGGAAAAAAAAAAAAAAAAAAAGGTAATAGAGTCCTTGAAAAAGTAGTATTTAATAAGGAAGGAAATTTAGTATGCGCCCATGTGCCTATGGTAAGGGCTTGCTGAGTCAATGGGTGGATGGTGGTATGAAGATAGTGTTAGAAATTCTACTCTTGGGACCAGCAGTTAGCGTAATGGCTATGTCGCTGGACTCCCACGTAGTCGACCGCGGTTCGAGTCCCGGACCCGGCGGCTTAAACTCACGCCGGGCGCGTGTGCATGCGTGCCCAAGATCCAGAGAGGAGAACGGAGGAGAAGGGATTGCGGCGTGGCCATCCCCCCTGGGGGGTGATTTCCTGCTTTCTATCTCTCTGTCTCTCTCTGTCTGTCTGGCGAGCGCACGCGCCCTATAGCAAAAACCTCTCCAAAAAAAAAAAAAGAAATTCTACTCTTGTTATGTAACTCTCATGGAAGAATAAATAAATATTTTTTAAAAAGTCAATAAAAATGTAAAATCTATAGGTTGCTAGATTCATATATCATGGATATTTTAAAAAATAATGCTTAATATATGGATACTATCTATTATAATGAAGGTCTTTTCAGATTCGTGTACTCAGTCACAGTAAAGGAGGCAACCACATTGCATCTCTGAGGTGGATGGGGCTTTGTCCTGATGTTTTAATAGAGTTTTAATACTTCATGATGTTACTCACATGGACTTAGTTATTATCTAATGATCTTGTATCTAGGAGAAGAAAATTTAGTAATGAAAGTGCCACCTAATCATCCTTCAGGCATGAAAGAATTATTCCTTTCACCTACTTGAAATGCCGTAGGCAGGTAGCCCTTTGCTATAACCTCTTCTGTATAATTGCATGTAATTAAGTTCAATTTTCAGTGTACTGTGACTGGTAAACACCACCAGAGGTATGAAGGTAGAGCCAGTTTATCCCAATTGGGGAAACTCTGATGGGCTTTATCAGCCTCAGGACTTTCCAAGGAGTTGATTATAGGCTTCACTGCAACTGTCCCAGGTCCCAACCTTTTTTTCCCTCTGCACCTAGGTTTTTCTCTCCTTTTCCTCCCACAGGTCAATCCCAACAACAGTTAGTTTCTAATAACCTTCCCACACTAATTTATCTCAGAATTTTAAAAAAATTCAACCTGAGAAAAAAGTTGATTTTTTAATTGAAGCATTTGGATTTAATTTGAGAGTAGATTGGGAATGATACATGAGAGGTAAAATAAAGAAACCTTTTAGCAAGACTGTTTTATGAGTCTGAGTATAACTCTAATTATAAAGTTATAGCATAATTTTAATTATGGAAATTTTAAAATTTGCACTTATAATCAGAATCAAATTAAAGTATTTGGACAAGCAGTCCAAAGATAATGAACATCTTGATTCTGCTGGTCTAATTGTGTAAAAGAGAAGGAAATTTTGAATACTATTTGAGGTGAAGTTAAAAGACCTACTGCGAGGCGTAGATATTCATGTACTTACACACTGTATCACACATTTTGGATAAAGTAAGTGTGGTCCTGATTGTCATTGGCAACCACCAAATAGGAATTTATCATTCCACTCAGACAACAAAGGTAACTTTACTGAAAGGACAGAACAGAAGATAAAAAGAATCTAGGACCTTTTGTAACATCATTGAATTAACAAAATCTAATCAACATCCAATTTATAATCATTAGACTTACTGTTAAGTCACTCAGTGTACTTTCATATAGTTCAACTATTTTCAATCTAGTAGCTAAGACAGAGCACCGGATTTGAGAGATCAAGGACAAAACACTGTAAACAGCATCTGAGCAAAAATTTTAAGTGCAAAATTTTAAAAATTTTGGAATTATTAAGTGTATTTGTGTTGGAAATTGGGAATTTGCAAGGACAACCAGTTTGGAGAAGCAATGAGGTTTTCTTTTCTCTGTTCTTTTGAAATTTTATGTCATAGAATCCATGCAATATAATTTTAACTGTGAGATCACTGATGCTTATCGCTAGGAAATATAGATGAAAGTGAAGGGGTGGGGAATGGAAGAATAATAGAGGAAAAATATCTTAAAAGGATGTTTGCAAGAAAATATTTTAAGTAATAATATATTTAATAGAACATATGATTAAAAGAGAACATTTAAGGATAAACGGGGTAATAATCACATGGTGAGATATTTTTAATTGATAGTAGATGGTTTAAGAACTACAAAAGAAATGATGGGCAGATTGATGTAGGCAAAAGTCATAAGCCATTTCATTAAAGAGTTTGCTTATGAACGAATATAAATCTGCTTTGTGTTATAAAATTTTTATCATCTACATTTTTTCAACCACTAAAAAGTCACAAAATAGATAAATAAAAATACTTGAGATAAATTGGTTCAGAAGACTTACACTTGAAAATTTAGTTCCAAAAAGATGAATCTTGCTGAAAAGAAATATATATTCAGTAAATTTTAAATGAAAGCATTGTAAAATTTTAGATAAGCACATTTACACCAACTGAATGATTTTAAAAATAATTCACAACATTTCTTTAATCTTTTTTTTCTTATTTATTTCTTTGTTGTGATTCTCAAGCAACTGGGTCTGGCACTTGAAACATGAAGCTGTTTAATCATCATAACCACCATGTCACCTTCTGGCCCCCAATATGTATGGTTTTTAAACTGTCTGACATGACTCTTACCTTTTAAATTTTAATATTATATATTGAAATTTTAATATTAAAATTTATAATTTTATATGAAAAAATGTTTTGCCTCCCTCAAATATTTCTTATTCTTTTTGATAATATCTTATTCTTTCTCATGTTTAATTCTTAATTACATTTATGGATATATTATTGATATTTATTTAATAGCCTTTTCTCAATGACATTTTGCATAAATTTGTTACCGTTTGCTGTACATTTTTAAAAAAATTTACATTGATGCTAATTTATGTGGCGTTTTTGTTGTAGTAATTTTAGATGAGGTAGTCATTCTTAGGCATTCTCAGTCTAAGCTTGTATAGTCTGTTTTGAGAATATATATTTTCCAAAGTTTTACATTTGTTTCTTCCAAAATCTTCAGGAGCGTTTGTTGCCTTGGCCTAAATTTTATATAAAATTTTCCCAAAAAACAATTATCAACCCAATTAAAAAGATGAGCAAATGAGCCAAACAGCCAGCTCTCTAAGGAAGACATACAAACAGCCAAAAGCTTATAAAAAATGCTCAACATCCCTATAATAAAGGAAATGCAAATCAAAAGCAGGATGAGATATCACCTAACCTCAGAATGGCTACGATTAAAATAATTTAAAAAATGTTAAGTGCTGGTGAGACTGTGAGGAAAAGGGAATTCTCCTACACTGTTGGTGGGAATGTAAATTAGTACAGTCATTGTGGAAAACAATATGGAACTTTCTCAAAGACCTACAAATAGAATTATGATATGATCCAGCAGTTCTACTCCTGGGTATCTACCTAAGGGATAGGAATACATTCATTCTAAAAAGAATTTGCACATTCACGTTTGTTGCAGCATTATTCACAATTGCTGGGACATGGAACCAATCTAAACGCCCACAAACAGGTGAATGGATTTAAAAAATTGTGGCACATATACACTTAGCTATAAAAAACAAGACCCTGACATTTGATAGAAAGTGGACAAACATGGAAAATTTATTACTAAGTGAAGCAATCCATACTATGAAAGAGAGACATAGAATGTCCACACTTAATATATACCAAAGGTCTGCACTCTATGGCAGAAACTGAAAAATCGGAAGATATAAAAACATGGAGAAAAATTGTAAATACTAGAGACAGTGTAGGAGGAGGGTGTAAATTAAGGAAGGATGAGAAGAAGGGAATCAAGGGGAAAATGAAAGAAGCAAAATGTTTAAGGGACACAAAAAATAGAAAATTATTGCTCAATGGTAATGTGTACTATAATATCTCTAACTAGACTAATACACAGTGTATTAATGCTGGGAAAGGTTATTTTACAACCTGGAATAATATACAATGATTGAATGTCTAAAAATAAATAAACAAACTGGGAAAAAAGAAAAAAAAAAAAACAAGAAAAAAAAAGCAGGTGTGAAGTGGCCACTTTCAGGTTTAGCATTTTAAAAAATAATTACTTATTCAATTGTATTTGTTATTATTATTATTATTATTATTATTATTGGAGAGGTTTTTGCTATAGTGTGCGTGCACTCACCAGAAAGACAGAGAGAGACAGAGAGACAGAAAGCAAGAAATCACCCGCCAGTGGGGATGGCCATGCCACAATCCCTTCTCCGCCACTCTCCTCTCGGGATCTTGGGCATGCACGCACATGCGCCCTACATGAGTTTAAGCCACAGGGTCTGGGACTCAAACTGTGGTCAACTACACAGGAATCCAGCCATATAGCCATTATGCTAACTGCTGGTCCCTATTATTATTTATTTTGATCAGAGGGAGACAGAGAGAAATAAGGGAAAGTAAGAAAGCAAGGCAACAAGTCTGGAACTCGAGCTATGGTTGTCCATGTGGGAGTCCAGCACCTTTTCCATCACACCACCTGCTGATCCCAGGTTTGGTACTTTGAAAATGAACAGAAGTCATTGTGGATATAAAAGTAAAAAGTGTCTTTGAAAATATCCAGTGTAAATTTGCAATAAAATAAATTCTTAATAGCCATTTTGGATATGATCATAAAATAAAAGGGTTTCAATTAACACTTTCAGACCATGTAAATTTTCAAATTAACCACAAAAATTATATAAGGGCAAATTCTGAAAAAGACTCAATTTTATTTTGTGTTTAACAAGAGACCAGGTTTAGAACACTTAACTTCAGTTTAATTTTATTTTTATGATAGGCATTATTATTTTCTCATGCAATATTTCCAAAGGGTGAAGTTTGTGAGATATCATCACTTTATATTACAAGTTTCATCTCTCTGACTTTTTAAGAACCAAGGATATTTTTCTCTCCTATCTAGGTTGGTAAACCTAATTCTCTTTATTGCCCTACTGTTTTTGTTTTTGCCATTGTTGATTATTTTTTATTCTCTTATTATTTCAGTTAAGCATCTGTAAGTCCTCTGGTTCTACTTGATACAATATTTCTAAGTTTTTATTGCCTTCTTGCTAGAAATCTTTGCTCATTCTTGGAAATGTCAAACACTAATTTCAAGACAGAGAACATGCCTGAGAGTCATTAACACATACTGTGACATTTATCATTTAATTTTTGAGAGTGGGCTCTTTGATAACTTCAATAAGAAGTTTGCCTTACATGTTCCGGTACCATTCTAAAGAAATGTCAACTTATTTTTATATTTATAACCTGTCACTAATTCCTTTAGGTGCACTCCAATATGAGGTATACATCCTGCATTCAACTGATCGAATGAATCTTACTTTATCATTTGCTCAATTTGTACTCTCTTAAATTTAGTCTTTTTCCTTCCTCACTCTCAGCTATTCGTTTTCCCAGCAATTTATTCTAAAATATTGTTTGCTATAGGGACAGCAGGTGGCATGGTGACTCTGGGTGCTGGGCTCCTACATGACTGTTTCAAGTCCTGGACCTTGTGACTTACTCTCTTATTTTCTCTCTCTCTCTCTGAGTCTCACTCTCCATAGTCAAATTTAAAAATAAAGAAAGAAAAAAAGTAAAATTAATTAAATAGAATAATTCTTTAAAAAGAATATTTGCTAGAGGTTGTATGTGCTTGCCAGTGAGAGACACAGAGAAAAGGAAGAAAAGCAAGAACGCACTCCCCATGTAAGATGCTCACACCACAATCTCTTCTGTATTTTTTCCTTTTAATATTTTGAACACACACTCACATGTACCCAGTGTATTTTTTCAAATTGGGGGATCCAGAACTAGAACTTCACAGTTGGCCACATGAGATCCAACCACCTTGACCTCGATGCCACAAGGCTGGCCTATTTTTCCAGCAATTTTACTTTCAGAATTATTGCTGTTTTGGGTTAAGTGTAGGTTCTTTCAAAGTTTGTCATTTGTTTCTGCCACACCCTTGGCAGCACTATGAGTCCATGACTTCTTTAAATTATATTCCAATTTTGAAGATACTTAGATAAGCCATTTACTAGGAATTGAAAATGTGAGATCCCAAATTTCCATTACTGATTCCATTTTAAGCCCAAGTTATTGCCAAATGTTATCAATTTCCTGGAAGTTCTTTAGTGGTTAGGAGACTAGATTTTTTTTTGTCTTTATATATATATATATATATATATATATATATATATATATATATATATGTATATACACATATACATATATATATATATATACACACACACACACACACACACATGTATATGTGTGTGTGTGTATGTGTGGTGTGTGTGTGTGTGTGTGTGTATATTTCATTTGTCAGAGTGTACATGTGCTCACCAAAGGAAGAAAGAAAGAGAAAGCACCCCACCTCCCATGGTGCATGGTCATATGCAATCTCCTTTTCTGCATTACTCCCTCCTTTTTGGATGCTGGGTGCACAAGCACCCAGCATGTTTCTCAAGCCTATGGATCCAGGGTTCACCCTGTGCAGTCAACCATGTGGGATCCAGCCACCTTAACCACCATGTGACATTCTGAAATCACTTCTTGTTTACCTTTTCAAAGACGATGTATTTTTTGGAAGTTCTTGCTTATTGGAGAAATCTATTTTAAACTTTTCACCATGGCTGGGTTGTTAGCCCTGTTTCTTCTTCCTTTTTTAAAAATGTGTTTATTTTAAATTATTTATTTACATGTATTCACTGTACATTATCACAGTATATAAAATGAGATTTTTCATCCAGAAGACACTGTACATTGGCTCAATCAAGGAGATTACCATATATGTTACTGTGAACAATTAATTTTCCATTTACTGTTTCTTACGTATTGTGCTAACCCCCCTGGATTGCCTACCTCTCACCCTTTGCTATTTCCCACTCTCCTCCCACACTGTCCTCTTTCTTATGTCCTGTGTATTCAGGTTTCTCCAGGAAGACTGAAGCATTCAGGAAATCTTGTTGCAGGGACCAGCAGTTAGCATAATGGCTATGTCACTAGACTCCCATGTAGTCAACCATAGTTCCAGTTCTGGACCCAGTGGCTAAAACTCATGCCAGGTGCATGTGCATGCATGCCCAGGATCGGGGGAGGAGAATGGAGGAGAAGGGATTGTGGCGTGGCCATCCTCCCTGGGAGGTGATTTCTCACTTTCTGTGTCTCTGTCTCTCTCTGTCTTTCTAGCGAGTGCACACCTTATAACAAAAACCTCTCCAGAAAAAATAAATAAAGTAAATTGTTCAGAATTTTTTCTGTTATTTACAGCAGAGTCTTCAATCTAAGTATCTAGGTAGTCTATCATTCCACCAGAAATTCTTATTCTCTCCTGAAACTACTCTCCTCTTGTGCTGATTACCACAAGTCTAATTAGGATGAATTTGGTGGAAGCTTTCACATTGATAAATCCATGGTCAATTCTCATTTCTTAGTCCTGTCATGGGCATAATAAAAGCTAATTCGACTTTTTTCTTTAGAGCATTTTTAACTCTTAGCTACCAGGAGACTCCACTCTCTTGTTTTCCCTACTGTCTCACTGGAAGCTCCTAATCACCCACATTTTTAGATTCTCTTTATCATTGTCAAGCTCCAAATGCTGCTATCCCAAAGGCTTAGTGTTGGAACCTTTCTCTCCTCTGTATAGGCTTATTCCTTTTTGATCTCATTGAGTTGTCAGTGAGATGTTATTTTGTGTTTAAGTTAATCACCACCAGCCTCTATCTAATACCTATTTCACACCTCCGTGTGGTAGGAGATCAACTGTCATGTCCAACTTAATATGTTGAAAAGTCTAACTCAGGAAATAGAGCTCATGTTCTTCCAGTTGCCCATGTTGAAATCTTGATTCCTTGCATCTCATATTCAAATCACAGAAAATCTTTTAACTTTACTTCAAGATACTTAATTGGTATGTGACTAATTGGTATTGGTTCACAGTCACCACTTTTGTTCAGAGCACTAGATACCCTTCTGGACCACATCTTTTCCCTCTTAAACATTTTCTCTTCTCCTCATGATGTCCATAATCAATATGACACTCCACCTTATCCTTTGGAACAGTCATATTACTCCTATGCTCAATCCCCCCCAAAGTTTTCACATATTTATAGTATATTTTATACTTATTACTATCTAATAATATATCCTCTACATCCACTCTACATTGGACCACAAACTATTTCTCATTTTAACAAGTCATAGTCCCATTTTAAAGATTTAGTATTTGATATTATCTCTATGCCCACATTCCTTTCATAATGTTCCTTCACTTCTTCATGTTTTTGTTAAAATACAACATATTTTAGTCTCCTATTGTCATGTATAAAATTCCCTTACCCAGTCATTCATCTTTTTTTGCTATTTCATATTTTTATTATTTTCTATATTGTATGAAAGTTACATGCTTTACTTATTACATGCATAATATTCTGTCTTGCCAAACTAGAGTACAAGTTTCATGAATACAGCATTTTGTTTCCTTTTTAGTTCTATATATATGTTTTCTAGAAAGGTGATTAGCACCATGTAAGTGCGAAGTAAATACTTGCTGACTGAATAAATTATGCAACTTTATCCCACAAATGTTGGATGCCTGAAAATCTATTGTTGTGTAAAAGGAAAATAGACAACTATTAGAACAGCCAAAATTCAGAACATTGTTAACAAATGCTGGTAAGGATGTAGAGAAAGAAAACACTCTTTCCTTGCTACTGGGAATGTAAAATGGCACAGCTGATTGGTGGTTTCTTACAAAACTAAGCATACACTTACCATCAGATGAGTAATCGAGCTCATTGGCATGTACCCAAAAGAGTTAAAACACTATGTTCACCACACAGATGTTTATAGCAGCTTTATTTATCATTTCCCCAAACTTCAAAGCAACCTAGATGTCGTTCAGTGTATGAAGGGATGTATAAATTGTGGTGCATACAGACAATAGACTATTATTCAGTACTAAAAGGAAATGAACTATCAAACCATGAAAATATATGGATGAACATATAATGAATATTGCTAAGTGAAAGAATCCAATCTGACAAGTCTACATATGATATGATTCTAGCTGTTTAACATTCTGGGAAAGAAAACCTATAGATACATTAATAATATTAGTGGTTGCCGATGGGTGGGGAGGGAGGGAAGGATGAATGGGTGGAGCAAGAAGAGTTTTAGAGTAGTAAAAACACTGTATAATACTACAAGGATAGGTGCATGTCATTATATATTTGTCCAAACTAATAGAAAGTACAGTACCAAGAGTGAACCTGAATGTAAACTATGAACTTCGGGTAATTCTGATGTGTCAGTTTAGCTTTGTACTTCGGTGGGGAATGTTGGTAACAGAGAAGACCCCAAACGAATGAGGGCAAGGGGATATGTGAAATCTCTGTTCCTCCCTCTCCTTATTGACATGAATCTGAGATTGGTTTAAAAAAATTTAAATAGGAAATTCATATATATCTTGCAGTGAATTATTATGTAAGGAAAAATTTAATTATTAACAACAAAAAGGATAGAAGAATAATAGCCAATACATGGCTAAATTGAAGTTTCATTATTTCTTAAAATAAAATATAGGACAGGACACAAAAAAATCACAAGGAGAGAACACTGGATATTTGCCAATTTTAAATTATTGCTAATCATCTTCCCACACTATTGATTATGTTTTCTTTTTTCTTTTTTCTTTTTTTCGGAGGGGTTTTTCTTCTATAGAGTGTTTGCGCTCGCCAGACAGACAGAGAGAGACAGAGAGAGACAGAGAGACAGAAAGCAAGAAATCACCCCCCAGGGGGGATGGCCACGCCGTAATCCCTTCTCCTCCATTCTCCTCTTGGGATCTTGGGCACGCACGCACACACGCCTGGCGTGAGTTTTAAGTCACAGGGTCCGGGATGAGAACCGCGATCCGCTACATGGGAGTCCAGCGACATAGCCATTACGCTAACTGCTGGTCCCTCATTATGCTTTCTTATAACAGGTTTTCTGTTGTAGTATAAAATTTATCATGCTAAGTTGTTGGAAAGAAATTATAATCCAATATCAATCATAGTTCATTTCAGAGGGTGAATGAAATACATTGCTTCCATAATGCATTACTGAGGATTAAATAAAATCAGAAATTTAATTTTACATACAAACTCATTAACTAAAATGACTTTCATAACATTCAAAGTGCTAAGTAACTATTCATGCATTTATCTACTGAGATTTATTACTCAAAGCATATTCAAACAGTGCCTTCTGAATTAAAAAAAATAAAAAAAACTTCATGTTTTTCAGTTACTCTGTATTTAAAATACGTAACTTGACAAATATGCCAGAGTTTTGCAATTTACTCATTCTTCAGATTGCTGATAGATCATAGACATTAACCTTATATTATTTTTCACTTGTAACACTATTCAAACTACCACCAATTTACCATCTTTCTATTTCTTCCAAATATCTGTCAAAATATTTGCCCTCTGAACAGATCTTGGAAACCTTACCAAGGCCATGGGTAATAATGCTCAGTAATTGCTTATAATTTGGCATGTTTCCTCATGTTTTATTCTCAGAGATCAAGCATAACATTTTTATTAGATAGTTGGAAATAAAAAGAAGAAATATTGCCCAGTTTCTTATTCCTGAAAAGTCAAGTGATATGCTTGATTTATTTTTCATTTTCCTCTTTTTTCTTTCTTACTTTTATTCTTTTTAAATTGCTTATGGGGGCCAGAAAGAGACAAAGAGATAGAGAGAAGAAGAAAGGACTCCAATGGGACATGGTCGCCCCACAATACCTTCTCTTCCACTCTCCGTCCTATCAGTATTTGGGGCATGCACACACACATGGCCAGAGTGTTTTTCAAGCCACCAAGACTGGGACTAAAGGACTAGCTATGTGAGACAGGGTTTCTTAACTATTAGGCTAGGTGACTTGCATGGTTTGATTTTTCTTGTGTTTTTGTTTAAATCATGTTCTTATTTGTCTTATTTTTTTCTATCTTCATCTTACTGTGATTATTATTTGTCATTATTTTTAATACATTTTTATCTATTTTATGAACCTGTAATTATTATATATAGAGTAAAATAAGTTTGAAATAAAAATATTAACATGTATAAATACATCACAGTAAAAGATATTTAACACTGTGCAATTATATTTAATAATTTGACATAAAGGACCAGTATCAGTGTTATGAAATGGCACCATTTGAATTAAAATGAGTCTCTTAGAGCATCAATGTGTAATTTAAAGCTGAAATAATAATAAATACGCTAATGTTACTCAATGATCTATTTTGTTCCTTGGTTGAAATAATGAGGAATACCTAGTTCTTCCTTAATTTCAGCTAATTTTCATAGACAAAAGTTTACCATTTACCAAAGATTAAAAAAAAAAAAAAAAACCTCTCATGTCATTCCTGATTAAAAGAGTTATGAAAGTTTCAGAATATTTGCCTTTTAAATTTTATATATTTATTTATTTCAGAGAGAGAGAGAACCCGAGAGGGTCTTCATGCTGTGAAGTCCCAGTCTCCACCCTTCTGCATCACAGGCATGTGATTGCACTCGTTCCATGTGCAGGCAGGTTCATGGATGTGGACCCCAGACCCTCACCAGGTATGTCTGGCTGTGTTACCACTGTGTCACTGCTAGACTCCTTAATACATGTATGTTGGTCTAGGTAGCCCTTTTGTTTTCTCTAGAAAGTCTTCCGAATATGGAAAAGTCTGTAGAAAAGATTTTCTTTCTCTCTGAATATAGGAACCCAGAGTGTGGGATTCTTCGATGGGAAAGAAATACTTAAGCAGATTTATTTTTCAAATATACCTTATAACCTTGCGGGAAATAATGCCCCTTTGCTGTAAAAGGAGGGTATAATTGCCATCGCCATAAAAGTAGTAAAGGATAATTTGTAATGAAAAATATTTCAGGTTTTTTAGTGTTTAATTTCTCATTTTGAAGTGTTTAAAGATTTGTACTTAGTTATCAGAGGAGGGTAAGTGTTTATTTGTCTCTAATTTTTTCATGTTACGCTGATTATATTCACTGCATTTTTGCAAAACATCTTTGATTATTGTATGGTGAAATAAACATAGCTAATATATTTAGAAAATATCAAACATTTTATTAGTTTTGGTAGAAATTTAAAGTTTCCCACACAAAAGGTATATTGTCTACATATATTCTTTTCTTACTCTCCTTCTCTCTCAATGAAAAAAACTAAAGGACTTACAGTTTCCAAAACATAGGATATAGTTTCAGTAAACTTTTCCTTGAAGCATGTTTTTGCCATGTACATGGTATAACTCAAAAGCAGATAAAATCGTGTTTACCTTTTAAATACCACTCAGATATCTCTTGGTGAATCTTTCTTAGTGAATTGATCCTCATTCTCCTCTACAAACCCTCAGATAGAGTTAATTGTTTTCTATACAGCAATATCTCTATATTTGATATGAATTTCTATTATACTTAGATATACTTCTATTATAGATGTAGTTATTTATACATGAACATCACTTATTGAATTATAATTATCTAATTGATAGGAACCCATTCCTATCTATCATCATATCTGCATCAGAAAATTCTGTGCCTGGCACTAGTAGATGCCATAGTGGTTACCTCACTGGACTCCCACGTAGTCAACCATGGTTCAAGTCCCAGACCCAGTGGCTTGAAGTCGTGTCAGGCGCTTGTGTGTGTGTACCTAGGATCCCAGGAAGAGAATGGAGGAGAAGGGTTTGCTGTGTGGCCATCACCCCCAGAGGATGATTTCTCGTTTTCTACCTCTCAGTCTCTCTCTGTCTCTCTGGCAAGCACACAAGCACTATAGCAAAAATCTCTACCTCTAAAAAAAAAAGAAAGAAAGAAAAAGAAAAAAAAATTCAGTGCCTGGTACATAATAGGCAAATAAAAATTGATTTTTCTAAGAAAAATATTTGATTAATAAGAAATAAATGAATGGCAGAAAAAGTGATTCATGTGCTCTTAAGTATGTACATTTGCTCTTAAGTAGTTCATTTTTTCTGAAACCTCTTCAGAATTTGGTTAGAGAGTCTTTTTGAGTTAAATGTGTTAACAAGTTATGCAGTATATTTAACCAATATCAAAAATTAGCCAATACCTTTCTGCATGATTTTATATGCATTTTATTGTTTAAAATGAACAGAATTATTGTGTGAATATGTTTTCATATTTCATTTTTATAAGTAAAGAAACCAAAGCTCAGAGATTTAAGTAATTTTCTGATATCACCCAGAGAAGCAGCAAAGCAAGGTTTGACAGTTCTGGCTTCAAAGATGATACTTTTCTGGCAGTAGCTGGTGATATCTGTTAGGTGCCAATAAACAGGCTTTCAAAGAGGAAATATAGCACCCAATAGAGACAATTTTAATTTCTTTGACATTTTAAATTTATTTAAATTATTTTTGAAATCGATTTTACTTAAGCCAGATACTGATAATAATATTTTAAATGAGACAGTTAAAATGGTTTATTGTAATCATGTTTTACTTGCTCTATCTTTTCCAAAACTGAAAAAATTTAAAGAAAAGATCCTAGCTAACTCCTGTAGATAACCTTAAGCATGAACTGTTTTATACTTGCAAACAGCATGCTCTAGCTAGATTTTTATATTATACCTTAAAGCTTTTGAAGTTAAATATATCCATTTTGACCTCTATTTAAGCCTCCTCTGAAACCAACATTTTATTGGTTTTAACTATATTGATTTTTCAATTGAAGATAACATTCCATTCACATGAAAGTTCATTTGTTACAGCTTTCCATTTATAAGCCTCTGCATCTTGATTTAATGTTATTTTCTTGCAGAAACTAAAGTTTGTAGGTCAATCTTAAAGAATGAGTATAACCACAAATATAGCAGATGCCTCATAAAATTATCTTCTACTGCTTCTCTGTGACCTCTGTCAAGGAAATAACACTCAAACCCACGTCAGCATGAACAGCTGTGGATGCCGCTGTTAGAGAGCCGTGACCTATCCTCCCAAGGGTAGTGCCCAACCGGGAGGGAATGGTGAGTTTTGCAGAGTCAATGTTATTAACGCCAACATAAATCAGAAAATACTGCCTCAAATCTAAAAATTAGATGCCACAGTTCATAAAAAGAAGCAAACTTCCTTTGTAATAAATCAACCCAAGCTCTATGTAGACATTTATGGAAATGACTACGACAATTGTATAAAGATTTTTATATCTCCCCAAACTTAATTTACAATAAATGCACAAATGGACATATAAATTGCACATTTCTTTAGCAGAGAAGTACATTAGAAATCACAATTTTTTTCAGCTGGAAGGGCTTTAACTGGAACTTCATAGTACAGAGAAAGTAGGACTAAACATTGCAACTATTTTTATTAGGTTTCACTACTATCTGTAACTTATCTTGCTAGACCAATTTGTAAATAAGGAAAATGTAAAACTGGAATTTAATTCACAGAGTCAAAGATATTAACTAAAATAAAACTTTCCATATTATATATTTTTATATTTAATGAATAGGTCTTTTTATATGTTAACCTGTATTTATCTGTGTGTATAAATATACACACACATAATATACACACATGTAAACACACACTTGCACATGCATAAAACACACACATGCACACACACTTATGTATTAATCACACAGATGTTCACATTCACATTTACTAATATTATCTAATTACTTTTGATTAACTCTTAGCTAGCACTATATCTGTAATGTACAGTGTAAGGAATTTCAAAAGAAAAAGAAAATAGTGATATATGTTTAATGAACTGAAATTTTGTATTTCACTTGAAGTATGTTAAGATTTCACAGTTTTCCATGAGCTTGGGATGTTAAATCAAAGTAAGCAAATATTTTTTATATATTGAAATGTATCTTCCTCTAGAACAGACATTTTGGCTGCTTTTAATATATAGCACACAACTATCAAAATAGGGCATTTTAAAAGTTTATTCATTTTATTTCTTGAGAGACAGAGAGAGAAAGGCATTCCCAGTAGCATTTCATCATGCTGTGATCCACTCCTCCAGCCAGCCAGAATCACAGATATTCACACACAGAACATGTTTCAGGTCAACCTGAGATTCAAATCACCATCTTCCATGTTGCTTTGGCATTGCAGGGTGATGCTTTACTGCTTGTACCACTGCAACTGCATTCAAAATATGTTTCAAGCCAACATTCGGATTAGTGATTTCATAAAAATATTGTTCCAAGCAATCCTACAGTGTTTTGAGAAATTTTGTTCTCCAGAGGTAATCCTGAATCCAGTTAACATAGTTTGAGATTCAGACAAATGTGAGCAGAACATCCATGCTTCTTAAAAGTCATTTGTTTTGCTAATCCACGTAGAGATGTTAAGCATAGTTTCAAAAGTTACAACAGTTGAGGGAGAAAATACTTCCCAAACCAAATACACTGCATTCGTTTTTTCAGCAAGTTCTCAATAGACTTCCTTCTCTATGACAATGGTGGGAACAAAGAGAAAAATTAATAAATAAATCATGAGCCAGGCCACCACTCTCGGCATTTTTACAATTTAGCAAGTGATAAGAGACAGTGAATAAGTAAACTGGTGTCTAAAGTAAAGGGTAGCATATTTTGGGCCAGCCCAATGACCTGGTAGTTCAAGAATCAAAATCCCACATGGCCAATCATAAATCAAGTCTTCGACCCAGCAGCTTGTGAAAAATTTGGAGCACATGTGCACGTGTGCCCCAAATCCTGACAAGATGGAGGAATGAAGATGGGATTGTGGTATGATCGTGCCCCATTGATGGTGGTGAGGGGGTGTTTTATTACTTTTTCTATCTCTCTCTGGTTTATACACACCTTCTGCAAATTGAAAAGAAAAAAAAAAGATTAACATATTGTCAAAAAAATATCAGGTAGGATATAGGAATAGTAAAAGAGATTTGGGGAACCAGCAGTTAGGATAATGGCTATGTCGCTGGACACCCATGTAGTCGACTACGGTTCAAGTCCCAGACCCAGTGGCTTAAACTCACGCCAGGCACATGTGCATGTGTGTCCAAGATCCCAAGAGAAGAATGGAGGAGAAGGGATTGCGGCGTGGCCACCCCCCCCCCCCGGGGTGATTTCTCACTTTCTGTCTCTCTGTCTCTGTCTTTCTGGCGAGTGCACGTGCTCTATAGCCAAAACCTCTCAAAAAATAAATAAATAAAAATAAGAGAGAGAGAGAGAGAGAGAGAAAGAAAGAGATCTTAAAACAGGCAATAAATTTTTCTCAAAGAGGAGACTCAAAGGATAATCTGGGAACATTGGTGTTCTGGGAAACTAAAGAGTGGCAAAGAGAATAAGAGCAGAAAATTAAGAGAGAGAGAGAGATGCAAAGATTCCCTGGTGGCTAAGGAATTGGACTTTTATTCTAGGTGAGATGGGAAGTCATTAGTCTGGAGCAGAGAGGTGACAGGGAATTATCAGGTTGTGTAAGACTCACTTTCACTGCTCTGGGGAAAATAAATTAAAAGAGGTTAAAAAAAAAAAAAAATAACAGTAAAGAGGCTGGTTTGGAGGCTCCTGCAATAAGCCAGGTGGAGAAGATGGTGGGGCAGTGGAGACAGCACTGGGCAGAGGTCAGATCCTGGATGTATTTTGATGTAGAGCTGATATGATTTGCAATAGGTTGGATGTTAGGAGGGAAAGAAGAATACCTTAATAATATTAGCTTTTCCCATAGTCCACTTATCTCTAATACTTCTTTTTCACTCAAACTATTACTGCCTGAATTCTGACTCATTTCAAGTATGCTAGAAACAAAGAAGCATGTTGAGTAGGAATGGAAAAATCAAATACAGAATTAGTTTTCTGTGTATTTTACTTTTCTTCAACAAATATTTCAGGATGCCTATATAAACTTTCTGGGAGCTATTTATTCGTGAATTCTGAGAACACTCTTGTTTTTAGCGTTATTCTTTCTTTTCGTTTTAGTCCTTCTCTTTCCTGAAGTAATGGAACTTTTTCTGTCCTTGGCTGCCCACAGCCTCTTCATATCATCTACCCTCTTTAATTCCCTCTGCTGGTCTAGGTGGTTATACCATATTTATTAAACAATGAATATATTTCAGAAACACCTCTGCTCACTTCAGTTTATGTAAATAAGAACCTTAAGTTCTGCTTTATCCACATTTTATAGATAAGACAACTAAACCAGACAAAGGCTAAGTAATTTGTTGAACATCACAAACCTTGTGAGAAATACTCCAGGATTCACACTTTGCCTGACTACAGAGCTTATTCTCTCAGCCTCCAGGCTGGGGACTCTTTTCTATGACCCACCACCCCACACCCAAGTAGTAAAACATACTGTCTGTAAATTCCTCTAAGTCTGGGTTTACCCAGGAAATGTTTTTATGAGGTAAATTACCTGGAGCTAATCTATTGTCCTGCTAAAGAAAATCAAACAAACGCAAATGTAAAATCAAAATATACACTGCGATGGGGCACCGATATACCTCTATCTCAATGAACCGGAAACTGTCCAACCTCATTCTACTTCACAATTCTATGAGTTACTGCATTTTATGTATGTGTGCTTGATTGTATGTCTTCATGTTTTTGTTGGTTTGCATGGAAGTGATTCTTTCAGGAAAACAAAACACAAAGAGGGTAAGAGAGAAAGAGAGATCCTATTACAAACTATAATACTCCATTGCAATACCTCACAAAAAGAAGTGTACTGAGACCTCGTTAGAGACCAAAAGATTGTAGAAAGACTGTCTCTCAATTAATTGTTCTCCTTAACATAGACTCTGGAGCTCTTCCTGTCTGTCAGATACCATTATCTTTTAATCACTTTTTCCTCAGAAGATTGAATTCCTCTTCTTCGACATGGGCACGTGAAAGTTAATAGCCACATATAAAACACTGAGCTTATTTAGTCTTAGAACAAATAATCAGCAGAAACTGATCATGGCCCATAAATCCCAGTTTCAAATTCTTGAGGAAGAAAAAAATAACTATTATCTAAAGCTTGAGTTAGGAGATTAGCGGTAGCATTATTTTATGGCAGTATCACTGTATAGTCCCTAAGAATAACTAAGTGGGTAGCCCAAGTGACCTGAAGTTTTATTAAGACAATAAGTGAAAATGCATTACAATTTTAATGAATATTTAAAACCAACATTATGACTCCATTCGAATCATGAATATCGAAAAGGTCTGACTCCTATTACATGTATGTAGGTAATTAACTGACATAAACAAATGTGCATGTATATTAGCTGTATGTTCGTGTTCATTTTTCACATTCAAGGAATATGCATTTGACCATATCTATTATGTATCTATTTTCAGGGAGTCAACTAAGGTTGTGAACGTTGAGTGAACTCTTGTCTATGCTCTTGCTCTGTTTCTTATTTAGACTCATTCTTGCTTTAAAATGCCCTATATTCTCCCTTTTCTATGAAAATTAATCATTTCTATTAAAATGTTAATAATGTAGTAAGTTTTAACTTATGACTATGTGAAACTTTCCCTTGATTGTATCAATTTTCATTAGAATATCTGTTTTTCCCATAGCATCAAGTATACTGTTATATGCATAGCACCTCAAAGATTCCTTCACAACCTAGCAAGAATTCAATAAACACAAAGTGAACTTATCAACTGTAGCTAATAATAAATACTTGGTTCTCTTCTCTTGCATTTTTAATCCATGATCTACACTCTAGTTCAGGACTCTAGTACAACCAATTAAGCTCACTATTATAAGAAAATGGTACTCAAAGTTCTTTTGTCTCTATATCTTTCTGTTTTCCCTAACAGTGGCTTTTCAGATGGTATAAAATAAAAGCAACATTTATTGAATAGGGAATCAAAATCATACCTAAACTGTAATTTTTCTTTGCTGTATTGAGAATAAAAGGGTCATGTATTAATTTACAATATAAGCATAGCTCCAGGGTAGAGATGGGGTGAAGTTTTCTTATAGTCTTGAATAAATTATAGAATGAGGAAGATACACTAGGAGTTATAGTGGGAACAGTGCATGACGAAAATATCTACTCTATCCTGGAATTCATGCCATTTCTAATCAACTAGTACACTGGTTGTTAACTTCAGTCATTTCCATGTATGTTGTACAATTATGTTACAATCATCCACAGCATTTGGTTATGGTGAGAGACTAATGTTAAATCTGTGATGGGCCTTCAAATAGTTTTCAGAAACTATGTATTATAAAAAAAATGCATAGATTTCAAGTTTTTGCATCAAAATAAACTCAGATGTGAATTGTATTTTTCCACAAAGTTTAGGAAGTTCCCTCATGTGTGTGTATCATATTATTACGCTACAAAAATAAGTGTGGTTTATTAATTTTAAAAATATGTTTAATGTATTTTAATATATTTAAATATTAACAATATAGAAATATAATATGTTTATGATTTTAACATTGTACTCACCTCTAATATCTTACACAGAGTTTTTTTCATTTCTAGATTTGTAATTATTTTTATGATATTTACTCAGAAAATGAATTTAAATCACAATCATAGATTCAAACAGTTTATAAGTCGAAAGACTGAAAAGTATGAAAATGAAGAAGAGAAGAGCTATGACAAAAATATATATGACACAGATGAAAATGTTCTAATAACTAACCCTGAACTTTGTAGATCAGGAAGCTTAATATTGTCAGTGAACAGTAACTATATTCTACTCAACCCAAACTTTCAATGACTTTTAGGATTCTGTTCTCCCAAATCAGTGTACTTCAAAAATTAAATGACTATTGGGAACATTACTTATTTAGCAGAAACTGTAGTAAAAGTGATAACTAACTTTATATACCCCTATTTCACAAGAGAAAATGTCTTCACTCTCTAAACATATAATTGATCATAAATCAGTCTGAGATTTTGTGCTATTTCCTTGAATAAAGTTAGACTGTGAACACTGAGCTTCAGTCTCCTTTCATAAGTAGGTTACGCTTTTCTGTGCTTCCACCTTCAAACCATTTATGAAGATACTTCATTTCATAAAGAGCATAGAAAAATAGATGATAGTTTATTTTGGTGCCCAAAATGCATATTTTAAAAAAAAAATACATGCATATTTTTACATGAACTTTGTGAAGACCCCTTATATTCTTAGTCAACTTATTTTTTAAAGAACTGCTTATTTATTTATTTTATAATAGAGAAAGAGGAAGAAAGAAGGTTTCTCCCAACAGGGTCTTCACATCATGATTCATTCTCAGTCTTGGCGAGGCTGCATCTAGAGTGTGTAAAAGTGTGCGGTATATACACAGGACCTTCCATGAGGACTCAGCATCACAAAACATTACATTACTGCTGTACTCCCAAGGCTGCTCTTTTTTTTTTTTTTTTTTCCATATCCTTTAATTCAGGGAGATGTCAAGCTTCTTGCTATTACCTGCTGACTTTTATGCAATTTCATAGGTCAGAGGGTGCATTAGTATTTTGGTCACCAATTAGAAGCATTTGAAAGGTCTTCTTGTGGTTAGTATCATATCTATCATTAAAAATAAAGAAAATAGCATCATTTTATAAATAAAGATGTCTACATTGAAACTCTGACTCTGATGTGCAAATTAGGTATAGTCCATTAGCTTTTCCACTCTTCAATTTCTTTATAAAATATGCCAACATTCAATCTAATTTTAATGTCTAAAGTATTTTAGGCCTTGCTATGATATTTAAATATAATTTATTGTACTATGTCTGTTTGTATAAGGAGTCTTGAAAAAGTTTGTACAAAAATTCATATTATAAAAACACTATAGATGGATTCAATTTTTTGCACCAAAATAAATTTGTACTTTAATTCTACTTTTTTTTTTTTTTTTTTTGGAGAGGTTTTTTTGCTATAGGGCGCGTGCGCTCGCCAGACAGCCAGAGAGAGACATAGAGACAGAAAGCGAGAAATCATCCCCCAGGGGGGATGGTCACGCCGCAATCCCTTCTCCTCCATTCTCCTCTCGGGATCTTGGGCACGCACGCACACGCGCCCGGCGTGAGTTGTAAGCCACCGGGTCCGAGACGCGAACCGCGGTCGACTACATGGGAGTCCGGCGACATAGCCATTACGCTAACTGCTGGTTCCCCTAATTCTACTTTTTGTTAAAAATAATTTACCATAGGTCTTGTATGCTTGCCAGAGAGAGATAGACAGACATAGAGAGAAGTGAGTAATCGTAATCACCCCCAGGGGATAAGGTCATTCCGCAATGCCTTCTTCAGTCTTCTCTTGGGATTTTAGGCACACGTGCACAAAACATGCATGATTTTTCAAGACAATGGATCTGCGACTTGAACTGTGGTTAGTCATGTGGGAGTCCAGTGCCTTAACCACCACAACAAACGCTGGCCCTTAATTCCACTTTAATGTGAACTTTCTGAAGTCCCCTTGTATACATACCACCCAAACATGAAAATTGTTACTATACTTGATATAAAAATCTCCTCAATGAGAAAACTGCACCACACAGTGGTATGTCATAATTAAAACAATATATAAACAGAAATAGTTAACACAATTTGATATATAAAAACTATCAGAAAATACCAGTGAATGCAAAAGAGAATGTGTCATATTAATATATTGCTCATGGTAGTTGTGCATCTCATATAGGATGGATTGATTTTATTCTGAAGATGATCAGAAATAGTCTTATCTTACTGTCACTAGACTTCCTTGTTTATATTACTAAAATTGCAAGTAAGTGTGATTTTCTGTTCTTAAGCTGCTGTACTATTTCAGAGGAATACAAATTAATTTTGTTGCTCTGAGGACATAATGATTATTGTTTAAAGATGATTTGTTCCTATTGACTTAATTCATTGTAATTATTCATTAGGAAAAACTGGCTTATTATCTGTCACAGCAATGAAGTCACATGAGGAGTAAACACAATCATCTTTATTTTTCTTGTAAAATTTTCTCAATTTTTAAAACCTTAAAGGATATCAAAATGATTTTTTGAAAGAAAACCAACTAGGCATTATACATTTATTACAGTTGTGTTATTAAATCTATAGAATTCTATAATGACATTTCAGATTTTATTTTTTGTATCCTGCTATATTTCCAATGTAGTCATCTTATTGCATGCTATTTCTTGGTCAATTTTATTATAAAGAATTCTTTTTCTTCCTTAGAAGGTATATGTATTTTCCATACAGGGACAGAAACAGAGAAAGAGAGGGCGAGGAAAAAGCATCCTCCATGAGGAATGGTTGTGCCTCAATTCCTTCTTTTCTATCTCTCCCTTTTTTCAGGATCTTGGGCACACATGCACACATCACCTGTCATGTTTCTGAAGCTACCAGGTCTGGAACTCAGCCATGTGGTATCTGGCTGTCTGAACCACCAGACCACAGAGCCAGCCCCAATAGACAGTAATTTTGTCTTCAAAATTACACGAGTGACATGACTTTAGTCCCTTGTTACACAAACTGGATTTCCAGATCTGTAGTAGCATCACCTAAGACCTTGTGAAAAATGCAGAATCTTGGCTCAATATTTTGGCAATGGCAGTGGCAAATTGAACTGCAGTCCTGGACACCACATGGCATGCACAGTTTTAGATCCTTGGGCTAGCCTCAAAACAGACCAGGTAAGAGCACAAGTGACCTGGATCATCATGTGCTGGGCTGGGAAGACTGGATCACAGCATGACAAGATCCTGTGAGAGTGCTTCTTTCTCTCTCACATTTGCACACTATCATGAGTTAGAACAAACTGGGGCCGGCAGGTAGCATGGTGGTTAGGGGCACTGGATTCCCACATGGTCGACTGAGGTTAGAGTACTGGACCTGGCAGCTTGCTTTCTCACTTTCTCTCTCTCTCTCTCTCTCTCTCTCTCTCTCTCTGATCAAACTAAAATAAATAAAGTTAAATAAAATAATTCTCTAAAAAGCAAAACAACTTCAAAATTAAAAAAAAAAAAAAAAAAAAAAAAAAAGTGGGCCAGCCAAGAAACCTGGTGGTTAAGGCAGTTGGACCAAAAGGGTGACTGCTCTGTTTGAGTTTCAGGTCTTGCAGCTTAAAAAACAGGCCAGGTGCATGTGTGTGCATGCCCAAAATCCCAAGATGAAACACAGAGGATAGGAGATTGTGATGCAGTTATGTTTACTTCTCATGTCTCTCTCTGTCTCTCTTAAGTGTCCTAAAACAAATATATAAAAAAAGAAAGAAGTAAAAGGAAAAAGAGAAAAATCTTCAGCCCCGCCACAGATCTACTGAATCAGATTCTGTATTTTAACAAGATCCCTAGTTAATGATATACATATAAAACTTAGACATACACAGTATTCTTTTGTGAATCTTGTTTAACAGTTGTTACTTGATAAAAGAAGTGTAAGATTTAATTACTAAAGTCAGGATGAGTGTTATACACGTTTTTGCATAATGAATGTACACTTTTAACATGAGTTATAGGTTTTAGGCAAATGGGTGTTTACTTGATTGTTAGCCATACTGATTTCATCCTTTATATCCATTTGATAAGTCATATTGGGCTCTTTTAGGTGATTGGTTTAGACATATATTATTAGTTTAGTTTTGAATCCTCTATAGAACATTCACATGTTAATTATTCATTCTCTGGCCACCATAACATCCCCAATTCCCCGGCTACTGTTAGAAAAGTGATCTGATCAAATACACAGAGATTTGAATATAGCACCCTTAATACTTTTTTTTTTTGCTATAGGGCGTGTGCACTCGCCAGAAAGACAGAGACAGAAAGTGGGAAATTACTCCCCCAGGGGAGATGACCAGGCTGCAATCCCTTCTCCTCCATTCTCCTCTTGGGATTTGGGCATGTACGCACGCCCAGCATGAGTTTAAGCCACCGCGTCTGGGACTTGAATCACAGTCAACCTCGTGGGAGTCCAACAACATAGCCATTATGCCAGCTGCTGCTCCCAGCACCCTTAATACTCTCAATAGTATGTGATTAGTCATTGGATACCTGTCTATAATATGTGAATATTTTTTAAATACATCATGACTTTTCCGACAACCCAATATTTTTATAAATTTTATATATTCATTCATTTATTTTAATTTGACCAGAGAGAGATAGAGAGAGAGAAGGAGAAAGTGAGAAAACAAACCATCGGGTCCAGGACTTGAACCGCGGTCAGCCATGTGGGAGTGTCCAGCGCCTTAACCACCACGCTATCTGCTGGTCCCTACAATATGTAAATATTGAGTAAATATTCTAGATGGATAAATGGTTCTTATGGCAAATATTCAATATTGTTAACTGAATTTTCAGTCCACTCTATATTGAAATAAAACAAACTTGAAAAAACTCTCAAATTTCCAGTTGACTCATTGAATTTCCTCTATGCCAATTAAGCCTAAAGTCAACAACCTTATAGTATCAATAATTAGAAGAGAATTGATCAAAATTCCACAGGTTTTCCATCAGGAATTAAATGCATGATGTAATAGGAACAGCATGCCTAGGGAGTAGATACCACTCCCATTTCAGCTAAATTAGACGCTCACAACTGTTCCCAATCTATGGACCATACGGGAAGCAGCTGGAAGTGGCAGGAGCAGATGGGGGTAGGTACCGATTGCCAAGTGAATGTTTTATCTTCATCAGGGAAAGGTTTCGTTTTGAAGCACGTGAATGTCAGCCAAAAGCTTTCCGGAAAATTTTGGCATAGCCCTTGAGACCTAGGAAGAACATGAGCTTCCAAAAAGTATTATGATCAATAATACATAATTTCCCAATTTCTTTTTTAAGTTTGTTGACTATTCAGGGTTGACAAAATAATGTTATAATATTTTTCTCTTCCATTACTTATCTTCACACATATTTCACATATTTTTGAGAGAAGAAGTAGGAGAATTATATCTCCGTTATATGTTTCAACCCATCCTACTGTCTCTATGGCATGTAGTGTCAATAAATGAGTGAAAAAAAACCATGTGCAATCATCAATTACATGAAGGGGAACACAATCTTAAAACAGAAAATAAAGAGATTCTTAGAGAATTTTAACTTATTCATTGCCTGATGTTGGTATAATTCTGTTACTTTCAAGACTTGAAATAAATATTCAGGATTCTTTATAGCTATAAAAATATATTTTCTGGCAGAACAACTGCATGCATATGTAGTAAGTAAAATAAGAAATACTGAGAGAAGAGTAGGCATTTCTAGATTGAAAATATTTTTTTTTCCTTTTTTATAAAATTTTACTTAAGATTCCTACTTAATAATTTAGTAATTTGATTGTGGAAGCAAACATGTGAAGTTCATACTAATTATGTAAATTTTGATGTTAGCATATTGATCATGAGTAAATGATTTCTTAAAATATCTTAAAAATAATAATTAACATGCACTGAGCAATTATATGCCTTAAGAGCTATTGTAAAAGTTTTCATTTATCTTTTTTTTTTTTTTTTTTTTTGGAGAGGTTTTCGCTCTAGGGCGCGTGTGCTCACCAGACAGACAAAGAGAGACAGAGAGACAGAAAGCGAGAAATCACCCCCCAGAGGGGATGGTCACGCCGCAATCCCTTCTCCTCCATTCTCCTCTCGGGATCTTGGGCACACACGCACACGCGCCTGGCATGAGTTTTAAGCCACTGGGTCTAGGGCGCGTGTGCTCACCAGACAGACAAAGAGAGACAGAGAGACAGAAAGCGAGAAATCACCCCCCAGGGAGATGACCACACCACAATCCCTTCTTCTCCACTTTCCTCTTAGGATTTTGCACAGCACCTGGTGTGAGTTTTAAGCTGCCAGGTCCAGGATATGAACCATGGTTAACCACGTGGGAATTCAGCAACATAACCATAATGCCATCTGCTGGTCCCCATCTTCATTGTAAAGTTAGAAACATTCCAAAAGTTCATGACAAAATGGAATTAAAGAATAAAAATTAAACATGCAAACTGTGCTTCTCAACATCAGCTCCATCAAGTCAAGATACTTTTGTACATGACAACATCATCCATTTAGTACATCCTTAAAGAACTCATGGTCCTTGGGAACCAGCAGTTAGCATAATGACTATGTCGCTGGACTCCCACGTGGTCGACCGCAGTTAGCGTCCGGGACCTGGTGGCTTGAAACTCACGCCAGGCACGTGTGCGTTCGTGCCCAGGATCCCGAGAAGAGAATGGAGGAGAAGGGATTGCGGCATGGCCATCCCCCTGGTGGGGATTTCTCGCTTTCTGTCTCTATATCTCTCTCTGTCTATCTGGCGAGCGCAGGCACCCTATAGCGAAAACCTCTCCAAAAAAAAAACAAAAAAAAAAGAGCTCATGGTCCTGGTAATTCAATTATATCAATGTAGTATTGTGTACATTAACTGAAGCTATTTTAAAGATTAGGAAACAAAACAAAACAACAAAACACAATGTAGAAGGAGGCAATTCAGAGCTAATATGTCTAATATTTTCCATTGAAAATCTCACACAATTGCCATTTTTGATGAAAGGAATGAGCAGGAGCATTTTCATGGGGGAAGAAAGACTCATTGGTGCAACTTTCCCAGTAATTTTTCAGCTAATTTTCCAACAACACTCCCATAATGAGAAAATGTTATTGTTTTTTGGTCCTCCCAGGAATTAGCAAGTAAAATGCCTTGAACATCCCAAGAAACCATCCCCTGACCTTTGCTATTAATGGTTCTGCTTTTGCTCTGATGGACCATTTTCACCCCTTAGGAGCAATTGCTTTAGCTGTGCTTTGTGTTCTGGTAAAGACATGTGCCATACCATGTTATCATTCTTTGAAGAAGTGTTTCAGGATCTTGATCCAACTTTAAAATTTCAGTTGAAAACTCTGCTCTTGTCTGCAGCTGATCTGGATGCAACATTTTTGGGAGCCCTCAATCAGAAAGTTTGCTTTGTCCAATCTTTCTATTTATTTATTGATTTTTAATCAGAATCTTCTAAGCAGAAATATAGATAGTATTGGCTTTTATTTCTGCTGTTAATTATTAGTCTTATTCAATTAAGATTAATTTTTTCTTTGCAAATTGATGGAATGGTGTGCAGTTGCACAAATCAACTTCAGTATCATCTCTTTCCTTCTTAAAATAAGTTATCCAGTCCTTTGCTAGCTAAATAATGTGATTGAATGTATAAAAGAAATTGAAATAAAAAAATAAAACAATAAATAAAGTGAAAAAATAAGTTATACATTTGTAAACTGCTGATTTCTTTGAGTTAGGGTTTCCATAAACTTTTCAAAAAGCATCAATCATCTCACACTTCGGCCATCCAAACTGCATCATAAATTTAATGTCTGCTTCATACTTTGATTTAAATGGAATTGATGTACTCTGATTAGGGATCTTTTCAAACTAATGTCTTATCTTTCTTAGCAGCTCAAAGTGGATACTGTTCAGACATGTTATAACAAGTCAATATGAATTTGTTTTTGTACAAATTATTTTAAAGTCAATGCACAGGTTTATTATTATTTTTCATATTTTTCTTTAGACTTTTATAAAACTCATCTCCAAAATTTTGCCCAGGATAACCTGCTAATAAGTAATAAACTTGAATCCCAATCACCTTGACTTTAATCTGGTCAATTCACTTTTACCCATTTCTATTTATTGATTTCCACTCTGCAACTATTCCTTCATTCTCCAACATCATCAAATATTGGATTTGTTATAAAAATCAAGACTTTGTATGTTTTTCTATGCAAAAATGTGACATGACTTTTCAAACAAACCAATCTTTTGTCTCTTTTGGAATTTTCTTGATAGCATTTAAACATATTTGATAGCATTAATATTTTCCATCATGTGCAAAAGTTTCTTTGATGTTGTATCTCACACCCACAATACCAAACCATCTGATTCAGCTTTAAAGAACTTTTCACTGTAAAGTTGTTTATACTCATTGACTTTACTCCCTTGTCTTTCACAACCTTTCACTTCACTGCAGAAACACTTTCACTTATCCCACTCCAGGGGAACTAGTCAAGTAAATAAAGAATTCATTTTGTAAAATCCCATGCATCACTTCTCCTTTTTTTTGGGTCATGAAGAGACTTTACCCAGCTTGATATACACCTCAGTCCAGCCCAGTAATGTATTATTTTCATTGACTTTCCAGCAGCACTTAACACAATCACTTTATTTTTTTAAAGATACATGACATTTACTTTGTTCCAGAATATTATATTTTCATCATAGCTATCTGTTGGTGATCTTTGTTGGATCGTTCTTTTTCTCTCATTTTCAAAATGTTTGTGTGCCCTAAACTTGTTCTGAAGAATTCTTTCACATCTTCAATTACAATCCTTCACATCTTCAATTACAATCCTTGATGTTAACTAACTTTGGGTTGGTGAGATAAAAATAGAAAGTTAAAGGCAGCAATAGGTTTAGGTAAATAGCTTTATTTATTTATTTTTCCTTTGTAACCATTTTCTCATAGCTTCACCAGCATAAAACAATTTACTATCTCATAGTAATGTTTTTTTTTGTTTGTTTTTTTTTGGGGGGGTTGAGGGATCAGAATTACAAAATTCTCAGAGAGGTACTCTGTTTGAAGTCTCACAAGTATAAGGGAAAGTTATTGGCTAGTTCAAACCCTATCTGGAAGCTCAAAAGCTTATTCTGGTTGACAGAATTCAGTTCTCTGCAACCCTAGGACTGACATTCCTGTTTCTTTACAGGGGTCATTCTCAACTTCTGAGGATTGTCTGCATTTCTTGGATGGTGGCACCATCCATTTGCTTTTTGTTTTTTTTTTTTGAGAGGTTTTTGCTATAGGGTGCGTGTGCTCACCAGACAGACAGAGAGAGACAGAGAGACAGAAAACGAGAAATAACCCCCCAGGGGGGATGGCCACTCCACAATACCTTCTCCTCTATTCTCCTCTTGGGATCTTGGACATGCATGCACACGCGTCCGGCATGAGTTTAAGCCACTGGGTCCGGGACTCGAACTGCGGTTGACTACGTAGGAGTCCAGCGACATAGCCATTACGCTAACTGCTGGTCCCAGGCACCATCCATTTGCACAGCCATAAATGGCAGAATATATTCATCTTATGTTTAAAAGTTTTCATATTTCTTCTGTTTGACTTCCTTTGTCATCATCTCTTTGACTTCCTTTGTCATTAGCTGGGATTAAAAAAACTGTGACCTTAAAAGCTCATAGGATTACACTGGGCTATCTTAGACACTCCTTAACAATTTCCTTATGTAGGAAGTTTGAAGGATTTAGAGATGATGAAGGAAAAATATAGGAACATTAAAGACAGTAACACATAACAAACCCTATTAATGGCACTTATTTAGCATGAAGGGGTAATATGATCACAGCATGCTTCATCACCTTCCCGAGGCTTGTGGCATGGGGATCATTATTCAGATGGGAAAGAAAGCTCTACTGGGAGAGAGGGATTAGAGGGGAGACCAAGTGTCTCAGTGATGCCATTTAGTGACAGTGCAGAGAGTTTCTGGTTCAGAGAACTGCAGAGACCTGTAGTGATCAGGGGCCTTATATTCATAAGATCTTATCTTATTCACAGTTAAAAGCTGTTGGTGAGGCAAAGCAGAAAGGTTCTAAATGGTTAAAAACATGTTTGTTTTGACTATTTTTAAAATAGTTAGATATGTAAAAATTTATTTGGCTCAGGAAGACTTTTAAGCTAATGAGTCTCAGTTTACAATGAACAAATAACCTAGAAACTAAATATACTATCTTTGGTTGATCAATACATTCCCTGACCCTAGCTTGTCATATAATTTAAGTTGTATATTATTTCATGATGCTTGAATTTAAGCCAGTGGTAAAGTATTTTTTTTTTTTTATTTTTTTAAGAGAGAGATTTTCGCTATGGGATGCATGTGTTCACAGGAGAAACAAATAGAAAGAAAGTGAGAAGTCATCCCTGGGGGGAATGACCATGCTGCAATCCTTCTCTTCCATTCTCCTCTAAGGTTCTTGGGCACACATGCACATGCACCTGGTGTGAATTTCAAGCCGCAAGGTACAGGACTCAAACTGGGGTTAACCATGTGGGAGTCCAGAGACAACCATTATGCCATCTGTTTTTAAAATCATGGCAAAGTATTTTTAAGACTCAGAATTCTGGGGACAATAGATGGTGTAGTGGTTATGTCACTGAACTCCCACATGCCAATTGCAGTTCGGGTCCCAGACTGTATGATTTGAAAATCATGCCGGGCTCTTGTATAAGTGTGTCCAAGATCCTGAGAAGAGAATGGAGAAGAAGGGATTACAGCATGGCCATTCCCCCTTGGGAGGGAGAGGTGATTTCTCACTCTGCCTCTCACTGTCTCTATCTCTTTCTCACCAGCAGCACACGACCTCTAAACAACAACAACAACTCAGAATCCTATTAGTGCACAAATTAGGATTTTAAAGACCATTTTCAGTCAGTCTGCCCATTTACATGAGGAAAGCCAGAATAAATCTGAAAATAAGACTTTGTTTTATATATTTATTCAACTAAGTAATATCATGGCCCATTTAGAGACAGTAAAAGAAAAAATAAGCAAACCAATTTAACAGAGTAGAGTTTTAGTAGAGCAAATCTTAAAATGATTTAAACAAGTCAGTTGTCCCTAGACTTCTGGTCAACCCCGGCTGGATTTGTGGTCAACTCAGTATTTAAATTGGCAGAACAAGAAAGTGATGTGTGCAGTGAAAAGGGAAGTGTCATACAAAAAAGTCAGTGAGGAAGTGAGTAGAGAAATCATTGGTTACATATGGAAGTTTGTCTGCATTAACACAGTTTAAAAGGCAGCATGCCTATGATTGACTGGAACCTAGTAACCAGCTCAGGAAAACATTTTAACACATACAATTTTGGCCCATCAGTAGAAATCCCAGTATAGTAGTACAGCAGTTGTTTTAGGCCAAAAGAGTTTAATTTAGCCGAGATTATCTATAACATTTGGTGTCATCTACTAACATGTGACAAGAAGTGCTAACAAGTGCAAAGACATCTCCTTTAGCAGCCAAAGAACAATGTAGAATTCAGGTGATATATCACTGGCTATGTAGGTGAGACAAATAAGATAGGAACTTACAAATTAAGGAAGTGGTACAAAAATGTTAAAGTCAGAGGACATTGATGGCAAGGTACCTGATTGTCCCTTGGGTGTCACCCAAATGGTGATTTGTGTGTGTTTAAACATTCTTGCATCTTAGGGATGAATTCTGCATAATCAAGTATATGATCCTTTTTATATGCTGTGGAATATGATTTGCTAGTATTTTTCTGAGTTTTTTTGCATCAACATTTATGTAAGATACTGACCTGTTACTTCTTTTCTCATAATCTTTCAGTGTCCTGCAGCAGCCAATACTGTGGTATATTTACTACCCATATTGGTAACAGAGATCAAATAGCTTTTACCTGATGACACTAGTGTATGAGGTTTTCTGTTTTCTGGGAGAGTTAGTTACAATATTAAGAAAAGGGACAGCCCCTGCTAGCAATCAAACAGAAACATTTTTAAGCAAAAGTCAGCCAATATCACTAGATACATAGATAACTACTCCTACAGTCAATCTTCTTCCCAAGACAATAACCTTCCAGGATATGGGGAATGCAGGAGTGGAGAAGGAGAGCTTCATTATTTGCATAACACATTTTAAGGTGAGATGAGATGAAGATTTAAAATCAAAACTTCAATTACATGAGCAAAGTATTTTTGTTCATATAAGGTAACATCATAACAGTAACAACAGCTGAAGAATTCCCAGGAATTCAACATATTGCCAAACACTAGACATACATGTGATCATGGATACGGATATTGATATTGATAAATTAAACAATCACATGATTAATTTATCTTTTATGTATAATTCATTTTATAAGTATAAAGTTTTAAGTTGAAATAATGTATTTATGTCTTTCATATCAGAAATATATGTAGTCATACTAGAAATTTATTAAATGTTAGTTAATATATGAGATTACTTTTGAATTAAGAATTTCAACAAGTCAATACTGTAGATAATTTCAGTTATTTTCAATTTCATAGCATGGAGATAAATTGAAGTACAAACATGTGTTTCAAACATATTTGACTTTCTCCCACTTTTTCAGTATAGGTGTTTCATGGAACTTCAAAAGAAAACCTACTGTTATATTTAGTAAAGATATAAAATTCTTTATAGAGATTCTTCTATATCCTTGTCATAGAATGAAAAAATGAGATAGACTAAAAAAAAATTATTTCTGCTTACCAGTGACTGTAAGACACTTTTTCTCAGCTGTTGACTTCTCTTCATCAGATCAGAGCTACCTTAAACACATACATATGATTTAAAAATGAGACCATGTGACAAGAAATGGAAATAAGTAGTAGTTGGTCTATTTAAGTTAATCAGAGTTAAAATTACTGGCAGCGTCACATATTTTGTTTGACTCAGCAGGTCAAAAATAAAATATAATATTTCAATGTTTATTTAGAAAGTTCATGAGAAGATGCTAGATTTTCCTTTTTTAAGTTTATTTTTAGTTAAGAAAGAGTTACAATGACCCCTCCCCCCTAGGTCTTGTCACGCTGAAATCGTTTTCCTGGCCTTTCATCCTGCCAGGATACCCAGCATGTTCAAATTAAGTGAGATCCAAATGCTGGGCCTTAAGTTATGACTCTGATGGTATGTTCTTTGGCACCCAACTGCCTGTGGTATAACCATGGCTGTGCCTAGGCTTTCCTCACTTTAATGAGGAGAATTCTCAGGTGTTGCTGGCATTCTTTTTGATCTGCATACTTTAGCTGTTTAGTTATGCTTCATCAATCTTGTACTCTTTTATTGCAGGGAGAGTTGATCGGTGATAATGCAGGTGTGACAATATGTGGTGTTAGAGCAACTGACACACCTGTGATTTGTACTATGTATGGGATTTTTTACTTAATACAATTTATCAGTATTATTCTAGCACAAAATAAATCATACACTTTATTTTTATGTCACACAAACTGATTTCAAACTCTTACATTAAAAACATTGTTGTTGGGACCAACAGTTGGCGTAATGGCTATGTTACTGGACTCCCATGTAGTCGACAACAGTTCAGGTCCAAGACCCAGTGGTTTAAACCCATGCTGGGTGTGTGTGCTGTACATGCCCAAAATCCCAAGAAGAGAATGGAGGAGAAGGGATTGCAGCATGGCCATATCCCTGGGGGAGGGGGGGGGGGGGTGATTTCTCACTTTCTGTCTCTTTGTGGCTCTCTTTCTGGCGGGCATATGCACCCTATAGCAAAAACCTCTCAAAACAAAACAAAAGAAGCAAACAAAAAACAAAACAAACAAAAAACACATTGTTGTTAATTTCAGAGGTTAAGGCCCTCTGGGAGTATAATTCATCTCTTGCTTATAATCATTCCCTAAATAAATGTTTTAAAAGAAACTATGACTTAGTGCAATTATTCTTTTTTTTATGCTATTAATTGATGCCCATTTCACATGATTATAAACAGAATAATTTCACAGGATTATAAACAGAGTATAAAATAATAAATTATCCAAATTATAGATCCACAGGAGAAAAAAGAAAACAAACTCAGGAATGGGCACACACAGACACATAAGTCAGTTTGTATAACCTGCATGAAAGTATATCCAAATATAATATTGATCTATTTTACTTATTTTCAAGTGTTGGATAGTTTATTTGTAACTTCTACCATTTATTTTAGTTCTTTTAAGAAGTTAAATAGCTATTATTGGCAAATTCTGCCATTTAGATTTATGCTCTAGAGGGGATACGGCTCTTGGAGAAATCTAACAGCATTCTTCTGTTTTTTTTTTTAAATTTTTTTATTTTTGAGAAGTTTTTGCTATAGGGCGCATGTGCTTAACACTCAGGAGGGATGGCCAAGCCACAGTCCCTTCTCTTCCATTTTCCTCTCAGGATCTTGGGCACGAATGCACACACACCTGGTGGCGTGAGTTTAAGCCACTGGGTCCGGGACTTGAACCATGGTCAACTACATGGGAGTCCAGTGACATAACCATCACATCAACTGCTGGTCCTGTCTAATAGCATTCTTAAAGCATGAAATTACTTAATACTAAAATTAAAATCTAGAGTACATTAGAAGTATCCAAATGAGGGTCAATAAACATACTCATTGAACTAGAAAATATATGTGTTTTCGACTGTATTTTACAAAGAAAATTAACTAAAGTAGTATAAATATACTTGTTCTAGATATCTACCCTTCAAGGATTGTGTCTCAGTGGTTATTGAAGGATGCAGAAAGGTTATATTCTTTAGAGACGGCCAATTCATTCTGATGTACACCAGTGTATGATATCCACTGCTATGTATTACTTGCCTATTTAAATACTTGTATTCTAGTTGGGTAGTTACGGCCAGCCCTTTGGCCTACTAGTTAAGGAAGCTAGATCACACATGGTTGACTACAGAGTCTCAGCCTGGTGGCTTGAAAAACACAAAATCTTTACTGAATGGAGAAATGGAAGAGAAAGGATTATGGCATGACCATACCCCATTATTTGAGTACCTTTTCTCCTATCTCTCTCTGTCTCACTGCCTCTCTTTCTTGTGAGTACATATACCTTCTAACAAAGTAAAAAATAATGACAATATATAAATTTTTAAATTTAGAAAACGTAGCTTAAATTTGTAAAATAATCCAAGAAGTTAAATTACGCATATACACTCTGGATCTCTCTTATTATTTTCCATATCTTACATGATTCACTAAATTTGTCACTACTCAGAATCATAAATTCTTTAACTAATTAAGTTTTAAGATAGAAATATTGGAGAAATATATCTATTTTGTGACCAGGGAAAGATGTATTTGAAATTTAATTTTATGCAGGCACACAAGTTCTTTCCATTTAAAGCCAAAACAATTATCAGAGAAAAGAATTAGAAAATTTTATAGACCAGATTAACAAGTTTAGATATTGGACTTCACCTCAGAAACTTTAAGGTTTATAATCTATAATAATGAGAAGTAACATAAATTGATATGTAAATATAAAAATTATTATGCATTATCTCTTCTCATTCTATGATTATATCTTTATTTCACATGAGAGAAACTATCCAAAACATATTTTATTTTCTAGCCTGCAGTGTTTGAGACAAAAAGATTGTTTCTAGTATGAGAAAATATATGAATGATGAAAAATATGTACAGATTAAAAATTAAAAGCACAGCAAGCAAATATCCTTAGGCACAAATGAAGAGTTTATAGTAGCCAAGAATTTTCTTGGTTTAATTCCTATTTCTCCCCTTTGTGTCCACATCTGGCACTGATTCTTTATAAAAGCGCTGCCAAGCACTCTAATGAAATGCTTCTCTGAATAGGTATTATTTGGTTTTCACAGATAAACAAATGGTTATATATTCCATATTGCAATTAAGCTCTACCAAATTATGCACATACACTCTGAATATGCAGTAGCTGTTATTATTAATATTTAGGCACATCTGCGTTCTCCAATCATATCATCAACCACTGAAGAAATGCTAGAGCACATAAAAAAGAAGAATTTGTCACCAATTCAGAAATTAACCATCATTCAAAATTGTACCAATAAGCATATTGAGTTTTGCTTTAACAATTTGTTTTAGACGCTTTCTTATTAAGAAATTCATTGGTAGAAACACTTAAAAGAAATTTCCAAGTCAATGAAACAGCAACAAAAATATTTATAATATTCTCCAAGAAAATGAACCAATTTTATTGAATGAATTTACTCAAGTTTTTAACCAAAGACAAACACCCATGGACAGCTTCAGTACCTGTCAATAGAGCATATTGAAATCTAAGAAACTTTTACATATTTATAATTTTTTTCTTTCTTTCTCAAACACTTCAACTGTCTTGAAAAAAAAAAAAAAGAATCATTGGCTCATGGATTTTAAGTAATAATTTTTTTTCTTATTAAACTTAGACTTTGGAAATAAAAACTTTTGTTTTGGTGGGTCAGCAATAGATATATGTAAATTGTGAGAAGATAGTATGTACAGATTTTATTTTGCCTTGAAGCTAATTCTCTACTGTGCTTTAGTGTTCATAGACGTCAACACAAAATAAGTGTGACCTATAGGAGAGGCCAAATTTTGCTATATTGCTATGTATATATCTGTATCTATTTCCATTTCATGTTCATGTCGAAGCTAATTCTATATTTTTAGCATTGTGTCTATTTCCATATTTAATTTTATATTACTTTTTTATAGAATTATTTTAAAAAAATTTATGACTTTTTTTAATTTGCTAAGGGTACACATGATCGACAGAGTGAGAGAGACAGAGAGAGAGAGAGAAAGTGAGAAAGTAAGCCATCAGTTCCAGGACTCAAACAGCAGTTGACTACTTGGGAGTCCAGCACCTTAACTGCCACTCCACCTGCTGGACCCTATATCACTATTTAAACAATGTAGAAATCATCTGATGGGAATTTGTATAAAACTTTTTAAAAATAAACTTAATAATACTACTATCTCAAGGGAAATAGCCTTTTTGTATTGTCTTTTTTTTAGTATCTGTTTAGCTATATTTGATTCTATGTAATATTATTGTCTACTTACTATATACCAGAAATTATGTTAAGCCTAGTACTTTCTAGATATCTTTTAAAATTTTATGATGTATCATTTATATTTAATTGTTCTATGTGTCTATAGCACAAAATTAGATTTTAAAGTATACATGCAGTATATGACAATAAAATATAGCATATTACCATATATAGTTTCAGTGGAGAATTTTGCATTCTTATATCTGTTAAATAATTCTTCCAAGTCCCTCTTACACACCCTCTACTATCCACACTTTCCCATACTGTCACTGGTATCTACATTTGTCCTCTGTGCTAGTATATTTTGTATCTTCCGATTTCTGTTAATGTATGCCATAGAGTGCATTCATTCAGTATTTATGGAGTGAGGATATACAGTGTTTGTCTTTCATAATCTGACTTACTTTGCTAAGCATTAAATCCCTCCACATTAAATTTTCTATATTCTTCCATTTTGTATCAGATGGCCGGCTTAGTAGTATTCCTTATGGCTAAATAATATTCCATACTGTACATCTTTTCAATACAGTCATCAGTTCTTGGGCACTTACGTTGATTCAAGATGTTATAACTGTGAATAATGCTGCAATAAACATAGTATTTCTAGTTTATCAGATTATTACTCAGAAAGCAATCCCTAAAACATAATAAGATTAGGTTAAGGGCTGCGATATGTATTTATTAGAAAAGGAGTGGAGAGACACCAAATTTAGGGGAATTAAAACCAAAATGTCTCAGAAAAATAACTTAAATGAAATATACTGAAAGATGATTTGGAATTAATTAGAAGATGGGAGCTCTTAGAGGGAGGATTATATTTACTAGTGAAAGAATTCACTAAGGCAAGAATAGAAGCAGAGTTCATACTCTGGAAGGTAATAGATGCCCAGAAAGGTGAAGTCACTAAAGGCTCTGAAGTAAAAACATAACAGAGCACAATCTGAAATTTAGATTGCCAACTTGTGCATAAAAATAAAAATAAAAAATATTGGTATATCCAGACGGTGAACAAGTAAGTAACATAAAGATTATATACTATTCTAACTGGTTCAGTATATTCAAATAAATACATGCAAAAATTGGGCTACAGAGACAAAGATGAAATAGAAGATAAGTTCAATTTAAGTACTGATTTGTTGTAGAAAATGAGCAAAAGGAAGGTAAAAAGAAAGATTTTCAGGTTTCTGATTTTGTTGATTAGGCAGATGGTGTTGCAATCAGAGATAAGGATTCTCAAGAAAATAACTGTTTGAGAAAAAAGAATGGGAATCTATAATGTATTTCGAACTTCTTATTGTGCCTCTTTTTTTCTTTCAATGTTAAATTAGAATTACTCAGCAGTTCAGTTCTAAGGTTAAAGCAGAAATTTTGAAACAGCAGAGTATAGTACTGAAAAGTAGTAAATGGTACATAAGAAGGCTTTTGTTTCTAAAAGGTGTGTGGCTCTTACTATGCAAGAAATATTTACTAAACCTACATTCTAGGCCAGCTAGAGGCTGACTCCTGAACATGTCAGCTTGAGAAACACGACAGGCATGTAAACATGCATGTCCAAAATCCTGAAAGGAGAAGAAATGGAAGACAAGGGAATTCAGCATAATTATCCTCCACGGCATTGTTTTCTCACTTTTTCTCTTTTTTCCTCTCTCTGTCTCTCTAAGTGTGAGTACCCTCTGGCAAATTAAACATCCAAAATAAAACAAAACAGAACATATATTTTGACTTTGTTTGATGCTAGGCACAGGATGTATATTTGACTTTGAATTTATCTTTTTTTTTTTTTTTTGAGAGGTTTTTGCTACAGGGCACGTGCACTCGCCAGACAGACAGAGAGAGACAGAGAGACAGAAGGCGAGAAATCACCCCCCAGGAGGGATGGCCACGCCACAATCCGTTCTTCTCTCGGGATCTTGGGCACGCACGCACACGAGCCCGGCATGAGTTTAAGCCACCGGGTCCGGAACTCTAACTGCGGTCTACTAAGTGGGAGTCCAGCAACATAGCCATTACACTAACTGCTGGTCCTGACTTTGAATGTATTTTACATGTCAGAAATAGAAGCACTCTCTTCACTAAACCTATCTTTGCCTCAACATCTTTATGCAGACATTGAGAAAAATGTTGAATTTTGAATAAAGTAATGTATAAAATGCAATATGGAAAAAAACATAAAGTATTAAGCATTATATAACCATTACAGTGGAAAAGATGGTATGATAAAACTATTCACTAAAATACTGCTTAAAAAGCAAACATGCCATTTTCTTCTTAAATGAAGTATTTCTGGACAGAAAGCACATATAAATACAAAAAAATTAATATGTAATAGTCAATACTTTTTCTATTGACTTCTATTAAATAATTAATTTAATTTTATTATTTAATTTTTAAAATTATTTATAAAATATCTAATGCAGTCCCCATGACTTTTAAAATTTTAAAGTGTAGCAATGCAAGTCTTATCTTCAAATGATTTGTATGTAAATATTATACCGCTTTCCATTGTAACATTTCACTGCGAAAAATATATTTTAACCAGATATACAAACACACATACATACAGACTTACAAAACCAAATGTACATAATTGATTTTCCTTTTAAACAAGCTCACAGATCTCTCATAAGTGATTAAAAAAGTGATAAAAATTAAATTGGAAAAATATTTCTAACGGAAAAGAAAGACATGAGATATTTATTTTATATCTAAAATATTCTTAGCAAAGCTAACTCATTACAGCCTTTAGCCACATTCTAGCTTAAGATACACTCAAAAATTAACAAAAAAACATGGAAATAGATAATTGAGCTCTTTGGATCAAACTAGCATTACTATTTCTTTCTACTGACATATTTTCTTAAAGCATAATATGAAAAATGAAAATATTGTCATTTTCATAAAAACACTACAAATAATTTTGTGAACATTATTAGAATATTCTTATAAGAGTCAGAGATTTCAGTTTTTCTGTTATATAATACTTTTTTGATTAAAATAATGTTGGCACAGTTCAGATTTATAAAGTAGATTTAGTTTTTTTTTTTTAAAAAAAGAAACCAAAGATGTGTATCTTACACTTGAAGGTCAATAGATTCAATTTTCATCAGATTAGGACAGATGAGTTCAGAGAACCTCATTGAAACTCTTACCTCAATTTCCACTCAGTGTGTCTTTCTGTTAACTGATGGTATCAGTTACAAGAGGGCAGTAAGTAATCCATATATAAAGGACATAAGATGTCGGCTAAAAATAAGCATTGACATTATACTAAGGTCCAAGACCAAGCATGGTGCATGTCAAGGACATGATATGGGGACCAGCATTGCCCGAACTGTGGGAAATAATTTCTGTCATATGTAAGCAGTAATTCAGACCAGGTTGGGGATGAGGAGTTAGCAAGTATAGTTGCTAAAGTCCATTGCTGATAACAGGGAGAGCTGAAATGAGAAAGCCAAGCCAGGTCCAGCTGAGAAGCTGCACTGTGAGATAGAGTATTTTAGTTCAAGGGACTAGAGATCATTTCATTTGAAGAAGTCTTGCCTTTAAAAGATGACTCCTTAAAAATAAAGATGTTCTTACCTGCTATAAGATTGAAAGAACTTTCAGAAAGAGCCAGCCGTGTTTAGTGGTTAAGGGAGCTGAATCCCATGTGGCCAACTGCTGTTTGATTCCTACTAAGGTGGCTAGAAAATTATGCCAGGAGCTTGGGTACAGGTGCCCAGAATCCTTACAGGATATAAGAGAAGGAATTCAGGAGTGGCCATACCTCATTTGGTGTAGGAGTACTTTCTCCCTCTTCCTCTCTCTCTCTGCCTTTACTGGCAAGTAGAAAGAAAGAAAAGAAAAGAAAGGGCAAAGAAAAAGACAGAAAGAAAAAGGAAAAGTCCTTGAGACATACTCAGGTAATACAATATTTTGATTGAAATGTATTTCTTCCTTTCCTTAAATATATATATATAATATATATATAATATATATATATATATTATATATATATAAAATATATATATACACACACACACATATATACATACACACATATATACATATATAATATACATAATTATATACATACACACATATATACATATATAATATATATATAATTATATATTTTTTTCTTTGGGTTTAAGCATGAGGTGGTCTAACTAGTGCCTCAGGAGTTTACTACACCATCACATATTAAAGTGGATTATTTCAGGCCCTGGAAATTCAACTCTGAAATGCTACTCCCATGATGTATTTGACTGACTAAGTTATAATAGTGGTTACAGAAATTTATAGCAAATAAATATAATTTTTTGTATTGCCTTTAACTAGTTTAAGTAATCATTTGAAAATACAGAATTTATTGAGAAGGATAAGTAAGTATTCAGATTGTTTAGTATAACCCAAATGGGTAAAATGAAGCAATGTGTATTTTTCTATCAAATTTGATATTTTAAGCTGTTCAGAAACTAATTTTTAAGGTATTTTGTAAAATTATTGTTTTAAATACAAAATTTTAACTGCAATTTGTAGTTTTTAAAAAAGAACAATCAGAGAGCTAAAGAAGTATCTGGTCAGAATATAGAAGTAATATTAATTAAATTAGAACTAAATTGAATTCTACTTCATAGCACATAAGATATGCATAATTGGTATGTAAGAGCATATTAAATGGTAAAGGTACAAATTAGTTAGGTAACACTTTAAAGGCACAAGGGCATGGAGATAAACCACCATAATAACACTAAGAATGGGATAGGAACTACCGCTTAGACCCATATTTCTGTAATGAAGATGACTGCACATATTGAATATGTATCTAGTAACACTACCAGTGGGGTAGAGAAGTAGGCAACATGAAGTAATTTTTAGAAACCTGTTTTCATCTTCAGCAATATTGTATTTCATTGATTTATTGAGCTAATAGCTACACGACACCCATGTCTGTCAATGATTTCACAAAATCTATGAGTGGATAATTAAATAAGAAATATTTTCTACATCATCATTTTTCATCCTAAATCAGCAAAGTTGTACACCAGCAGAAGCAGAAATGTGCCACCAACTTCTCTATCGTTAACCTCTTCAAAAGCAAGATTTATATTTTAATCATTATTCATCCCTATTTTCTAGCTGTGACTAGAACAAGATAAATACTTCAAAAATATTTTGGACTGTAACTGAAGAATCATGCAATGGGAAAAAAATGAGAGTTTATAACATTCCTTTCTTTTTTTTTTCTTTTTTTTTGGAGAGGTTTTTGCTATAGGGCATGTGTACTCGCCAGACAGACAGAGAGAGACAGAGAGACAGAAAGCAGGAAATCACCCCCCAGGGGGGATGGCCACGCCGCAATCCCTTCTCCTCCATTCTCCTCTCGGGATCTTGGGCACGCACGCACACGCGCCCGGCGTGAGTTTAAGCCACCAGGTTCGGGACTCGAACGGCGGTTGACTACGTGGGAGTCCAGCGACATAGCCATTATGCTAACTGCTGATCCCAAGAGTTTATAACATTCCTATATGCAGGAATCCAGAAATGAACAGTGTCCTTGCAATCATGAAATAAACCATTTTATTAGATAATAAGCAAATATAGTTACATAAATGGAATATGAGCATATGTAGGATTTCATGAACATTATTATCATTTAAAAATGAAGTGGTTATAGAGATTGTGTGCATCATGCTTGGGGATTCATAATTTTTATAAGTGAAAACCTTTATTATAAGCATCCAAAAAAGTACGTTTGCTACAATTAGTGAACACATATCAATTCATCATGATTTTCCAAAGTTTAAGTTTGGGGTTCACTCTTGGTGTTGTATATTCTATGGGCTTTGACGAATATATGATTTCAAATACTCATCATGATAATATCATAGAGAGTATTTTCACTGCCCTTATAGTTCTTGGTACTCCACCTAGTTATCAATCCTTCCTTTCAACTTCTGGCAATCCCCAATTTTTTTACTGCTTTCATACTTTTTTTTTTAACCGTTTCCAGAATACCATAGTTAGAATCATAATATGTAGCATTTTCAACCTGGCTTCTTTCTATTAGTAATATGTATTTAAGTTTCTCCATGAGTTGATAGTTCATTTCTTTTTAATTCTGCTTAATAATTAATTGTCTCAATGTACCACAGTTTATTGATTCATCAACTGAAAGAATCTTGGCTGCTTCCAAGTTTTTGGAAATTATGAATACAGTTACTATAAACATCAATGTGTAGCTTTTTGTGAACCTAAATTTTCAAATCCTAATAGTAAATACCAGAGTGTGATTGCTGCTTTGTATGAAAAAGTATGTTCAGTTTTGTAAGAAAGCACTAAACAGTCTTCTGAAGTGGTTGTTCTATTTTCCATTGCCACCAGTAAAAAAAATATGAACAGTCCTGGGACGAGCAGATGGTATAGTGGCTACATTGTTGGACTCCCGTGTAGTTGACCTCGGTTTGAGTCCCAGGTCTGGTGGCTTAAAACACACAGGATGCTTGTACATGTGTCCCAAGGTCCCCAGAGGAGAATGGAGGAGAAAGAATTGTGGCATAGTCATCCTCCCTGGGAGGGGGTGATTTCTTGCTTTCTGTCTTTCTGGGTAGCATGTGTACCCTATCGCAAAGATCTCCTGAAAAAAAAGGAAAAAAAGGAAGAAAAAGAAGATGCATTCCTGTTACTCCATATCCTCACCAGTACTAGTTTTTGTCGGTGTTATAAATTTTGGCTATTTTAACAGCAATGTAGTGGTAATTCATTAGTATTTAAATTTGCATCTGTCTGATGATATGTACTGTAAAATATATTTTCTTATGATTACATTTTCTTTGGTGAAGAAAGAAAATATAAGATCTTTGGCCTATTTTCTAATGTGGTTATTTGTTTTATTAAGTGTTAACTTTTAAGAGTTATTTTTTTAAAAGAATAATTTTATTTAACTTTATGTATTTAGTTAGTTATTTTAATTTGACCAGAGAGGGACAGAGTGATAGGAGAAGAGAGAGGGAAAATGAGATAGCAATCCACCAGATCTGGGACTCGAACCACCATGGTTGGCCATGTGGGACTCCAGTACTCTTAACCACCATTTCAACTTCTGGCCCCAGGTTTTTTTAAAATATATTTTAGGGAATATTTCAGTATTAGATTCTTTTTGCCAATAGTTTTGCTATATCCTGGTATTTCTTTTTATACTCTTGACATCGTCTTTCACAGAACAAAAATATTTAATTTAATGAAGTTAATTTTATCAAGACTTTGTTTTGTGGATCATGCCCTTAATATTATATCTGGGGAACCAGAAGTTAGCGTAATGGATATGTCGCTGGACTCCCACGTAGTCGACCGCGGTTCGCATCCTGGACCCAGTGGCTTAAAACTCATGCCGGGCGCGTGTGCGTGCGTGCCCAAGATCCCAGGAGGAGAATGGAGGAGAAGGGATTGTGGCGTGACCATCCCCCCTGGGGGGTGATTTCCTGCTTTCTGTCTCTCTGTCTCTCTCTGTCTGTCTGGCAAGCGCATGCACCCTATAGCGAAAACCTCTCCAAAAAAAAAAAAAAAATTATATCTGAACAGCCATTGTCAAACCTTATATCATATAGATTTTCTCCTATGGCATTTTCTCAGTTTTACATTTTTGATTTTTACATTTGGATCTGTGATCATTTCTCAGTTAATTTTTATAAATGGTATACATTTGAGTCTAGATTCTTTTTATTTGATTCTTTTTGTGTGCATGTGGATGTCCAATTGGTCCAGCCTCATTCAGTAACAATACCATAATTTTTCTATCGTATTCCTTTCCCTTTGTCGAAGATCAGTTGGCTGCATTTATTTAAGTCTATTATGGTTCTCAGTTCTTCTCCATGAACCTTCCTATTTGTCTATCTTTTCCCAATACTGTGAGGTAATAATCACTGAAAGTTTATAGTAAGTCTTGATGACAGGTAATATCAGTCCTTAGCTTTGTTCTTTTTCAATATTTAGATGGCTATTTTAAGTCTTTTGTTTATCCATATAAATTTTAGAATCATCTTGTTAATATCTACAAAATAAATTGCCAGGTTTGCATTAAGATTGCATAGATCCAAGCCATGATGTGACAATTAAAGCCCATGCCAATTTTTTTATAAGAGAATGAAGAATCAGTAAGTCATTGATTTGAGACATTAAAACCTTTTTCCCCAAATTTATAAAATGTCAGTAAAGCCACATCATAGGAAGTAGTTCTCAGAACAATAAATATGTTTTATGTATTTGTAAATGAAAGAAAATTCGGGCATTCCAGAGTGAAGCACTTTCCATCTCTATACTCTGCACTAGTTAATGAATATTATCATCAATGAGTAGTCAATGCTTGTTTAAGTATTTTTAAAATAATGTTATTTAAGTTATGTTTAAAAAGGCTTTTTATGTAACTTCTTATTTCAAAAATGATACGTTGAAAGGAAAAGTTAAGCATGTTTCTGCTTTCTGTTAGAAACTGTATTTCAGGGTAACTAATATCTTTACTTGATGAGTGTGAGTTAAAATACATAAAAGTCAGCTTCTCTACAGATAAGAAATGACATATTTAAAATTATTTTATATCTAGATAAAGTATTGATTTAGACAAGCATATTTATTGACTTTGAAACTATTATATTAATGATCAGTAAAGAACTAGTCATATAATGCCAAAGTAATGTTATACATTTTTATTTCTATTTCTAATAACTTTACACAGTAAAAAAAAAAAAAAAAAAAAAAAAAATCAAAGACTGGGACCAGCAGATGGTATAATAGTTATGTCATTGGATTCCCATTTAGTCGGCCACAGTTCAAGTCCCAGACCTGGCCGTTTATAACTCATGCCAGGTACATGTGTGTACAAGCCCAAAATCCTGAGAGAATAGGAGAGAAAGGATTGTAGTGTGGTCATCCCCTTGAGGAGTGGTGATTTCTCACTTTCTGTCTCTCTGTCTCACTCTGTCTCTTTGGTGAGCCCATGCACCCTATATCAAAAATCTTTCTCAAAAAAATCAAAGTCTGGTAGGTGGTTTAGAGATTAAGACAGCTGGATTACACATGGCTGACTGCATGGTTCAAGTCCCAGACCCAGTAGCTTGGAAACACATTGAGTGTGTGTGCATGCTTGACTCAAATCCCAAAAGATGAATGCAGGAGAAAGGATTGCAGCATGGCCAACCTACTTGGAGTGTGAGTTTTCATTTTCTCTCTCTCTGTCTCCAATGACCAAACACACCCTATAACAAACTAAACAACTAAATTAAATTAAAATATCATCTTTATATTCTATAGCTAATATGTTTTTTAGATTTATTTATTTTGTACATGTTTTAAATTTATACATAATCATTGTGCATCTTTATAGTGTACAAAATATATTTTTGAGCATGGATGCAGAGCTTATCAGTCCAGTAAAAGCTATTACCACCAATGCTTTTATCTATGCAAAAGTACAAAGTTAAGGGTTTTGATGTGCCATTTGTCAATATTTTTATAATTTTTTTTCATATTTGTGACATACCCCATGTTAAGACTATTAATTCTGTTAGATTATCAGCATACATTTAAATTTCCCTATTTTAATATCATGCATTACTGTTTTAACATTTGCCTTCCTTAAGGATTAGATTATTTATGAATTCTATCTTTATTTGGTTGAATTTTGAACACCTAAATTTGATTTTTTAAGACCAACTTCAATTGCAGATTTCTCCTCTAAAATGTATTTCAAATAGCATCAAACAAGCAAGACAACTTTTTTTTTTTTTGAGAGGTTTTTGCTATAGGGCGTGTGCGCTCGCCAGACAGAGAGACAGAGAGATAGAAAGCGAGAAATCACCCCCCGGGGGGATGGCCACGCCGCAATCCTTTCTCCTCCATTCTCCTCTCGGGATCTTGGGCACGCACGCACACGCGCCCGGCGTGAGTTTAAGCCACCGTGTCCGGGACTTGAACCGCGGTCGACTATGTGGGAGTCCAGCGACATAGCCATTACGCTAACTGCTGGTCCCAAGCAAGACAACTTTAAAGAGAAGTAGTAAGCATTCTCTAGAGGTGCTTATCTAATACAGTTCATGAATTGTACCATCCTTTGTCCTCACAAAATATAACAGAAGTACTTAATTACAAAATTTCAGCGTGTACATGATGCATTTGTGTCTACCTAAGCAAGGCCACTTTCTTATTCTTTGCTAAAAGCCTAGACAAAAAAATCTTAACTGGTTGCTCATTCACATGTCTCTGCAACATGAGAATTAAGCTACCTTGGCACTATTTGTAATTCCAAAGATAGACATTAGGAAATAACAGCTGGGACCAGGTAAATCAGATGGTCTGCCTTATGGCTGAGAAATGTTCAGACAAAGTAATTAGTAACATTGAGCTCACTGGACTGAATCACACTGAATATCAGATATCTGTAAAAGGGGTTCAATATCTTTGCTATTGAGCTACTAGGAAGTTATACCTTATGAGGCACCTTCTAAAATTTAATATACCACCCCTTCTTCTTCTGTGATGCATTCTGATATTATTTCAAATATCACAATCTTTGGGGGACCGGCAGTTAGCATAATGGCTATGTCGCTGGACTCTCACATAGTCGACTGCGGTTAGAGTCCCGGACCTGGTGGCTTAAACTCACGCCGGGCGCATGTGCGTGTGTGCCCAAGATCCCGAGAGAAGAATGGAGGAGAAGGGATTGTGGCGTGGCCATGACCCCTGGGGGGTGATTTCTCGCTTTCTATCCCTCTGTCTCTCTCTGTCTGTCTGTCGAGCGCACGCGCCCTATAGCAAAAACCTCTCCAAAAAAAAAAAAATCACAATCTTTTAAAAATAATAAATAGATATAGTTTGTATTGCTTATAGTCAAAAATCATGAATACAAATTATATATACAAATTTTGCTATTTTATTAGTTGTTATGATTTTTCTCTTTAACAAAAAAAGAGTTTAAAGTATCACAGTATTACATATCACTCTGTATTTCAATCTATTCACCTGAATTTTAGGCACTGAAAAATGTAATATAAATTCCATGCAAATCAGTGGCAAATGTGTCAGTGATTAATTTAACTGTAAAAATATTATTGTCTTTTAGAAGGTTTGGCTATTTTTCAAAAGATTATAACTTATTTTTATTTATTTTTGTTTCTGCCATAGACATGTGTGTACCAAGAAGAGACCAGAGAAAGGGAAAATGAGAAATCACTCCCCCAGGAGGATGGTCATGTTGCAGTCCCTTCTCCTCCATCCTCCTCTTGGGAATTTGGGCATATACACACATTTACTCGTGCCTAGTGTGTTTTTCAAGCTGCTGGATTCAGGAAATAAACCAAGGAATCAGTCACATGCTATTCAGTGCCTTAACTATCTACTAACCCTCAAAGACTAACACTTCTTTAAATTACCCTTTCCTCTAAATTTTTGGTGTATTTTTTGAATCTCTGAAGGTTGGATTATGTGATAGCACATTTCAGTGGGAAAAGTCAAGGACAAGGACTATTTTCCAAGTTTTATATATTGGTTTCCATATCACAAAGAATATCAAATGTGTATTAAAGGAATTAATAGCGTATAATAAAGAGGGTCATCAGCAGATGGCATGAAGGCTAAAGTGATGGATTCCACACAACTGACTCCGTTCACGTCTCAGAACCAGCAGCTTGAAAATCATGCAGAGCAGAGGCATGTTTGTCTCCCACCATGGGGGATAAATTATCTCTCCCAATGTCTCTGATAAGTGTACATGCCCTATAACGGAAACTGAAAATAAAAACAAAATATATAATACAAAGTAATTTTTGTAGCTATGTTAAATACTATTCCATCCCAAATTATCATTAGATTTTCATAGTTGCTCTTAAGAGGAGTTTATGCAGACTGAAGAACTGTAGATGACATTCGATATTTGAGAAATGTGATTTCGCTTAGCATTTCATTGTGAAGTAAATGATAAATAATTTCTAATTATGTGTGATTCTAAATTACAGATTTCTAAATCCTATAGTATGTAAATATCATAGGCACCTAACTAAAGGAATATTAGATTTTAATTCATCAATTTAATTTTTAATCCTATTTGTCTTGAAAGTTTATACTTATTGAAATTTTAAATACATACTACTTTATATGTAATGTATTTAAGAAAATGTTACATAGATATTTCTGTGTGTACATATCTAGTATGTATTATATATTACATTTTAAATATATACTCATATTACATAATAAAAGAATTATGTATAATTAAATTACTTTATACATAATTGTATAATTGTATATGCTAGGGATTCGTTATAATACATTATCTATAACAAACTGTATATATGCATTACAACACTTGTATTTTCACAAGTATTATATATTTATACACATTGCATATACATTAGAACACTTTTTTTTTTTTGAAGAGGCTTTTGCTATAGGGTGCGTGCACTCGCCAGACAGACAGAGTGAGATAGAGAGACAGAAAGTGAAAAATCATCACCCCTGGAGGGATGGCCATGCCACAATCCCTTCTCCTCCATTCTTATCTCAGGATCTTGGGCATGCACACACACGTGCCCGGCGTGAGTTTAAGCCACCGGGTCCAGGACTCGAACCATTGTCAGCTATATGGGAGTTCAGCGAAATACCAATTACACTAACTGCTGGTCCCAACATTAGAACACATAAAGGTCAAAACCTAATTAAAACATCTAATGTTAAGAAATAATAGAGTACAACCGTTGTTGTATAAAAAGATATTTTTGTTTAAGTCTTAGTCAACCATAATTAGTTAGGAAAATAATTAATTGCTAATATCCCCAATATATTAATATCCTCAAAACATGTTTTGACAAATATAAACTGAAAATATAAAGCAATATCCTTGAGGATATATTCAAGTATTTTTTTTTTTTTTTGGTCAAGGAGATATTGAGTACAATTCATACTGTAGTCAAATTTGGTCTTGATTATACCTTGTACCACCAGTGTAAATAGCAAGAATTGAAATTATTAGTTGACTCCAGAGGAAATTGCAAACTGTGTTTAGTTGTCAGTGGTGTTGACTTTGAGTGATATTTGTTGTGTGCCTTTAGAATTGGTATTATCTTTATGTCAGTGGCATAATTTTTTATATATATTTTTATTTATTTATTTATTTTTCTTTAATGTTTTTATTTCAATTTCTTTCATACATTCAATCACATGTTTCTTAGCTTGAAAAGTGAATATTTAAACATGTGTACATTTCTCACGAGTCCAGTTAACAACACTATAAAGTTATCTTCAATAGATATTACCCCATTTTTTTGTCCCATAAATGACTTGCCTCTCTACTTTTCTCTTTAATGACCTTCCTCAGACTCTACTCCTTCACCCATCTTCTTCCCACACTGTATCTGGTATTCACAGCCATTTACTTTGTTTCTGTATCCTTTAGTCATTAAGTTTCAGCCATAGAGTGTGGGCACTTGTATTTTAAGTGGAGACGTACAATAGCTCTCCTTCATAACTTGGCTTGCTTCACTCAGTAGTAACTCTTCCATATTCACCCACTCACCCACTTTCTGTCAAAAGCCAAGGGCCAAGGTCCTGTTATTTTTTTTTTTTTTTTTTTTTTTTTTTTGGCTGAGTAGTATTCCATAGAGTATATGTGCCATAATTTTTTAATCCAATCATCTGTTTCATGGGCATTTGGGTTGGTTTCATGTCTTAGCAATTGAAAATAATGCTGCAATAAACATTGATGTACAAGAACTTTTCAGATTAATAATTCTTCTGACCTTTGGGTAGATACCAAGGAGTGGGATTGCTGGATCACATCGTAGTTCTATTTGTAGATCTTTGAGGAATCTCCAAATTGTTCTCCACAGTGGCTGGACCAATTTACATTCCCACCAGCAGTGTAGGAGAGTTCCCCATTCACCACATCCCCATCAGCACTTAACATTTTGGTTTTTAATCTTAGTCATTCTGGCTGGGGTTAGGTGGTATCTCACTGTGGTTTTTATCTGCATTTCCCTTACAATGAGGGATGTTGAGCATTTTTTCATATGCCTTTGGCTATTCATATTATGTCTTCCTTACAGAGTGTTTTTTGCTTGTCTGTTTGTTTGTTTGTTTTGAGGAAAGCTGCTTGAGTTCCTTGTGTATTCTGGCTATGAATCCCTTATCTGATGCATAGTTTACAAAAATATTTTCCCATTCTGAGAGCTGTTGATTCACACTAATTACTGTGTCTGTTGCCATGCAGAAACTTCCTAGTCTGATGTAACCCCACTTGTCTATTTTGGGGATGATCGACTGTGCTTTGAGGGTCTTATTTCAGAAGTTTTTGCCTACCCCAATGCCTCCCAGCATTTCTCCAGCGGCAGTCTTATAGCTTGAGGTCTTAGGCTTAGATCTTTGATCCACTTTGAGTGGAATTTTGTCAATGACAAGAGGAAGGGGTTCAGATTCAACTTCCTGCAGGTGGATATTCAGTTTTACCAGCATCATTTGATAAAGAAGTTTTCCTTTCCCACTGAATTGACTGGTATTCTTTGTTAAAACTCATTTGGGGGACCAGCAGTTAGCATAATGGCTATGTCACTGGACTCCCATGTAGTCAACCACGGTTCACGTCCTGGATCCGGTGGCTTAAAACTCACGCTGGGCGCGTGTGCATGAGTGCCCAAGATCCCGAGAGGAGAATGGAAGAGAAGGGATTGTGGCATGGCCATCCCCCCTGGGGGGTGATTTCTCACTTTCTGTCTCTCTGTCTCTCTCTGTCTGGCGAGCGCACACGCCCTATAGGAAAAACCTCTCCCCCCCTTCAAAAAAAAAATCATTTGGCTGTATGTTTGGGAATTTATTTCTGGGAATTCTATTCTTTCCCATTGGCCAACCTATCTGTCTCTGTGCCAATACCATGCAATTTTGATTACCACAACTTTGTGGCATATTTTTGGATTAGGGAGTGAGATGCCAGCCACTCCACTCTTCTTGTGCATGATTGCTTTGGCAATATGAGGTCTTTTATGATTCCAGACAAATTGTATGATTGTCTCTTCTAGGTGTGTGAAGAATGACTTTGGCACTTTGATTCAGATTGCAATAAACATGTAGGTTAATTTGGGTACAATTGCCATTTTGATTTATTAATTCTTCTAATCCAAGAACATGTGATGCCCTTCGACTTTTTTATGTCATTTTCAATTTATTTTTTAGCTTCTCATAGTTTTACTTGTGGAGGTCTTCTTTGGTTAGATCTATTGCTAGGTGCTAATACTTTTTGTGGCTATGGTAAATAATTTGAAAATCCACTCCTAGTATTTTCATGAGCTGAGAAGTGGAAGAGGAATTTACATATGTACGTCACATTAAAAGCTACAAATTTCCTAAACTATGTTTAGTAGTAGAAACAAAATGAATAATTGCAACGACTTTATATTGAATTAGATAAATTTTATTTATGACTACTTTTGTCCTAAATGATTTAAAGTGGTATCAGATTAAAAATTGCACCAAAGTTAAACAGGCAATGAAGACTTATAATGGCCACCACAATAGGGGACAGAGACTGGAACTGAATCTAAGCTCAACTTTCTTGAAACAGAGGGACGAGGAGTTTGTTGGTGGGTCTATTTCTTTTAACGATATGTTTTTCTTTCAAGAGCAAGAAAGAGGGAAAAACATGTACTGTTAATAACAGTATGCCAGGACACCGACTCCCTTCCCTCTGTGCAGCCAGACACTTTGCTTTGTGTGTTCAGGTCTTCAGGGATCTGAGCCCAGGGTCCTTCCATAGAACTCCAGCAATGTGCAGCAGGGACTACCATCTGGGTCACCGTACCTGAGTCAGGACAGGCAGGGCAGGCGACACAGGTGAGAGTTTAAGTTGTGGCGTGAACTGCTGGAAAAGTGTTGGAGCTGTTTGTGAGAACATTGACCTGCATGCATCCAGCAGACTGAGCATTACTGAGTTTAATTCTCTCTCTCTCTCTCTCTCTCTCTCTCTCTCTCTCTCTCTGTCTCTCTCTCTGTGATTAGTTCTCCTATATTTTCTAATTGGCACCTGTCTTATTCTCTTTTGTGCTACTATAACAGAACTTTATTTTCTCATAGTTCTGGAGGCTAAAATTGTTCAAGATAAAGGTACCGGTATCTGATAAAGGCCTTTTGCTATATTATAACATAACCGAAGATACAACATTGGTGACAGAGAGTAAGACAGGAAGTCAAGCTAATTTCTTTCTCTCTTTTTTTTTAAGTTTATTTTTTTAACATGAGCATGAGAGAGAGAATAATAGAAAGAGAAAGAGAGAAACACCCTCGACAGGCCTCATGCTGATTCTCCCCTACCCTCACTGTCCCAAACAGGCAAGGTCACAGACTTGTGCACCTGGCATTTACGGGTCAGCCTGGGACCTGAGCACATACTCTTTCATATGGATCCAGCATTGCTTGAATAGCACATTACACTGTACCATTTAGCTCACCCCAAACTAATTCGTAAAAGAACCCCACTGTCTCAATATGATCTCCCTTCACAATAGAAACATTAACCCATTTGTGAAGACAGATGTTCATGACCTAATCACCTCTTAAAGGTCCCTCTTCTCAACATTGTTGCATTAAGAATTAAGTTTCCAACATATGATTCAAAAGAACACATTCAAACCATAGCAGCACATATAAAACTTAGACTCCAACCCTCTTATGAAGTCCTGAGTATGAGCACTGTGTTACTTGATAGTGAGAGCTATCTCCTAATTTTTTTTTTTCTTTAGAGAGGTTTTTGCTATAGGGCGCGTGCACTCGCCAGACAGACAGAGACAGAGAGACAGCGAGAAATCATCCCCCAGGGGTGAGGGCCACGCTGCAATCCCTTCTCCTCCATTCTCCTCTCGGAATCTTGGTCATGCACGCACACGCGCCCGGCGTTTTAAGCCACTGGGTTCAGGACGTGCACCGCGGTCGACCACGTGGGAGTCCAGCAACATAGCCATTACGCTAACTGCTGGTCCCTCTCCTAATTTCTTAAGAAAGCACTCCTGGTTTGTAAAATTGGCAAGAGATTTTCAGGAAAATTTACATGCCCTAGGAGCAGAAAAATCATTTATAATAAGTTTTGTAAAGAAAGTGATTTAAAGGAAAAGAAGATAAGATAGTCAGGAAAAATCATGGTTAAATTTTAGTCAAACTAATGGGAACTTTACAAGACCGTCTTGGTTAATTTTTCAGGGAATCCAGGAATGTAGTCTGAATTTCATAAGCTTTTTATTTTACATTGGAGACTCAGTTTGATCCAAAATTTTAATGTGCAAACAGTTATTATCCAGGCATAGAGTCTTATTTAATGCAAAATTTTATTAGGCTTAACCATAAAGTACAGCATAATGAACATATTTTCTGATTCAATGAGTATGTTTATTGAGAATCTAGCATGGGATTAGTAATGCTAGTTCTCTCTTACTCCAAATGGGTGTCTGATATAGCTAAAACATGAGAAGCATATGTATTATTTGGGCGAGGTTGAAGGAAATAAAAGATCCTGAAAGATAGAAAAAAATACTATTAGTTAGAATTTTTTCTATTACATGTGAGACATCATGAATGTAGGCAGAGAGATCTTGATACTGCATATATAACTAGCACTGAGGATGTTTTTATTCTAGCATTTAGAAAAAGGTTTTGGGGAATTTGATAACCTGTATCACTATGTGTATGTGGTAATTCCATGTAATCCTCATCAAATCCTATGAATTAGGGCTGTCTTTGTCATTTAACAATTGAGAAAATTAAATTTCTGAGTGTTCTAGGTATTTCTTTTTCTATTTTCAATGTAGCTTCTAGCAAAACTACAATGCAAGTACTATTTAACTGTAAAACTGTGCTTTTCATACTGCACAAAATTGTTCCTGATGATTGGCCTCTTTATAAAAAGTAAATGTTCATTTACTTTGTTACTTAAAGATTGAAATCAACCCTGATGAATTGTTAAACAGTTCTGACAAGAAAATGTAGCTGTAGGTATATATATATATATATATATATATATATATATATTTTTTTTTTTTTTTTTTTAACCTGCCAGTTAATAATATACTTTTTGACCCTAAAATCTTTTGAGTAGTGGCTTAAATAAAATGCTTAGAAAATTATTGCCTTATACATAGTTATTGTGCTCAGATTATAATTTCTTCTTTCATTTTTTTTTTTTTTTTTAGTTTTTGCTATAGAGTGTATGATCTTGCTCGAAAGAGAAAGAGAGGAGAGAGGAAGAAAGTGAAAAAAACACCTCCCGAGAAGGATGGCCATGTCACCATTCCTTCTCCTTTATTCTCCTCTCAGGATTTTGAGTACACATGCACATTCCTGGTGCGTTTTACAAACCACTGGGTCCGAGACTCAAACCACAAAGTTGGCCATATGGGAATCCAGCACTTTAATCTCCATATCACCTGCTAGTCCATTGCTCAGATTCTTAGCTTGCTTGAGTCTTTTGTACCAGAAGTACCACACTATAGTGCATACTATATTCATTGGATTACCCTCCCTCTGTTACAATAATTTCTCAAAAAATGTAGCTCTGTTACTGTTCCAAACACTTGGAAAAATAATTGGCAATAATTATTTGATGTAAAACTATAATATAAAGGAGTCCATCTCAACTGTGCCTAGTAGTCGTGAACCCAACACTGACTGTGACCAGAGTCAGAGCTTCCAACCTACCAATCACAGGATGCTTTGCTACAAAGGTTAACATTTTTAAGGTACAAATATTTTACAATGTTGTCACCTGGAAATACTACCCAATAAAAGAGTTTCTTAAATGAGGCACAATGTTACAAGAATTCTTTTAAATTTTATCTTTGCAAAAGACATGCAATTTTGTTCTATTAATCATGTAAAGTTCTCTGCCATTACATCATTCAGCAAGTAGTATGTTTTAATTTTTATGGAATTGGGCCTTTTTCTTACATTACTGTCCATAAAAATTGAAGGACAGCCATTACGGAAGACGGTATGGCATTTCATCAAAAAACTAAAAATAAAACTCTTATGATCCAGGAATTCCACCGCTAGGTATATATACAAAGGAAAGGAAAACAGTATGTGGAAGAGATATCTGCACTCCCATGTTTATTACCACTTGAATCATAGCCAACAAGATAAGGAATTAACCTCAGTGTCCAGCAGTGCATGAAAATCTATAGAAAATGTGTGTATTTACAGAATGGAATATTATTCAGCTATAAAAATGATGCAGTCTTGTCCTTTATGGCAACATGGATGAGCATGGAGGAAATTAGGCAAAGCAAAATAAGTCAAGAATTAAAATACCAAATGTCCTCACTCACTTATAGAAGCTAAAGATTGGGTCAAAGTGGAAAGTGGATGGCAAATACTGGAAGCTTGGAAGGGGTAGGAGAGGTATAATATAAAAATAACTTGGTTAACTGACATAAAATTACAGTTTAGATAATATGAGAAATGAGTTCTAGAGGACTAAAGCACCATGAAATATAGTTAATAACAAGTTAACGTGTATTTCAAAATAGGTAGAAGAGAAGACCTTGAATATTCACAACACAAAATAATATAAATGTTTGAGATAATACAATTAATTATTATGCATAATAAACATGTATTCTTTAAAATTACACTGTGCCCCCTAAATGTGTACAGTTATTGAAAAAATGTCCATTGAGAATCTCTCGACAACTTCGAACTAAAAATTGTGTAGGCAGGGCCACCAGTGGTATAGTAATTAAGGTGTTGTACTCACACATGGCTGACAGCAGTTCAAGTCCAGGACCTGGCAGCTTGAAAATCACACAGGATTTGTGTGCATGTGTGCCCAAAATCCCAGAAGGGATTGTGGCATGTCCATCTTCCCTGGGAGTGCAGGGGGGAGTGATTTCTCACTTTCACTGTCTCTCTCCAGCAAGTGCACATTTCCTATGGCAAAAACCTTAAAAAATAAATTAAAAAAATGTAGACTGAGAGTTAAAATAATATGAGAATATAGTTCAGATAATACATAGCTAGTCATTTTAGTATAGACAATTAATTTCCAAGCCCCCATTGGTGATCCACTATCCAAAGAAAGAAGATGAACCATCAAGTTGTCACCAGAGTTCACTTCTCATAAACTATTTTTGCCAATGGAAAGCACTTTTAAAATTCTGGTGAAAATAGTTAAGTAACTATACATTAAAACTTGACATGAAATAAACAAAACAGTATTAGAAATACCATGGATTGAAAAACTTACATGGATGAGTCAGGTTGAAAAGATAAAATTTTGTAGGACTTTGGAATTGAAGAAATATAAGCATGACTAAAGTTTCTTAATCAATTCTAGTACCAAGATTTATGTGTCTGTTTGGTAATGATTATTTGAACATAAAAGATCGTTGTCTCTGTTTTAATTGACATAGTCTATATAATAAACCAACGCAAATGTTCACTAGCGATAAGAGCTGTGCGTTGTCTGAACTCCAAACTGAACAGCAACCATAACATGTGGAGTCTCTTTTACTACATCTATGGTTTTCTAACGTAAATATTAACTTCCGGCCTTATGGCATCAGCCTTATTAATCTATTATGCTTTTGTTTTCCTAATAGTTCAATCTTCCCCTCCCCCCATTCCTGTTGTAAATACTGGGTTGTTAAAAAAAATCATGATGCATTTTGCATATAAAAACATAGAAAAAATATGTTATGACTTTTCTAAGAACCCAATAAATAAAACTTAATTAATAATTGTGCTATTACAGCAAGATAAAATGAGATCTGTCTTCATTTCTGTTCTCCCTGCTCCCCTGCTCAGAGACTTGATTTTCTAAAATAAAGCAATCCCATTTACAGTCCTAACGAGTGGTCTATTCGCTTAAGTTATAACTTGAAAATTTTGTAAAGCTAAAGATTTATAATATACTAAATAAATTCTCTGAAACTTCAAACTTGCAGGAATTTGAAATGGCCAGTTTGGAAATAAAATTAACATTAAGTAGCTATTTATCATGACAATATATTGTGTAAAATTCAAAAGTAATTCATTAGAATTACTTTTATCTTCCATATATATATATATATATATATATATATATATACACATATGTATACTTTTTCATATGCTACCTTCTCTCTTTAGCTATAATTTTTTTTTATTAAGAATAAGTTGGGACCAGCAGTAATGGCTATGTCACTGGACTCCCATGTAGCTGACTGCGGTTCGAGTCCCAGACCCAATGGCTTAAACTCACACCAGGCTCATGTGTGTGCATGTCCAAGATCCCAAGAGGAGAATGGAGGAGAAGGGATTGCGGCATGACCATCCCCCCTGGGGCATGATTTCTTGCTTTCTCGCTTTCTCTCTCTCTCTCTCTCTCTCTCTCTCTCTCTCTCTCTCTCTCTCTCTCTCTCTTTCTGGCAAGTGCACATGCCCTATAGGAAAAACCTCTCCCTGCCCCCCCCCCCCCAAAAAAAAAAGAATAAGTCAAGTTACAAAATTTGTTTTGCTAGTTAGCTATTGTGGGGAAACCATTTAACCTATTCCAATACAATAAAGAATTTTACTGAAATAACTCAGTTTCACAAAGAAAGTATTATATAATCTATTACACTGTATAGTTAAACTAGAGGAATTATTGTTCTCACCAAGGTCTAGTTAGAATCTGAACTAAAAAGCTTGAACATTCACACCACTTTTTACTATTATTCATATTTTGAAATTATTTTAATCATTTTTAGTGTTTTAAGCATTTGCCTTTTTTATTTACTTTATTGTTTTATATACTGCGAAGAAAATATGACCTGTTTTGAAGTAAAATCTAGACATTGCTTTCAGGAGGAAGGCTAGATATTGATATTCTATAGCTCAGTATCTAACTATGGACAATAGTTAGATGGACAATAGAACTATTTCTGGAAATTCAAAAAACTTATGTTAAAAAATTGTTTACAAAAAATAATTTTGACATTTAATGGAAATGTAACTCAAGGAATGAAGACAAAATTAAAGATAAAAGCATATCTGTTATAATGATATGGCAGCAAATGGATTTCTGTCTAATAATTTTACCAAAAAAGAATAGCTTCTTGTGGAAAATTAGGGTAATATATTTAAATCACTGAATAGTAAAATCTATTGGTAATGCATAAGTGCATGAAACTCTGCTTTTATGTTTTTTGTTTGTCAGGAGTATTGAGAAACTCTTATGTGGAGTAAAATGTACTCTTTTGTCTGAGATTCTACAAATTTTAAAACATATATGAGTTGTATCACCCAAATCAAGACATGTAATAAGACCAGACTGTGGCTCAGCTATAAAATACAACGCTGCGTGAGGCAGACCCACATGAAAGATTGCAGTTAGAGTCAAAGAACTCCCTGAGCACACCATGTCCATGACCGGGGTTGGCTGAAACTGGTGGTAGATCATGGTGCCAGGACTTCTCAACAGTGCTGTACCTATGTCTCTCTTTCTCTGACTTTCTCATTCATAGAATAAATGCATAAATTTTTTGAGAAGTTTTTGCTATAGGGCGTGTGTGCTCTCCTGAAAGAGAGAGAGAGAGACAGAGAGACAGAAAGTGAGAAATCACCCTCTTGAAGGATGTCCACACCACAATCCCTTCTCCTTCATTATCCTCCCAGGATCTTGGGCATGCACACACACACACCTGGCCTGATTTTCAAGCCTCTGGGTTCAGAACTAGAATGACTGTCAGCCAGGTGGGGTCTAGTGATGTAACTTCTATGCCATGTGTTGACCCCTATTTGGCATTCTTAAAAAGGCAAAAATCATACATTTAATCAACAAATCACTGTCTCTGTCTCTCTCTCTGGCAAGTACACATACCCTAAGCAAAAACTTCTAAAAAAAGTGCCATGTAAATGAGGTCATAGAGAATATAAAATCCTTATTTTGATTTTGTTCACTTAGCATGTGGCCTGTGAGGGACTTCCATACTGATTTATGAATCAGTAGTACATTCAGCTAATTTATTTGTTTATTTATTTCAGAGCGATATTCTATTGTATGAATATATCATGATTTGTTTATCCAAGCCCAGCTGAAGGCCATTTGAGTTGTGTTCAAGTTTGAGTGATTATGAATGAAGCAGCTATAAACATTCCTACACTGAAAGTTTTTTTAAAAAATATATGTCCTGATTTGTCTTGGTTCAATTTCTTAAGGGAATATTATTAAGCCATAAGGCATGTGCATTTTATCTTATTAAATTTATTTAGTCACTTCATCCATGAACAAAATAGACAGGGGCAGGGAAGGGGGCAGCATTCCCAGTGGAATCCAGGATCCTGACATGACCCTTAGCTTCAGCCAGCCCCTGGTCACAAGCACGGTGCACCAAGAATACTCAAGAAGGTTTCTAGACTTGAACCGGGAAACTTCTCTTGTGGGCTGCCCTCACAGAGCATTGCATTACTGCTGCACAAACTCCAGAATCCCTATTTTAATTTCAATAAAAAATTTCCCAAATATTTTCTCAGTGGCAGAAATGTTTACAGCTAAATCATAATATGAGAAATGCAGTCCTTCTGTATATCATTTCAGTGCACACAGACATTAATGGAAATTTGAATTTTAATGCAGGACTATTGCTTTGTGTTTGGGCTGGGGGCTGGGACCTGGCGGACTTTTCTCAGCTTTGGAGCTCAACGCCTGGTGTTCAGCTATTGTTGGATGACTACACGGTGGACATGCCTCTGTTCATGTTCTCACCCATCTCTCACTGGAAAAACTGTGTTGCTTATATTCCATGCCTGCTCCTGTCTAAAGCAGAGAGAGTTTGTGGGTACTCCACTCCAACCTCAGTCTCAGAGATGCTCTTGGTGTCAGGCCCTTAGATTGGGGCTTTCTTAGACTCTTGCTTTGCTCCCTGTGGCAGCCAGACTCTGCTTTGTGTCTGTATTTGACAATGTCCAATAGCTTCTTGCCTCTTCCTTAGATACGGATCTAGATCTGGTATAGTTAGAAAACTTTGGTCACAAAATAATCACCTGCCTATCCTTCAGGGTAAAAATATTTTCTTCTGCTTCTCCATCAGTTGCATTTTCTTCTTCTGTGTTCCATAGGTGAGAGGTTTTAAATCCACTCACTCTGCAGCTTAAAGTTTTGATTTCAAGAAAATATAAGCAAAAGGAGCCATTCTATATTTGATTCTCATAGCCAATTAGTGGTTTCTGCCTGTATGAACAAAGAGGAAACACGCTGGTCTCCCTCAACACCCTCAGTTTTTCTTATGAGCTCCAGGATGAGGCCATTGCCTAAGAACATTGTAATGAGAGTAAATCCACCTGTGGCTAGGGTCCACAGTTTTTACAGATGACATATCAACCTATAATAGCATTTTATAATCTTCAAATTCTAGCTGATTTCTCTGTATCCTGTATGGCGGCCATAACCTTTCTCCCATTCTTTGCTACCGGTATGACAGTTTGTGTGTTCCATTTTCCCTGAGATGGGCTTGTCCCTCTTTCAGATTCAGTTTATTGGTTCTTTGATGAGGTCAGGATAAGTTATGATTTGTAGTTTACCTCCATTTTTTGAGAGTTTTTTTGAGTTTTCTACACACTGAAATAAAGCAAAGCCTCTTCTTAATATTCTCAAGCACCTCTGATCTGAGAGTGTATTTTGGAGGGATAGTAGAGCTATATTGATGCAGGCAGCTATCTTTATGAAAATTTATATCCAAATTCTTTTTTCATTTTTATTACTGAAAATTTAAACACATACAAACATTGAGAGATCAGAAGAAACAATCAAGCACTTTCAATAATTATCAACACATGACCAATCTTTTTCACTTATTGGGTTGTCAGAAAACCATGACACATTTTTACACAGAAAAATATTTCATGACTTTCCCAACAACCTAACATATTCTTTACCACAACACCCGGGTAGACACTGTATGCTACCATTATAGAGTCTACGAAGATGCAGTTAATATTTATCTAATATTTTCACCTGTAGCTTTGGCCTTTCTGTATACTTACACACTTCCAACATAGGGTCTTCATCCAAAACAAAATGATTAAAAGAAAGAAAAATAAAGTTAACAAGATTTCTCTTTAAACCACAGGGACGTCCCTGTGGTTTTTCTTTCAGGGCAAAGGGACCTGCACTGTTGCTTCTTCTCCAGCTACTGCTGATGATGGACTGCAGCTTAGAGCATGCCCGAAGGGCAGGGCTTGGAGAGAGAAAAACAAAAACAAAAACCTTCTCCAACCCTTATCTCTCCTCCCCAGGAAATAGATTTTCTGACATCTTTAATTTCCTCATGGATATCAGTCTTTTAATTTATCTTTATTATACGTTCAACTATTCAAAAATGAAACCTTATTCTCTGAGCGAAATTTTATAACCACTAACTCTATGTGTCTTTAGAAATCACATTTTTCTTATGGTCAGTTAACAAACTACAGCAGTAGCAATAATCTCCTATGTATATAGTTTGCCTTCTGATCTGTTAACATAGATACATTTTTAGGAGCCCAACAAATTTTTGTCATCATTTATTTATTAGTGCACATCCCTTCTTACTTGCTCAATGATATTGCTCCATGATGGTCCATGTGATCTCTCTCTCTCTCTCTCTCACAAACACAAACACAAACACACACATACACACACACACATCATCATCTATTTTTCACACTTTAGTGGATCATTCATTTCCACCTGAAAACTTGCTATTATTTTTTTTCCTTCTTAGCAAGAAAATAATAATGAGCCAGTAGGTGGTGAGGTGGTTAGGGCACTGGATCCTACCTGGCTGACTGGATGGTTCAAGGTCTAGACCTGTTAGCTTGAAAGACACATCAGGTTCATGTGTGTATGCCTAAAATCTTGTGAGGAGAATAGAAGAGAAAAGATTGCAGAATGGCCATCTCCCTCAGGAAGGTTGTCTTACGTTTCCTGTCTCTGAATCTCTTTCTGTGTCTCTCAAGCAAGTTTACAAACCATATGGCAAACTATTTTTTAAAAAGTGAAATAATAAGAATTATAATGTGATGAAGAAAAGTATATTTTTACGGCCTCTTATGTTTCTCTGAGGACAAAAATCCTCAACAGCATTTTATATGGTCATACCTCTGATTGCCCTTCTATTTATTCTTTAACCTGCTTCTATCAGATTTTGTCAACATTATTCAAAAAAATTGCTCCAGTTCAAGTCAGTTATGTCCACAATGATAAATTTAGTCATCAGTCTTCATCTTATCTAGCCTGTGGGTAGTTGTTGAAATAATTGATTATCCTATATTCTTTAACGTATTTTCTTTTATTGGTTTCCAATCATGCCTGGCTTTATTGGCATGAAACCATTGCTGAAACACAGGTTCTAGTTAGAAATGCCCTGTACTTGGCTTACTGCTTTGTTGTAAAATTCTTCTATTTAAATAATATATAAATTATACACACACACACACACACACACACACACACACATAGTATTCTCACATCCCTTCCATCTATTCTAAATAAAACAGTTCATATATTTATGATATAAATCAGTTGAATTACTTTTGTGTTCAAAACTCTGCAATTTCTCCCTATTTCACAGAGTAAAAGCCCAAGTCTGTACAATGACTTAAAATGTCCCTCACAAGAGTCTGCAGGTGGTGTGGTGGTTAAGGTGCTAGAATTCTACATGGCCAAATGCAGTTTAAGTCCCTGACACCACAACTTGAAAATCACACCAGGCACATGTGCCCATATGCCCCAAATCCCAAGAAGACAATGAAGAAGAGACTGCTATGTGGTCTGTCCCGCTGGAGGATGATTTCTCACTTATCCTCTGTCTCTGTCTCTGTCTAGCAAGTGCACACACTCTACAGCAAAATAACTTAAAAAACTAAAAGTCCTACATGATTTGATCTTCAAGTACTCATTACCTCCTCTTTCTGCCCCAATACCCAAGGTTAGCACCATGGTCCCTTTGCTGCTCTTCAGACACATCACTCATGTTCATTGTTTAGAATCACTGCTCTAGCTGTCTCCCCTTCCAGAAACACATTTCGAGATGCATTCTTGGCTAAACCTCCTGCCAGCTTTAAGCCATTATTTACACCTCAATTTTTCAATGAGGGTTGTCCTGATGACCCTATTTAAATGGCATCCTGCTGGTTTTTTTGCACCCATTATGTTGTTTTATTTTGTTTTATTCTCTCTCTATATATATACATACATACATACATACACACACACACACACACACACACACACAGATGTTTTACTGAAGTATTTGCAAGTTATTATTTGCTATAATATGAGTGTTATTGTCACTCTAAAATTTATTTTGAAATTCATCCCCAAGATGTGAAAACTAAGAAAGACGATTAGGAAAGTGGGGACCTCATGCATGGGATTAGTGTTCTTTAAAAGAGGACCAAGAGGGGCCAGTAGATGGCCTGATGGTTAAGATGTTGGACTCCCTCATGGAAACCACAGTCCAAGTCCCAGACCTGGGGCTTACTTTACCACTTTTTCTCTTTTTCTGTTTCTTTCTGGTGCTGGTAACAAGTTAAATAATAACAATAAGTAATATTAATACATGATTAAAATAAAAAGAGGCCAAAGGGAACTTGTTCAATGCTTCTGCCATGTGAGGTAATAGTGAGGGTCATACATGCGTCAGGAAGTAGGCATTCACTAGACATGCAATTGACCTTGCTTTTGGTCTTCCCAAGTCCCCGAGCTATGAGAAATAAATTTATATTGTTTATAAACTATTTAGGCCCAGCCAGATGTCCTCGTGGTTAAGGTGACTAAATCTCACATGACTGACTATATGAGTAATGGATCCTATAATTTGAAAAACAGGCCATATATGTGTACATGCCCAAAATCCAAAGAGGAGAATGGAAGAGAAGAGGATGGAAGCATAGTCATCTCCCAGGGGAGTTCTCTCTCTCTCTCTCTCTCTCTCTCTCTCTCTCTCTCTCTCTCTCTCTGCAGTGAGTACATGAGCTCTATAGCAAAACTAAAAACAACAACAACAAAAGCTATCCAGTATGGTATTTTGTAGTAACAGCCTAAATGGAGCAAAACACCAAGATCACCTGTAAATATCAGCATGAATTTCTTTTTTTTAAATTTTTTTTTTTGGGGAGAGATTTTTTCACTATAGGGCGCATGTGCTCGCCAGACAGACAGAGAGAGACAGAGAGATAGAAAGCGAGAAATCACCCCCCAGGGGGGATGGTCACACCGCAATCCCTTCTCCTCCATTCTCCTCTTGGGATCTTGGGCACGCACGCACACGCGCCCGGCGTGAGTTTTAAGCCACCGGGTCTGGGACGCGAACCGTGGTCGACTATGTGGGAGTCCAGAGACATAGCCATTACGCTAACTGCTGGTTCCCTTTTTTTTTTTTAATTTTTAATAGAGAACTTTGCTATAGAGCATGTGCACTCACCCAAAAGACAGAAAGAGCCAAGAACTGAGAAATCACCCCCCAAAGAAAATGACCATGCTGTAATCCCTTCTCTTTCATTCTACTCGTGGGATTCTGGACACTCGCACACACACACACACACACACACACACGGCTGGCATGAGGTTCAGGTCACAGGTCTGGGACTCAAACTACAGTTGGCCATGTGGAAGTCCAGCAACATAACTGTTATGCCACCTGCTGGTCCCAACATAAATTTTTTTTAAATAAAAATATTTTTCTACCTAACCAGAATTCTGCTATCATAGCGTAAGAAAATTCAGTTTTCTTATGTCATATAATAGCCAGTCCATTGATAAATGTCCTTTGCTTTTGCTTCTGTTGTTAAATGCTTTTCAGTGAGGTGGGTTGCATAGTGTCCTCCAAAAAGACACATCCACTCAGAGCCACAGAATATGATCTTATTTGGAAATAGGTCCTTGGAAACTATTTAGTTAATATGAAGAATATTTTATCAGGACGTATTCTAAATCAAGTAATTTGTGTCCTAATAATAAAAATAATGGCACTTAGAAATACACACAGGGAAGAATCTTACATGACAGGTAAACAGAAATTGAGATGATGCAGGTACAAACAAGAAATCCAAGGGACTGCCGTGTATATGAGAACCTAAAGAGAATGAAGAGTGTTTCCTTAGAACCTTTAGAGGGAGCACTGCCCTACTTACACCTCGATTTTGGACTGTGAAAGAATATATTTCTGTAGTTCAGAGCCATCTAATTTCTGGTATTTTATTATGTAACTTTATGAATCTAATCTATCCATTATGAAGTCGACATTTTCACAAAAAGGGAGATTATGTAAAAGCTCTTTGGTTGTTTGTCCAAAAATAGATGGGTGGATTAGAGGAATGTGGCATATGTACTCTATGGACTTCTACTGAGTCATAAAAAAGAATGAGAACCTGACTGATACTAAGTGGATGGATATAGGAGACTTAATACTAAGGGAAGCAAGCCAGAGTATGAAAGGCAGACTTTGTATGTCCTGGCTCAATATAGGCCAAATGTCTGCACTTCGTAGCAGAAACTGAAAAATTGGAAGGTATACTAGCAGGAAGGGCGATGGTAGATACTTGAGCAGTAAGGGAGTGATAATTTGCAGTGGGTAATAGGGAGAAGAGAGAGGGGGAACAGGGATAAAAAACAAACAATATATTTAATTGACAAAAAAGGGAAAAGTTATTTGCTGATGATAATGTATATGGCAATGTCTTTGTCATGACTGATACGCATTGTATTCACACTGGGAAAAATCATACTGTACACTGTAAAGATATATACTGACTACATGTAAATCACACACACACACACACACACACACATATACATATAAATTTAAATTTAAAACAATCAATCAGTACAGATGAGGGAGAGGAAATAGAGTTGGGAGGAAGAATGAAGTATAATACACTGGAACTTAATACATATACAATAGATATATTTATTAAAAGTCAGGGAAGAAATACTTAACAGACATTAAGAATATGAAGTCTCTGTTGAAAATGATGTATGTGGTAATATCCTTGATTTGATTGTCAGGTATTGCATGCATACTTTAAAAAACTATGCTGTGTGCTATAGAGATGTACGCCAATTAAAAGTGAATAAGAAGTCATAAACCTGGGACCAGTAGTTAGCGTAATGGCTGTGTCGCTGGACTCCCATGTGGTACACCACAGTTTGAGTCCTGGACCCGGGTGGCTTAAAACATGCCGGCACGTGTGCATGCATGTCCAAGATCCCGATAGGAGAGTGGAGGAGAAGGGATTGCAATGTGGCCATCCCCCCAGGGGGTGATTTGTCACTTTCTGTCTCTCTGTCTCTCTCTGTCTTTCTGGCAAGCGCACGCGCCCTATAGCAAAAATCTCTCCAATAAAAGAAAAAAGAAAAAAAAAGAAGTCATAAACTTAAAGTATTTGTAATTTGTACTATAAAAAAATGATCTGTTTGTAATACAGAAGAGATCACTTAAAATATTTTGGCTTTTCTTATTTTTCATAATACAAACAAAAATTAGAATAAATTATCTTGAGGCAGGACAAAATTGTACGCATTTATTAATTTAGAAACAAACGCTCTTCCCCAAAAGTGTATTTCTAGGTAGCTGATTCTGCAAATGAAAATATTTAACAGACACTAAATATAATTTCCTGAAACAAGTCATATCAATAGTATCCTTGTAGATTAATCATGAATAATAATTAGAGATAACATAATCTAGTCCTTTCATAATCTGGTTTGAAATAAATTATTCAGTTCAGAAAATACGTAATTGTTTTCTCTAAGAACAATAGCTTGATATTTAGTACAAGTTGTTTTCAAACCAGTCTTAAAATTTGAAAAAAGAAAACTTACTCCTCCTGTGTCTTCTTACCCTTAAAACATATTTCTTGGCAGCAACCCATTCAAGAATAAAACTCTGTGAACAGGGAGGGGGCCCATAAAGGACTAACTGCTTGCGGGTGAAGGGACAAGTGAAAAAGTAGATTCGGACAGCAGAGCTGCTGTTCAGAGTGCATTAGAGCTGAACAAGGAGGTGACAAAGAATCTCAGTAGGTGGTATGAGTGAGGTCAGCGAGAGGGAACGGTGACACAACACTCTGTTCTGAATCATTGCCAAGGAGGTTTTGGTGTGACTACAACGGAATAGTTCAGAAGATGAGAACTTCGGATGAGAATATGAACTAATCACATTGGCTGATTTTCAAAACCAAGGAAGAGTGCCAGCAGCTCTATTGCACAGTGATAATGTGATGCTGAAGAAAATCTGGATACTGCATGGTGACCATGGCTTGAATCCCTGACCTGGTTGGCCAGAGGTATTCTAAGCATGCATGTGAGTGCCCAAGAAGCAACAGATTGGAGACCCAGAGTGGAAGATTATGGTGTGGACTGGACTCTGGAAGGTGCTTATCTCTCTATCTTGCTCACTCTAACATGTACATCTTACTATGATTTTTAAAAAGTGAAGAAATCAAGCCATGAAATAAGGGATGAGGTCTTTAGAAATTGGAAGGGAAAACAAACAAAACAAAGCACACAGAAATAATAAAATAAAACAAAACAGAAAACACATAATTCTCTCTATAGTCTCCAGAAACTAATACAGCTCTGTTGATACCTTGACTGTAGCCCAATGCAACCTGTAAGGCTTCAAAATTCTAGCAAAATAAATAATAAATTTTCTTAGTTAAAGCTGCTCAGCTTGAAGTAATTTATTATAGAGAAAAAAGAAAACTAATAAAAAACAGGTATCTCACTATCAAGAGAGAAAAGACAAAAATGGAAAGGGAGGAGATTAGGATAAATTCTACCTTGCTAGACTAGAATTAGAAGTATTAGGACAAGTTTTCATTATTTTATTATATGTAGAAATAGAGAAAGAGCTATAACTGGTATAAATTGATACAAATATAGCTGGATAGTGAGTTTGTGTAGCATACTGGCGTGATACATACACACAAGTGTATATATGGATATATGAAGTCTGAAAGCAGCAATATTTTCCTAGCTATCAACATTCTTAGTGCCTAGGTGTTGGCTTCTAAATATCAATTTTGGGGGAACCAGCATTGTAGACTACTGGTTAAGGGATGTGGATCCCACATGGTTGTTTACAATGTGAATCCCACAGCTGACAACACAAGAGTTACACTGGGCATGTGTACATATGTGCCCAAAATCCCAACAAGATGGAGAAATATAGAATAATTTGCATCATGACCACACCTCATTGTGAGATGCTTTCTTCCTCTCTTTCTCTCTCTATCTCTCTGGTCAGTGCATATGGCCTCTGCCAGTTAAAAATAGATAAATATGGACAGCTGGTGGTGTGGTAGTTAAGGTAGCTGGATCCCACATGGCAAAATGTGAGGTTCAAGTCCCAGACCCAGTAGTTTCAGAAACACATCAGACACATATGCAAACATGCTCCAAAATCCTGAAAGGAGGGAGAAATAGAGAGAAGGAACTTTGGTGTGATCATCCCCATGGGTAGAATTTCTCAGTTTCCTTCTCTCTGTGTCTCTCTCTCTAGTGAATGTATGTGTCCTCTGAACAATTTAAAATAAATAAGTAAGTGGCTTGACTTAAAGGTAAGTCATATAAATCTTTACTATAATGACTCAATGCTTTCAGGAAAAATAACTGATCCCAGTAGTAGAGAAAAAGAAATAGAGATGAGTCTGGAAAAGTCTTTATCAGAAGGGAAGAACATGTTAAAAGAAAGATTAGCTTTTGTCCAAGAGATACACGGGTCAGCTTTAGAAGGCTCCCACTTGGGCTGACTCCATGGCATAGGGGTTAACAGCGCATGGGGATCCTGATCCCACATGGAAAACAATAGAGCCCTCACCCCTAGGGTTTAAAGGATAATCTGAGCATGCCTGTGTTCCCCAGATCTGTTGGGATGGAGAAAAGGAGGAAGAAGGATTGCAGTATGGCCACATCCCATTGCAGTTTGTTTCTCTCTTCCACCCCTTTAGGGTGGCAATTAAAAAAAAGGGGGGGACTCCCACTGGCCAAACCCAGGACAATATGAGCATCAAAATGAATAGGATATCAAATTATAACATATTAAATTATATGTAAATTACAAAATAATGTGTAGAAGGCAGAACATGAAAAAGAACAAGTTTTATAGTAGTATAACAGCAAATTAATATAGGAAAATGATGAAATTAGAAAATAATCATTTGAAAAACATCACAGCATCAATTGCTTTCCAAAAAATTATCAGTGGATACTAAAAATGGAATAGTTTGATAAGAAAAAAAATGTATTTCCTTAACCTCAGATTTTCTCCCTGAAAATCTTTTTTAAAATTATAACAACAAACATGGGATCTTTATAGTGTCGAAACTAGAAAGGCAGCCCCACAACCAAGTGATCATAGTCAACATTGTCATTAATGGGCAAATCAACATCATATATCTTATGCAATAGTGTGCGCTAAGACCTCAAGAATACATTTGTGAAATTTATGTTTAAAATGCACAATGTGAATTTAATTATAAGACGGTGTTTACAAACTAAAATTTACAAAATAACTGGCCTATAAATCATTTAGATTTAAGAAAAATTAAGGGACCAGCAGATGGCACAATGGTTATGTCATTGGACTCCCATGTAGTTGACCATGGGCATGAGTCCCAGACCTAGTGGTTTAAAACTCACACTGGGAACATGTGCATGAGTTTCCCATAATCCCAACAGGAGAATGGAGGAGAAAAGATTGTGGTGTGGCCATCCCCCTGGAGGGTGTTTTTTCAATTTCTATCTCTCTGTCTCTCTTTGTCTCTCTGGTGAGCTCATGTGCCCTAAACCAAAAATCTCTTTAAAAAAAAAAAAAAAAAAGGAAAGTAAAAAGAAAGGAAAGATGGAAAGATTGGGGTAGTTTTAGATTGACTCAAGACATAACAACAAAATGATCCATTTGCTGCAAAGATGTCAGTGTTTATTAATTTAAATTTCCTAATTTTAAAGTACTATACTATAGATGAGAATGTCATTTTTAAAAAATTTGCTGGTACCAGAAGATACTGTAATGGTTATATCTCTGGACTCCCACATAGCTGACCACAGTTCAAGTCCTGGACCCAAGTGTAGCCATCACTTTGATTTCTCACTTTCTGTCTCTCTGTCTCTGTCTCTATGATGAGTACATGCACCCTATACAAAAATCCCTCTAAAAACATTTTTTGTTGACTATAATGTGTATGTTTTTCTCAGAGAGACAGAGAGAGAGAGGGAGAGAGAGAAAAAAAAAATACAGAGAATGGGAAAGTAAAAAAGTACCAGCTAGAGCGATAAATATTCTACAATCTCTTCTCCATTATCCTCTTGGGATTTGGGACACACATGAACACATGTCCAGTGTGTTTTTCTAGCCACCAGGTACAGAACTCAAACCACAGAGTCAACCAATGGAGTCAAGCTGCTTTAATCACCAGGCCACTGGCAGGTCTGAGAATGTCATCTTTCTAGAGGAGGGATTAACGTTTAAAAATTTAGTTTTAGGGGGGCATTATATCTGCATATTAACAAATATATAAGAGAAAGAGAGTCATACAATACTGATAAAATATGAACTGGGGAATTCAGATGAAGAATATGTTGGGACCAGCAGGTGGCATGGTGGTGAAGGTGCTGGACTTCCACAAGGCTGAATGAGATTTGAGTCGTGGACCTGGTAGCATTCTTTCTCACTTTCTCACTCTGTTGCGCATGTGCCCTGTAGCAAATTAAAATAATAATATTAATTAATTTAATTAAAATAATTATTTTTAAAAAGAATATGTCAATAAAATTAATCAAGAGTTTCTTTTTTCCTATATAATTTGGTTTGAGATATGTACAAGCCCTCTTCAAAAACTTAATGTATAATGTATATTATGAAAGCTATATGAATTTCAAAAATTTTTGCAGCAGAATAAACTTGTACTTTATTCAATTTTTCACACACTTTTTGAAGTCCACTTGAATGCAGATGCATTATCTAGGTTTGTGTAAGTACTCTCTGATAGTCACAAGACAAAATTGCCTGAAGATGTATTTCATAAAACTTATCCCTGCCAGTGACACAAGAGTGTAGATAGATAGATAGATTGAAAATCCTGTGGTTCTGCAATATTTGGTAAATTCAAATTTCACCATGTTACATACAACAAATAAGCTCATTGGAATAAAGATGTTATTTTAATATCAATTTCCAAATTTTCTGCCTAACAGGTTTTTTCAATTACAGAATCTTTTAATTTTTACATTTTATTTAATTTTTGAAAATTTTACAAAATTGTGGTACTTATTCTGTGCAATGTAATGTTTTGAAGTTAGTTTACGGTTTATAATTAATAAATCTAGCTAATTAATATGTGTATTACCTCATACAGTTTCAGGTTTGTGGTGAGATATAATGTTCACTCTCAGTATTTTTCAAGAATACCATATATTGGGGGTTGTTTTGTTTTGTTTTGAGAGAGATTTTTGCTATAAGGCATGTGAACTTGCCAGAGAGACGGAAAGCAAAAAATCACTCCCTGGAGGGGATGGCCACACTGCAATTCCTTCAACTCTATTCTCCTCTCGGGATTTTGGATATACTTGCACATGCACCCTGCAACTATGGCATTTCTGGAATAGTTTTATATATTTTTGGTATTTCTATAATATCCCCTGTACTATTTTGTAATATCACCATCATTTCTGATTTTAATTTAGTTTCTTTCCTTTTGTTTAGTTGTATAACTAAAGGTTTGTATAACCATAGTCACCATGTTGTATAATCAATCTCTTGAACTTAGTTTGCTTATATAAATGAAATCTAGTATGTATAAAATCGTGTTCTCCATAAACAAGAATAGTTTAACGCCTTTCTTTTCAACTTGGATGCCTTTTATTTTTTTCACTTGCATAATTGCTCTGACTCAGACTTCCAGTATTATATTGCAAGAAATGGGGAGAGTGAGCTGCTTTGTTTTGTTCCAGATCTTAGAAGAAGGTCTTTTAACATTTCTCTATTGAGCATAATGTTAACTGTGAGCTTTTCTCAAAAGTCCTTTATCTTGGTCAGGTACATTCCTTCTATACTGAATTTGTTGAGAGCTTTTTATTCATTTGTTCATTTGGGGGGGGGGTTGGTCATGAATGTATGCTAAATTTTGTCAGATGCTTTTCTTGCACATATTGAAATAATCACAAGAGTTTTGCACTTCATTCTGTTAATGTGATATATCTAGTTTATTAATTTACATATGGTGAACACTTCTTACATCCCTCAGGTACGTTCCATCTGATCATAGTGAATGACCTTTTTATGTGGTATTAAATCAGTTTGCTAGTCCTTAAGTGATGATTTTTGTGCTTATGTTCATCCATGATATAGGCCTATAATGCTGCTTCTTCATTTGTTTTTGTTTTGATAGTGTCTTCGGTTTGTATCAGGGTAATGCTGACCTCATAAAATCAGTTTGGGTGAATCTGTTCGTCTTCAAATTTTTGCAAGTGTTTAAGAAGTGATAGTAATTCTTCTTTAAATGTTTCATAGAATTAAACATGTCAGCAGATTCTGGGCTTTTCTTTCATGAACGATTTCTTATAAACTCAGTCTTCTTACTGTTGGTCTGTTCGGATTTTCTATTTCTTTATAATTCAGTCTTGGTAAGTTGTATGCATCAAGGAATTTATACGTTTCTTCTAGGTTATCCAGTTTTTTAGTGTATCATTATCCATAAGAGTGTCTTATGATCCTTAAGATTTCTATGGTATTTCTGTAATAGTTTTATTGTTTTTGTATTTATATAATATTCCCTGTAATATTTTATAATATCACCTTCATTTCTGGTTTTAATTGAGTTTTATCTAATTTTTTAGTTGTGTAACTAAAGATTTGTCTATTTTATTTTTTAAAAAAACCTTCATTTTGTTTACATTTTCTATTTTTTTCTAGTCTTTATTTTACTTACTCATGCTCTGTTATTTATTTGTTTTTTCTAACTGTAAGCTGAGATTGTTATGATCATTTTTAGTTCCTTGAGATAAAAAAATAGAAATTAGGTTTTTATTAGAGGTTTTTTTTTCCTTTCATGATGCAGTAATTTTTGTTATAAACATCTCTTAGAATTGCTATTGCTGGACATATAAATTTGGGGTATTATGTTTTATTTTTATTTATCACAAGTCTTTTTTCTCGTTAGGTTTTTATGATAGGGTGCATGCACTCTACAGAGAGACAGAGAGAATGAAAGTGAGAAATCACCTGCCGGGGAGATAGCCAGGCCACAATTCCTTCTCCTCCATTTTCTCAGGATTTGGGGTACATGCACACGTTTGCACCCTCAGTGCGCAGGACTTGAAATGAGGTCAGCTATGTGGAAGTCCAGCTGCCTTAACTACCACACCACCTGGCCCCTATCACGAGCCATTTTTAAATGTTCACTTAATTTTCTTCATTGACCCGATTGTTTAGAATATGCTGCCTAATTTTCATTTATTTGTGAATTTCCTAATGTTACTCCTTTTACTAATGTCAAGTTTTATAACATTGTGGTCAGGAAAGATACTTGATATGACTTCAGTCTTAAGCTCATTAAGATTTGTTTTGTGGCCTAACACATTATTTATGGGGGGGGGGGGGGTTTCATGTGCAGTTGAGAAAAATGTGTATTCTGTGACTGTTGGAAAGAATGTTACAGAACATTTGATTTAGAGTATAGTTTTAGTCTGACATTTCCTTATTAATTTTACAGGTGGATGATTTAGTCATTGCTAAAAGTAGATGTCAAAATTCCTACTATTGTATTGTGGTGTGCCTCTTCCTAAGGATTGACTAATATTTGCTTTAGCTATTTATGTCTTCTGCTCCAATGATAAAAGTGATATGTCAACTGGCAGCTTGGCAGTTAAGGTGTATGTATCCCACATGACCAACTCTGTGGTTAGAGTCTCAGACCTGATGGCCTGAAAAACATGTGGCATGTATGTGTGTGTGTGTCCAGAATCCTGAAAGAAGAAATGGAGAAGGAATTGTGGCATGACCATCCCCCATGGAGTGGTTTCTCTTTCCTCCTCTCTCTCTGTCCCTCTCTAACAAGCACATGTGCCCTCTATCAAATTAAAAAACAAAAAGAATTTATAAATAACAAAAGTGATTTACACATTGCCATCATAGTATTAAATTTTTCTGAAATTGACTGTGTACTTACTTTTACCTAACATTGATACAGAATGTAATTTATGAGTGGCACTACAAATTTATTTTGAAAATATAAACATTATCTTGAAAAATGATAGAAGCCCAACTGCTGTGATACAGTGGCAATACAAGTACACCACAAAGATGAAAGTCTTAGGACTGACATTGGTTTGAATCTTTGGGCTGGTCTAAAAACACATGAGGAATAGACGCTAACAGGTGCTGAGGATCCTGTGAAGCTGGATAAGCAGGGAAAGGGAAATCACAGCTCGATGGGACCCTGTCTCTTCTCTTTCTTACTCACTATTGTTCTCTTATGTGCATGGATGCCACTCTCTCTATCATAAAAAAAAAAGAACAACAACAAAAACATGATCTGAATTACAGTGTAATTATATTTTAGGTGAGTTTACATATTTTCTCAAATTACATCTGTACATTTTTTTTTTTTTTTTTTGGAGAGAGATTTTTGCTATAGGACTGTGTGCTCTCCAAAGAGACAGACAGACAAAAAGTGAGAAATCATAGCCCAGGGGTGAAATCATCCCCAGGGAGATTGCCATGCTACAATCTCATCTCTTCTATTTTCCTCTTGGAATTTTGGGCATGCATGCACATGGGCCCAGTGTGAGTTTTAAACCTCCAGGACTTGAATCAGACTACATGGGAGTCCAGTGACATAACCATTAAGTTATCTGCTTTTCCATGTATGAACTTTTATTTTTTTTATTTATTTATTTTTTTGGAGAGGTTTTTTTCGCTATAGGGCGCGTGCGCTCGCCAGACAGAGAGAGAGAGACATAGAGACAGAAAGCGAGAAATCACCCCCCAGGGGGGATGGTCACACCGTAATCCCTTCTCCTCCATTCTCCTCTCGGGATCTTGGGCATGCACGCACACGCGCCCGGCGTGAGTTTCAAGCCACCGGGTCCGGGACGTGAACTGCGGTTGACTACGTGGGAGTCCAGCGACATAGCCATTACACTAACTGCTGGTTCCCTGTATGAACTTTTATATAAGTATTTTTAAGGAAAAAAACTAGAAAACTCAATCTTATAATTAAATAATATCTATTGAAATAAAGGTATTAAATTTATTTCTGATCAGAATGCAATTTTAGTAATGAGAAATATCAAAGACTTAGGGATATTTTTAGTTATATATTGAGTATGTGGTTTTCTCCCTTTGATAGTATTAACACATTTTGCCCACCTAACAGCAAGCAATATGTGCACTAATGTTTTTAGAAAACTAAGGTTTTTTTGAAGTGAGTATAGATAGTATATGTTGCTTAAAATGAATACAAGACTTTTTAAAAATAAAATAGACATTATCCCTTTCATGAACAGTTGCCATCAGAGAAATACAGTGTTGCTATTTGATTTATCCTTGAAACCATTAGCTTTTTGTCTCCTGTCTAATGGAGTGAGTTGGAAAGAAAACTATAGTATATCTGAGAAAAAAATAATATACATGCCCAGGTAAAAATTGTGATGCATTATTTTATCACAGGTACAGAAAACCATTAGGGATTAAGTCATATCCTTTCACTTCTTATATTCCAGAATTGTTTCTGCAAATAATGTATAACTATTGTCTTATATTTAAAAGAAAATCCTGACAAACACATCTAACTAGTTTAAAATTCACTTTATGTCAAGTGATCACGGTCTACCTATAGCTATGTCCACGTACACATACACATATATAATTATAAGAAAGTGAGTGCTACATAATTATATATGTGTATGTGGTGGTGCAGTGGTGACATCCCTACCTGCAATGCTGAAAGCCATATGGATGATCGGGAGTTCAGTTCTTCAGTCCATGATCAGGAGATTAGTTTCTTTGATGCCTGTGGGGAGAAATCACATTTTGTTGTTGGGAAGACAGGAGGAGAGTGCAATAAGACTCTATTGAGTGTGCTTATCTTTCTCTCTCATGCAAGAAATTTTTTAAGAAAGGAAATGTTGTCTTAGGGAAAAATATCTCTTCATTTTGGTATAAAAGGACAGAAGAGTGAGTAATTTTACAACTAATATTAGATGACAAATTTTTGCAAGCTCTGTAACTGGAGGAAGAAAATACCTAAACCTACTAATGCTCCATTTCATTACCAATTTCCTTTACAATAGTGTTTACACAAAACCAGAAATATTGTAAGGAAAACATTATAGTTTTACTGAACCAATAACTGTGTGCTAAGGGTGTGTGTGTGTGTGTGTGTGTGTGTGAGAGAGAGAGAGAGAGAGATAATATCACTGTTTCCATCTATTCTCACCTGACTAAACAATTCTCCCATTATACAGTTTGAATTACCTTACCATTTTTCCTTAATAAGTAGGCACACATCCCTCCCTCTTTATCAATCTTTGAATATTCTCTTCTCTCTTCTCCACACAAATAAAATACAATTAAAAAATATGCAAATTACATATACCATTCTCTTTCCACTATCCCTTAAACTGGTAGTGTCTTTCCAGTTTTCATCGAAATTTCTTGAAGAGACAGTTATTTTCCTAATCTCTACATCCTCACTTTCCTCTCCATCGGCAATAAATAATTATATAATACATTCCCTTTTATTTTTAAGTTATCACTTTGCTTATGTGTAGGAAGTAACATTTTCTAACTCATTTAATAACTTTAAAATATGAGTTGCTTTGGTTAACAGAATGAAATAAAGATTTGTTGTGTGTTGTAGCAAAATATTTAAGTCCTGTAGCACCACGTGGGGTTCCATTCTTTTGCTTGTCGATGCTACCAGAACTGCAGATCAAGATAAAGGATGATCTTTCATCAAGAAACTCATAAAGCAGAACCACAGCTGATTATAGTCAACATGTAAAAAAAACAAAACAAAACAAAAAAAAATAAAACTTCGTACTTACCAGCAATTGAAGTTTTGGTGTTTTACCACAGTATAATGTGTTAAAAGTGGTAGCATACAAAATGTACAGGAATGTTTAGAATTTTGAAAGATGGAGAAATATTATGCAATGGATAATCACTTAACATTATCAAAAGCAATAATGTGGGTTGGCTCTCCAAATTGATTTGTTAGTATTTTGTTAAGGATTCTTACATCTGTCAATATCTTCAAAAATATTAGTCTATTACATTCTTTTTTGTTGTGTTCTTGTCTTCTTTTAATATTAAGATGATAGTGGCACTGTAAAATGAGTTTGGGAGAGCTTCTTTCATTTGAATCTTTCGAAATAGTTTGAGAGGATTGGTGTTAATTCTTCTTTAAAAGTTTTGTATGAGCTTGCTGATGGCATGGTAGTAAAGGTGGCTGGATCCCATGTAGCCCACTGTCCAGTTTGATCTTGGACTTTTTGGCTTGAAAAACACGCTGGACATGTGTTCATGCATGCCCCAAATCCCAAGAGGAGAATGGAGATTGCAGTGTTTTCATCCCTCTGGATGATGTTTTCTCCTCTCTCTCTCTTTCTCTCTCTTGTGAAGCCATTGGGACTTGTCTTTCCTTGATTGGGAGTCTATTTATTCCTGATTCAATTTTACTGCATGTTATTGGTCTATTCTATTTCAGGCTTTTTGTTTCTCCCCAGATGAATCTAGGCAAATTCACACCATGAAAGTCAATCGCATCATGTCCTTGTTTAATGTATACCAAATACCTGCACTCTATGGCAGAAATTAAAAGATTCAAAGACACAGAAGTAGAGAAAAATCTACATAGATACTAGAGACTACATGGGAGATGAGGATTTGAAATAGTGACTTGGGGAAAAAAACATTAACAGACATAAGAATGCATGTAAACATGAAAAATAAAGTATATAATAGTGGACAATGAAAAAGTAAAAGAAATAATATTTCCAATCATACCTACACATATATAAATAAAATAGAACAAAAATTAAAGGTGTACAACATAACACAATGTTCTCTGTTGAAGATGATGAATATCATTATGTCCTTGATTTATCACACACTGCATGCATGTTTTGAAAACCCATATCGTTTCCCACAAAAATGTACAGAAATTAAATGTGAATAGGAAATTAAGAAATAAAATAATAATAATGTGGAGTCAAGTTATTCATCAAGTACACATGTGTATTTAATGTGATTAGGTGAGATAGGTTGCATTTAACATGGTACTACAACACAGAAATGAGTTGAGAAAATTATTTATAGATAGTAAAAGAAAGGAAACAAAAACATGATATCTTCTGGTACGTTTGAGGCCAAGAGACGTAATTGTTACTCATAACCACAGTGAAATATGAAAACCTAGTGTCAAAAATTGCTAATCACTCAACTTTGTGGAAGAGATCATATCTGGGTAAGGTCTTTCGTTAAGTTACTAATTTGATTTGCTTGGCTTTCAGCAAGTCTTTTTAATTTTTTAAAAGGTTTTTGCCATAGAGTGCATGCACTTGCTGGAGAGAGGCACAGAGAGAGACAGCAACAAAGAAAATGAAAAATCACCCCCAGAGGGTATGACCATACCACAATCTCTTCTCTTTCATTCTCCTCCTGAGATTTGGTGCATGCATGCACATGTGTCTGGTATGAGTTTAGAGCCACCAAGTCTAGGGCTTACACTATGGTCGTCCATGTGGGAGTTCAGAGCCTTAATCATTCAAATAAAAATAATGTATTTGAGAAAAAAATCTATTGGATATTAACACATGAAACAAAATCTAACTGTTGTGAGTTGAATTATTTCTCCCAAAATAATATGTTGAATCCGAGTTTGCAATATCTCAGAATGTGAATTTATTTGAGGATGGTTTCATTACAAGTACTATTAATTAAGATGAAGTCGTACTTGAGTAGGGTGGGTCCTTAATCCAATATGACTGGTGTTCTCTTGAGAACTAAGTTTCTAGGAGACACAGATAACCTCAGCAAGATGACCACATGAATGGGAAGATCAGGCAGAGACTAAAATTAGGCTGCCACAAGTCAAGGAACACCAGGGGCTAGAAGCAGCAAAGGCGAATTCTCCCTTAGAGCCTTTGGTGAAAGCATGACACTGTCCATACCTTGATTTTGGATTTCTATACCGTAGAACGATGAGAGAATGCACGTATGTTGATTTTAACCACTCGGTTTGTGGTCATTGTTTTAGTACCCCTAATAAATTGATACTAGCAAAAGCTGACTAAAACTTTGCCCTTAATATCTCTCCCAAACTTCTCTTTCAAATTTTAGAAATAAAGAGAAAACAACCTGTTCTATAAATACAAGGAACTTCAAATTAAATAAATGTTCTAAGCCAAACTTACCATATTTCCTTTAAAAGACTCCAATTACCTGTATATGACTTGTCTCTTATTGGTGGTAATATCATTCAGTTATCATGCCAACCAGGAATCTAAAATTAATTCTCCACTTCTCTCCCATTTTTTCTTTCACATATAATAAACTTTTTATATTAGCTCTTAAAATTGTCTTAAATTCATCACTTCACATTCTACTATAGTTCCTGAGCTTATCCTCTCACACATGGGCCGTTAACTTGATATATTAGCTCATTCCACTCTTTTCTCTGAGCCATCATTACCACACTCTACTCCTCAGAGAGTTTGTTCTCATTTTCTTTTAAAGTCTCCTCTTCTGTTGCTTGTCACATTAAGTTCAGTAATCTCTAGATTTTTTTTCTCTCACCCCTATTATTTTATGACCACACATCTGATTACTGGATGATTTTACCTACTTCCACAGTAATCATCATATTTTGTACTCTTATTACTTGCTGTCTTATACTTGGGAACCAGATTTACTCAGATAACAAAGACTCCTTTTCTATCCAAACTTGCTATACAAAGTCTCACTATTTAATCTCTCCCAAGAGAAACTCAGGAGCTGTGATTCAGGTAGCTATAGTAACTTGAAAACGTTTAGGTGCAAACCTCAGTTTCAGCTGTGTATATGATCTCCACTTGAATGGCTACAGGTACCTTTAATTCCTTATGTAGTAGATTCTCCTTTCCACCGACAAGTTCATCTCATCTGCTGTTTGAAACTATCTAATAGAATCAGTCTCAGCCTACTTCTTGGTTTGTTTTGAAATAAGTCTAGTTGCTGAAACATGACAATTTGTTGTGTATTAGGTGCTTTGATGCTCACTCTATTCTCTGCCTCTACGTGGTTCACTGCTGACAGAAACAGCCCCTCACCCACCACATCAGATTCCATCAGTGACTGATTTATCTCTATCGGCTATTGTTATTGTTCCACATGTGGCATGAGCCACAATTCCTTGGCGAGGATCTTGTCTCTTTCTCTTGTTTCAATTTGTCCTCCATCCTGTCACTATAAATTATTTCTTTGACCTTAGCCTCAGAATGTATTCTTATAAATATACTTAGCAACAGAGCTACGCTGCTGTAATCTTCTAATGTGGAATATTATTCCCAACTGTACTACCAACCACCTTATGAAATAGTAATAACTGTGGAAACTGTGGAAAACGATTTAACCATTCTGGTCCTTATTCCTTTGTCTCTAAAATTGGGAGGAAAAAAGAGCACCTACTTCATACATTGTTGGGAATTTTAAATAACATATGACATGAAAGACCTTATAACAGCACTGAGACCTAATGGTTATTTATACAATTATTATTGCCATATTATCGTCATAATATGTTTAAGTGAAAGTATGTTATCATGATTATATAAGTTGGTAAACATAATTTATTTAATGTTTATGTTTTATTTCTCATTTTGCATATGGTCTCCATCTCTAAAGTAAAGTAACTGGAGAAGGCCTATTGTTTCCCCCAAATTGTAGCTAACTCCAAAATGTATTTGTCGTGCATGTGAATGAGGAAAGTGTTCTAAGACCCACTCACCACCTGGCTCTATCTTTTTCTTTCCAAAATACATTTTTTTAATAATTTAGATAGTTGTTATTTTGGGTTTTGTTTATTTGGCTCTTAGGCCAAATGACTGAGGAATGAGAAAAAATGAAAAAAAAAAGTAACAATAAACACTTCAGCATATGTCCATAAAATTTTAAATAAACAACTTATGATTCTATTTATGCTACTAGAAAGTCAAGTTCCTATGAAATTATGTGATAATATCCAAGCTCAACTATGCTACACAATAATCTAAGCCTTTAGCAATCACAGATAGAATTAGTGAATGTGAATATGGAGTATCATTACTTATACCATGTATTTATTACAAGCCACACAAAAATGCTTTATATAATATGTTATGCTTCCATTATACAGATAAAATATTGGGTTTGAGAAAAGTTATGCAAATTATCCAGGGAGACAATGATTAGAAGTGACATAGCAAGGATTTAAACTTATATCCATAGTTTATACTTCTTCAGTGAATTACAAATTTAACTAACAGGTATTATCAGGTAATCATTTATAATTTAGTAAATAAATAAGTCACAAGTTAAAAGACTCAAGACACAGTGCATAAACTCAAGCGAGGCATGCATAAACTGACTTACCGAAAACTCTTGAAACTCTGTATGTGAGGTAAAGAAAGCTCGGTTTATGATAATTAATGTTCACTGTACCATTTATTATTACGATTATTATTGCCATCAATCTAATTGTATCTTTTTTAATCTTTATGATCAAGCATTTGTGGCAAAAAATTATATTTCTGGTCTTCAAAAACCGTGTATTTTAGTATAAATGCTCTGATGTAGTTCACTCTCACATCAGCTCTGTGTAGTCATGTGGTTTGGTATGAACGATGTGGCATTGCCAAGCATAATACAGACTTGATAACTTCCTGCACATTTGGGTTTGTGCACCAAATTCTCTTTTCAATGATTATGTATAAATGTCAGCAATTCTAATGGAGAAGCTACATGGAGAGAAGAGATGATCAGAAGGACCCCAGATGTTTCAGTTATACCAGATAAAGGTCCAAACACATGAAGAAAGAGCCCAACCTAAACATTCCAGTCCTGCTAGACACTGGAGGGAACAGAAGAATGTTTATCTGTATTCAGCCCCTGTTGGTATATCATGGGGGGAATCGCTCTTAGTTTTAGAAATGTTCTCCTGCAGCTACAGAAAACTGAACCAGCAATGTAATTATTATTGCTTTATAAGCAAATAGTTGTTTATGCAGTCTACATGTATTATCATGTTTTGGCTTATCTTTTCGTTTCTTTTTTGAGGTTTTTGTAATGGAGTATATGTACTCACCAGAGAGAGAGAGAGAGACAGAGACAGTGAGAGGGAAATTGAGAGATCACCCCAAGGAGGAATGGCCATCCCACCCACAATCCCTTCTCTTCCTGAGATCTTGGGCACACTTACATATGTGCCTGTTGTAATATTCAAGCCACTGGGTCTGGTACTCGTACCACATTTTGCCATATGGGAGTCCAGCAATGTAACCATTACAACATCTTCTGGCCCCTTGACTCATCTTTTAAAAATTGTTACTCTTTTTTTTTTTTCTTTTCATATCTTTGGTAAATAATTTATTTATTTATTTATTTCCATTTGCTATTATTATTGTTTAACTTGACCAGAAAGAGAAGAGAGACAAAGAAAGGGAAAGGGAGAAAACAAGCCCCCAGGTTGGGGACTCAAACCGTGGTCAGTCATGTGGTAGTTTAGCACTTTTACCACCATGCCGCCTGCCAGACCATACAGTTTTTTATAATAGGATTTATTTCTCCTCGATGAAATAAATCTATTTAAAGTTCCTCTTAAATATTAAATTAACATCCCCGATTCTGTTTGTGTGAAATTATTTATTTTGTGCCCCCTTTGAATGATAGTTTATGCTGATCATTATTTAGCTTCAGCACTTTGAAGATGGTCTTTTACTCTGTGATTTAATTACGGTTGCTGTTAAAAGTTAAATACACTATGGAATACTACTCAGTCATGAAAAACAAACAAACAAAACAAGACCTTGACATCTGATAGAAAGTGGATGTATGTGGAAGATTTACTGTTAAGTGAAGCAAGCCAGACTTTGAAGAGAGATATTGTATGTCTCCACTTAATATATACTGACTACTTGCACTCTGTGTCTAAAACTGAAAGATTAGAGGATATAGAAACATGGACAACGGTACGGACACTGATGACGGTGTGAAAAGAGGGTGGGTGATAGGGAGAGTGAGAGTAATGGAATCTAGAAGAAAAATAAAGAGGCAAGACATTTGAGGGATACAGAAATAGAGGACTATCTATTGATAAATTGTATGATATCTTCAACTGGACTGGTGGAAAGTATGTTCATGCTAGATAAAGTTATTTTACAAGCTATAGTGATGTACAGTGATTGGATATATAAAATAAATTAATAATAATACAAAAGGTAAATTGTCATTCTTTTTAGGTTATCTTCTTTTTCTCACTAGCTGTTTTTAAGATATCACTTATTCTATATTTTTGTTTCACTTTCATCTGACTGTGTGTGTGTGTGTATATATATATATTGCTTGGTATTGTTTTCCTTTATTTTGTATCTGTGTAATCACATGTACATCATTTCTGGATAAATTTGCAAATATAATGCACTCAAATTTTGCTTCTCATTAATACACTTCTCATTTTTTTAAATGTCATCTTATGGTAGAAATTATAATTGCATTCTATATTTTTAAAACCCATGTTTCATGTTCCAACTCTTTTGTTTCTATTGTACAAAACATTTTCTGATTTCAGTTCCACTTACTATTCATGAATTCTTAGTTCTGTGTCTTTAGCTATGAATATTCTTAGATAAACCACTCACTACATTTATTATATGCATATACTATGAATGTTTATATTATAAATATATATACATACATATGTACATTTTCCTTTAAACAATCTCTTTATATTTCATCATATACTCAGTGTCATATTTGATCGTTATGTCTATAATATGTTTTTAACTTATGTGTTTATATATTTTAAATCTCAATATTCAACATTGTTTGAAGGGAAACTTCAGGCAATTCAATTTAACAGAGTTTAATTTAGCAAAAATGATTCAAATCCAGCAGCCTGAAGTATGGCTTCCAAGGAACTCTGGATAGTTTTGTGGTGGGGTGACACGTATGTGCAAGAAAGGAAAAGTGACTTGCAAAAAAAAAGAAGTGAAGGAATGGGTTAGAGAAATAATTTGATGGATCACAGCTTGATTTTGCCTGTAATAACACATTTGAAAGGTGGGCTGTCTGTGATTGACTGATGTGTGACTGCTGTGATTGGCTATAACTTAGAAACTTGCTAAGGAAGTGGACTTCCAAGTGAGATTGTGGTTTGTTTATAAGACTTCAGGTATCTGTGGGACCAGCAGTTAGTGTAATGGCTATGTCACTGGACTCCCACGTAGTCGACCACAGTTCGAGTCCCGGACCCGGTGGCTTAAACTCACGCCGGGCGCGTGTGCGTGCGTGCCCGAGATCCCGAGAGGAGAATGGAGGAGAAGGGATTGCGGCGTGGCCATCCCCCCTGGGGGGGTAATTTCTCTCTTTCTATCTCTCTGTCTCTCTCTGTCTGTCTGGTGAGTGCTCGCGCCCTATAGCAAAAACCTCTTAAAAAAAAAAAAAAAAAAAAAGACTTCAGGTATCTGAGTACAGAGGCTGTCTCAGGCCAATATAGTTTAGCTTAACAATGTTCAGTATTTTAAAAGTTTAATAGTTTACTTTGGTATAAATTCAGTGCAAATTCTAAATCTTTTCATTTTAAATTTGATGGATTTTCACTACTGGTAGTTTGTTAAAGCAAATTTTCTTTTTTTTTTTTTTGGAGGGGTTTTTGCTATAGGGTGCGCTTGCCAGACAGACAGAAAGAGACATAGAGACAGAAAGCAAGAAATCACCCCCCAGGGGGGATGGTCACGCTGCAATCCCTTCTCCTCCATTCTCCTCTCCGGATCTTGGGCACGCACGCACATGCGCCTGGCGTGAGTTTTAAGCCACTGGGTCCGGGACGCGAATCATGGTCGACTATGTGGGAGTCCAGCGACATAGCTATTACGCTAACTGCTGGTTCCCAAGCAAATTTTCTTGATGTTTGACTTTATGCTAATTAGTGGCTAATTTCTGGGCAAATTAATGAGCTTGAGTTGAATATGGGTTTCTTCAAAAAATAGTTGTTTGTTTATACCAGGAAGTTTCCATATAACAATTGCTTCTATTTAACTTTTAAGCTTTGGATTTTTCAAACCAAATGAGGAAGATGGGCTCTCAAAGCTGTATCTATTTATCATGGAAGATGTTTTCACCTGCCAAGAGTCATGGCTAAAGCCTTGGAAGCTGTTTATGGTCTGTTCCTTTGCTTTGAGTTTTCTGCGGTATTCTCAGGTTCTTTCCCACATCCAGCGAAGGCACAAGATCTTTTCTATTATTCTTGTCACAGATGGAAAAATTCAGGTTTCTATTTTTTGGTATGGCAAAGAGCAAACAAGGCCTGTATTTTTATCTTGTTTTGTTTTGTTTATTTTCTGTCTTCATTTTCTGATCATTATGATATCCTGCTACCACTGTTTTGAAGTTTTCAGATTTCAGTTCCCTTTTGTTTTAGTTTTGTTTATTTTACAGGCCCTGATACGGCATTAAAATTACATTTGATGAAATATATACAGTATATAGGTGTTTTATATCAGGATGTTTTACAAATAAATATGATAGATCATACTGTCTGAAATACTATCTTTTAATTTTTTTCTATTACTACATGTTATGATTATCACACTTGGTAAATGTTACATTCATATATTTAGTAGTCTAGCCATCATTTCTATTCTTTAGAACTCTTAGGTTACTTGTTAGGCTCTTAAACAATTTATCAGAATTAAAGTATTAATAGTTTACTTTGGTATAAAGACATTTGGAAACTCAGGCATAGTTTTTTTTCCATAATAAACACTTTTGAAGACCCCCCTAGATTGTGTGTGTATATTCATACATATATTTATTCTCATATAGGAGGGCTTAGAATTAAAAAAAACTACATTATATATATTTTATATAATTATATTTATATGTATATATGCATATATACATACATACATACATACATACATACAAGGGGTCTTTAAAAGTTTATGGAAAAATGCATACCATGGGAGAAAAATTGGAGCAAAACCATAAAAATTATCTCCCATACTTGCTTTAAAATTTTTGAATTTTTCACTTTCACAGAAAAATGTAATATCCTTCCCAAACTTTCTGTATAGTGCAAAGTTCATATGGTTTTTCAAACGTTTGAAATCATGTATTGGTCTAGAAGCAATAAATTATGGGCCACGGACCAAATTCAGCCCTCTATTTGTTTGCATATAATCCAGTAGCTAAAAATGGCTTTTGCCTTTCATGTGGTTGAGAAAACTTGAAAGGTAATGAATAAATGAGCAGAAGGTGGCATAGTGGTTAATATGCTGGATTCCCATGTGGGCAACTGCAGTTCTAGTCTTGGATACAGTGTCTTGAAACTCACATCAAAATCCCAAGAGGAAAATGAAAACAAAGGGATACCAGTTTGGGGAGGAAGGAGATTTCTTGCTTTCTGTTTCTCTCTCTCTCTGTGTCTCTCTTGCAAGTACACACATACTATAGCAAAATAAACTCTTAAAAAATTTAAAAAACACTAACATGGGAAGGTTAAATGTACATTCTTTCTCTATGAAAGTTGAAGAACATAGTACCCTAAAAAAATAAAAATAAAAAAAAACAAAAAAAAATAGGGCAAACAAGTCAAAAAGAAAAAGAAAGAAACAATGATGCATTTTACATGAACTTCTAAAAAGTACCTCATATATGGGATCAGCAGATGGTGTAATGGTTCCACTGCTGAACTCCCACGTAGTCCACTGCAGTTTCAGTCCCGGACCTAGAGGCTCAAAACTCACACTGGACTCATGTGTGTGCGTGCCCAAGATCCTGAGAGGAGAATGGAGAAGAGATTGCTGATGATAATCCCCAGGGGAGTGATTTCTCACTTTCTGCCTGTCTTTCTCTGTGTCTCCAGCAATTGTATATACTCTTTAGCAAAAAACAAAAATCTCAAATATATAAGAAATTATATATTATGTATATAATAATATATTATATATTGTATATATATAAGCACAAACATTCTTGTAAGAAATTATGACATAATATCAGTGTCATACATGGTATTAGCATTAAAAAGTATTGAAAATTGTTATGGATACTGGAGACAATGTAGGAATTGGATGAGATAAGGGAAGGAGTACAAAGAAAGAAATTAAGGAGAAAAATAGAGAGGAAAGACATTTATGGGATGGAGAAATGGATTATTATCTGTTGATGATAACATGTTTTGTATCCTCAACTGGACTGTTGTGGAGTGTATTCATGTTGGATAAATTCAATTTATAAGCTAAGTGATGTATAGTGATTAAATGTATAAAGTAAATAAAAATATATTTAATAAATAGTTAAAAAGCAAGGAATACACTATAGAAATTCCAAATTCTAGGATCAATTCTTGAGGAAAAAAAAGAAATGATCCCTTGGGCCATTCTTGTAGCTTCGTTTGTGGTTAAGAAAACAGATCCCATATGGCAGACCAGTTTGAATCCCAGCCCTATTGACTTCAAAATATCCTGGTTGCATGTATGTGTTCTAAATCACAACTGAATAAAGAAATGAAAAAGAGATTTTGGCATTACCATACACCCCTGGAAGATGCTGGCAAGTTCTCTCTCCTCCCCCCTCTCCCTTTCTGGAAAAAAAAAAAAAAATCTCATTTCTATTGGCATTTCTACAGATGTTTTATTAGTTCGGTTATAAAGTAAATATTATAAACTAGGTTTCTTATACCACAGATATTTGTTTTCTCACAGTTCTGCACGTTTGGAGTCCAAGATCAAGGTGCCACCACAACTCAGTTTTGGCGAGAGTTCTCTTTCAGTTTCACAGATGATCACCACCTCATAGTGTTCTCACATGATCTTTCCTCAGTGTGTACAGGCAATGAAAGAGAGAGAGAAAGAGACAGTCAAGGAGAGAGAGAATACACTCTGGTCTTTTCTTTTATAAAGTCCCTAATTCCATCAGGATTAATAAGCATCAACCTAAAGACTACATTTAAACCTAATTATTCCAAAAGGTCTCATCTCAAATATCATCACATTAGTGGTTAAAGTTTAGCATATGACTTTTAGGGGATGACAGTTCAGTCCAGGGCAGAAATAAATACAAAAACATTTTTGTAGGTATAGTTCTAAAGCAAAACCTCACATAATTATTCAGAAAAAATATTAAATGCATGCTACCAATAACTATAGAGGTTTGAAAGTTTAAAATACTAAAGAAATATAAGAGAATAATAAAAATCTAGATATACATATGTTAAAGTGATTTAAGGGATAAAGTAAGGCAAGAAATGGCCAATAAGGAGAAAAATTAACTATTAAAAACAAAGACATAGTTTAAATTCTAAAAAACAAATGTTTTAAATTTGCAAATATAGCCTTCAAAATTAACAAGTCAAATGATGTATCACACATCAGACTATATGCATCTGAAGCAAACATTAATAAACTGTAATATAAGTTTGAGAGAACTACCAAAAACATGGTAAAGAGAGAATAAAACATAGTTATCATGATTATAAACACTGGATCTTACACAAATTGATGGTATCTTTATTTTGCACCCAATTTTTTTTTTTTTTGAGAGAGATTTTTGCTGTAGAGTGCATGCTCTCGCTGGAGAGACAGAAAAACAGAAAGAAAGAAATCATCCCCTAGCGGGGATGGCCAGGCTGTAGTCCTTTCTCCTCTATTCTCCTCTCAGAATTTGGGGAACATAAAAACACAGGCTTGGTGTGAGTTTCAAGTCTCTGGTTCCAGGACTCTATTCACAGTCAGCCATGTGGGAGTCCAGCAATATAACCCTCATGCCATCTGCTGTTCCCCCAAAATACTTTCTTTAAGTAGATTGACGATATTGATGATAGAAATATCTATCTCTTTCACATTTATTAATTAAGCATGATACTACCACCCAGTGAAATAAAAAGTGATCTATAAATATGTATCTGATACAAATAAATAGAAGGAAATAAATGGGGGCCAGCAAGAGATGCAGTCGTTAAGGAACTAGACTCCTACATGGTTGACCACTGTTTGAGTCCCAGACCCAGTGGCTTGGAATTCATACTGGGTGCACGTGTGTGCATGCCTCAAATCTCCAGAGAATAGAGAAGGGATTGCAGTGTGGCCATCCACCCTGGCAATGGGTTCTCACTTTCTCTCTGTCTATTTCTGTGTCTCTAGTGAGTTCACCTGCCCTATAGCAAAAAAAAAAAAAAAAAAAAAAAAAAAAAAACTCTCTTGCAAAATAAAAAAAAAAGAAGAAATGTTCTTCATTATATTATTAAACCACCATATACATTTATAAGGTATAGTGATATTATATAGTGGCCACATGGCAAGAACCATAACAGAATTGATTCAAGTGAGAACTTTAATGCATTATAAAACTAATGATAAATATGTTGATGAGCAAAAGACTACTTATATGGTCTCATTTATACATATATGTATATATAGCAATTGAAAGGAAAAATATAAATAATGTATCATATCAACTGATATAATGCCCTGAGAATACAACACTTCTTTGACATTCCTACTAAAAATGCTTAGCATAAATTTAATCATGCAGAAACATCAGAGCAACACACATTAAAAGACATTGTACCAAATAATTGCTCTGTGCTCTTCAAAAATATCAATGTCATTAAGAAAATGAAAACTGAGAAACTTGTTCTTAAGGAGACAGAAGAAATGCACTGTGATGCAATATTTCTTTTGTTCTTAATAAAAATATATGGGGACCAGCAGTTAGCATAATGGCTATGTCTCTGGACTCCCATGTAGTTGACTACGGTTCGCGTCCCAGACCGGGTGGCTTAAAATTCACACTGGGCGTGTGTGCGTGCGTGCCCAAGATCCCAAGAGGAGAATGGAGAAAAAGGGATTGCAGCGTGACCATCCCCCCTGGGGGGGTGAGTTCTCGCTTTCTGTCTCTCTGTCTGTCTGACGAGCGCATGTTCCCTATAGCAAAATCCTCCACAAAATAAATAAATAAATAAATAAATAAATAAATAAATAAATAAATAAAAATATATGAACCCGAAAAGAGCTATAGATAAGATATTATTTTAATAATTGGCAATATTAAAAATATTTTTGCTTTGGGAAATGCACAGTGAGGTATTTAGAGGTAAACTGAAGCAATGGTTCATAATAACTGTCAAACAATTAAAAATTTGTAGAAAAATATAATGTATGGTGAAAGGGGAACTCTCTTACACTGCTGGTGGGAATATAAATTGGTCCAGCCACTGTGGAGAACAATTTGGAGATTCCTCAAAAATCTACAGAAGAACTACCACATGATCCAGCAGTCTTTCTCCTTGGTATCTACCCAAAGTATAGAAGAATCCTTAGTCTGAAAAGTGCTTGCACATCAATGTTTATTGTGGCATTATTCACAATTGCTGAGACGTGGAACCAACCCAAATGCCCACAAACAGATGAATGGATTGAAAAATGGTGGCACATATACTCTATTGAATACTATTCAGCCATAAAAAACAAGACCCTGGCTTTTGACAGAAAGTGGATGAATATGGAAGATTTACTGCTGAGTGAAGCAAGCCAGTCTATGGAGGAGAGACATTGTATGTCCCCACTGAATATATACCAAGTGTCTACACTCTTGAAACCAATTGACTAAAGGATATAGAAACACAGTAAATGGTTGGAATATCAGATATAGTGTTTGTGAAGGAGTATGAGGAAGGACATTTAGATTAAAAATAGAGGGGCAAAACAATAATGAGACAAAGAAATGTAATATTATTTGTTGAAGATAATTTTAATAGTATTATCAACTGGATTATGGAGAAATGTAAAAATGTTTGAATATTCACTTTGTAAGCTAAATAATGTGATTGAATGAATAAAAGAACAAAAAATTTAAAAAAATTAAATAAGTAAAAGAAAGATATAATTGTAAAGCAAGCATGATAAAAGTTTGATACTTGGATGAGCTAAGTAAAATGGAAGTTAGAATTCTATCTTTGTCTGATATTATGTGAAAATTAAAATTTTAAAGGGACATAAGGTTTTTTTTTTTTATTTTAATCTTATAGGTTACCCTTTCTCCTTTTTTAATTTTAGACTCCTAAATAAAGCAAACAGCATTTACAAAAATTAAAACCTGTCCTTAAAACTTCCGTATCTAGACAATGAAGATCACCAAAGGTAGTTGAACTTGTAGGCTACCCACTTGCAAGAAAGTGGCTAGTGAAAAGAAATTCTGATTTACATGCCTTTTCCCTTTAGCACATCTTTCACTGATTTTTGTCACTTGGCAAGAAAGAAGTTACATGAAAAACAAGTCTCTTTAGTGGTTTTCCTTTCAGAATCTTGATAAGAGAGTTAGTTGATACCAACAGCCAAAATCAGGTTCAGGGATTATCCTGGGATAATCTTTCTCAATTTATCTGTTGCTATCTATGAAACCACCATTTATCTATCACTCCAAATGGAGTTATTTTTTCACTTAAATTTCCCCTTCATCTAAAAATATTTAATTAGTATCTAAGTCTCTTTGTTTGTTTTCTTTAAAATGTCCATTATTTTATATGTATTATTGACTATATAACTTTCTCTTTAAAAACGTTTTAATCTCTCCCTTTACTTTTCAGTCACTTCAATTACAAACATTTTCATGCATATAATTATCTGAAATCTGAGTTGATTGATTAATTATATTCTGTGTTATATGACAGACTCCTTTTTTTATTTCTTTCCTCTTAGTGTTTATATACTTGATTTTAAAATATTTTTCATAAGACCTGAGGCCTCTTTTCCTTTACCTTTTTATACCCAAGTTATCAAAATATGTAGCAAATAATCACAAATTAGATGCTCAAATATTTTTAAAATATAGAGTATCTTTTTTTTTTTTTTTAAGAGGTTTTTGCTATAGGGTTTGTGTGCTTGCCAGAAAGACAGAGAGACACAGAGACAGAAAGCGAGAAATCACACCCTACGGGGGGATGGCCACTCTTCAATACTTTCTCCTCCATTCTCCTCTCATGACCTTGGGGCATGCATGCACATGCACCTGGCGTGAGTTTAAGCCACCGGGTCCGGGATTCGAACTTTGTTCGACTGCATGGGAGTCCAGCGACGACGTAGCTGTTACATCAACTGCTGGTCCCTAGAGTATCATTTTTTATACTAGCCAATATTTGTGTGCTTGGCATATGTAACACAATTCTTGAACATTGGCTTGCAGAAGAAATAGATACTACTCAATATCTACATAACAAGACAATTTTAGACTTTGTAACATGCTATGAAGGAAATCAAACACTATAATTAATTAAACAGTGATTGATGTCTGTGACAAGCAAGAGAATATTGACTTAAATTAACCACTTCTGAAAAGCTTCAGCCTAAGAAAATGACATTTGAACTGAGACATGGATGACTAGGAAAATCAGCTGTGAGATCTTATCACCTGATTTCACGCAGTCATGAACATGTGCTTATGAGCAATGTGAGAAATATTTTGTGTAGTAAAAGAGAAAGAAAGAAACTATGACTGCAACTTAATGAATGTGGGATAAGGTAAGTTGAGACACATAGGCAGGAGGATTTTAAAAGCAATGGGAATAAATGAGTGTTTCAATCTTGGGAGCATTATAGACCCACTTTTACTTTTTAATCACTCCATATCCTTTATGAAAATACTTATGGTCAGGGAAAATGTTGGTATGAGAGATATATTTAGATAGTCACAGTGATTCCAATTAATGGTAGTGGCATGATCTGAGTTCACAGTAGAGCAGATTCAGTGTGGAATATTAAGAAGACTAATTTGATTGAGACATTGTGAAATGACACCCAAGTTTTTAACTTTAGCAGGCACATGATATAAAAGACTGAAGGAGCTATACTAGTTATGTAATGTATCTCTATTTGGAAGATCAAGGCTATTGCAACAGTCATGCTAACTTTGAACTGTCTGTGGACATTGCCAAATAAACATGTCCTGTGGTTTTGAGGCATAATGAAAACATCAAGGCTGAAAATGTTAACTCAGGAGGCACTGACAAATAAACAGTATTTTTAGTAATCTTTCACTTTCTTGGAATAAATAATTGAATATCAAAAATATTTTTTGAGAGGTTTTGCTATAGGGCGCGTGCGCTTGCCAGACAGACAGAGAGAGACAGAGAGACGAAAGCGAGAAATCACCCTCCCAGGGGGGATGGCTACGCCACAATCCCTTCTCCTCCATTCTCCTCTCAGGATCTTGGGCATGCATGCACACGCGCCCGGCGTGAGTTTAAGCCACCAGGTCCGGGACGCGAACCGTGGTTGACTACATGGGAGTCCAGCAACATAGCCATTATGCTAACTGCTGGTCCCAGTACCAAAAATATTTTATTGGGACCAGCAGATGGCGTAATGGTTATGTTGCTGGACACCTACATGGGAGACCATGGTTCAAGTCCTGGTTCTGGCAGCTTAAAGCTCACACCTAGTGCATGGATATACATGCCCAAAATCTAAAGGGGAGAATGAAGAAGAAGGGATTGCAGTGTAGCTGTCCCTCTGGGGGGGGTGGGGGTGATTTCTTAATTTCTGTCTCTCTGTCTCTCTGCATCTCTCCAGTAACGGCACACACCCTATAGCAAAATATCTCTCTTACAAAAGGAAAACAAAACAAACAAAGGAAAACAAAACACAGGATCAAGTGTATGTGCGTGACCAAGATCCAGAGAGGAGAATGGAGGAGAAGGAATTGTGGCGTGGCCATCCCCACTAAGGAGTTATGTTTCACTTTCTTTCTCTGTGTCTCTTTGCCTCTCTGGTGAGTACATGCACCCTATAACAAGAATCTCTCTTAAAAAAATGTGTGTGTATATATATATATATATATGTATATTATTTATTATAAATATAGATTGATCCTAATGTATGTTTGCATTTATTATTGGTTATAATTTAGAAAGTGAAATATAGTAAAAAAATGCTATTTAAAAATTAAACATTTTTATAAGGCAATTACTATTATTTTCAAACTAGTATTTTGATTGTAAAAGTTATTTCTCCAATAATGTATTTAAAAAAAAAAAAAAAGACTTCTATTTTAAGATTATTCTTGTGTTAATAATGTGCAGTGTGGGGACCAGCAGTTAGCGTAATGGCTATGTCGCTGGGCTCCCACATAGTCGACCGTGGTTCGCGTCCCGGACCCGGTGGCTTAAAACTCACGCCGGGCACGTGTGCATGTGTGCCCCCAAGATCCCGAGAGGAGAACGGAGGAGAAGGGATTGCAGCGTGGCCATCCCCCCTGGGGTGTGATTTCTCTCGTTCTGTCTCTCTGTCTGCCTGGCGAGCGCACGCGCCCTATAGTGAAAACCTCTCCAAAAATAAAACCAAAAACGTGCATTGTGTCTTCATTTCATTTGGAAAATAAATATGTTTATATTTGGAAAATAAATATTTTTCCAAATAAATAATTTCTCTAATTTGAGATTTTTTATTAAATTACCAATATAAATAAAGATGATTCACAGATAAGGAAACCATTATTTCTCTGTTAACTTTTTGTTCAGATCTTTTACAAGACACAAATCAAAGCCAGAATTTAGAGACTATTCTACAAGTATTTTCTCTGAAGTCCCATTGGCTGAATTGTGGCTGGTAATGGTCTGTAAAAGGAAAGACAATTTGCCCCTTGATGGAGATTACTGTACCAAATGTAGCAAAGAGCTTTAGAAAATGTGACACGCTTTCTATTCAACAGTGAAAGAGTCGATTAGTTTCCTAGTTTTTCTTTTTGTACAATGGAAATAGGTCTTGCTTGTTAATTCTCTTAAATCTCTCACATCAGTTTTTTTTTTATATTTTGCTTATTTCTAAACTTACAGAGTTGTATTTAAGACAATATGTTTACTTCTATGTTTTAAAATTTAAGTTATTGATAGATAACTACATTTTTAAAATTAGGTGAGCATTAAATGCTTGAGACTAAACTGGTTATAATCATAAATGAATGCTTTTGTAAGAAAATGCATAGTTTCTTCAGCTTTACTTAACTTCTCAATGTTAATTTGTAGTAATTTATTTCCCAGACTGACATTTCTTAAAAATTAGCTGATCATGCCATCCATAGTGTTAAGTATCAATAGAGATATAGTTTTAATTTTAAATGTACTTTATCATAGAAAAAGCAAATATATAAGTATGTGTAAATACGATGTGTGTTTATAAACTTGAATCAACAGATAGCTCATAAAATTAAAACATGTTTTCCATCTTTCTGCATAATTTTAATATATCCATTTTATAGCTATATTTGAAATAATTTACTAACTTAATTATAAAAATAAAGGAAAGGATCATTATGTTAGCGATGTCATAACCAAATAAATATTTTGTTTAAGTGAATCCCAGGTGTATATATTATAGTTCTTATGAAATTTTGCTTTATGTATTTTAGTTAAGACACATTACCTTGGTAAATGTAATCTTACAGCAATGTCTCTAAAGATGCTAGTTTAAAAAGATGTATTTAAACAAATAGCCCCTTTCTAAGGTGTCATATTTTGTGTGCTTATAAGTAATGAACTACTTAAGTTAGAAATGGGTAGAATTTTTTTTTATTTAATGTGGTTTCTTATATGTAAAAAAAACTATAGAAGATGAAATGAAAATTTTATCTAATTTAATTGAAGTATACATGTAATATTAATATAGTACTTTAATATAACCTAAAATACATAAAGTTCTTTTATGTAACATAGACTGAAATATTAAGTTCCAACTGTTTACTATTATAGAAACTGCTGATCTTGAAGAGAGACACTAATGCTCCATGGATATTTACAAATCGACAAAAGGTATTATTTCACAAAGTGTTTATTTCATTCATTCAGCAGATATCTCCCGGGTGTCTTTTTAGGTATTGACTGGTTTGGCCACTGAGAAAATAAGAACAAGTAACATTTGATTCCTGTACAAAAGACTGATGACATGTGAACAAATGTTGTACTTCACAGCGAACTATGCATGAAGAGGGCCAGGGGCACAAAACACGTGGGAAAATATCACTCACACAGGAAATATTTCTGTACTAACACTTGAGCCAATTATGAAGAGACACATTTGCTAATCCTAAAGTGACAAAAAGGACACAGCATAAGCAACACATGGGGACAAGAAAAGGTTTACCCTTCAGGGAAAATGAAAACATTTGTCCATGACTGGCATAGAGGGTACGAGGACCAATGACATAAAATGATACAAAGATAAAGTCAAAGTTGAGGTCATAAATGGCTTATGCTATTTTCTCAATTTCTCAGTTTCTAGCTGTAACACCATCATTTTTTGAAATCACTCCTTATTGTCTTTCATTGCTGTATACTTTCAATGAGTTCATCAAAATATAGTTACTCCTACTGTAGTATATTCCCCTCTATGTGTTAACATTTTAGGCTCACTTTGCTAATATCCACACTTTGATAATTAATATATAACCATCGTGGAAAAATGAAATAATGTAAAACCTTTCGTTTTAGTTTTCCTTGAGAATTATTGGATTTAGTTTTCACTAGTTTATGAGTAGTTTTTGTTTGTTTGCTTTTATGGAAATTGAATCCAATTTTTAATCAGAATCTCTAAAATTTGGGTAAATACCAATAGGTAGAGTTGGTAAATTTTCTGATTTATATATTTCTTGTAGTTCTCATAATATCTCTCTCTTCCTCACGCTTCTCCCTTCATGTAGGGGAATACCATTCTAGTAACATGTGCTGGAATCTGGGGACGCAAAGTTTTCTAAATCAACTTTTAGACTACCTACATAGTCTCAACTGCCTTTTTAACATTAATATAGTTCTTTCATTAAAGGATTTCAAAAATGATGGACTAGGAAGTGGTGTGCATTTTTAGGCACTGGATACCACAAGGCTAATGGGGCAGTTCATGTACATGCATGTGCAAAATCCCAAGGAGAGACTGGAGCACAGAAAATTGCTGTGTGGCTGGCAGTTCCCCCTGGGGGATGAGTCTTTGTTCTCTCTCTCTCTGTCTCTCTGTCACTCTGGCGAGTGCATGTGCCCTATAGCAAAAAACAACAACAGAAAAAAAAAAAACAACTTCAAAAATTAGGAAAAATATAGACCTGATTTTCTCCAATTTTAGTTTTCATATTACAACGTTAGCAAATATGCATTTACGTTTTACGTCTGATGAAAAGATATTAAATGTAAGTCTGTGACAGAGGATTATATGCAATTACAAAGATAAATAACATATTATAAAATGTCTGTATCACTGAAAAACGGTTAGTCTGTATTATGGAGTGTATGGAGTGCATTATGCTTCCTCCTCACTAAGACTGAAGTCTTAATCCACAGTACCTCTGAATGTGGTTGCACAAAAATAAATAAATAAATAAATAAATAAATACATAAAAAACCTTTGAGTGGGTAATTAAGCTAAAAAGTAGACATTAGACCTAGTCCTAATCCAATATGATTATTATATTTGTAAGAATAAATTTAAGAGATTGGGATATATAGGAGACCCCAGGAAATTGCAAACACAGGAAAAGGCCATATAGGGACACAATGAGATGGTGGCCATTTGCAAGCCAAGGAGAGAGGCTCCGGAAGAAAGGGATCCTGTTGACACATTGATCATGGACTTCTAGCCCTTGCCACTGTGAGAAAATAAATGTCCTTAACTACCCAGTTTATGGTATGTTTAATGACAGATTGAGTAGATTAATGCAATCTTCCACATATGCAAAGCAGTAGAAATGAAGAAAATAATTCCCCCAAATCAAATAGAAAAATAGGTACACGACATGAAAATACAATTACCAGAAAACACAATTATTCCCTAAACATGCAAAATGAATTGACTTAAACTCATTCAAAGTAAAAATAACATACATAAAAGTTAATCCAAGATGCTCTATGTCATTTGTTCAGATTGGCAAAAATCTCACTGTGATATGATGAAATGCAAGAGCTTCAACCAAGGCCAACTATTCCTATGCAAGCATAAAATTTCCAAATGATGCTTATAAGCCAACTATTAAGCCTGGTAGTTGGTTCTAGCAGCATAAATTATTCTAATATAGCTAGATAGCGTATTACCTTTCCTTAACGTTACCAAAAATGTATAGAGGCCCTGTCATGGTGGCACAGATGTGCTATGCTAGAGGTATATAGAAAGACTCTGAGTTCAAATTCTAGGTTGACCTGAATAGGCTGGCTACACTAGTGATCCATCCTGCTTGGTTAGAAGTTTGGAGGGAATCAGGTGGTGGTGAGGTGCTATTGGAGATGCTCATCTCAGGAACTAAACAAACATACAGATATAAATATGAATATATATATGAAATTACAAGTGTCCTATTAAGAATACAACATAATAGCCTATACTTAAACAATAAAAATTCCTAGGTGGCATTTTTTAAAGCCAAATATCCACTGTTTAGTTCACTCACATACATTGCCACTTGTCCCTTTTCTGGTCTTTCACTTGAAGACCTGATTCATCTCATTATTATTTGTTACAAGTCTAACTTGCCTCAAAAACATAAAGATAGTTTTGACCTCTCCAAGACCCACAGATAAATCTTCATCAGGACACTTTGCTCATTCTTTCCCTAGGGCAAGCCCTTTAAAAACCATGCCCTTGGATTGGAGACACAGGCAGTAAAATCCTCTTAGATTTTTCCCAATGGATCTGCCATTTCTTCCTCCCTTAATGCTCACTTCTTTCTTTTCCCTTACTTTTTTCTCAAGAGGATAACCTGAAAAGAAAAAAACACTGATGAGTGTCCAAATGCCAATGGAAGTTCAAAGCCTTGATTTCCATCACTGACAAAACTCATTGAATCGGTACATGGCTCTCCAGGGTCACGTCTCTATAGCTCTGAAGATCTGCTGTACAAAGGGTCTTCAAAGTTTACAGAAAATGTGTATTATGAAAAACTACGTGTAAATTTCAAAGTTGTCTTGCACCAACATAAACTCATATTTTAATTCTGTTTCTCCACAAACTTTTTGAAATATTCTCAAATATAAAATTCCTGCCTTAATTTGCTTTGTACTTTAGTCATACAGATAATTAACTGAGTGAATAAAGTTTTTCTAACCTCTGACCAAATATGCATTTCTAAAACTTGCATATATTTAAAACAATTTCTATGAAGAGAACATATCGTGTAACTTCTAGAAAATTATCAGTTTTCTTAATAAATGACATATCTTTATTTAAAGCATTTATTAATATTATAATCATAACTATATCATTTCTTTTTATAATACAAAGTATATTTAAAGTAAGATAAAATGTAACAGTTATTATGGTGTGACTTAATTTCACACATATGTATGCATATGAGTAAGCATTTTAATTCACAACTGTGAGTGGGCCCATGAAAACTGAATGAGAAACTAGAATTTGGAGTAATATGCTATTTTAGAATCACAGAATTGTGTTTATTGCAATTCTTATTTGGTCCAAAATTTATTTATTGTCTAATAGTATGACCACTTATATTCAGAAGGTATATTATGACATATTAAAAAAAATAAACCTTTTTGTATGCCACACCTAAACTTTAAAGTATTGTATTATTTTTTAAATTATAAACTTACATTTGTTTATTTTCCATACAGTTAAATTTTCTTAAATTCATCTTACATCTCTACATTGAATATTATCATTTTTAGACTTCAATGATATGTTTTAGGTGAAGCAATGCAAAATATATTACATAAAATTTTATTTTGAGTAATAAAAAGAAAATACTCACCACAGAAAGTCAACTTTCTCTTTTCCTTGTATTTTTTTATCTATTTTTATTTTAAGTAAAAGAGATATAAAAACATAGCTAATAACATTTTGAAGACAGTTTGAGGTTTACATAGCCATCCAAGCATTCTTAATTCTATTTTACATTTAGTTCTTTGAGATCCTAAGTCTGTAAATTCTTATTTGTGCTTATGGTCTTCATAAATGTTGAAGAAACTTTCAATTATGTCCACTCTTTTGAGTCTGAGTAAATGTTAAACCAGAGATCTCTGAACATTGTAACACCATGAAGAAAAGCTATAATTAACTTATTTTAATTAGAAAATCATGTATTAAAAACTAGTACATCAAATACAGTTTTATTCTTAAAATATTCTACTTTGATGCATTCTAACCATTAAATAAAGTATCTCATATGTAGTCTATTGGTCAAATAAGGACTACTTGTAAATTTTATAAATAAACATATAACTTTAAAACGTTATTTTATGATATTTTCTTTGGAATTAGGTATTTCTGTAAATCTTCATATGCTGGGTATGGAAAAGAATCATAATAAAATAGTAATACATAAAGATTAAGCGCTCAGGACCAGCAGATGGTAGGGTGGTTAAGGCATTAGATTCTCATATGCCTGACCATGGTTTGAGTCCTAGGCCCAGTGGCTTGAAGATTACACCAGGCACATGTTAGTGTGTGCCCAGAATCTTGGGGGGGGGGCGGGGGAAGAGAATAGATGAGAATGTATTGCAGTGTGGACATCCCTTCAGGGAACAGTTTCTCATTTTCCCTCTCTCTACCTCTCTCTAGCAAGCTCATGTGTCTTATGTACAAAAAGAAAAAAAAAATTAAGCATTCTGTGAAGATACAATGATACAATGACACAACTGCAGAACAAAAAAAAATTAAATATATGTTTGTGTGTGTGTGTATATATATATATATACACACACACACATACATATTTTTTGACTATATGTCTGGTAAGGGATGAATATCTAAAATAAGTAAGAAAAGAAAGAAATACTCACTAACAAGAAAAAAAAAATAACCTTATTAAAAAAATAAAGGACCCGAACACACACTTCTCAAAAGAAGACTTATAAATAACTAACAAATAGATAAGAAAATTCACAGCATTGCTAATCATGAGAAGAATCTAAATCAAACCCACAATCAAATGTAACCTACTACATGTGATGACTGTTATTATAAAGTATACAAATGCCAAAGTTAGATCCTCATTTCTCACCATATACAAAAATAAACTCAAAATGAGTGGAAAGCTTAAGTTCAAGCCTGACAATATGAACCTATTAAAGTTCATATTTCTATAAGGAATCACCATGGCATTGGTTTAGGTAAAGAATTTTTCAAAAAAAATCTTAAAATCACAGACAACAAAGAAAACATAGATGAATGGATTACATCAAACTAAAAAGCTCTGCACAGCTAAGGAAAATCAACAACTCAATGAGACAACCCATGGAATGGAAGAATATGTTTTCAAAGTATAAATCTGACAGGTCATTAGTACTCAAAATATACAATAATTCACACAACTAAAGACAATAAGACAAATAACCTAATTAAAAATGGTTGACATACCTGTGTAGACATTTTCAAAGAAGATACACAAATGCCCAACAGGTATATAAAAATACTCAGCATCACTAGTTATCTTAGTTAACTTAATACCCTCCTCACTCTGATGGGCTGCTGTCCTGCTCTGTGCCACAGTCTTTCTTCAGAAAACGGAAGTCTATATTCCTCTGCTGGCTTTTCTTAATAGCCTTTAGTCTTAATTGTTCAGAGAGGAAAGGGGAGCGTGAGGTATGAAAAGGAATATGAGGGACAGAAAAGGAATGATGTCAAGGAAATGGAGAAGAAGTAAATGTGAAGGAAAAAGAGTAAAGAAAGAGCACTCTATTGAACCCATATTTCATTGTTTAAAAATGGAAGGTTTATGGGTAGAGGAGATACAGGCCAAAATAATGCATGCAAGGTTCAGATATACATTGTGTTCTGGAGTGAGGAGTAGCAATGCTGTGGTCAGAGCAAGGCTGTAGGGTGCCTGCATAATGAGAATTGTGGCCTGGTGTGGTCAGTGTGCATTTGAGTTGAAGAGAGCACCACAGTGGTGGAGTAGGTGCAGTGCAAGCCAGAATAGGACATTCAACCTGAATGGGATGAAGGGCACACTCATATTTATGTTTGGGATGTAGTATGGAGTATCACACCCTGAGCATGATGTACAGGCTATTCAGATTATGCGTGTGGTGGGTGGAGCAAGAATGATATATGTCGTATGTATTATATTCTAGAAATATGTATAATAAGTAAAGTTGAAGTTTCTTTTTATCTTTCTTTTTTTTGTTGTTGTTTAGATTTTTGCCATAGGGCATATACAATCATCAGAGAGAAAGGCAAAGAGAGAAGGAGATGGCTATGCCATAATCTCTTCCTCATTCTCCTCTTGGGATTTTGACCATTCACACACATGCACCCCATATGTTTTTAACTGCTGTATACAGGACTTGAACCACAGAGTCAGCTGTGTAGGCTCTTGCTGTTTTAACCTCTATGCCACCTGCTAACTTCAATAAACCTTTAGTTTCCATACATGTAAGGTGATGCCTGAATCCTTTGCTCAATGAGTGCTGAGAATCTCAACAGATTTTGCTCACGATTTTCAGTTTTTAAATTAAAAACATGAAAGCAAACTTGGTCTTGGACTTCTCATGTATGCAATTTGTTTTGGGGCATTATACTTCATGCAATAGATGTATTATTATTTCTATCTATTTCAGCTGATTACTTCACATAGTTTTGTAAATATCATCATTGCCGAACACATATGAAAATGATTAAAACATGAAAGAAAATGTCGACAAGCATGTAGAGGAACTCTCATCCATTGCTGTTGCTTGTTAAAATTATATATTAGTGAAAAAATGCTTAGTGGTAGCTGCTAATCAGTAAATATATTAAACATACTGTATTAACAATAGTACTAAATAAAATACATAGAGCTATGTTTATACTTTATATATAGTCACACACACACACCAAAAATGGTTATATATAATGTCCATCAACATGTAAATATGAGAAGTTTTAAAAAAGTTTATGAAAATTTATATTATGAAAAAACTATGCATGGATTTTATGTACATTTTTACACCAAAACAAACTTGTACTTCAATTCCATTTATTCATGAAGTTTTTGAAGAACCCACACAGAAGAGTGTTTATAGCTGCTCTATTTGTAAGGAGCTGACTGTAGTGGAAAGCTATTGGGCAACTTTTGACAACAGTGTAGTAAGATTAGATTTACATTTTTGTTTCTAAAGAACAATCTGCCCCCAGTGTGATGAATGTATGGTAGGGGACAACACTGAATACAGTAAGAATATTGTTTTATTTGTGCATGTGAGAGAAAATGGTAATTTGAATGTGATGTTTTGAAACCAAGATGGCACAAGTTACTCATATTTGGAATATATTTTTCTTGTATTTGATATGTACTTGCAGTAACTACATGATGATTTTTATCCTGGGAATAGCATTAGACACAAGAACAGAGAAGAAAGAGAAGATTTCAGCTATTTTCTCATTTTCTTGGATATTGGTCTAGATTTAGGCAAAATTGTAAACTATGTAACACGTACATTTCCTTGTCATATATGTTATCATTTCACATAGCAATTTTCCAAATTCCTAGGCATCTAGTGTTCTGATGCTATTTGAATTTATTGTTTTGTCATCAAAGTAAACAGTAAACACAAAATCTTCAGGGTCCAAGTTTACTTCTCTATAGCATTTCTTAAAACATACATTAATTTTGGGTAGGAAAATGAATGATTAAGCATACGAAAAGGATGGAAGTTTGTTTTTGTTTTTTTTTTTGTTTTTTGTTTTGTTTTTGTTTTTGTTTTTCAGTTTCTGAAGACTGATAAATCAATTCCTACCTAGAAAGTTCTCATTGTTTTATTGTTAGGAAAGAATTATGATCTTGTACAGGATGGCATTACATAAAGCTGCTCCAAGTATACGTATTGAACGTGGACAGGAAGAATTAGTGACTCAAGCAGGACAATTGTAATAATTCAGAGCATAGCAAACATCATAAGCATCAAAAAAGTTATAGGAATTCATTTTCTCCAAGTCTTAGGGGGTGGCGTAGGGGTCATAGCTAGCTACTAGGCACATTGTGAGCCTTGCACTGCAGTGGAGGATTCCTGCCGCTGTTCTAAAAAGCAGTAAACAAGAAGCCCTTTTTGTGAAGACAAACATGTTAGAATACAGAAGGTCCAGAAAGAACTGTCTTTCCAGCATGCACGCACATGCATGTGTGTGTTCATTGGAAAGCAGTGTAAAAAGGCAAAGTAAAAGCCTTTGTGAAATTTGAGGTAGAAATTATTTTCTCAAGTCAGTGAGTGAGTTTTTACTTGCATACATTCCTGAATTCAAACAATCCCTGATCTAAATTCACAGAGTTCTGAAACTTTTTTATTTTGTTTTGTTTGTTTTATTTTGTTTTGTTTTGTTCCCTTAATTGCTCCCATAGAGGCAGTACTTGGAGTTTTGGTAGGGAGAGAGTGTTGAGTTGGCTTGGGAAGAAGGGAGGATTGCAACTATTTGTAATTCATGTATTTATAAATCGAGTCCTTCTTGCATTCATGAGCTGCAACAATACTTTTTTTTATATATAAATAATAGTAGCTTCTACTGGTAACAAAGGGATAAAGCTCAGAGTATATTTTCAGTTTTGGAGTCTTTTTTTCCTGTAAATGTGATCTTGCAAATGCTAGAAAGCTGAATGAAAAAGATAAAACATGTAACAACAATGCATATGCTCAGTACTCTATATTCCTACTCAAATAATTCTTTTGTCTTTTCCTTAATTAAAATACCACTTCTTCTCTATAAATTCAATGTACAGTATTTGTTTAAGAAAACAGCATTATCTTATATAGTAGTGGTTGTAACACCTGTACAGTGCTACCCACCTAATCCAAAGAGGTTTGGTTCTTAACAAAATGTGCTAACATCTGTTCTAGGAAACCTGAAGAAATGAGATATCGTTATGCAGACTAATTATGCCAAGATGTTTGAAGAAATGCTCAAAACTAAAACTACTACAACAGTATCTATGATAGCAGCTGCAATAGGAAATTGTTTTGTGGCACATCCAATAAAATAAGAATTCAATATCTAAATTGTAACAAAGCTTCACAAAAGTTAAACGCTATTCTCACTAGAAAACAAGTTATAAACCATATAGATTTCCCATGGCTATTTATTAACAATACACACACACACATATATAGATCAACCAGAAAAATGATTAGTTGCCTTATGCAACTTAAAAGATTTGACTCAACAAGAGTAAAATTTAGAATGCAGTAAGTGTTATTTCCAAGTGAGTCAGTTAACTCTGTTTATAAGTTCAAGAAGAAAAAAAAATGATGATTTATAAATTAAAGACAAACTCATAAGAAGAATAAAAAAATACACCAATGCCATTCTGATTTCGACCACCCTGCATATTTGTTATTCATATAACAAATACAGCTTGGGTTACCAAGCTGAGTAATCTACAAATGTAATGAATGAGTACATGGCTCCACTATGCTTATTCAGAAATATTACCTCTAGGGTGAACCAGCCATTCTAAGTGAAGTTACTTTCAAAGATGATAACACTAATCATTTCCTTAGTGCAGAGAAAACTGTAACATCTATGATTCCCAGCCAGATGTTGAATTTATTAGATACTGCTTGTGAGTAAATTATGTTCCAAAGGTAAATAAAACAATTTAAAAGGCAGAAAAGCATTTTCAAGTCATTCATGCTCTTAATAAATGAAGAAACAATATGTAAAAGTACCATATTCATTTCAGTGCAGCAGAATATGTACATAATAAGCTGTCTCTGAATATCTATGTAATTGGGCATGAAAATAAATATGCATTTTCATGAACAAGGCATATAATAACCAAAGACAGAGTTAGAAAAAAATCCTAGATTTATCAAAGTAGTTTTTTAAGACTATTTGTTTCTCAATAGAAATAAAATCATACTTCTACTTAAATGTTTTTCCTCAGGTTTTTTTGATTGTTGTTTTTTGCCCTAGGGCAAGGGCATGCGCACTCACCAGAGAGAGAGAGAGAGAGAGAGAGAGAGAGAGAGAGAGAGAAAGTGACAAATCACCCCTCAGGGGGATTGTCAGACCATAACTCCTTTCCTCCATTCTCCTCTTGGGATTGTGGGTACACTCATACATGTTCCTGGTGTGATTTTCAAGTTTCTGGTCCAGGGTTCAACCACAGTTGGCCATGTCCGAGTTCAGTGCCTTAACCACCATTCCACCTGCTGGCCCTTAAGGTGAAATATTGATTACTCTAGAAAATAATTTTCCATAATGCATAGATAGAATGTTAATATATAATTTCCTAAAAACAAAGATAGTATAAGAAAGCAGTCAGCTTGCAGTCAAAAACTGTGTTAATAAGTCAAACTATTTTCAAAATTTACAAGGGGCAAAACTAGTCATCAAAAGACAGGGCAGGGAAGGGGAAGGGAGGGAGGAAGGAAGAAAAGGAAGGGAAAGAAAAAGTTTACTAGCGTATTCAAAAAAATATTGAAAGAGAAAACCTGTTTGTTTTTGTCATAGCATCTTTTCAAGTGACTAGGTATGAATAACCAAAGCAGCATTTGTGTTTCTTCCTACTCTTAATTGTTAACATTTGGCTAATTCACTGTTCATAGCACTCTTTGTTTGCATAATGATGAGAGATAAAACAGAAGAAGGAAAGTGAATTGTTCATTTCTTTTTCCAATTTTTGTGGTTGGGGTAAAGACTTACCATATATTTATAAAAATCAGTGACTTTAATTATAAAATTAATTTATAATTAAATTTGAAATTATCTAAGAATTAAATCTACATAAAATTTAAGTTATTGTATTAATTATGCCAATAATTGTAGTTATCAAAAATAGAAATAGCTGACCTACCCACAGTGGTGCAGGTTAAACGACATACTTGTGTAATACTGGAGATGTACTGGGAAGGTCTTAGGTTCACAACACAGATTGTTCTAAGTATGTTGAGCATACACTCATGTGTGCCCATAATGCTGGCTGGTTGGAAAATGAGTGAGGGGAGAAAATAGCCTGGCAAGACTCTATTGAGGGTAACTGCCTCTCTCTTCCTTTCTCACAAAAGAATAAATAAAATACATTACATTTTAAAAAGAACTGAAATAGAAAGGTGAGAAATTTTAAAGCTTTACAAGTCACCTACTCAGTACGCTTTATTCTAAAATTCCTTACATATTTACACTCCTCTCTTGGGCCTATCTAGAAGTGACTGGACCTCGCATGGCTGAATTGAGGTTTGAATTCTATACCTGGCAGCATGAGAAACATTACCATGTCGAGAATCCTTAGAGAAGCGAGAAGTGGAGAAGGAATCGCAAACTCACCATTCCCCATAGGGGGTCGCTCCCTCACTTTCTCCCTCTCTCTCATGAGCACACCCACCCTCTGGCAAAGTGGCTTGCTTGTTTGTTTTTTAGTAAGTCTATATTCTCCTTGTCACAGCAATGCAGAGGTCAATGTAGCTCAATGTAAACACTGGGTATGGCTAAAATTAAATTATAAAATTTAAAAAGTTGTATTAGAATTCATGAATTTAATGTATACTAGAAAATATTCGAAATTCTATATTCAACATCAAATATTATAAACTAGAGTTCTAGAGCTATTTCTTATAAGCACATAGAAAATTGACTTGTGGATGTATATAACTTTAATAATAACTGGGAGAAAACAAAATATTGAAATGATTAACCATGTTGTTCTCAAATACTTCCTAATGTGAGAAGGGAAGTTTTCCTATGGAATATTCTTTTTAAAAATGCATAACTCGGGAACCAGCACTTAGCGTAATGGCTATGTCACTGGACTCCCACGTAGTTGACTGCGATTTGCGTCCCGGACCCGGTGGCTTAAGACTCACGCCGGGCGCGTGTGCGCGCGTGTCCAAGATCCCTAGAGGAGAATGGAGGAGAAGGGATTGCGGCATGACCATCCCCCCTGGGGGGGTGATTTCTCGTTTTCAGTCTCTCTGTCTCTCTCTGTCTGTCTGGCGAGCGCACGCGCCCTATAGCGAAAAGCTCTCAAAAAAAAAAAAAATGCATAACTCTAGAGTAATTATAAAAAAATATATACTAAACACAAATCAGGAGACTCCACTAAACACTTGACCAGTACTCCTTTAAACTTTTCAGATCATAAAAATTAAGCAGCGTGAGATCTGCCAAAGATGGGAGGAATCTAAGATGTGATAAATGAATTCAATGTGGTCTCCTGGATTGGGTACGGATTGAGTACTGAAAGAAAGAACAGCAGAAATCTAGTAAAAACAGAATAATATCTGTAGTTTACTTACTGAAAGTACTGAATATAAAAAATAATAAATAACCCTTAACTTGAGTGGAAAAATGTAATATATTGTTTTAAAAATTTAAACAACACTGGAACCAGTAGATGGTGTGGTGATTAATACACTGGAATCTCTCATGGTAGGACATAGTTCAAGTCCCAGAGCAGGTAAGCTGAAAATCATACCAGGCCTGTGTGCACGGGTTCTCAAAATCCTGAGAAAAGAACAGAGGAGAAGAGTCTGTGGTGTGACCATCCCCTGCCGGGGGTAATTTCTCACTTTGCCTTTTTTTGTTTCTCTTTTTCTCTTTTGCTGGTGAACACACACTTCTTATAGCAAAAACCTTTAAAGAAATCTAGGGAACATACGAATGACAATTTCTACTTTTCATTATGAAACATCCATAGCAGTCTGAAAAATATACTAATTGAGAACACCTACATTAAAGTTTATATTAAATATTAATAAATTTCTATATTAGTGTATTTTGTAAAAAATAATCTTGATAGATATTTCTACTGGTTTCCCACACACCATTGGATTATCCTAAAAGTAGTGCTCCTTTTTCTAAGGTCAAAGTTGGAGGACACTGTAATTTGGAGAAAATTCACCCTGAAGAGCTCCTGATAAACACCTCAGGTATGGCATTTTTGTACCAAATGGACACTCTTTGGTGGAGCATAATAAATAACAATCTTGGAGCAGAATCTTCAGAATATTTTCTTCAGGTTAACTGCTGGATTCTGTAAAGATAGACACAGTTACCTAATAAGTACCTACTTGTGAAATACAATACTCTTTAGAAAAACCCACATTAAAGTTTCCTCTTTTTTAAAAATAACTCATCCTACATTTTTTTCTTTCTTCTTTTTTCCATTTTTTTTTTTTTAGATATTGCTTGTAAAATATTACATGGCCAGGCCGACTCCTTGGCACAGTGGTAATGCACTGCTCAAGAGAAGCTGGATATCACATGGCAGCCAACATTAGAATCCCCATCTTGCTCAGCCTGAAACATGCCAGGCACGTACATGAGTGTCCAAAAGCCATTGCATTGGAGCACTGAGAAAAGGGGATCATAGTTGACTCTGTGGAGGATGCTCATTTATCTCTCTCTCTTATGCACTCTCTCTCTCTGTCTCTCATGTGGATGTGCAGACTCTATCATGAGTAAATATATAGATATAGATAGATATAGATATAGATATAGATATAGATATAGATATAGATATAGATATAGATGATATAGATATACACACACAAACACACACACACACATATCACATGAACACTTATATCTCATATAAACACTATTTTAGAAGTAGATTGCTTATTATCTAAGTAAGCTAATGGTAGAAACTCACTTTATGAATGGAACTATGATATTGAAAACAGTTCGTTATGCTAGGCGAACGTTAGTGAAAGATTCAGTATCAGTAGGGTAAGCCATTATCTCACCACTGTACTCCATGTATATAAAAATTCTCTTATTAGGGGTTCATAAAATCATAAAATTCTAAAGCAAGTTGTAAAATAAACTAAGCATAAAATTATGGGTTTAAAATAATCTGTTTTTCTGCCCTATCCATGTGTCTTTCACAAAAAAATAAATCTAGAAATGTTATAAGCCAAAACAAAAATAACAATGCATAATTATATCTTTGGAAAGATAAATTACTTTTTATCTAAAAAGTCCAATGTTAAAGTTTAATATGAATAATTTTAAATTTCATTTTTCTATATTGGTATGTGTTAAGGTTATCGTCATTTCCATGGCTATATATTTCATTTTTTAATGGGTTAACTAACATTTTTTTTTTCTTTTTTTGGACAATGGTAGTTAAAAGTAAGATCCTGGAATCAGATATAATTTGAAAAAAATATTAACTTTCAGTATTCGATGTGAACGGTTAGTCGTTTTGTAAAACAGATTAAGAGTGAGATTGGGGCTTGTTCTACGGCTGTCTGCAGGCAAGCCTGCACATCTGGGAATAATTGGAAGAACAGAGGTAAAATCATGCTTATGTAAAACACTTCCTATCAAATAAAGTATAAGTTTCTGATCACACCATTATAGTCCTTTCATTTTGCCTCTAAATTCTCTCAATCAATTCTACTTTCACTGTACTTTAAATGAACACTTTGCCCTTGGAATTAATTACCAAAAGATTGTGAAAATACCAAGCACTGAAATGACCATTTTCTTAAAACTTCCTCAGCTAATAGAACCCAAAATAGAATCAGCAGAGAAATGACTAGGGACTAGAAAAGCATGTTTTTACAATATTATCTCAACAGATTGTCATAGGGATGAAACTTATATCTCTAAAATATTTGTAGGAAGTTAACCATAAAATTTCAAACAAATGATTTTTTTATCATCATGGATCAAGTCAATAGTAGACACATCATTTTACTAACTCATCATTAATCTATATGCTAAATTAATTGGTATTTAATCTTTATGAAATGGGATATTTTAACTTTCACTAGATTGATTTATTAAATTTCTTTGAGAATGGTAAAATACAGAATATTTTAGAAGAAAATCACATATAAAAATATAGTTTTGCCTAAAAAAACTGAACAAAACTATGAATTCCAGTTCATAAAAAACAATAAAATTGATAAAATTAATTTTGAAATGACTGTTTCCTATTAGTTTTTATATAGGAACTTAAATGAAGAGAAATGTTATCTTTACTGCCGTAAGAAATTACAAAAAAGACGGGAACCAGCAGTTAGCGTAATGGCTATGTCACTGGACTCCCACGTAGTCTACCGTGGTTCACGTCCCGGACCCGGTGGCTTAAAACTCACGCCGGGTGCGTGTGCGTGTGTGCCCAAGATCCCGAGAGGAGAATAGAGGAGAAGGGATTGCGGTGTGACCATCCCCCCTGGGGGTGATTTCTTGCTTTCTGTCTCTATCTGTCTCTGTCTGTCTTGCGAGCGCACGCGCCCTATAGCGAAAACCTCTCAAAAAAAAAAAAAAAATTACAAAAAAGAAAAAAGAAAAAGAAAGAGAAGAAGAAAGAAAAGAGGAAAGAAGGAAGGAAGGACAGAAAAAAAAGAGAAAAAAGAAAAGAGAAAGAAAGAAAAGAAAGAGAAAGAAGAAAGAAAGAGAGAGAGAGAGAAAGGAAGAAAGCAGAGAAAAAGAAAGAAAGAAAAAGAAAGACAGAAAGAAAGACAGACAGAAAGGAAGAAAGGAAGGAAGGAAGGAAGGAGGGAAGGAAGGAAGGAAGGAAAGAGAGAGAGAGAAAGAAAGAATTTTGTCCATAAATTCAAATGTGATTTGTTTCTATAGCACCACCAGTCACACATTCACAACGTTTGTGTATGTTGTGCTGAGGTAGAACATGGACTAAGAGAAAATGTAGATGAAAGGAAAAACTGTAACTCAAGGAAATACAATACTTTTCCAAAGATTAAACCCCAGACAATTAGGATAGACAGTCACATCCATGCTGTTATGATTTTGAATCTCCTCTGGATTATATACAATACTTGCCCTCATGTTTACTTGGTTTTGACCTCAAAGACAGAGAATACCCACATTTATTGGGAAGGCACCATTGAAAGTAAACTAATTTCTAGTTAAAAAAATATGTCAGACAGACGCAATGTTAGTTACATATCCATTGCTCCCCATCCCCCTACACTCTGCAGATTTCATTTAGGAATTTCATTTTAGTTTAGTTTTTGTTTTCTATTTTTTTTCACCCCTGCAAGATAGCTAACAATTTCTTAGAGGGTTTTTTTTTCTTGTCTTGTTTTCCCAACTATTAAAGATAATTATCCTAAGTAAATATAATAATTCTTAAAGCACCGAAAATTCTAAAATGGTGAGCTTGTTTTTTTCCGTTTGTTTTTGTCGTTGCTCTGTTTTTGTTAGAAGGTAAAAAAAGGACCTCATCAGAGAGAGAAAGAGAAAGAGAGAGAGAGAGAGAGAGAGAGAATCCCCTCATAGGACCTGGTCTTGCTACAATATTTTCTTGACAGGCTCTTGGGCAATAGGCATATACCTGGTGTGTTTTTCAAGTAACAAGGACTGGTAATTTTTTTCTCTGTTCTAAGGCATTTTTTTTAATCATTTATGTGACTCATTTCAAAAAAACATTTCATGGACTTCATATCCTTAGACAAATTAATTTAATTTCAATGATGGCATCTTTTGGCTTCTCCTTCAGATGTAAAGACAATGCAATGAAGTTATTAAGAATTCACCAATGTGTGAAGTATATTCATGTTGGGTAATATATTTTACAAGCTAGAGTGATGTACAGTTATTGAATGAATAAAATAAGTTAAAATAATAAAAAAGAAAAAATGAATCTCTTGAACATTTTTGGCTTGTAAATAATACAGGATTAATGTGGATGAGATCCATCTTTTAGGCATATTAACTGCAGGCCTTAGATATAACTATTTCTTTTTCTTCTTGTTTGCTGTTTTAGCAAATTTCTGGCAACAAAACAAATAATATTTTGTGATGACAAATATTGCAGGCTGGGAGGAACCTAGAGATTGGGACTAGAACAAGTGAGGTCATGGACTGCAACCCTAAGGTATTTGACTCCTTTCTGGAGCATAACAAATTCAATCTAGAAGACTGCTCCATCCAGGGACTTAATTGGTGCATCATGGTAAATTCTTGATAAGGGCTGGAATTTGCAGCACAGTTGGCCATGTGGAATCCAGCTTCCTTTGCATAGCACTCAACTGCTGAGTTACAGGACTGACCCTTTTCTTTTTTTTTTTTTTTTTTTTGGAGAGGTTTTTGCTATAGGGCACGTGCGCTCGCCAGACAGACAGAGAGAGACAGAGAGATAGAAAGCAGGAAATCACCCTCCAGGGGGGATGGCCACGCCGCAATCCCTTCTCCTCCATTCTCCTCTCGGGATCTTGGGCACGCACGCACACGCGCCCGGCGTGAGTTTAAGCCGCCGGGTCCGGGACTCGAACCACGGTCGACTACGTGGGAGTCCAGCGACATAGCCATTACGCAAACTGCTGGTCCCTTTTCTCTTCTTCTCTTTTCTTTTCTTTTCTTTTTTTCTTTCTTTTCTTTTCTTTTCTTTTCTTTTCTTTTCTTTTTCTTTTCTTTTCTTTTCTTTTCTTTTTTTTTTCTTTTCTTTTTTCTTTCTTTTTTCTTTTCTTTTCTTTCTTTTCTTTTCTTTATTTTTCTTTTCTTTTTTTCTTGTTTCTTTTTTCTCCTTTTCTTTTTTTTATTCTTTTCTCTTCGTTTCTTTTCTTTACCTCTTTCTTTTCCTCTTCTTCTTTTTAAAAGTAAGTTACTATTTCTTAAGAGAGAGAGATCGACAGACAGATGGGCAGTCCCAATAGCATCTTTTTTAAAGAATTAATTAATTAATTAATATTTTTTTCACATGAGTTTTGCCAGAGAAAGAGAGAGAGGGAGAGAGTGAGAAAGCAAGCTGACAGGTCCAGGACTCGAACCATGGTCGGCCATGTGGGAATTCCAGCATGTTAACCACTACGTCACCTGCTGGCTCCTACCAATAGCACCTTCACATCATGTTCCATTCCCAGTCTTAGCTGACTCAGATCACCGGTATGTGGACTCAGCATGTTCAGAGATGTGCTAGGACCAGGGACTAGAACACTTTCTGTGTAGGTGCAGTTGTATTACCACTGAATCACTTTCTAGTTTTGTTTTGTTTTGTTTTGTTTAAAAACCTGAGATCCATGTGTGATATGGAATTGCTTTTACTTTGAATATGTAATTGTGCTTTTCATTTCAGCTATCTAAATATCTACTTATGTTAAATATTATGAAATATTGATGAAGTTTTTCAGAACTTTGTTCACTGAACTTTTTGCTATACATTCCATCTGGGTAGGAGTGTGCTTAGTAACATCCCTAAACTACCATACAGTCTCTGCCAGCAGCCATTTTTGACGGTCAAGACATAATTTTTACTTTCTATTTTAACTTTTCAATTTTTATACTGTAAATTCTGTTTTCTAATTTCAATGTACCATCATTTTATGGGAGTTTCTAACCTTATCTACCTTAAAAATCTACCAAAAGAGCGTGTCTAAAGGAACTTGAGTAAAAACACTAGGGTTGTGAAAAAAATCCTCTTTCTATTGCAGAGTTTATAGTGCATGGTGAGATAATCATGTTTTAGGTTAACTCTCTATCACAATTATTTTTATTTTTTTCTTGAAAATTAAATCACAGTGTCAGCATAATAATGAACTAGCCTTACAACTTGACATAATCATGGACTATTATTCTTTTATTAGGTTTTTGTAAAAACATTAACATAACCTATTACCTTTTGTTCAGTTTGTTTTACTCATTTAAATAATGGTTAATTATACATGTATTGTTTTTCCTGCTGCACATAATTTTATTTCTCTTAGAGAAGCTACCACATTCTCCTCTCCCAATTAGTTTTCTTAAGGTATCACTGACAAAAGCGATATATAATTATGCTACACAATATGATGTTTCCACATGTGTATACGTTGTGAAATGATTAAGTAAAGCTGATTACTATATCCTTACCTTACATACTTATTATTTTGTATGCAGAGTGAGAACGTTTAAAATATAAGTTTGTAAGAATTTTCAAATATACTTCAAAGGTATATTTCATAAAGTTCAAGGAAGGAGAGCAGGAGGCATGGTCATTAAGGTGACTGGATCCCACAATGCAGACTATGTGGTTTGAATCTCAGCCTTAGAGACTTGGAAAACAGGCCAGGCACATGTATGTGCATGCCTCAACTTCCAAGGGGAGCCTGGAGGAGATGGGATTTCAGTATGACCACCGACCTGGGGGAGACTGTCTCATTTCTCCCCTCTTCCTCTGTCTCTGGTGAGCCCGTACACCCCCTAGATTTTTTTTTTTTAATTTAAGGAAAATCTGTTAGTAAAAAAAATATGATTTAAAAAGTTTTTCACTTAAATAAACTCATATTTTAATTCCAGCTTTCTATAAAATTTTAAAAGTTCCCTTATAATAATTTTGTATGAATTGATGTTGCATATTCATTCTTTATAACTATTCCTACTGACACTCTGTGCTCTTTAAACCAAATAGTCCCTATGACTCAACCCTCTACAATCATCATACTATGCGCTCATTTTTATGTTTGACTATTTTTAGATTCCACACGTAGATTATTTGCTAAATTTTTTTGTTCTGTGTCTGACTTATTTCACTTGACAAAATGTCATGCAGTTTCATCAATGCTACTGCAAATGACAGGTTTTTCTTCTCTTTCAAGGTTAAATAGTATTTAATTCATATGTATACATTTTCTGTTTCCACTCATCTTTTGATGAACATATATCTCGAATCTATACCTTTGATATTTTGAATACTGTGGCAGTAAGTACAAGAGTGCAGATACTTTTTCATCATTTTATTTACCTTTGGATTGCTGGGTCATATTGTAATTCTACTTATAATTTTTTGAGAAACCTCCATTCTGATTTTCATAATGGCTATACAACTTTACATTTACACCAACAATATACAAGGGTTCCCTATTCTCCGCGTGCTAGTCAATGATTACCTCCCTTTGTCTATTTGATAAGAGCCATTTTAACTAATGTGAGGGGACATCTCATTGCGGTTTTTGATTGCATTTCTTTATGATTCGTGATATTAAGAAATCATTCATATATATGTTGGTCACTTGTATGTGTTCTTTTGAGAATGTCAACTCAATTCATTGCCCATTTTTAAAATGGATAATTTATTTGTTTTGGGTTTTTTTTTTTTTTGAGTTGTTCGAGTTCTTATATACTTTCATATTAATCCCTTATGAGACATGTCTTACAAATATTTTCTCTCATTCACAAGTTATCCTTTTACTGTATTGTATGTTTCTTGTTTGTACAGAAGGGTTTTAGTTTTATATCATTTCATTTGTTAATTTTTATTTTTGTTGCCTGTAATTTTAGAGTCATATACAAAATTTCTTTGCCTACATCATTGTCAAGAAGTATTTCTCCTATCTTTTCACAATTTCAGGTCTTGTGTTTAAGTGTTTCATCTATTTTGAAGTTATTTTTGTATACGATATAAGTTTCAAATTTTATTCCTCTGCATGTGGATATCCTGTTCTCCCAACGCCATTCCCTGAAGAGATTCTATTTTCCAAGTGCAGGCCTAGCACCTTTGTTAAAAAAACAATGTATTCTAAAAAAGGCTCCAGAAAACTTAGCTCTTTTGGCTGTTTATTTTAAATTTTTACATAGATTTAGAATTTTTTTGTATTTCTGAAAAATGTCATTGGATTTTTTTTTTTTAGAATTATATGGAATCTATAGATTGTTTTGAGTGGTATGAACATTTTTACAGTATTAGTCATTTTATCTCTTGGACATTGGAGAGCTTCCAACTTATTTGTGTTTTAAAATGCATTATATCAATCTTTTTTAGTTTTCTCTGACTTCTACTTTTAGTACTATACTAAGTAGTAGAAAGAGTGAGTATGATTGTCTTGATCCTAATCTGTGAGGAAAAGTTCTCACATTTTCGCTGTTGTGTAATGTAATTTTAGCTGTGAGTGTGTCATATATGATCTTTATTATTATTTTGAACTCCAATATTAAAATTAAAATATTAATAATAATAGCAGCTATATCTACAATAATTTGGTAATAGATACACAGAATAAATGATATAAACTAGTGTATCAGTCTCATACAACATTGACTGGAGGGTGATGTAAATGTAGTGTTTTTTCTTACACTTCGCTATTACAGCCATGAGATGTTTAATGTAAGTTTTATGATAATCAGAAAGAAAAAACTGTAGCAGATACACAAATGATAAATAAAATGTAATAGAAGTAAGCCACTAAAAAACAAACAAAAATGCATTAAATCACAAAAGAAGAAAGCAAGAGAGGACAAATTGAGCAAAAGAACTGCAACACAGAAAATAGTTGATTAAATTACATAGTAAATCATTCTTTCTTAAATTACATTAAATTTAAATTGATTATATTAGTCAATCAAATGACATAGTAGCTGGGTGGAGTAAAAAGAAAAAAAAAAACACAAGATGCAATAACATTTTGCCTACAAAAGAATTATTTTATCTTTAAGTACACACATGTGAAGGAATGGAAAAATAAATTGCATTACAAGTGGAAGTCAAAAGATGTCAATGATGGGTTATTATTCTTATTCTTAAAAAAAAACAATTTTCAGACAAAAACTGTCACCAGAGTCAGAGGAACAGTAGGTCAGAAGAATAATAAAGACATACATAACATCATTGATTAAGTTCACCGTCTTTTATGGGAATAGTCCATGGTGCCTCAAAAAAGTACAATGCTAGCATGAAAGATTATTGATCACAGATCAATACGAAAGATCTAATAATAATGGAAAAACTTTAATATATTGACATATTTTCCAAAATGTGGCACAGAAACACAATCTTTTTTGTGACAGTGTCACAGAATTAGTTTTCTATAGACTTGTTCTATGCAGGGTTATCACAAATCTTTAATGTGTAAATAATAAAATATATACAGATCACAATAAAATGAGGTCCTTGTACTATGAGCAATTGTATGCCCATAAATTGGATAGCCTAGAAAAAAAAAAATGGATAAAGTCCTAGAAATCAATGCTATACCAAGACTGAATGATGATGAAATTTGAAAATTTCAACAGAACAATCATTACTAAGGAGATGAAATCAGTCATCAAAAAACTTCAGCCAAGAAAACTTCTTAGTATGATAGCTTCACAGATTAATTCTACTATACATAGAATTATGTCACTCTATCTAAAAGTTTTCCAAAAACTTGAAGAGATAGTCATTTATCCAAACTCATTTTATGATGCCAACATTCTCTTGGTACCAAAGCAAGAAGAGGAAACTACAATAAAATTTTGTTCAATATCCTTGATATAGAAATTCCCAACAAAATTCTAGCACAGTACATTCAACAGCAATACTCTATGATCATGTGGATTTATGTCTGGGATGCAAAAATAATCCAACATACACAAACTAATAAATGTGACATACAGTAACAGAATTAATGTGACATAAATATCACCCATAAATAAATGTGATATACAGTAACAGAATTAATGATAGAAACTGTAAGACCACCTCAATAGAGGCCAAGAAAGCATTTGATAAAACTCAGCATATTTTAATCATAAAAATCCTCAGCAAATTACGTACAGAAGAAATGTTTCTAGTTTATATCTGTAGAGTATATAAATACTTTTATATCCAAAGTTAACTTTCTCTATAAATGTTCTAAAAATGATGTGGTTTAATTACTTTCAATATTTATTTTTCACTTTGAATAATAGAGTGGAGAACAATGTATATTTAAATAAATTACTTATAATATTACATAAATTAAGAGGAAAAGTTTGGTAAATTAAGGTATATTGAAATCATTTAAGGTATGAAAAAAGCTCTGTTTTTAATTTTTCTGGAAAAGATCTGATACTAAATATTTCAAACCAAAGAAACAAACAAACAAACAAACAAACAAAAACCTGACCGAACTTCCCCGTTACCTCTGATGTGATAGCATGGAAGCAGTCATAGACATTACATAAACGAGTGAGTACTGTCCTGCCAATAAAAACATATTTACAGCGACCATCAGATGGCACAATGGTTACATCCCTGAACTCCCACATAGCTGATAGTGGTTCAATTTCTAGACCTGGCAGCTTAAAATTCATAGTGTGTGTCCGTGCCTATAATCCCAAGAGGGGAATGGAGGACAAAGGATTACAGTGCGACCAACCCACCTGTGGGATGATTTCCCTTTTCTGTCTCTCTGTCTCTCCAGCCAGCACACATGCCTTTAGCAAAATTCTGTCTTTAAAAGAAAAAAAAAATTTACAAAGTCAGACTATGGGCCAAATTTTTGGCAATACTTTTTTTGTTTGTTTTTAAATTATAAGGCATGAGCACATATGAGGAAAAGAAAGAGGGGAGAGAGAGAAAGAGAGAAAGCACTCCTGAATAGCACTGGTAACCCTGCAATCCTTTTTTTTTTTCTTTCATTGCTCTATCCTCTCAGGATCTTGGAAACATATACACATGCCCAGCTTGTCTTTCAAGCCACAAGGTCTGGAATTCAAACCACAGTCAGCCACGTGGATGCAGCTCTTGCTGTAGGGTCCTAAAATGCTGTCCTACACGGTTAACCCTGTCGTACCTTTTTAATGACCTAAAAGATAATGTTTGAGATTTTTATATTTTTTAATGAAATTCATGCTTAAGGTTAAAATAGTTCAACCTATTAATATCTACCTTTTTATGATGAGAAAAGGAAATACTTAAAATAATATAAGCCAAATAATAATGATTATTTTTTAAATGGTTAAAATTATTTATAAAACTGAAATAAATACATAAGACTTTTATTTAAATTTTTTAATGTTTGTAAATATTTTATATAAAAATGTAAAGCAGAATACATAAATTATAAATTTGACCTCATTGAAAATCTTTTTTAACAAAGAAATATTTAATTTAATTTTACTTATTATTATTATTACTATTATTGTACCAGAGAAAACCAGAGAGGGAGAGGAAGAGTGAGAAAGCAGATTGCCAGTTTTGGGGCTCAAATCATAGCCAGCCATGTGGGAGTCCAGCGTCCTAACCATCACACCACCTGCTGGCCTCACAGGAAATTCTTTAAACACATGCACAGTGTATTCCTAAACTGTTGTCATTTCTGGACATCCTGTAGGTTTTACTACTAGACTTTATTACACCTGTTTTCACAGATATGTAGAAGACGAAACTAATATGGAAACTAAATTCAATGAGCCATTAAATAAGTGACAATAATCATGATAGTTTCTCTGAATATTAATTAGGATAGATATACATATTAGAATTATCACTTATATTGCCCCCAAGGGGATATTTTCATAAAATTTAAGTTGCAATCAGGAAAGGCAATTTATTTTTGCTAATTAATAATTGCATCATGTAATTAAACAGTAAATAAAATTTGGGGCCAACATTTAATATTTCTCTTGATTATTTGCCTTATATATGTAAGGAGAGATATCTCTCTATTATTGGGTTCCTTATTTACAATAAATTATATATCAGGTTTTAAGTAAAATTTTTGAAAACTATGAAATGCTTCAAGTAGTCAATATCATTATAATTTAAAAATATTAGCTAATATTGAGCCTGCTCTATGGCCTGGTGTTTAAAGCAACCAGGTCTCATATGACTAAACCCACAGTTAGAGTCCTATACCTAGCAGCTTGAGAAGCACATTGGGCATATGTGTGTATGTGCATGCCCAGAATCCTGAGGGGACTGAGAGACAGAGGAAGAGATGATATTGTAGTGTTCCCCATGGAGGGTGCTTTCTCCTCTCCTTCAGTCTCTCTTGATCACACATGTCCTGTAGGAAAACATAACAAAACAAAACAAAAACAAGCAAACAAACAAATAAAAAAGGAAACAAAAGAAAAAACCAGAATATTTTAAATATCTCTCAAATATGTTTCATAACTAAGCAACTATGAAGCTGGTGTTTAGAAAATGGCAATTTAAATTGGGTAGACTACATATATGTACCTAGTGAAGAGACTAATATGCAGGAAGTTTAGAAGACAACTATGGTCTAACATTGAATAAGCACAAGATCCGTAAGGAATCATACATTCATCTGTATTCTTAACCTTTGTGCTCACCAACTTACAGGGAGACGTACTATATGGTGTGATATGAGCCCATTTAGGCTTTTCTACCATTTATATGGTTTCAAAGAAGATTATATTGGGAGACATGAATTCTGTTGATGATTAACCTTTTATTTCCACAAATATTTATGCATTTTTTTTAAGCGAGATTTTCGCTATAGGGTACCTACACTTGTTAGACTAAGTGAGGCAAAAAGCGAGAAATCACCCCCCTCAGGGTGAATGGCCATGATTAAGTCACTTTTGCTCCATTCACTTCTCAGGATTTTGGGCACACATGCACATATACCCGGCATGATTTTTTTTTTTTTTTTAGAGGTTTTTGCTATAGGGCGCATGCGCTCGCCAGACAGAGAGACAGAGAGACAGAAATCACCCCCTGGGGGGATGGCCACGCCGCAATCCCTTTTCCTCCATTCTCCTCTCGGGATCTTGGGCACGCATGCACACGTGCCCAGTGTGAGTTTTAAGCAACCGGGTCCGGGACGCGAACCACGATCGACTATGTGGGAGTCCAGCGACATAGCCGTTATGCTAACTGCTGGTCCCACCGGGCATGAGTTTTAAGCTACTGGGTCCTGGACTCAAATAGTGGTCTACTACTTGGGATTCCAGCAACATAACCATTACACCATCTGCTGGTCTCCTCAATTTCTTTACTATTTCTCTGTTTTCTATTTTTTTTCTTAATTTTTAATTCTTTTTAATAATAAACAAATGAATTCTAAGGTAGTATCAGAATGTTATCTGTTCTTTGTGAATAATTAGACAATTGGGAGAATGGTGCTATCATTCTTAATTATGGTTTAATAGGATAGAATATTTTGGCGATATACAATGATGATAAATTTCAATCCAAAGTGTAGGATTAGATAGTGAAACTCCTGACTGGCAATTTTTGGTTTCTTTTAAATATAAATATGCAAATTTTATGGACCTAGCTATATCATTCTTTTTCATTTGAACACCTTGTACATTTTTACAGGATTAATGTCATGGTTAAATGTGTTTTATGACTAAGGAGAGGTATTTCAGAAACTTAAAAGAATAATAACTTATCCCAAGATGATATATAAGAGGTTTCTATGGTCTGAAAGTTCTGTGTTGGTTACACGAACTTTCTACTATGTTTAATGGGTTGCTTTGGAAAGGAAGCTACTTCCATGTCTCCACTTGTAGGGAACATTGTGTATAGAGTAGGTTGACAGTTTGCTTTCTTTATCTGAAACAGGAAGGTCCCAGATGAAAATACATAGTGTAGATATTCATAGACCTCCCATTAACAACCACAGGTACAAAAGTCAATATGGATTCAACCATAGGAAAATGATTTTTTTTTTCTTTGCTCCCAAGCAGACCTTTCAATTGAATACAGGAGACTTAAACAGAACTTTGCCATCTGGGGCTTGTTACAAGTGAACTTGAATTTTCCTTGTGCGCTGACAATTATCCAGCTTGAGTTATAACTAATATACTTCACTACTTCTCCTTTTTCATTTGTGGACTTTGATCAGTGGTGGTATGCTAGCTGCCTTATTATTAGAAAATAATGCAGTGTTGTTTCCAGTAGCAAACACAATTTGTCAATTACATTTGTTACTGTTTTTTATGGAAAATAACTTCTGGTTACTGTGGATTGATGTAAAAACCACACACCATGTCCAAGTAGCTTGGGAAATAAAATATTTCAGTAGACTATGTTCAAAGACTGTTTAAAAAATAATAAATAAGCTGAATTATTCTGCAGTTTCAGGATATATGGGCAAGGGTTGGGGAAGCATAATGGATTTATTACTTTGCATCATTCACATAGATATTATTAACTAAGAATTATATAATCAAACTTAAAAAAATAGATATTCCTCTGGTAGTAATCTGACATATAGTTAATTTACAAAGATAAATCGTAGTTTAGATACCTGCTTTTCTTATTGTAGAACTCCTGAATCTAATGGACAAAAAATTAAAACTCTCAAAAAAATAAAAAAAATTTTCCTTTGACTTTAAGTCATAAATATCAAGGTTGAATAATCTTTATATTGAAATGACTTAGGAATATGAGTTTTTAGAAAATAAAACTATTTTATTTAACTATATTTATTTATTTAATTTGACCTGAGAGGAATAGAGCGAGAGAGAGAAAGGGAAAGTGAGAAAACAAGTTGCCAAGTCTGGGACTTGAACTGCAGTCGGCCATGTGGGAGTCTAGCAGCTTTAACCATGACACCACCTATTGGCCCTAATTTTTAAAATAACACTGTACACAATGACTGGAAAAATATAAATTTACTAGTTAATATAAACATAAGAAGAACAGATAAATTGTGATTGCTTTCTGGCATACGTTTCTTGAGTAGCAGCACATTTCTCTCAGGTTTTAATGTATCTTCCATGTTGTAGTGGGAAGCCAATAGCACATAGAGCTGAAGTTTTGAGGACAGTGAAATCTCATCTGAATCTGTGCTTCACAATATGATCATAATTCCTAACTCGATCTTTTGTACTTCAAATCTTTAAAGTAAGATGAGTTTCATTTTTTCAAGACAATATGAAAATATTCATAATGACTTACACATTTATATGATTATTTATTGAAAGTTAGGTTTGAAAAATACTGTACTAAGTCAATGAAATTCCTTTCTTTAGGAATGAGCTTTACTATTAATCAATTTAGTGGGCTTTTTTTGGTAATTCCTTAAGAAACTGTCCTAGGGAGCCAGCAGATGGCATTAAGGCACTGGATTCACACGAAGCCAACCTTAGTTCTAGTCCTGGACCTAGCAGCTAGCTTTCTCACTTTCTCTCTCTCTCTCTCTCTCTCTCTCTCTCTCTCTCTCTCTCTGTCTCTCTCTCTCTCTCTCATGAGCACATGTGACCTTAACAAATGTAATAAAAATAAACAATGATACATATAATTTAATAAATAATTTCTTTAAAAGAAAAAAGAGATAGATTTAGCATATTCTGTTGCTAGTAACAGAAAATACCTGAAAATACCTGAAACTGGAGGATTTTTAAAAATAAAGTCCTTGGGGCTTTATTTGGTGGTGTAGTGGCTAAGGCACTGAACTCCCTCATGACTATGATTTGAGTCCTGGGCCTGGCAGCTTAAAATTCATGGCGGGTATGTGTGTGTATATGCCCCAAAGCCCAGGAGAATGGAGAAAGGATTGTGATGTGGCCATCCCCCATGTGTGTGTGTGGGGGTGATTTTTTACTTTCACTCTCTTGTCTCTTTCTGTTTCTCTGGCAAGCACACACACCCTATAGCAAAAATATCTCTCAAAAAAAAAAAAAGAAAGAAAGAAAGGTCACTAGGTTTCATATCTCAAGAGTAAGACAAGAGCAGAGTGACTGTGTCCACAAGTCTCCCTATTTTATCCTCTATTTTATAAATTAACTCAGTCGGGGAGGCCACACTCTGAGGACCTCATTCCTAATCTCTTCGCAAAGGCCCCATCTTTTGCCATCCTATTGAGAATAAATTTTCACCATCTTTAATCTCATTACAATGGCATAATACATGAACTTCTGGGAGACATACACAAACTATTGTAGAAACTGAAACTTAATAATCTTTAAAAATCAAATCAAACTTAAATATAAGGTGAATGTGTGTGTATGTATATGTGTGTGTGTATATATATATATATATATATATATATATATATATATATATAAAATATTTTTGTTAAGTCAATGGAATTTAGGTAGCACACAACCAAATACATTAGAATTGGAAATTAGTAATTTGTTATTTAAATAAAAAAATCATTGACAAATGTAATTGGGATATATTGCATATTTTAATGCCTGTACTACATATGAATAATTGACTTAAAAATGAGAGAAGCTCCAAGGCATAGGCAGGTACCAAAATCTAAGAAAATCGGTACTTTGTTAGGCCAGCAATAAATCGCTACTTTGTTAGGCCAGTAATGTCTCAGTGTATCAGTAAATAGACCAATTTGATTACACTCAATATTAAAATAGATAAAGCTATAACACAAAATATAGGTAAAACCTTTGCCATTTAGTTACCACATATTACCTTAAGAGTGATATTATCAAAACCCTAAAAGTTCTTTATTCATCTGGTATTCCTGGTAGACATGCAAATGATACCTTCTATGTCTTTGTTCAATATTATTATACTACTATCACTTGGAAAATAGTTTTTTCTGTTTCCTCCTTAAATTGACACTGGACATTTTTTTCCAGTGATGATGAAATTTTAATATGTTCCTATAGGTTTTACATCTACTTAGCCATTTTAAGTTTATTTGCATTTTTGTTAACTCTCAGGTTACGAGCCTCAAGGAAAAAACATTTTGGCACTTTAGTGGAAACTCTGACACATAGGTAACAATAGGTTAGCTCAATTACCATATCATTGTCACTGTGTAAATTTCATCTCTCATCAAATTATTAAGCATACACCTAATTTGTATATGTGTTTATCTATTTGTAATGAACAAGTAGAGGTTTCTTTTTCTCTGATACTGTTCTTCATTGCTTATACATTCAACCCCATAATCACTAAATCCTTTGAGTTGTGAATCTTTTTGTCACTCATGTATCATGTAATTATAATGACAATCTTTTTTTAAATTTTATTTATTCATGCATTTATTTTAATTTGACCAGAGAGAGACATAGAGAGACAGACAGACAGACAGAGGAAGTGAGAAAGGAAGCCACCAGATTCAGGATTTGAACTGTGGTCGAGCATGTGGGAGTGTCCAGCACCTTAACCACCATGCCACCTGCTGGTCCCCATGACAATCTTCTAATGCAGTTATTACTCTGCTTATTTTACTCATAAAGAAACTGAGATCCAGTGAAGTTCAGGCAGTAGACAGAGCTAGAAAGGGGTGGGGACTGAACTGAGGCTTAGGTATTCGACTTCTATTGAAGTTCTCTCCTTATAATAGCACACTATTCAGAGATGTATGGTTTCTTCCCCTCCTAAGCACCCAGTGTGCCCTTTTGAACTCTCACCTGCTTTGACTAAGGAAATATTTCTCTCCACAACTCTTTATTGTCATCCTTGCATACTTATTTGCGACAGGTACTATCCACTTTATGAAGCAGGTCAACATCTTTCTATTTATAAAATCTCTAGAGACTTGTTAATGCTTACCTCACATCCATTTATTTTATATTCCAACCACCTCATTCAGAATCTAGTAGCACTTATGTTCTCACTAGTGTCAAATGCCTTCTAGCCTGTGGCATCCACTGTGAAAAAATACTCTTCTGCCTCTGTAACTTATCAATGATCTAATTCGTTGTGCATCTCTACAATGACTTTTATCTTCTTTGTCGGTGTGTGTATACACACACACACACATATATGTAAAATTAAGTTAGATGTGGAGTTTGTAAATATGTATGTAAATTATTACATCTGCACTTTATGGAGGAGTCTATTTAGTGTCATAAAAAATAATTTACTACATTCGACTTATGGTGTAAAAAGCTGCAATAAAACAACATGAGCTGCAAAATATACAATTCCCCTGTTCTTGATTTTACATTTTAAAACAGAACAAGTTGTTAGGTGGATCCCTTTTCTATTTTGTAGATAGCGCTCTCATGCTTGCATGATTACATCTATTTATTGCTCTGCGTTTTCTACCTAATGGGACTTTACACAGTTTAATGAATCCTGTATGAAAAGACAGAATCTGTTATCTGGTGTTGACTAATCTGAAGTCTTCATGAAATTGTATCTACTGGAAAAGAACAGATAAGACAGGTTGTCTGAAATTATACCTGAAACATGCAAATGATGGTTTCTTTGTATGATAAGGAGAGCAGTATCACTCCACACCAACGACACCGAGTCCATGAAGCTGTAAAGCAATGAATCCAATCTCTTGCTACCAAAATAAGATCTATGCAGGAAAATTAATAAGTAAATGCCTTCCTTTCATCATGATGGCATTTGGGAGTTTTAGAGCTCTGTAGCCCATTAGTCAGTTTAGTTAATGACTCTGCTTATCCTCTTAATCATGTACAACACATTGACTGAGCTTCATTTAGTTCAAAGTGCCTTTCAGAATCCTGAATTAAATGCGAGTTGTAGAAAATCATACCTTTTTAGAGTATAGAATGTATTCAGTTCACATCGCTTATATTTTAGGAAAATCTGAAGTGCTTCTAAGTAAAGGAAAAGAAAATCAAGATAAGGGTCAAAGGATAGTTTCCATGGTTGATTATTTTCATACATTAAATTCACAGAAATTTTCAAAAAATTAAGAAAGCAAGCACACTACATACAATTTTAATAGAGTCTCTTTTCTAATATAGCATTTACATTCATACATATCCAATTTAGAGAACTATTGAAAACTTTAAGTTAGAGTACTGAGTGAAAAGTTATAATCTACATAGTATTCAAATTATTGTTTTCTCCCACTGAGGTGCAGTAGATTGATCATGTGTAAGACTGGAAAATTTCAAACCATGCAGTCAATTGAAACCCAATAAAATGAAAAGAGACCTTACTTATTCATGCCAAAATTCATGTGAAGAGAGTAATGATTTAGTTTTTTTTTTTCTTTAGTGAAAATATAAATGTTGATCAAAAGTTTTGAATATGTGAATATAGAGCTTTAAAAAAGCAGGTTCAATTATATAGAATTGATTAATTGTTAGCTACTAAACTAATAAAATTTTCTTGACTCAAAATTCAGGTACTGGGACCAGCAGATGGCATAATGGTTATGTTGCTGGACTCCCACATGGTTGACTGCTGTTTGATAACTGGACCCGGCAGCTTAAAACTCATGCAAGGTGTGTGCACATGGGTGCCCGAAATGCCTAGAAGCAAGTGGAGGAGATGGGATTGTGGCATGGTCATCCCCCCAGAGGGTAATTTCTCACTTTCTGTCTCTCGTTTCTGTCTGTTTTTCCAGCAAGTGTACGGTGCACGGACCCTATGGCAAATAGAAATTGCTCTTAAAAAAAAATACAAAATTCTGAGGGGAGAATGGAGGAGAAGGAATTGAAGCATGGTTATCCCCACTGGGGGGTGATTTCTCACTCTTTCTTTCTGGCAAGCACTCACTTCCAACAGCAAAAAAAAATCTCTCTTAAAAAGAAAATATTCAGGTACTATATTTTTTTTGTTGTTTTTCATTCTCCTTCATTTCTTCTCTTTTTCCTTCCATCTGTCATTCTTTTCTTTTTACCTATTAAAATCTCAGCTCTGAAATATGTATTATTTATTATCTGTGAAATGTGTATTACTGTAGATGTTCCTTTCTATTTATATAAATATTAGTAGGGGGCCAGACTAGGTAAGTGCTGTGCATAGGGATACAACTTCCACATGACTGATCATGGTTGCACTTCTGCTCCCCGAGGGTTTGAAACCATGGCAGTCGCATGTATATGAATGCCCCAAATCCTGATGGGATGAAGAAATGGAGGAAAAAGAATTGGGCTATATCCATACCTCATTAGAGGATGCTTTATATTTCTCTCTGTTTCTCTTGTGAGTGCATATGCGCTCTAGTAATTTAAAAATATACATATCATTAGATTATAAATATTATTATTTTCATATATATGTATTTTAATCAGCATTATCATTCAGAGATGAGAATGGAGAAAAAGACATTGTGGTGGGATCACCCCGCCTTGGGAGGTGATTTCTTACTTTCCTGCTGTCTCTCTGTTTCTCTCCAGTGAGCACATGCGCCCTATGGCAAAAATCTAAAAGTAAAATAAAATAAAATCTGTGATACACAATATATATGCAGGAAAAAATTTATTGTATGAAAATGCAACATTTGTTAAATGGCGAAATATTAATCTCCAGGAAAGAAAAAACGAATATAGAGGAATTAATTATCAGTATCAATGTTGGAGGGCTATGTAGGTAAATTACATCAAAACATTTGTAAACAGTGCCATTTTCAGGATCATGAACATGTGACATGTGAGTTCAAATTCTCTCCCACACAGAAGAGCCCAGATTTAGTTTGGCGCTCTGCTTTTGTTTCCTTGTAATTCTTAATAGTTATTAAGCAAAGGATTCCAGAATTTCATTTTTATTCTCAGATTATGTGGTTAGTCCCTGCTTGGAAGTTTGAATTTATTTTATTTATAATTTTTTTAGAGGTTTTTGCTACAGGGCACGTGCACTTGCCAGAAAGACAGAGAGACAGAAATTGATTCCCTCCCCAGGGGGGATGGCTACACTACAATCCCTTCTCCTCCATGCTTCTCTTGAGATCTTGGGCATGCACACACGTGTGCCCGGTGTGAGTTTAAGCCACTGGATCTGGGACTCAAACCACGGTCGATTACATGGGAGTCCAGCAACGTAACCATTATATCAACTGCTGGTCACAGAAACTTGAATTTAAATAACTTAAATATTTAACTTTTGCATTATTTAGAGAAATTTAATACAATAATTATTTTTATTTTGTATTTGTGTTATATTAGGTTTTACATTCTTTTATCATGTCCAACTTTTCCTTTCATAATAAGCTTTCGCAGGATTCTTTTTTTTTTTTTTTTCCTGTAGGGTATGTGTGATTGCCTGAGACACAGAAAGAAAAACTGACTAAGGGAGAGTGAAGAATCATCCCTCCTGGGAGGGCCACTCCCTGATACCTTTTTCTCTATTTTTCCATCTCACTGGAATTTTAGACATGCATGTATAAGTTCAGGGAAGGTTTTTCAAGCCACCCATGTCAGGATTGGAAATTTGGTTTGCCTGTGTGCCTCAGCACCTTTAACCACTAGATTATGGACTGGTGGTTAAATTATTTTTTAAAATGGTGTATTAATATATTTCTTTGCATACACTTTTTTTTTCTTTTTTTGGTAAGAGAGATTTTTGCTCTAGGACTTGTGTGCTTGCTGGAGACAGAAAAATAAAGAGAGAAAAAGTGAAAAATCAGCCCCACAGGGAAGATGGTAATGGTGCAATCCCTTATCCTCCATTCTCCTCTTGGGATTTTGGGTGTGCATGCATGCACATGCACACACGTACAAACACACACACTTAACATGATTTTTCAAGCCATCGATATGGAATCAAAACACACAGATGGTCATGTGAAAACACACTGTTAACCACCACACCACCTCCTGGCACATTAGGATTATATTTTATATAACATATTGGTTACATTTTTAAAATGATAAAATTAGTATTTGCTTTGGCCCAATAGCAAAGCAGTTAAACCCTGTGTACAGGGAGCCAGACTCTTCATAGCTGACTATAGTTCAAATCCTGGCCCAGGATTTGTGGGCCAAGATTTGAACCAAAATGTAGCCCAAAATGTTGATGGGTTGGAGAAATGGAATAAAGAGGGCTGTGGCATGGCCATACTCTATTAAGGTATATACCATCCAGCAATAAATAGTCTTCTTAAGATTTATTTATTTAACATTATTTGTTTATTTATTTATTTATTTTATTTTTACCAGAGAGGGACAGAGTGAGAGAGAGAGTGAAAGAGAGAGAGAGAGAGAAAGGGAAAGTGAAAAAGCAAGCCACCATGTCCAGGACTCGAACCATGTTTGCCCACATGGGAGTCCAGTGCCCTTAGCCACAATGCCACCCGCTGGCCTCTCCAGCAATAATTTTTTTAAAAAAAGTTACTTAAATCTTATACTTAGTTAGATATTTTTATGTCTATATCCAAATTTTAGTTAATACTAAAATTAATATTAGTTTTATTAAAAATATGAAAAGTCTAAGTTTTTTAACTAGGACTAAACTACTCAAAGTGAACTTGCTGAATATAAAACTTCCAACTGAAAATTTTCTTACAGAGAAATAGTGTCTGTTCATGGAGTAGATTCATTTTATTATACTTATTTTGTGATTTTTGTTGTATCATATCTAAATCATTTCCAGTTAACCACAAAACTATTGTAGTAGAACCTTATCATAATTCCTTACATTTTTAATAACTCTCTTGCTTAAAAAAGTTACTATTTTTGAAAACTGTGATATACAAAAATCTGAGCTACTTTAGTATCAGATGTTTCAGAAACCAAAGGAAAAAAAATGTTATAGTTTCTCTGCTTTTGGAACCTGTAAAACTTAAAATATATCATTAGTGAGGATGGCAAGTGGTATGGTGGTTAAGGTACTGGGCTCCCACATGGTCAATCAGGGTTTGAGCCCCAGACCTGACAGCTTGCTTTTTCAGTTTTCCTCTCTGTCTGTCTCTGGTCAAATTAGAAAATAATTATCATAATACATAAAATTAAATAAATAATTATTTAAGAAGCATTAAAATAAGGTTGTTAGTTGTAACCAGTAGAGATTGCAAAACAGCAACCATACCAGAGGATTATCTTGAGAAAGACTTTGAAGGAAGAAAAAGAGACCGATCTTTGCTAGCACATGGCATATCACAGAATACTTGGTAGGCAGGGCTGAATTGAGAAGGCTTATGTATGACTAGTGTGCTGGGCATTTGCTTTTCAACAATTTGAGTAGTTTATATGTAAATATTTTCACAAAGATATTTAAAACTATGCTGTTTCTGTTGTAATAGAGTCACAAACAATATTATACAAAATTATAAAAAATATTTTGAACATTATGTTTAAAATTGGTTTATTTTGAAATTTTGAAAGTTGTTTTTTAACTGTCAAGAACCATGGAGTATGAGCAAAAATTTCTTGATATGTAAAGTAAATGTTTGTGGAAAATGTATAAAGAAAGAAAGAAAGAAAGAAAGAAAGAAAGAAAGAAAGAAAGAATAATACAATGTCTTTGAAACAAAAAAGAAAATAATTTTAATACATACAATTAAATAAATAATTATTTTAAAAAGCATTAAAATAAGGCTGCTAGCTGAAAACAATGTATATAATAACATCCTTAATTTAATTATCAAACATTGCATGTGTGCTTTGAGAAACCATATTTCTATGCCTTAAAGATGCACAGCAATTAAATTAAGCAAAAATTAATTAGAGAAAAATAAAATTAGAAAAAATAATGAAAGTATTGAAAATATTGCATATGGGACCAGCAGTTAGCATAATGGATATATCGCTGAACTCCCATGTAGCCAACCGCGGTTCGAGCCCCAGACCCGGTGGCTTAAACTCATGCCAGGCGCGTGTGCGTGTGTGCCCAAGATCCTGAGAGGAGAATGGAGGAGAAGGGATTGCAGCGTGGCTATCCCCCCTAGGGGGTGAGTTCTCGCTTTCTATCTCTCTGTCCCTCTCTGTCTTTCTGGCGAGCGTACATGCCCTATAGCAAAAATCTCACACACAAAAAAGAATATTGCATATAACTCTATGTAAAATAAAGGATTGCATACAATAAAGCAACAAATAGAAAAATATCACCTTGAAATAAGATTTACATATGTTTTGGAAGAGGTAGTGAGGATGCCTCATCTTGGTTTGTTTTTCATTTTAGTGTAAGTTGCAGGAAAGAAGAAACTTTTTAAAAATGTTCTATATTGCAGGTTTTTTTTTTTTTTTTTTTTTAAGTTTTTTTTCCTATAGGATACATGAGCTCACCAGAAAGAGAGACAGAAAGTGAGAAATCACACCCCTGGGGGATGGCCACGCCACAATCCCTTCTCCTCCATTCTCTTCTCAGGATCTTGGGCATGCACACACACATGCCCGGAGTGAATTTAACATACAAATTTTTACTAGTCTGAGACTCAGGTAAGTAGTCAGCTTTTGATCCTAAATATGCCCCTAGCTAGTTTTACTATTTCAAAGACTGCTAATTTCTTTAAGCATTGAGTTTTTCAGTTACAAAATGGAATTTTTGAGCTGAACTTTTGGGTAGTAAATCTTAATGTAAATGTCTAAATCTTTACCAACTGAGCAGAATGAATAAGAAGTTATTCTCAGTGACACAACTGAATCTACTCTCATGAAAACTTTGTCTTCCTTGTTAAAATTTAATCTTTTTGCTAATTCCTGAATTATGAAACTATGTCTTTTTTATTAAATTTGCATAATGAAACTAATTCCTGAATTAGATTAAAATCTAAATATCATTGCTTTAAATCCTAAATTCTTTCATGCTAATGGTTGTCTTATAGTCATCTTTGTATCATTAAAGCAAAGTTCATTGCCTTGTAATAGAAGTTGGAATATAAGCACAGCTAAAAATATAGATCAAATGTACTATAGAACAATCTGTTTTAATGATTTGGAACAAATTTACAGTGTAGTAAGAATTCAAAAGAGGAAATGATCAAAGTAATCAAGTCTAGTAGAAATAATGTTGAACTGGATCCTGACAGATGGAAAAGTAATCACTCAAAAATGATTATTGAAGAGAATTCAGAATCCCAAGAAAGAAGTAGATTTAAGCCTTGATATGATAAAAAAAATAGGATGTTAGAAATTTATTAGATTATTGAGCAAGGACATTGTCTGACAACAATGTTTTAATAAAAATAAACATTTTGGGACCAGGAAATGGCATGATATGGGACTCCCACATGGTTGACCATGGTTTGAGTCCCAGACCAGACAGGCTTGAAAATCACACCTGGCACATGTGCATGGATGTCCAAAATCCTGAGAGGAGAATGGAGGGTAGGAGATTGCTGTGTGACCTTCCGCCCAGGAGATGATTTCTTACTTTTGCTCTCTCTTTCTCTCTCCTGTGAGCACACACACCCTACTGAAAAAAAAAAAAAAATCATTTGGTAGACTGGCTCAATGGTGTAAAGATAATTGCTCTCCTCAAGAAAAGTTGGATCTAACATGAAGGCACTTCTTTGAATCCTCACCCTGTTCAACCAGGAACAGGTTGGGCAGCTTTGAGTGTCCAAGATCCAAGGAGCCAGAGGATTAGAGAAGGGGGACAGTGGTGTGACTAGACCCTCAAAGTGTGCTCATCACTCTTTCTCCCTTTTTCTGCCTTACTTTTCCCCTCACAGGTGAGCATATGTGCTCTATCATGAATAAAGAGAAAAGAAATAGTCATTTGAGAGAATTTAGTATGCAGAACGTGATTGGAGCTGGGTAAAGGAGAATGTGGGTAAAGAGGCATATATAATATTCCAGATAGATTAACTGGTCAGCTATGGATTCAAATGGTTGGCAGAAATGGGAGAAATGTATAGTTAAAGACAAAAGCAAGTGAATTTCCAAGAGCAAAGATAGCAGTGCTCAATAAATTTAGGTATAAGGAAATAGCAAAATGTTTCACTGATGAGACTGAGAAGATGACTGAGGCAGTGAATCCACAAACAAGCACATGCTTAGCTTCAACGCAGCTCCATAGATGCTGAAATTTTCCCAAACATAAGGAATTTTTAGCATCTCCTCAAACGCACTTAAGTGGGTTGAAACATTGCTCATTGTACCATTCAGGGTTTTAAATATTATGGAGACCATTTTAAAATCATTCATTTTAATATTAATTTCAGAAACTTCATTTTTAACCCGAAATTTCAGAACTTTTCAATTAAGATGAAAACTTCTATCCTAAAAGGGTACATTACTTTAGTTTTAAAGTGCCCCAGAAAGTATATCATGCCTATTTTAAAATTAAATACAAAGCAATAAAAATTTTGGCACTGTAACGTCAGGCTGGATTATAAAAGTAAAATAAAAGAAAACCAATCAAGTTAAAAATAATTTATGGTTACATGATTATTGGTTTTTCACTCCAAATATTTTAGTTGTTAACTTTGAATCTAAAAAACTGTCTTCATTTAAGTTTGATATTGATTGTTAAAGAATATATTGAAACATGTTACACATGTGTAAAGAAAAGTAAACTGTGTCCCATTAAGTAAGATTAGTTTGGTTCAAGAAATTATATGCTAATTAAAATATATTGTTCACAGAAAAACTGAAAAATACATTTATGAGGATTCTTGGCATGTATCAAAAATACCACAATTTATTCAGCCCTTAGAGATATGTTTTGATGACTCTCTTTACATTTCAATCATAACAGTTTTCTGAAACACAACTGCAATTACTTACGGAAAAAAGCCTTAAGATATTCTTTGCATGTACTAAATCCTACAATTATGCTGATTTTAGGAAGGATTTTAAAAATAAGAAATTTAAATAATATATTTAAATTGTACCCTTTATCAAACTTGTTAAAAACCATAACATGCAAAATGAAAATAGGGCTTTTCAGAAATATTAGAGAATAGTATTGTTACCCGTAACTATTTTATTAAGGGTCGTGAGATATGCCTAGACGGTCAACAAAATGAGACTGTTATGCTACTGCAGTACTGGAATGCCTGGGAGAGTCATGACCATGTGGAACGCTCTTCCCATTTTAAATAAAGCTCCATATGCCTTAAATTTAGAAACTCTCATCAAGAGTATACTGCCTGACTTCAATTGTCATTATATGTCAGAGGGAGGGAAGGGATTTCTGAGGGAGACAGAGCCCGAACTATTCTGAGCTTTATAGAGTAGAGTCAACATCTTCGAATCGCAATTTTAAGCAAATGGGTAGGCAGAGCAGACTGTGGAAAATTGGTATTATGCACTCCCTGTGGCTTGTACCACTTAGTTGCTGAGCCGCAGAATTTAACCTATGTAGAAGCTTCTGGGTGGTACTGAAGGCTGGGACTACACTAAGGGAAATAAAGCCGATGTTCATCCAAGCATACATTCAACTGCAACTTTCCAATCATTTGGATGAATGCAATGAACAATCTAAGGGAAAAGCTCAATAATTCTGGTCAGAAAACAGAGAAAACTTGGAAGTTGAAGTACTTGTCCTCAGTTTAATTCTGCCTTCACTAAGTAATTCTTCAACGAGCTGATGTTAAAGAGACAAATGCCAACATGCAGATTTTGCTCTTAGTCAAAGAAAAATCAATGTTTCCTTATGAAAGAACTGTATGCCTCATAGGAGATCAAAAGATGAAACTATTAGGTTGTCAGAAAAGTCATGATGCATTTTTGCATTGAAAAATATGTCATGATTTTCTTGCCAACCTAATATTTGTAAACTGCTGTCTCAGTTCAAGACCTCAGCTTGGCAAGTACAGATTTCCTGACTGAAGAAATCATATTTATATATTAATAATAAATGGTACACACAAAGCCCTAGGCAAGATAATGCAGTACTGGACATATTTCTAGTTCTGTGTTACTATTTTCTCATTCATTTAGTCCTAACATTCAGTCTGTATTTTCTAAAATTTCTATACTCTCAAGTTACTTTCACTAACATTTTCTATCAAACAAGCACTTTTCTCTACATGAGAGATAATAAATTTAAAAAAGAAATCTTACTTTCCAGGGTTATTGACATTTTAAATCCAAATCATCAGAATTGTGTTGGCTCAAGGGAAAGAGATTTCAGAAACTTAAATATGCAATAATTTTATTATTATCCTTTGTGAAGAAGCTAGACTATTTGCTCCATTCTAATTGTGTGGTTCTACTAACTACTGGTAACATTTCTGATTCCTATTTCCTACACATTTTTTTTAAATTGTCTTCAAGTAATTAATATTTTGTACTTAGCAGACAATTATAATAAAATAGCATATGGCCCGCCATGTCCTGGTGGTTAAGGCAGTCAGATTCCATATGGCCAACTGTGCCATTTGAGTCTCAGACCTGGAGGCTTGAGAAGCACAGTGGGCATTGCATGGATGCTCAGAATCCAGAAAGGAGGGAGAGTTGGAGAAGAGGGGATTGAGGCATGACTATTCCCAGTGAGAGGTGCATTCAACATTCTCTTTCTGTCTCTGTGTCTTTCTCTGGTGAGTGTATGTACTCGCTAGCAAAAAAAAAAGAAAAATAACATAAACATTTGAAGTGGCCAAGATAACTTATAAAATGATGATAACAATAATTTAGGTGAACTTACTTTCTCTCCACATAAAACAAACTGTAGAGCCAGACGATGGCATGACAGTTAAGGCAACTGGATTCCATATGGCTCACCATATGGTTTGAGTCCTGGACCTGACAACTTGAGAAAAACATTGAGCACATGTGCACGCATGTCTAAAATCTCAGAAAGAGAACGAGAAAAAGGAGAAGGGATTACAGCATGGCCATTTCTAAAAAAGAGGTATTTTTTTTTCACTTTCCCTGTCTTTCTCTCTTTCTCTCTCTCTCTCTCTCTCTCTCTCTCTCTCTCTCTCTCTCTCTCTCTCTCTCATGTCTCTCTCTAGAGTGAACATTCACTTTGGCAAACTAAAAAACAAACAAATTGTAAAAATAGTAATCAAAATCCAGTATCAGTTCAGTTTTCCACCTTACTAGGTAGATTTTCTTTTTTGTTTGTTTGTTTTTGTTTATATTTTTTTTCCTTTTATTATTTTTTTCATTTCATTTTCTTCCATACATTCAATCACATTATTATTTGTCTTACAATATGGATATTTAAACAGGTAAACATTTCTCCCTAGTACTGTTGATATAGATGTAAATACCAGATATAGTGTGTGTGAAAGAGGAGGGTCTGAGGAAGGACATTTGGGGGAGGGACAGGGAAGCCAAACATTAATGGCACAAAGAGGTGTGGTATTATCTGTTGAAGATTTTTCGTAATTTTATCAACACTAGGTAGCTTTTCATCTTCGTCCTTTTTTCTAATGGAGGGAGAGTCTCAATCTTTAGTTGTCACAGATTTGTACATAGAAATACACACAATTACTGAAAGTATGGCATTACTGGTAAGGAGGGTGAAAGTAGCATTGTCAATTTATCCAACATATATGAAGTAATAGTTCCAGTATAATTTAAATGTTCTTTTATATGCTTCTTTTTCTGTCATTGAGCCTACTGTGAATCAGTAGAATAAACTCATTTCCTACACTATTATAAAGGAAACTGTACAAAGTGCCACTGTCTATTCCTTTCCCTTGGAGGTCAGTATACCATTGCATATGATGCAGGAGTTGCATGAGTTTTTACTGACAATATTTAATTCATTCATCCCTTTAATCACTCAAGTAACATTTTTGGGAACACTCTACTATATAAAACATAAAACCACTATTTATATTACTACTATTAATGCTACCATTACATTGACTATTATTATCCTTCAGTGTTCTATTGATATTATAAAATATATATTACATTAATATAGTAATATTAATATATTACTAACGATTGAAATTTTACAATGCTATCTCTCGGGTATTTTATTATCCTATCAAATTCTTTCTCAAAATTTTGCCAGAAGACATGTGCACTTGCCAGAGAAAGACAGGAAGAAAGGGAGAAGGAAAACATTCTCCCCCATGGAGAATGGTCATGTCATAGTTCCTCTCCTCCATTTTTTCATCCTGTCAGGACTTGGGCACACACACGCACACATAGTGTGTTTCCAGAACAACCAGGTCCAAGACTCAAACCATGGGTTTGACTATGTGAGATCCAGCCACCTTAATCCAAGCCATGGAGCAGACCTTTTATCTCATGCAATTCTAATAGCAGTGGTATGGAACATGGTTTATTAATATATTCATTTCACATATGAATAATTAAGTCTTTAAAAGTTAATAATGTGCCCAAGGACACATATATTGAAAGTAGTAAAAATTAGTTGTGACTTTATACAGCTACATGATTCCTAAGTTAAAAAGATACACTTTATTAGGGAGATGTGTAGTTAAAAATAGGTATTTTAGGACATGCAAATAATGTAATGGTTACATTGCTGGACTCCCATGTAGTCGACAGCAGGTCGAGTCCTGGACCCAGCAGCTTAAAACTCACACTGGGCGTGTGTGCATATGTGCCTAAAATCCTGAGAGGAGAATGAAAGAAAATGGATTACATGTGTGGCATTCCATCCTATAAGGAGATTTCTCACTTTCTGTCTCTCCTGCAAGTGCACATGCCCTGTAGCAAAGAAAAATAAAACTCTCAAAAAAAATAGACATTTTAATATTAATATAATTATTATAGAATGAAGCTTAATACTAATAAATAAGTAGCCAAAGTTAAAATGTTGTTAAAGTGGATGGAAACAAAAACACAAAAAATAGATTGTCTTAAACAGCAGTATATTCATGCTGGAAAAATTCATTCTGTATGCTCTAACGATACATAGTGATTGAATGTAAAAAATAAAATAAAATAAAAATATTTTTAAAAAGAAATTCAGTTACTCTGCTACAAAACCATATTAAGAGACCATGTGTTTTTTTGTCAGTTAAAAAGTGAAATAATAATTATAAAAGAAAAAAAAGTAACAGATAGAGACTATGAGGAGGTCATCTTCAAAAAGCTTAGAAAAATGAAAATTATGAGAAAATAGTGCAAAGATTCAAAAACTTTTTTTTCCATAAAAACTTATTCTTTAATTCTATTCTCCCTGAGCTTTTTTTTTTTTTTTTTTTTTTTTTTTTTTTTTTTTTTGGAGAGGTTTTTCACTATAGGGCGCGTGCGCTTGCCAGCCAGCCAGAGACAGACAGAGAGATAGAAAGCGAGAAATCACCCCCCAGGGGGGATGGCCACGCCGCAATCCCTTCTCCTCCATTCTCCTCTTGGGATCTTGGGCACGCACGCACACACGCCCGGCGTGAGTTTTAAGCCACTGGGTCCGGGACGCGAACCGCGGTCTACTATGTAGGAGTCCAGCAACATAGCCATTACGCTAACTGCTGGTTCCCAGCTCCCTGAACTTTTGAAGTCTCCTCATATGGAAAAAGATGACATTGAAAACCACATGGAGAGACAGAAAGAGAGAAAAAAACCTTAAGATTAGGAAGAGAGAGGCTTTATCTTTCAACTCTCTCTGAAAGGGGGCGTGTAGGCAAATAAGCCATTTCAGATTTTCTTCCTTTGCATAGACCAAAGATAATTTTAGCATTTATTCTAAAAATTATGTATGAAAATGTTATTCTCTCCTAACATGGGTTCTCTAAAACCAAGAACTTATAAAAAAGTGAATGGCATACATTTGTTTTTCTAAACTAACTGTTGTCTAAACTATTTTCCCATAGAATTATTCTGATTTTTAAAATCAGATTCATTTTTTAATTTCTCATGTTTTTCTATTTGTAATTTTAAAATTTATATATAATTCTTGCACATCTTTGTGTGGTAGAGTAAATTTTTTAATATCAGGTGTAGGGTGTAAAATAATCAAATCAAGGATATAAACATATTCATCATCTAAAACACTTGGTATTACGTATGTTTTGCATGTTTGATCGTTCTAGTCTTTTTTTTTTTTTTTTTTTTTTTTTTTTTTAACAAGTGTTTGCCTTAGGGCGTGTGCATTTGCTGGAGAGAGTAAGACAGACAGTGAGAAGGAAAGCTATCCCGCAGGCTTGCATTTCTTTTATGATAAGAGATGTTGAACTTCTTTTCATATGCTTTCTAGCCATTTATATGTCTTTCTATGAGACTTGTCTGTTCAGAATCATTGCTAATTTTTTACTTAGGTTACTAGTTTTTTTATTTATTTATTTTATTTTATTTTATTTATTTTACTTAGGATTCTCCGTACTGTTCCATCAGTCTATATGTCTGTTTTTGTGCCAGTACTATACCGGTTTTCTTGCTGTGACTTTATAATATGTTTTAAAGTATAGTACTGAGATGTCTCCAACATGATTTTGCATAGTATTTCTTTTGTGACACAAGGGCTTTTGTGATTCCAAACAACTCTTATGACTATTTCTTTACATACCTATGAAGAAAATAACACCGAGATTTTAATAGAAATTGCATGGAATTTGTAGATTAGTTTTAGCTGAATCAATATTTTAACTACAGTTTTACACTCTATGAGCAAGAGATGTCATTCTATTTTTTAATGTACCAATTTCTTTCTTCAGTTTTTTTCTTAAAGGAATTACTCTTTTGCTGAAGACTAACCCAGTTCATGATTTTCAGGCTCAAGGTTGTGGTTTAACAAAGTTATACTTATTGACTTGTTGCATGGAGATATTTCCAGAGGAATTGTTGAATGCTACCCTCTGGAGTGAGAAGGAAACTTTCTATTTTAATGTTTAAGTTTGTATTGAAGTATTTTGAGGAAGATCTGAGTAAAGCAGGTTATTTCTGAAGAGAGTTTAGGAGAAATAGAAATTATGCTGGCCCCTATTGCAGTGATTATAGAAATATACTACAGGGCTAATTGTGGTTTGAATCCCACCCTTAGTGGCTTTAAAAATACATTGGCTCGATAGTGACCAACAGATGGTGTAATGGCTATGTCACTGGACACTGGACTCCCATGTAGTCAACCTCTGTTTGAGGTTCGAGTCCCAGACCCGGTGGCTTAAACTCACGCCAGGCGCGTGTGCGTGCATGCCCGAGATCCCAAGAGGAGAATGGAGGAGAAGGTATTGTGGTGTGGCCATCCCCCCCGGGGGGTGATTTCTCACTTTCTGTCTCTCTGTCCCTGTCTTTCTGGAGAGCACAAGCACTCTATAGTAAAAAACTCTCCAAAAAACTAAAAACAAAACCAAGAAATATTGGGTGCCTGTGTGTGTGTGTGTCCAAGAGCCTATAGATAAAAAATTAAAGGAAAAAGGATTGTGGCACATTCAGGCCCCATTGGAGGGTTCACACACTATCTGTCCCTGGTATGTGCACACACCTCCTGGTATTATAAAAAAGAAAAACAAAAAAAGGAAATCAACTAGAGTCTGGGTGCTACCGTAAGGCAAGAACAATTTGACAACTGGATAGCCTCTCCAAAACAAGATAAACAGCCAAGTGGAACGTCATTGATAAGAAAACAGTGATTAACTCCAAAAAAAAGGGAGCATTAAGGTATTTTACATGTGATACATGACTTCGCTGAAAACAATGTTTTGTTTTAATACTACAGATGATTTTCTTTGTTTTATATTCTGACACTGGCCTGATCATTGGCAGCATTATTTCTTTTTCAATACAAGCTAACTTTTGCTTTATCTCAGATACGTCTGTATTGTTATTCTCTCTTCAAATTATGTATTTTTGAAAATGCAGAAAATAATTTTTAATGTAAACATTAATTTTAAGTTTATACTTAAATTATGTTTTGTCTTATTTATCCTCAAAACAACCTATGGAATTGGCTGGGAAAAACAAACAAAGGAAAAACATGTAACAGGTGTCAGATAAACCATGGGAATCGTTCATTCACTAATTTAATTTTAAATTAATGAACATCTTATTTTGGGTTACTATAACAGAATATCTTAGACTGGGTGGCTTAACCAACAGCATTTATTTCTTTAAGTTTTGGTGTCTAGAAGTCTGAGATCAGGGTGCTAGCATGTGGAGGTTCACGATGAGGAACCTCCTTTTCCTGGGTTACAGATGGCTGACTTCTAGCCATATTCTCACATGGTAGACAGAGAACGTTCTATTCTCTTAATCTCTTTATAAGGACACTAATCATATCCTACAGGCTCCAATTCTATGATCTCCTCCCAAGTGTTACCTCCCAAAGGCCTCACCTCTTAATCACATCCCATTGGGGATCAAGTGCCTCAACGTATAAATTTGAGAGGGACGCAACCATTTAGTCCAAAACAATAAATAAATTCAAAAAAATATTTTGAGCATCTACTACATTCCATTTAGAGGTTTTCAATTAATGGAAAATGTTAATGACAGCAGTAAGACTTTTATCTTTTTATTCTTGTTTAATTCTTTTTTCAATTAGCTCAGCTTCTTACTTTAAGTATATGATTTCTTAAAGTACAATAGGTCAAATTGTGTGTACCAAATTAGAAACTCTAAAACTCAAAGAATTGGGGAGAATTACTTTTAAACATGGGTAGCAGATGCAATGTAAATATGGATGTAATCATTCTCAAGTACTAGAACCTTTTTCACAGTCTTTGACTACAAAGTAGAAAATTATCACATCCCATCTGGTCTGCGTTATATCTATATGGCAGTTTCTCTAATGTAAATTGTTCAAGGTCAATCTTTCTGTAAGCTCCCTAATGTGCAAAATCTAATATAGGCTTAACATTACCATCTAAAGGCAATTAACATTGTTTATATCAGACGACTGCAAAACAAAGTCCTACATTTCAAGTGTGGTTTCCATAATGATTTTATCACTAATATGAAAATCACAACTTTACTAAAACTTTAAATTTTGGAGTACAGCAGAGTTTTAATTAATCAGGAATTAGTTTCTGAATAATACTGAACTGATCATTGTATTTTTCACTATAATGATGCTTCATATTTTGAAACAGCTTTTTTCATCCAGAACCTTTTTCATCTGTAATGAAATGATGGTTAAATTAGTCTTGTATCTGTTTGAGAGACAGACAGCATAAAGTTTCTTCAGAAAGTTAATGAAAATATATAATATAAAAACAAAAAACTAATTGAATAAAACATGGATTTTAATTTTTTTACACAAAAATAAACTCATACTTTAAGCCTATGTTTTTTTGTTTTGTTTTTTTGCTTTTTTTGAGAGGTTTTCGCTATAGGACGCATGCGCTCGCCAGAAAGACAGAGAGAGACAGAGAGATAGAAATCTAGAAATCATCCCCCAGGGGGGATGGTCACGCCTCAATCCCTTCTCCTCCATTCTCCTCTTGAGATCTTGGGCATGCACGCACACGCGCCCGGCATGAGTTTAAGCCGCCAGTTCCAGGACTTGAACCGCAGTCGACTACATGGGAGTCCAGCGACATAGCCATTACGCTAACTGCTGGTCCCAAGCCTATGTTTTCACAAACTTTTTGAAGTACCTTCCTTAGATGAAGGAAGGTTTTATTCACCAACAAATATGCCTTTGCAAGATGTATTCCATTTTTTCTTAAGACTTAGCTCTACCCTTTTATTTGTGGATTATTTTAATGTAATATGACTGGAAACTTTAAACATTTAACTTTTCTAGTTTTTCCTGAATGGTTGATCATCTCACTTACATTATATCTGTGTCTATGAAACAGTAAGACAACTTATCAATTCTATCAAATGTTTGACAATGCAGTATTTAAATCTAAATACACAGATTAGACAGCAATACTGTTAATATTATAAAGACAAGTGATCTATTTGCATAAATATTTATTTCCATTTGTGTCATGTAGTAGAAAACATCTAAATATTACATTATTAAAATAAAAACAAAGAAAATTACTTAAATTTTCTTTGCATTTAAATAGCAATGGCAATAAAATGAGAATCAAACTGGCATCAAACTTCTTGCCACCAGAGGTTACTAAAAAAATATGAAATAGTGCTTTAAATGATATACAATTGATTTTGAAACTGGTCATAGGATTCAACTATTTAACCATTTTTGACACTCAAGAACTCACAAACTTCACCCCTAACAAATATCTTAGGAAGTTCTGTAGAATGTATTTTATTAAAATAAGATAGCAAAATAAAATAAATAAAAATAAATAAGACACTATGTCTGGTGGCTAGTGGTTAAGGCAGCTGGATCCCACATGGCCAACCACATGGTTTGAATCCTGGCCCCAGTGCCATGAAAAACAGTCTGAGCGTGTGTACTAGTGGGCCCGAAATCCTGACAACATGGAGAAGCAGATGACTTTGTAGCATGATCACGCCTCACTTGGGAGTGATTTTTCCCTCTTTCTTTCTCTCCTTCTCTCTCTTTCTCTCCCTCTGGTGATTATGAATGTTCTCTGTCTTATAAACAAAAATAACAAAGCAAAAGATATAGAGTCCAGAGTATGCATTTTCGGTAAAGCAGACAGGATAACAGCACTTCAGAAGAGCAAGAGTACAATTATTTGAGGCTGGACATGTAAGAGGACTTTAATAGATAAATAGCTTTGGTAAGAGAAGAATTGAGAATTAAATACTATCCTCAGAACTGAAAGAACTTCATAAAGTAACAAAATAAAAAAAGAAAGTTGAAAGAATAGACATTTAGGTCAAAATGGTTGAATTTCAGGACATCAAATCAACCAAGATGTAAATGAAATTAGAGAATATAGGAAGTTATAAATTGACAGAGCATCACAAATAGTTACTAATGCTTATGAAGCAATTGCAAGCATTAGGTTTGGAAAGAAGTGTTTACTATGTCATTTATAAGCTCAAGGATGACTTGTTTCTTAATCTCATCTTCTTTAAACCTAACTCCAGGTATTTATATCAGCATCTTTGGAAATACAGGTACTTAGATTACTATATATTGATCTAGCACCTGTACCTCACAGACAACATAGTTTGAGCTAACCTCTGATTGATTAATAACTGGTAATTGATTTGTTATATCAGCAACACAGAATGGGACCTAGTGGCAGTCTTCAGGATATTACTTAACTAGATAATCTAGAAAGCTGAAGAGACCTCACAGCTTCTAATAACACTGACTTGGGATAACCATACTCACACAACCTTGTCCCTATGTCTACAATGTCACAAATGCCATGAAATTTAGTAACAGCAGCATCTGTATGCAAGATACAGGAGTCTTTTGCTCTGGCATTCCCATGTCAATTTTGTATTATCCTTTCTTGCATTAAAGTAAACTTTTTTTGGCAAAAACCTGATGTGTTCATTTTGTTTGTCCAAAAAAGAATGTGCTAAGCATGATATATACAAAACAATTTTGGAATGAAAGAAGAGGGAGAAGTTTATTCTAGAGTAGGATAGGAAAACCTTCAAACTGTAGTACATGTTAGACTCCTGTGAAGGAGAGAAGAATTAGGGTAAAAGCTTAGGTAAGAAGATTCTCAGATTGCCACACTCTTTTCTAAGAAAATTTCAACCTGTCTAATGGGCAGTCCATGAGCCAAAATTACCTGTTCAAAGAGTTCTACATTTTATAAAATTGGTCCTACCCAGTACAACTGCCTTGTTCACTAATTGGGAAAAGGTACAATCCATGGGAACTGTAGCCTCACCATGAATGTGATGGATCCAGAAAAGCAGTATCTTGGACATTACTTAATATACTCCCTGTAGAAGATCTGAGAATCTTATTTTATTGGCCATCATGTTCTGCCTAAATTTAGACTCCTAGTTTTGTCTTGTTATATATTGTACATTTTTCAGAAACAGCTCCTCCATGGTTCCCTTGGACCTGTCTTCCTATGAGGAACCAGAACAGGCGATTCAGTGAAATAAACCTCAGTCCTTCTCTTGCAAGTGGTGCCAAGGCCATGCCTGAGTGTGTCATCTTTCCCCTCTAATAGCATCCTAAATTTCTCTTATCTTCATCTACTTCCTTGAATCTTTGTGGATTACCTGATGCTATAACCCAGACCTAAATTTTTTGGGACTATCTGTATTAGTCCTTGGAATTCATACATTTTTTTCCAGATTGAGTTACTGCCAGTGTCTATTCTGCAACAGTCAGGAAAGGGAGTTCTAGAAAGTGCATAGTGCCACCTGACTTCCACAGATACATTGCCCTTATCTTAATAGGAGAAAGAGGTTCTACCTCTTTCTGTAAAATAGTTTTATACTGGTCATAATGGCTCCTCCACTAGATTGACAGTCCCTAAACAAAACAAGTCCAAAGTGCCCAGATGACAGCTATCATTCAAGGGGAAAATTTTTGTGTCTCATGGCAAAAAGAATCACACTTAGGGAAATTACATTCAATCCTGAAGAGTGTGAGACAGCAAATACCTTTGGGTATCATTGAGAATAATGGTAAACAGAGCCACCTCTAATTCCACTACTCAATTTCCAGGTATTTGTTATGAGAATTGGAGTCACAGTACTGTAGAAAAGCATTTTATTTCAAGTACATGCTGGTCTCAGCCACAGTGGTAAAAGACATAGGACACCATGATACAATAGTGGAGCCACAAGAGTACATCAGTGGTACGAGTGAACCCTTGAGTGTGGGCCTGAGTTCATGTCACTTTTCCTGTGAAGTTAGCCTCATGGTTTCAGAAAATATTGATAGATATACAGTGGTGGACAGAATTTCAAGATAATATCTAAGACTCTCATTCTTGAAATGCATATTCTGCACAATCCGGGATATAGTCTCATTTTGTGACTATTCACATGCCTTTTCAGAAACATCTTATAGTACATTAATCTCTTCTGCAGATATTACATTCTTGATGGGGAAGGTGATGGTTTTACATTTCATTTGGCCTTCTCTTACTCCAAAGGACAAGGAATTAATTTAGGAGTTACTCCAACTGGCAATACCATTTATTGGAAGTGGGTGAGCCTCACCTAATCAGGCAAGTCTTTTGTAAGTGGATCTAAAGATCAAAGACAGCATAAGTCAGAGAGATTTGAAGAAACAGCAGATGCTCTCATGCTTGCCTTGAATAAGAAAACTGCACATATGGCAAGAAATGGAAAGCAGTCTTTGAGAGCTTTCAGTGCCCCTGAAGGGTCCTCTGTCTTATAATTGCAAGAACTCAATTCTGCCAGTGACCACAGAAGCATGTAGAAGGCTGAATTCCAGAAAGAATCACATCCAATATTTTGATTTTTGCCTTCTTAAGAGCCAGTACAAATAATCCAATTACTTTGTACCCCGACTTCTGATTTACAAAAGGTTGGCAATAATAATTGTGGTTTTTATTATTTTATTTTATTTATTATTTTAACTTGCCATGGAGCATGTGTGCTCACCAGAGTGAGAGAGGGAAAGTGAGAAAGCAAGGTGCCAGGTCTGAGACTCAAACTGCAGTTGGCCATGTGGAACTCCAGTGCCTTAACTTCCATGCCACCTGCTGATCCATTGTTTTAATTCACTTAATTTGTGGTAATTTGCAATGCAGCAATAGAAAATGGAAACAAATTTCATGCCTGTGGAAAAGCTCTGGATGCTCTTATGTAGTAGTATTGGCTAAGGCTATGTAGGAAGGAAAGTCAAGTCCATCTAAAATATATATCAATGTTTATGTGAGGATAAATTTCTAGATCCTCTGAAAAAGTATAAGCCCAGTGTAGTCCATTTTACACCTAATAGCTGGTTAGTATACTTTAAGGATAATGCATATCAAAGTTTTAGAATAGATCTCTGTTTAGGGCAAATTGGAATTCCAAAGAGGTAGTCACTTGATTGGTCTTGGTAAGCGATTGTCCATTTGGAGAACAAATTCATAACTTCTGCTTTACACTTTTAAGCAGGGTGTATAATCATTACTAAAGAAGATTCATGAGATATAAAATGAAGATACTTACAAATCTGTAGTGTATTGCATGAAAAAGATACAGTACGTTCATGACAATATTTAAAGTAAGTGTATGAATTATAACTGAATGCTATCTCATGGCAAGACATCTGGAGATATTAGGTGTGAGTTTCTACTGCAACTTATTTCTAAGGACCATAGGTGGATATATTTTGTTTTTCTTGGATTAGGAACCACCAATATCTGAAAATAACACCTTGAAAGTAGGAAGCTCAAAATGCAATTTTGGCTGGAGATCATTATTTTTTGCTAGCCAGTTTAATAGAAGAATCCTCCAAGGTCTCAAGGAGACCAGGTGTAAATTACTACTCTCGTTATCAATAAACAATTCTGACGAGCTGGAACAAATAGCCCAGGAGCTCTTTGGAGCCATGGTTACAAAGCAACACCATTAATCCACACATTTCACACCCTTATTAAGGATTGCTGTCCAGCACAAACTCCAGCAAAACAGCCCAAAATAAATCCAAGTTTACTGTAGTGAACCTTTACATCACAACCATGGCCATTTCACTGGTGCCCCTATTACTCCAGTCCCAGAAATGGTATACGAGGAAGTCCAGTGAATATTAACACATCACTTTGATTGTTTGCTTATTGAATGTTACTACCATGGTGCACATCATCATGTGACACAAATATCTTAACACTGGTACCAATTTCCAGATGCCATCTTTCCATATGCCAACTTGTCTCTGATTTGTCATTTTCCTTTAAGATTCTCAGCCAAATTATTTGTAACTGTCCAGCAATCTATGAATACTTTGGGCCATCTCGTACCACACAAGATAGGTGACCAGCACTGTCAGAAGTTCTGACCACTGAGACATATTTTTCTGCTCTTATTTATGGCTACCCTGAGTGGGGTTATCATGCTCATGCCATCTATTTTCAGCTTGAGTCCACATATTGAATGAACTCATTCATTATTGAACCGTGGGCTTGCGTATTCTTCTTCAGTTGAACACATCATCAGGATACCTTTACAGAAATGTGAGCTTGGAAAGCTTTGGTTTAGAGAGATTTTTGTTGTGGTGGTTGGTTGGTTGTTTTCTTTCTTTTTCTCTTTCATGTGTGTGTGTGTGTGTTTTGTGTGTGTGTGTGTATTTTGTGTGTGTTTATACCTATCACTATATCTACTAGAAAGTAGTTTCTACTGCAATTTAGATAAATAGACTTTAGTCAGTAGTATAAGATAGGCTTTAGTCAGTACTATAAGATAGACTTTAGTCAGTACTCCATTCTAGGCTCGTCTTCTCTAAGTCTCCTTTCTAAGTGGAGCAATAAGGACAAAGGGTGTCTCTGAGTATCAGTACCAACTAGTCTTTATGCCCAGTGATCTTCACAATGTCTGGAATTACCATTTTTCACATGTCTAGCCCCCTGAGAAAATGGCACAGGTTTCTTTGGTGAAAGACTAGGGGACCTGTTATACTTCTTATTTCCTGTGGTGTTAAAAAGATGTTGTGTGTGTGTGTGTGTGTTTTAAAATCAAGTTTTGGTTGAGAGAAGGAAAGACTCCTACAGTATCTGTGCTCCTCATCCATGGAACACAGTTAGTTCTGGAAAGGTCCTTGTAAGGAAGGCATACCATCTCTGGGCCTAGGTATAAGGAGTGGTTGTGTTACCTCTACTTTCTCCTTCCATTGTCCTACACTGAGTACAAAGACAATACTGTAGGACAAGAATTCTTGGTGTGTGCAACAGCCTCAGCAGTATGTAGAAACATGCTAGAAGCAAATTCCCTGGCCTACCTCTGACTTTGTGAATTAAAAACTGCAGGGTGAGGAGGGTTTGAACAGTGGAAGAGATCTGTGTTTTAACATGACCTCCAGCTACTTTGAGGGCATGGTAAAATTAAAAAATTATAGCCATAAGGGAGTGCAGAGGCAAAAGATGAAAGACTAAAGCCCAGAATCACCATGGATAACAAAGTCTCTATTCTCTCAAAGCATTTCTGTGAACTTTGAGGTAGAAATAGGTTCTCTTTTAAGAACTGTTATACATTTATTTATTTACTTATTTTGCTAGGGGGCATGTGAACTCACCAGAAAGAGACAAGGCAGAGAGCGAAGGAGAAGAGAAATCATCCTTCCCACCATGGGAAACTGCTATCTGTTCTCTACCTTTTCTCCCCTCTTTCGGGATCTTGGACACTCAGACACTTGTGCCTACCACGTTTCTCAAGCCTGTAGGTTCAGGACTCAAACCCTGTGGCTGGCCTGTAGTAACCAGACACCTTAACCACCAGACCAGAGGGCCAACCCAAGAACTGCTATACATCATTTATGTCTTTAATTTTTTTTTTCAGTAGTTTAAGATGGTCATAGCTTAGGACCAGCAGGTGGCATGGAAGTTAAGGCACTGGATTCCCACAAGACTGTCCATAGTTCAGGTCTTGGACCTGGAGGCTAGCTTTCTCACTTTTATTCTCCCTTGTTCTCTCTCTCTCTCTCTCTCTCTCTCTCTCTCTCTCTCTGGTGAGCACACATGCCCTATAGCAAACTAAAAATAACAATAATAATAATTATAAACAAAATTGGAATAATTTTAAAAACATTATCATAGCTAATATAGGTGCAACATAAGGGAATAGTGATAATGAATTTAAAGTATATAATGAAGAATACAACTCCTCAAGAATAAGAAACATAACCAAAGTAGGTAAAAATGCAACAAAAGGATTGTTTCAGTTAGAAGATAATTTATAATATGCATAAACTGATAGGAAAATAATAGTGTTATTAATTAAAAGATGATCATGTAAAGATGGTTTTAAAATAACTTGTTTTCATTACATAGAATTGTCTAATTTGTCATTACTATTTTTTACTCAGTAGTGCATTTTTAAGATCATTTAGGTCATAAATGTGCACAACTGATTTGTTGTAATCCACTGATACATAATATTTTATACTGCATATATATCCTATTTTATTTGTGTTTTTTTCCAGCAGAAACTGGGGAAAATATGAGAGTATAGGAGGAAGCAACAGAAAGAGATGTGTATCAGTTTTGTTTTTTCTTAATAACTGAAAACTACAGGTTTTCTTTTGTTCCAGTTGATCTGCATAATTGACTAAAATATTTATTAATAGATTCATAAAAATGATATGCAGTAACATGTACTAAGTACTATTATTTCACTTTGTAACTAGGTACCACACTAGTGTTGTCGATAAACATAATTATTAAGGTTTATATCAATCTGGTTAAGAGCCAGAAACGTTTGGTCTAAATAACAATTGTCCAATTCAAAATTCATGGGCTGTATACCAGATATGAGAGATTTGTCTTATTTGCCTGGAGTGAGCGTTTTTCTTTTTTCTAATCAGTTAATATACAAAAATCTGATACTATCACCTAGAAATGCATGGCCATATTTATTTTATATCATGAAAAATATTTTTAAAACTTTATAGCAAACATATACAATATGTGTTAAAATATAAAATTTCACCAAAAATATTAGGAAAAAAATGGAAATTCTGAGAAAATATTCTTGCTTGTTGAAGGCTCCTCAGGCTATAACCGGCAGTGAAAGTTAACTTTTCTTCAATGTGAAGGACACTACCTGAGAAAATCTGTGATGGCCAGCCCCAGGATATCACAGCCTTTCAAACCAGATTTCCCTCCAAGAAAAGAGCTAAATGGAGCCTAATATTTGGCAACAGATGGCGACATAATTTTTAGTATAACATTCATTTTTATAAAATGATATATTCTAAATATTATGAATAAGAACATAAAGCAAAAATATATTATGCATGATGTTTTTGATGATTTATTTAAAACAAGTAGTTTTAAAAACCCTGCTAGTATGTTTAAAAATAAATCACAAGGAATGTATATCTCTGTTTGATGAAATTGTTATCCAGGGCATACACTAATTGAAAATCATACTTACCTTTCTTCTTCAAGTTGTTCAACAATTAATATTTATATTCTTTTTAGATCTTTCTGTGTATCAAACTTCGAATGTAAAAGTTTTTTTATTTTTTTTTAAAGGTAGCTCTTTATGTCTAGTCCTTCATTAAAAAATTATCATGGTATATTTACCAAGTTTGAAGTAAAAAAGGCATTATTTTGGTTGCTATCTTGCTAAAATAAAACATGATTTTGTATATTAATAGCACTGAAATTTACACTATACATATAATGCCAATTTCATGAAATACTTTTTTCTTTTTTAGAAATTGGTAGATATCATTTTAAGAAAGTTGTATATTTTTCTAAATTTATTTCTATATTTTTGTAAATGCTTACTACTACATTTGAAGACTATATTTATACTATATTTTGTATTTAAAATTTTTTGAATATTGCACTCATATAAAAGAGAGACCATGACTACATTCATAGAGAATATTATTTTACTCCCATGAACAAATATCAAAGTTTTCCAAATATAATAATTATTTTAATTATCTCATTTTTCTTCTATATCCATATGCATTTAAATAAATGGCTTTCAAATGATATCAAATAGTTGTTATTTTATTTATGGCACATTACTTATGCTTTTCTGATCATTTGATCTGCTATTTTTTAAAAATAGAATATATTTTAAAAACGTGTTTACTACATAATGCATTTTTATATTTAATTGTGTTAAATATGCATCTTTGGCCTAGCCCTGGTAGTGTGGATGGTAGGGTGCCACTGCACAATATTGGACCTATATGGGAGGGTAGTTTCAGATCTACAGTCAACCTGAACATGCCAGGCATACTTACATGCATGCCTGTGGTTCCAGCTGGCTGAGAGGTTGAGAAGAGAATTACAGCACTGTGAAACCCTATCAAGAGAACCTGGGACCAGCAGTTAGCGTAATGGCTATGTCAATGGACTCCCACGTAGTCGACCGTGGTTCGAGTCCCGGACCCGGTGGCTTAAACTCATGCCGGGCGCATGTGCATGCGTGCCCAGGATCCTGAGAGGAGAATGGAAGAGAAGGGATTGCAGCGTGGCCATCCCCCTTGGGGGGTTGATTTCTCGCTTTCTGTTTCTCTATCTATCTCTGTCTTTCTGGCAAGTGCGTGTGCACTATAGCAAAAACCTCTCTGGGGGGAAAAAAGGAAAAAATAAAAAGAGTACTCACTCTTGAACTAGCTGATGGAGTAGTATTTATGTCATTGAACTTTCCACATGGTCGACTATAGTTAAAGTCCTGAACCGGAACTTGAAACTCATGCTGGGTGCATGTGCGTGTGTGGAAAAGACCCTGGGAGAAGAATGGAGGAGAAGGGATTGTAGAATGGTTTTCATCCCTGAGGAATGATTTCTTACTTTTTCTCCTGCTGTCTCTGTCTTGCCCTATCCCTGTCTCTCTCTCTCTCTCTGGACAGTGCATGTGTGCTTAAGAGATAAAAATCTCTTAAAAAAAATACCTCTCTCTTGGGACCAGCAGGTGGCGCGGTGGTTAAGGTGCTGGACACTCCCACATGGCTGAGCAGGGTTCAAGTCCTGAATCTGGTGGCTTGCTTTCTCACTTCCTCTCTTTCTCACTTTCACCCTCTGTCTCTCTCTGGTCAAATTAAGAAATAAATAAATGAATACATAAAATAAATAATTTAAAAAAAATACCTCTCTCACGCACATTAAATTAATCAACTAATAAATAATAAAGTTAATGTAAATATATATCTTAATGAAGTTTCTTACCTCTAACAGTTTTTCCATTGATTATCTGAATATTTTAGGTAAAAAAAATTCTGTTAATCTATCAATAATAATCATTATATTATGTTTAAAATATTTGAGTCTCTTTTTTTATTGTTTTAGCTTTCAAAGAGCATTACTAAAATATTGATGACAGTAGTCATCTTATAGCCTCTTGATATCATGAATAATTATATAATAGAGTACAAAAGATCAAAGATGGAGGAAGAAAGATTACTTTTCTCTCTAAATGATTGTACAGCACAGATCATAATTCAATACACTCTCTTTTCTTAATATGATTACAGACATAAACACACAACCTAATATTAAAAACATAGTCCATAAAATATCCACTTCTTGATTCACAATTTTTTTAGCATACCACAAACTTCTATGAGGTAATATCATGCATAGAATCCTTATGTGCTTTCTACATTGTGCATCTGTTTCACATAAAGCTAACTTTGCAAATATCATTGACAGCTTTCTTTTTTTCTCTGTTATATCAGAGAGGTTAATTTAGCATAGATCTTATTTATCTTTAGACTTTCTGGAAGGCCTCCTTAATGTTTATAATTATTGTTTCCCTAGATATTTAAGGTGTTTCTGGATTTTTTTCCTCATTTACTTTTTCTCAGATAATTGATTAAAACTAAATATTCTAGTATATTGAGAAAAAATTATTAGATTGTCATAATTTAATTTACTTGATAAATATGGCCTTTTATTTTCTTTGTCAGTTTGGATTATTTGTTATTTTCTTTATTAAACTTTTATCTATTTTATTGTTTGTATCAAAACAACTTTCACAATTGTTTATCACAATAATAGTTTATTCTGTGGTATAGGGTTCAAACTATTAAAGTTAATTTTTAAGTATTCAAATTTAATGTGAATGTAATGTAAAAATTAATTGTATTACATTTTGCTGTTGCTAATTAAAACAGTTGATTATTATGCCTAAAACTTTTATAGAAAACAAGTTGGAATTTATTAAAATACTGATGATAAACATAGTTTTCATTCTATTAGTCTATATTATAATCAAACAAATTGTTGCTTGTCTATTACAACTTATATGGGCAAGTTGCATTTATTACATTTTATTCATAATGTAATTCTTTATTAATTTTTCTATAATGATGAATTTTTATGGAAATAAGTAATTAATTCTTATTTAATCTGAGTTGAGGTTGACGTATATTATTTTAATCATCAAACCTTTCTGGAATTTCGTGGGAACTTTTATTTTGCAAAGATGGATACAGCACCATCACCTATCCCACAAGCTCTTTGCTCTGTGGCCTTGTCACTCAGTCCTTAGGAATGGAAGTTTAATTCTCTTTATCTTAACTAGATTAGCATTAGTGACATAATAGGTAGGATGTGGCAGAAGACTTTTTATATAAATTCTGAACCTACATCAGAAAAGGCCATGCATAGTTCTATGAAAACATTTGCTCTTTGATTGATTCTTTGGGGGCTGCTGTACTGGCAGCAAATGTCATCCTGTGAGAAGTCAAAGGAAATAAGAATCCTAGGCATAGAATTCAGTTTGAGAGCACTATTTGATCACTTGATCACAGCCTTAGAGTCATCTCAAAGCAAGTGTCTTCCATATGAGTAAAGTTGTCTTGAGATGATTCCACCCATTACCTTCTTTTTTTTTTCCTTTTTACTTTTACAAGGTAGTTTTTATTTATGTTATTTATTTATTTTTATATTTACATTTAATCACTTTACATCTTCCCAGTGTCCAACATGGTTTTACCCAGCATGATATGGTGCATATTTGCCAACCACCCTTAGCTTCTTAAAATACCTCCAGTTACTTCAGTTTTAGTAGACAAAGTCCCAAATATCATGGGATAGAAAAGATATGTGACTTAGAACTAGGAACATAATAAAATGTTGTTTATTTTTATGATACTAATTTTTCAATAGTTGGTTACATAGCAATACTTGTATTGGGCCAGCAGGTGGTTTGGTCCTTAAGGACTAGACTCCCATGTGGTTAAGGGAGAGTTGAGTCCCATACCTGGTGACTTATTTTCTAACTTTATCTCTTTCTCTTTGTCTTTCTCTCTCTCTATCTCTCTCTGATGAGCACATGTCCCCTATAGCAAATTTTTAAAAATAATAATAAAAATAAGTAAATAATTCTTAAAACAAAGAAATAATTGTATTTAACATATATATTTTAATTTTAAAAAAAAAGTATCTTTAGGCCAGTAACAGTTACCTTTGATTAGACATCAAAAAATGTAGCTGTGAAACTTCTAAACTATAATGTGCATGTGTTCTTCTTTGTGCTGTTTTGGATTAGTGTTTGTGGAGTGTTTCTTTGTTGAAAACACCCACTGGTAAACGTCCCAAATAATCAAGAATAAAACTACTATTTTGATGTCAAGTAATAAATAACTCTCTCTCAACAGGATAATAATAGAAGAGATTTTTTTCAGGAGAATTCCTTGCTACCAAAAAACATTTTTTACTTTTTAAAAAAGACTACTTTCAGAGGTTAATTACTATGCAATTCATCCGTTTCTGTCTCTTGGAGCTTTTAGCAACGTAATTGATACTATCGGTTCCTTAGAAATACTTACAATACTAGATGGCGAAGGAGTTCAGAACATGTTACCTCAAAATACGTTATTGTGGCATAGGGTTATTATAAGATAAAGGAAAAAATGCACAGCAGACACACAAAGTTTGCTCTATTTTTCATCCTGAAAGCAGGCAAGAATTTTCTCTTATAGAAAATTCAGTTTAAAAAGGGAAATAACATTTTTTATCACCAATGATAGAATATCAAAGCTGAGAGAAATCAATCAGTTTTACAAATAAAACTCGCTAAACAAACTCTTATCTAGCTACTCATTCCTCTACCCAATTAACTACCGAGCACAAACAGTTTTGCTTTGTCTGGTTTTTGCAATGTACTAGTCTTTGCCCAACCCAATATGTAAGTGTTTGACTTTAACTGCTTCTTTAGGTCTTCATTCCTTTGTGAGAGTTCTCATACTACCTAAAACTTCAATTTAAAAAATTTGTATGTTTTTCTTTCTTTCTTTTTTTTTTTTTAGAGGTTTTTGCTATAGCGTGCGTGCGCTTGCCAGACAGACAGAGAGAGACAGAGAGACAGAAAGGGAGACATCGCCCCCCCGGGGGGGATAGCCACACCGCAATCCCTTCTCCTCCATTCTCCTCTCGGGATCTTGGACACGCACTCACACGTGCCCGGCGTGAGTTTTAAGACACCGGGTCTGGGATGCAAACAGCGGTCGATTACCTGGGAGTCCAGTGAGACAGCCGCTACACTAACTGCTGGTCCCAAAAATATGTATGTTTTTCTCATGCTCATGTTTTATGTCAGTATCTTATCAGGCCCAGAGAAAAAATGTTAGAGGACAGAGGTAAAATTTTGCTTACCTTATAATACAAATTAAAAGTAGATGCTGTTTGTTTATCTTTATTACTTCAATAGTGTCTTTTATGTGATTCTTTTGGTTCATATAAAATCCTACCGTCTTTTAATAAAGCACAAATATTTTTCTACTTCTTAGAGACTCAATTGTTCAATGTTATTCTACCTTAATTTGTATACTTTCAGCCCTCTTTTACTAAGATATTTATAATCATAATCACCAAGGAAAGAGAGGAAACAAACATACCACATACTTTCAGTTTTTATTTATTTTGTACTTCATTGTCAGATGGTATGCACACTTGCACTTGAGAGAGACGAAGTGCCTCCCAATAAGGCGTGATCACACCACGAGCTTTTTCTCTCATTTCTTTATCCTGTCAGGATTTGGGACACCCATCCCAACACCCAGCATGTTTTTCAAGTTGCCAAGGCAGGAATTCAAACCACAGTCAGCCATGTGAGATCCAGTTTTCCATGCATAAGGCTTATACTCCACACTCTGGGGCAAATTGGTTTTTGTTTTTAGTGACTTAATCCTTCAATACTGAAAATGAACACTATGGAAAATGTGCTCGGTATTGATAAAAAAGGAAACATTCAGAAAAAAAATCAAGAGAATAACCAAAATATACTCACAGAAAATTAACACTGGATAAATTAAGTTATAAGGGATTAAAGTAATATTTATAAATAATACATGTATACGGTTAGTGGAATTTGAGAACTTACACTGAGCCCCCTCCCAACACATGTATGTGTGTGCAAGTGCTCACACACACACTAAGTTACACAGGAAAAAAGCCATGAAACAGCACATTATCAGATACAAATAAAATATTATTTATCATTAAAACTTTGTCTACTAAGAATTCTAAAGAGGAGAGCTAGAAACGCTGAGCCAACAGCCACTAGAAAGATAGAAAGATAGAACAAAAGGAAAGAGGAAGAGAAAGACAGAAATAAGATGAAGTAAAGAAAGAAGGAAATTATAATGATTTAGGACATTTGATATTTTCTTGCAAAGTTAATTTATAGAACTAACACTTATTTTCTTAAGAGATCGTAAGGTTCATATAAGATGAATATAAGAGATATACAAAATATGGAAAGACAATAGAAAAAAGATTTATAAAGAATTGAACATAAATGCATATAATGTAAATTTATGTAATAATAATTTATATATTCAATACATCAAAGGGATAGCAGAATCTTCCTTTATAAAATGAGTTGGGAGTTGGTGAAATGATTCTGGAAATTTCTGGTTTTTATTTGGTTATCGTGTAATTTGATCACTTATGTGTGGGTATATTATTTTGGTAATATACAAAAGGTGCATACATTCTTTGGAAACCTAAGCACTCAAGAACGTTTCATTGCATTTTTTTTTTTTTTTTTTTTTTTTTTTTTTTAGTATCAGGCTTCAGGGAGCATGCTTAATAGACAAATGTGTGCAAAGACACAGCAAATATCTAATTGTGATGAATTAAAACTTGTTTGTTTAGTTCACATACTCTAAAGTGTATATTATTCTGTGCATGTCAGAGAGTACTCAAAGATGTATTCTCATCAGGATATTTTTGAGTTGCTGGAATATTACAGAAATGGTAGATTTAGTATGATTGCTATGCTCACTAGCTGATTTCAGAAAGAGTACCTTCTCCATTTTAACTTTTCATAGTTATTGCAGTACTTATGCACTCATTAGGCTATCTGCAAAATGAAGGCTGAGCTGTGAAGCAGCACAGTAAATATACTAAGCTCAGGATGAGAGAAAAAAGGACAAAACAAACAAGGAGTAGATAAAACTGTCTTTAGGTTGAAATTTTAAAAACGACTCCACAAATTTGCCAGCACTAAGTCTTTTAAGATATGGAAATTTATTAACAGTGTGGCTTTTACCACAAATTATTTTAAGCTTTTTATACATATACACAGAATAGTTAATGGTTTGCAGAGTTTCTACCATAAACACAAGTCACTTTTTCATAAGCTTTAGATTTTGATGCTATTATGAGAATTTGCTAAGTGACAGAGGCATGCCTATACTTTCATTCCTATCCTTTATCAAAGCAATAGCAATACTTCATTGCATTTACTCTAAATTCAAGACATCCTTGAGAAGATATTTAAAATGACTTCTCATTTTGCATTTTTGCAGAGATAAGATTTTTTTTAAAAATATGAAAATGTATTTGCCTTCACAAGAAATGTTAGACATCAAAGATGTGTATCTTATTGTTCCAAACATAATATTGTTATTAAAAACCAAATCTCCATCCTTCTATCTACTAGAAAAAAATCAAAAACTACATGAGTTTTCAATATAGATATAACTAATTACCAGGATAATGTCTATGTAAATGAAACACAAATATGTAAAAGACGCTTTTATTTGAAAATGTGTATAATTTAAGGGACTGGTCTCTAGATTTTAGTCTATATGAATGCTCTCTAAACAGTTTTTCTCTTCAAATTTCTCTTATTTGTGAGAAGGAAAATATGATCTCACCAATGCTACCTCATGCATTCCACCCTCTCTTCGACCATTCTTTCACTAACTCCTGAAATACATGTTCATGTCTCTGTGAAATTAAAAAGGGGGAATCGAGTCAAAAAAAAAAAAAAAAACATTTAACAGTGTTTTGGATTTAGAATAAATACTTTATGTAGTGCTATGACTTTGACGAAGGATAGAGATGAAAATATAATTGTATCTCTGCCACTTAAATTCTCATAATATTGTCAAAAACTAATCGGTTTTGCTCACATTGTTACGGTAAGAAGTTATCCCACTGACACCTCTAGCTTCAGTGAGAGAAAGCATGTCTGACATAGCTTGGCTATCACGTGATTATCTAAAATTCAGGGATATGTACTGAGTAGTAAAAGAGGACATCGCCAGCAACCTAACAATGGTCAAACTCTGCCTTCCAAATATCCACGAATGCTTTCATGATGTTATACAAACTTAATACTCCTTGAAATGAAGCAACACGATTCTAGCAATATTCACCTCCCCATTTATAAGATATCTTATATCTTAATTATAAGGTAATTATAAGTGTATAATTTATATGCTACATCTATAATTGTAAGTTATCTTATTTATAAGATAATTATAAGTGTTATGAACAAATCTTCGTGTAGTTATTGGTTGCTTGGTCTCTTAATGCATTATTGCTAGTATTCAACCATGGTATATGACTAGAGAGTAGGCATAACACAAATTTTCACTGAGAACAAAAGAATGAGGAAATCTCAAGTGTCTCTTGTCTGTGGAAGTCTTAGATATTGTTGAGCAGGAATTGTGAAATGTCCCAGCCTTAGCAGTAGGGCAACCTACGTGTGAACAAATTGCTTTTGCTCCTCGGGGTCGACTTTGTGTTCTATTGTGTTTTAAAGATGGTGGATTTACTACTGGGAAAATGCTGCTCGCTCAATCTCTTCTGCAAGTACATCAGACAGATGAGGCAACAGAGCTTTCACAGCTGGCTTCCATTTGCTGCAAGTTTGGAGCCCCAGGTTTGCTTTAGAAATTGAACAACTACTATGTTTTCCAAGCCAGATTTGTAGTTTCCTTGGCAATATAAGACACTAAGCTGTTGGACCTATTTTTTTCTTTTTTTCATTCAGTTCTATGTGCAAGTGAACACCGTCAAAGGACTCACCTAGACACAACAGTGATTCCTGCCTGTCTATTATCAATACCTTTGTGCTGGTGGTAATCATCAGGGCATCTCTAATTATAGGCTTTGGAGGGAAGGTAACATCTTCCATCTGATATTTGGCTTTGAATTTTCTCTTATTGTCTGGCTGATGTACATGGAAGCTCTTGAAAAATCCTTGCAGTCTTACCTCCTGCTAAGACTGCTTCTTTGCAGCCACCTATTTTAATGAGCCTCAGTTAATCTCCCTTTAATAGTAATTTGGTCAAAGTCAAAAGCAGCAGCCAACACAGTTATGTTTTGAGGTTTACAAACTAGTTCTGGAAATGCTTAGCCCCTTAGTAGTATGGGCAGTCACTGAGAATAACAGATTACAGTTTCACCAAATAGTTTGCCATAGACTAACAAATGACTAGGATTATTTGCTTTCTGTCACTGACAACTAGTAATGTCACATATTTCAACTCATGCTTAATATATTGTTTCTTCTGAAAAGTCATGATACATTCTTGTGTAGACAACATGTCATGACTTTTCTGATGACCCAATACTTTTTGTATCAGTCTGAAATCAAACTGATAAATAAATACATATGATTTTAGCATTCTAAATTAGAAAATATTTAGTGATAAGATGTTATATATTTACAATGTTGTTAAAAAGGGGGGACCAGCAGTTAGCGTAATGGCTATGTCGCTGGACTCCCACGTAGTCGACCGCGGTTCGAGTCCCGGAACCAGCGGCTTAAACTCACGCCGGGCGCGTGTGCGTGCGTGCCCGAGATACCGAGAGGAGAATGGAGGAGAAGGGATTGTGGCATGTCCATTCCCCCTGGGGGGTGATTTCCTGCTTTCTATCTCTCTGTCTCTCTCTGTCTGTCTGGCGAGCGCACGCGCCTTATAGCAAAAACCTCTCCAAAAAAAGAAAAAAAAAAAAAAAAAAAAAAAAAAAAGGGGGGACATCACCAAACTGTAGGCAGGGGGCTCTCAGTGAATGAATCATATAAAGTGTAATAACCCATCTAGAAAGTTACTACCTATCAAGCCAATACACAGGATTGAAGAGTTCCTAACTAAAGCTGCTATGGAAAGGTCAAAACGGAAATAAGGAGCTAACAGCACTACCACCATTATGACTGAAATAAAAGGTGAATAATGGACTCATTGTAACAATGACACAGGGTTACTTGATGTCTCCAAACCATTGCCTAATGGCAGAAAATTTGCAAAAAGAAGAAGGAAAATAACTGTATTAATTGTGCCTTTCATATCTTGTATAAGTACATCATATCAGTAAAAGCCCACTTTGCATTCAGAACTCTAGCTAAATAGTCTTTGGTAGAGACCAGCAGATGGTGTAATTGTTATGTAGCTGGACTCCAACATAGGTGACTGCAGTTGGAGTCCTGGACCCAGTGGCTTAAAATTCATGCCAGACACATGTGTGTGCATGCGCAAAATCCCAATAGGAAACCAGAGGAGAAGGGATTGTGGCATGGCCATCTCCCCTGGGGAGTAATTTCTCGCTTTCTGTCACTTTGTCTCTCTGGCGTGTGCATGTGCCCTATAGTAAAAATATCTCTTAAAAAATTTTAAAAAATGTCTTTGGTAAATGTAATCTTCAAACTTTGAAACTTACACAGTATAAGAAAGCATCCTTATACATAAGAGCATAAAACAAAATATCACGATAGTCTTCACATTCTATCTCTTTGCCTGCCCAAAGTGCATGAACATTCTTCTACTTAATCTTCAAAAGAAAGCCAGTAGCAATAAAACGTACTTTTACCTGCCCTGCATGCATACATAATAATGAAACCATGTGCAACTTTTAATCAGTAGGAGATATCCAAAATCATGTAAGTTGTATTAACGTCTATGTGATACTCAATATACTTCAAGATAGCTTACATTATTATCTTATGATGGGCAGATAACAATTATAATCATGATCAAGTGCACTATGTATTAAATGTTTGTGTCCTCCCCCCAGTTCTTATGTTTTAAGTCTGATTCCCACTATGATGGTATTTGAAACTTTGGGAGTTGATTAGGTTGAGATAAGATTAATGCCCTTAAAAAAAAAAAAAAAAGGAAAAGATACAAGACCTTCTCTCTTCATCCATGAACAAAGGAAAGACTACATGAGATTATAACAGAGAAGGCGGCTCTCATCAAGAACCCAACCATGATGACACTGATCTCAAACTTACAGCATCCAGATCAATGAGAAATAAATGTCTTTTGGTTAGCCACCCAGTCAATGGTGATCTACTATAGCATCCTGAAATAAGTCAAATGATAGAAGAACAACTGCTGGAATTGGTAGGTAATTTTCAGAGTTACAAATGAATAGTGTAAGTTTCTATTGTGCTACATCTGTAAGATCATAACGGGATCAATTTTCCTTCTCATCAGTCACTAATAGTTAAGGTATAGGTATCAAATTAATAGCAGTTAATTGTGTTGCTCTTTTTAGAGAATTAAAACTGAAATTACTTAAGGAGAGAAAAAAGAGAGATAGAGAAAGAGAGAGACAAAAAGAAAGAGAGACAGAACTTTCTGCTTACAAATGTTAGTGGTAAGGGCAGTATTGCCAAACTATTGCTACAGTTGGTGAAATATCTTTTTTTTTTTTTCAACTTCCAAACGCACTTAGCTGTACTGATACCAGTTATACAATTCATGGTATCACTCCAATAAAACTTCAGTTATTTAAGAGAACTGGTATTAATATGTGTTGTATGCAAAAGATAACTCTGACTAATATTCTTCATGTGTACCATGTTATTATTAACAAAATTGGTTCCAATCAGATATTTTCTCTTTTAAATATGTAAAAAAACTATTCTTTTTTCTTTTTGAATGCCTTTCTATATTTGTTACTGTTCTAGATTTGACTTGTGCTTTTGCTTTAAACTATTCTATTAATTTTTTAGTATCAATGACTTCATCTTCCCCTCTTCCTCTCAATAACTCCTGTTAGAAGAGCAATTTTGGATTATCTTTATGTTTCATTCATACGTTTCATATTTGTCCCTTACATTTTAGAACACTACTCAATTTTCATCCTCAAAATCGTATTTTCTTTGCCATCTATGTTAAGAGTGTTATTCAGTCATTAATTGAAATTTTACTCAAAATTTTAGAAAAATGTATCAGAGTGTTAAAAATCTGATTATTTATACTATGCAGAAACTGATTTTATTTTTTGCATATTTGATACATTTATCACTTGAAACTATTCATTTTGAGTTATAATTTCTACTCTTTAATTTTAGTAATTTTATTACCTTTGTTTTCACAAATGTATAATTTCTTGTTTTATATTTTGTATTGTTTTACCATCAGCAGTTGGAAATCAATGTGCTTGTTCATAAATGTAGAATTTGGTTGTAGTGGTATAGTATATAAATAAGTGTAAATGCATATTAATAAGTTTGGGATCCCAGTTTCAAGTCTCTTTTGAATCCTAAACTTTCAAATTAGACACTACTGTGCATTGAGATATTCTTTCTCTGGTCGAAATATTAGTTAAAACCTGAAGATCTCAATGAAAAGTAGGGTACAGTACAGTTCATTTATATGTAGTATAGCTATAATTGGAGTATAAATGCTGTATTCTAAAAGTACAGGTGTGTTCGGCCTAATTAAGTTATTTTGAAGGAAGTGGTAGATTATTTTCTGATGGGCCTACCTCCTAATTTCATAGATGTTTTAGACCAGCATTCTTTGTATTCCACTTTCTATTCAAACTATCCAGAATTTCTATTAAGTAGCAGATACTGATTCAGTAGTTCAGTTGTGGGTTGGATATCTTCATTATTAGAGTGCTCACAGGTGATGCTGATGCTGGGGTTTGCCTCCTATCTAAAAGGTAAGGATGTTCTAGAATTATTATGACTACAAGGATTTAGTCCTTTAAGAAAAGTACAGTGTTGGGACCAGCAGGTAGAGGAATGGTTATGTTGTTGGACTCCCATACAGTCAACTTTGGTTCAAGTTCTGGACCCGGCAGCTTAAAATTTACACCTGACGTATGTGTATGTGTGCCCAAAATCCTGAGAAAGGAATGGAGGAGAAAGGATTGCAGTGTGGCCATCACCCCTGGGGGAGAGTGATTTATCACTTTCTGTCTCTCTGTCTCTATCTCTGTGGTAAGCACATGTGCCCTATAGCAAAAATCTCTAAAAAAAAAAAGAAAGAAAGAAAGAAAGAAAGAAAGAAAGAAAGAAAGAAAGAAAAAGAAAAAGAAAAGCACATATGTGTTTCTGATGTACTGTGGGTTGACATTGACATATAGGATTTCTCATCAGTAAAGTTACTCTTGTCCCTGCTTAAACCCAATTGTAATGGCATGATACCTAAAAATTCAACTTCCTTCCTCAGGGACTTGCAGGCTCTACATCTCATGTTGGTGATCCACCAATCTTGGCTCAACACCTTTATCGGAGTGTTGACATTATCACATCTTATCCTTTCTGCAATTCTTCTTTTTGTGGATCAAAGTCGAAATAGAAAGCATTGTTTGTTTCGGGCATTGTGACAACTTATATGTTAATAGTTTGTGTAAATGTCATGAAAAACTGACTTTCTCAAGACTTCAGCTTTGGAGAAATGTGTCTTTGTAAAATAGAGGGTAATAGCCTCCATCTTTTGGACTGGGTAGGGGAATGGTTGTGTGGTTGTTGGGCTATAAATGTTGCCTCATTTCTGAGTTTTCAGTCCTTTGGATTCCAAAACCCTTTTAGAAATCATTATTTAACAAGTGACATTGTCATGAATCTGAACCTCATTACACTGTTAGTCTTCTGTCTCAGGTTCAGTTTCCATGACCTGTGCTTAGGAATTCAGCCTAGGACTTCTATTAGAATTCTTGTGTTTTATTTACTTTCTTAGCTTCTGGGGCTATCTGGAGGTTCTTCTGGGTCCTTTCTGTAGCACTTGTATCCTAGATAAGGTTACAAGCCAAACTGGTGTTAATTTATTTGTAAAGCAGCTCTGTAATTCTCAGACTTTCTGGAAAACATCACTACTATTGCCTCCCAAAATAGGACATTCAAAGGGTAGCTAACTATATTTCATTAATAAATTTCTTTTTGTCTTGAGCCAGATTTTACTGTTGCATTTTTAATATTAGTTTACTGTAAGCTTAAGGATTCCTAGCATTGATCTTATTTTTTATTTGTTTATGCCAGAACTCATTTTGAACCATGACCCTCTGTTCTCTTTCTGCCAATCTGTTATCATCTACATTATTTCAGATATTTAATCATATATACTTACCTATATTTAATTTATTTTTTAGCTAAAAAATATTTCAAACACATAATACCAAAGTAGAGATAATGGTATGATGAGTCTGTAGAAGCTATTGCTTAGATTAATCAATGATTTGGACTTTAAGTTTTCCCCTATTTATGTCTGTTTGTTAGCTTTTAGCTGCTGAAATATTTTAGAGCAAATTCCTGTAGTCAAAAATGGATATTTTATTACATAACAGCAATGCTGTCACTACTCATAAAATTAACAATAATTCTTTGGCATCATTTTATAAAAAATTGTTGTACATTAAGTTTCTTGAATTAGCTTTTTATTAGAGCTTCCAGAATCATGATGTTCTAATTCTTTCCACAATTACTAAGTGGACTTTGGTAGAGAATTTCTCTTATCAACCAGGGCTATTTTGTCATCCTGAAATGCAGTTATTTCAGAAAAGACAAGATAAAGTTTTAATTATTTCTCTTTGATTGCCAATTTTAAGATTACAATATTAGTGACCTAGTTAACCGTTCATGGTTAAAATGGATTTTTTTTTAATATTCAATCTGACTGAATCAACTTTATTCATTCATTTTTCCTTTTCAAAAATCCCCATCTTTGGCCAGAGGGAACCACTTCAATCTATCTTTTAGAAGTTGCTTGTTTTATAACACAAGATATTCCAGCCTCATTTCATATCTTCTCCCCAAGATCCACACCGTCAATTCTTTTAACTATTTCTGGTTCTTTTAAGTGGAAAATATATCTAGGCATTAGTCATCTTGGTCTTGTTTCTACCAAACTACTATTGCATCTATTTGTTGTTGTTGCTCGTTTTTTTTTTTTTTTTTTTTTTTTTTTTTTTTTTTTTTTTTTTTGGCTATAGGGCACATGTGTGAGACAGAAAGATAGAAAGCAAAAAATCCTCCCTCCCTCCCCCACAGGGGGGATGGCCACGCCGCAATCCCTTCTCCTCCATTCTCCTCTTGGGATCTTGGGCACGCATGCACAAACACCTGGCATGAGTTCAAGCCACCAGGTCCGGGACTCAAACCACGGTCGACTACATGGGAGTTCAGCGACATAGCCATTACATTAACTGTTGGTCCCTTGCTGTTATTTATTTTAGTTTTGATATAGGGCACACGTTCTTGCCAGAAAAGAGAAAGTGAGAAATCAACCCCCAGGGCCTGGCCATGCCACAATCCCTTCTCCTTTCAGTGTTTTGGGCATGTGTACTCATGCACCTGGAATGTTCCACAAGTCTCTGGTCTGGGACTCCAACCATGCAGTAGGCTGGGTGGGATCCAGTTACCTTAATCACCATGCCACCTGGCTTGCCAGTATCTTTGTTTTAACATGAGCAGAGATAAACATTTATTTTTGGAAATAGTGTGAGTTCTTAAAAATAGTTCAAAATTAAGATTTAAGGATTTACTAAAATTATTTTATTTCATACTTTCTTTTCTATCATGCTCACACATCAGTTCTGAATAGCATTAATAAAATTATGTATTTGCCTTATTTATCTCTGTATTTCTACAGCTCTATATGTATACAATATATAAACATACATATTTTTCTCATTAAGTGTATAACTACTAGCTATAAGTAATAGATTGAGGTTAACACTTTTCTTTAGGCTTTATTTTTCTTAGAATAAATAGCCCTGTGAATATGACTTGAAATAATTCTTTGGCTTTTTACCACACTTTTGCTTCAGGCATTTTTAAAATGTACTTTAAAATTTCTCCATTAAATTGCCTTTGGAATACATAAATTGCTTACAGAATCCAAATTCAAATCTTTACATCAAATTATATTCCTAAAAGTTTTTTCCTACCTCTGTTTTTACTATTTTGTCACCTACTCCTATTCATAAAGTACCTTTTTTTGGAGAGAGAGATTTTTGCTATAGGGCACATGTGCTTATTGGAGAAACAGAAAAAAAAAAAAAAAAAAAAAAAAAAAAACAAACAGAGACATCAAGAGAGAAATCACCACCTCCAGGCTGGATGACAATGCCACAATCCCATCTCCTCCATTCTTCTCTTGGGATTTGGGACACGCATGCGCATGCACCCAGAGTGAATTTCAAGCCTCTGCATCTTGGATTCAAACCAAGGTCAATAATGTGAGTCCAGCAACATAACCATTATGTCATCTGCTGGTTCTTTTTTTTTTTTTTTTTTTTGAGAAGTTTTTTTGCCATAGGGCGCGTGTGCTCACCAGACAGACAGAGAGAGACATAGAGACAGAAAGCGAGAAATCACCCCCCAGGGGGGATGGTCACGCTGCAATCCCTTCTCCTCCATTCTCCTCTCGGGATCTTGGGCACGCACGCACACGCGCCCGGCGTGAGTTGTAAGCCACCGGGTCCGAGACGCGAACCGCGGTGGACTACATGGGAGTCCAGCGACATAGCCATTACGCTAACTGCTGGTTCCCATCTGCTGGTTCTTAAAGCATCATTTTTAAAAAGTATCTCTCCATTGACTTCTTCTCTTTCTTTAGTTCTTTCTTTTTCTTTTTCTTTTTCCTTTTTTCTTTTGGAGAGAAAGAGAAAGAGGAAAAATGAGAAAGCACCCCCCCCCCCCCCCCAGGTAGGATGGTCATGACACTATTCCTTCTCCATTCTCCTTTGAGGATTTTGGGCACCCACGGTGGTTTTCATTTATTTTATTTATTTACATTAAGTCACTGCTTATCTTTACAACATACCAAATTAATTTTTCCATCCTGAATACACTGTATGTTGCTTTGATCAAAGATATTACCATACATAATCAACACATAATTTTTCATTTTGTGTCTCTTAAATGTTTTGCTTTTTTCTTCTTCCCCTTAATTTCTTCCCTCTCACACTCTCCCTTTTCCCATCCTCCTCCCATACTGTGCTAATATACACAGTTGCTTTCCATGTATTTATACCTTCCAATCTTTCAGTTTGTGCCAGAAGGTGTTGACATTTGGTATATATTGACAAAGAACATGCAATGCCTCTTTTTGATAGCCTGGCTTGCTTCAGAATACTACTGAACCATCAAAATAATGAGACACTGGCATTTGAAAGAAAGTGGACTAATATGGAATATATACTACTAAACAATGTAACCCACCATGTTTTTCAAACCATCAGGCCCAGGACTTGAACTGCACAGGCAGTGATATGGAATTCAGTCTCCCTAACCTCCATATCACCTACTGACTTTTTTTCAAGTGTATCCAAAAACATTCTTTCTACAATGTATTCTAAAAATTCTCATTTTTTATTGTTAATGAAGGAAATTCTGCATTGCAGGTATATCAGTTTATTCAATCAGTTTCAATTTCTTTATATTTTTTAGATGTTTCCAATTACTATTAAAAATAATGCCAAAATAAATAAGAATAACCATAAAACATCTTAAATTTTTTCCTAATGCATCTTTAGAAGAGAGTTGTATATTTTGGATTGCTTAGTTAAAAGACAAATTGGTATGTAATTTTTTCTTTTTTCCAGAGACTTGCTGAGACTTGACCACACAGTTGACCATATGGGGTCTAGTCTCTTTAATCCCATACCACAGGCTGAGATAGCATCCAATTTTTTAAAAAAAGCAAACAATATTTTTAAATTCAGCTTTAGGGACCAGAAGATAGCCTAATGGTTGTTAGACTCCCACATGGTCAACTGTGGTATGAGTCCCGGACCTGGTAGCTTCAAACTCATGTCAGGCACAGGTGTGTGCATGTCCAAGATTCCAGGAGGAGAATGGAAGAGAGATTGTGAAATGGTCCTTCCCCCTGGAGTGGGTGATTTCTCACTTTCTATCTCTCTGTCTCTGTCTCTCCAGCAAGCACACACACCTTGTAACAAATATCCCTCAAAAATAAATAAGTAAAAGCAGCTTTAGGTTAATGGCAAAATCAGTGAAAACTATAGAGAATTCTCATTCCCCCAGCTTTTGTTTATTTTTTTGACAGTGTCCTTCACAGAGCAAAAATTATTAATGTTAACGAAATTCACATTACCCATTCTTTTTCTGTCTTTCTTTTTTTTTTTTTCTTTTCTTTCTACTGGCTTGTGCTTTTGATGTTGTATCTGCAAAGTCACTACAAAGTCGTTGCAAAACCCTCGGTCATTTAGACTTTTTTATGTCGTTTTCTTGGTGCTTATGCATTTTATTTGTTACATTTATGTCCATGATTCACTTTGAGTTAATTTTGTCAAAAGTTAGGATTTGTATTTAAATACACTTCTCTTTCTTCTTTCTCTCCTTTTTCTTTCTTGGTCTTTTTTTCCACATGCAGATGTGCAGTCAAAACAGAATCACTTGTTGAAAGACTATTTTTTCTCCATGGCATTGTTTATGCCATTTGCCAAGGATCAGTTGACTATATTTATGTATGTCTGTTCCTGGGCTTGTTATTCTGTTCCATTCACCTATTCATCTATTACTTTGAAAATATCATATTGTCCTCATTTTTATAGCTTTATAATAGGTCTTAAAGTCACATGCTGTCAGTTCTCCAACTTTGTTCTTCTCTTTCATTGTTGTATTGGCTACTCTGGATATTTTGCATCTCTATATAAATTTCAGAATCCATTTGCTGATATCTATGACATAAGTTCATGAAATCTGATCAGGTTTTTACTGAATGGCATGCACTTTTGATACATTTACAATTTAATTTCAAACTCTCCATCTCAATTAGAAAACTTTTTATCCATAGAAACTTTGATGACCTCTTTCTATACCCTTGCACATGATGTATGATGAAAAACTATATAAATATTTATAAAACTCTGAAGTTAAAAAAATTTAGATCACTAGTTTTAATTTATGTTTCCTTTATGAGTAAATTCAGAAAAAATTTACATTTAAGAAACATTTCTATTTTTCTTACTGTGAACTTATCTACGTATATATATATATTTTCTGAATGTAATCATTTTCCTGGTATTACTATTTACTTTTAAGCTTTATTTATACTGCAGGTATATTTCACTACATTTTCAATGTAAGTTTTAAATATTTTGCCCAGTTTGTTTCTATTATTTATGGAAGGATTTTTTCCTTCCATAAAGAAAAAGTTTTTTTTTTCTTTTTTTCCCTTTTCTACATTTTTACATAAAATTATATGTATTTATCCATTACAATATGACTTTGTGAATAATTATTTATTCAGTTTTATTTACTACTATTATTATTATTCAATTTACCATAGGGCACATGCGCTTACCATAGACGGAGAGAGAGAGAGAAAGTAAAGAAAGCCACTTGGTCTTTGGACCAGCAGTTAGCGTAATGGCTATGTCACTGGACTCCCACGTAGTTGACTGTGGTTCGAGTCCTGGACCCGGTGGTTTAAACTCATGCCAGACGTGTGTGCATGCGTGCCCAAGATCCCGAGAGGAGAACGGAGGAGAAGGGATTGCGGCGTGGCCATCCCCTCTGGGGGTGATTTCTCACTTTCTGTCTCTCTGTCTGTCTGGCGAGTACACGTGCCCTATAGCAAAAACCTCTCCAAAAAAAAAAAAAAAAAAAAAACTATAAAAAATAAAAAGAAAGAAAGAAGAAAGCCACCCAGTCCTGGACTTGAGCTGTGCTTGGCCACATAGCAGTTCAGTGCCCTAAACTATACCACTTATTGGCCTCCACAACACAATGTTTTGAAATATAGTAATGCGAAATTACTAATTATAGCCAATTAACATATGCATTACTTTACATTGTTATCCCTTTTGTTGTGAGAATACTTTATATTCACTACTGGTATATTTCAAGATCATGTTATTATGTATAGTAAATGTTATACAACATAGATTTCCTGAATTTATTTGTCTTATTTATGAAATTATATATATGTAATATATTATATATGTATGTCTTTATTTTTTATTCAAAATCTTACTGTCAACCCCACGCTCTCAACTATGACTGTGCCTGGTAACCATTACCTATTCTATACTTTAATAAGATCAACTACTTTTAGATTATACATACGCTTGTGACTGGCTTTCTATTCCTGGCTTATTTCATTTAATATAGTGTCCTCCAAATTCATTCATGCTGTCATAAATAACAGGATTTTATTCCTATGGTCAATAGTATTCCATCATGTATGTATGTGTGAATATTTTAAATTCATTCTCCATTAACAGAATTTAGTTTGGTTTAATTTGTTAGCAATTACGCTGCAGTAAATATGAAAGTCAAGATATTTCTTCAACATATTGATTTTTCTTTCCTTTGAATATATGCCTAGAAGTGGAATTGCTGGGCCATATAGTACACCCAATTTTAATTTTTTGAGGAATTGCCATACTATTTTTTGTAATGGCTGTATAATTTTATATTTCTACCAATAATGTACAAAGGTATTCTTTACCAAACATGCGAACTACACTTGTTTTTGCCTTTGATCTTTATTTTCAGATTTTAATTTTGATTTCTGGTGTACATATAATCTATATCTTTGTGGGCTGTAAAACTATTTGTTTTTAGTTTGTTTTGGGGCTCACAGGAGAGAAACAGAGAGGGAGAGTGAGAAAGCATCCTCTCCAGGGGAATTGCTACGCTACAATCCATTGTCTTCTCCTCTTAGAATTTGGGACAAGTACCCACACATGCCCAGTGTGTTTCACAAGTCACCAGATCCAGTATATGAACCATGCAGTCAGCCATGTGGGATCCAACTACCTTAATCACCACACCACTAGGTGTCCCCAGAATAGATTTTTTTAAGGTATGCATATACTGTATGATAATAAAATCATGGATATTCACATATTCATCTTCTTCAATATAGAATGTTACATTATGTTGTATACACTCAATAATAGTTCTACTAGTACTTTTTAAAAAAAAATTATTAAATTGTCCATACTTTTTACTCTTTTGTCTTTTTGGATGACAGCTATTTTTATAGGTATGAGGTTATATCTCATTCGGTTTTAATTTGCATTTTTTTGAGAGGTTTTTGCTATAGGGTGCATGTGCTCACCAGACAGAAAGAGAGAGACAGAGAGACAGAAAGCAAAAAATCACCCCCCAGGGGGGATGGCCATGCTGCAATCCCTTCTCCTCCATTCTCCTCTCGGGATCTTGGGCAAACACGCACACGTGCCCGGCATGAGTTTAAGCCACGGGGTCCGGGATGCGAACCGCTGTCGACTACATGGGAGTCCAGTGACATAGCCATTACGCCAACTGCTGGTCCCAAATTTGCATTTTTATGATGACCAGCGATATTGAGTATTAGTTCCTGTTGGACATTTGTATATCTTTCTTCAAGAAATTTCTAGTCTGGCCCTTTGCCTCTCTAATCCGATTTTTTATTTTCATGTTTGAGTTCCTTAAGTTTCCTGTCTATTTTGGATGTTAACTCCTTATCGGATATATAGTTTGAAAACGTTTTCCTCCATTCTGTCAAGTATCTAATAATCTGTAAATTGTCTCTTTGCTGTGGAGGATTTTTGTTCAATATAATTCCACTTATCTATTTTTCTTTTTATTACCTGTGCTTTTGAGGTCGCATCCAAAATGTAATTGCCCGGACCACTTGTAGAAAAATTATGAATGCCTTTTTTTTTTTTTTTTCCCTCTTGACTACTTGTTCTCTCTATGACCTCCAGTACTATATTGAATAGAAATAGTGAGTGGGCCTTTTTATCTTCTTACAGGTCTTAGAGAAAAAGTCTCCACCTCCCCACTGAGTATGTTAGTCGTGGTTTTGTCACATACACCCTTCACTCTTATGAGTTACTCCGTTGCCTAAATTGTGGAGGATTTTTATTATGAAATGGTGGTGAATATTGTAAAAAGGATTTTCTCTGTCTATTGAGATCATTGTTTTGTTGTTGTTGTACTTTGTTCTAAAAATAAATGTATCACAATTATTGATTATATATTTTGGAATGAGTCTTGAATCCCAGGGATAAATCCCTCTAAATTGTGGTGAATGCACCTTTTAATGGGTTGTTGAGTTAGGTTTCTTAGTGTTTTGAGAGGATTTTCTAATTTATGTTCATCACGAATATTGACCTGTAACTTCCTTTTCTCATACTGTCCTTATCTGACTTTGGTATGAGGGTAATTTTGGGTTCATAAAATGAGTTTGGAAGTATTCTTAAATATTTGGAAGAATTTGAGATGCATTAATATTAGTTTTTCTTTAGAATATGCCATGAGCTCAGACCATTAGCCTTGTTGTTAAGGGACCTGTGCCCCAAGTGGCCCACCAGGATTCGAATCCCTGCCCTGGCAGCTTGAGAAACATACCAAGTCCATGTGCAGACATGCCCCAAATCCTGACAGAATGGAGAAGCAGAGGAAAAGAGATTGTGGTGTGATAACACCCCAATGGAAGGTGTTTTTTTTTTTTTTCCCTCATTCTCTCTCTGTATCTCTGTCTCTTGTCTGGTGAGCAAACATACCGTATGACAATTGAAAAAAGAATATGTCATCAATTCATCTGGTCCTAAACTGTTCTTTGATGGGAGATCATTTATTATTGATTCAACCTCTTTACTTTTAGCTGGTCTGTTGGTACTATCTATTTCTTCTTTCTTTTTTTATTATTGTAATGGTGTAAATTGAAGTTTATCCATTTCTTCTATTTTATTCAATTCATTGGTAAGTAACTGTTCATAAAAGACTGTTCTGATTATTTGTATTAAGGTTATACTAGGTATAATAGGCCTTCTTTTATTTGGATTTCATTTGAGTCATCTCTCTTTTTCTCATAGTTTAGCTAAAAATTTGGTTATTTTGTTTATCATTTCAACAAGCCAACTTAGGGTAATGGCCTGAAATCAGGGCCCATGGAGTTTGACTAGTGTTACATTTTACTATAGGCCTAGTAACAGGAGTCAAAGGCAAAGTCCTTTGCTTACTTTCCTCTCTTTCTTCCAAGTGAAAGGTTTCTCCATTTGTACTGTGCTACTCTGGATAGGTAAGAGTTGACACAATTAAAATAAACCTTCTTTCCTGCTCTCCCTAATGTGGGTTTTCTTGATACTGGTCTACAACCAGGTACCATAATCTCTTATCTGGTTTCCTTGGTTCTTGTGAGGGTACTTTTGTGTGCGGCTAATTATTTCAATTGTGTTGTGAATGATCACTGGAAAGTCCCACTCTATTTTTTTCTACCTTTTTTTCATTCAGAACTTAAATGTAATTTGAAAATGTCTTTCTTTTTTCTTTTTTAATGAACTTTTGAGAATATATTGAGGGTTTGGAAAAATGTTCTTATGAAAATAAAAAACATTATGCTCGGTTTAAAGACTGTTGACTTTATTATTTACATTTGAATGTCTAATTATTTGGCATTTATGCAGTATACAGAACAAAGTGTAGACTCACTTATTTTTTACCAAATTAAATAGTTTTGTAATGCAATTTATTTGTAAAGTTGATTTGTTTCTCATTTGTGTAAGATGCAATTTTTATAATATTCGCTATATTCAAATGTTTCTCTCAATTTCATTGGTTTTTCTCTTCAATCAATTTTGTAAACTTTTTATTTTAGTGACTTTAAAATGTGTTTTTGTTTTTTTTTTTCTTTTTTTTTAAAGATTTATTTTATTTTATTTGTTTATTATTGTTCTTCAATTTGACCAGAGAGAGACAGAGAAAGAGAGAGAGTGAGAAAGCAAGCTGCCAGGTCCAGGACTTGAACCGTGGTCAGCCATGTGGGAATCTGGTGCCTTAGCCACCATGCCACCTGCCAACTCCCTAAAATGTGTTTTAATATTTGAGAAAATTAGCCCCACCACTATTTGTCATTACTTTTCCTTTTCCAAATATTCTTTTTCTTTTTCCTTTTTTTTTTTAAGGGAATGATTTTTGCTATAGGGCACATGTATTCTCCAGAGAGACAGACAGAGAGACAGAAAGCAAGAAAACACCCCTCGGGGATATGGCCATGTCACAACCCTTCTCTTTCATTCTCCTCTTGTGATCTTGGGCAGGCATGTACACGTGCCCGGCGTGAGATGTAACTCACCACATCTGGGATTAGAATAGCGGTCAACTACATGGGAGTCCAACAATGTAACTATTATGCCACTTGCTGGTCTGCCTGATATTCTTAAACTTTTTTGCTTGTTCAAGTTTTATGTGTTTAGCTCTGTATTGTATCTGTCAGTGCTTTAATTTGAATTAGAATTTCAAAATGATCTTAAGAAAAATTGACATTTTACTGATGATAAGTCTTTTTAGAAGACCTCTTATCAGAGTTTTCTTTTGTGTTAAACTACAGATTGTTAAGGTTTTACTTATACACTTTTTTGCACATGTTCTGCTCAGTTATTCCTAGATTTCTTTTACTGTTATTTTTTTTAAGAATTATTTAATTTTAGAGAGCCAGCAGTTAGCGTAATGGCTATGTCGCTGGACTCCCACATAGTCGACCGTGGTTTGCATCCAGGACCCGGTAGCTTAAAACTCATGCCGGGCACGTGTGCGTAAGTGCCCAAGATCCTGAGAGGAGAATGGAGGAGAAGGGATTGTGGCATGACCATCCCCCTTGGGGGGTGATTTCTCGCTTTCTGTCTCTCTGTCTCTCTCTGTCTGGCGAGCGCACGTGCCCTATAACGAAAAAACCTCTCCCCCCCCAAAAAAAAAAAGAATTATTTAATTTAATTTATTTATTTTAATTTGACCAGAAAGGGACAGAGAGGGAGCAAGAGAGAAAAAGTGAGAAAGGAAGCCACCAAGTCCAGGACTGCAACCGCGATCAGCCATGTGGGAGTCCAGTCCCCTAATCCACCACGCCACCTGTCAACCCCTCAATTGTGATTTTTTAAAGTAGTTATTCTTGCCTCTGTATCCTTGATTTCCACCTGTTTATTTTAAAACCTATTATTTAATTACATTCTGTTAATGCTTACTGTTGTTTATCACTGCATTTTTTTTGTGTTTCCTCAAATATTTCATTTGAGCATTGTCATAGAGCCGCTTAACTTTCCCGTTCCAATTGTTATTGCTTCAATTGCTCTTGATTAGTGGCACTGGCTAAAATCTTCCTCACCATGTCAACTATTAGCTGCTTAACAAAGCATTTACTGAGGAGCTGCAGCTGTTGAAGACTTGTAGGCTCCTGTTCAGGAGTATTAGCAGCATCGGAAATCTTGTATTACCTCTTTTCCTGTTTATAAATTTGTCAGCCTTATCTCCTTTTATCTTTATTCTTACAGCATTTCCAACACGATTGTACACAATTCTTTATCTCTCTGATGTTCACTCTCTCTTCAAATTGTGTTTTTTGTCTTTTAATATGCTTTGTAATTTTTTTTGTTGAAAGCAAGACATGTACTGGGTTGGTAGAACTAAGATAAATAGGAACTGAGATAAATTTATTGTGAAATTTTTTGCTTATCTGGCTAACTGTTAGGCTCTGTTTACTGTTCTCTGTAGTTGTGACATACGAAGATAAAATTGCCCCTGGTGTTTTTGTTTTCCTCTCTCTGTTTTCTAGGGTGTTTCCTGTGCATTCTTGCATAAAGTCAGAGAAGTGCAGTTCATTCCATCGTAGTATCGTGTTATGATACAGTGCCCTATTGACACAGTGCTAAATTGTCTGTAGTCCTACAACTTACTCTCATCTTTTAGTAAGGTAACAGACTTGGGTTAAACCTTCACAGACTTTTGTAGTAATTTCCACTAGATTTTTCACTGTAGGCGTGTTAGGAAGGCTAGAAAGAGAGCAAGAGAAAGAACATGAGAAACCCCCATCCAAGGGGCATGGTGAAGCCATAATGTATTCTCCTCCATCTCTTCATCCTTTCAGACTTAGGATAGGCTTGCACCTGTGCTGGTATATTTCTCAAGCTTCCAGGTCCAGCATTTAAAGCACACAACCAGCTATGTGAGATCCAGCCACCTTAATCATCATGCCATGAGCTGGCCTTGTTTACTGTGTATTTCAGATAAGTACCTCTTATATCTCACTGCTGGAAGCAAGAGGTGCTTTTTCTCTACTGTGAGTATTTTATTTATTTATTTTTTTTTAGAGAGACTTTTTTCTATAGGGTGTGTGCACTCGCCAGAAAGACAGAGAGATACAGAGAGATGGAAAGTGAGAAATCACCCCCCAAGGTGGATGGCCACACCACAATCCCTTCTCCTCCATTGTCCTCTCAGGATCTTGAGCATGCACACACATGCACCTGGCGTGAGTTTAAACCACCGGGCCTGGGATTTGAACTGAGTGAGGTTGACTACATGTGAGTCCAGCAACATAGCCATTATGCAAACTGCTGGTACCTACTGTGAGAATTTCATAGAGTTCCTGGAGGTAAAACTCAGAAAAACATAAGGACCATTTAAAGCCTGGGCTTGTCCTGGATATTTTAACTCTTAAACTTGCCCACAGTAGGCCTCTGACAATTCATTAGTTACAGGATTTTGTTTTTTGAAAAAAATTTCTTTAGTATTTATTTACACTTAATCACTCACTGTACATCTTAACAGTATACAACATAGTTTTCCCAGCATGAATATGTGCATGCCATTAATGTTTTTGTTTTTGTTTTTGTATCTCCCTACCTTTCTTTCCCTTTTGGGGACTCACTTCATTGACAAGCATTTTTGTGGTGTGGATAGATGATAACTTCCAGGCTCTTTCCTTACTAGAGCAGAAACCAAAAACATTCCTGTAATTCAGTGTATTTAATTTATTCTATATGAATTATCTTGAGTAAGTTTTGCTTTCCAAACAGGGAGCAAACTATACATTGCACAAATTAATAGGAGTTGGCCCAGCCAAAGTGGCATACTTGTCTGTAGTGTGGGAGGCACAAGGTGGCCACAGACGTGGATCCCCACATCAGCTTCCAAACACCCTGGTTATGCACTTGGGCCCAAGGTCCTGTAAAGCTAGGCTGCTAGAAAAAATAGAAGATAAAAGCATGGGGTAAAGAGATCATTTATTTCTCTCTCTCTCTTCCTCTTGTGAACACGCTCAACCTCTCTGCATTAAAAATGATTAAGAAATTAATCATATTATTTAACATTACTATACTTCCTATGTATTGTAAATATTTAAAAATTATTTTGGGAGAAGATTTTGGAGGAGGGACCATTTATATATTCATAGCATATTTATGTTTTGTCCAATACCATGCATCACCATTTTCCAGAAACTCATTCAAGAAAAAATGAAATGGAAGTAGGAAAGAAAGGAAAATGATGAAGAGGAGGGAAAGAGAGAAGAGGAGAATGAGTGAAAGAAAGGAAAATAAAAATGATAGAAAGTATTGGCAGTGGATAATTAAGTAATTAAGAGGTCAATAGTATTATTAGATTTATTTCAAAGTCAAGTTAGGGAACCATACTTATATGTAAGATGCCAAGAAGTAAAAGTAATAAACATATATGCTGGATGTCTAAACTACACGTTTATTTTAGTTTTGAAAGGATACAGGGAAAGAATATACTATATAAATGCTAGTTGGATCAAAAGAAAGTTTTAGTAGTTACTTTGTTTAGAATAGATCATGGTTTTGTTTTAAATAGCTTCAAAGGCTGAGGGTCAGAAGAGTGATTGATAACCAGAGAGAGAGATTAGACATTTGATAATGCATTCTCCTGTAGGATATGGAGAAAGTGGGATTTGAAAGCACCAGTATTTTAAAAAATGATGCTATTAAACTGTTTTCCCTCCTGGGGAAAGTTTAGGTGTCTGTTATAAAGGACACCTTTTCCTTTGGGCAAAATAACTAAAGCAAAGTGATAGGATTGCTAAACCAGGCATCCGAAGATACGGGGGATGGTGCCTGCACCATTTTTGTACAGACAACCTTGGAAAGTCCTTTAGTGCTCTCTGTGTTACTTACCTCATCAGTAATATAAATATAATAGGGATTTGGGGAAGCTTAGTGAGATAATGTCTCTAATGTGGATTTAGAAATAAATTAGAGAAATTAGTTTCTTGCGTGTACAGCCACTGGCAAGAGTGATAAAGTGCACATTTGCAGCAGGTGCTGTGTCAGAGGACCTTCCAACCAGGAAAACACATTCGCACCTTCAAACTTGTGAATAAGCCGACATAAAACACTGGTTCTGGCTTTTAAATGAACTCTAAAATTGCTGTTTAGACATTGTTAGCAAACTCAAAATTCCTATATGGAAATAGTACTCTGGGATTAATTTACCTTTACTAATACAAATCTCAAATTTAATCTTGTAAACCAGGCCAAATAATGAAACTATTTCCAGTTTCTGTACCTATCATCCTCAAATCTCATTTAACTTGGAAATAAGTGGTCAGGAGGGAGTTTTGAGGGGTAGCACTTTAAAGAACAGTTTTTTATTATTATTATTATTAGAAGCTGCTTAGCATAACTTGTGTTTCACCATTCAAAAATCTCTGTCCAATTATAAATTTTTCCAAACTCTCTTTTGTAGTCCTGTTCTCTTTGAAATGCCTTTCAATTAGAACTGTTTATGTTCAAGGGGATTTTATCTTGCTTTAAGCATGATACCCCCTCACCCCCATGACATTAATATTCAAGTCTAAATTCTCGTTACTTCAGTTTTTTCAACTTCCCATTCTCTCATTCCTTCACTATTACCCAGTTTCTTGGCAAAGCAAAGCAATGTTTCTCACACTTTCATATAGAAGGGTGAATTAGAATTTAATTAAGCTAGCAAATATAACTTTGACAGGTAGTGAGATAAATTATGGTCAAACCAGATAATGGCAGTTTAGTAGTAGAAAAGACTATACTGTGTTCTCTAAACTATCATTTTTTTTTTTTCCTGCCCTGGAAAAAAAAGTTGACGTATCCATAGTACTTTTTCTCTAAAGGGGTCTTTAAATTTAAAGTTCATGGTGGGGATCGGCGTATGACATAATGGTTACGCTGCTGGACTCCCATATATTTGACTGCTGTTCAAGTCCCGGACCCTGAGACTTGGAGCTCACACCGGGGGGGTGTGTACATTTGTGCCCAAAATCCCAATAGGAGAATGGAGGAAAACGGATTGCGAGAGATGGTGGGTGATGATTTTGGGGATGAATTCTTCCTTTTTGTTTCTGTATCTCTGTCTCTGTTGCAAGCACGTGTGCCTTATTGTAAACCTCTCTCTAAAAAAGAAAGCTACGGTAGGTCAGCAGACTGTGTAGTGGTTATGTTGCTGGACACCCATATGGCTGAGCACAGTTCAAGTCCGGACTGGCAGCTTGAAACTCACTCTGGACACGTCTGCGTGCATGCCCAAGATCTCAGAAAGAGAATGGAGTAGAAGGGATTGGGCATGACCATCCCTCTTAAGGTGATTTCTCACTTTCCCTCTCTCTGTTTCTGTCTCTCTCTATTTCTGATGAGCACATGCACCCTAAGGCAAAAACCTCTAAAAAAAAAAATGCATGGATTTCAAAAAAAAATTTGCCCCAAAATAAACTCATATTTTTGTTCTATCTCTCAAAGAACCATTTATGTCCCATTGTATATATGGACATGGGATAACTTGTTGTGGACAAAAATTGACAGTGTCATAAACAGTTCCAATTTAGCACATAAAGCATCTCCAAAGTTTGATTATAGACTTTTTTCTCTTCTAAAAACAATGTATATGGCTAGAGAATAGTCCAGTTACAAATACGTTTTTGAAGACACCGTTTGGTGAAGGATACTGCTCACTTGGCTTTTTCACATTGAGCCCTTAACTTTTTTTCCAAGGTGTCTTTGTTTGCTTGTCAGCTCTAGAAAGGGAAACACTAAATTTCCTTAGTTATGGCATTTTGTAAACAATAATAGAGGTAGAATTTTTGGTCAATGCTAAACACTTAGGAGCAACTATATTGTGTAACAAGATATGTGTTATAATTTGTAAATTATACGAAATTAATAATGTGCTAAAATGATTTCTGTTAGCTATTTAACCGTGTCAACATTTTTCTCTAAAACTATAATGCATTTGAATAATATATTTAAACCAAAATATTCTTTTTGTTCTTTCCCAGGTATAGTTCTTAATTTAACACTGGAATAAAGCATATTGTATTTTTTTTTTTTTTGGAGAGGTATTTTCGCTATAGGGTGTGTGCTCTCGCCAGACAGACAGAGAGAGACATAGAGACAGAAAGCGAGAAATCACCCCCTGGGGGGATGGTCACGCAGCAATCCCTTCTCCTTCATTCTCCTCTCGGGATCTTGGGCACACATGCACACGCACCCGGCGTGAGTTTTAAGCCACCAGGTCCGGGACACGAACCGCGGTCAACTACATGGGAGTCCAGCGATATAGCCATTATGCTAACTGCTGGTTCCCAAGCATATTGTATTTTGAAAATATTATCATTTTGAAGTTTTAGGAACATTTATATTTTTATAAAAAAGGGACAGTTTCTCTCCTGAGTTATTTATTTATTTGTGTATTTTGCAGTTATCAGTATCCTAGGGAACTAAACAATAGGAACCGTGAATTCATAAGAGAAAATTTTGGTTCTTTATCTTTTTTTTTTTGTATTTTTAGGTTTTTGCCATAGGGCTCATATACTCACTAGAGAGACAGACAGACAGAGACAGAGAGGGAAAGAAAGAAATCATTTCCCCAGGGGATGGCCATATCACAATCCCTTTTTCTCCATCCTCTCACCTAGATTTTGAGCACACACACATATGCACCTGGTGTGAGTTTTAGGCCACTGGATCCATGGCTCAAACCATGATTGTTCAAGTGGGAGTCCAGTGCCTTAACCACCACACCACCTGCTGTTCCCAGTTCTTTCTTTTCTCTCTCTTTCAGCCTACTTCCCTGATATAAAATTTTAGAAACTGAAAAATGTTCTAACATGAGTAAGACAGCCCCTGTAATATGATCACCAAGTAAAAATGAAACAGAAATATGTCCATGTGAACTAAATCAATTTTTGAACTGAATATGTAATTTATTTATTTTTAAAAATTATTTCATGTAACTTTATTTATTTATTTACTTTAATTTGTCAGAAAGGGGCAGAGTGAGAGAGAGGGAAAGTGAAAAAACAGGCCACCAGGTCCAGGTCTTGAACTGTTGAACCATGGTCAGCCATGTGGTATCCAGCACCCTTAAACGTCACTCTACCTGCTGGCCCCAAATATGTAATTTATTACATACTAAATAATCTAAAAGAATTTTCATCCCAAGCTAGCTAGCCATATATATATATATATATATATATATATATATATATATATATATATATATGAATCTTTAGATACAAGCAAGAGAGAAGAATATTTCTGACTTTTTACAGGGACCCACAACGTCATTTATGCAATTACCCAATGAATAGATTTTAAAACAGCAAAAATATAAGCAGACTTTTGTGAATTTAATATGATACCACAAACACACACTCGAATCTTGAGTGATTTTTTAAATATTTTAGTTTAATAACAGTATACAAATTATTTTTCATTTACTCAGGATGGAAATTGAAAAATAAAACAATCCTTCTTGAGTCCATGACATCTTCAGCATTATGAATGAGGCAGGTTTCACAACGAAGAACAGTTTACAGAGACAAGAGTCAGGGCAACCCTATCTCAAGTCCATCAGATGACCTTGCTACTTTTTCAATTGCTATTTGTTTTGCAATGAGAAATTATGATAATATGTTTATTTCATTAGAAATCAAGAGTAGAATTGAATTTGTTGGTCAAATTTATAAGAATTATCATTTCACAGAATGGGGATAAAATTATAATATTAATAGAACAGACTGAGTATCAAGAATAAAACTATGCATGTATGACTTCTGTAGAATTTTGTGGCATAAAAATAAAAACTTTCCCAGTAAGTTATTTTAGGATAAAAATGAAACAAAACAAACAAACATAAAATACAAACAAACAAAAAAGTGACTCTGTAAGAGTCAACAAGAAAAGGATTTTGGAGAAGAATGATTCTGACTTTTTACAGGGATCCACTGCTTAGAAATAAGCAGTCTGGAGCCAGCCCCAATCCCATACCACAATGGTTAAGTGAGTAAGATTCCATATGATTGGTGGTGGTTTGAGTCCCAGCCCCAGCTCCTTGCAAACTAACCAGGAGTGTGAATTTACATGCTCAGAATTCTGATGGGATACAGAAACGGAGGAAAACAGATTGTGGCTTGACCAGGCTCTGTTTTCTCTCACTCTCTTTCTCCTTGGGGAGTACAAGTGCCCTCTGGCAATAAGTAAATAAATAACATAGGCAGTTTGCAGGAATTCTGAGATAGTAAACAAGCCAAGTGAAGCAGGAGAATTAAGGTGGAAAACTTCATGATAATTCAGCCAGTAGAAATATTTCAGAGAAATCCAGAAGTAAAATTAATTACCCAAATGACTATCAAAAATATTACCTATTTTCTACTATGCTTTGTTTTCCAGATTTAAAGATTTTGCTTTCTTTTCATGCTATTGATAGGTTCAGCAATTTGTTGAATTTTTGTTTCTATTTGTTTGATTTTTTTAAATTGAAACATAAACTTTTCTCCCCTCCTGACCCCTCCGGAATTGGAAAATATTGCGAGTATTCTTATTTTGTGGCAGAAGGATTATTTGCATAAGTTCAATAATACCTGTTGCCTTGCATCAGATATTGGAAGTATTTGTTATTGCCAGGGCTTTGACTGAGATTTGACCAGAAAGCTATAAAACTAAGGTAGATCTCAAGAAAGCCAGCAGAAGAGCTTGGAAAGACCACCTAGCACCATAAACAGTTTAGCCTGGCAGAAAGGATTAGAGAAGTCATATGAAAGAATTTGTACTAGAAAATAATGTGGACTTTTCCAGGTGGCAATGCAATCAGTAGAGACTGCAAAAGAGCAGTCATAACCAGAGGATTACCCTGAGGAAGACTTTGAAGACTTTTTGAAGAAAAAGAGAATGATCTTTGCTAGCAGATGGTAAACCACATATACTTGGTAGGCAGAGCTGAGTTGGGAAGGTTTATGTGTGAAATGTGGGCTGGGTGTTTGCTTTTTAACAGTTTGAGTAGCTGACATGTAAATATTTTCTCAAAAATATTTAAAGTCATACTGTTTCTGTTAGTACAGAGTCACAAGCAAAATTATAACAAATAGGTTGAAAGTTATCTTTAAAATTCAGTGTTTCAAAATTTTGAAAGTTGTTTATCTATTAACTGTCAAGAACTATAGAGTATGAGCAAAATTTTTTGATATGTAAAGTTAATGTTTGTGGGAAAATGTAAAAAATAGATATAAATAAAGTTTAAAAATAAGTAAAAGAGATTCTTTTGCCAGAATAAATAAATAAATACTCTTAAAAATAAAATTATAGAAAGAAATAAAAAATTCAATGGAGAAATTTCCTGCAAGTGGTACATCTGATACCTTAGGATAAAAGAAAAAGAGGTCTCCATAAAAGCAAGACCCTTAGGTAGTGATATATACATAAGCCAACACATTTGCAGAAATCACTAAAAATCTGGCAGAGGATTGGTAAAGAGAAGAAAGTATTTTCTGTGTGACTCTCAGTCTCAAAGAAGAAAGAAATATTTACCTACATTGAATATCTGCTGGTTTTGTGACAATCTAACTAAGAGTCATGACACCCAATGTGAGAAAGAATAAAGAGACAGAGGAAAAGCTGGATGTATTATCTAAGACAGCAAAGACTATTTTTAACTTTAAAAGTCAAAAAATATATATGACTTAGAGTTTTAACAGTTACATGTCATCAAGTCTTCTTGTCCTTGTACAACACTGATCCATTTATTCATGGGTAAATTACACTTCCCAATTATTATAGCCTTGGTGACTGTACTCTCAATTGTAGTTCAATTTGAAAAAACTTGTTTTTTATATTCTTTTTAACCAACTTTGTCAGAAGGCACATGCACTCACTGGAGAGGGACAGAGGCAGAGAGAGAGAGAGCGATTGAGAAAGCAACCCTCATGGAGATTGGTCATGCCACAATCCTCTACTTCTACTCCTTTAGGTATTTTTGGAGCCTACAGGCACACATGCCCAGAGTATTTTTCAAGCCTCTTGGTCCAGGACTTGATCCACACAGTTGGCTACATGTAAGATGCAGCTGCTTTAGTCACCATGCTATTGGCTTGCCCACTTTTCATGTTCATTTTTTTTATTATTATTATTTTTTGAGAGGTTTTTGCTATAAGGCACATGTACTCGCCAGAGAGACAGAGAGAGATACAGAAAGACAGAAAGTGAGAATTCACCCCCCCTCCGGGGGAATGGCCATGCCACAATCCCTTTTCTTCCATTCTCCTTTCAGGATCTTGGGCACACGTGCACATGCGCTCAGCATGAGTTTAAACCACCGAGTCCGGAACTCGAACTGCAGTTGACTACCCAGGAGTCCAGCAACATAGCCATTATGCCAACTGCTGGTCCTCCATTTTTCATGTTCTTAAGACATGAGTCCATTCGATTTACTTGGTAAAGAAAATCTTACAGCATTATATCACAGTGGTTTTGAATGAAGTATTGTTAATCAACCTAGATTTGGACATAGTTATAACTCTATAAACTTTCTGGTCCATTTGAAAAGAAACTATGCTATTTTTTGCAAGACTCAAGAACTCACTTAAGATGAGTTTGGGAACTTAAGATTGACTTTCAGATCAAGTAAAACTGAGACGAAATGAGACCTAAAAGAGAGTTATTCAGGTGTCAAATAGTCTAGTTTAAATTTGCTAGGAAAAACATTATCAAATATTCAGTAAAATACATTTCTCACAAACTTGTCTTTTTTTTTCCTAATGACCTTGTGACTTTGAAAGTGAAACACCACCATAAAATGGTCCAAGGTAACATTTTGTTTTATGTTATGCTTATCATAATTCTATCCTTGGTGACTAAAAACAGTGTCACCCTCAAAAGTAAAATTATTCCCTTCGTCCATGGAAGAGAAGAGGTTACTGAACTTTCTGGGCCACGATTAGGAAGGAAGACATGTGGAAGGTGGTAGAGGCAATTTGTATACCTCTTTGGACCTTATGCTATTTGTCCTAGATTTTATATAAGATCAGAGTACTCCTACTGACATTTCAGATAAGATAATTCTTTGTTTTTTAGGGCTTTCTTGTGCATTTCAGAGTGTTTTGTGTCATCTCTGTCCATTAACCATAGAAGTCTGTAGTGTCCCCCACTCACCAGCAACCCCTGCCATTTGGGACAACCCAAAATGTCTCCAAATAATGTTAAATATCCTCAGGAGGATAAAATCAACCCCAGTTTAGAAATACATGACTAGAATTTTAGTTCCATTTGAGTTGACTCCCGGTGGGTGATAGGAGAGTCTTTGCTACCTGATGGTATAAGAGCCAGAGATAATTATCCTTGATGTGTGTCAGCCTGAAAATAATTAAATTACTCTACCTGCTAATTCAATTAAATGCTGCATTCTCTGATTATGTTCTTTTTATTATGATCTTGCCATTTAAAAAAATCTTACATTTTCATGCATGTAATTTCAGGAAAAAAAAAAGGCACAATGTTAAATTTGAGGATAATTTTTTAGGGAGAGACTCTTTAAATATAGGTGTTGATGGCAGTAGTAATTATTATCAGATTTTCTCCTCCTCTTAAATTTGTTGTTTCTTTTTCATTAGTTTATTTTTTATATTTATCAGATTTTTAAGAAGTGAACTTCATAAGGTACAGGGCTTCTAAAAAGAAAAACAAAAATTCTAACTAACTAATTACAACCTAGCATTTAAAAGGCTAGAAAAAAGCATCTAGATCCCCCCAAAATAGGGTATATGTCACTGTTTTTATTTTGTTCTGGAGGAGAATGGCATTATATTTTTCCTTATTTTCAAATAATGTTAAACTGCTATAGTTAGAGAAAAAACATTTTTCTTTTTTTCTGTTAGTCAAGAGTGAACCATATGAGTGAACAGATGAATGACAGGTACATGTCTATGCAGTGGTTTACTATTGAGTGAATAAGTATTGAGAAAAACACATCCATTTAAATTTTTCAAGTGACACTCATATAAATTATATGGAAGCATGTTTAGAGTGTCTTGAAAGAAAAATTTTAATGTACATAAAATGATAGGTATTGAGCTAGATAATATGGAAGATATAATTATGTGAAGTTGCTTTGCCTTTAGTGAAAAGTTGTTTTGTTTTGTTTTGTTTTTAGATAAATTTTTGTTATAGAATAAGTACACTAGCCTGAGAGACAGAGAAAGACAGACAGAAAGTGAAGAATCACCCCACAAGGAAATGGCCATACTGTAGTCCCTTCTCCTCCATTCTCTTAGAATTTTAGGCACAAACACACACACACACGCACGCACGCCCAGCATGAGTTTTAAGCTGTCAGATCTGGGACTCACATCATGGTTGACTATGTGGGAGTCCAGTGAGATAACCATCTGTGAGCCAAAATGAAAAGTAGAGTAAAAAAATTTTTTGAGGATGTGAGTTTGAAAATGTTTTAAAAATAAATTAATGTCATTAGTTAAAATGATAAACTCACTGCTATTTGGAATTACAGGTTTTTGTGATCTTTTAAATATTCAGCACTACTGGTTTATTAATTGTAATATGTTCCCTGAAAACATTTCAAAGAACTGCCTAGAAAACAAAAGGCCTACAAAGTAAATATTCTTAAACTATCACTGAGTGGGAAACCAAATATATTACTTTTCCTTCGTGTTTGTTTATTTGGTGCACTGACATCCTACAGAATTATTTCAACTTTTATTCAATACATTTAAGAGACATATAAAATTAGAAAACAATCTAGGGAAAGAAAATACAATTATTTTGAAGGTTTTGATGGGCATTATTTATTATGTTAGTTTGGGTAGTCGATTAAAACTTAGGTCAGGAGATTTGAAGTCTAAGACAATAGGTGATATTGGGAAACTATATAAAGTTGTTAATATTAATAAAATCATAAAAGCTATAAATGTGAAAAATATTAGGTCATTTGGAAAGTCATGACATATTTTTCTATGCATAATGCGTCATGACTTTTGCCACGACCCAATATATTTCAACATACTCCTTTCTCATTTTTCTTGCCTGTGTTCAGGTCATATTAGCAATATCCTGAGGAACTATAGTTTACCTTCCAGCCCATTATCTCTTTTTATCTGATCTGAAAATGCTAAATACTATCCCAGTGTCTCAGATAATCACTAATTTTAAAGTTGAAAGAGAAGGAAATTAGTGTGATAATGAAACAGCCATATATTCATTTCTTGTTCACCTTCTAAAAATCATTACTAACATAATTTCTTTTTTGGCTCTGTCATACACGTGCTTCAGGTAGCTTAGAGCTATGACTTTAAGGATCATGCAATTTTATAGTGATTATTTCCAAATGACTTTCGAATGTCTACTCCTCATGGATAACTCAGAATCTCTATAATTACATATTGAATTAAAACATTAATATCTCTTCACAAGTTGCCATGAAAGATTATTTATTGGATTTTAAATACTAAGTGACATAATTTTACTAGTTCCAAGGCATAATCATAAGTTCAAGAAAACAACACTTTTTTTTTTAAATATATAGCTTGCCTCAAGACAAATTAATATATTTTACCTTAACATTTGTAAATTTATTGTTGTATTGCAATTTGAAATTTTCTCATCTCTATGACATAACAGAAACTGCATTAATCTTAATTCTATAATTAGATAATAAAGGGTTAGTTTTAAATTTTTTTATAACTTTAGTTTGTATAAATAAACAATATAAAATTGGCTATTGTTTTATTTCACTTTTTGTCAGTAGATAAATGAAAAATAAAAACAAAGTTAAAAAATAATAACTGAAAATACTCTGATTAAAATATAGTTCCAAATTATCTGTAAAAATCAGATACAGAGATTCTTGTTAGAATAAGGCAACTTCAATGGATATAGTAAAATGTCTAGATGAGATGAGTAAAAGAGAAGGACAATCTCAGATTTAAAATTTAAAGGTTCAAATTACTATTTTAAAAATGTATTACTGGAGCTAACAAACCACGGTTTGAGTTCCAGACCTGATGACTTGAAACTCACACTGGGCACATGTGTGTGCATGCCCAAGACCCCAGGAGAACAAAAGAGAAGGGATTGTGGCATAGCCATCCCCCCTGGGGCTGATTTCTCTTTTTCTCTCTCATTGTCTTTGTCTTTGTCTCTCTCTTATGTGAGCACATGCACCCTAAGGCTAAAACCTCTAAAAAATAGAAAAGAAAGAAAGAAAAATAAAAAAAAAAAAAGGTTTTACTAAAAATATGTCAGAGGCAAATAGATAAATCATTTGTTTATTGTCCATATGGTAAAAAATGATAACAGATTATTTTAAATGTTATGTTAAAAAAGAAAAGAAGGGGACCAGCAGTTAGCGTAATGGCTATGTCGCTGGACTCCCACGTAGTCGACCGCGGTTCGCGTCCCGGACCCAGTGGCTTAAACTCATGCCGGGCGCGTGTGCGTGCGTGCCCAAGATCCCGAGAGGAGAATAGAGGAGAAGGGATTGCGGCATGGCCATCCCCCCTGGGGGGTGATTTCTCGCTTTCTATCTCTCTGTCTCTCTCTGTCTGTCTGGCGAGTGCACACGCCCTATAGCAACCCCCCCCCCAAAAAAAAAAGAAGCAAAATAACATTAAAGATATTTGTCAGATTACAAGTAAAGCAGCATTATTTTTAAGTTTTGCTGTAGGGCACATGCACCCACCAGAGAGAGCAGAGACAGAGAAAAATAGAGAGAGGGAATGTAAGAAATCATCCCTTCCAGTTGGTATGGCCATGTCACAATCCCTTTTCCACCTATCTCCTCTCAGGATTTGGGGCACACACACCTGGCCACTCCACAATCCCCTCTGAGATGAACTGCCCTTTATCCCCTTCTTCGTTCTCCTCCTGGGATTCTGGGCACACACCAACAAGAGCCTAGTATGATCTTTGGATCACCATGTCCGGGACTTGACCCATGTTTGGTCATGTGAGAGTCCAGTCCCTCAACCACCATGACACCTGCTGTCCACCCTCAGAGCAGTGTTGTTAATTTAAAGTAAAATGATTTGAACACATACACACATAAAATCACTTCAGGAAGGAGAGAGCAGCGAAGTAAAGAATCACCTAGAATACAAGTTTTAACTGTCATATAGATGATTTTAAATCAACAACTAAGCAATTACAAATGAATATCACCCAGTATCAGTAAAGGTGAGATAAGCTAATTCCATAATACTAGTAAAAATTTGGAAATACTTGGATATATTCAATATTCTCTTAGATATTGTTCTAAGACAATTCTCCATGGGTCTCATGCCTTTATCTTTTGAGCAGAGACAATAACCATTTTGGTTCTAGACTATCTTTAATGTATAAAATGAATCACCTTGGAAAATAGAAATTGTGTCTTTCCTTGAACAAAGAATAGACTATTTTGCTTCTAGTATAATAAATAAAATTATCTGTAAAAATATTTTTTAGCTTGAATTAAGTTATACATTAAATAATCTTTTGGTTCCTTGAATTTAGGATTATACCTTCGAACTAATCAAGAAATTATCAGTAGAATAAAGATAGTATAGAACAAATAGTCCAAGATCCCATAGATTTATTGCCCATTATAAAATTTGTTGCTTAATCTTGAATTTTTCTCCCTTAGGTACCCAACTATGTGCAGTCTCACTGACCCCCTCAAATTACCCAGTACAAATGGAGCCTCAGGAAACAGAACAAATGCTAAACACTGGCTACTGCAAATGTTGTGAATAATAAACTGTCCTTTATCTCTGACACAAGGCCTCGTGTCTTCTGCCAGCATCTAATAGATGTGACAGAATAACTTGTTAATTTACAAGTATAGTAAAATCCCACACCTTTTATAGTTCTTGACAGATAATTGTAGAAAAGCCTTTTATTTCTTCATTTAATAGGACAGTGAACTTTATTACCTGTTTTTTTTTTTTTTTTTTTTTTTTTTTTTTTTTGAGAGGTTTTTCGCTATAGGGCACGTGCGCTCGCCAGACAGACAGAGAGAGACATAGAGACAGAAAGCGAGAAATCACCTCCCAGGGGGGATGGTCACGCCGCAATCCCTTCTCCTCCATTCTCCTCTTGGGATCTTGGGCACGCACGCACACGCGCCCAGCGTGAGTTGTAAGTCACCGGGTCCGAGACGCGAACCGCAGTCGACTACGTGGGAGTCCAGCGACATAGCCATTACGCTAACTGCTGGTTCCCCTTTTTTTATGATAAAACATGTCTCTCCAACAGATCCAAATTATATTTACAAGAACTTATAACTTACAAGAAGCAGAAATAATATGGAATAAGAAAACAAATATTTACTAAAATTACATTGCAAAAATACCTTTATATATATTGGGTCACTGGAAAAGTCATGATATGCTTTTCAGTTTTTTGCACAAAAATGCATCGTAACTTTTCTGATGACCCAATACACACACAAAAAGAAAATGCATTTTTTTTTTTTTTTTTAGTTTATTATAGGGCACGTGTGTTCATAAGAGAGAGTGAGAAGGAAATTGTGAAATCACCCCTCTCCTCCAAAGAGGGAAAGCCATGTTGTAATCTTCCTCCTTCATTCTCTTCTCTACTTTGGTACGAACGCACACATGCCTAGCATGATTTTTCAAGCCACTGGGTCTGGGACTAAAACTACACGTGGACCCTGTAGAATCTAGCGCCTTCACCATGGCATCTGTGGGCCCCTGCCTTCTGATATCTTACTGAATGTTACCCATTGAATTAGAATGAAATTACATAATCTTTCACTGGTTGGTTTTAGCCAAAAGGGTATGAATATGTGTGATGTTCATCTGTACATAATTTCAATATAAGCATGCAAATATATATATATATACACACACACTATATATATACACACGCACATACATATATATAATATAAGTATTTGTTAAAACTAAGGTAATTTTGAAAAACATTACAATTGCCTTTAAATAATCATATCTCTAAATAATATTTTGTTTCTCAGAACTACTCGAGAATGACTGAAAATAATTTCTCAGATTTAAACATGTTATGAATAAAAGACATTTTGCTGTTCTATATCTAACTAATGTGTATTTGCTCTATTGTCTTGAGACACTTTAAGTATTTTTTCCTATTATTCAGAAAACACAATTTAAATAAATATGTTGCAGTGGAGAAATCTTTACTTACCTGATTTTTATGTATATGTATATGTATATGCATATGTGTGTACATATGTACATATACATATATATAAAGGTAAATATAATTTTTATGTATGCTATGTCCTTAATCTATTTTTTTCTGGATTACAGCAGTTTCCACTAAAAATGAGGTCCTTGTCTTCTGGTAATGAATATTCTCTGTTAATTTCTAGACTCTGAAATTGTAACCCCTGAACTTATGTAAACACTTTAAATGATTATGGCTTTTTATCTGTTTTGCTTCTCTGGGCTATGTTTGCTCATATTTACACAAAATTTGGTGTAATCCAAATGTCTTAATTTGTGTTTTCATATAAGAGGCATTTAATACAATTTCGATGTTTTTTTCCTCCTATATGATTCTGAAGAGGAAGAACAAATCTATTTAGACTATGCTCTCACCATACTTACATTAAATTTTGCAGGGTACCCTTAAATATAGCATCTTTGAGAAACTATATATTCTCATAATAAAATCCAATGTGCCCCCTCTCTTTTTTTTTTTTTTTTTTTTTCCTATTGGGTAAATGTGCTTGCTGGAGAAAAACAGAGTGAGACAGAGAAAGAAGGAAGTGAGATATCCCTTCTCTTTCATTCTCCTTTCAATATTTTGGTCATGCATGCACACACGTATCTGGTGTATGTATATCCAAGGTGCCACATCTAGGCTCCAAACATATAGATCTTGGTGTGAAATCCAGCACCTTAATCTGCATGCCACTAGCTGACTGTCTATTTTCTAAGACTACTTATTATTATTATGTTCACACAGGAAGTCATACCTACGTCTAACTTAAAACTTAGCCAAGTGAACCAAATCTTCATTGTGTATTACTATTTAAAATCAGTTCAGAGACTGGAGCCAGCAGATGGTGTGGTGATAAAGGTGCTGGACTCCCACATGGTTAACCCCTGTTCAAGTCCTAGACCTAAGACTTGACAATCAAACCAACACACGTACTCAAAATCCTAAGAGAGGAGAGGAGGAGAAGGGATTGTGCATGGCCATCCTTCCTGGAGTGCTGATTTTTCACTTTCCCTTTCTCTGTCTCTCTCTGTCTCTTTCCTGCAAATATATGTCCCCTGTGGCAAACCAAAAAGAAAAATCAATTTAGGGGCTAGCCCTGTAGTGCAGTGGTTAAGTACTGTACAAGGAAAGCCAGATTCTACATGTCTCACTGTGGTTAGAATCTCTTCCTATATGTACACTGACAAAAATACTGCCCAGAATACTGACAGGATAGAGAAATGGAGACAAAAGGATTATAGGATCCAGATCCCATTCCTGTCGGGAAGGTTTTTTTTCTCTTTCTAGTGAGCAGTTATACCTTCTGGGAAAAAAAGAGAGAGAAGGAAAGAAAGAAAGGAGGATAAAAGAAAAACAGGAAGAAAAAAAATGCATCCAATCATATTATATAATATCATTGAATTTTTAATTCTTACATTTTACATTTTAGAGAGTTGTAACTCTTAGTTTTTACTTATATTATTTTCCACTCTTTCTGATATTTATAAGCATGCACTCTTGTGGAGAACTTATCTCATTTATAGAAATAAACTAAAAATAGGAGTATTCTTATCATAGTATACTGAACTTCAAATCATTTCTTTTCCTATCTGGTCTCTTGTTTCATTTCAAACATGTACTAAAAACACATTTTCCTTACTCTCTATCTTGTTGTGTATGGTGTATTAATGTGATATAAAAGTTTAATGAGGAATTCTGCTCCTGGGTAGAATGTAAAAGGTCTGTTCAGTCATTCAATCTATCTATCTATAACACAGAGTACCATGTCTATTTTTTAAGTACTATCATAAACTCTAGTTCTGCTTAAAGAGATACATGCTCCAAACTCTTGCCATTTTTAGAAATAAATAAAGCAAGAGTATAACACAGATTCAAAAAATTTATCGCCGCTACTCTGCTATGATCCCAAATAACTGTCCTAGACATAATATGTCTATGGTGTAGTTTCTTTACAAGAACTTCAGCATGGTATGTGCTTTATATTTAATACAGTTGGTATATGTCTTTTAGCACTGTTGAAATTTGGTGAAAACTAGCCACAGAAAGACAAAACTGTCTTTTGAAAATGCACTGAGAGAAATATCAAAAATCAGGGTCTGAATGTAGAATTTTTTAAAAATGAGGCTTTCCTTGGATTACCTATCTGAAGGTTGTAGATATCAAGTTCTTATCATCTTTTCCTCACCCTTAGATGCTCAATATAAAACACTTCTATATCTTCTGGGAGCAAGTTGACAGAATTGGCACTCTTCTGGTGTCTAAACTGAGGTAGCATGACCAGCTATCCTGATACCCAGGGGTAGGTCCTCAAGCTCAGGCGAGGGGCATTGTTTCATAGTGAAGTAGAGAATGCCATGGTGACTGTATGTAAAAGTAGAGGACTTGTCCATTTAGCTGGTATCTTGGCATTTTCCACGAATGCTGATTTTACTTTCAAAATACAGACAACTTTATAGAGTGGACACATAACGATCTCTAGAAGATTAAATTGTGTAAAGTTTGGAAATTTGTTTATATGGTCCAAGTTTAGTCCTAGTAAATGACCACTCAGTCTCCAAATTAGGATTGTGCTCAAGTTTTTGTAGTTCTGAAAGAGACACGATGCAAAAGATATCTTTGTTTAGTATAAGTAACAAAGTTATCAGAGAGCTATTTAAAAGGTAACCTTGGGGGCCGGCAGGTGGCATGGTGGTAAAGGCCCTGGACTCCCACATGGTTGACCACTGTTAGAGTCCTGGACCTGGTGACTTGAAAGTGCATGTGTGCCCAAAATCCCAGGAGGAGACTGGAGAAAGGATTGTGTTGTGACCATCCCTCTGGGAAGTAATTTCTCACTTTCTTTTTTCATTTTCTCTCTCTCTGTCTCTCCCCTTCAAATGCACATGCCCTATAGCAAAAAAAAAAAAAAAAAAAAAAAAAAAAAAAAACACTAAAAAAACTAAAATGAAAAAGAATAAAAAGGCAATCTGTTTCTAATTTCTAGCATTTGAGGTATTCCAAAGCTGGAAAAAAACTAATTGACAATTTAAGATGGTTCCAACAGAGAAGCAACAATACATACCCTGCCTGCTGACATTTTGCATAGTCTAAATATTTTTTTTCCTTTCAGTTTTTGCTACTGGGCACATGAGCTTGCTGGAGAGAGACATAGACAGAGATAGAAGGACAGAGAGGGAAAGTGAGAAATCATCCACAGGAAGGATGGTCATGCTGCAATTCCTTCTCCTCCATTCTCCTCTTGGGATTTTGGGCAGGTGTGCACATGTGCCCTGCATGATTTTCAAGCCACCAGGTCAGGCACTCAAACTACGGAACTGGTTACGTGGGATCCAAACCTCTTACTTTCCATGTCACCTGCAGGCCCAGTCTAAGTATTTCCATTCTGGCAAGAATTTCTATGCTATGCACTTTGCATCTCCAAAGTGGCATATATATGTACATGTGTGTGTGCGTGTATACATACACACAGACACACATATGTATACACACATACATACATACTCCTACTGTTATACAAATTAGAAATTAGAGTGTGCCATGAACACCAATTAAAAGTGGTATCTTCATAAAGCCCTGCTTAAAGATACAAAGAGAATCAGAATCTAACACATGCTGTCCCAAATGCATTCTGACACTATTAAATATGGGGATCATAACCTTTGAGCAATAAGCTTATAGTCAGTGGGAAAAAAAAGTCATGTTGGATCCTGCTTTAGATTTTTCTTTTAACTTGCTCTGCTTTGCCAGATGGTAAGCTTACAGGTGTATTTTTATAGCTGTTACATACTTAAAATTCTGCATAGAAGAAGCCAATTTTCTAATTTGCTCCTTTAAAATGAAATGTTTATAGAGTTTGTAAAATAATTATAACTAATTATCTCAACATTTATCAAAATAAATACATTAATTATAAGTGACAATTAATTAACAAAACCCCATATTTCATTATTTTTATGAGTGTAGCACATTATTCAAACTAGACATATCAGTAACTAATGACAGAAAGACTTTCATTAATTTATTAAACCTAGAGTATTTACCATTTTTATAAAAATGTGAGGCAAAAAGTGTTTACAGGATAAAAGTTAAATTTGAGCAGAACCTGTGTTCAGTTTGTAGGTGAAAAACAATAACAGAATAAATACAAAAGCAGAAAGAAGTATTTTCATGAACCAACTGAAAGCTTCATCACACTTTTGTATACTTGCTTCATAAAATAGTGTTGCTTTAATATTATCTTTGAAATCCTTAAAGTTTCACTATATGCTGAGGTTGTTATGAATGTATTTCGCTTATGTGATCCGTGGACAAAAGCATCTAGCATCTTAAGTGATGGACATTAGGAATGTTTATTTTGAATGTTTCCTCAGTCTTATAAACTCTGACCTTGCACTCTAGTATAATAATTTCTGATTTTATGTTTCTTTATGTGGTATTTACAGATTAAAATGAACCATTAGCCACTCTAAGCATGGTCTTTGCAACATATTCACTTTGAATTTTTACAACATAGCTTTTTAAATGTGAATCAAGCTTCCCAGTTTCCTGAAATGCCTGTCTACTCAATAGAAGGGATTAGATGTTGGTATTCTTAACCACACACCCCTGACAAGCTGATTACCGCTCTGTCCTTGCAGCAGTCACAGCCTGTTACAAGGAAGAGGTTGTAAATTCTAGCCACTCATTTTCCCATTTCCCTGTCCATAGGAGTTAGTGAAAGATGGAACTCTTCAATACTACCTTTTTATGTCAGTTAAAATAATAGCCAAATTCATTCCCTCCCACAGAATATAATTGAGATATAGGCAACAATTCCAAGAAACACTGAACAGTTTGTACATGAGTCAAATCGGCTTCTCATTCTGTACTCCCACCAAATAAAAGGCTTTATGATTTTGTTACTTTGCATGGAGAATGTTCACATCACACTGCCAAGAACAAGTGTACTCTCTTGTTTCCCAGTAGCCCTCCGTCACAATCTATCCATTTGCTGCAGTGTTACCATGACATTTTGCTTTATCGTGTTTCATTCAAGGACACATAACTGAAAGAAAAAAAAATAAAAAACATATAAACATTATTTTTTCAAAGATGGTTACCACAGTATGCACCAAAAAAAGCATAAAGTATTTCAGTGCTTCCAGAAACAAATAGAGAATAAATGAAGTGTTTTTTATTAGTAGTATTTCCATTATTGAAGATATTTGATTAATTCTATCTGAACAGAATACCTGCTTCTCTCACAAATATTTAAAATAATTTAGACTGAATGTAACAGTGACAATATAATTTTGGAGTTGGGTGCATCATGTTAATTAAAATATATGTGATGTAGATAGTATGTATTTACAAAAAGTACAGATATGAGAAGATGATTTTGCAGAACACTTTGCCTCACTATTTTTAGAAAGATTTTTATTATAGGGCACATGTGCTTGCCAGGGAGACAGACAGACAGAAAAGGGCAAATCATCCCCCGCTCCCCGCAGGGAGGATGGTCACGCTGCAATCCATTCTCCTCCATTCTCCTCTTGGGATTTTGAGCATGCCCACACATGCACCTGGCATGAGTTTTAAGCCATCAGATCTGGGACTTGAACCATGGCCAATTAGTGGGACTCCAGCGAAATAACCATTACGCCATCTACTGGTGCTATTTTCCTTCATTTTTAATTTTAGTATCAACTTCAAAATTTTACTCTGTTGTAAAGAGTATGAGTTCTACTTCTTGAAAGAAAGAAAGTATGAAGAAAGATTTCTGGGACATCAAAAATGTCCTGGTTTTGTATCATTTAGGTGTCAGAAACAACAAATAAGTAAAAAGTTACCCATAGTCATATTTCACTAAATAGACTATTACTCAGGACATTTAACTCTATTCTCTTGGGTCTATAAAGAAACTCCTACAATTAACACTTAACAAAACTAATTTATTCAGTCAACCAAAGCTCCCCAGGAAACATTTGGTCATCAACAGATCACACTGACTCTAATATGTTTTGTGAAAGATGGATACAGTCTCAGAACAGCAGCATGAGCATTGGCTAAACCTACTGGGAGCAGGTCTTGAGATTTTTCACAGCAGTAGGTGTTTATAATTCACAGTTAAGTATCTGAAGATTAAAAGGATACCAAAATTCCCAGAATTTTTGAAGCAAAAAAAAGAATCAAGTGACTTAATTAGATTACATTAATTTGTGTAATGTTTGCATAAGTTCTTGAAAATTAACATGGAGAGAAATTAGTTAAACATTTATTAAGGAAAAATTACTGAATACATATTCTGTTTATTTCTGAAAAGCATTATTCACATTATTTTAAAAATTTGTGATCCAAAATCATGTAACTTCACACAAATTTGATAGTTATTTGATACCTGAATAGGAATGTCTTCTAGAATATTTCTTACATATGATCATATGATCTTGTACTTTAACCTTCCAGTAAAAGATAGACAAATTGTTTTAGAGGTTATTTCTTCTTTTTAATCATTTAAAATATGTCTCACTAACAGATAGTTTAGAATTTTGTATTGTCAGTATATACTGGCATTCTATAATCAGCCCCTGATACAGAAAGATAGTTAGATTTACAATGTTAATACAAACTATCTTACATCTCATAAATTACCTATACCACAATGCAATTTAGATATTATGCAACATAATGAAATTTAAAATGTTACTGTCATAATTTTTGAGAAAATTATAACTTCATGTTTTATTTTTAATGCAAACTCTGACATTTATTTACTCTGCGTAGATCATGAGTTCACATTGTCTTTATAGTCATAAATTAGTGAAACCCACAATGTATTTAAACAGACTTTGGAATATAGAAAATGGGGTTGGCAGGTGGCATGGTGGTTGGGGCGCTGGGCTCCCCCGTGGCTAACTGCAGCTTGAGTCCTGGACCTGCAAGCTTTTACTCTCTCTCTTGTCTCTTTCTGCTGAACATGCATATCCTGTAGCAAATTAAGAAATCATAATAATAAATAAAATTAAATAAACAATTCTTTTAAAAATATAGAAAATTACAATGACAATTCAATTCATGATCTTTCAAAACTTTCTTGTAATCTTTAATGGAGCACCATTTATTCATAAAATTGTTTTATTGTGTATTTTGTTTTGAATAAGAAAATTTAATTTTTTTCTCTTATTTTTAATGAAGAGTATTTTAAAATTCTATTATAATTCATTGATACAGTGTTTATTTTCCTGTACTGCTTTCCTTTCATACTTTCTAAGAATATCTTCAGCCTCTCCAATCATGACTTAGTTATTTCCAGTTATTAATAATAGGTTAAGGGACCAGCAGTTAGCATAATGGCTATGTCACTGGACTCCCATGTAGTCGACCCCGGTTCAAGTCCTGGACCCAGCGGCTTAAACTCACGGCGGGCAGGTGTGCGTATTTGCCCAAGAACCTGAGAGGAGAATGGAGGAGAAGGGATTGCGGCGTGACCATCCCCCCTGGGGCGTGATTTCTCTCTTTCTGTCTCTCTGTCTCTCTCTGTCTTTCTGGCGAGCGCATGCGCCCTGTAGCAAAAAACCTCTCCAAAAAAATAAATAAATAAATAAATAAATAATAGGTTAAGGGACCAGCAGTTGGCGTAATGGCTATGTCGCTGGACTCGCATGTAGTTGACCGCTGTTCGTGTACCGGACCCGGTGGCTTAAAACTCACACTAGGTGCGTGTGCATGTGTGCCCAAGATCCTGAGAGGAGAAAGGAGGAGAAGGGATTGTGGCATGGCCAATCCCCCTTGGGGGGTGATTTCTCGCTTTCTGTCTCTTTGTCTCTTTTTGCCTGTCTGGTGAGCGCACGCACCCTATAGCAAAAACCTCTCAAAAAAAAAAAAAAAAAAAAAAAAGGTTAAAATTCTTTATAGGGAAGATTGTATTTCTATCCATTGTTATTAACTATTTTTTTTAGACCCGCTCATGGTCTGTTGGTGAAGGCAGTGAAACCCATCTGGCTGACCTCACCATTCAAATGCCAGATTCAGTAGCTTGGAAAACAGTCTGGGAATAGGTGCATGAATGCCCAAAGTTCAGAAAGGAGATACTTAGAGGAAAAGGGATTATGGTATGATCATGACCTTTGAGAGATGCTTTCTAACTTTCCCTCTTTTCTCTCTGATGAGCATATTATTGCTCTGAGAAGTAAAATTAAAAACAAACAAGAAAAAATAAACGAACAAACAAAACACAACTTAAATTTGATTTTTTTTCTTTTTTAAAGAATAATTTAATTTTATTCATTGTTCTTATTATTTTTTAATTTTATATAGGGCATGTACACTCACTGAAGAGAGAGAGCAAGCCACCAGGCCTAGGACTAGAACTGTGCCACTAGGCCTAGGACAAGAACTGTGCTCAGCCACGTAGGAGTCCAGCACCTTAACCACTGTACTACCTGCTGGCCCCTTAAATGTTCTTTTCTTCATTATATTAGCTTCCACTATATGTAAGAAGAATTGAAAAGTTATGTATAATTATTTATGATGGTGGTTTCAACCCTTTAAATGTTGTATTTATTTTACCCACCTCAAAAAGCAGAGAGCAATCATGATATGTAAATAAGACTGCATGTGCAATCTTATAGTCCCTTCAGTTTATGAGTCATCAAACATTTCCATTTTAAAAACCTTAGAAAACTATCAAGCTACAAATGTTCTTGTAAAAATATGTTTCCCTTGTTCAGTCTAGTGAATATGAAAAGTTTGTCGTAAAGCTATGAACCAATTTTCCTCTTTTTTCTGATTAAAAATGTAAATGGAATTTATAAGTAGTTCAATTTTAGTGTATTTTCTGTAAATACTAATTACATGTTCAGTGTCATGCAATGTGGCAGGAAGTAATGAATTTATAATGCAATGATTAATCATCTTGAGGTATACGGGATACATGTTTCAGTTGTATTCTGTTGATAGAGATAACAGAGTTTTTTTTCTTTTTCACTTGTATTGCTCTAATATTTAGGACCAATATCCTCCCAACTTCACTCATGGAAGCTTAAAATCATTCCCAATTTTATTGGTCTCTTTCAGGTTTTGGCTTCATGTGCCAAATCATTGCTAACCTTCACTTTTATATGTTGTAAGCAGCAACTGTGTGAAATACCTGTAAAATTAATCAACCTGCTGATCAATACTTGGCAAATGATTGCTTTGTTTTTAGAACTCTGGTAAAATTATAATTAAGAATATCCTGGTATATCAATCATCATTAGGAATAATCACTGTGTACAAGATACAGCTGAGGACTTTTCGTTATCAAAGTGCATTTTCTAAAACAAAAGAAAATCATTGTTATTTGTACTTTTTTACTCACCATAGGACACATGCTATTGCCAGAGAGAGACAAAAAGACAATAAAAAGGGAGAGAGAGTAAGTACCCCCCAGTGGGGCATGGTCACGCCACGATTTCTTCTCCTCCATTTCTCCATTCTTTGGAGATTTTAGACATGCACACACATGTGCCTGGCATGTTTTTCAAGAGGTGGGGGGTGAGGGGAATTGAACCATACTAAAAGTGGAAATTACATAAGTGATTATAATGTTTTAGTTGTCGAAAGGCTTGTGCACTTGCCAGAAAAAGACAGAGAGACAGAGGAGTTAGGAGAAAAAGCATTCCTCAATAGGACTTGGTGTGTTGCAATCTCTTCTCCATTTCTCCATCCATGTGGGTCAGTCATGTGGAATCCAGTTCTCTTAACTACCAGTCATGTGGCTGCCCTGAATTTTTTGATTCCTAGTTTTAAAAGCATTTAATTTTCAGGGCCAGCTGATGGCATAGTGGTTACATTGTTGGACTTCCATATAGCTGACCGTTGTTCAAGTCATAGCACCATGGGCTTGAAAATAACACCAGAAGTGTGTGCAAGTGTCCCCAGCATCCCAGGAGAAAAATGGAAGGGAAGGGAATGAGGCATGGCCATCCCCTTTGGTGAAGTGATTTCTCACTTTCTTTCTCACTGTCTCTGTCTCTCTATCTCTGGGGCATGCACGTCATTGTTGGCTGACTGTTTCTTCCTGCAGAGGCTCCTCCACAGGGTTACTTGGGTTTCTCACCCTTGGATCTTAAGACCAATTCAAAGGAATAGAACATGGAAGTTGCCAGTTCTTAAAGGCTTGAACTTATTAACTGTCCTAGATATACTTATACATTAAAAAAAAAGAAAAGTTTTTGCCATAGGGCTCACCAGAGAGACACAGAGAGAGAGAGAGAGACAGTAAGAGAAAGAGAGAGATAAATCATTACCTATGGGAGATGGCCACACCATAATCCCATCTCCTCCATTCTCCTTCTGGGCATACACACGTACAAAAGCCTGGTGTGGTTTTCAAGCTACCGAATCTGGGGCTCCAACAGTGGATGGGTATGTGGGATTCAAGTGCTTCAACCACCACACCACCCATACACCCAAGATTTTACAACACATTACAAAGTTACAAAGTCCAGATTCAGAGAGAAGGCTCATAGACCCTACTTTTGATGAGCTGAGTGCAAAATGGGGAAACATGTTTTAAAACTAGCACTTCAATTTTGTCATCAACTAACTTTTCTTAACAAATATATTAACTTTCATGATGGTAGCTATAATCTGTTACCAGTTAATACATTATTAAAAATGTTGCTGAGACAGTCACCTATCCATACAGATAGATCCCTAACCGTTATGTCATATGATTTTGCTTGGTTGACCAAATACTTTATCAGTGGTTGAATACTGACCCCAGATAAATCAATCAGGCTCTCTCTTAAAAATGCAAAAATGATTCTGAGAAGTAGTCAATCATTTTTGAAAGTGGATTGATTTTAGATTATGTATATTCAGAAATTTTGCAGAGGCTGTCAATCTATGTATGTAAGAATAAGTCAAATCAATTTAGAAATAAATGAATAAAATAGAGCATAAGGAAGAATAAATAAGAGAGAATAAAGCTTCCCAAATATTCAGTCATTGCTCATTTCCAGAGTTAATTTCCTCAGTTATTTATGCACTAATTCATACATATACTTTTGAATCAGACCCTGGAAATAACGTGGTAAATAAAAAAAGACAATGGTCCTTCTTCTAGGGAATATACATGAAAATGAGGACAATAATACATAAATAGAAATATAAGTACAGTTATAGTTTCAGATAGATGTATTAATAAGATAGCGTTGGAGGTAAGTTTTCTTTTACATAAGGATGTTCAGAGATAGCCATTAATTTCTTTTTATTATTTTTTTTTTGGATAGGTTTTTGCTATAGAGCCTGTGCACTCGCTAGAAAGACAGAGAGAGAGAGACAGAAAGCAAGAAACCACACCCCACCCCACCCCCCATCATGGAGAATGGCCACGCGGCAATCCCTTGTCCTCCATTCTCCTCTTGGGATCTTGGGCACACATGCACACGCACCTGGTGTGAGTTTAAGCCACCGGGTCTGGGACTCAAACTGTGGTCAACTACATGGGAGTCCAGTGACAGCCATTATGCCAACTGCTGGTCCCTAACTTCATGGTTAATAACATGTTCTAAATGAATGTCATGCTCACAAAATGTAATAATTTTATTGTACTTTCTTGATAAAATTTGTCTTCAGCTCTGCAATGCAGACCAGAAATGGTGGCCAGACAGTGATTCAGTGGTAATGCAATACTCCGCCAGGCTCACCTACATGGGTAAGTACTGGGTTTGAATTTGAAGACCTCCCTGAACACAGCAAGCATGAGCATGTACATGATTCTAGGCTGCTTGAAGCTAGGGGTGGATCACAGTGAGAGCACCATGCTGGGGCTACCTGTCTGTCTCTGTTGTTATAGGAGAAATAAATTTTCAAAAAAAGAATTATTCTGATTTGATTATAATATATATATATATATATTTTTTTGGAGAGGTTTTTTCTATAGGGCACGTGCGCTCTCCAGAAAAACAGAGAGAGACAGAGAGATAGAAAGTGAGAAATCACACCCCAGAGGGATGGCCACGCTGCCATCCCTTCTCCTCCATTATCCTCTCAGTATCTTGGGCATGTACACACACGCGCCTGGCGTGTGTTTAAACCACCGGGTCTGGGACTCGAACCGTGGTCACCTACATGGTAGTTCAGTGACAGCCATTATGCTAACTGCTGGTCCCTTTAATTATAATTTTTATGTGAACAACTGAAAAGCTTTTAAGAGGGCTTTGCTTCCAAAGACACCCCCCCCCCCCCCCCAGTATATAGCTATGGGAATGTATTCCTCCCAATCCATGTTTTTCCCCACTAAAAAGATACTGTCAAAGCAAAATTTGAGTGTTTAGGAAATGGTATGGGAGCTATCATGAGCCATATGTTTGCTTATTGGCCTTATTCAAAGGAAAAGCAAACATTCACAACTTTATAATAAGAGGTGTTTTACAATTTGGGAAAAGATACCTAATGTTAGACTCCTCCATTCCCACAGACATTGGGAGATAAAGGTACTATCTTCCTTGATGGTAACACTTCAAAGGGACTACTTGCATATCTTTGAGACAGACTTCATCAAGCTGTAAACTTGACAAGAAGCTCTTGCATCTGAAAGCAGCAGAGAATGATTACAATTAATGCGGGTTTCTAAAGTAAAAGCTCTAAGAAAAAGCAGGTCAGAAACCCATCTGCTTCTGTCCTTTGGATTCTATAGTGTCGGAGGTATAAATGGGATCAAGAGACGACAACAATAAGGCCATCTGAAGTTTGTTTAAACTTTAGGGATATGTTTAGGCCACTTTCCTCATAAAATAAGAATAGTTAGGGTTTCATGAATGATACACACACACATACACACACACACACACAGTTATACTCTATAGTAAATACATAAATGTTTATATAATATTTTTATGTATATTACAGCTATTATAGTGCAGTATATATACCCCAAAGTACATATATGCATTTGGTTGAGTTTACATAGTATACCATAGTATTACAAATATATGTATTCATATTATTCATAAAATTTTCAATAATGAAGTGTTTACATCATTTGTGAGTTCCTATCGTACATATATCACAGAACTTAATTTTTTAATACTAACTATCCTCTTAAAAATATTATCATACTCGTTTTAAAGAAAGGAAACTTTGGGTTAGAATACCCATGGACAGGTAGCAAAATAATTGATAGAATAATTTATCATAACAGAATTACCTTACTCTGAAGTATGAACACATAAATAGTAATAATGAAGAATTTTACTAATATTAATTATCGGAGCAGAGGAATCAATTTAGGTATCTAAAAACAGTAATCTAAAAATTATGTCAAAATATAAAACTCTTTTTAAGTTTTAAGGGCTACAACTTAACACACACATTATTTATAATGTGGCTTTCATTTACTGACCAAATCCTGTATTCGAGTGTCACCGTGTTGAAGATCCTTGCTATCCTACGAAATGTTTCTGCCCAGCATCACCTTGGTTAGCAGGAAAACTTATTCTTACATGTCCCATCCCCATAAAGAGTATCCGCACCCTCTAATAGAGGGTTCAAGGAAAGAAAGATTGCTGGGACATAGGAAGACACTTGAAGATAGTTCATCCTAGAGTCACTTTCATCCTGCTCTCTGGTCCTTCTAAGAAAACATGGACTTCCCCCTTCCATCAATGAGCTTCCAGCCCTTTCTCACTATGTTTTCTCCCCTAACAGCCATCACCATTCTGCCTAGTTTGTGAGAAGAAAAACTATGGTTCTGAAAGCTTGCCTAAGGCAATGAAGCTTTTGTTTACTTTAAATATTTCTCAGGGAGAATAGACAGTAAACATTGAACTATATTTCTTAAGAAAAGTAAGATAGAAATGACAAAAGAAAATACACAAAATAGTAGATTGATACTTAGTATGTAACCTAGTCAAAAAAATTATGTTTTCTTGTTTTCTGTTCATGTGTGCACATTTTAAACTTGATGTAGTAAATCCCAATTTTTCAACTGTAGATAGGATTCCCTGTTGGAAAACCAACGTCTAAGGAGGTTCAGTAACTGTAACAACACATTAGGTTACCATTCATTTCATAGAAGTTGGAATGACTCAGTTAAGTAAATGAATTACTAGGAACCAGCAGTTAGCATAATGGCTATGTCACTGGGTTCCCACGTAGTCGACCGCAATTCGCGTCCCGGACCCGGTGGCTTAAAACTCACGCCGGGCACGTGTGCATGCGTGCCCAAGATCCCGAGAGGAGAATGGAGGAGAAGGGATTGCGGCGTGACCATCCCCCCTGGGGGGTGATTTCTTGCTTTTTGTCTCTATGTCTCTCTCTGTCTGTCTGGCACGTGCACACGCCCTATAGCGAAAAAAAACTCTCAAAAAAAAAAAAAAAAAAAAAGTAAATGAGTTATTTATTAAGCAATTTAAGCAAGTTTCCCTACATTCAGCTAATGGTTGAAAATATGGCAGAATAGCCAAAATTTATGCGTTTCATGCTCCATAGACTATACTATCAGTTCACTATTAAAAAAATCATTTCTTTTGCATTCAGTAGCCTTTAAGAACTGCAATATGACTTTAAAAATAAGACTACTTTATGGATGAGCCACACATTTTATGAAGAAAATCACATGTGTTGACGGAAAACTAACGAGACAAATTAATCTATAAAACTGTTTAAATTAAAACATTATAAGGATTAAATAGAAGATACCATGAATTATTGAAAGGATTACCATACAGGTATTAGTTTGAATTTTTTTTTAATTGCATTAAATGTAGCTCTCCTGCTTCATTGAGTAATCACCAAGGGCAGTGTTCAACATGAATACTCTTCATGCAAAAAGAAGAGAATAGGAAAAAATTAGATAAAATTTAAGAAGTATCTTGAGACTTAGAAAATAATGAGAAATATTATAGATGATCTATTTATTATAGTAAAACATCAATTTTATTCAAAATCTTAACAAGTGACTGATTTTCTTCACGAAAAGGATTGGCATTTACTGTCCCCTTATTATTGCTGAAAATATGATTAAAATTTAGTGAGTTGGTGGGACTGGCAAATGGCATAATGGTTACATCACGGAACTTGCACATAGTCGACTGTGGTTCAAGTCCTAAACCTGGTGGTTTAAAACTCAAGCCAGGTGCATGTATGTGCATGCCCAAAATCCCAATAGGAGAATGGAGGAGAAGAGACTGTGGTGTGGCCATCCCCATGGGTGGTGATTTCTCTCTTTCTGTCTCTCTGGAGAACACACACACCCTATAGCAAAAATCTCTCCTAAAAAAAAAAAACAAAAAACAAAACAAAAAACAAAAAAATAACGGAAGTGGGTTGAACCAGTAATAAAGTATTTCCATCCTTAGAGTTCATATCCTGAGATGATGCATCATTTTACTTCTATTATAGCATAAGAACTACCACTTACTGAATATATTTTGTGTAGTCATAACACTTCTACTCACTTGATGTATATAATGTTTACAAATTTAATTTCTTTCTTTCTTTCTTCTATGACAGAGAGAGAGAACTAGAGAGAGAGACAGAGAAGGAGGTACCCTCATCAGGGTTCTCATGCCATGATCCATATCCACTTTCAGACAGTCCCACATTTTGGGCCCATGTGTTCTTAGTGTGTTCAAGGAGGTCCCTGGACATGAGCCCAGAGCCTTCTAATGTGAGTCAGACCCACAGAGCACTCTCTTAACCATTGTGCCACTATCTGGACCACATTTTTTTTAATCTTTACAACTATGAGTGATTTCCATATAAAAAACTAGTTATCTGAAAATGGTAAATAATTCTCCAGAGTAATGAAAATAGCAAGTGGTAAACCTATAATTTTTAAGTATGTCTAATTTTAAAACCTGTAGTAGAATGTTGATTGATTTTTTAATACAAATTGAAATTATTAGAACTTCCTATTGAAACAAGTAGAGCTAATATGGACAAACCCCATTAAACTACTAATTTGTTGTATGAATTTGTTGGTTTGTCATTCAACATTACTTATTGATGTTATAATCTTTTCAATACTGTTGTGTATGATCTGACTAAAAATGTTACTCTCTGTGTAAAAGTATGTCCCCTTATTATTGCTGTAAGCAAATTATCCCAGAATTCAGTATTTTAAGTCAATAATTTTATTTTGTTCCAGATTTTAAGAATGGCTCAGTGGAAATTCTATCTTGGAATCTCAACCATAGTTGCCAAAGAGCTTGTTTCAATCTGTAGTTCTCCAAAATGGCTCACTTACTTTGCTGGGCATTAATACTGTCTGTCGAGAGCTTATCTGGAGTCTACCAACCTGAATGCTAAAATGTGGTCTTTCTAGCACGACAATCTCAAGGTGGTCAGACTTCTTATATAATGACTGCTGCCACAGAATGAGCATCCCAAGAGCATGCTTAGAAGTCACAGAGTACAACTTCTATTGTTAAAAACAAAGCACTAAATTCAGTAAGAGGGGAAATAAACCTCATCTTTTAATGAGAATTTTGCCAAGGACCCTGCAGATGTGTTTGGCAACTGCTACAACTACATCAGGATACAAACACAACAGAAAACGATTATCAATCCAAATACAGTGGAAAAATCTATGGCTTAAATGTATTTATCTTTCACACATAAAGGCTTATTTTTTCTTATAGTTTATTTTGCTTTTTCCTACTTGAAAATGTTATATGTTTGTTTACTAATACTTGAAAAATACTAAGAAGAATAATAAAATTTTCGAAAGCATTAAATGTTTGCAATTCTAAATATCTGCTATATTATTTTCTTTCTTTATAGTCTTATTAAGATCAGAAAGATGCTTTACTAAGATTGAATTATATAGAACAGTACTTGCTATATTTCTCATTTTATGCCTTAAAGTATCTACTATATCAGATAAATGATGTTTATGTATTCCACAATGGCTTTTTTATAACAATTGATCATTAAATAATGACCAAAATATGATTCTATGGGAATATAAAATCCTCTCTGTGGATAAAGGACTAAATAAATTTTATTACATAATATAATTATATAGAAATAAAATATACTTAATAATTAGATAGTTGGTTTCTAATAAATATTTTATAAATCATAATGTTTAGAAATGTTTGTTAGCCTACGTGAATAGGCTGAAGCTACTGGGTTCTTCAGATCCAGTTTTTCTCCACATCCTTTGTGAACCATGCTATTTAATTTTCTAATTTTAAATCCTTTATTACTATTGTTTACAAGTTATTCCCAATGTCTTGTAAGTCAATCACTCACAGGACTCTTTAAGTAGAATAGTTATCAATTAATATGCATAGAGATTTTCTACATCCCTAAATGCTTTTCAAAACAGTGACTTTCTGGTTTGCTTAAAACTGATGGCTTGATTGGACAGATTCTTATTGTAACTCAATCCTATTGATACAAGAATTGTTAGTTGTGTCACCAACAAATACCAGTATTCTGTGATCTTCCATAGTGACTTGTATGAGAATGATTGTACTCTTCTTCCTGTAGAGATCTTCTTGGATTTTATTGATTGGTTGGAGTCGTGAACACTGGTAGTTAATGTTATGTCATCACATATTACTTTCTTCAAGGAGCTATTCAAATGCTATACCTTTTTGAAGGTAAACACACAACCATATTATCAAAGGATATGTGAAATTTTTTTCATTTGGAATATCTTTGATGTTTGCCTTCTTCCAAAGAGCTAAGGATAAAAGGATTTAACAGACACAAGACTGCATGTAAACGCACAAATAAGTTATGGTACAATGTACCACTGTAGAGTGATTTTAAAGGGGGACAGAGTCAGTCAGCAGAGATGGTTAAGGTGGCTGAATATCACATGATAGACTGAATGGTTTGAATCTTGGATCCAGTAGCTTAAAAAACACACCAATCATGTGTGCATGTGTACCCCAAAAATCTCAAATGGAGAGAGATATGGAGAAAAGGTTAAGACATGACTGCTGTCATCCATGCGGGTTTGCCTTCTCTCTCTCTCTCTCTCTCTCTCTCTCTCTCTCTCTCTCTCCAGTGACTGTATGCAATTTCTGGCTAATTATAAAAACAAAAATGGGGACATTGTAAATCAATCTTATGGAGGAGAAGCGATTGCTGTGTGGCCATCCACCTTGGGGGGGTAATTTTTCACTTTCTGTCTCTCTTTCTCTGTCTCTCCAGCAAGCACACATGCTCTAAGCAAAAATCTATTTTAAAAAAAATGAAATAAAATAATGTGTCTTACTTAAACTAATCTGAGTGTTTCATATTATTTTCAACCAAAGAGTTCGTAATTTATGTGACCAAGTTGCACTTACTTGTCCCAGCACTACTTGCTCCATTGATCTGGGAAGAGTTCACCAATCACTATCCATTCTCCCAAACTTCCACTTTTCAGAAGACATACTATGCTCCTAAACTAATTCTGTGTGTGTGTTTGTGTGTGTGTGTGTGTGTCTATAAAGTTCATTTGCCTTTCATCAGATTGAGCCAGTTACCACTGCTACTGGAGATAAATTCATATTGAATAATGAAGTTTGATGTTCAATTTGCTTATAAGTTCCTATATTGTTAGTAAATATATTATTTGGTTTGGGGCTAGCAAGTGGAGTAGCAGTAAGGTGCTGGACTCCCACATGACTGACAGCAGTTCAAGTACCAGACCAAGTAGCTTGAAACTTACTCTAGGTATATGTGCACTTGTGCCCAAAATCCCTAGGGTGATTTCTCACTTTCCATCTCTTTATCTCTCTCTGTACCTCTGGCAAGTGTACATACCCTAGAGTAAAAATACCTTTCTAAAAAAATGACTTAATATATAGTACTTTTAAATTTATCTAATTATTTAAGAATTTTTGTGATCTTTTAATTTGTTCTTATGCCTCCTTTGTTAATTGCTGCTACATCTTACCTATTATGTAACTGAAGACATAGAGCTGAAGTACACTGATTTATGTAAATTCAATATACACTATATTTATTAAAAATGTATATATATATATATATATCTTAATTATTATCAGTTTTCTTTATTTTATTTTTAAATTTCACTTTAATTGGATTATTTTTGAAATTTAAATGAAGACAAATGTGTTATTGTTGTCCTTTTGATTTTTTCTCAGTCTTCCAAATTTTAGACATGTATTATCATTCAATTTTTTTTTATTGTAACAACAATACATGAAATTTGCCCTCTTCACAATTTTTAAGTTTAAATTCAGTACTGGTAACTATAACAATGTTGTAAGCAGATCATTAGAACTTTTTTGTCTTGCATGAATGAAGCTCAATACTCCCACTCAATGAATAGAAGTGCAATATATGCTCAAGAACCTGATTTAATTCTCTTCAATAAATACCATAAGTAAGATTGCTGGATCATATAGTATTTTTAGTTTGAATTTTATCAGAAAACTCCATTCTGGTTTTCATAGTGGATACACCATTTTACATTCCTACAGTGTAAAACATTACATTTTCTCAGCACCCTTGCCAGTACTTCTTTCCTTCCTTCCTTCTTTTCTTTTTTAAATAATGGCCATCTTAAGATATATGAAGTGTGGGGTCAGCAGTTGGCATAATGGCTATGTCGCTGGACTCCCATGTAGTCGACTGCAGTTTGAATCCTGAATCCGGTGGCTTAAACTCATGCCAGGTGCATGTGCGTGTGTGTCCAAGATCCTGAGAGTAGAATAGAGGAGAAGGGATTGTGGCATGGCCATCCCCTTTTGGGGGTTATTTCTCACTTTCTGTCTCTCTGTATCACTCCTCTGTCTTTCTGCACGCGCCCTATAGCAAAAACCTCTCCAATAAAAAAGAGGTATGAAGTGACATTTTATTATGAATTGCATTTACATATCTCTGAAGGGTAGTAATGTTATACATCTATTCACATACCTGTTGGCCATTTGTAACTTTTCTTTGGAGAAGTGTCTATTCAACTCCTTTGACTATTTTTTTCTCTAAAGATTTATTTCATTTTTTTTTCTGTTTCTTATATATTTTATTTGTTTTTATCCCTCTTGATTCCCTCCCTCTCACCATCAACTGTTTCCCACCCTCCTCCCACACTGTCTCTGGTATCCACAGTTGCTCTCCATGCTTTTACGCTGTCCAATATTTCAGTTTTCGTTAACTATCTTTTAATCAACTTACTTGTTTTGGGTTATTTGTTGTTTTTATTGCTGCTTATTTATTTGTTAACAAATTGTAGGAGTTCTTTATATATTTTAAATTTTAAATTATCAGATATTTTATTTACAAATATATCCTTTTATATTTACTTTTTTAGTTTGATATAATCCTATTTGTCTATTTTTACTTTTGTTGCCTGTGCTTTTAAGTCATACCTAAGAAATTGTTGGGAACCAGCAGTTAGCGTAATGGCTATGTCGCTGGACTCCCACGTAGTCGACCGCGTTTCATGTCCTGGACACGGTGACTTAAAACTCACGCCGGGCGCGTGTGCGTGCGTGCCCAAGATCCCAAGAGGAGAATGGAGGAGAAGGGATTGTGGCGTCGCCATCCCCCCTGGGGGATGATTTCTCGCTTTCAGTCTCTCTGTCTCTCTCTCTCTGTCTGGTAAGCACACGTGCCCTATGGCAAAAACTTCTGCAAAAAGAAAAAAGAAAAGTGCACATCTTTGCTTATTGCAATATTATTCATGCTTGCTAAGACACAGAACTAACACAAATGTTCACAAACAGATGAATGGATTAAAAAAGTGTGACACATATGCTCCATGGACTAATATTCAGCCATAAAAACAAGAAGACTCTCATTCGATAGAAAGTGGATGAATATGGAAGATTTGTCAGGTGAAGCAAGTCAGGTTATGAAAGAGTCATTATTATATGTCTCACTTAACAAATAACAACTGTCCCCATTCTATGGTAGAGATGGAAAGATTGGAGGACATAAAAGCACTGAACATAACTAGGGACACTGGAGACAGTGTAGAGGAGAATGGGAGTGAGAAAGAGTGCAGGGAAAGTAACTAGAGATCACAAATGGAGAGTAAAGACATTTTCAGGACACAGACAAGTTTTATTACCTGTTGATAACATATATAGTATTCTCAACTGGACTGGTCTGAGGTGTATTTCAAGTTGGGTAAATTCACTTTCCAAGCTAAATTATGTATATACTATGGAATGTATAAATAATAATAATAATTGTCAAAAGAAATTGTCACCAAAACTAATGTCAGAAAACTTTTCCTCTGTTTTCTTCTGAAAGTTTAACTGTGTTTTGTCTTATGTTTAAGTCTCTTATCTATTTTGAGTTATTTTTCTATCTATAGCAAAAGATAAGTGTACAATTTTGTCTTTTATATGTAATTTTGTTCTTTTACATGTGTTTATCTAGTCCTTGTTTATCTTGTCACTTGTTAAAGAGACTATCCTTTGCTCATTGAGTAATTCTTAGCATCTCTACTTTGGTTACTCAGGGATTATTGTGGCACTCACCCTGTGACAAAAAATTAGTTACTCAAATGATCTCATTTGTTCAAACTGGTTTTGTGATCTGTAACATGTGACCTAACATACAGAATATTGCCAGTGCATTAGAGAAGAATGTGTTCTGAGTTGTTAAGTAGAAAATCACATACTTGTCCTTTAAGTTCTTTTGGTCTACCTTGTTGTTCAGGTCCTTTTTTTCCTTACTGATTCTCTATCTGAAAATTATATTTATTTTTGCATATGGAGTTTTGAAATATCCTTTTATTATTGTGGTGCCATCAATTTCTCCATCTATTTTTTATAGTGTTTTCTTCATATATCTAGACATGACAATGTTGGATATGAACATTGATAGTTGTTCTATCTACCTGGTGAATTGATCATTTTATCATAATAGAATGTCCTTTTGGACACTGATGATATATTTTGAATTAAAGTCTGTTTTGTCTGATAAGAATATGGCCACTTATGTTCTCTTTCAGTTACCATTTGCATGGAATATATTTTCCCAGCCTTTTACTTTCAGTCTATGTATTTTCTTAAATCTAAAGTGAATTGCTTAACTATATATAGCATACATTTAGAATTTTGTTTGTTAACTTTGATAGAAGGTGCATGTGCTCACTGGAGAGAGACAGAGGGAGAGAGGCAGAGAAGCACCTGCCCATGTGAGATGATCACTCCACAATCCCTTCTCCAATTCTTCCTCCTTTTCAGATTTTGGACTTACACAGGCATGCACCCTGCATGTGCAGGGCTAAATAACTATATAAATATAATTATGTAATATCACATAATTGATCATGTCAGATCCAGCTGTCTCAGCCACCATGCTATCTTTAATGTTTTAATCCATTCAACCACACTGTGACTTTCAGAAATTTAGTCCATTTATATTTAAAGTAAATATTGATACTGAAAGATGTATTATTGCCATTTTGTTCATTCTTTTCTTTCTGCTTTTTTGTTTGTTATAGCTCTCTTTTTTCTTGTTTATTTTTGTTGTTTTTGTTTGTTTGTTTGATTTTTGGTTTGTTTCTTTGCTATAGGGCATGAGTGCTCACAGGAGACATATATATAGAGAGAGAGAAAGATGGAGGGAAAGTGAGAAATTGCCCCCCAGGGTGGAGGGTGTCACTGTAATTCCTTCTTCTTCATTCTCCTCTCAGATATTGGACATGTTCACACATGTACCCAATGTGTTTTTCATGTCCCTCAGGTTTAGGACTCAAAGTGCTCTGTTGACCATGTGGGATCCAGTCACCTCACTCTTAACCTCTGTGCCACCTGCTGGTCCTGATTTTCTTTTTCCATACTAATGTGCCTTTGTTATTCTCTCATTTATATCTTTTAATGTATTTTCTATAGTTATTTGGTGGTTACTATAAAACTTATGTAAAACATCTCTTAGTTATAATGGTCTATGTTAAACTGGTAATTAAATAATCTCAGTGAAATATAAAATATCTTTCTTTTACTTCTCCTTTCATCTCTCTATTACTGATCTCATAGTTTGCATCTTTTTATATGATGTGCTCACTCACATATTTTATATTTCTGTTATTTATTATAGTTCTGATTGTAAATTTTTATAAGTGATTTAAAAGTAATACAGCATCACTATTACATAATTTTGTATTTTTATATAACTATATTCGTCAGCAAGTTTTATTTATTTATTTATTTATTTATTTATTTATTTATTTATTTAGATTTTTCTCATAGAATGCATGCACTCACCAGAGACAGAGAGAGGGAAAGTGAGAAATTGCCCCCAGAAGGAATGGCCATGCCACAATCTTTTCTCTTTTATTTTTCTCTCAGGCTTTTGGGCACATTTGCACATGGACCTACATGATTTCCAAGCTGCTGGGTTGGGTCAAATTGCAGTCAGCCATGTTGGAGTTTAGTGCCTTAACCATCATGTCACCTGCTGGCTCTTATTTTGTATACTTTTATTTTGATGTTTACTATTTTTTGTTTCAACTTGAAGGACTCCACTTGGCATATTTTGGTAAGACAGGAGGAACTTTGATAAATTCCCTCGGCTTTTGTTTATTTGAGAAAGTCATTAATTATTTCTTCTATAATTTTAAAGAAAAGTTTACCAGATATATTATTTGTGGTTGACAGTTTTTTTCTTTTGTTTTCCTTCTACCACTTTTTCTTTAAAACAATGTCTAACTATCTTGTTCAGGCCAGCTTTGGGCACAATATTCTCCCACCTCAACCTCCCCATATTGTTGAAGTTACACATATACGCCACCCTTGCCCACCCTTTAGGTTGGGACAAGAATCAAATCTAGGCCTATCAAGTGGTTCTAGTCTGTGAAGCACAGTATCTTAGTAGAACATGCTACCATGGTTTAGCTTTCTAGCAATTTGAATATATCATCTTACTGTCTTCTGACCCGCACTATTACTGCTGAGATAATGACTGATAATCTAGTCATTCTTCATTCTTTTTTTAAAAAAATTTTAATCCTCTAAATGGATGTGGAATTATGTCTTTGAATTGGCTGAATGTTTCTTCTATTTGACTGGTCTTGCTATTGATTTCCTCTGGTAAATATTTTATTTCAATTAGTGCATTCTGAGTAGCTAAAATTATGTGCATTTTTCATACACATTTTCTATCTCTGTTGAAATTCTCATTTGTTTATGCATTATTTTTCTGAACTAGTTGAGCAACTTTATGTTTATTTTGAATTCTTTGTCAAGTAATTAATATAACTCCATTTTATTGGGGTGGACTTCTTGAGATATATTTTGCCCTTTGTTTGGGTTATTTTCTTTTGAATTGTCTTATAACTTTGTGTTGATATCTACAGATTTGAAAAACAGCCATCTCTCCTATTCTCTATAAACTGACTTCCTATAGGGAAAGAACATCACCAATCGGCTCTTCCAGAGAGCCTAGGGGATTCACTTTTTCTGAAGATGTATTTTCTTTGGATTTTTACATATAGTCTCTTATTAGACAATTGTGTTAACTTTTTCAGTAACTTGTAATCTCCTTCTCTAGTGCCTGTCTGCTATACAGCATCACTAGACATTATTTTTAATTAGCTATTCAAAACACTTGTTTTTATTCATGATAGAGAGCATGTGCAAAAATACGAGAGTGAAAAGTGCTCTCCAGTCTAGGTCATGCTGCAATCCCCTTCCTCCTGTCTTTCCTGTTACAAGGAGCCTCGGCATGTGAACATTCATTCATACTGTTCTCAGGCTAGCCGGGCTGGGACCTGAAACTGCTGTCAAGCATGTGGACTCTTGCTCTATAGTTTGGATCTACATATCTGGATACCAACTGTACCACAAAGGCTGTCATCAAGATAACTTTATGATGATTTTCCAAATTTTTATTCATTTCAGTGCCATTGACAAATGTAAAATAGTTTATTTTTATTTGAGAGGGTTTTTACTATAGTGCTTATCTATCTATCTATCTAATTTTATATTAATTTATTCAATATTTCTTCTGTTGTTTTTCTTTTGTTTTTAAATTTGCTAGTGTACATGTGTACTAACCAGAAAGAGCGAGAGAGAAAGAGAGAAACAGAGAGTGAGAAAAGTGAGACAGAAAATGAAAGCATCCCTGAGGGGGATGTCCACACCACATGTCTTTTCTCCTCCACACTCCACTCATAATTTTGGGCACACGTACACATGTGCCTGGTGTGTTTTCCAAGCTGCTAGGTCTAGAATTCAAACCACGAAGTCACCCATGTGAGATCCTGCTGCTTTAACCACCATGCTGGTGGCTGGCCCTCAATACCTCTTCTTAATTGATCTATAATCCTTTGCTTAATATAATCCTTTAATAAGATAAAAAATGACTATACTTTCTATTTCGTTCTTTGATCTTTTCTTATGCTAGTAACTCACTTATAAAATTATTTTGTGCTATCATATATTTAATATTTATTAGAGCTAGTCCTAATCTCTTGTCTTTGCTTTCTTTTTCTTTTTTGCTTATCTGTATTTCTACATGAACTGGCCTGAGATAACCTAACACTCACCTGTGTATTCTTCCTACATTATTCACAGAATCTCAGTTCTGCTAATCCACAAATAAATGCTTCTCCGGTTAATGCAGCTTTATATTAGGAGTTTGAAGTTATCTGTGAAGAATTCATCTTACTTATTTCCCAGTTACATTTTTCTCTAGAAGCAGAATATTTTCATTCATAGAAGACATTTCTTTATTCAGATTTCCTAATACTCTATTTAGGAGAATATTTTTCTGACATTTTCCTACATGATAAATTTTGTGTCTGATTATTAGCAACATAGTTTCCTTTGTGTGTGTATGTTTACATGTACACAAAATGACTAGATTTTGATATGATAAAATATCTCTTTTCTCAGAGAAATTATTCTATACTAGGGTCCTAATAGTTCAAGAAAACAAAGTATATATCATTGAATGTACAAGTTTACATAAATGGCATGTGTTAAATACTTATATTGATCTTTTGGAATAAATAACTTTCACCTTTACCTCAGTATTACACAAAATATAAATCCAGGAAAACTAAGTTCAAGTGAAGGATGTCTAGAAATCTTATGATGTGATAATTACTGAAAATTTATACGATGATACAGTGGCATGAGTGCTCATAAAAAGTATAAACTACTTTGAAAATGGTTTTATAGGCAAGTTAGAGATGTGGTATTTGGGGCAGCTTGATCCCACATAGCTGGCTGTGAGGTGAGAGTTCCAGACCCAGCAGTTTGGGAAGCATGCCAGGTGTCTGTGACTACATGCCCAAAATCCATAAAAAAGAGAGAGACAAGAGGCGAAGGGATTGCAGCATGGCCATCCACTGTGGGGATGCTTTCTAACTCTCCTTTCTTTCTATCTCTCTCTGGTGAGTGCACAGGCCCTCTAGCAAATAAGGAAAAACAATTTAAAAATAGTTTTTGGGTGACCTAAAAAGTAATATCACTTTTATAAAAAAAATAAATTTAAAGGACCAGCCAGTGGTATGGTGTACACTTGCAGTATCTGCTGGGAAGCTGAGGCAGGAGGCTCCGGACAGTAAGACCATGTCTAAAAAATAATAGTGATATTGAAAGCTATAGATCAAGGATTTAAAAAAAAATTCTAAGGACCAGAGATGGCATAATGGTTACATCACTTAACTCCCACATAGTTGACCACAGTTCGAGTCCTGGACCCAGGTGAAAAACTCACACCAGGTGCGTGTCCATGCATGCCCCAAATACCGAGAAGACAATGGAGGAGAAGGGATTGTGGCATGGCCATAACACCTGGAGGGGGTGATTTCTCTCTTTCTGTCTCTTTATTTCTCCAGCTAGTCTGTGAACTCTATAGCAAAAAATCTCTCCCTAGAAAAAATTCTATATCCTAGTTATGTAATAACTATTTCACCTCTTTTCACTAAAATGATGACACAAAGCAGGTCTCAGAAAATGCCTATATTCACATAGGAGCACAAAGTTGCCACTTCTAAGGTCAGTGCATTTTACAAGTGTCAACATTCAGAAAACATTATTGTTGGAAACTGGTACCTCATCTCTTCCCCTACCTTGTCTATTTTATTTTCTTCCTTGTTTCCATCAGTGCCTGCACTGCATGAATGATTATAATGTCACTAACCACATATTTTTTTTTTTATTTTCTTTAGGCTGTCATTTTTTAGAAATGTTTCCCCAAAGAGGAGAATGACCCTTGCAATGATAATTTGTGCGGATAAGTTGCTATTCATTCTGCAAAACAGAGTACAGTAGCTGGTGAGTAGTGGGTGCTCAATTAGTGTTTGTATCATTTAAATGGGTAAGCTCCAATTTCATTCATTTATGTTCATAGAGTATTAATGATATACACAATCAGAGGTACTTATGTATATTACATGCTATATATCAAGTACTGCATTTTCACTCTTCCTGAGAAGTATTTTACAGATTTTTTAAAAAATATTCTATTCATTTATTTATATGTGAGAGAGACAGAGATTAGAGAATGAGGCACTCCCGAATGATCCTTTATGCCAAAATCGAGCACCAGCTCAGCCAGCCCTGATCACAGGCACACATTCCTATTCTTAGCATCCCAGGTAGGTCCCAGGGTACAAGCTCAGGCCCTTTTCCATATGGTGTAGTCGAGTTACTGCTCCATGACTGCTTGGCTCCTTTATTCACCTTTTAACATCAATCAAGTAACTTTACATCACAAAATCAGTGTAACAGAAGCTATTGGGCTACATATTTTTAATGGGAAGCTGCTTAAAAAAATTTAAATGTATGGTGCATTTTGTAATGTGTGCCATCTTTCTGTTTCTGGCAGGTAGTCCTCTTTATAGAAAATAGAAACTTGTTTATATATTTAGATGTGTGTTTAATTTATTGTGGCTATAATGAACTGGAAGACAGATGATTTAGGAGAGTAAACTTGGTAGACTGGCCCTGCCTGAGGGCAGTGTCAAGGAGAGAATGGCAGGTGGCTGACCAGATCACTTGGTACCTGTCAGGTCCATGTTGGCATCTGTCAGGGAATATTCTATAGAAAATGGAGGATGGAATCCTGGTTCTATTGTTTAGCATTCTTCTGCTCCTATAAATGAAATGTTTTTGTTTTTGTTTTTCCCATAGTTGTTAAGCGAAGTCAAAGTGACCACACATCTTGGTTAATTGGGTAAACATTTGTGTGTGTGTGTGTGTCAGAACCATTTTAATATAATTACTCGTATCTGCCAAATCCAGGAAGAAAAGGTTTACGCATATGTAATTTTTCCAGTTAACACATGCAAGCATAAATGACAAAGATCTCGGTTTAAAAATTCATCAGGGTCAGAGCAATTGACCATGTCTCCTCACTGCTAGGTTTACAAACAGTAAATTACAGACGAATTAGAGTCCTTCAGTTTCTCTTTTCTCACTTTCCTTGTCCAGAGACATTTTGTTGTACATTTTTAGTGCAGCTCACATCCAGTCAAAGGTTATCTTTTTACATCAGTGTTTAGTTGCTCTGAATTTTGCTTATAATTATAACCTATTTAATCACAGAAGAACCCCTGCAGAGGTGAGTTCAAGGTTGCATACAATAACAGATCACAGTTTTTAAATCCAGTATAGATTAAAAACCACAGATGTACCATGTAGATAAGAAACACACTGATTGTCTCTTACACTTCCTATTGACTCCTTATGAACATTATTGTTTAATCATGCTTAATAATGGTATTTTCTAAGACAATCAGTCACACAGTTTACCCAACCTTGGAAAGTTTTCAATGCCAAAGTTTCCAGTTGGTTATGAAATGCAAATGAGCTTGAGACATTGTTCATTCCTAAGATTCAACCAACGATTTGCTAAAACATTGGAACAACACTGCTTAAGAAAGCTATACCTTCCTTCATGATTCAGTTTCATTTGATTTTGTTTATTTTTGGTGGCGCTTTTTTGGTACATTACTTTTGATCACTTTGCAAATCAGGAAGACCAATGATCTGTAACAACGGTGGGATCTTAAATGGGTTGGTTTGTCCGTTTAAGGTTGCTGGTTGGTAGGCCTCTCTAAGGCCCTTACTTTTGCCATTGGGCCTCCTGGAACTTTGATCAGAGATGACTCTTGAGCATCATCTCATCTACCTCTTTTTTTTTTTTGGAGAGGTTTTTGCTATAGGGCGCGTGCGCTCGCCAGACAGAGAGAGACAGAGAGATAGAAAGCAGGAAATCACCCCCCAGGGGGGATGGCCACACCGCAATCCCTTCTCCTCCATTCTCCTCTCAGGATCTTGGGCACGCACACGCGCCCGGCGTGAGTTTAAGCCGTCGGGTCCGGGACCCGAACAGCAGTCGACTTCGTGGGAGTCCAGCAACATAGCCATTACGCTAACTGCTGGTCCCCCATCTACCTCTTTTAACCAATGTCTGGTTAAAACTGGAATGTCCAGCTCAGTGTATTTAAAAATCACCCCCCCCCCCCGCCAAAAAAAAAAAAAAGAGGTCTACAGGTCTTCACAAAATCTATCATTTCCATGAGGATGCCTGATCTTTATAATCCAAGCAGCAAGCACTAAAATTAAGCCTCCAAGAGGCACAGGAGAACTGCTGCTGGAAACGGTTGGGACTGATATGCTGGGGGGACGGTGCGTGAACTGGCCCCTTGTTCCACTTTCTCCATTCGCTTCCCCAGCCAGAGATGTCTTCTTTTTTGCAGGTCTCACAGTGTTCAGACATGTATTTTATTGTCACTATGCTGTTGGTGGCACTTAGCTCTTTGACTCTTAAAGTATACCTGCACCCTGGACTTGAGCAAGTTGATTTTCAATGCCCCCTTCTCTCACGTGAAGACATCTGGGTATCAGTTCTTGGCACACAGTGCTTCCAACATATTTAACTGTGCCTGGGTGAACGTTGTCCTCTCACTGTGCTGTTCTCGGGTTGGTGGTGACGGGTTTTCTGGGTATACCACGGAGGGGTGCAGCAAGTCCTTACCTGAGGGAGACTCAGCCCACTGACTCTGTAAAGTGGTTGCCTAAGATAAGACATCATGGGGACCAGCAGATTGTATAATGCATACATAGCTGGACTCCGACGTATACGACCATGGTTCAAATCCCAGATCTGGCAGCTTAAAACTCACGCTGGGGACATGTGTGTGCATGCCCAAAATCCCAAGAGGAGAATGGAGAAGGGATTGTAAGTGGTCATCCCCCCAAAAGATGATTTCTCTCTTTCTGTCTCTCTGTCTCTTTGTTAAGCACACATGCCTTATAGCAAAAAATATCTCTCTAAATAAAAAGAAATAAAGATAAGACATCATGGGACCAGAAGATGGCATAATGGTTACATCACTAGACTCCCACATAGTCGACTGTGGTTCATATCTTGGACCTGACAGCTTAAAATTCACACCAAGCACGTATGTGTGAGAGCCCAACGTCCCGAGAGGAGAATGGAGGAGAAAGAATTGCAGTGTGGCTGTCCACGCTGGGAGGTAATTTTTTCTCACTTTCTATCTGGGAGGTAATTTTTCCCACTTTCTATCTTTCTATCCTGCGAGCACTTGCACTCTGTAACAAGAATCACTCAAAAATAAAAAAAAAAAAAAAAAAAAAAAAAGAAAAAAAATATATATATATAAAAGACATTATGCTAAGGTCAGTTAGAGGTGCAAAGTTGGCCCAAATCAGGGGGACCCAGCTTGAAGGCCTTGATTGGCCACAAGTGGACAGGTTCAGGGTTCTTGGTGGGTTGGTTTGAAATGGTGTAACTAACAGCATAGAAAAGAAACAAACAGGTATGTTGCCAGAACCAGATAGCTAGAGCTGCCACAGCTGTGCCTCCTCATCCTGGAATATCACTGCTGCCACCATGCCTGGAGGACTCCTTCTCCAGGACAAGACTCCAAACTTTGAGGCCAAAGTCACCATCAGTCACATTAATTTCAATGACTTTCTAGAAGACTTATGGGGCATTCTTTTCTCCCATTCTCGGGACTGTGTGTACCATGGAGCTTGGTAGAGCTGCAGAGCTGGCCCCAGAATTTGCCAATAAGAATGTTAAGTTGATTTCCTTTTCAATACACAGTGTTGAAGACCATCTCACCTGGGGCAAGTATACCAATGCTTACGATGGTGATGAACCCACAAAGTTACTTTTCCTATCATCAATGACAAGAATCAGGAACTGGCAATGCTAATGGTCATGCTGGACCCAGCAGAGAAGGACGATAAAGGAATGTCTGTGAAAGTTCAAGTGGTGTTCATTTTGGACCCTGATAAGAAACTGAAGCTGTCTATTCTCTACCCAGCCACCACAGCAGGAACTTTGACAAGATTCTCAGGGTAGTCATCTCTCTCCAGCTGACAGCAGAAAAGAGGATGGCCAGCCCAGACACGTGGAAGGATGGCAACAGTGTGATGGTCCTTCCAACCATCCCTGAAGAGGAAGTCAAACAACATTTCTCTAAAGAAGTCTTCACCAAAGAGCTCCCACCTGGCGAGAAATACCTCTGCTACACTCCCCAGATGCAAAGACCAGCGAGGAGCAGCTTGCTCAGCACAGTGAGCTAGAGGATGCTAGCTGCCAGGCATGTCTTCTTGTAGAATTTTCATAAAAAACATCTCAAGTGATCACAGCCACAGTCCTTAAGGTCCTGTGCTACCAGCTTATTAAATTAAAATGGCACTAAAAGTTTCTTGAGATTCTTGACTCTGTGCCTTCACCAGAACTCTGATCTGTTTATATCTCTCAGCAATCTTTGCTGGCTCTTTCTGAAATACATATTTATTTATTTATTTATTTATTTATTTATTTATTTATTTATGTTTTTGCTATAGGGTGCATGCGCTCGCCAGAAAGACAGAGAGAGACAGAAAGTGAGAAATCACCCACCCAGAGTGGGTGATAGTCAAAAAAGCTTCAGTCCACCCTAGAATGACTATCCCTTTTTTTAGCTGTTCTAACCAAATCCTCTCTCCGTTACCTGTTTTGGAGAGCAACAGATTTTGAGATTCAAATTCTTCTGTAAATACCTAAGCCTACAACCCTGAGTAACCCAGATGTCCTTTAGTATGCAATGTTTTGATCACAGCGGGAAGAAAAAACTTTTTAATTCTGTACTTTTCTAGATAACTGAAGCTGGAAGAGCAGCAGGAGATATATTTAAATATTTTACTATAAAGAATTCATGGTACATTTCTATCAAAAGAGGGTGGCTACAGAGAAGTCGCCCTTTGCTTGCCAGGAGGTGGACTAGAGGTATGAGCAGTGCATGTGCCATGAGCCTTTCGCACACAGCACTTACACATGTCATTCTGCTCTCTGGTGATGAGCACATAAGGGGCATGCCTTGCAAATACAAGAGATGCTCAAAATATTTTATTATAGACCTGTTCTGCAGTGGCTTGCTATTCCTCTGAATTTTGCTTTTTGGGGATCAGCAAATAATAACTTTTGTTAAAACTGAGGGAAAAAAGAAAACAAACAAACAAAGGTGCGGGTTTACTGCTTCAGAGGCAGCAGCTCTTCCATATTCCACCAGTAACTTTAAAAGAAGCTCCAGTAAATATTTTAACAAGTAATAATTATGGAGATGGGATGATAATAATTATCTATTTACCTAATGCTTCATGGAGGCAAAGAAGATGCTTCTACTCCTTTGCTTATAAGGACATGTTGGTCTACCTTAAAAAGGAAATCTGATCCAAATCTCTTTGGAAAAGAGATTTCAGTCATCTCCCTCTTTTATACTTGCCTCTATGATTCAGTCCGATGACCACTGAGTCATTACTTAGTAGACCGGGACTAATTTTATTAGACATCAAATATCATTTAAAGCACACTTTATTTATCTCCCTTATGCTTCTTGTTTTTCTTGCTTAATGGATTAAAAAGAATCAGGATCAAGCTGAGATGACATGCTGTCTGTTCCTTCCCGCACATGGGCACTAGTACAGACTGTGCATAGCATGAGTTAGGCAATCCAATCAGGTCCAAACAGGAACTAAACGTGGTCCAGAGCATTATCCCCCCTACTTCTACCAAGGCCTTATCCTAGGGCCATGGGAACAGACCAGGACCTTTTTATCTATGGATCAGACATCTTGAGAAGATTGGATACATTGACAAAGGTGCAGCTTCCAAGTCTAGTATTTGCATGGGATCATGAAAGTACAGTTTGGTGTTCGTCTTACATGACATTCTCCATTACATTTGGTTCCCAGTCCTTTTCTGTATATTTAAAAATGGAAGAAAATAGAAGGGGTAGGTACACCATAAAGGATTAGCATATTATCATTAAAAGCATGTCTTTCTTATTTAGCTCATACTACATCTCTATAAATTAGCCTTTATGTTTAATGCTATTTATTGGATGTGACCAAAGAGCCTCAGTGAGGTTAGGTAATTCACTAAGGTCTGACAGGTGGTAAATAGCAAAGTGAGACTTCAAACCATGGCCATTCTGACTCTAGAACTGGAGTTCTGACGCTTTATTGAACGCAGGCCAGTAAGTTTGGCTCAGTGACTCCAAGAAAGCAGCTGCTAAGTGAAAATCATAGAAGGTTCTCACTGTGATTCAGAAAAGACAACTGCTGCTCCTGCTGCTGTTTCCTTGCTTGCATGTGGGGCCATAGACACCAGCACGGATCTGAAAAAGTTTACCTTTGATTGCAGCCATCATCTCTATGCGTGGACTGTGGGGTATGGATGGCGAGGCAGTGCAGAACAGACATTCTAGGGGCACAGGTGTGTTTCCAGATTGGTCAGGAGGAATCACAGGCACAAAGAAACCTGGACTGAAAGAGATGGATAGCAGATTGCTTCTTACATCCTAGACAGTGGGGCTCCTCCTGTCTTATCTTTAGGTCCTGGCAACTCAGATTGGTTTCCCTGGATACAAGAACTTCCCTGCTTAGAGGGACTGAATCATCAAGTATGTTTGAATTTGTTCAGAGAATCTCAGAAAGGACAAATGCTCCCTGAAAAAATATGAGAGGTTCTATTTTAAGGAAGCGAGCACAGAGAAGTTGATTTTTAAAGCAATATACATGGTCATAGTTTACCTAGTTTTGTTATTGTAGAATGATCTTAATTTTAGTAAGTAGGAAGTTATAGTAACACCTGTGTTGGCTTTAAAAATTATTTGAAACAGATCTGATTAACAAATTATATTGCTTCCCTTCTATCAAAAGTCAACCCAAAATATCAACGTATTCTATGTATTTGTCTTTCTAATGAGTGGTTGCAAATCTGGATCTTAAGTACCTACTCCTTAATTCTACATCTTTGATTTGATTTAGTATTGACTGGAATTTATTCAGGCTGCAATGACTTCCTGGGAAACTGAAATTTTGAGGTAAGAGATGTAATATTGACAGAGACATCTAGGAGACAACAATACTTAGATGGTTGACAACACTGTGCCCCTTAGTAGCCCTGTAGCCCTTGGTCCCAGTGCATCAGACTGAAACTTGGGAAGAGACTGCCCAGAAGCCAATATCCACTTTTTAAAAAGGGGAGCTAAGTAAAAAAGCTCTTTCTGTTGTGATTTCAGTCACTCATTTAATTTAGGATGGGCTTGAACTCCAGTCAAAAAATAGAAAACATTTTAAAAACTGTAGGAACTGAGGTTAGAATGGTGCAGCTGGATGTTCAGCAAGAATTCTACTGCCAACTCAAGCACACAGTTGTTTGTAATTCTCCTGCTGTGGGTGGACCTGGAAAACATCATGTAAACTAGATACTATACTTCATTTGGAGTACAACCTGCAAATGTTTCAAAACCTGAGTAATTCTTTTTTTTTTTTTTTTTTTTTTTTTTTTTTTTTTTTTTTTTTTTTTGAGAGGTTTTTGCTATAAGGCGCGTGTGCTCACCAGACAGAGAGACAGAAAGCGAGAAATCACCCCCCACGGGGGCTGGCCACACCGCAATCCCTTCTCCTCCGTTCTCTTCTTGGGATCTTGGGCACGCACACACACGCACCCGGCGTGAGTTTTAAGCCATCGGGTCCGGGACGCAAACCGCTGTCGACTACATGGGAGTCCAGCGACATAGCCATTATGGTAACTGCTGGTCCCAAAGCCTGAGTAATTCTTAAAGTATGAAGTGATGCATCAACCTCATGTAGACACTATATCTGTTATGCTGGGAACATATGGCTAGTGTAGAAGAAAAGGTAGACCTAAGGAATCACAACATCTTCTGCTTTGCCCATGCTCTTTTATTTTATGTATCCTTGTAGTTGTGAGTGAACTTTGATACTCTGGAAAGGTGTCTGATTTCTGAGATTTTGACTTGACAATTTGACGCTTTATGTTAGCTTAAGATTGCATACTGTAACCAGTCGAAGTGAGAGCTCAGAAGTTACTCTCATAATGAAGCAGGCATAGCTTTATGTTTCTATAATCACTTTCCAGTGTATTTTACCTTTATTTCCAGTTTAATTAGTAGGACAGATATATTCCTTACGTTCTACCCTTGCATAATATGACAGAAAAATTATATCAGATTTTTGTACATTATATTATCGGATAATTAAGATTTTAACTAGGTTGTATAATATAAAAAAATACAGTCATTTAGTTTGGCATATGTACAACAAATACTGTATATATCAAAATTACAGATATAAGCATAAAATATTTAATGTTATCTAGAAAAATCTAAGCTAACTCTTCCATAAGTGTCTAGCATAATATTCTTTCTCATGCTCTCTGTTGTGTTTCCTAGTGTATGCTGGCCTTGTTGTAGTTTTCTTATAGTCATATTCCTACTATTTACAGGGTCTTCGCACCTGAAGAATTCTGCATTTAACCTTGTTTTATTTTGCAATTCAAGTGTCATTTTTTTCTGGAAAACCTTTATGGACTTCCCAAATTATGTGTGAACAGAAGCTGTTTCTGTCAATGTACTTCCATATAATTATGTAACACGATTTCATAGTCCATACTGCAGTTTTATTTACTAAATAATTGACTCCACACATTATTGACTATCTTCTATTAGTATGAATCACACACTGCTCTAGGATTTTGAAATATACTAGTGAATAAATTAAATAAAATAACTTTATGTGTTTTTCATGAGTATATTAGTGTTTGTCTTTCTCAATAAATTGTTTCTACTACAGCACTTGCATCTTTATTTAGATGCAAAATATAGGGTAAGATTTTAGTTATCCTTGCAACCCCAGTACTAAATTAAAAACTGTCTAACAAATTTTCATATTAAATGAATTCAGTATAAATATGTATAATGAAAATAGTTTTGTGATTGACTTAATTATCTTTGTGTAATTTTATTTAAGCCTGCCAGACTTAAAATTTTTTCTTCTGGAAAATTCATATATGATCATGTACTTTAGTGTTTCTAAGGTTATTTGAAATAAAGAAAGCTGAAACAAGAAATCACAAGTTATTCTATTATTTTCATTTCTCAGATTTCAAAAACTATTAAAAAAGAGAATATCAAATAAATGGTAAATAGAAAAAAATAGAAAAACAATATTAAAAACTAAAAATAAATAGAGAAAATCAATAAAAAAATAGTTCTTTAAAAGATCAATTAAATTGGGCCAGCAGGAAGGTGGCATGGAGGTTAAGGTGGCTGGAACCCACATGGTTCACTCTGTCCAAGAGTACTCAATCCTGCAGCTTAAAAATAATTCTGGCATGTGAGTATGTGTGTTCTGAAAACCCCAAGTGGAGACTAGAGGAAAAGGGATTGTAATATAACCTTCACCCTCACTTCCCCGCCCTAAGGGTGATTGCTCACCCCCCCCCCCCCAACCAGGTGATTGCACACACCCTATAGTAAAAACAAACAAACAAAAATTGCTAAACCACTGACCAGTCTCATGGACAGTACATAGATAAAGAAACAGAGCCAGCCAGTGACATGAAGTTTAGGGTGTCTAGACCTCATTTGGCCAACTGTGTGTTGCAAGTTCTGAACCCGGTAGCTCAAAAAATACACTAGATGTATGTGTATGCATAACCAAAATCCAGAAAAGAAAAATGAAGAAGTGATTGCCTTCCTCCATGGACAGTGCTTTCTCCTTTTCCTTCTCTCTCTCATTCTCTCTCTCTCTGTCTCTGGCAAGTATAGTACTCTCTAGCAAATTAAAGAAAAAAAGGAACAATGAAATATTATGAACAGCTCTACAATTAATAAATTTGATAACCTAGATGAAATGAGCCAATTTTTAAAAAGACACAGTCTACCAAATTTCAAAAAACAAGACATACACAATCTGAATAGACTAGTATTTATTAAAGACTAAATTAAAAATACAATTAGAAATTGAAACCATCCAGAAACTGAAAGCTCCAGGCCCAGATAGGTTGATGGAATAATGCCAATTCTCTACAATCTGTTCCAGAAGATAGAAGCAAGAGACTACCTCATAACTCATTCTATAAAGTCAACATTTTCCCAACATTAAGAAACAAAGACTTTACAAGAAAATAAAAACCAGTATCTTTCATAAACATAGATATAAAAATCTTCAACAAAACACTTTCTAACTAAATTTAAAAATGTATACAAAAATTATACACCATGAACAACTGTGATTTAGTTAAGATATTCAAGGTTGACGTATCCTTTAAAAATCAATTAATGTGATAATATCAAACAAATTAAAGAAATATATGATCATATCAGTCGCTGTGAAAAAGGTATTTGATAAGATCCAATATTATTTCACTATGAAAAATCCTCAGAAAACTAGTAATAAAAGGGAACATACACAAGTTGATCAAGAACTTCTACCAAAACCTACAACTAACACCATTTACATGTGAAAAGCCAGAAACTTTCCTTCTAAGAGCAGGAATAAGGCAAGGCAAGAAAATGCCCTTGTACCAATCCTTTTCCTTTTGTCTTTTTTTTCTCTTATTATTATTATTATTCTTTCATAGAGGGCATGTGTACTTGCTGGGGAAAGAGAGAGAAAAAGAACCAGAACTAATAAGCAACTATGGAAAGTTTGTAGGATATAATATTAGTATAAAAAGTGACTTACTTTGCTATTCAACAGCAGTGAATGATTGAAATTGAAATTAAAAGCACAATACTCATTTACACTGGTCTTCCTCAAAAAAAAAGTACTTACATATAACTCTAATAAAATATGTACAAGATTCTTGAATGTGAGACATTCTACAACTGCTGATGAAAGAAATCAAATAAGAGCTGAACAAATAAATACTTTATATTCATAGTCAGAAAGACTAAATAATATTAAGATGTCAATTTTTCACAACTTGTGTTATTGGTTCAATGCAATCACAATAAAAATCCCAGGAAGTTATTTTGTGGAGATCAACAAACTGACCTAAAACATTAAACAAAGAGGGAAAAGATCCAGAAATTTCAACACAATACTGAATAAAATAACATCAGCAGATTGACACAACAAAACTTCAAGACTTAGAAGAAAACTATAGTAATCAACACAGTGAAATTGTGTTGAAGACTAGACAAATAGATCAATGGCACAAAAAAGAGATCCAAGAAAGAGATCCACACAAATAAGTCAACTTAATGTCAACAAAGACACATAGGTTATTTCGTAAAGAAAGTATGGTGTTTTCAATAAATCATGCTGGATATCCACAGGCAAAAAATAAATCGAGACATAAGTCTTACATTTCTCACAAAATTAAGACTGTGATCAAAACTCATCCAATAAAGAGCTGTTCTTCGAAATATAAAAAAAAAGTCTTAAAACTCAAAAATAATAAAACAAACAACCTATTACATATTAGGCCAAATATCTTACAGACAACTCACAGGTTCAGATTTGTTTTTGTTTTTGTTTGTTTTTTTCTTGAGAGGTTTTTTGCTACAAGGCGCGTGCGCTCGCCAGAAAGACAGAGAGAGATAAAGAGACAGAAAGCGAAAAAACACCCTCCATGGCCACACCACAATCCCTTCTACATTTTCCTCTCAGGATCTTGGTCACACATGCACATGCGCCTGGCGTGAGTTTGAGCCACTGGGTCCGAGACTCAAACTGCAGTCAGCTACATGGTAGTTCAGCAACATAGCCATTATGCTAACTGGTGGTTCCAGGTTCAAATAATTCTAAGGAAAGATGCTCTAGATCAAAGGATACAAAAATCTCAGCTTCAAAGGCAGAGTAAATTATATAAATCTATTATACAACACTGTGATTATAGTTATCAATTTGTAAATCTTTTATACAACACTGTGATTATAGTTATCAATTTGTAATTTGAGAATTGTCAATATTTTTTTCCTTTTTTTTTTTTTTTGAGAGATTTTTGCTATAGGGCGCGTGCGCTCGCCAGACAGACAGAGAGAGACAGAGAGATAGAAAGTGAGAAATCACCCCCCTGGGGGATGGCCATGCCGCAATCCCTTCTCCTCCATTCTCCTCTCAGGATCTTGGGCACGCACGCGCATGCGCCCGGCGTGAGTTTAAGCCACCGGGTCCGGGACTCGAACCGCGGTCGACTATGTGGGAGTCCAGCGACATAGCCATTACGCTAACTGCTGGTCCCTGAGAATTGTCAATATTTTAAGAACACTTAAACAAAAAAACTACAAATATATGATAAGTATTTCAGGTAATGCTTATGTTAGCCATTTAACAGTGTACGCATATTTTAAAATGTCATGCTGTACTCCATAACTTATGTACAATTTTTGTCAATTTTAAAAATAAATGATGAAAAGGGAAAAGATGATTTATATCATCTTGTAATCAGTAAAGCACAAATTGAAACAAGAAGATACCATGACAAAACTCTTGGAATGGGCAAAATCCAGAACATTGATAATGGCAAATGCTGGTGGCAAAAAGGAGCTACAGGAATGCTCATTCATTTGTAGTGAGAATGCAAATGGTATAGGCACTCACTTCGGAAGACAGTTTGTCAGTTTCTTTCAAAATTAAATGTACTCTTAACCCATAATTAAAAATTGTGCTTCTTGATATTTACCCAAAAGAACTATTATGTGTCTACACCAAAGCCTGTATAGAGATGTTTTACTGTAAATTTATTATTGCCCAAGATTGAAAATATCCATTATAGTCTTCAGTAGGTGAATGTATAAATAAACAGGGGTATATCCATACCATAGAATATTGTTCAGCACTAAAAGTAAATGTACAATCAAGTAATGCCAAGACAATGGAGAGGATTTAAATGAATATTAGAAAATGAAAAGCCAATATGAAAGTTACATATGTGGTATAATTTCAAGTATATGATATCCTGAAAAAGGAAAAACTATGGAGATGGAATAGGCAGTTGTCAGGAGTTTGGGGGAGGAAGGGATGAATGGGTAGAGCTCACAGGATTTTTATGGTAGTTAAATCATTTGTGTGATATTATAGTAGTGAAAACATTTCATTGTGCAGTTGTCAAAACCTATATAATGTACAACATCTAAAATTAGCTCTAATGTAAACTGTGGCCTTTGGTGATGATGTGGCAATGCCAGTTAATCTGTAACAAATATACCACTCTGACATGGGATGCTGATGGTAGGGAAGACTGTCAGTGTGCAAAGAGAGAAGGTATAGTGGAACTCAATTTTACTGTGGATCTAAAACTGCTCTAAAAAATGAAGTTTATTAAAAGTATGGATTAGGACTAGCGGTTGGCATAATGGCATAGTGGTTAAGGCACTGGACTCCCACATGGCTAATCATGATTCCTGTCTCAGATCAGTGGCTCAAAACTCACTCCAGGTGTGTGTGTACCCGAAATCCCAGGAGGAGAATGAAGAAGGGATTGCACTTTGGCTACCCTCCTTTGGGGAGTGATTTCTTTCTCCCTCTCTCTCTCTATCACTGTCTCTCTGGTGAGTGCACAAACTCTATAGCAAAAATCTCTAGTATATACATGTGTGTGTGTGTATGTGTGTGTGTGTGTGTGTGTGTGTATAGTCTTAATCCTACTAATATGCTCCCTTTGGATAATGAAACTCAAATGCTAATTTAATAATGTGTCTTATTAGGCCATTAATAAATAGTGGTTTGTCACCTGTGGACATGGGTATCATTTCTTATAACTGTATTATTCTCTTGTGAAAGAGAAGAACTATCTTATGTTTTTAAAATGTGAATCACTGAAATAGAGTGGAGCCGTAAAATTATAGACCTACTTTTCTGACTCACTTATTCAGCCTAACCAAAGGTATTTGATAAGGTACTAGAATTAAGTTTTGAGAAATTATGTTACTCTCCATGCTGGCTATTAAACAAATTAGTTTAAACAAGAAGTTGCATTCATAATGGTGTTCTGAACATACATGCAATCTGTTTCATTCCTCTTTTTAAGTTCCAAAGCATAGATCTTGTCACTTTCATAGAATTTCAATGCCTTAGAGAGTTCCAGAAATGTAAACAGGGACATCAGGAGGAAATTTTGTGCAAACATCTTTCCTTCATATAGCTTAGTAGCACTGCATGTAATTTTCTCCTGGTGTGTTTGCACACATGTACACACACATATACACAACCAAAACAAACGAAAAAAATCTCATTTTCAAAATCTTATCTCTGATATTCAGTTACATAAACCTAACTTCATCCTTATCTAATTCTCAGTTTATTTCCAAACTGACTTGTTTTAGATAGATAGGTGTATAATTCGGAATAACACAGAATATTTTCTTTCTTTTCTCCTTCCTTCCTTCCTTCCTTCCTTCCTTCCTTCCTTCCTTCCTTCCTTCCTTCCATCTTTACTTCCTTCCTTCCTTCTTCTTTATTTTTAATTTACAAGAGGGAGTGTGCACTTTCTTGAGAAAGAGAAGGGGAAAGAGAGCAAGTATTCTTCATGGACCATGATCATGCTGCAATCCTTTCTCCTCTACTTCCTTCTTTCAGGATTTTTGGCATTCATGCACACATATCCAGCTTGTTTTTCATGTCTCCAGGTCTGGGACTTAAACTGCATAGTTAGCTATGTGTGATCCAGGTGCCTCAGCCACCAGGCAATGTGCTGGCTCTAACCCAGTGCATTTTCGAAATAAATGTGCTTGGTATCTCTATAAGAAATAAGTATATGGTACTTCTAGGGTGTGGAAAAAGCACTTGTATTTAAAATAAACCCTGCTATTCTGAAGCACATGCTTTTTATAAAGTCGTAACATGAAAATAACTTTAAATAAACAATTAAAATATTGATTTTGTCTGAAGAGGTATTAAAACTTTTTATGTTGTACAGAATACTAACAGTATGCTATTGGTTTTTTGTTTGGAGGAGATTGTTGTTATAAGGCATGTGTGCTAACCAGAGAGAGACAGAAAGAGGGAAAGTGAGAAAATCATCCCCTCCTCCACCACCATCCCTCCACCCCCATAGGGAGAGATGGCCATGCTACATTCCCTTCTGCTCCATTTTCCTTTCAGGGTTTTGGGTATCCATACAAATGCAGCCAGCATAATTTTCAAGCCACCAGGTCAAGCATTCAAGCTGTGATTGACCATGTGGGATCCCAGCCTTAACCACCATAACACCTGCTGTCCCCATGGTATTGCTTTTTACACAGAAATGTTATTCTAGTAGCACAATTTCATTTCCCTGAATAAAAATATCAAATAATGTTAAATTACAGAGTAATTGATAATATAATTGATAAATGAAGCCATGTTATTTTTATAGTCTTGAAGGTGAATCAATGGTTTATCAGTAGAAATATGGGAACTGATTTAATATTTTAAGAGAAAAAGCTGAGGAAAATGAGATTGCCAAATTTAAATTGTATTGACATTTTACAAATATGATTTTGTGCCTGACTAAAATTGATATCGTGAAAATAAGTAATGATGTTTTATCTTTCAGTGCTTAGCAGTAAACCATGTGATTTTATGTTATTTATATTAAACCAGTTTCTGAGTAACTTCCAAGGTGAAGATCCTAACAGTTGCCTCACTGAAGGGGGAAATAGGTTGGAGAGCTTTAGTAGATCCCAATAAGGAAGTAACTAGACACTAAATCTAACACTGTACTAGAATCTTATTCTCCAAGATGCCACTACTGAATTGGATAGAAAACCTAATGATGCAACAGTGGCCTTTAAATAGCCTTTTATTCCCCTCATTGAAATTGGAGAGTATTATAATTAATTGCTTCTAAATTAAAATATTTACACATTGGTCACAGAAAAATCAAAAATTGTATGCAGCATATTGTTGAATAACTTTTTTAAAAAATTTGCCAGAGGGCATGTGCATTTGGCAGAGAGGAGAGAGAGAGAGAGAGAGAGAGAGAGAGAGAGAGAGAGAGAGAAAGAGTACACACCCCAGTGGGGGATGATCATACTTTAATCTCTTTCTCTTCCATTTCTCCCTTCTTTCAGGGTTTTGGGCATGCATGCACACATGCCTGGAGTGTTTCTCAAGTAGCCAGGTTCAGGATACAAACAGCACAATTGGTTATGTGGGATCTGATTACCTTAATCACCATTCTATGAGCTGGCCTGAATAATCATTTTCAAGTTATAGTGCTAAATTTTAAAAGCAGATTTTTTTAAATAAAATATAATTATTTAAGAATTTTCACCACTTTTCTTACATATAGGACTCATGTGAACCATTCAAATTCTCATCACATTCAAATCTTATGAATATTATGCTCTTATTTGAAAAGTAAATATACAAAACTATTTGAAATATAGCAAGTAAAATATAAGTTCTATATGACTTTTAATTATTTTTGTTTTAATATTTAGTCTTTACGAAAGTTCGATAAAATTATTTCATAAAATTGTGGTTTGCCAAAACCAGAAGTATAATTTTATTCACACAAATATAGTATTTGACCATTTTTTACTAACAAAAATGGAATTTTTAAATGAAAATAACTTTTCAGATGTAAAACCAAAAATTATATGATCAGTTTTATTAACATCCATCTCCAAATGTAGACCTAATTTATCTATGGCATACTTTAAAAATGACTAGAGGACTAACAGGTGGCATTATGGCTAAGGTACTACACTCCCTCATGGTCAACTGTCATTTGAGTACCAGCCATGGGTAGCTTGAAACTCATGCTGGGTACATGTGCGTGCATGCCCAAATTCCAAAAGGAGAATGGAGGAGAAGAGATTATGGGAGACTGGTTCAAACCAGCAGCATTGCTGGACAACAGACTGCCTATGACTGCGGGCCCTAATGGCCAGACCCGTTGCTCATCCCCACCCCTACTCATTTTGGACTTCAGATTTGCTTCTTGGGACTTTTAGACAAACTTGCACCCCTCCCCATCCCATCCAGACACAGGTTCAAGGCAGCAGCATTGCCACAGGCCAGGCTGCCTGTGTCTGCAGGCTGCAAAATGCCTAACGACTGGGATTCATTGCTCGTCCTCCCCCCCAACCACTTGCCTTTGAAATCTCAGAACTTTGGTGTTTTGAATAGCACGTGGTGCATGTTGTGCACTGTGCAATTTTTTCTTTGCTCCTGAGATTAAGCTCATTAGCTCAGTTGGAGGTTCACTACTACTTAGAAACAGGGAGGACTTTGGGCTACCCAGGACCAGTGACAACAGTGCATGGTATTGGTGACCAACAGGGTGGCACACCAGAAGAGAGATCACCAATTGTCTTATTCTGAACACCTTGAAACACTCAAATTATTTCTAAAGATTCAAAAGGAGAGACACCTTCCAAATTCATTTTATGAAGCCTCCATCATCCTCATTACCAAAACAGATAAGGACATGACAAAAAAGGAAAACTACAGACCAATATCATTGATGAATATAGATGCAAAAATTCTCAAAAAGATACTCGCAAATCATATCCAACAATATATAACAAAGGTTATTCATTACGACCAGGTTGGCTTTGTCCCAGGGATGCAAGGGTGGTTCAGCATATGCAAGACCATAAATGTAATAAACCACATTAGCAGAAAGAAATATTTTTTTAAAAATGATCATTTCAACTGATGAAGAGAAAGCATTTGATAAAATACAACATTCTTTCATAATTAAGACCCTCAGTAAGATTGGTATAGAAGGGTCATTTCTCAACACAATAAAAGCCGTCTATGAAAAACCTACAGCTAACATTATACTGAATGGGGAAAAGCTGAAATTTTTTCCACTAAAAACTGGTCCTAGGCAAGGCTGTTCACTTTCTCCACTGCCCTTTAATACAGTGCTCGAAGACTTAACTAATACAATCAGAAAAGAGAACAATAAAAAAGGCATTCAAATAGGCAAAGAAGAGTTGAAAATATCTTTATTCGCAGATGACATGGTTGTATACTTAGAAGACCCAAAGGTCTCCATGAAAAAACTTCTTAAAGTAATAAGTGAACACAGTAAAGTGACAGGATACAAAATCAACATCCAAAAATTTACTGCATTTCTATATATGAACAAGTTGAATGAAGTAAAGAAAGGAATCCCTTGCATCATAGCCACAAGATGTGTAAGATACCTAGGCATAACCATAACTAATGAAGTCAAAGATCTTTATAAAGAAAACTACAAAAATCTTTAAAAAAATATTGAAAGTGACATAAAAAAAGTAGAAGGACATCCGATGTACCTGGATTGGAAAATTTAACATAATCAAAATGGCAATTCTACCAAAGATAACCTACATGTTTAATGCAATTTCAATGAAAATACCAGATATATTCTTCACAGATCTAGAAAAGACAATCATAGAATCTGTCTGGAATCATAAAAGATCTCGTATTGACAAAGCAATCCTGCGCAAGAAGAGTGTTGGGGGAGGTATATCACTTCCTGATCCCAAGATATACTGTAAAGCTGTGATCATCAAAACAGCATGGTATTGGCACAAAAACAGACACGTGAACCAATGAAATAAAATAGAAACCACAAAAGTAAGCCCCAACACTTACAGCCAGCTAATTTTTGACAAAGGATATCAGTCAATCCATTGGGAAAAGGAAAACCTCTTTAGTAAATGGTGCTGGAAAAAATGGGCATCCACCTACAGAAAGATGAAACTGAACCCTCATCTTTCACCTTTAACGAAAGTCAACTCAAGATAGATCAAAGATCTGAACCTAAGACCTCGGCAATAAAACTACTGGTGGAAAATGCTGGGGAAACTCTGGGACACATTGGAGTAGGCAAAGACTTCTTAAATAAGACTCCCAAGGCACGGGCAATAATCCCTAAAATAGACAAGTAGGACTATATCAGACTAAGATGTTTCTTCACATCAAAGGGCACAGTAACAAATGTGAATCAACCACCCTCAGAATTGGAGAATATTTTTGTAAAATATACTTCTGACAAGGGACTGATAACCACAATACATAGGGAACTCAAGTGCCTTATGTGAAAAAAAAAATTGATTAACCCAATTAAAAGATGGGAAAATGAGCTGAACAAAAATCTCTCTATGGAAGACATACTAACAGCCAAAAAGCATATGAGGAAATGCTCGACATTCCTCATCATAGGGGAGATGTAGATTAAAACCACAATGAGATACCATCTAACCCCTGTCAGAATGACAAAGATTAAAATTATAAAAAGTGATATATGTTGGAAGGGATGTGGTGTAAAGGGAACTCTCCTACACTGTTGGTTGGAATGTAAACTGGTTCAGCCATTTTGAAGAACAATATCGAGGTTCCCTAAAGATCTACAAATAGAACTATCCTTTGATTCAGCAATCCCACTTCTGGGTATCTACCCAAAGGACAGGTGAATGTTCAGTCAGAGAAATGCTTGCACATCAATGTTTATTGCACATTATTCATGATCGTGAAGATGTGGAACCAACCCAAATGTCCACAAACTGATGAATGGATTGAAAAAGTGTGGCACATATACTCTATGGGAAACTACTCAGCTATAAAAATAAAAAAAATAAAAAACAGTGAGACCCTGGCATTTGATAGAAAGTGGTCAGATATGGAGGATCTATTGATGAGTGAAGCAAACCAGGATGTGAAAGAAAGATATTCTATGTATCCACTTAATATATACCGACTATCTGTACTTTATGATAGAGATCGAAATATTGGCAGGCATAAAAGCAGTGAAAATAATTAGTAATGATGAAGACAATGTGGAATTGGGTGGGAGAAGGAAAGAGTATGGAAAAGGATAGCAAGAAAACAGAGAAGTATGACATTTGTGGGACACAGAAATAATTTATTACCTGTTGATGATGACATATATAGTATTCTCAACTGGACTGGTCTAAGAAGTATTTCATATTGGGTAAAGTCTTTTTATAAGCAAAATGATAAATAGTGATTGCATGTTTTAAAAATAATTGGAATAATAATAATAATCTGGAAAAAATAGTGAAAAGCTATTTGATGATGATGATGTGGATTTTAATGTCTTTGTATTGACTGATATGTATGGTATTGCTTTTGGAAAAAGAAATGTAATACACTGTAAAGTTATATGAGATTCAATGTCATATAAACAAGGTTATGATAATAATAAATTTAAAAATAGGAAAAAAAAAAAGAGATTGTGGCACGGCCATCTCCCACAGAGGTTGATTTCTTGCTTTTTGTCTCATTCTCTCTGGTGAGTTCACATGCTCTATGGCAAAATCATTCAAAAAAAAAAGATTGGAAAGTATAAAGACAATTATGTAACCTGAATTTTAAATTATATGATGAGCATTATGTAAATATCATTCATATGTTTCAAGCATATTGATAAAAATCTGATAATCGCTTCATACTTTGTATTTCCAAGAAAACAGCCATTCTGAATTTTTTTTATGATTTCTTATTTATTTTTACTTGTACATCTCTATAGCACAGGATATGTTTCTTTAAAGATTGTATGTAGTAGATGATGATTAAATCGAGGATATTTCCATAAATGGAAATTTCAACAGAGAACTAGAAAATGTGAAAATAATGATAAAATATGTAGTTATGCTCAAATTTTCTTTCAAATGCCAACAACTGCTTTAAGGCACACCCTTGTTAGGAGGAAAACCCCTAGTTACTTTGGGATGTGTAAATCTAAATTGAGGTTATATTGAAAAGAAAAATTAAATTTCAATTATTTATGAGTAAACTTGCATAGCTAGCTTTGATGAACAATTTCATGTTCAGAATAAGCTTCTTAATTTTTTTTTAGGTGAATTGAAATTTTATTTGAGCCAAAGTCTTGGGATGATTTTTCCAGGTGTCACAGATTTTTTAAAAATATATTACTCATACATTAAATCGCTACACATCATTTAGACTTTACCCAGCATTATTTACACCTCAGTTCAGCCCAGTAGAGACTATTATACACATGCTCGTCAACAGATAATAAACCGTAACTGTGTCCTACAAGTGTCTTACCTTTCCATTTCCCCCTGCAAAGCTCCTGGCCTTTGTTTCAATGAATCTCTTTTCTCTCTATGGAAATTTTTATTTTTTTTTATTACCTGACACATTTATACAAATTCTTCATAAAAGTTATAAAGAAGTTAGTACTTGTTGAATGTGTTCATTTTAAAATAATGCATCCAGTGGAATCTCCAAACATCATAACACTCAAATTTGAAGTTATCATGGATATATTTTAAACATTACAACAATATGTGATATTTTTGATGAAATGAACTAATGAAAAAACTGGTTTTGGGTGAAAAATAATTATCATAGTCACACTGCAAGAAAAATGGAAGGTGTAATTTTTTTGTAATCCTTTATATAACCTTTATACTAATTTACATCTCATTGTCTTCTGTAAATATGGATAGCATCTATAATTTTTAAATCTAATATGTAAATCATGAGAAATCGTAGTGTCTATCTGATGATAGTGATGAACCTGCTGAAGAGTGTGATGATTATTATGACAACTAGTTAAAAAAATTTAGTACAATGATCCATATTGCATTAAAATAATAAAATAAAGAGTCTGGTCTAGACAGTAGTGCAGTGGTAAAATTCAATATCCTGCAATTGACCCACATGGGAAGCTTTCAGGTTTACATGTGAAGACATCTCTGAGATACCAGTCATGTGAGTGCCTAGGAACTAGGGCTGGTTGAAGCCAGGGAGTGGATTATGGCATCAAGACCCTCTTATCAGTGCTGTCTCTCTTGCTTTCAGCCTGTGTTCCTCTCAGTCATAGAAAAAAAAAATCTGTCTTTTGGTCTCTCTCACTCATGGCAGAAATAAATAAACCTAAAAAGGATGACTAATGTAGATACATTGTTCATATCCATGATAGTAACACATCTAAAGATCAGAAATTTTCAATATATCCAATTCAAACTTGTCATATTTTGGTGAAATAATATAGGCAGTCTAGAGCAAATTAAGCAACATACTTGGATTCTTACAAGTACTTGATATTGTTTATACATTATGTAGAGTAAGAAGCATTTAGTTCATATGTAGATTTAATGGGTTCATAAGCATAAGACACTATTTGCATCTCAAAGTCATTGAGGGCATTAAATACTTTCATAACATTCAAATAATTTTTCTAGTGCCTCTTGATAACTTAATAGAACTAAAAAAGAACACATTCAGCTGACCAGTGGGCCCTGATTTATTGCTAAGGGTCTAGCAGTAAATGAATATATTCTATTCATTAAGATTGTGAGCTCTGAATCAGATCACTTGCCTTCAAATCTCATCTCTCCTACTTTCTAGCAAACGATAATATAAATGTGGTCAAAAGCTTGGATGTAAGAGTCAGAGTGCCTGGATGCAAATACTAGTTTCACGTTCATTAGCTATGTAGTCTTGTACACCTTACAAAATTCTTGGTATTTCAGTTTGCAATTTGACAAAATGGAACATATAGTGTTTGTGTGTCTATGTATGTGTGCGTGTGTCTGTGTGTGTGTATTTATGTGTGTATGTGTGTATATGTGTATATATGTAGAGAGAGAGAGAGAGAGAGAGAGAGAGAGCTCATATTGTTTGTTGTTCAGATAAAATGAGTTAATCTCTGCTTCTCTTTATCCATACATGTGGGAATAATAATATCTATAAGACCTGTAAAACACTTAGTACAGTACCTAACATATATTAATGATAAATAAACGTTATTTCTCATTTCTTTATTTAGTTAAACTGAAATAAGTGCCTTCCCTGTTTCAGGATTTATTATGAGTCCTTAGAACATATTAGAAAACCAAAAATGTCTGCTAGTTTGATAACATCTATTAGGCAAGATAGAAATTATTCTAAAATTGTAATATAAAAGCAAATAAGTGTGAAAGTCATAGGGTCATGGTGGAAAAAGATGCAGATCAGTTATGGTCTTTAGAAGGTCAGAATAGAACAAGTTGCAATATGAAATATGTTGGTTAAGGAACACTTAGTGGCATGGAACATTTGGGCAATGCTCAAATGCCAGCCATACAGACATCTGGGGGAAAAACCATTTCAGATAGAACAATCTGTAGAAAGACTTTGTAGCAAATGGTACCTGCTATGTTTAGGACCTGGAAAGAAGTCCAGTATATTTGGAGCAGAGTGAGCAGCACGAAAACTATTAGAAAATTAAATAAACTATGTAACTGATGGCTTCTTCAATTCTACCTCATTCTGTTTATTGTTGGTGCATAAAAATGTTATAAGCTTTTGTATATTGAGTTTGTATCCTGCTACTTTGTTGAATTCATTTATCAAAACGAATCACATTTACCATAGCCACAAAACAAATAAAATACCTAGGAGTAAATCTAGCAAAAGATGTGAAAAACCTCTAAAAAAAAAAAAAAAAAAAAAAAAAAAACCTTAAAAAAATAACCTGAAAAAATAAATGTAAAATAATACTAAAAAAAGGAAAGACAGTCCATATTTATGGATTGGAAGAATCTATATAATAAAAATGTCAGATCTACTCAAAATAATTTATGTATTCAATGTGATTCTGATCAAACGGCCCATGCCGTTCTTGATAGAAGTACAAAAATCAATCATAAAATTTGTCTGGAATCCAAAAAGACCCTGTATCAACTAAGACAATACTGTGAAAAAGGAATAAAGTGGGAGGTATATCATTACCTGACTTTAGAAAATATTACAAAGCAGTGATAATCAAAACAGCATGGTACTGGCAAAAAAATAGACACGCTGGTCAATAGAACAGAATAACAAACCCAGAAATAAACCCCTAATCATATAGCCAACTCATCTCTGACAAAGGGTACAAGGTAATGGGTAAAGAAAAGAAGGTCTTTTCATCAAATAGTACTGGAAGAACTAGATAGTCATCTGCAGAAAAATGAAACTAGACCTCTATTTCTCACAATTAGCAAGAATCAACTCAAAATAGATTAGATATAAATGTAAAATCTCAAACTCTTAATATAAAAGTTATGATAGAAAATTTAGGAGAAAATTGGGACCAGCAGTTGGCATAGTGGCTATGTCGATGGACTCCCATGTAGCCAACCGCAGTTCGAGTCACAGACCTGGTGGCATAAACTCTCACCAGGCATGTGTGCGTGTGTACCCAAGATCCCAAGAGGAGAATGGAGGAGAAGGGATTGTGGCATGGCCATCTCCCCTAGGGGGTGCTTTTTGTCTTTCTGTCTCTCTCTGTCTTTCTGGCTTTGGCGAGCACATGCACCCTATAGTGAAAGCCACGCCCCCCCCCAAAAAAAAAAGAAAGAAAAGAAAAGAAAAAAGAAAATTTAAGGCAAACTTTTGAAGACATTGGAATATGCAGAAGACTCCCAATACATAGACAATAATGCCAAAAATTAGAAAAATGGGACTTTAACAAGTTAAAAAGCTTCTTCACATCAAAGGAACCAACAATGAGAATCAAAAGTCAATCCTCGGAATGGGAGAAAATATTTGCACATTATTCCTCAGACAAGGGCTTGAAAACCAGAATATACAGGGAACTCAAGAAGCTCAGTATTAAAATAAATATATATATATACACATACACACACACACACACACACACACACACACACATATATATATACACACATACACACACACACATATATACACACACATACATACAATTAAAAAATGGGCAAGTGAGCTGAATAGACAAGTCTCCAAGGAAGACTTACAAATGGCCAAAAGGCATAGGAAAAAAAGTTCAAGGTCTTTTGTCATAAGGGGAATGCAAATTAGCCCCAAGTTAAAATGATGAGTGCTTACAAGGCTATGGTGAAAAGGGAATCCTCTTATACTGTTGGTGAGAATGTAAATTAGTATAATTTATATGAAAAGCAATATGGAGGTTCCTCAGGAACCTACAAATGGAGCCATATGACCCAATGGTCTTACTTCTTGGTATTTACCCAAAGGATGAGAGGACACTTAGTCAGAAGGACACTTGCAAGACCATGTTTGTTACAGCATTGTTCATGGTTGTGGGACATGAAGCCAATCTACGTATTCAGGAACTGAGAGCTGGGTTGAAAAACTGTGGTATATATATATATGATGTATTACTACTCAGCCATGAGAAACAATGAGATTCTATCATTGGATTTGGTGTGGATAAATATAGAGGACTTAATGTTAGGCAAAGTGAGTTGGACTTGGGAGACACACTGTATCACCACTTACCATATACTGAGTGTCTGCACTTCATGATGGAGATTGGAATATCCAAAGATGTGATGGTGGAGAGGATGGGTGGGGCTGCTGAGTGCTCTGGAGGAGGGATATGGACGGTAGAGAATGGGTGGGAGGCGCAAAGGAAAGAAACATTTGGCATACAAAAAACATGTAAAGTTCTTCGTTGGGGAAAAAAAAAAAAACAACTTTTTTATTAAAAAGAAAAAAAGATGTAACTGCTGAAAATTAGGGCCATAAAAGGCAACGTAGAGTTTAGTTTTTGTGAAATGAGAATCACTGCACAGTGTCAATAAGGGTAGTGATATGATCTGAATTACATATTAAATCTACCCCAGGGACTATTAGGAAGAGATTCTAGGGAGTCAAGGGTAGAAGTAAGGAGACCACATAGGTGGTGGTTGTGATAATTCAGGGTAGAGACTATAGAGATTCCTATCATGAAATTTGAGAAAAGAGACCAAAAATTCCATTTTAGATTTGCAGAGTTTGAAATGTCTACTAAACAATGAAGTGAAGATGTCAACAGGTAGTACAATATACTCATGAATTAGGTGTTCAGGAGAGCTCTGAGTTACAGCAGATAAAAAGACAAGAGTAGAAAAGATCAGATAGAAAATACTATAGATATGGAAAGAAGGAAACCAAAATCTAAGTCTTGGGACACAGTAAATTGAAGAGATTATGGCAAAACAAAGCAAAATAAAAAATGACTGGGGCCAGTATGTGGTGTGATGTTTAAGGGTGCTGATCTCCCACATAGGTGACCATGGTTCAGGTCCTGGACCTGGTGGCTTGCTTTCTCACTCTCTCTGACTTCCCCCTTAATCCCCTCTGGTCAAATTGAAATACATAAATAAGTAGGTAAATAAAGTTAAATTAAATATTATTTTTATAAAAATGACCATTAGGAAATATTAAGAATGAGCTGCTAGTAATAAAGGAAGGAAGCTGAGGTTTTGGTGTCATGAAAGCAATAGAAAAATACATCCTAAGAATGAAAATCATCTGAAGAGGAAGTACTGTAGTTTACAGGGACAATGAAAACATGTCAAATAGTCATGCGAGGGAGCACGCAAATGATACAGGGTATAGAGTATGATTAACTAGTAGCAATAAAGCCCCAATTGTTCCTCAAGCATATTCAGCTGAATGAGTGCAGTGCAAAGAGTTGGAAAATTATTTTACTGTAATTTTTACCAACAAGTACAGCAGAGTGAGATATGGTTAGGAAAAGACAAGTAGTAGAGTGAATATGGTTATTGACAATCAAGTATAAAATGGGAAAAATGAATTCAGACTTTAAGACATTTCATGGATAAAAACATGGTACTTTCACTGGTCCAGGGGAGAATTTTTTTTTTTTTTTTTTTTTTAAGAGAGATTTTTGCTATAGGGTGCAAGCACACATCACAGAGACAGAGAGAGAGATAGAGAGATAGCAAGAGAGAAATCAATCCCCCAGGGGGGATGGTCACTCCACAGTCTCCTCACCTCCATTATCCTCTCGGGGTTTTGGACATACACACACACACACACACACACACACACACACACACACACCAGCATGAATTTTAAGCCGCCAGATCAGGGACTCGTACCGTGGTAGACTATGTGGTAGTCCAGTAACATAATCATTATGCCAACTGCTGGTCCTTTGACTACACGGGAGTCTAGCCACATAAACATTATGCCATCTGTTCATCCCAATGAGAGTGAATTCTTCTCTGGATTCAGGGCACCTGTAGATTAGAGCTGTAATGATAAACTGTAATTGGTTAGGAAATAGAATGCATCATATTGAAGATTATAGGGCATGTGTAAAAATGTTCATAATATCAAGATTGTGGTAATGACCATGGGAATTAGAGGCTGAAGTATGGTGAAAAACAAGATCATAGAAGAAAAGAATGTTAAGGAAAGAAAAAAAAAAAAAAAAAAAAAAAAAAAAAAAAAAAAAAAAACAGGGAGTAGGAAGGATAATCGATGTTAATTTTGAAAATGTAAAGATTTTAAAAAATAGCATTGAATAAAGCAACGAACTAAGCTCTTCTTAGCAATATTACCCTTTACTATATTAACATTTTCTATAGAATTCCAATCTGGGAGACGTGATTATAATATGTGATTTATAGTCATATTCTCAAACAATAGTAATTAGATAAAAATAAAATTAAAGTATTATGACCAGGCATACTGAAGACATACTATTGCTGCTTTGTTCATTCACAGGCAATACTGGGAAAATGCTGGCAATGGGGACCGGTCTGATAAAGTGTGCTCATGTCAAATAATAAATATGGAAGCATATTTTGTTTATATTTGAATGTAAGATTGTTAACAATGTCACATTTTATTAAAAGAATAAAAATATCCTAAAAGTATTATCTCGTTCTATTTAAGTGGACAATAAATAAAAGCAACTCAATAAGGCTTACTAACTTTAGTTAAAATTCATTGCAAGTGAGATTGAACAATTGCATCGAACAGCAAAACTGCATAAAGAGGCCACTGTATCATGATTGGCTTCATTTTGTGTAGAGTCTGTTAAGAAATTCATACTAACCCGAGTATAGACCTAACTGAATTTTCTCTGTATGTTTCTGCATCAGATAATCATGACACTCCGAAGCATAAATTTCAAAACCCCCATTCAGAGGCCAGTAGGTGGGGTGGCAGCTGGGGTGCTGGACTCCCACACGGATGACTGTGGTTTGAGGTCGGCCCTGGAGCCTTGCTTTCTCACTTTTTCGCTCTCTCTCTCTACCTCTGTCTCTCTCTGGTGAGCATCCATGCCCTATAACAAACATAAGGAAAGAACATATCAATAAATAAAAATAAATAATTTTTAAAAACCCAGTTCATTGGCACTTGTGCATTGAGTTTGAGAGAGGAACACATTCATAGTGTGTTGAGTGCAGTGAGGGACACAACAATGTTTGGAATATGTATTTTTATTTGGGGAAATCTTTCGAACTCTATAATGGTATTACAGTCTTTTGACCAAAAGCTCTTAAATCTATTGTCCTTGACTGAGTGTGTATAATATGTGTTAACCCTCAGAGAAAAACTGACACAAAGAAAGTAAAATATAAGTTTACTTGGGAATAGCCACTCAGGTGCCACAATATCCAAGTTGTCCTGGAGATATAGATAGATATAGATATCGATATATATATATATATATATATATATATATATATATATATATCCATATATATATGGATATGTGTGTGTGTCTGTGTGTGTGCCACACCAATGCCTTACACATTTTAGGTTTATTTTCTTTTTAGAGAGAAACTTTTGTTATAGGGCATGTGCACTCGCCAGGTTGACAAAGAGACAGAAGGCAATAAATCACTCCCTAGGGGCATGACTACACTGCAATCTCTTTTCTTTCATTCTCCTCTTGGGATCTTGCGCACAGTTACACATATACCCAGTGTAGGTTTTAAGTTACCAGGCCTGGGACTCAAACCACAGTCGACTATGTGGAGCCCAGCAATGTAACCATTACACCATCTGTGGTCCCAGATTTCAGGATAATTTTAAAGGCAACAATTGCAAGTGGGAGGGAGATGACACCATTGTTTGGGATTAATAATGAGAATGAAATGATGCCACATTTTTTTATTAGCATCACTATTGGGTTCATTATTGTTATCTATTGGACAGGTGGGTTTCTGGGCAGATGTCTTTGCAGAAGTAATTCCTATGACAAGTTTAGTACCATAAGTAATTTATTATAGTTAAATGCTTTTAATGAAATGTCATCCTTTACTGTTCAATTCCTGCCTGCTTTCCCAAGAACCAGAAAGGATTGAAACTGTTTGCTGAACACTGGAAAAAGAGGGATTCTTCTCAGTAACTTTTATTTATTTTTTCCTGATAGGTTTTCTGCAAGAGCTAAATTTATTATCCTTATTTTGTTTAAATGGCCTTTCAGTGATCTGGTCTTCATTTCTTCTTTGATATTATTATCTCTCTCCTTCAGTCTCTATGATCTTCCAATTTTTTGTTCACATGTCAGGTCTATGGCAGATATGAATTTATATAACCTTTATATATAAACCTCAATATCCTGAAGAAATTATATTTAGGTAAAATTTCAGTTTTAACTTATTTCTCTATAACCTGGTTCCCTTTGCCCCATGCAATTTTCTTTCAACTCTCTTATTATTTATGTGTTTCATTGTTTGCTAATATCTCCTCTTATTATTATTCAATTTTATATTTATAGAATAGTTTTAAAAAATTATACAATGAATTCCTGCATATCCTTTACTCATTCTTCTCTAAGGTTTACATCTTCAGCAACCATGGTACACTTATCACAACTTAGAAATGAATGTTGCTGCATATAACACTAATCATCAAACTATAGGCTTCATTAAAATTTTTACCCATTTTCCCGCTAATGCCCTTTGGTGTGTATGTTCCAGAATGTAATCTCTGATATACCAAGTTGCATTTTCACCTTATTATTCTCCAACTGTGAGTTCTCACCTTTTGTTATTTTTCAGAAGCTTGTCACTTGTTAAGTGTACTGGTTAGGCATCTGTGGAATGTCTTTCAGTCTGGGTTTGTCTGCTGCTTTCTCATTACTACCTAGAGTTTTAAATTTGGGGGGGAAATATTACAGAACACAGATGTCCTTCTCATTACTTCATACTTATAGCTTTTTTTATTTTTAAGTATATATATTACATAAATGAGTGGGAGAGAGAGAAAAGGGGTCAGAGACATGGCATCTCCAACATAATCCCAGCACCGAATCCTAAAGCCTGCCTCAGCCATCCTGGGTCCCAGGCACACACATGCCTGATGTATTGAGGGAGGTCTCCTGATATGAACTGGCAACCTTCCCATGGGTCGGCTTTGATAAAAGTTGCATTTATCACTGTGCCACTGTCAGTTCCCACTCTCACTCTCATTCCTTTTTAAACTCTAGTTTCCCTATGGTTTTATTATCAGGGCCCTGATTTTTAAGCTTGTTCTTTTTCATAAGAATATCATTATTTTCCAATGGAAAAAAAATGTTTTAGATAAGATTTGGACCTGGAATAAATTCTATTACCTAGCATCATGATGTTTAATTGACTACTACATTTTTAGATCATTATAATAAACCAGTGATTTACAACAGCATTTACTAAGGATGTACATTAGTCACAATGTATCTAAAACCTACTTTTTCCTTTTCCTATGACAGAAATTGTAGATTTTGCATTAAAATCTCAAAAAAGGAATTGTGCTTAATTATGAAGCCAAATGATTGACATAAATTGGTAAATTCCCTTGACACCCTAGACAACTCTTAGTTAATATAAAAGTTTTATAATAAAAAATGGACTTAATGCCACATATTTTAAGACTTTTTTAAAATTTAGTGCTAAATAGGAAAATCTATTATCAAGGGGATAAATTGCAAAAGGGCCATGATTCTAGCTTTAAAAGATTCTTCTAAAAGTTATTTTGAATATTATACTATATTGAGGTTGAGTAAAATTTAAGAACTACGCCTCATTAAGACAAATTAGTTATAATGGGAAATTACTTATCCATTACATTCACTTTTTTTTTTTTTCTAGTTGTCACACATACATAGGCACGTATTTTTCACTTTTACTTATAAGGATAGATGTTTTAAAATGTATTCAATTGCAACACACCATACATGTTTATCACTTTAAACGATGAAATATATAATCATGTACCCTTTTAAAAAATAGAAAATAGGAACAGAACAATAGTTTATAAATAACTATAAAAAAATTTCAACTTGCCTACAAAAAATGCCCTAAGCCCTTAAAAACAAATTGATATCACTCTTTAAAAGGTGAATCATATAGGAAGGGACCTTCAAAATGCATATTATAAAAACAGCCTCCATGGAGTTCAACAATATTTGCGCCAAAATAACCTCGCACTTTAATTTTACATTTCCACTCTCTTTTGAAGATCCCTTATAATGTAACAGTTCCATATGAGCAAGGACAGTTTGCCTTCCAACCCTCAAGTCCCGCCCCAGTCCTTCTGGCCAGTAGTTAATGATCAGGTACCCTTGAGCCTGGAGACCAAACACCTGCATTCCTTGCCCCTGGAAGCCAAATTCTTAAAAACCCCTGCTTGCCTCAAGGCCAAGTGAATATAGGCACTAGACCAGTGGCTTGTCCTAAAGAGACCTGTGCTCATTTAGCATAAATTAGCATTACTACTCTGACCCCCAACCCTCCACTCCTGCCCTGAGCTTTCACGGTAAATTTGCATATGCAGAAGTGTGTAGGTTAAAGTCCCTGCCTATCAATCAAAGACAGCCCTGGGAAAAAGACAGAGGTCATCTATGAAAGAGACCAGGAGGATTAAAAAAAAAAACATACCTGAGCCATCATAAAAGAAACCTACTCAGATAAACCAGGGCTAGTCATATTTCAGCCAACCTGCTCCCGTTTCTTTTTCTTTTTTTTTTTTTCTTTTTCTTTTTCTTTTTTTTTTTTTTTTTTTTTTTTTTAACCTTAGAGACTTATGCTATAGGGCATGTATGCTTGCCGGAAATACAGAAAGAGACATAGAGACAGAAAGTGAGAAATCATCCCCCAAGGGGGATGGCCACTCTCGCAAGCCCTTCTCCTCCATGTTCCTCCTGGGATTTTTGAAATGCAGGTACACATGCCTGGCAAGAGCTTGAAGCCTCTGGGTCTGAGACTCAAGCTGCCATTGGTCATGTGGGAGTCCAGCAATGTACCCATTATGCCATCTGCTGGTCTCCTTCTCTGGGGATTTTGAGTACGTGCACACATGCACCCGGAGTGAGTTTGAAAAGCCACTGGGTCCGAGACTCAAGCCACGGTTGACTATGTAAGAGCCCAGCGGTGTAACCATTATACCATCTGCCTTCCCCTACTCCCCTTTCTGAGCTGTATTTTCCTTAGTCAAAGAAAGATTGTATGCTGTCTGTCTAGTTATCTGCTGGTGTCTGTCTTTAATCCTTTGTCTGTGGACACTAAGAACCAAGGCCCACAACACCCTCTTACTTCCACATAAACTTATTTTCTACATACAATGCTAATTTTTAATTTGTCGTTCACTTATGTAACATCTATATTAGACTTATGATTATTAAAACATCATTGAAGATCTTATTTTAGACTTCTTTTGTATTAAGTTTTCTTTTTTTTTTTTGAACCATTCCATATTGCATCTTTTTTTTTTTTTTTTTTTTTTTTTTTTTTTTTTTGGAGAGGTTTTTCGCTATAGGGCACATGCGCTCGCCAGACAGACAGAGAGAGCCATAGAGACAGAAAGAGAGAAATCACCCCCCAGGGGGGATGGTCACGCCGCAATCCCTTTTCCTCCATTCTCCTCTCGGGATCTTGGGCATGCACGCAGACGCGCCCGGCGTGAGTTGTAAGCCACCAGGTCCGAGACGCGAACCGTGGTCGACTACGTGGGAGTCCAGTGACATAGCCATTACGCTAACTGCTGGTTCCCCATATTGCATATTTTTATTAAGTTTTCTTAATGAAGCTTCAGGTTTCAATTTTTTTTTTTTTTTTTTTTTTTTTTTTTTTTTTTTTTTTTTTTTTTGCCGTAGGGTGCGTGCGCTCGCCAGACAGAGAGAGAGACAGAGAGACAGAAAGCGAGAAATCACCCCCCAGGGGGATGGTCACGCTGCAATCCCTTCTCCTCCATTCTCCTCTTGGGATCTTGGGCACGCACTCACACGCCCCCGGTGTGAGTTTTAAGCCACCGGGTCCGGGACACGAACCGTGGTCGACTATGGGGGAGTCCAGCGACATAGCCATTACACTAACTGCTGGTCCCTCAATTTATTTTTTGAATTGAAATATAATTGCTTAAATGGCATATTTCAAATATTTTATTTTTTATAGATGTTAAAACTTACATTTATACTGTAAGGATAGCATTTGTGATTTTTCTTAATAGATGGTTTTGTTTATCTGTCAGCATTTTTTTTTTCCATTTAAAGTTCATGATGCTACTTTAAGATGCCAAAATATTTCATCATGTGCTTTATTCCTGTAGCAAAAAAAAAAGAAGAACACAGTGAAGGAGGATAGGGAGGAAGAAAATGGGAGGAAGAGAAAGAGAAGAATTATGTTTGAGAATAGTAAGGCAAAATATGTAAGCTGATTAGGATATAAATCTCAATCTACGGTACACAAAGTGCACCTTTTAATTTACATTATACTATGTTAGATTTCTTTTTTTATTAATAATTATTTTATCTTATTTATTTTTTATTAATTTGATCAAAGAGACACAGAGAGAGGGAGAGAGAGAGAAGGAAAGTGATAAAGCAAGCTACCAGGTCCAGGGCTTGATCCAAGGTCAGTTATGTGGGAGTCCAGCACCTTAACCACCATGCCACCTGCCGGCCCCACTATGTTAGATTTCAAATCAATTGTTATATTGGAAAAGTAATAATATCCAAAGATCAATGATACACTCTATAAAGCTAATAATGATAGTACTTTTGCTATCCATTTTAAAACTTTACCAAAAAATATTTCCTACCTTGTTTTATTTTGTAGTGATTGTTGCTGATACTTATCTTTCCTTATTTTTTTCTTCTTTAATTTTTTATCATGCTCTAAATTTTCAAGTTGACATTAAATAAAAATGGGCAATTTTCTTATCAGCATGTCAATGGAGATACAAAATGGCTGTTAGTGGGAATACTTTACTATTACAAACGAAATGGTCACAGACCATTATAATTTAATATAACTCCCTTTCCAATTTCTCCCTGTGCAATACTGAACAATAATAGGATCAGTAGATAGTAAGTACTTGTTAATTCAAGATTTTATTTTGGCACACAATATAAAAATAAAAACTGGAATGTTTATTTTAATAATTTCTTAAAAATATGACTACAAATGATTTAGGCAAGCATATAATTATTTTGGCAGTGTATTCAGAATGTCTTTCACAATTCAAAGAAGATTTGAAAATGAAAACAAAACAAAACATTAGGAAATATATCCAAATGTTTGTGCACAAAGCTGTTTTATTTCAGACATAAACCCAATAAAACCCAAAACACATATACACGTGTATGTATTTATAATTTTTTCATATCCTATAACATATTCTGATCACTATATAAAAATTTACCATGGAACAATCTGCCTTGCCAAGAAATTTATATTCTCTTTGTTTTTATAAAAAATAGAATATTAAGTCACTGTCATTGAAATAATACTATTTCTAATTCTAAATATTATTATCAGTTTTGTTTTAGTTACAAGTCATTTGAATCTTAACATTTATTAATTCACCTTAATATCCTTAGAATAGTCAACAATGAAAGTAAAGACAATTCTCTGAGAGAAAGCCAATCAATGTTCTTAAAGGCTTAATATATCCTATTTTTTTATTATATTATAATTTGCTCCTTAATTCATGATTCATGTTTTACTTCCTCTTACAGATAGAATACAACTATTGTCAAAAAGAAGCTGTTACTAATTAATTTTACAATCTTAGCTCAAAATAGAATTTCATTATATCAATTTTTTATTACGATAGATTTTTTTATTGATCAGTGATTTCAAGAGAAATAAACTCACTTGCCCACTATTAAAAAAAGAATAGCAGAGCAGTAAACCAGTAAAAGTAAATGAAGAATACAATTAGATGTCACAGTAATCAAACTGCAATAGTAGATTTTTGTTTTTGTTTTTTTGCTATAGGGTGCATACACTCACCAGAGAGAGACAGAGACAGAGAAAATGAATGATCATGTCCCAGAGGGAATGGCCATACCATGATTCCCTTTCCTCCATTCCCTTTTTGGGAGCTTTTGTACACACACAAACATGTCCAGTGGTATTTTCACGTCACCATGTACGGAACTTGAACAACCTTTGGCCAAGTGAGAATCCAGTGTTTTAACTACCAAGCCTCCTGCTGGCACAGCAGGTCTCTTTTTTATAAGCAACTACTTAAAAGTATCAATTATAAAAACCATAAAATGCAAGGCTCTTGACTTTACTGTTGTTTTTTTGTGTGAGTGTGATAAGAAATGCCTTTGTCCAGTGTAGTCAGTATGTTATGATTGCTGCATTTCTATTTACTCATCAGTTTCCATGAGAATCATAATTTTTGTGTATATAATCGCTGCGTAAATAATTGAGAAAATAAAAACAATAATGTATATGATTAAATTAAATTCAATGAAGACTTTTTTGCAGTCACATATTAGAGGAAATTTTAAATGCTTCCTTTTAGTCCTAACCCAACCTGCTACTTCTTAAACTAGAAAACCTGGATTCATTATAACTAATAATGATGATTCTCAACATTTGATCTGGAATTGAAAGTTTTCTCATATATGTTAACTGCAGGAAATCTTTTTAAAATATTATAAAAATAAAAGATTTTCAAAGCATTTTAGATTTAGACTACCGAAGGGGGGAAAAAGTTTTTTTAAAACGTTTCCTTCCTACATTCATTTTCACAATTCATTATTTCTCAACTGCTGCCCTTGCTAATTCTACTGCACTGCTATAGCAAATGTCCTTAGACAAATGACTTTTTTTTTTGGCCAATATTACAGCTAATAATAAGCACAAGTGCTTTTCATTTTCAAAGTGCTGTACAATTATAAATCAACCTTCTCAGCAACCAGGAAAGAGGAATTAACATTATCTCCATTTTACAGACAGGAAAACTAAAGAAAAAAAAAAAAAAGAAAAGAAAAGAAAAGGTTGAATACTGATGACAAGGCCAAGGGAACAGAAATATATTAGAAAGGCAGTGTTTTTCTGGGTTACTTAAGGAATATTCCATTTCCTAAAGCATCCAAATGTTCTTAGTAACAAGGAGGCCACCCTTATATATCCTTACAAGGATACACATCATGCATTAAAATAGCCATGGAGGCTAAATGGTCTCATATGTACCCTTGTATAAACTCCTTCTTCAAATCATCTCTAATTAAGCTCTCAAAGTTTACTTAATCTGTAGGTTTGTTTGGGCACATGCATGTTTTGTGACTGATTAATTTATTTGCTTATGAATTTTGTGCTACATGATGTGTGCATTTTCTGTTTCTCATGCTTTTTTATGTAACTATGCATTTTGGGATATTCTTTTCTCTTCCAAAATATGTGTGAAACAGTGATGCAGGGAGTTGGAAAAAAAATGTGAGGCACTGATGTCATGTTATTTATTGGCTGAGTTTAGTGGAAACTCACAGAGCTCTTAGTAGGCACACAAAGCCCATAGCAGCACTGGCAAGTACTTCCTCTCTGTTGGAGCTAGTAATGTGCATGGAGATCACTCACAGAGAGGCGTCCTCCCTCTTAGAGCTCACAGCGCATGGAACTGAACTGAGCTGAGCCAAGGCTGAGTCAAGTTTGCCAAGGCCTTCGGGGCTCACCAGGCTAAACCAAGGTGGAGCCGAGCAGGGCTAGCTAGCACGGCAGCTCTAGCTGATCCGGTACTCCTTTCTCTTAAAGGGGTTACAGACTACAATGGCTCATTGCTAAAACATATCTTGTTGCACAAGAAATGGAGTAAAACAGCAAAGTCATAATTATGTAACAAGAGCACAAGTGCAGTACAACTCACGTAAGTTGTTTACCCTGTAGCTTTCAAACATGATAAGAGAGCAGGTGAGGGAGCCAAACTAAAACCATCCTTACTCCAATCACTATACATGGTGTTTCTTTTAAGTTCAAGGAAAGAAGCTGTCTTCTATTGCTTTAATCCAGTGGACCTCACATTAAAAAATAATAAGCTTTAGGAAGTACATGTTCTGCAGCAAGTACATGTTCTGCATCCCTGCAAGGGTGACTCTCATGGGAACCTTTCTGGTTCTCTTCTGGAGACCTCCCTGCGTATGCTGAGCAGTTATATGACCATGATCTTGGACTGGCGGACACTGTGTGCATCATGAACTCAAGACCCTACTGGGAGTGATGTCTCTTTGTCTCTCACCCCCCTGTCTTTTTCTATTTCAGTCACTCATGGAAGAAATAAATACATTTTTTACAAAGGAAGAAGAAAGGACCAGCAGTTGGTGTAATGGTTATGTTGCTAGACTCTCATGTAGTCGACCATGGTTCTAGTCCCAGACCCAGCAGCTAAAACTCACGCTGAGCACATGTGCTTGCATGCCCAAGATCCCAAGAGGAGAATGAAGGAGAAGGGATTATGGTGTGGCCATCCTGCCGGGGGCATGATTTCTTGCTTTCTGTCTTTCTGTCTCTCTATTTCTGGTGAGCACATGTGCCCTATAACAAAAACCTCTCCAAATAAAATAAAATAAAAAAAAAAAAGAAGAGGCTGTAACCATAGGCACTCTTAGTAGAAGGTTGGAGATGCATTAGCAGGCTGCTAATACTTAATGACTCAGTGTTGACTGCAACAAAAATCAAACTGTCAAATCAGCATCATCAATCTCTGTGTATATCATGTAGCTTTGCTGTCCCTCATGTTCTTTAAGTGTCAATCCAAAAGAAACAGAACTATGCTCTGTTGTCTCAATGTATAAAACCATAAAATGGCATTTTCTTATGAGGAATGTGGTACATAAAACTCGAAACCTTTGAAGTATCTACCAGTCAAACACAAATACTACCTAATCTGAAATATTTTAATATTTCCATTTCTATATAACTTTAGATATTCCATAGATTATTATATAATAAATCTAGTTGTATATTGTTCCCCAAAGTCTCCCTTAGACTTTTATCTCTCTAGGAAGAAATTCTGTTTGAAATGATGTAACATGTTTATGAACTCTTTTAGATATGGGGCTTTAGTCTTTCTTTTACCCTAATTTATCTCCAATTAACAGGAATACATCCAATTCTAAGAGTTTATAATATTCTGAAATTCTTACTTCAAATGCTATAAAACTATTGACCAAATGTCAAATCATAGTGATAAAGATTTATTGTATGGCCTATGAGCTAATTTTTTAAATTTGTAAAGAAAACAAAGAAGACTCTCAAAAACTACAATATGTACTATCTGGCTCATCATAGAAAAGGTTTTCATTCCTGGTGATTAAATCATCTCATTAGGTACAATGTATCAATACATCAGAATCATATTCCTTGATATGTCATTCAAGTTTTTGCAGCAGGCTTAAAATTCAATGCACTTTGGATCTAGCAGTTGGGGCCAGCCTGACCCGAGAACATAGAATTATGTAATATTAGAACCACTAATGGCATCTTGTTTAAACTCTATCTTTTCTAGTTAAACTACTAACAACAAATCAGGTGGGGTGGCTTGTCCCACATCACTGAATAGTTTTCAGCAGAGTTATATCTAGTACCTGGTTTTCCTAATGCCTAAGCCATCAGTGTTCTTATTTTTCTGTTCACTAGAATATAAGCAACTGAAGACAAAATTTAATTATCTTTTTCACCAAATTATTATTGAAACCTCAAGAATAATTATTGTTCAGTAAGTACCAAGCAAATATTTGTTAAATTAATAAATAAGAGAATTTAGGAGCAGCTGTTAAAGTAATGGCTATGTTGAACTCCCACATAGTTGACCGCAGTTTGAGTCCCATACCCGGTGTCTTAAACTCCTGCCAGGCACGTGTACGTGCATGCCCAAGATTCCGCAAGGAGAATAGAGGAGAAGGGATTGTGACATTCTCCGGGGGGTGATTTTTCACTTTCTGTCTCTCAGTCTCTCTCTGTCTTTCTGGCAAGTGCACACACCTTATAGCAAAAACCTCTCAAAAAATTAATAAATAAGAGAATTAATATTTTACACTGTAAAACCTATCAGCAAACCTTATATGAAAGTAAAACAATACACTAATATTTTACTTAGTTTCATAGGACAAGATACGGTCACACCAATTGTCATTCCTATTCTCAAGGACATCTAATGTTAAGCTGAGGATATTAGCTGGAAATCTCATTAAAGGTAGTGTCTTTCTGAGTATGACAAGAGAAGAGTATCTGTTTCAGTATAATATATACCATATACTTAATTAATCCTGCCCATTGCCTTTTTTGATAAAATATTATAGAGACTCAGTGAAGACCATTCATTTATTAATTATCCAAGTCCACTTTAGCATTGAAATGGTAGAAATGAGTATGTGCAACAGAGATCATGTGACCTGTAAAGCCTAAAACACTTTTTATCTGACCCTGTACTAGAAAATAGTAAGGATTAACGAAAAATCAATAAAGTTGTTTAGCCAAAAGTGGTATGGAATTGAGTGAAAAGAGATATGAGAAAAATGACACTTCTCCAAGAATACCATTTTTGTATAGTGTTGACTTTTAGAAGTATATTAACGTTTTCCACATTCAAAAAATTAAATAAAAATTGGGGACCAGCAGTTATCATAATGGCTATGTCACTGGCCTCCCATGTAGTCGACCACAGTTCGAGTTCCGGACCCGGTGGCTTAAACTCACGCCGGGCACGTGTGCATGCATGACCAAGATCCCGAGAGGAGAATGGAGGAGAAGGGATTGCAGTGTGGCCATCGCCCCCTGGGGAGGTGATTTTTTGTTGTCTATCTCTCTGTCTCTTTCTGGCGAGCACACACGCCCTATAGCAAAAACCTCTCCAAAAATAAATAAATAAGTAAATAAATAAAATTAGGAACCAGATTCTGACACAGCGGTAATGCAGTTGGACCTGTATCCCAGGACCTCCCTGAGCAAGTCAGGCAGCTGTGTCTGTGATCTGGTCTGGCTGAGACTATGAGTGGATCATGGCATGGGGACCCTGTTAGGAATGCCTGTCTCTTGCTCATAGAAGAAATAAATAAATAAACCTTTAAAATGGAATTAAATTTAAAAAGATGGAAACAGGAAAACAAAAAATTAAAAAATGAAAGTGATTTGAAGCAAATCACTTTTTAAAATGAACACTAAGACTCTCATTGATGAAAGAAGAGAAGAGAGAAGTGGGAAAAAATGTATGGCTGTATCCAGGGTGTAGCACTCATGTGCTGCTCAAGAGAAGCCAGATTCTACAGAGCCACTGTAGGCATACTTCCTGGCCTGGTAATCCTGAAACATGCTCTGCATATCCAGAGGTGTCCAGGCTGCAGGAATGAAGACGGTCACAGCTTGACCAGGTCCTATGAAGGACATTCTTCTCTCTCTCCCTCTCTCCCTCACTCTGTCTCTCACTATCATTTGTGCACACATGTGTCCTATTATGAATAAAGTAACAAAAAGCAATCTAAATATATGTGAACACATAACAGATGATATTACATAAGTTGAAGTGGATGAGATACTCAAAAATTATAAATAAATCTATAAGTTTTTTTTTTTTTTTTGAGAGGTTTTCACTATAGGGCGCGTGCGCTCGCCAGACAGAGAGAGACAGAGAGACAGAAAGCGTGAAATCACCCCCCAGAGGGGATGGCCACGCCGCAATCCCTTCTTCTCCATTCTTCTCTTGGGATCTTGGGCTCGCACACACATGCTCCCGGCGTGAGTTTAAGCCACCGGGTCCGGGACGTGAACCAAAGTCAACTACATGGGAGTCCAGCGACATAGCCATTACGCTAACTGCTGGTCCCAATCTATAAGTATTTTTAAGTAGTTTTGTATATAGCTTTATAGATGAAGGCATAGTGAAATCATTTTAGATATATTACAGAACTCAACGAAAAATAGATGTGCTAATATTATTGAGAATTAGTTTTCTTGTTTTGGAAGAAGAGAGTTACAGGTATGGAATGAGGGACACCTAGATTGTTGGGAATTGGAGATAGTGATATGAACATAAGATTTCTAAAATATGTTTTTGTGGCACCATATAGGCCTATGCATACACACAGTCAATTTTCATTGTGGTAGTTATATAAAGCTCTTGTGGATACTGAATTAGCCAATTTTTTATAGGGAAAATACGGTTAGGTTCCTGCAAGGCTCTAGTCACAATTTTATCAACAAATCAATGCATAACCTTGTTTCATGTGTGTTTCAATTTAAAGACACTTTATTAATTACATAATGTTAAATAACATTGAACTCATTCATGGCCAATAGCTCTATAAATCATGTTGAACAAACCTCATTTTGTACTTGGTGACATGAGACAGTATTTTAGCACCTTGGGGCTTGTTGCAATAAAATCAACAAGAAAGGCACAAAAGAGCAAAAATTGTAGCATTGCAAGAATGGATCACCAAAAAAATCACTTATGTACAGTAGGAGAACTGAAACAAGAAGGCAGACTCAAACTTGTTAAACTATATTGGGAGGCTGTATGTCAGGTAACTGAAAATGTTCATCTGCCTTCTGTGAATGACTGCAAAGGACCACAAAAGTACTCCCAAAACTGACTTAAGAATGGCAGATCTATTTTACTAAGTAGGAAAATTCACAAATACACACTCCATAAATAATGATTGACTATGTGTATGCATGTATATCTGTATTTCTTCCTCCATTTGTCTGTATGTATGCCTATGTGTGTATACATAGATGTATATATATTTTTGAGCTATGTACATTGAAAAGGCATAGAAGAAAAGACTCTTTGATAACAAGAGATATATCTAACAGTCAAATTTTGATTTTTACCAACCATTTCATACAAAAGAAGGCAGAGCTCTTATAAAAAATCACTGAGATCAGGGTTAGATATAAACTGGGAGTATCCTATTATGCCAGAATGGAAAAACGTGCCCTGTAAAATGATAGGACATATCACAAGGATGAACTGTGACAATCCTAGCATCAAAACAAATAATTCTATTAAGGTGTTTACCAAAGATGTTTGCTCAAGTGAAAATAAGTGTAAGTCTTACTGATATATTTTAATTCTGGAAAACATACTCTTTTTCTGAAGTTATATAATGGATGCTATCATGTGATACATTTATTATTGATATTTCCAGGTGAATGAATATATACATATTATATAATTTGAATAATTATATCCGATAAATATTGATAAACAATATTAACGAAAGGTTCTTAGGGTCATCAGTATTTTTGAAAGTGTGAACTGTTTTCGACTAGCAGGTAATGTAGAAATTAAGGCACTGGATCCCACAGGGACAGATGTGCGTTTGAGTCCTAGACTGTGACTTGAAACATAGACTGGGGCTGTGTACGAGAATGCCTGAAGTCTTTAGAGGAGAAAGTATTGCAGTGTGGCCATCCCTCCTAGGGGATGGTTTCTCACTTCCCCTCACTCTCTCTTGATTGAGCATATGCACCCTATAGCAAAAAAAACAAACAAGTAAAAACCCTATAAATTGTTTCTGAAATTAAAAAAAAAATGTTATTTTTACACTTGGTCATAGAAAACAATCTGGTAAATATGTTATAGGAATTTTAAAAAAATTTTTTGCCTGATATCAATGGAGTTACCAATTCTTTCTCAGAATGAAGCATGTAAGTTGCTTTTGCAGAGGAGACTTTATTCTTTATCCCAGTACTCACTGATTTTCAATTGGCAGAGGATACATGCACTTACCCGAGAGGAAGAGAGAGAAAGTGAGAGTGAGAAAGCAATCCCACAGTAGGACATGGTCATGCTGCCTTTTTCCTCATTTCCCTATCCTATCAGGATGTGTGCACATGTGCTCAGTGTGTTGCTCAGTCTGCCAGGGCAGGGTTTCAATTCCTTAACCATAGGCTAAGGAGCTGGCCCTGGGTAGATTTTTCTTGAAGGAGGAACAAATAAATCACATAGGCATAAAATAATGTGACATTTTCAGATAATTTTCTGAAACTAGAGATTTGGGGTTTATTTTGGCTTGAATAAAATTGATAAGAAGTAAGCTAAGTATCCCCTATAATACAGATTTAATCATGTGTAAAAAGATACTGTCTGTAAAATAAAGGGATAGAGGGAAACCAGGTGGCGTGATGGTTAAGGTGGCTGGATCCTTCATGGCCAACTGCACGGTTTGTGTCCCAGAATCATTAACTTGAAAAACATGCTGGGCACATGGGCATACTTGCCCCAAATCCCAAGAGAATGTACAAGAAGGCACTGAGGCATGGCCATCCTCACTACGGGGTGAATTCTCACTTTCCTTTTGTTTCTTCTTTCTGTTTCTCTCCATTAAGCGCATATGACTATGGGGAAAAAATAAATAAATAAATAAAACGAAAGCAAAGGGAATTATCCCGATAAACAAGAAAAAAATATGGAGCATGAATTCCTGCTTAGAAATTTCCAATGCACATATGATTTTAGAATTGGGAAAACTTCCAATAAGGAAATTTGTTCTACTTTGCTTATTCAGGATTAGCCAGTCACTCATTTAGCTCACAAAGGAGTACTTTGACACATACTTCTCTTAATGGTGTAGATGATATTATAGCTTCCACCTTTTTAATGTATTTTAAAATTTTTAGCCATGGACTAATGTGATTAAATGAGTTTTGTAAGAATCTATCTAATATCCATGAATATATTGAATTTGAAACAATTAAATCTAGAAATAATGTCTCCCAAGCTGAAACAATGAGAGTCTAGAGAGAGAGAAGCAGCATGGCAAAGAGGTGAAGTATGTATGAGACATTTAATGCAGTAGATAAATTAAGCCTCGTAATCCAACTGGATTAAGTATGTGGATGAAAGGTAGATGGTCAGGTTTTATACTGGGAATAAGTTAAATGGCATAATCCACACAAAATAGAAAGCACAAAATAGAGTTAGGAGAAAAATATGCTTACTTCAATGTTAAATATATCCATTTGAGGTATAGTTAAACATAAAGTTTATAGTTCTCTTTGAAGTATGGTTTGAAATGTGTATTTGGGAGTGATTATTCTAAAGAAGTTGCAGAAGTGATGTCATAAAATATAATTATATTGACAAAACATGTAGTTATGAAAGAAGACTAAGATTGGAAGGCTGGTTGGCTCAGCAGGTGGGTAGTGGTTAAGGCACTGGATTCCAACATGGCCAACTGTGGTTTTCATCCTGGACCTGAAGACTTGAAAATCACTCTGGGCATGTGTGTGTGTGTGTGTGTGTGTGTGTGTGTGCGCATGCACGTGCACCAAGATCCCAGAAGGAGAATGGAAAAGAGACTGCTGGTATGGTCATCTCCCTGGGAGTAATTTCTCTCTTTCCCTCTTCCTGTCTCTATTCAGTGAGTGCATGTGCCTTATGGTGAAAACAAAACAAAAACCAAATAAATAAACAGTTGGATGACTGAGAAAATTAAAATAGTCAAGAGACGGGTCAAGTGAGGCCAGCAGGTGGCATGAAGGTTAAGGGGCTGAACTCCCACATGGCCAGCCACAGTTCTAGTCCCAGATCTGGTGGCTTGAAAATCACACTGGGTACATGTGCATGCACGTCTGAAATCCCAGGAGAAAAATGGAGAAGGGATTGCAGATGTTCATTCTCCTGGAAGTGACTTTTCACTTTCTCTCTCTCTCTCTCTCTCTCTCTCTCTCTCTCTCTCTCTCTCTCTCTCTCTCTGTATGTGTGTGTGTGTGTGTCTCCAGCAAATGCACACGCTATATGGAAAAACAAACAAACAAAAAACAAAACAGGTCATGGGTAGAAATTTACAAAGGAAACTGAAAAAATAATCATGAAGTTTAAAGATAAAATAGGAAAGAATTTTTAATCCCAGAAACCAGGAAACTATTTTTTTTTTAATAGCGGTTTTTGCTATAGGGCGCGTGTGCTTGCCAGACACAGAGAGAGAGAGACAGAGAGATAGAACCCCCCCAGGGGGGATGGCCATGCCGCAATCCCTTTTCCTCCATTCTCCTCTCGGGATCTTGGGCACACACACACACGCGCCCGGCATGAGTTTAAGCCACCGGGTCTGGGACGCGAACCATGGTCAACTACGTGGGAGTCCAGCGACATAACCATTATGCTAACTGCTGGTCCCAAGGAAACTAGTTTTAAGTAATGAATTTATCAAAATGTCAAATCCCAGAAATATTTACAAAAACTCCTCAAAGTCAGTTTGATGTTGGACTTAACTATGTAATTTGTACAAGAGTTTAATGTCTAACTGCAGTGATTTCAAATGCATGGAATCTTGTTCTATTTTGTATTGCAGTAGTCATAAAATTATACTTATGATAACATTACAACAGTGAAGGAAAGAGAGAATAGATGAATGAAGGGCCCAGGAAAGAAAGAGAGCAAAATAAAACTTGTTGTGTGATGATCAAGGGTAGGAAAATATTTTGCAAATGTCACAATATTTACAAGATAGAGTGAAATATTACATAACTTTTTAATTTAATGTACTTCAGAAATATTATGAGAAAAGTAAAAAGACATGCTTCATCTTTGGAGAAGATACAAACATGTCACATAACAAATGTGTTGTATCAAAAGAACCTGTAGAGATAAATACTAAATATAAATAGTCAAAAAATAACAGATGGAAGATGTTATTTTAATCAATTTACTAGTAAGAAGAAATGGTCAGAAATATATTAAAATATGTCCAACTTTGAAATGTTTCATATCCACCAAGGGAAAAATTTAAAATTTGGTAATTTGAAAAATACCAAATGCTGAGAGAATACAGTTAAGTGGAAATTTATACATTATTGCGGAAACTTGAAATTGATTCAAAAAATTAAATGCATTTGGCAATATTGAAAGAATTTGAAAATACAAATATTGGGCAAGCTAAATTTTACTCTTAAACATTTACTCTAGAGAAAATATTGAATTTATGAAAAAGAAAACTAGGTTTAAACGTTTCTCAACTCTATATTACTTTTTATTTAAAAATTTAGAATCAAGAAAAAATTCCTTCAGGAATATAATACATTTTGACATCATTGTCAATGAATTATTGTAAGGTTTTATAAAGCATGAATTAATTTCAGATAAATTAATTTTAGTTCAAGGAGAAAAATATCTCAGGAAATGCATGCAGTATGATAATACCTATATAGAAATATGCATTCCAAGGCATCATCATATATTATATAACAAGATACTTATTGAGTGGCAGTAACGAATACCAAATTCAGAATACTGTTTATGTTTTGTGGAAAGCAAGAAATATATAATTTGAAAGAGACACAAGAGAGGTTTCAAAGATAACATTTTAGGTTGTAAAAATGAGGCATTTCATGTCTTAGGTTGATTGTAGGGGATAATCTGCTATATAAATATTTACGTATCTGTCCATAGATATATGTGTAAATATAGACTATTTTGTAACTTTGAAAAAAATCAACAAAATTCAACCTTAAAATAAAAATGAAGAAGCTCTAGAATTAGGCAGTCTGTGTGGGATCCCTATACTACAATTAGCAGTTTTGTTGACCTTGAGAAATTCATATAACCCCTATGGGCTTCACGTTTCTTGCTTTCATATTGAGAAAACAGTAGAAAATATCTCACTGAGTTGCAGTGAAGATTAGTAGAATTGATATGTGACAAATAATAAGATCAGTTCTTGGTATCTGGTAAGCTATTTTTTTTTTAATAGAAAAAGGAAACAAAAGAGAAGACATTTGAAAATAAGGTGTGGCTTATTTACCTGAGGAAAAGAGATACCAGACTGCAATTAAAGGAATGTAAAATATCTCGAAAATTGATCTATCCATACTCAACAGATATTATGGTATTAATCTGAGAAGTAAAGATGACATAATCAATAAAATGGAGAACTTATTCTCACCAAACTAATATTTATGTAGGCTTTATGGCACATGATTGGGATTTAGGACTCTTTAACCGTATGTTACTGTACACAAAAAAATGTTCAGAATCTGAAAGAGGTAAATGACAAAAGAAAAAACATATTCTCAATTGTTTTACATGTAAGTAAATAATTGAATAAAAATAATGTAAAGTGGTGATATGGTGTGGGTGACTATCTGGCTCTGCAAGTCTTAAGAGGACCCCATGATAGAAATTATATACTGCAAAGATCGCTGTTCCTGTGTGCAAAACTGTTTAGGAAAAACACTGAAGACTGAAAAAATAAAATGTGTAGAGACATTTCATTTGGAGAAAGTCAACTAGTTTGTTATGATTGGAGTATAATGCATAGGGTAGGGCAATAAGAAAGGTATTTGGAATATAAACTGGGGTCTGGATATAAAAAACTGTACAGGTTGCTGTCAGTTCTCTATTCAGGTATTTCTTTAGATCTCTTTTACCTTGGAAAGAAGCTAAAGAAATTGGTCTACAATCAATTCACTGAGTGACGCCCCTGGGATAAAGAAACAAAAGCAGGTGATTTTATCTATTTTTCATGCCCAGTATCTCTCTACCTACATAAGTTAAGGATATTTGCTAGGAGGAAAAGAATATATATTGAGTGTCCTTGGATAAAAAGTCATTTAAGGTAAATAAACCTATAATCCATAGGGCATGGCTTCTTGGTGAGTGTCACGTAAGTTACTCTAGATAAGTTCTCTGGGATATAACATTAGATGTTTTGCAATTTAAATGTTTCCTTCAATAAGTAAGTAACTCCAGAAAGCTCACTTAGAGACCTCATCCATTATTCTGAGCCAGAAGTTTATGTCTTACAGAGGGATCTAGGGGAGATGTCTATGGTATCCCAGGCTTCTCTGCTTGATTAAAGTTTCTTGATGCCCTGTTTCATCAGAATTATTAACAAAACAAATTAAGAAGAAAAATAGAGATGTAAGACATTTGTGGGACACAGAAATGGTTTATTACCTTTTTATAAGAACGTGTGTAATACTCTTGGGTGGACTGGTCTGAGGTGTATTTCACATTGGGTAAATTCTCTCTACAAGTTAATTGATGTATAGTGGTTGAATGTATAAAAATAATATTAATAAAAAATAATTATTAACAAAGCTTCAAATTCTCTAAAATCTCTGATGAGTATGCGTCTGGTTTAAGAGCCTGATCTTGTGTATCACTCACATTGCTTTAAGCACCCACTTCACTAGCCCAGCAACCTTGCCTTCAGGTAGGACAAACACTGAGGAGAATTTCATGGTCCAGAGCACCTTGAATGATCAAGCTGTCATGTAGGCTTTTGATCGAAATTACAACTCTCTTGGATTTTTCTTTTTCTCTACCAAACTTCTTCCTCTCTGTTCTGTTTCTTTGAAAAGAACTTCCTTAATAAGTTACTTATACCTGAATCTTTGTCTTACCAACTGTTTCTCAAATCTGACTATATCTAGTGGGATATTCATACGGACTTAATAGAATTTTAATATATAATAAAGTTGAAAACACTGAAGGTATACAAAAATAATGACTGAAAAAAGTAGCAGAACTGAGCTGTGATACTGGTGATCAAAAAAAATGACTTTTTTTTTTTTTGGAGAGATTTTGGCTATAGGGTGCGTGCGCTCGCGACAGAGACATAGAGACAGAAAGCGAGAAATCACCCCCCCAGGGGGGATGGTCATGCCGCAATCCCGTCTCCTCCATTCTCCTCTTGGGATCTTGGGCATGCACGCACACGCACCCGGCATGAGTTAAGCCACCGGGTCTAGGACGCGAACCGCCGTCGACCATGTGGGAGTCCAGCGACATAGCCATTACACTAACTGCTGGTTCCCAAAAATGACTGTTTTTCATCTTATTACTGACTCTTATCTTCTGTCTTATTCAGTTCTTCATTTCACTCATTACAATTTTTCTGAAACTCCATGATGTAAATATTGAATTTGAAAGATAATCCAGTTTTACAAGGAGCAGCACTTTAAACCTGTCAAAGCCAAACAAGGTAACGATATAGTCAGTAATTTTTTTTTTTTTTTTCTGGGTAGCATTTTACAAATACCAATATAGAAGTGAAACTTTTAATCCTGCAAAGCACCAATTGAAACAGCAATTTTTCTTGGGAAAATGTAAAAAGTATAAACCAATAAAGTATAATAAGGATTGTTAAAACACCAGTTCATTGCTCCAAATAATAAATTGATCTCTCAGGCTTAATGCAATCAGAATAACTTTCCCAATTCAAATTGACCAATGTTCACTATTCCTAATTAAGGGATGGTGGTGGGTGTGAAGAAGAAAAGAAGTAAGAGAAATAGAACTGAACAAAATAAAGTTCACAAGATAAAGTTCTAGTATTAATTTTGAATTAAGAAATTTCAAAATTTTGATATTTATAACCTGTGAAATTAGAATATAAAATTTATTTCAATCTAAACTATAAAAACTAATGAACTTTTTCTTATAGTAGAGATATAATAACATTTTGCATATTAGATGATAAATGCTTAACTAACACCTCTTTGGAAAAATAAACTTAACTTTTATGTAATAACAATTGTTTAAAGCCATACATTAATGCAACTGATGCTTGCATTTCTTTTACAAAATCTGACAAAAGAAAATTTAGTTAAATTTTAACAAAAGGCTGTGAGGTAGAACCCATAAGAAAATGTATGCCCATCTGGCATAATAAAGATGGATTTAAGAAAAAAAAACCTTGGCTAAAATAAGCCTTACTATTTATGCAAAGGCAGGGTGAATTATAGTTAAAGGCATGGAATCTAAATTCATTCTGCCTGGGCTTAAGTCCTAGCTGTGATATTTATTAGCAGTATGATTTGGGGCAAGTCACTTAATTATTCTGTCATTTTACTTTTATATAAATTAAACATAATAATAGTACCTACTTCACAGGGTTGTTGAGAATAATAAATAAAGCACTTAGACTATTGTGTGGATTATATGTAAAGCACTTAAAATAGAGTTGTTATAGAGTTAGCACTACATAAATGCTATACTCTGTTATTATTATTAATTAATGTTTATGCCTTAATAATAACTGAGAAATAAAACAAAGTACAGAATAGTCCTTGTAAAATGTTCAATTAAAAAAAGTTTAAATAACATTGGCAAAATATGCAAATACTTAATTTAAGAAACTAAAAGTGTCAGACCTTTAATGTTGGTTTCTTATTGAGCAAATAAATGAACTTGTAAATATTTGAATTTTCTTCCTTGGATCTATTTTCTCCTTTACCACTGGCATTGTAAAATGCTTATAAAGGAATATTGTTTCCAATTTGTTTATGGAATACTATGTCCAAGTAAATGAATTCATTAATATGTATAAGAAATGCCAAAATGACAGAATTTGGTATCTATGAATACATTAATTAAGCTACTAATTTTTGAGCTTCTATTGTGTTTTAGACACTAGATTGCTCAGAGCTAATATAGAAATCAGTAAGACAAACTTCCTGCTGTGACCCAAGTCTATTAGAAAAGAGAGACACATCTTTACTCTCACACACTGTGGCTGTTAGAGTCGCGATTTCTTCAAGTTCCCGGGAAACAGGGGTAGGAGGCCTTCCACCAGACCAGTGCAATCCAGCATTGCTTTCCAGAACTGAAAATGATTACACTCAATTTGAATTAAGGTTTTCATATTAAATGTTATCTGTCTACTATAAAATTAGACTATGCAATATTTAGGAGACTCGTAAACAATAGTCATCATGCATGATGTAGGTGGTAGGTGTCCTTATTAGGAGCAGCACGATAAGTGTGGTCCTAATATAAAATACCTGACAACAAATGTGCAGTGATTTAAAGCCCATATTCATTCTACAGCACTTACTGAAATGAAACTTTAAATACTCTGCCCATATTACTAAATGTGAACTTTCGAAGGGTACCCAATCTCTCTAAGTTACCACATTTGGTAATAGAGTGACATAAACTTAATTCTTAAAATCGAAGCACAAGCTACAATGCCTAAAATGCAGTAGGCATTAATATATAGTGACTAACATCTTTATTGCTATATTCTTATTTTTGTTAGAAGTACATTAAATTAAATTTAATGGCAATAGCCATGAAAAAAAGATAGTTTTCTTTCTCTTCTTCTCCTTCACCCACTTCTCTCTCTCCTTCAATTGCTAGGCGTTACGTACACTCACCAGAGAGAGACAGAGAAAGAGACAGAGAGAGATGAAGAAAGTACCCCCAATGGGATGCAATCATGCCTCAATCCCTTCTCCATTTCTCCATGCTCCTAGGATTTGGAGGCATGCAAGCACATGCTCAGCATGTTGTTCAAACCACCAGGATTTGAATAATAATCTGCTCTGTGGGACCCAGCTCCTTTAATCATTAGGCTGTGAATTTTTTCATATATATGTATGTATATAAAATCATCAACTCATAATACCCAAAATTAAAGCATTCCATATTATGTCTAACTTGTTAGTTTTGTTAAACTGTATTACTTCTTGCTTAAAATTAACTTCATCTATAGCCGGCAGATGGTATAAGAGTTATGTCGCTGGGTTCCCACGTGACCAACTGCAGTTCGAACCTTGGACACAGAGGCTTGAAACTGGGTGCATGTGCATATGCGTCCAAACTCCTGAGAGGACAGTGGAGGAGAAGAGATTGCAGTATGGCCGTTCCCCCTGGGGCGGGATTTCTTGAGTTCTGTCTCTCTATGTCTCTCCAGTGAGCACTCATGCCCTATAGCAAAAATTCCTCTTAGAAAATTAATTTTGTCTTTGTGTGGTCTCTGACATTTTTTTATGATTTTAAAGTCACAAATATTTTATTTTATTTATTTATTTTTGAAGAACTATTTACTATTATTATCATTATTATTTAATTTGCTGTAGGGCACGTGTACTCATCAGAGACAGAGGGGGAGGGTAAGTGAAAAATGAAACTACATGTGGGACTCGAATCACTGTCAGCCATGTGGGGGTCCAGCGCTTTAATCACCATTCCACCTGCTGGTCCTTTATTTTAAAGACAGATCCTTGATGTGTTGCTGTTCTGCCTCTGACATGGTCCTGGCCTGCAGAGCAGAGTTAGCAACTCATGCAACCATGGCTGGGTCAAATATTTTAGATAACTAAAAAGTAGAACTTTATAAAGGAGATAAAGGTATCTCTATAAATTTGTATTCAAAAATGTATATGCTAATAAGACAGCCTCTATTTTTAAAGTGCTTCATAGTTACAGAAAACTTACAACCACTTTTGCACTTTTTGAAACAGCACGCTTTCCTGTGAACCTGTGAAAAACAGGAGCATAAATACCTCTTCTATGACCTCACATATTTGAAACTGAATGCTTTTGATAAGGTAAGAAGTCGTGAGAAGCATACAGATAGTAATTTATTAGTTTAAAATCTAGTGTCACAATTAACACATTACAATTTTAATTTAATGCAATGGATATTAAGCAGTGAAAATACCCATAATATGAAAATAGTAGGGTCTGTCAATGTTTATTCTGCTCTCTGAGCAATGCTTGCTTAGGCTTATTTAGTACAGGGAGTAGATATTTAAAAGCAAGTGAAATGAAACTTGCGTTTTATAGTTTTTCTGCTAGTAAAAAATTGCTAATAAAAAATTAACAAAAATATGACCCTTAAACTTAAAAATCTACTTTATTCGCTGCACCCTGTCTCTTGTCTCTATCAAAAGACTCTCATGCAGCCCTTGTTTTCTAGTAAAGCATACATTGTCGTAGGTTTTGACTAATCTGATTAAGCCCCATCCATTTTCTTTATCATCCTGCTATTTCAGTGATAAAGAGAAGTGATCAAGGCCATGTTGCAAGCTAATTAGAAAATTTAATATCATAATAATATACCACTTTAGTACACAAGATAAGGCAATTTAACTTATATACTCAGATGCCTAGATGTCTAAAAAATTATTTTACTTTCAAAGTGTAGATTTTTATCAATGACAAAAAATTGCATTTAATGGAAATAAAAACTTTGTGGTATGTGGAGTGGGAAAAAGTATAAATATATGTATATGCTTGTGTGTGTGTGTGTGTGTATTTACTTTCATACATATATATATAGACACACACACACACACACACACATATATATGTGTGTCTATATATATTTATACTTTCATATACTTTTCACTTTCCCACCCTCTATGTCTCTGGTGAGCACACATGACCTATGGTAAATTAAATAATGATAATAATAGTAGATAAATAGTTCTTAAATAAATAAATAAAATACTAGTGACACTAAAACCATAAAAAAGTGTCATAGAGCATACAGAGATAAAATTTAATTTTTTTAAGAGAGATTTTTGCTATAGAGCATGAGTGCTCACTGGAGAGACAGAGACAGAATTCAAGAAATCACACCCTGGGGGAAATAGCCACACTGCAATCCCTTCTCCTCCATTGTCCTTTCAGGAGTCTGGGCGCATAAGCACATGCACCCAGTGTGAGTTTCAAGCCTCCATGTCCAAGGTTTGAACTTCTTTATGAAAGTATATATATATATATATATATATATATATAAGTATATATACATATATATATGTATGTATATATATATGTACATATATACACACACACACACACACACACACACACACACATATGTACACACATACACATACACACACACACACACACACACAATCTTGCTACCCACCAAAATTACAAGCATTTCTAGCCAAGGAAAATAAAAAATAAAAACCTAAAGCATTAATACAGGCATACCGTGGGGACCAGCAGATACCACAATGGTTACATCACTGGACTCCTATGTAATCAACCATGGTTCTAGTCGCAGACCGAGCAGTTTAAAACTTACACCAAGGGCATGTGCATGTGTGTCCAAAATGCCAAGAGGAGAATGGAGGAAAAGGAATTGTGGCATGGCCATCTATCCTGGGGAGTGATTTCTCACTTTCTGTCTCTCTCTGTCTCTCTGGAAAGCACATTTACCCTATAACAAAAGTCTCTCTCTCTGAAAACAACAACAACAAAAATGCACACATCACTCAAATGCACACATGCTTAGTATAAAAATAGAAAACCATTCAAGCCACTGGTAAAAAAGATGCAAATTAAACAAGATATAATATTTTCTTTATAAAATTGAAAACAAAACACCAAAGATGAAAAGACTGTGGTTTATTTTCTTACTCATTAAATATGTATTGAATACATGCTTGCAACACCAGTGAAATTTTAGAGGTATATATATGTCATCACACAAAATACCTGCTTTCAAAGTATGTATATTTTAATGAGAAGATACAGAAAAGGGCACCTAAATTAACAATAAACAAAATAAATGCAAAAATATATAAATAGTTTAAAGAAAATAAAATGCAGTAATATCAGAGGGAATGACGAAGTCAGAAGGAGTGATGTTTGATGGACTCTTCAGTGACAGCACCTCTGAGGGTACAAAATTATAGCTGCAATGAATGATAAGTAGCCAACCTTACAAAGCACTGAGCAAAGTGGCTTTTGTTATTGCTATTGTGTTTTTGTTTAGCGTTGATCCTTCACTTGTTTATTTGTTTTCCAAGCAAAAAAGAAAATAGCTAAAGTTACAACATGAGATTTAAGCAAAGGTAAGCATTCCAGACCTACGGCCAGAGTGCCTAAATCATAGCATAAAAGAAGAAGTCAAAAAAAGAGAAATTATGTAGAACCTATTAGTTTTACGTAAATATTTTAGAAAGTATTGAAAACCAAAGTGATGTGACTATGTATATATATAAATATATATAAACATATATATATATATATATATATATATAAACATATATATATATATATATATATATATATATATAAACATATATATATATATATATAAATACCAGTGGTGCCCATTTAAGTACAGAAGTAGAAAAAGAGATGAAGAAAAATGAGCTAACTTGGGTGCAGGTAAAGCAGGTAAAACTCATAGGGGAACATGACCATAAGTTCTTCGAAAAGATAAACAAGATTGACACATCATTAGCTATACTAATTAAGGAGAGAGAATGTAACCAGATAAATCAAAATTGGAATGAAATTGGCAATATTACAACAGACATAATAGAAATACAAAATATCACTAGAGGATCCTACGAGCGCCTATATATCAACAAATAAGAAAACCTGAATGAGATGGGCAAATTTATGGACACAAATAATCTACCAAGACTGAATCAGAAGGACATAGAAAGCCCGAATATAGCCATAACAAGCAATGAGATTGAATCAATAATAAATAACCTCCTAACAAAGAAAAGTCCAGGTCCTGATGGCTTCACTTCTGATTTAACAAAACCTTTAAAGAAGAGGTAACCCCCCTTCTACTCAAACTATTTCTAGAGATCAAAAGAAAGGAACAGTTCCAAATTCAGTCTATGGAGGTTCCATTACCCTCATTTTCAAAACAGATTATCTTACAAAAATCTATACTATTTCTATATACAGACAACAAGCAGACAGAGGCAGAACTGAAGAAAGTAATGCCATTTACCATAGCCACAAAAAGTATAAGATATCTAGAAATTAAACTAACCAAGGAAATCAAAAACTTCTATAAGGAAAATCTCAAAAAAAGAATTTGAAAATGACACAAAGAAGTAGAAAAAACATTTCATGCTCCTGGATTAGGAGAATTAATATAATCAAAATGGCAATCCTACCCAAATTAATCTATATGTTTGATGCAATCCCTATAAAACTACAAGAGACATCCTTCACAGATTTAGAAAAGACAATCATAAAATTTGTCCGGGACCATAAAAGACCCTGTATTGCCAAAGGAATCCTATGCAAAAAGAGTGAAGTGAGCCAACATCTCCCTTCCTGATCCCCAAATATATTACAAAGCTGTGATAATCAAAACAGCATGGTATTGGCATAAAAACAGACATGAAGACCAATGGAACTGAGTAGAGACCCCAGAAATAACCCCAAAAACATACAGTCAACTGATCTTTGACAAAGTGTACTAGTCAATGCAGTGGGAAAAGGAAAACATCTTTAGTCAATGGTGTTGAAAAACTGGGTATCCACCTACAGAAAGATGAATTTGAAACCCTATCTGTCACCATTAACAAAAATCAACTCAAAGAGGATCAAAGATCTGAACCTAAGACCTTGCACTATAAAATTACTGGTGGAAAACACTGGGGAAACTCTAGGAGACATTGAGGTAGGCAAAGACTTCTTAAGCATGACTCTCAAAGCACAGATGATAATTCCCAAAATAGATAAATAGGATTACATCAGATTAAGAAATGTCTGCACAGCAAAGGACACAGTATTAGTGTGAATCGACAACCTTCAGAATGGGAGAAAATTTTTGTAAACTATGCCTGAGATTAGGTACTGATAACTAGAATACACAGAGAACACAAACAGCTTACCCAGAAGAAAATGATTAACTCAATTAAAAAATGGGACAATGAGCTGAATAAACAACTCTAAGAAAGGCATACAAACATCCAAAAGCATATGAAAAGATATTCAACATCCCTCATCACATGGGAGATACAGATCAAAACTGCAATGAGATACCACCTACTCCAGTCAAAATGGCAAAGATAAAAAAAAAAAAAAAAAGTGCTGTCAGGGATGTGGTGAAAGGGGAACTCTCCTACATTGTTGGTGGAAATGTAAATTGGTCCAACCACTGTGGAGAACAAGATGGAGGGTCCTCAAAGACCTTAAAATAGAACTACCATACAATCCAGCACTTCTGGGTATCTACCCAAAGGACAGGAGAATGCTCAGTTGGAAAAGCACTTGCACGTGTATATTTATTGTGGCATTATTCACAATTTCTAAGACATGGAAACAACCCAAATGTCCAAAAACAGAGGAATGGATCAAAAAAGTGGGGCACATATGCTCCATGAAATACTATTCAGCCATAAAAATCAACATGTCCCTTCCATTTGATAGAAAATGGATGAATATGGCAGATTCATTGCTGAGTGAAGCAAGTTAGCCTATGAAACAGAGACATTGTATATCTCCACTCAACACATTCTATGGTAGAGACCAAAAGACTTGAGACCATAAAAGCATTCAAAATTTTTACGGAAATTAGGGACAAAGTGGAAGGAGAGTGGCAGAGGAGACATGTGTAGGAAAGGATATTTGGGGGAAAAAAATAAAGAGATAAGACATTTGTGAGACACAGATATGATTTATTACCTGTTGATGATGACGTGTACAGTTTCTAAACTGGGCTGGTCGAAGTGTATACCTTGCTGGGTAAAGTCTCTTTACAATCTAAATGTTGTATAGTATAATATACAACATTTGAATGTATAAATAACAATAATAATAATTGAAAAAAAAATTGGCCATTGTGAGGCAGGTACTGATGTCACATGTTGAGACTAGGAAGATTCAAATTAAAGAGCAAATTTAATAGGGAACCAAGAATTCTCTTTCTGAATTTATTTGCTCTCAGTTACTTAACAATAGAATGATCATGACAGGTAAAAAGAGGAAGACTGGCAAAAAAGAGAGAGAGAGAGAGAGAGACTAAAATATTGGACAATGGATGAGTAATCTGATAATTGTGTGGAGTCATCTAAAGCAAAAAAAAAAGAAAGAATTCCCCCAAAAAACTAGATCATTTAGGTCAAATGCTGCTAAAATGTCAAGGAAGATAAGAGCAGAAATGTCATATTTGTATTTAGCAGTGGTAACATCATATTGACTTGATTAAGAAGACTCTGGTCCATTGTAGAAGCAGAACCAAAGTTTGATTAAGTTTTTTGGAAAGATCGATGAGGGACCAGCAGTTAGCATAATGGCTATGTCATTGAACTCCCATGTAGTCGACAGTAGTTCGAGTCCCGGACCTTGTGGGTTAAACTCACGCTGGGTGCATGTGTGTGCGTGCCCAAGAACCCAAGCTGAGAATGGAGGAGAAGGGCTTGTGTTGTGGCCATCCCCCTTGGGGAGGGGGAGTGATGTCTTGCTTTCTGTTTCTCTGTCTCTCTCTTTCTGGTGAGCACATGCAGCCTACAGAAGAAAAAAAAAGAAAAAAAGAAAAAGAAAGACTGATGAAATGAGATATAGTCAATACTTTATTCTCTCTTCCTGACAAAGAGAAATGGAAAAAAAGAGAGTAGATAAGTAAATAGAAAAAAAGCACATTTATGGTCTTGAAATTACTTTTTTCTTTTTTTAAATTGAAGACATTGGTGAATGTCTGTATTCAGAAAAGACTTATCCTATAATAGCCTAACAGTGAAGGTGAAAAAGAGAGAGTTGGACAATTAAGATGGTAGGACAAACTTGCATATTTTTTGTTAAATGTAATTAGTTTAAGTTTTTAAAAGGTTAATTTACTTTGAAAAGTTAACCTCATTTATAAGAAAACATTCAAAAAGCTTACTTATTAAAACACTATTTACTGAGTTATTTAAGAGCAAAATGTGGGTAATATTAAAATGTCCTACAAAAGTAGCTCTATAATACATTATTATATTATGTAAGTATTATACAATCATTTTTTAGTAATATATAATAAAGGGAAATATATGTAAAATAATAATAGTTTGTAATAAAAAAGATTAACAATTGAATGTTGGAAATTATATATAAATGTGTGTATGAATTTATATATTTATATATTAATATTCATACAAATGCATTATGAGAATATATTCTATGTATATGAATTTTGAAATATGTATTCAGTTTAAATTGTTAAAGTAATTTTTGTATTCTATAACTTATCCATATATTCCAACAGATTTTTCACAGTAGATGTGCAAATTTTTATGAGAAAAATGTGTATTTAGAAAGGTTGATAAATATAGTATTCTGAGAGTAAAATAATAGATAACGACAACTGCAACAATTGGGAGGTACTTATAAGTAGAAGTTTGGCAACAGTTTCACAGGCCATGGGGAATGAACTCCTCAAATAGAATTCAACATAGAGACCACTGCTTTCTCCACTTAAAGCTGGAAACATGCATAAATAACCTCTAAATAAACCTTAGAGGAAATATATATGGTATTTTGCAAGAGCAAGGTGGAAAAATATTGCCATAGTTTAAGCAATTAAAACCGGTTACAGAGTAAATCTTAATAAAAATATGATTACATTTGAAAAATGGGAGCCAAGCTAGAAACTTTATGTAATTTAAGGATTAAACTTAAGTTTAAGGATGAGTATTGAATTGCTTTTTTTAAAAAAAACTAAAGCTTTAACTATTAATTAGTAGTTAAATTAGTATTACTATAAACAGACTATAGACACAGAAGTAAAAGGTAAAAAAGAAAAATCTGTGATTTTAAATATAGGATTCTTCTTAAACTCATAATGCCAGTCTAATCATGAGAAAAACACTACATAAATGAGAATTTTATAAAACACCTGACTAATACCCTTCAAAACAGTCAATTTCATCAAAAACAAGGAAAGCTAAGAAACTGTCATAGCCAAGAGGAGCCTAAGGCGTATTATTATCATATAAATGTAATGTGGTATCATAATGGGATTCTGGAACAGAAAAGGAGCTTAGTTAAAAGCTGAGAAAATCTGAGTCATGGACTTTATTTAATAATAGCATAAGAACATTGGTCCATTAATAATAACAAATGTATTGTAATAATAGAAGATACTAGAAATAGGGGGGAGGTGTGTATTCAGAGTCTGGGGTCTCTGCATTATATTCACCAGTTTTCTTTAAATCTAAAATTGCTCTAAAAAAGTGAGGGTCTGGGGGGACTCTGGGATCATCATAATCCTAAAGAAATCTGTTAAGGTACCAGGGATAAATTAAAGTGTGGAATAATAAAATATTGCTCTTTAACATTTTCCAAAAGAGGGACCAGCAGTTAGCGTAATGGCTATGTCACTGGACTCCCATGTAGTCAAACACGGTTCTCGTCCCAGACCCAGTGGCTTAAAACTCATGCTGGGCGCGTGTGCGTGCGTGCCCAAGATCCTGAGAGGAGAATGGAGGAGAAGGGATTGCGGTGTGGCCATCCCCCCTGGGGGGTGATTTCTCGCTTTCTGTCTCTCTGTCTCTCTGTCTATCTGGCGAGCACACGCGCCCTATAGCGAAAACCTCTCCAAAAAAAAAAATTTTCCAAAAGATTTCGTTACTAGCAGATAGCACAATGGTTATGTCACTGGTCTCCCACATAGTAGAATGCAGTTCTAGTCCCAGACCCGGTGGCTTAAAACTCATGCTAGGTGTGTGTGGGTGCATAAAATCCTGAGAGGACAATGGAAGAGCAGGAGTTGAAGCATATACATTACCCCCCGGAAGGAGGGGGAATTCCTCACTTTCTGTTTCTCTGTTTCTCTCTCTGGTGAGTGGATCCACTCTATGGCAAAAATATCTCTCAAGAAAAAAAAGATTTACCAAAAGATTTATAGTCATGAATTGTGTATTTTGAGTGTAAATAGTTTTAAACATAGAGGTATCTATTTTCATATGGTGATACAAACCTACATGATTTCCTTCTCTTCAGAAAAGCCACAGAAATGAGTATAAAATTAGATATGCAAATATATTCACCAAAATGCTGTTGACAGAGGGAAGGATGCCGTATGAACTAAGTATTTCATTAAACTCTCAAAGTAAAGGCAATTGGAAATCACACTGATATTCTAGACAATTACTCCCATACAAGACAACCACCACTCAGACATACATACACAGATTTTTCAAATATACTTGTGGCTTATTGAAGAGCCTTACTTGCTCAGTTACTGACGATGTCAAAGAAAGTAGGGTCAGAAATTAAAGTAACCGACAAAAAAAGCAAAATTGTATTCAAACTGTCCATACTATTTCTTCATCCCTTATACTGCTTTCTTCACTCCTACTTGCCCAGAAACATAGTTTCCTGATCTGAAGATATACAAAAATCCTTTACGTAATATTTCTTAGAGGGCTCAAGGCTGCCGGGTGAAAGTTGGCATTCCCATACAAAGACCCTCTGTGTCTTGGCATAGAGACATTAGAGAAGGATCCTGAATTCTTACCTCTCATCTATTTACCATAAATTTAAATTTTCTGGTAAAAATATAACAACTGTGCACAAATACTGCGATAAATCTTCATTCAAAAGAAAGAGTATGTAAAAACAAGAGATTCATTAATAAAACCAACCTATGTTCATATTCATTAATAATCTTGTACAGAGCTAAGAAGAAATAGTTGTGAGATATAAAGAAGAGTTTAGAAAGTGTCAAGAGGACAAATTAGTAAAAAGAATGAATTTATAAAGTTCATAAATACATTGCTTAACTAAAACAAATAAAAAACAAACATGAGAAAAAATTGAAGTTTTAAATTTTTCCAAGATAATTTTCTTAAATATAAGAAAAAAAAATGAGAACTGAGAAAAAAAAATGTATGGCTAAATAGATCATTCTAGGAAGATCCATATACACAAAATAGACATTTAAGGAAGAAAAATGGAGAAAATGCATGAAAGCTAAAACATGAATAAACTATTAATAAATTCATAGCAGAGCTTTAGAAAACTAGTCAATCATGTTACAGAGTATTGGTGTTACTAGTATTAACTAACCATATTTACATAAAATTTCTGAACTTGAGGACTAAAGAGAAAATATCTGAAAATCATTACCAAAGAATGCATTTTGTCAACTACAAGGAAAAACAAATCACCTAAACACAAATTTCTCAACAGAGGACCAAAAGTAAATCAATCTTTTTTGTTTGTTTTAAGCTATAGGGCACATGTGCTCACCACCAAAGATAGAGAAAGAGAGGGAGTGTGAGAAATCACCCCCAGGGTGGATGCTGCACAGAAATCCCTTCTACAATCTCCTGGGGGTTTTGGCCTACACTCACATGCGCATGGCATGATTTTCAAACTGCCAGGTCCAGGATTTGAACCATATAGTCAGTCATGTAGGATTCAGTGCCTTAACCTCCACATCACCTGTTAGCCCAAGAAGCACTAAAATTAAATCAATCTTATCTTAGAAACATATAATCAAATATGAGGACAACACAGAGACATTTGTAGATCAGCAAAGACTCATAACTTTTATTCATACGTAGAGTTTGGAAGAATTAGTTAAGGATAGAATCTAACAAAATTGAAACATAAAAGCCCCCCTCACATCAAAAAAAAAAAATTAAGCAAATAAAAGAGAAAGACATAACTAGTGGATCTTTCTAAAAGGTAATTTTGCAGAAGTTTTTGTAGATTATCTGAATATTCACACTTTGTATGAATATTGTTACTAAGTCAACTTGTGGCAGAAGACAAAGCTTTAATGGATAATGGATTTCATTGTCTATGTTAAGATTATCTTTGTTCATTTATGAGATTATTTGTTGCCTGATTTTTAATCAATGTGTTTTTCTTTAGAACTGAATCTCACAGTAAAGAATGTCACAAACAATTCAGTACATAATTGCATAATAACCACTGGTGCAAGTTTTGAATGTTCCTGACATAATATTAAATATTGAAGGTGGCGAATATGTTTGTATCCCCAATCTGTTTATAACACACTGTGCACATACTTTTAAAGATCATTATGTACCCTAAAAATATCTGTAATGTTTAAATATAAATCATAAATTATAATAAATATTTAAAGAAAAAAAGGAGATATTGGATTTGTAGGTCCTGATGTATTATATTGTGTAAAGAGTGTATTATTTAAAAACTGAAATTATGCATTTCAATAAAGGAAGATATTTTGAGTTTAAATGTAGCTGTTTTAGAAAAACAATGAAAAAGATATGTCTCTGGATTTGAGGGATTAATCTAACAAATAGAAGTACGCAGCAATGTTTATTCAGATATACTGGTGAAAGAAACCAAAGGATCAGATGGAAAAAGAGTTAAAAAATACTTTGAGTTGCAATTATCTCTTGATGTGTAAAAACGTTTATCAGAAAACAAACCTTTTCAAATTGACTCTAAAGAGAGAATTTCTATTGCTATATTATGCTTCGAAGAAGAGAACAACAATTAAACAAAGCAAGATTCATATCATAACTTTCAGGTTTATCATAGTCAATTAAATATGTCCCATCAGTTTGGTCATTTTGGTGTTTTCATTAAATCTGCCCATTGTTCGAAATTCTAAAAATATCAAATATTAGTTTTTAATGAATCACTATCATTTCAATATTGAAGGAACACAAAATTACGGGCACAGAAAGTAGTTGATATGTTTTGAGTTTAATTATATAAAATTAGTGAAATTTTGAGAAGCAATATTTGCAAAAGATAGGCTGGAAACTAAATTAAGGGGTACTATCTTATATGTTAAGGACGCAGAAGGTAAATTCACATTGTTTAAAATTAAAAGGGGCACTGACTGTAATATTTAGTGTCAGTGATTTTTTAATGTAGCCTGGTTTCATAAAAAGTTAAGACACTCAACTAATAGTCTCTCAGTAATTAATCATGAGAACATAAGGGGAATCCCCTGCCGATATAGTAAAGCATTTTTAGTTTAAAGAACTTGCCAATAGTGTTGCAGCTATATTGTAAATTATTTGTGCATCCCTATGACCAGATATATTCATGTTTACAAGTAACCAAGATATTTAATAGAATAGAAAATATACTGGATAAATAAAATATTGCATGCTATATATGATAAATATTATATGTAAAATATAATATATAACACCATATGCAAATGAAAGTTTGCTCCCGCCAAGTGCGTGCTGTAAAGACAAATTAAATCCAGTATACTGGATAAATTTTAAAAAAGCCTTGGATAATATAGACACTTTGTAATTAAGAAACCATACATCACCCTCTTGTATTTAGAGATATAACTACTCTATCTATGATTATAATACTCAACATGCAGCAACAGAACATTCTTTGAAGAATTCACTGATCTGTGAAATGTTCTTTTCCTAAATATTCAGCACAGACTCTTTTAGAATATATACAAAAGATATTAAAAGATAGGTCTATACTCTCATATTTCTGTATCTTAATCTTATTTTATTTTACACCAGTCTTATTTAGGACACAAATATTTCTGTTTCTGTAATGGTGAATGGTTCAAATAATACTTGGTCTGAATCATTGACTAATACAACTGCTTGAAATATGAAAGAAAATTCTTTTTTAAAGCAAAAAAATAAAGGTTGTATACAAGGTGACCTGGATTCTCTAAGCTGATTTTAAAATGAAATGAGTAAACTGTGGTGAAACCCACACATTTCACCTCTGCGTTGGAGAAGTGCTCTCACACGTTTGGTCAGTTAGAAACCGGTTGGTAAAAATGGAGCTATCCGCAAATTTCAAGTCATATTCACTTGTGTAGAATCATCCAGATCTTCCCAAGATGAACAGGCAGTCCTCTGGTTTTCTTCCCTCTCCATATTCCCAAAACGGCAATAGAACATCAACTCATGAGGAGCCGCTTACAACAGCAGTTCCTCAGGACTCACCATGACAGGTGGGTAAGATTTCCTCATGAGAAACACAACTGGGCACATACAGCAAAATAGCAAAACAGACAAGACCGCAGGATCGTCTTCCCTCCTCTTTCCCATTACGTACAATATGTCTTTTTCTAGATGATTATCCCCATCACACTTGTGCCTTCACTAGTCTAAACCCTGAGGTGATAGGAAGGACATCCACATCAAGAAAAAAAACTTACTAGTACTAATCACTGTAGTGGCATAAGTGTGACTTCGCCCTTGAAGTCATACCCTCAGAAAGACAGTAGAAACCAGCCCCCAACACAGCCCACATCTTTTTTTTCCTCTCTTTTTTTTTTTTTTTTTCACTTACTACTAAAAAAATCCGACTGAGAGTTTTACTCCTGTACCACCAAAAAAAAAAAAGAGAGAAAAATGAATTTTTATTCCCGTCGATCAGTCGAAAATACAAAATTCATGGAGCTGTGTATCATTGAAGAAACCTGGTCTCTGGGACAGAATTATTTTAAAGAGCTTCCTTTAAAACACTTTCTTTAACAAACTGAGAGGAAGAACATCGGAGTGTGTTTGAATGGAAGACTGCACTTCTGCTCAGACTCTGATCTGCAACATCACTCTCGTGTGTCTTCAGCGTCTCGTAACCTGCTTCTGGGCAGGGGACTCTGTTTGGTCTTAGAATGTTTGGATATAACTGAATTGTAGAGGGTATATGAAATTCGATGTTGTGTTATGTTTTTTGTTTTTAAATAATTAAAAAGGATCAATTTTCCAAAACAAACAAACAAACAAACAAACACTTGATTCAGAAATGAACAAGGCTGGAAGGTATGCCATACACCCCCCAGAGCATCCCTCTATTGTTGGCGCCAACTCTAATCCGCATACTGCGAGGGTCTATAGACAAATACTGGCAGCTTGAATTAGTTCATTTTGTTCCTGTCAGATGGTTAAAGGGCACCGAATAAATACTGGGCTACAGGAGTTTGTTGGAAGAGCATACCAAACTTAAATTGTGTTTAAAACCCTGAATTCATACTTAATCACTTTAAAGTGTCAAATGAATTTATGTTTTAGCTATCTAAAACCCAAAAGTGATGATGTTTTAAACATTTTTTCCTCACTGATTCCAATCTATTTGTGCATCTCGGTCTCACTTCCAAAGTAGTTTTTTGGTGAGGTTATGTTGGCGAAATATTTTTCTCTGGACTCAGTCACGTTTTCACAGAAGCAAAGTAAACTGATAACCAGTTTAACACTTTTCTTAATTATGTCTACAAACACTTTGTTACAGTAAATACTTATTTTTATCTGTAAAGTGAAAATACACTAAAAACGATTTGAAAAATTATTTTAAAGAGAAATAGTGCTTTTTAGAACTGTTTTGTTTTCTTTGTTTATGTTCTCTGTTATCGATTCCACTATATATATATCTATATCTAGATATATATCTAGATATAGATATATATATGTTTATCTTTAATACATCTATGTAGTGCAAAATGGCTATTTTGGTCTAGTTATTGCCATCTTTATGAAACTAAACTTAGCATAATTTGTTTGGGATGTTTTGACTGATGATGCCACAGAAGAAACAAGAGGGTGTGAAGAGATTTATCTTTCACATATTGAAGCTTTCTGGGGAGGATGGGGAAGAAATTCCCAAGCAGATCTGAAAATGGCTTAAAAAAGCAATTAGAGAAGCTAGAGTTGGCTGCCGTGAAGGTCCTCCATACACTAGAAGTAAGGTGGAGTGGGTGAGTGTTCATGATTTGAACTTTTCAAGTGCCAGAATAGGGACAACTGGGTTTCTTTCTCAATTTGCTTTGATTTAGAGCAGAAGAGGAATAAGGAGAGCAGAGGCTTAAAGACTATCAGGTCTCAAACATCAAAAATGAAAATAGACTTTATTACAACAAGAAATAAAAGTGTGCATATGCTTTAAAACCTGGAGAGAATAATTCTATCTTACCAGCAATCATGATCATGATCAGATTCATATAATTTTACATAGCTGTCTCAGTCCATAATTGCATTGCAAACAAAAATACTTGAGACTGGGTGATTTATAAAGAAATATAAGTTTATTGATTCATAATTCTGGTGGCCAGAAAGTTCAAAGGTATTAAAAAATGAAATGCAGAACTATGAGTACAGTGGAGTGTTGTCTTTATCTGTAACTTTCTGCCTATTTTGGTCACATTCTCTTTGCTTATAAATCCCCCCAAACTCACTCATAGAAATGCTACCCTAATGATTTTTAAACTCTCAAAACCCCAACCTGGACACCATAATGTTCTAATTCATGAATTTGGGATAGGGGGATTCCAAATTACAGCAATAACAAGTTAAATATAGTGAAAGTCAGAATCCAACTTAATACCCAGAAAGCCAGATATTATTTTATCTTTCTTATTGTATTCAACATACTATAATTTAGTTTTTGATCCTGGTTTTTTTTTCTTTCTTTTTTTTTGTGCTGGAATGCTTGATCATACCATGAAATATTTCCTAATGCCATAGGCTCCCAGAATAGTCATTGATTACATCTGGGCAGCATATCACCCCCTACCTCTGTAAAGAGATAACTTTACCAATTGTGTGAGCAGGGAACTGGCAACATGATATTCAGTATGCCGTGTATGAGAAACTTTAGCAAAAATCATACACCTTGGGCCATCAGGTGATATGAACATTAAGGTTGCTATATCCCTCATGGTCAACTAGTTCAAGTCCTGGACCTGAAGGCTTAAATCATGCCTAGAGCATGTGTGCACATGCACAAAATCCTAAGAGGTTACTGACAGGAAGGAGTTGTGGCATGATTATCCCTCCTGGGGGGTGATTTCTAGCTTTTCCTCTTTCTCTTTCTGTCTCTCTCCAGTAAGTACACATGCCCTATAGTAAAGACAAACAAAAATCATACAACCTCTTTGAATTGCAATGTACCACCAATTGCAACAAGAGATGCTCATATAGTATATGAATACGTGGCATTTTATTTCATATTACAAAATAAATATGCATTGCTGTTGACAATTACATTCACTAATGGCCACTAATCATTACCAAGTATTTTGTTGCTATTTGAAATCCTTATACTAACAATGTGGGAGGAGGGTGGGACATGGCAGAGGGTGAGGGATAGGGAATCAAGGATGGTAAAACAAAAAAAGTATACAAGACATAAGAATTGGAAAATTATTTGCTGAAAACATGTATGTTGATGTGCTTGATTGAGCCAATACACAGTGTATTTTGGATGGAAAATTCATTTGTATGCTGTAATGATGTATAGTGAATTAATGTAAAAAATAAATTTAAAGAGAAAAAAAAATCCTTATACTATATGCTGTTATGATGTATAATCTAATTAGATTTAATATGGTTTTAATAAGTAACTTAGAAAATGAAACTGAACTTGGGACCAGCAGTTGGCATAATGGCTGTGTTGCTGGACTTCCATGTAGTCAATCATGGTTCGATTCCCACACCCGGTGGCTTAAACTCATGCCAGGTGCGTGTGCATGCATGCTGATGATCCCAAGAGGAGAATGGAAGAAAAGGGATTGCAGTTTGGCCATCTCCCCGGGGGTGATTTCTTGCTTTCTGTCTCTTTGTCTCTCTCTGTCTTTCTGTCAAGCACACGTGCCCTATAGCTAAAACCTCTCCAAAAAAAAAAAAAGAAAAAGAAAATGAAACTGAGCAATAATCCTGACTCTTCCTTGGTTTCCTTGCTACCTGATGCAACACAGCGATAACTTTAAATGATTACACTTCAGTGGTAATTCATTAATGACTTTCTCCTTTAATACAGTTGGAACTATTCAGCAGTGGGAAATGGTGGTGGTGGTTTGAAGATTATGAGCTGGTAAACTTTTTGGAAATACATTTTTCCACCTTTTTATCTCAAGGTTATTTTAAAAAAATAGTATATACATATTTCAATTTTTACTTTTCAATGGAGGCATCGAAAAATGGACATTATTTGGTCTTCAGATCTCATTATATATTCCAGAAATCTCACAATATGTTCAAAAATATTAAAATTGGTGCTCTTAAACTGCTAAAATTAAAATGCTAAATGTCAATACTAGACCATTAAAAATGTTGCTCCTTTGTTAGTGTACACAATATCATGTCTCTAAATTATAGAAATGTCATCATATGGCAAATAACTGAATAGTCCTTTTATCCTGCAGACAGAAACATTCTATGCTCCTATATGGTTTATTACCTGTTGATGATGACATGTATAGTATTCTCAACTGGACTGGTCTGAGACGTATTTCATGTTAGGTAAATTCTCTTTACAAACCAAAGGATGTATAGTGATTGAATGTTTCAAAAAAAATGAGAATAAAAATAATAATAATCTGAAAAAAAGTAAATAGTAATAGCAAAACAATTGTATAAATGTCTTCTAGTTGATATATTTTAAACTATGACTTTTAATTACTCCAAGTAATAATTAAATATTATATATATATATTACAGTTTATCAGAAATGTAAATGAGGGGCCAGCAGATGGTGTGGTGGTTAAGGCACTGGATTCCCACATGGCCGACCACGGTTCGATTCTAGGACCTGGCAGGTTGAAAATCACACCAGCTGTGTGCGCGAATGTGACCAAAAATCCCAGGAGGAGAATGGAAGAGAAGGATTGTGGCTTGGCATTTCCCCCAGGGGGTGATTTCTCACTTTCCTTCTTTCTGTCTCTCTCTGATGAGTGTACATGCCCTATGGAGGGGGGGTGGGGACTAAAAAAACAAACAAAAATGTGTAGATGATAGATAGCTCAAAAATATATTTGCTTTAATTTTAATTATCTAGAGGACACATGCATTCACTGGAGAGAGACAGAGAGAAAGAGAGAGAGAGAAAAATGAGAAAGCATTCCCAAGGAGAATGGTCATGCTTTAATCCCTTCTCCACTCTCCTCTCAGGATTCTGGGCACACACACACATATGCCTGTCACCAAATATTGGCTTGAATAACTCCTTTACACTTCTAAAAGTAGAAATTAGTGCCATTTCTATATAATACTATTCAATAGACATTCTATTCAATTAGTGCTGGCTATATATCTATGTATGCTCCAGGGTTTCTCTCTCTTTCTCTCTCTCTCTCTCTCTCTCTCTCTCTCTCTCTTATGATTTTGCCATAGGGTGCATGCACTCACAGGAGAGAGACACAGAGAGAAGTGAGAAATAATCCCCTAGGGATATGTCCTCACTGCAATCCCTTCTCCTCTGTTTTCCTCATGGGATTTGAGGCATACATGCACACATGCTGGGTGTGATATTCAAGCTCCCAGTTCTGGGACTTGAACCATATTTGGCCCTAAGAGAATCCAGCACCTGAATCCAGTACCTGAATCACCAGCCACCTTCTGGCTCTTGCAGTGTCTTTTAATGCCATGTATGAATGATTTAATCTTCAAAATAGTGTTATGTGGATCATTTTTTTTCTCTCCCACAAAACTTACAGACAAGTAAATTAAGGTAGAATTTGGTACCAAAGGAGTGCAATTTATATCACTTATTATTATGTAGCGTTTGATGAGTGCATAAGTAAAAACAATGTCAGTATATAAATAACCACCTCCATTGGAATTTTGTTTCTCTCTAAATATTGTAGCAAAGCATTTGCTTGATAACATCAAACTATCACTGTTACATTGTCAGTCTCAGAATATAGGCTGATGGAGCCTGTAGTAATTGAATGTATGTCAGAAAAAAAGTTAACAAGTCTTACTAAAGATGTATAATGTCAGACTGGGAGTTATCAATTTGAATTAAGGAACTGCAGAGAATAATGTCTCCTCTGCCTATATACTGATATCTAAATTGACTAGGAGTCCTAAATTTGAAGATTTGCAAGATTTAAGAATCTAAATTTCATAAGCCATGCTAAAGACAGTGAATGCCTCAGCAGAAGATAAAATTTTGACTTTAGGATTTTACTAAGTGTCAAACATTAAAAGATTTTTGCCAAACAAATATCAGATTAAGAACATTACCTTCTTCCAACAGGCTCGTCTGAAATACTTCAAGGCAGTGTCCATTAAACTAAATTGAGAATAGTGGAAGAGCAGGATCCATAAAATGATACACAAAATAACAAAATAGAAACAGACTTAAAACAAAAACAAGACTGCAGCCTTCAAAGCTATGTCTGTCTATAAATACCTTGGCTATGACTATGAAGTATTGGAAGGAACTCTGATGGGGAAATAAATAAATTGTAAGCAAGCAAAAAGAAACAAATAACAACAAGAACAAAAAATAGGACTAGTTGAATATTTTCTGTGACTCTTCACACTTAAAGCATTTCTCTCATTGATGTATTTTGTTAGCAAAAAATGGATTGTGAGAATTATGTACCCATTCAAAAAGTTTCATCGCAGTAATAGTCATGAAAGGATAATAGAAGACATCTTCTCTGAGGATAGAGCCACTAAAATAACTCCACCGCTGTGGCAGTGAGTTTTTGTAATTTTTGTCAATCATAATTTAAAATGTATTCCTGGATGTTTCTTAAATTTCCTGCCTCGAACAGATGAATTTACTGCAGTTACCATATCCCATCTTCACCATTAAATGCTGCTGAGATGTAACAGAGATAGCATGCTTTTTGACCATAATGTACCTTTCATGGTACTACATTTGGACTGGATGGAGTCAAGTATCTCTGAATATTCTGGAATTCAAACAAAAACTGAATAAGACTTGGTTAAATCTGGGGGTCAATGTATTTCTCAAAAATTTTCTGTATGAAATAAAATAAGTCTATCCATTTTCAGTAGACAAAGAAACTCTAACAGATGCTATTAATTACCTATCAATGAATGTTCTTACCCTTCTTTACAAATAAAATTTTAATTTTATTTAAGGAAATACTGGACCCAACCTGAGGAAATAGGTCATGAATTGGTATAATCCCATCATGTCACATTTATTAATAAATATCTCTGTATAGTTTTATTTTGTTTTTTTTTTGTTGTTGTTGGGCATGGTAATATACCCAGTTCTGGACTTAGGTAGAAAGTTGGTGACGAGAACTAGGGGTGCTGGTATAGAGAACTAGGGTTGCTGGTGTTTCTGAAAAAACTTAATTATTTGTCATTGAGGAGAACGGGGCCCGTCTCCAAATTTTCTTATTTGAGTGTTGTGATAATGCTGTAAACCTTCATAAATGAATGTTAATTTATGATACGTACTGAAGGCTAAACAGATATCAATAGATTTAGGATGTGAATGTGGCTAAACTGACTCTCTAGCCCTACCAATTGTATTCAGTTGCACTCTGTTATATATATTTATCAACAAGAATATGATAATATGTATATAGAGCATATATTTCACAAGGTAAATAACGTCATGTTAGGTACTTAGGAGATGTTAGGTGTATTTGTTAGGCAATATCCCAACATAAATTGAAAATGTGTATAATTGATGTTTTTGGTAAAATATTTTTAAAATATGTACTTAAAATGCTCTTTAAACAATTTTTCATTTAAATCATAAATATTCTCTAGAGCTCATTCTTGGTCACACAAAAGAGCTGATCTTTCATGATTTCTTACATAAATACATCAAGAGATGTTAACCAGAGAAATTCCCTTGACCACATTATATTGAACAACTCCCAAAGTTAGAGTAAATATCTACCTAGAAATTTATTGTGACTATCCAATTGGACATTTTACACCCTCTATTTCTGTCTCCTTTGTACTGATACAGGAATAACTATTCTTTCAAAAAACAAAACAAAACCAAAATAAATTTTTTTTCACCAGGTTTCATCTACCCTATAGGTCAGTCTCACTTTACAGGTGGTGATCCTGTAATTCAAGGATGACTGGCAAATCGACATTTATTGTCTGTAGGGAGCTTAGCTGGGATTTTAGGCATGATTCTCAATTTCCCTTTAAGTGGTTTTTAATAAAGACTGCATTGAAATCTCAAGCGATTTAGCTTCTACATACAAGAGCTAGCTTTTCCCAAAATGCACAGGTATTAATTGCCAGGCTTTCCTAATGTTTTGGTCAAGGACCCACCCAATACCACTCTACTAATGGTTAAAGCAAATCACAGGCCAGCCACATTCAAAGGGAGAAAAACGAAAAACTGCATTAACACCAGAAGGTGTGGCTTATAGAAAGCCACCAAATAACAGTGTGCCACTCTTTTGTATTCTATAAAATCGGAAAGTCAAAGAGTCAACAAATATTTGGTGAAAAGATAATTGAGTCAGCAACCTCAGGATCAATAATAAAGCTACTGAAATAATTCTTATTTAAATGTAGCCATGTACTAAAGATGACCTACTAAAATAAATATGATTGATATAGTAAATGAACATAAAGAGCTATTAATCTTTATAATATAGTTCATATTACATATGATTAATATCTGAATTAAAAATTCAGAATGAAGGGACCAGCAGTTAGCGTAATGGCTACGTCACTGGACTCCCACGTAGTTGACCCCGGTTCGAGTCCTGGACCCGGCAGCTTAAACTCACGCCGGGCACGTGTGCGTGCATGCCCAAGATCCCTAGAGGAGAATGGAGGAGAAGGGATTGCGGCATGGCCATCCTCCCTGGTGGGTGATTTCCTGCTTTCTATCTCTCTGTCTCTCTCTGTCTGTCTGGCAAGTACACGCGCCCTATAGCAAAAACCTCTCCAAAAAAAGAAAAAAAAAAATTCAGAATGACAGCAATTGTCATATGGAAAGCATAAGCTATCAAGAACTTCCTATATTGGGAACCAGCAGTTAGCGTAATGGCTATGTCGCTGGACTCCCACGTAGTCGACCGCGGTTCGCGTCCCGGACCCGGTGGCTTACAACTCACGCCGGGCACGTGTGCATGCGTGCCCAAGATCCCGAGAGGAGAATGGAGGAGAAGGGATTGCGGCGTGACCATCCCCCCTGGGGGGTGATTTCTCGCTTTCTATCTCTCTGTCTCTCTCTGTCTGTCTGGCGAGCGCACGCGCCCTATAGCGAAAACCTCTCCAAAAAAAAAAAAAAAAAAAAAAAAAAAGAACTTCCTATACTAATTTACATCTTACCCTACAGTTTTACATGCAGTAGGATTAAAAGTTTCATCAACTATTTTATAAATGAGTAATTTTTAAATGAAGGATAAATTATGTGAATGATTTGCTAACTACAGGTGAAAATATAGAGTTATAAAAGATCAAGAAGTCATAAATGATTCCCTGAATAGATAATAATCAATGATAAATGATATACATCATGTAAACTGATCAGTAGCTTATAAGTCTTCACCATAAATTCAGGAACCAGTTGTTTCATCATTAAATATCCTTTGCCAGGCATATAGCAAGCTTTTTAAATTTATGTAGGTGCTTGTAGGATAAATTAACAAATAAATAGCTAATGAAAAATAGCTGAGTTGATTATTATGAAAGGCAAATGTTTTGGAGGTTTCGTGTTTTGAAACTCTATATCACAGATTCACCTGACTGAGGCAGTGGAAGTGGGAAAAACACTGGAATAGAATGCATCAGAATATGAAATTTTATGAATATGGCTAGCCTTGCAGTGTAGTTGTTAAACACCGTGCATGAGAAGGCATATTCCATGTGGCTGGCTGCAGTTCAAATCCCAGCTTCATTGGTTTGAATATCATGGTAGATGTGTATGTAACCTGACAGGATAGACAAATGGAGGAAAAAGGATTGTAGAGTGAATACATCCCATTGGGGCATGTATTCTCTCTCTCTTGCACAAATCCTGGCAGTTAAAATAAATACTAAAAATATGCACCTAATTTAAAAATAAGCATTTTCAAATTACTTTTTTTATATTTTTAAAACAAAATAAGTAAAGTTTATTTAACAGTAATGGATACTTTTTTGAATTTATCAAAACTGGGAATGATAAAATAAAGTAAAATATAAAGCTAGCTAACTATAAATTGTATATATATATTATTTCCACAGAATCTCAGAATAATGAATTGAAGTATTTATTTTAACATAAGTATGTTACCAAAGATTATAAAAAGTTTAACTTCGTATGTTAAAGATACTCAGTAGAATATAGAAAGGGTCAATGTAACTGAGAATTTATCCCCAGAAAAATATTTAAAATATATTTTATCCTTATCCTTTATGGAATTTACAAGAAGGTAAATGAGACAATTGCATAAAAACTACCCTGTCAAATTTAATGAACATTAGTATCAACATATCAACAACACATATTTTTTCTCAATAAGCTGCTAAAAATAGTACTTGGGTTTTTCCCAAAGCCTTAGTAATAATTATTTATCTACTGTTCATTTTACTTGAGTGAAGAAGGGAAAGGGCCATCATTTGATCTTTAATAATTGTTTAATTTAATGTAAACAGATGTAATACCATCCCTTTGGAATTTTACACACATCATCAAGTCTATTTCTCATTTTCAACAGGGAAAATATTCTAAATTCTTGCTCTGGAAGTATACAATCAAGGGAGTACATTTTATTACTGAAAAGATCTATTCTTATGACAAATATCAATCTCTTTTTTAGGTTATTATTATTATTGTTGTTGTTATTTATACATTCAATCACTATACAAAATTTAGATTGTAAAGAGACTTTACTCAGCATGATATACACCTCAGTCCAGCCCAGTTGAGAATACTATACATGTCCTCATCAACAAATAATAAACTATATCTGTGTCTCACAAATGTCTTACCTCTTTATTTTTTCTCCAAATTTCCTTCCCTACACCCTTCCCCTTTCCACTTTGTCCCTAGTGTCCATAACAATTTTCAATGCTTTTTTGTCCTCTTTTTGATGTAACAGAAATAACAGAAACCATCTTTGAATTTGCCTGTGGGAAAAAAGCTATTAATATCTCTATTATCTGCATTTTTAAAACAAAGGGAGGAATATGGAAATGCACCATTTACATACTAAGCAATAGTGGGTAGAAGACAAACTTCAGTAAGATGGATGAAAAAGATTCTTCCAGAACTTGTCCCTGTAGAGAAACATCAATTTAATCAACTATCTACTAAAAAACACCTTCACAGAAGTGAGAGATTATAGTACCTGGGTATAGAACAGACATTTTTAAAAATATGCATTGAAGAGGGTTGGAAGATCAGTTTTGCATTAAAGTGTACAGGCAGTAAACTGTGGAGAGTAATACCTTCTTATAAAGGAAATATACAAAAATGAGCACTAGAATTTGACTCTGAAACCAACACGCCACACCTGGCCTGGAATGAAGATTTAGTGTCAGAAACAATTCCCATGGTCTTATATTTTTCCCCCCATCTCAGAAAAAATACAATGAATAAAATGAAAAAGAAAATGCAGTTTGAATTTTAACATCAGAATTCATAAAAATCAATGGAAAAGATAAACAAAACTAAGAGTCAATTTTTTAAAAATGTAATCAAATTAGAAATATCTTTACTTAGACTAAGAAAGAGACAAGATTCAAATAAATACAACCAAATAAAGAAGCAGACATTATAATTAACACCACAAAAATATGAAATAACGTGAGACTATTACAGGTAATTAAACATAAATCAGATAAATTAGAAGAAATGGATAAAGTTTTAGACACATATGACCTATCAAGGGTGAATTATGAAGAAACAAAAAATCTGAAGGGAATAATAACAATTAAGGAGATTTAGTCACTAATATAAAGTCCCTAATATAAGTCTCCAATGAAGAATAGCACAGGACTTGATGGTTTCACTCATTTAAAAGAGTAAGTAATACCTATCCACCTCAAGATGTTTTTAAAACACTGAAGAAAAAAGAGACACTTCCAAAATAACTTAAAGACTTCATTATTACCCTAATTCCAAACCTATGAAAGAGCAAAGCAAGAAAAATAAATTATATGCCAGTGTCTCAGGTGAACATAGAGGTAAAAATCTGCAATGAAATATGAGCAACCCAAGTTAAACAGCACATTGAAAGGGTCACTTACAATGATAAAATGGGATATATCCTTGTGATACACAGGTGGTTCGTGCATGTACAGATCTGTAAATGTTATACAGCATATTAACAGAACATAGGACAAAAAAATCTAAATAGATACAGAAAAGTCATTTAAGATAATTTAACATTTCTTCATGATTAGAAATTTTCAGCAAATTAAGTTTAGAAGAAATATACCTTAACACAATAAACATTGTATGATAAACCCACCAGTAACATCAAATTCAATGATAAAACATTGAAAAATATTTCTCTGAAATTGGAACCAAGACAAGAATTTCTACTCTTTCCACTTCTATTTAACATAGTACTAAAAGTCAAGCCAAAAAAATTAGATAGTATTTTTTTAAAAAGCATTAAATTGTAAAGGAGGCAGTTAAATAATCTGTGCAGAAGACACAATCTTATATATAGAAAATACTAACTTCACCCAGAAATTTTGAAATAATAAATAAATTTGGTAAAATTGTAGAATAGAAAATCAATATATAAAACAGGATACAAAAACGTTTCTTATTTTTTTAAAGAGATTTTTACTCTAGGGCATATGCACTTGCCAAAAAGAGAGACAGAGAGTGAGAAATCACTGCCCACTAGAAGGAATGGCCATGCCACAATCCCTTCTTCACCATTCTCCTTTTGAGATTTTCGGCATGTATACACACACAGAGTGAATTTGAAGCCACTGGGCTCAGGACTTGAACCACAGTTGACCACGTGAGATGCCAGCAACATAACCATTATGCTATCTGCTGGTCCCAACACAGAAATATTTGTATGAATTAGCAATGAGCTATCTATTAAAAAAAAAAAAATTAAGGAAACCAGCAGTTAGCATAATGGCTATGTTGCTGGACTCCCACGTAGTCGACCGTGGTTGGCGTCCTGGACCCGGTGGCTTAAAACTCACGTCGGGCGCGTGTGCGTGCGTGCCCAAGATCCCTAGAGGAGAATGGAGGAGAAGGGATTGTGGCATGACCATCCCCCCGTGGGGGTGATTTCTTGCTTTCTGTCTCTATGTCTCTCTCTGTCTGTCTGGCGAGCGCACGCGTCCTATAGCAAAAAAACTCTCAAAAAAAAAAAAATCAAGAAAACAATCTCATTCATAACAGCTAAGAAAAAAATAATAAAAATAAGATATTTAAGCATACATTTAACCAAGAAGGTGAAAATGTAGACTGAAAATTACAGAACATTGCTGAAAAAAATTGAAAACAACAAATAAATGGAAGAATACGCTGTGTCCATAGATTGGGAGAGTTAATTTTGTTAACATACCCATACTCCCCAAAGCAATCTACAGATTCAATATAATCTCTATAAAATTTTCATTTATATTTTTTTCAAATAAAATTTTATAAATAAAAGTTTAGAACCCCTACAGACTAAATAAGCAAGCACTCTTAAGCAAAAAAGACAGAGCTAAAGGCAGCATAAAAACTGACTTTAAAATATGCTACAAGTTAAAAAATCAATTCAAAATATCACATTACTGGCTTAATATAGGCATTAGGATAGTGAGCCAATTCTCTCTCTATATATATATATTACAAAATGTCAGGAACACACTAAGGAAAGGACAGTCTCTTTAATAAATGGTATGTGAATAACTACAATAGATATCCATAAGCAGAAAAATAAAAGTAAACTCATCTCACACCACATATAAGAATTAACCCTGATTAGATTAATAAAAAAGTGAGACTTACTCTATAAATGTAATAGAAGAAATAATGTGTGATAAGCTTCATGAGTTGGGTCTGCCTTTTTTTGAGGAGGGTATGATCCAAAATGCATAAGCAAAAGTAGAAATAGATAAATATTAAACTAAAAATATTCTCACATCAGAGGGAGCAAACCACAGATTGAAAAGACAGTCTGCAGAATGGGAAAAATATTTGTACACCATATGTATGGTGTTTAATATTCAAAATATATAAGGAACTCCAATAGCTTGATAGTAAGAATACAAATAATACAATTTAAAAATGGACATTTTTAATAAGACAAATAGCCTCCAGAAATATGAAAAAATATTCCACATCACTTAACATCAGAGAAATTTAAATTAATATCATAATGATGTAATTATGTATAATCACCTCACACTTGTGGTATTTGCTATCATCAGAGGGGGAAAAAAAGGAAAGCTAACAAGTATTGATGAGGATGTGGTGAAAAAGAAACCCTTGCATATTATCAGTGGGAATGTAAATTATTGCAAGCACCGTGGAAAATAATATGAAGTTTCTCAAAATGTTAAAAGTATATTTATCATATGATGGATTTATCTCACTACTGAGTATATATTTCAAAAAAATGAAATCAGTATATTGAAGAGACACCTACATTCCCATGTTTACTGCAGTATTATTTATTAACAATAGCCGAAGTATAGAATCAACTGAAGTGTCCTCTAACAAAAGAATAAAGAAAATGGGTTTATTCTTTAACAAAAGGATAAAGAAAATCATACATATGTTTATATATTATATAGTAATATTATATACATGTACATATATATATATATACACACACATACATGTATGCACAAAATGTAATACTATTCAGCTTTTTAAAAGTTGAAAATTGTGTCCCTTGCATAGCATATGAACCTGTAAGACACATTAGGTGAAATAAGACAGGCACAGGAAGACAAATATATGGTAGTATCTCACTTATCCATGGAATCAAAAAAGCTGAAATTATAGAGCGAAGAATGGAATGGTGGTTTCTAGAGGTTGAGGAAGGGGAGTAGGAGTTGGAGAATTATTGGTCTAACGATATAAAATTTCAGTTATATAGAATTAGTCCAAGTTATTATACACTATCCTGACCATCATTAGTAACAGTGTGTTGTATTCTTAAAAATTACCGAGAGTAGATTTTAAGTCTTTATACCAAAAACCATAAGTATATGAGATAATACATATGTTAATTAGTTCAATTTAACCTTTTTACAATGCATACATATTTCAAAACATCATGTTATATATTTATATGTATGTAAGTATAATTTTACCCACTATAAATAAATAACTAGGCAAAACTAGACAAAATGCTTTAATTAGTTATATAAAAGGACACAATGGAAATAGATATTTTTATTGTTTTATACACACACACACATACACACTTAATTTTACTTAATGGTGCATGTACTCACTGGAGATAGAGAGGGAGAGAAGGAAGAAAGTGAGAAGCACTCACCAAAAGGGATGGCCATGCCACAATTCTTTCTTTTTGATTTTTGTTGGGATTTTGGTCACGCATGGACCTGTGGCCAAAATTTTTATTTCTCAATCCTCTGAACCCAGAACTATGAATTCAGACATTTCGGACCCAGCTGCCCTAACCACTATGCAACAAACTGGCCCAGAAACACCTTTACTTAAAGAAAAAATATTTAATTTTCAATTTGATAATGTATTTGTTACTTAGCCAGGTCTTTGGGTATTATCAAGGTAGAATAAAATGCTAAAGTAAGAACATTGACTTTTATAAAATAAAAGGGAATATGAAACATTCTCAAAATAATTTGAATGATATTGCAAAGTCATCATTACAATATTAAACAGTATATGATCCCTTCTGACCCCCTTAGTATGTATTAGCAACTTGGCCATAGAGTAACAGTCTTTTTAATTTAGTTACATATGATGAAATTAACCTGTTTCTAACTATACATTTCTAATCACAATTTAGTTACATTTTCAGGAAAGTGTTTGCTGTTTCCATTTTCATATTTGCCAAAGACAAATGCTGTACTTAAACAAGCAAAAAGCAATTAATATTAAAGAAAGAATTGAGTATAAACAAAAACTTACTTTTATTTAATCCTGAATTTTATTACATTCTTCTCTTTTCATTTTCCTTTAGAAGATATGCTTATTTTATAGCTTCAGTTGTATTTTCTTTTTTTATTTTATGTTCTTTTATACATGAAATCATGTTATTTAGTTTACAAAGTGAATATTCCAACATATCTACATTTCTCCCTAGTATAGTTGATAATACAATAAAATTATCTTCAACAGATAATACCACATTTACTTGTCCCATTAATGCTTTGCCTCTCTATTTTTCTTCTAAATGTCTTTTCTTAGACTCTACTCTTTCACACACACTATAACTGGTATTCACAACCATTTACTGTGTTTCTATACCCTTTAGTCAACCAGTTTCTGTCATAGAGTGCAGACCCTCAGTATACATTAAGTGGGGACATACAATGTGTGTCCTTCATAGCCTGGTTTCCTTTACTCAGCAGTAGATCTTCCATATTCATTCACTTTCTGTCAAAAGCCAGGGTCTTGTTATTTTATGGCTAAATAGTATTCCATAAAATATATGTGCCACAGTTTTTCAATCCATTCATCTGTTCATGAGCATTTGGTTGGTTCCATGTCTTAGTAATTGTGAATAATGCCGCAATAAACATCAATATGCAAACACTTGCCCAATTAAGAATTTTTCTGTCCTTTGAATAGATACCAAGGAGTGGAATTGCTGAATCATATGGTAGTTCTATTTGTAAATTTTCAAGGAATCTCCAAATTGTTCTCCACAGTGACTGGACCAATTTACATTCACATTAGTAGTGTAAGAGAGTTCCCCTTTAACCACACTCCTGCTAGCATTGTCAGTTTTTGTTTTTTTAACCATAGTCATTCTGACTGGGGTTAGGTGGTATCTCATTGTTGTTTTGATCTGCATTTCCCTTACAATGAGGGATGTTGAGCCTTTTTTCATATGCTTTTTGGCTATTTGAATGTCATCCTTAGAGAGTGTTTTTATCAACTCATTCTCTCATCTTTTAGTAGGGTTGATCATCTTTTTTTCCAAACAGCAGCTTGAGTTCCTTATGTATTCTGGTTATCAGTCCCTTATCTGATGCATAATTTACAAAAATATTTTCCCATTCTGAGGGTTGTCAATTCACACTCATTACTGTGTCATTTGCCATGCAGAAACTTCTTAGTCTGATGTGATCCCACTTGTCTGTTTTTGGGATTATTGACTGTGCTTTGGAGGTCTTATTAAAGAAGTTTTTGCCTACCCCAATGTGTCCCAGAGTTTCCCCAGGGTTTTTCCAGAGCAGTTTTATAGTTTGAGGTTTTAGGTTTAGATCTTTGGTCCACCTTCAGTTGATTTTTGTCAGTGGTGAGAGGTAAGTGTTCAAATTCATCTTTCTGCAGGTGGAAATCCTGTTTTTCCAGCACCATTTGCTGAAGGTTTTCCTTTTCCTACTGGATTGATTAGTACCCCTTGTCAAAAATCAGTTGACTGTATGTTTGGGGATTTTTGGGGGGAGGCTCTATTCTGTTCTATTGTTTGACCTGTCTGTTTCTGTGCCAGTACCATGCTGTTTTGATTACCACAGCTTTGTGATATATTTTTGGGTCTGAGAATGAGATGCCACCTACTCCACTCTTCTTGTGCAGGATTGCTTTGGCAAAACAGAGTCTTTTATGATTCCAGACAAATTTTATGATTGTCTTTTCTAGATCTGTCAATAATGTGTCTTGTGGTTTGATTGGGGTTGCATTAAATATTAATTCTTACAATCCAGGAACATGAGATGTCCTTCCACTATTTTGTGTAATTTTCAATTTACTATTTATTTTTTTCTCTAAACAGCTTTATTCAATTTTTTTTTTACATTCAATCACATTATTTAGTTTACAAAGTGAGCATTTCAATATGTGAACATTTCTCCCCAGTCCAGTGATCAAAATATCTTCAACAGATAACACCACACCTCCCCATCCCGTAAATTCTCTGCCTCTGGGTCCCTCTTCCAAATGTCCTTCCCCAGGCCCTACTCCTCAACACATCCCACAAATGGCATTCACACCCATCTCTTGTGTTTGTACATCCTTAGTTCAATTTCTATTTTTAGCTTTTCATAGTTTTTCTTGTGGAGGTCTTTAATTTCTGTGGTTAGAGTTATTCCTAAATATCTTATATCTTTTGTGGCTACGTTAAATGGACTTACTTTCTTAAGTTCTGTTTCTGTCTGCCTGTTGTTCATGTATAGAAATGCTGTAGATTTCTGTATGTTGATTTTGTATCCTGTAACTTTACTATATTCATGTATTCCTTAAAAGAAGAGATGAAACTATCTCTATTTACAGAAGACATGATAGTATACATAGAAGACCCAATGGTTTCCATGAAAAAATCCTGGAAATAATGCATGAATTCAGTTGCATTTTCTAATTACTCTCACAAACAAAAACACATTTAAAGTATGTATATAATAGACGATGTCAAAAAAAATAAAGAGAGAGAATTTATACTTTTTCTCACTTCAGTGGTTTATTTCTAAGGCTCATATTTTCTCTTTTTATCATTATTCAGAATGAAATATTTATGGACTGATGTGTTGAAACTGATTTTCTTAGAAAGCTTTTTGTCTGTTTCATCTCTGGGTATAAATTAGTGACTGCCTGCTTTAACCCACAAAATATTATCTGAGCCCATTAAAGTCAATTAGAATATCTCAGTTTATTTTGAAAAAGTTATGATTCTTTGTAAATATGTGTTATTATGACTTTCATGCTACCAGTGAGATCTGGAGAAAAAATATAATTTTCTACAAGAGTAAATTATTTCACCATGCAATGACATTAGAGACCATGAGCACAATTTAAAAAACTTAATTATATAGTGGAATTTTGGTGATCTTATTTTCTTATACAACTTTAAATGCCTAGTTATCTCAGTGACCTAAGAAATAATTATTATTCATTAATTATTCTTAGCTATGTTTTTTGGTTATTTTTATTTATTATTATTTATACATTCAATTACTATGTATACTTTAGATTGTAAAAAGATTTTACCCAGCTTGATAAACACTTCAGACCAGTCTAGTTGAGAATGCTATATACATCATCATCAACACGTAATAAGCCATAATTGCATTCCACAGATGTCTTACCTCTCTTTTTTTCCCTCAAATTTCCTTTACTACACACTTCTCCTTTCCCACTTTCTTTCCACTTTGTCCCTAGTGTCCATAACAATTTTCAATGTTTTTATGTCCTCCAGTCTTTCAGTCTCTACCATAGAGTGCAGACAGTCAGCATATGTTAAGTGAACACATACAATGTCTCTGTTTCATACCCTGACTTGCTTCACTCAGCAATAAATATTCTATATTTGTCCACTTTCTATCAAATGCTAGGATCTTGTTGTTTTTTATGACTGAAGAGTATTCCATGGAGTATATGTGTCACACTGTTTTAATCCATTCTTTTTGTAGACATTTGGGTTGGTTCCATGTCTTAGCAATTGTGAATAATGCTACATTTTAACGTCTTTGAGGGAACTCATATTATTCTCCAGAGTAGTTGGACCAATTTATATTCCCACCAACAATGTAGGAGAGTTCACCTTTCATCATATCCCTGCCAGCACTTACCATTTTTTTTTTTTAAATCTTTGTCATTCTGATTGGGGTTAGATGGTCTCTCATTGTAGTTTTGATCTGCATCTCCCTTATGATGAGGGATGTTGAGCATTTTTACCTACGTGTTTTGGCTTAGCTATGTTTTCATAAAATAAAACGTATTGTAACTTTCTCTTAGCAAGATGAAATAGAAAACATTGATGATCACTATTTCATTTATTGTTAGGTTTGTGGCCTGTTAGTTAAGGCAGCTGCATCCCATAGAGCTGATTGTGCATTTTGAATCCTGGCCCCAGGCACTTGAAAAACATATAGTCATGTACGTGTACATGTCTCAAATTTCTTTGGGATAGCAAAATGAAGGAGAAGGGATTGTGAGAGACCATACTCCATTGGGGACGTTTTCTCCCTTTCCTGTCTCTCTCTCTGGAAATCACATGCACAAATTTTATTCTATGTTTTCCAATCCTACCAGAAACTCATCAACTGTTATATACATTTTTTTAAAAATCAGATGTATATCTATCTGCTAAATTCTGATTTTAGATCATGAATGTTCTTATAGGTTATAGATATTTAATACATATTGTTCTCCCTCACCTCATTGTCATTAAGCAACTGTTCTTTCAATCCAACAAGAACCTAGACTATTTTGTTAAAAAAAAATTACTATGTTATTAAATAGGATGATCTTATTCCAATTAGAGCGGTCTAAATTCTTGGCATATAATGAAGCCTGTTCAGTTAAATGATAAACCAGATAAAAGTATCATAGCTTCTTTTCTCATTTAAAAAATATTGCTTATTCATTGATATTTGTGTTTGATAGAATTCATCTAGAGTTTTGCTGTTTAAAATCTAATATTCAGGGTCAGCCAGTGGCTATCAATGTCTCTTACTGGGTTGGACAATTATATAATGACAATGAAGTGAAGATAACCATATTTAATAAAAATCTATAATCTATAAGGGATATATTGATAATCTAAAGTCAGAATTTATCAGATGGACTTGCATTTTATTTTTTTTAGGCTTTTTTTTTAAGACAGATTTTTATTATATGGTGCATGCACTCACCAGAGAGACAGAGAGAGAGAGAGAGAGAGAGAGAGAAAGTGAGAAATCTCCCCACCCCCCCACTCCAGGGAGGATGGCTATGCTGCAATCCATCCTCCTTTTGGGATCTTTTCTTTTCCGTTCACCTCTCAGGATCTTGGGCAAGCACGCATAGGCACCTGGTGTGAGTTTTAACCCAATGGGTCTCCAACTAGAATCAGTTGACTACATGGGAGTCCAGTGACATAACCATTATGCCATCTGCCAGTCCACTTTTTAGTCTTTTGATGAGCTTCTGGTTTTATTGGAAGAAAAATGCCCACTTGGATTTGGGTATATAAACCTTTAAACCAGGAAAACGTAGAATAAAATTTAAGTTGTTATTTTTAAATTGTGGTTAAACATTCAATTAAAGGTGCTCTTATTATACATTTATTGCTACCTCAGTAAATTATTGTAAAATAAACTTAGATATTAAACACAAAATTGGAAAGAAAGATTTTTTTCACTTATCTTGGATGGTAACAGTGAGGATTATCTTTTCTTGATACACCAAAAATTCAGTTGAGCATTTTTTTTTTTTTTTTGAGAGGTTTTTGCTATAGGACGCGTGTACTCACCAGAAAGACAGAGAGAGACAGAAGGCGAGAAATCACCCCCCAGGGGGGATGGCCACACTGCAGTCTCTTCTCCTCCATTCTCCTCTCGGAATCCTGAGCATGCACACACATGAGGCTGGCATGAGTTTAACCAACCAGGTCTGGGATTCAAACCAGAGTCAACTACATGGGAGTCCAGTGAAATAGCCATTACACCAACTGCTGGTCCCCAGTTGAGCATTCTTAATTGGTTTCCTAATCTCTACATTTTTTGGTTGTGTTTGTGTTGTTTTCTTGTTTATTGTTTTTATCTGTTTACTGTTTCTTGTTTATTGTTTTTATCCTGTGAACTGTTCAGTGACCCGCTGTGAAGACGGAAATTGTTAAAGAATTTTGGGGCTAAATCATTACCTCCTGCTTTGCATCAGTGATAAAATGCTTACTGTAGATTTATTTTTCTTGTAAGAATTTCAGATGCATCGAATTATACAGTATGTATTACTGTGTATAAGACTTTTTTACTCAGTATATAGTTTACATAAGTACAGTATTAATTATTTTGCTGTTAAAATTGCTTCAGCTTTGACTGTTGGGAACTCTTTCAGTCAACTTCTGTGTTCCTTGAATGCTTGAATGATTCCATCCTTTTTTTTTCCAAACACAATTTCTTATTTTCTAGGACTACAAAATATTCTCAGCTCATCTGTGATTTCCTGGACATAAGAATCCTGGTTTCTTTTCATTGAAAATATCATTTAGAAAACAAGATCTAAGCATTAAGTTTACTTCTTACTACTGGGTTTGTCTTCCCAGTAAGCACAGTTAACAGACAGAACTTTAAAAAATCTGTATGTATACCGCTATATTTTAGATAAAGATTTGTCTCCCAAATATTCATGAATTGAGAATTTGTTCCCCAATGGAATTGCATGGGGAGATGGTGAGATCTTTAAAAGGTGAGACCTAGTGAAGCATCACCATTGTGAATGGATTGAGTGAGTTCTATGAACAAGAGTTAGTTCCCACAAGAGAGGATTGTTATGAAAGGAATATGGCTTTGCACTGGCCATTTTCTCTCTGAATGTCCCTGCTGACCTTCCTGCCAGCCAGACATGAGTCCCATGCTCTTAGACTTGCCAGCCACCAGAATCGTAAGTTTAATAAACTTCTATTCTTCATAAATCACCGTTTCAGGTATTCTGCTAGCAACACAATAACCGATTACAGCATACTCACAAATTTACAATCGTTTCTGTATTTTTGGTCCAAATATATCAACCCGGAGTCTATGTTCATGCTATTACTTCATATTTAATGTGATGATTTCCTCTAGCTCTACTCAATAGATAGTTTTGAAAGAAAGAAAAGCTTATATTTTATATCTTCTATAATTTTTGATCATGTCATTGATGAAGAAAATTGTATTAATAAATCCCTGAATGCATTTAATGGACCTTAAACCTTTAAATTAGTTATGATACGTAGTGATCTGTATAGTTTATTTGTAGATATATTTAGATTTATGGCACTCTGCATGGCCACAGGCCACACTCTTCAGTGACTTCATTCCAACTCTAAACGAAATACCATTTACTTATATCAAAATATTTGTTTGCATATAAACTTTCTTTAATATCTTACATTACATTACTTTAAATTTTCAAAAGTACATTGATATATAGTAAGAACAATGTCAAAAATATTAATTTTTTATTAAAATATATTGAAAATTTTTAAGAAACAATACCTAATCTTTGAAGTTCTCTGTAAGTTGTAAGTCATTTTCAAGAAAGCAGAGTCAAAATAGGGTTTGTATATTAACAGCTATTTTGGGAAGTGATTTTAGGGGAAAAGAGTGATAGGTACATTGCGAAGAATAAAACAAAGATTGGAAACCAGTACATAGTGCATTATTGAGCTAGTTGCCACGTTGAATAACTCGGACTCAATCTCAGATCATATGAGAAGCCATGGGTAAAGTGCCCTAGAAATTTTTGCTCAATTGATGGTAGAGGGCTTTGTTTAAATAGTTCCTTTTACCCATTGGTCAAAGGCTGCTACATGGTTTACTAGCTCCTTTTTATCTCCTTGTATGTTTAAGAATTTTATACCATGATATCAGAGAAGTCCCAAACAAGAGGAGATGAGTATAGTGGAATCAAGTTTTGACCACATTGAACTAGTGGTATGTACATATTAGCTGATTTGAAAAGTGAGCAAAGTAAATAAAGCTTTCAACAGTAATAGCCAATATAAAAAATATGCACTAAATATCTTCACTAATATTTTGATTGCTATTCATAAACTACAAATGATAAAATTAGGCAATTATGTGTTTCTTCAAAGTTATGCTTATTATTCAAGAATACAATTTAAATCTCCTATTAATTTTGAAGGTAGTCACCAATCATATAAAGGTTTGTGTTTAATTATGGTTTTAAGTATACAACTAATAATCATGTATTCATTTGTCTTTTATTTTTAAAATACTCTCAAATTTATAAAAGTTATCATTTTAGTACAAAGGGGTTTATCAACTATTAGAGAACAAGTTGAAGACTTGATTTTACCTCAACTTCATATGCATTTTTAACAGAAAAAGTATGCTCATTTACTTCTTTCTTTTGAGAAAGTGAGAGATTTACCCTCTATAGAGTCTTTACACAGCTATCCACACATAGCCTTACCCAGCCCTGATCACGGGCATGAATCGGTGCACCCAGCCTATACAAGAAGGTCCCAGGACATAAACTGGGGACCTTTCTATGAAGGTCCATTTATGTTATTGCTGTGCTACCTTCTAACCCATTCTGTGCTTTATTGTACATTTTCTACCAAAGAATATGCTCCTAACTAACCACACCACAAAAGTCAGTAACAAGGCATTAACATTGATGCATTACTGCTAACCAACCCTCATATCTCACTCAATTTTTTAATTGTTTGTTCTAAAATATTTTACATAGTGAAAGAATTTAAACAGAGTCATGTGTGGGATGGAATGGTCAAGTTGTTTTGGTCTCTTTCAGTCTAGGGAAATTGATTCTTTAACTTTGAGTTTCATAACTGTAACATGTTCAAAGTTTATAGGTTGATTTTTGCGTGTGGCATCTGTCTCATATAGTCTCATTTTTAAATCTGCTATAAATATTACAATGGGGTTATCGTGTTCTTTTTAGAATCTCCCAATAGGTGGTTTACAATTTAGTTTTACCCCACTTTGAATAACGATTACTTTACTTAATTAAGGTGATTTCTATCAGGCTTCTCCAAAAAATATACTACCTTTTTCCCTTTGTAATTAACAAGTAGTTTTTAGGGAGATACTTTAAAATTATGTGGATATTCCATTTATCAATACACATTCTGTACATTCATTTTAAGTATCAAAATGTGTTTGTTTTCCTATTTGATTCAGTTGGTTTTAATCTATTATTGTAATTTTTTGAGTTGATATTTATATTACCAGAATCATCAGTGGAAGTTTTTTCAAGCTGCCTTCTAGTGACTTAAATTCATGCCAGGTGCTTGTGCATTCATGCCCAAAATCCTGAGAGGAGAATGGAGAAGAGATTGTGGCATGGCCATCGCCCTGAAGTGATTTCTCATTTTCTATCTCTTTGCTTCTCTCTGTCTCTCTGGTGACTGCACATGTCCTATAGCATAAATCTCTCCAAAAATATTTATGTGTGTGTGTGGGTGTTTGTGTGTGTGTGTGTGTGTATGCTAGATGGCATATGGGGCTACCAGAGAGAGAAAGAGAAATTGAGAAAGCATGCTTCATACAGGATGGCCATGTCATAATTGTTTCTTCACTATTTCTCCTTTTGAGATTTTGGGCACATATGCAAACATGTTTCCCATGTTTTTCAAGCTACTAGGTCAGGTAATGAAACTGTACAGTCAGCCTTGTGAGATCTAGTCCTGTTAATCACTATTCTACTGGCTGGCCTGATGATATTCTTTTAATTAACTTAATGTCAGCTCACTATGGACCTTACCGACATCTGTAAAAGTCCCTTCTTCTTTGCCTCATAAAGTAACCTGATCACAGAAGTGATATCCCGCCATGTTAACAGATCACGCTAGCATTTCAGGGGAGGACACTATACAGAGTATGTAGAGCAGGGAGTGGAAATCTTAGAGGCCAAGTGGGAATTCTACTTACTACATCACTAAGAAAAGCCCACTAACCTATACTGAGCGTATACATGCATCACAGCATGGTCAGAACCCATTGTGATAGGTGATCACATCAAAATTCTTGTGAGATTATCGTGACTCTTTGAAGAGACATTACTTAATTAACCTGGAATTAATCCTTTATGCACATAAGCGCATGCGCACACACGTGTAACTGCAGCATGAGTCAGAGATTTAGGATGTTCTTTTCAATAAATTATTAATAAACAATGAATTAACTAACTGTTGTTAAGAGGATGTGATGGGGGCCAGCAGGTGGCATGGTGGTTAGGGTGCTGGACTCCCAAGTAGATTACTATGGTTCAAGACCCAGGCCTAGCAGCTTGTTTTTTCACTTTCCCACTCTCTCTTTCTGTTTCTTTCTGGTGAATGCTTGTGCCTTATAGCAATATTTTTAAAAATGACAAATAAAGTTAAATAAAATAATTCTTAAAAAAAAAAAGGATGTGATGTGTTTGTCCAGATCTTGCAGGTGGAAATCAAGAAGTGAGTTTGTTTGAAAAACGTCTTGTGATATAAGTAATCTGTGGTGGAGGTATGTGTTCAGACACGTGCTCTCATTCACTGGGAGTGAATGACCCTACTATTGTTGAACAATGCCCGCAATGACCCTTTTGAAAATAATTTTGGTAATAAACTTGCAGCAGTTGTCAGATGGAGTATAATAAGCTTTGAATAGGCCAATTATATGTAGAAATGTCAAACATTTCCTGAAAAATAAGACCATAGGTTTTCTTCGGGATGACTGTACACCCAAGTATTAGTTGAAAACAAATTTTTAAATTTAGATTGTGGCAAGAGATGGCAATTCACTCAGGGACTGGTATTTCCATAGGGCAAAATTTCACCATCTAAATTAGTAAGTCCCAAATCTGGATGTCCTTTATAATCACTTGGGAGCCTACGGCAATGATAATATGTGGGCCTTACCTTACCCAATGAAGGAAAATGTCTTAGGATGGGTCCTGTTAAATCAAGCTGATTAAAAATCACTCCAGGTGATTATAATGTGTAAACAGGATTAGGAACAATGTATTCAAATGATTTCTTTTTATTTTTCATGGTTTCATATGTGTGGGTCTACTCCTTAATTTAATTTTATTTTATTGTTCTATGTCTGTCTTGATGTCAATATTAAACTACTTGATCACTGTAATATAGTAATAAATCTTAAAATCAGACAATTGATATCCTTCATCATTATGTTTGTTTTTTGTTTTTTATTTTTTACTTTATTTTTTTAGGTTAGTGCCATGGGGTGTATGTGTTTGCTGGAGAGAGAGACAAGGAGACAGAAAGAAAGAAACAACCCCCACCGCCAAAGGGAATGGCCATAACACAGTCACTTCTCTTCTATTCTTCTCTAGGAGTTTTGGGCACAAATGCATATGCCTTTGGTGTAATTTTCAAGCTGCTGAGTGTGAGACTTAAACCACAGTCCAGCACTTTAACTACCACACCATATGCTGGCCCTTTCATTCTGTCTTTCATTTATGTTTATAGTTGTTTTATCTATCTTCTCTTTTTATTTACAATTGAATTTTATTTTAATTTTAAAAATTTTATTTCAAGATCTTTTATACATGCAATCATGTTATTTAGCTTGCAAAGTGAATATTCCAACATGTGTACACATTTTTCCCCAGTAGAGTTGATAATACGATAAAGTTATCTTCAAGAGATAATACCCATTTCGTTGTCCCATTAATGCTTTGCCTCTACTTTTTTCCTTAATGTCCTTCCTCAGACTCTACTCCTTCACCCATCCTCTTCCCACACTATATCTGGCATTCACAACCATTTACTGTGTTTCTTTATCTTTTAGTGATTCAGTTTCGATCATAGAGTACGGGGACACTCAGTATATATTAAGTAGAGACATACAATGTCTCTCCTTCATAGCCTGGCTTGCTTCACTCAGCAGTAAATCTTCCATATTCCGCCACTTTCTGTCAAAAGTCAGGGTCTTATTGATTTTTTATGGCTGAGGAGCATTCCATAGAGTATATGTGCCACAGTTTTCCAATCCATCCATCTGTTCTTCGGCATTTGGGGTGGTCCATGTCTTAGCAATTGTAAATAATACCGCAATAAATATCAATGTGCAAGCACTTTTCTGATTAAGAAGTCTGTCCTTTGGGTAGATACCAAGAAGTGAGATTCCTGGATCATATGGAAGTTCTATTAGTAGATTTTTGAGGAATGTCCAAGTTGTTTTACACAGTGGCAGGACCAATTTACACTCATACCACCAGTGTAAGAGAGTTCCCCTTTGACCACCCCCACCACCCCCCGCCCCCAGCCAACACTTAACATTTTTTGTTTTTTTAATCTTAGTCATTCTGACTGGGGTTAGGTGGTATCTCATTGCTGTTTTGATCTGCATTTTCTTTACACCTTACAATGAGGGATGTTGAGCCTTTATTCATATGCCTCTTAGCTATTCCTATGTTGCCCTTAGTGTTTTTCTCTGCTCATTCTCCCATCTTTTAATAGGGTTGATCATCTTTTTTGGGGAAAGCTGCTTGAGTTTCTTGTGTATTCTCGTTATCAGCCCCTGATCTAATGTATAGTTTACAAAAATATTTTCCCATTCTGAGGGCTATCCATTCACACTAATTACTGTGTCTTTTATCATGCAAAAATTTCTTAGTCTGATGTAATCCCACTTGTCTATTTTGGGGATTATTGACTGTGCTTTGGAGGTCTTGTTTAAGAAGTATTTGCCTACCCCAATATCTCCGGAATTCCCCCAGTATTTTCTAGGAGTAGTTTTATGGTTTGAGGTCTTAGCTTTATATCTTTGATCCACCTTGAGTTGATTTTTGTCAATTGTGAGATGTAGGGGTTCAGAGGCATCTTTCTACAGGTGGATATCCAGTTTTTCCAGCACCATTTACTGAAGAGGTTTTCCTTTTCCGCCTGGATTGACTGGTACCCCTTGCTATTTAATTCTGAAAAATTTTTGTAGATGCTAATAAATTTTCCACATAGGTAATCAGGTTGCCAGATTTAATTTGATAATATTATTTTAAAATTTTTTGCATATATGTTTATCGGGGATATTGAACAGCAGTTAGTTTTCTTAAAATATCTTTATTAGGGGGACCAGCAGATGGCATAATGGCTACATCACTGGACTCCCTTGTAGTAGACCACATTTCAAGTCCTGGACCCGGTGGCTTAAACTCATGTTGGGCATATGTGTATACATGCCCAAGGTCCCAAGAAAATGGAGGAGAAGGGGTTGAGGTGTCGCCATACCCCCCCGCCAGGGGGTGATTATTCATTTTCTGTCTCTCTGTCTCTCTCTGTCTTTATGGAGAGCAAGCACATAAGCCCTATAGCAAAAATCTCTCCAAAAAAAAAATTATTAGGTTTTTATACTAAAGCATGCAGCCTCATTTAGTAATTTCAGAATTATTCCTTCCTCCTTAATATTATGGAAATATTGGAGTACAATTGGATTGTTCATAATTTATTTTTAAATATTTGCTAGACTTTATTATTGGGTTAATTTCAGTCTTAAAATATAGGGACCAGTAGATGGTGTAATGGTTATGTCTCTGGGACCCCCACATAGTTGACTGAGTTTTGAGTCTTAGACCCAGAGGCTTAAAACTCACATAAGGAATGCATGCCCAAAATCCTTACAGAAGAAAAAAGAAGGGATTGTGGTGTTGCAATACCCCATGGAGTGTGATTTCTCGCTTTCTGCTTCTCTGTCTTTCTCTTTCTCTTGGCATGCACATATGTCGTATAACAAAATCTCTCTCTCTAAAGTATATATATATATATATATATATATATATATATATATATATATAATTTATTTGTAGCAAATGTTTTAACTTAAAAAATCTATTTTTAAATTAGACATATAGATGTACTATGTCATTTAATTATTTAGAGCCCTTAAATTTTTAGGCATATCTTTCAAGAAATTTGCCCATTTCATATAAAATGGGCAAAATATAAAAGTTAATGTATTTGTTAATTTTAATATTGTAATTATTTTAATATCTGAAGAAAACGGAGTGGTGTAATTTCACCCATTAATCTCAGTAATGCGTAGTCTTTTTTGAAGAAAGAATTATTGAAAGACATTAGAAAACTGTTACTTTGACTTTCAAAATTCACGATTTTTCTTCCCTATACTTTTTTTCTTTTTTGGCGAGGTTTTTGCTATAGGGCGCGTGCACTTGCCTGAAAGACAGAGAGAGACAGAAAGTGAGAAATCACCCTCCAGTGGGTGGCCATGCCACAATCCCTTCTCCTCCATTCTCTTCTTGGGATCTTGGGCATGCACACACATGTGCCCAGCATGAGTTTAAGCCACCAGGTCCGGGAATCGAACTGCCATCAACTACATGGGAGACCAGTAACATGGCCATTATGCTAATTGCTGGTGCCGTCCCTATACTTTTTCAACCGAAAGCTCAATCTATTTAATAAATAATATTTAGAGAACTTTCTAGTGTTCATAATTATTTCCTCAGAGAAAACAAGAAAAAAATATTGATGAATTTATAAGGCCAGATTTCAGGTAATAAAAATTACTTGTCATCATAGCCATATACCTAGCATTAGTGTATGAGTGTTACATTTATTAAAATTATCATAAGATATTTTATTAACTCAAAAAAGATGATACTATGCAACAGTCATCAAAGGAGTTTATTTATGTATATCAATTGTAATACTATATTCAAAATCTTCCTGTGGGATATATCACAGAAATTAATCTAATTGCAAAACCCAATAGAAATTCTATAGTTTAGGTAACATAAAACGTGTCTGGAAATTTTTATAATTGTTTTTTATATCCATCGAATTCTATTGTTACTTTTGTATCAATCTCCAGAAGTCAAGGACTTGTTTTCTGTCTTCAGAAATCAAGGGTTTAATTTTAAGATATCATTATTTGAATTTTAGAGTTATTTTTCAATTTACTTAGTTTGCATTATAGGCACTGTCTAAAATTTAGATAGGCAGTAGTTGGTGGTTTTGCTCTGTGTTGTTGCAGAAATTCATTTTTTAGGTGTGAAAATGACCTAATAAGCACTAGTTTATATGCAATTTGATTAAAAAATGCAAAATAGAATCAATGAAAAGGATATATTAAAGAGTTATCCTTTCCCATTTTCTGCAGATAACAACCTGGATCAGAAAAGGGTAAGCACCATGGCCAGAAAGTATTAAGATTTCTCTCGGGCTCGGATGGACACATTCAATATGTTAAGGGAAGATTGTTTCCCAACTTGGTTGACAACATAATTTACCCCAGTGACTGTTCTATCTTGTGACTATAGACAAAACTCCTATGAATAATAATTTTGGAGTCTATACCTTTTTAAATAGTGTCTTGCCGTCTGCCCTTATTATTATGACTGCTACGAAAATTTGTAGAGTCAATTACACTTAGTCCTACAGTAACGACAATATAATTTAGACTACAGTATAAATACAAGATGCAAATGAATACAAAAACCTCACTTATTAATCACTTAAAAATCTTTGCCATTTTATGTTTCCATAATTATAATATAAATGGCCTGAAAAGTAAGAGGGTGAGAAGCCAGCATTATAGAGTGAACTGTTCTTAATGAGGTTTCATTTAAGAAGCAAGAAAGGGGATGAGCCCTGCACAAAACAACGATTTCAGCATAGAGAATTAACCTGAATGTAACCACTGACCTTAATTAGGCTGCCAGTTCCTTCTCTAGTTCTTCCCTGTGTTAGGTCTGGGTTTGACATGCCAAAGCTTTTTTTTTCCTTTTTTAAGGAGCCATCTCAGATAATTTGTTTATATCAGTACTTCAGTTCTTTATTCCTGGTAACAATCAGAACTCTTTAAAGGAAACTTGGAGATGGCCACAGCAATGACTGCATCTAAGGTGACGGCAGTGTTGGCGTCTGATGGGATTATTCTCTGTTTAGAACTGGGTCATTAGGAAGAGCCTGAGGAACCCGATAGAGACAAATTGTCTTCATTAGAAATTATCCTCAACTGTAGGTGAAAATACCAGTTTATATTAAATTCCTTACATTAGCTGGAACCTACATTTTAACATCAGTAAAGACACTGTTGTTTCCTAAGGCAGAAACTTGCTAAATGGAAAGATAGTTACATACCTCCTTTAGTCCTTGATTCTTTTCAAAGGAGGTTTAAGAAACATCCAGCTTCGTTTTATTTTCTGAGAAAAATCGTAATCTTTGGTTGAGCCTGCTTCAGTGGAATGAAAAAATCTCTTGTAACTCTCCTTTTTAGGATGATTTCAAGCCTAGAAATATTTTTGTTTTGACTGATTGGATTAGGATCTTTCTGTCATGCAACAGTTCCTTGTAAAACAACACGGTTTAAGTTTTGTTTGAGGGACAGGTAATTTCCAGATGTACATTTCTCTATAAGAGAGCTATTGAGGTTCACCCATCTGTATGACAACAGCAAAGCACCTTATGCCCAAGCTAATCAGAAGAATTGTTTCTAATCTGAGTTTGGAAAGTGATTATTCATCCTCTATGAGAAAGAAAGTGTTGTAATGAACTAGCAGTACATAGCCACTTCCTCATGTATGTACAGAAAGAGGAATTGACTGGGACAGCATCCATAGCCCCCTTAAGTTATTTGCTAAGTATAACTCATATGCTACAAGTTTTCTTTTACTGATGGCAACAATGGCTTCACATAAGAATTTACATTGCCAATGGAACACCCAGTTGGCTGGAGTAGGTAGAACGTTTTTTGGTTACTTTAGTAACCCCCAAATCAATACAAATTATTTCCTGAAAATAAAAATAAAAGAGGTGTGGAATAAAATTTGGAGATGCTATTTTCTTCACACCTCACACATGTTTTGATATCTGCTTATAGGATTTAAACCTTTTATAGTAGTATTTACTTTGGTGACCATCACAGCCTTAGTTTTTATTATTTTTAGCTAGAAGAGACTGTATCAATTATAAAATCTACAGTATCATTTTAAAAGCAAGGAAGTAGAAAATTTTTAACGTAATTTAATTTGACATAATTTAATGTGTCAACATTTTTGCATAGAATTTTTGTCATGACTTTTCCAACAACCCAATATTTCATCTGTTTTGCCTAAATTTATTTTTGTTTAGTTTATGCAATATGATCATCCTAAATTTTATTAAAACTTATACAGTGTAGCACTGTCAAATTTTCTTAGAAAAAGGAAAAAGGAATTTCCAAAAGGAATGAAAACAAAATAAAAAATAAGCATGTTAAGGACCAGCAGGTAGCATGATGGTTAAGGCACTGGACATACCCCCACGGCCGACCTCAGTTCGAGTCCCAGACTTGATGGTTTGTTTTTGCGCTCTCTCTCTCTCTCTCTCTCTCTGTGCCTCTGTCTGACCAAATTAAAATAAATTAATAAATAAATAAAATTAATTTAATACTTCTTTAAAAAATAAGCATGTTAGATTTTAAATGTATGATATCACATTACAACTAATTGATTAAAGATATTTAAGTTCTAATAAGCAAGCACAACCATTATATTTTACAAATGAAAATTATTTGATTTCATTCGTAACTGCATAGATCAAAATGCTTTAACAGAGAAATCTAAATTAACTGCTTATCAAATCATAGTCCATAGACCTGCATTATAGAAAATTTCTGGGAACTTGGATCTAGCCATTTTGGGAGAAAGGAAGATGTCCCACTGATCACTGGGCCTCTAGCATACAAAACCCGCATGGTAGGAAGACCCCCTTCAAGTCTCCTGTCTCTGTATCAGTCTTTGTCTCTCTCTACATCTGTCTCTGTCCTCTCTCTCTGTCTTTTTTTCTAATTTTTGCTTTTTACAATTTTTTAAGGTGAGGCATTTTACAGGGCCCTTTGGCTCCTCATAGATCTTTATCTTGTTAATAATCCCCTCTCCTCCTCCCATAACAGCCCTTCTTCAAGAGACAGACAGCTCCATGGCCCCTGAGATCTAGCCATTTCACGGTTTTCTAATTTTTGAGTTTTATTGAAATTTTTTGAATATTAATTTTTCTTTTTTTTATTTATTTAAAAGTTTTTCTCTTCTTTTTCTATGTTTCTTGTCTGGTTTTTTTTTGCTGTTGTTGGTATTGTTTCCCTCTTTCTGCTTCATTTTCTGCACACTCCTCGACCCTCAGATTGAACTTCCAAGTTTGGAAGAAACCGACCATCCACCAGATGACTAGAAATCGCTGCAGGACCACAAGAAATATGGGGAAGCAGGAAAATATCTCTCCCACAAGGGAAATGGATAGCTCCTCTTCATCCACACACAGTTCAATGGAAATCATGGAAATGTCTGATAAAGAATTCAGAACATTTATAATGGCAAAGCTAACTGATATGGAAGAGAAGAGAGACAAGGAACTGCTGAAGAGGAAGGAGAAAGGAGTTGAAGAGTTCCAGGAGGTGAGGAAATTCATGCAAGATCTAAAAGAGGAATTTCACACTTTACAAAAGAATCAGATGGAACTGTTAGAGATGAAGGCTATAATACAAGAAGTCAAAATCTCCCTTGAAAGTATTAAAAGCAGACTAGATCACACAGAAAATAGAATCTCAAATGTAGAAGAGAAAATGGATGGCCTAGAAAAATCCACCATGAAGACTGAGAAACTGGCCCCAAAATTTGAGAATAATATGCGAGAAGTACTAGATACAATTAAACGTCCAAACATCCGGATAATAGGCATCCCAGAGGGTGAAGAGACTCATAAGGGCATTGATAATCTATTCCATGAAATCCTGCAAGAAAACTTTCCAAACCTGGAGAAGCACTCAAAGATTCAGTCCCAAAAAATACAGAGGACCCCAAATAGAATCAACCCAAGAAGATCTTCTCCAAGACACATTATAGCCAGATTGACCAAAACCACAGACAAAGACAAGATACTAAGACTGGCAAGAGAAAAAAGGCAAGTTACCTGCAAAGGGTATCCCATCAGACTAACGGCAGACCTCTCATCGGAAACAATGTGAGCGAGCAGAGAATGGGAAAATATAATCAAAGTATTAAGGGAAAAGCAATTTCAACCGAGAATTCTGTACCCAGCAAGGTTATCGTTCATTTGGGAAGAAAAGACATGAACTTTCCCAGATAAACAAAACCTGAAAGAATTTACCAGCACCAGACCAGATCTCCAAGAAGTTCTTAAGGGAGTGCTATGTCAGTAAAATTAAATGCAGACACACAGAAATAAGAGTTCAAAACTAAGAAAATGGGCAACTTAATTGTAGGGATAATGTTTGGAAATGAATATTATATCCTAGAATTCAATCTGGAAGATCGAACCTTAACAGAAGAACGATTAAGTACATGAGACTGAACCGATGAAACAACATTCTGTGACTTGACTGAATTATTGCTGCTTTTCTCCTAAGCTTTGTTTTCCGGTTTTAAAGGATTTTTGTCCTGTCTTGAGCTGTTGATAGGTGCATGTACCTACTATTTGAACACAATACTAACCTGTTTCTAGGCTTTAAGTTTCAAGGAAATATCATTACCAGTTCAAAACTACTCTTCTCAAAATTACCAGCTGAACTTGCTATTGAAAGTAGTTAGATTACTTATGATAGTGTGTGATCAACAAAATGTTGGGGAAAAAGGAATGGAAGACAACTGTATATAGCAGAGACAGTGTAATAAGAGAGTAGGAAAGGGCAGAGGGTCAAACATGGGGTAAAAAACATATATATATATATATATATATGTATATATATATATATATATGTATACATATGTATGAAAGTAGAAATGGAATATTATTGATGATAACATGCATGATTAAGCCACTATGCAGTTTATTCTAGATGGGAAACCACATTTAGTATGTTGTGATGATGCTCAGGGAATGAATGTTAAGTAATTAAAAAGAAAGTTGCAGGAGAAAAAAAAAACGGTAAAACTGTTCATATCGAAATTTTTTTAAAAATGCATATTTGATGACTGCAGTAAGCTATATAGTGCCAGCTGGGTACTACTTTATAATATGTTCATTCTACTCACTGGAGTTTATGCCTAAAGTCAGACTTGGGTTCATGTATAGGTATATATCAGCTGTGCTAGCTATTGGATATATTTAGACTAATTAAGTTCATTAGTATATCAATTTTATGGGGGGGCGGAAGGCATAGAAAGCAACCATGGATACCAGAGACAATGTGGGAGGAGGGTGGGACATGGCAGAGGGTGAGGGATAAGGAATCAAGGATGGCAAAACAAAAAACAAAGTATACAAGACGTAAGAATTGGAAAATTATTTGCTGAAAACATGTATGTTGATGTGCTTGATTGAGCCAATACACCGTGTATTTTGGATGGAAAATTCATTTGTATGCTGTAATGATGTATAGTGAATCAATGTAAAAAATAATTAAATTTAAAGAAAAAAAAGAAAATTTCTGGGAACTTGTTAAAAATTCAGAATTTCATGTCTGTTGTCTTCATACCTATTGATTCAGAGTTGGCTTCCTAATTATATCCCCTCATAATTAGTAAGAACACTAACATTTAAAAATTACAAATCAAATTATAATCCTGATTTTAAAAAAGACCAGTGAATATAAAAATATATAAAAAAAACTGTATGATTACTATGGTCTTGGTATAAAGACATGTATATGCAGATTATCCATGATTTAATTCTGGAAATGACCCATAAAATTATTGTTATTAATTCTAAAGAGGTATAACTAGTAACTCTGAAGCAGTGCTCCCATTCAGGGAATCTGATCCTAGAGCTTACATAATTTATCACTACATAATACTGATTTCCTGCTACTGGAGTTTCCTGGAATATGGTATTTAGAGGAAATTATCACTTACTATTTTGTCATTCAGGAAATATTGGCTGAACATCTACTATGTAGCAGGCATGGTTCTAGGCTCTGAGGGCACAGGACTGAACAAAATGGATCAAGTTTCTGTTCTCAAGAAGCTTACATTTTTAGTAGGTGAAAGTCATGTGTGAGAATTACAGCAAAAGCTATTTCTTTTCATTGACCATGGAGACACTCAAAGAGCCTCACTTCCTGTTTACACTCCATTGTGTTCCTTCCTTTGGTAGTTGGTGGGACCTGTGACTTGCTTATCAAAGTATGGAAATGGTGTCCAAGATTGTGGTGTTGATGTAGAAGATAGGCACACCCACTTACACTTAGGTTATAGGCACGTAAGATAGAGTCACTCTGGTCAAGGTTTTAATAGAAATAATTCACTGCTCTCACTAAATGTCAATCATTAGCTCTCACTGCCTGCTCACACAAAGAACTGCTTACAATCAGATCTACTTAGAGCCTGCTCAGATCATTACAGCTGAAACTGACATTTTCCATGTCACCGTTACATTCTAAACAAAGATTGCATTCACTTTTAATCTAGAGACACTGAGCAAGGGAACTTGAGAAATAACTCTCCATGAGCTATAGTTTGAGAAAAGGGAACATGGCACGCAGGCTTGCACCTGAACGACAAGGGTAGGGGAATCTCACTGAAATTACATTTTAGAAGCATAACAGAAAAAATACACTAAAAAACAAACCTTCGTCTTAGATTTGTGGAAGCCATGATAAAAACTCAGATTTTCTTTGGCAACCCTCCTCCGGGAACACCCCCCCCACCCCCACCGCTCAGGGAGCTTCCTTGTCTTTCAGTAAACTCTACTTTTCTATCTTTTTCCGTTGTCTGAGTCTCCAATTCTTCATGAGCATGAGACAAGAAACTGGTCAGGTCATGGTCCTGAATTTTACACTGGTATTGGGCTCTTGCACCCCAATTCTTCATCAGTATGTGAGCATGATGGTAACCCATCTTGCTAGGAGATACTCTCTCACTTACTGCTTTCAAGTAAACTACCATAATGTGAACCGTCTATGGAAAGTGTAACGTGGCCAAAACAAAAGGAAATCTCTGATCACCATGCAACAAGAAGCTGGGTTTCAATCCAAGAGGAACTGAATTCTTTCATTAATCAGATGAATTTGGTAGTGACTCTTTTCCTACTCTGTTCTCAGGTGAAAGTCAGGCCCTTAATTGGAGCTTTGTGAAGGATACAGTTGAGCTGTGGCTAGATTCATGACCAGCAGAAAATGTGAGATAACAAATGTGCACGGTGGAAAGCCACTAAATCTGTGATAATTGGTTCTGCACAATAAACAATTTAAGCACTTCCTGATTAAGAATAAATTTCATGGTTTAAATAATTTATGTCCTGTTCAAGTCACAGATATATCAAATTATCCTCAAAAAATGACATTTATATTATGATGAATCTAAATCTAAACAGATGCCTTGAAACACACATGCACACAAAACACAATCATATTAAGTAGCTCTCTAGCAAATTGTCAAGTATTAGTCATGTTAAATACTAGTTTGGGGGCCAAAAGATGGTGTAGTAGTTAAGCCGCTGGATTTCCACGTAGCTAACTGACCCCCATTGGAGTCCCAGATCCAGCAGCCTAAAAATCATACCAGGAATGTGCATGCCTAAAATTTTGACAGGAGAATGGATCAAAAGGTATGGCAGCATGACCATCCCTGCAGAGAGTAATTTCTTACTTTCTGTCCAACTGTCTCTCCAGCGAGCACATGCACCCTATAGCACATCTCGCTCTCTCTTTGTCTGTCTCTTTCTATTTTGGAGAAGATTTTGCTATAGGGCGCATGCACTCTCCAGAAAGACAGAGAGACAGAGAGACAGAAAGTGAGAAATCACCCCCCAGGGGGGATGGCTATGCCACTATCCGATCTCCTCCATTCCCCTCTTAAGATCTTGAGCACACATGCACGCACACGCACCCTGTGTGAGTTCAAGCCACCAGGTCCGGGACTCAAACTGTGGTTGACTACATGGAAGTTCAGCAACATAGACATTATGCCAACTGCTGGTCCTAGCAAAAAAATCTCTCCTAAAAATACCATTTTTGTCAGACTTCACCATTCCAACTCCAAGATCTAGCCAGGATAGGCCAATCTCAGGCCATCTACATTTGACCTGTGAGTGGCACCATTTTTAAGTGTTTTTAAAAATGTATTAAAAATGCATTTCTAAATGCACTCTGTCAGAAAATAAAAACAGACTAATTTTTCATCTCACTTCTATCCCCATGTCAGAGTTTAAGGAATAATCCTAACCCACTGAACTCCATTAAAACAGAGCAAAAAAATGGCTTCTTGCCTAAGTGCTCAATAAGCATCATCCAACTGATAATATTAAAACTCAGCAGGTCTTTTAGTAGCTAAATTAATAGCTATTAAGAGGCACATAGTTAAACAATGGGCCCATTTATTCTTTCTATCAGTTATAAAGGTGTATAATTTAAATGGCAGAAAATGAATTAAAAGGGATAATATCCTATATAATGACATTAAGCCTTGTCACATTAAATGTGACCTGTGACTAGTCATATGGGTATCACTTGGGAGCATGTTTAGAAGTTCAGATCTTTAGGCCCCCTCTACACTGACAAAATCAGAATCTGTTTTCTAATAACATCTCCTGGGCACTAGTATGCAAATTAAAGTTAAAAAGGCAGTGAAATAAATTATTAACAGAAAATATAACAGTAAGAAAAATGTTTCTCATCTCTTTATGTGTTTTAATCTGTATTTAACACTGAAAATTTATTTTATGCTTAAGAATTTTATTTACATATATTAGGGGTGGAATGGAATTTTCCTGAAATAAGATGAGCCTTGAAGGCCTATGCACAAGAGAAAGGGTCGTACTCTCAGCAAAAATAGCAGTACTAAAGCCAACCTGGTAAATATGGAAATTAGATCACCCCTAAACCAATGTAGGGAGTTCACTTATTCTGTTTTTGGTACCTAGATATACCCAACTCCAGTCACATAAAATTGGCAAAATCTGAAAGAAGAGTGATCAGATATAATAAGGGCAAAGATAAATTATAGCAGACGACTTCTAGAATAGCAATGCAAAGAACTCTATAGAACTACTGCCAAATAAAATAAGCGTAACTCATAAAAATTACATTCTAAAAACATACAACCAGGGGCCAGATGGTGTTGCATCAGTAAAGCATGAGACACAGGAATGTTTTGTGTCAAGATACCTCTCTATGGATGCCAGACGCTCCTGTGCCCGTGATCCAGGCTGGCTAATCATGGGTGTGGATCACAGAATCAGCTCTTGGGGGGGGGGGCTGTGTTTTTGCCCATCTCTGTTTCTCTCATTCATGAAATGAATAAAACATTTACAAAAATATTCACAACCATTTAAAGTCTCCAGAAATTGATTAAAGGGCATATAAACGAGGAAAAAGTTCATACAAGAAAACCCACTAAAATTTCATAAAAATGTGAAGAATCTATGGCATTTGAAACAACTCATTGATTCACTCCTTCCTCCCATTCAACGTGATGGAAACTTTAGGCAGGTACATCCTATAAACAGAGCTTTCCCTCTCGCTCCCAGTCAAGATTCATGCTGTCTTTTGGTAAGGGGAAGGTCAATAGCATTTCTCATAACCCCAACTAAGGTGAGAACAACCAGGTCTGGGGTTACCTTCTCCACTCATATGTGGAGGCTCTACTCAGGCACAAAACAATAAAATTCTTGAGACTTTGATTGTCCTTACCAAATTTCATTTAAAGGGATGAGGTTCGGCAAGGGAAACTACTGTCAAGAAATGTGGGATACTACTAAGTTTTTCAACAATAAATATGTGATAGCAATACCTGAAGGAAAGGAGAAAGAAATAAACAATATATGTGTATGCAACAGCATACACTTGTCCAACAAGGTGAGAATTTTAACACTTATTTTATAGAAAATATGACTATTTAACAAGGACATGGCATAATTATATGATGTTACTAAATACTGATTATCTTTTTTTTTTAATCTTAAAAATTAGTAAAGAAGGCTTTTTATGCAACCACTTTGAAGACCATGAAGAAACAGGGCTTGAAGTGGTCGAGGAACTGAGATATATAAGAACATAATGGCTAAATTATAAAGGATAGGCAGAAAAGTAGAAATAGTGATCTGGGGCAACATACAAAAGCCAGATAATGCATGAAACTTTTCAGCCATGTTTGCTGAAATGGGACAAGTTGATGAGAGAAAATTACAAGATAATATTGATCACAACAATATTGAATATTAATGAGCTACAAACAACTTTGGGGCCAGCCAGTGGTGTGGTGGCTAAGGTGACTGGTTCCTGCATGGTTAATGAAGATGTTTGGGTACCAGACTCAGTGGCTTGAAGATCACACAGGTGTATGTGCATATGTGCCCAAAATCCTGAAAGGAAAAATGGAAAATCTATTGTGGTATGATCATCTCTCATGGCTGAGAGTGTGCTTTCTCATTTTTCTTTCTCTCTCTTTCTCTCTCTCCAGCAAATGCATGGGCCCTCTAGCAAATTGAAAGGAAGAAAAAAGACAGAGAATAATAAAGTGTTTCAAAAAAGAAAGAAAAGAAAAGAGAGAAAGAGAGAAAGAAGGAAGGAAGGAAGGAAGGAAGGAAGGAAGGAAGGAAGGAAGGAAGGAAGAAAGGAAGAAAGAAAGAAAGAAAGAAAGAAAGAAAGAAAGAAAGAAAGAAAGAAAGAAAGAAAGAAAGAGAGAGAAAGAAAAGAAGGAAAGAAGGAAAGAAAAAGAAAAAAGAAAGAAATCCTCTAGTAGTTTGGCATCAAAAACTCTTAATGGAGTTTCTAAAATACTTATTTCTATATAGCCATGGACAGGGGAGTCTGGAGTGTGTTGAACAAGGATAGAATGTGAAGAAATAAAGCAACTTAAGGTGGCAACTAATTTATAAAGGCAGCTAATTTGTGATGATAATTAATTACACAAGTTTGACTTATGATAAGTGGCAGATAAATAATGCTTATTATGGAGTGATATTTAATATTAGGATTTGTTTGTCCTTAATAGAAATACGGTGAAATATTACTTTTTTTAGAGAGATTTTTTGCAATAGGGCCCATGTGTTCACCGGAGAGAGAGAGACAGTGAAACAGAAAGTGAGAAAGCACTCCCCTGGGGGATGGCCACTCTGCAGTCCCTTGTCCTCCATTCTTCTCTTGGGGTTTTGAGCACACATGTGCACACAGAACCAAAATGAGTTTCAAGCAGCCTGGCCCAGGACTTGAACTGTGGTCGGCCATGTGGGAGCCTAGTGATGTATCCATTACATCACCAGCTGCTCCCATACTGTGAAATATTACTCTTTGCTGATATGAATAATAAAATACAAAAAAGAAGTGATTTTGCAAGAAAGAGGAAAAAAAAATAGCAAGACAAGAGATTGCAGACGGCAGCTTTCCAGATGACTCCAGTGATAACTGCCTTCTCCTACTATTTGCACCCTATGTAGACTCCCACGTTCTATCAAGATGATCTGACTAACAATAAAATATGCAGAAATGATGGTAATCTTTTCCAAATTAGGTTTGTAAAATTGTTATTTCTGTTTGGTTTCCTCTCTTTTAAGTGTTCTCTCTTGCTGCTCACTGTTGGAGAAGTAAGATCTCCAGCTTCCCTAAGGAGAGACCCACGTAGCAAGAAATTAAAATCCACTGCCAACAGACATGTGAGTAATCTTGGAAGAAAATTATCCTCATCAAGCCTTAGACATAGTTCTTGCTGACATTACAACACACACAAGAGAGACTGCTATAGACCACCCAGCTAAGTCACTCTCAAACTGCTGATTCTCAGAAAATGTGGAGAATAACAAATATTTGTTGTTTTTAAACTGACACTGGGGGATAATTTGTTACACAGCAAGAAGAACAGAGATACACAGACAGTATGTCAAGATATGGGCCTTCCCTAAAAGGAACACATCTTACTGCATAATGTTCACTGTAATTTTTGTTGTTGTTGTTGAGAGTTTTGCTATAGTGCATGTGCTCTTGCCAGAGAGACAGAAAATGAGAAATCACCACCCCTAGGCAGGATGACCCTTCTCCTCCATTCTTTTCTTGGGACTTTGGGCATCCACACACACACTCCTGGAATCAGTTTCAAGTCACAGGGTCTGGGACTTTAACCATGGTTGACCACAAGGTAGTCCAATGCCTTAACCACTATGTCATCTGCTGGTCCCACTCACCACAATTTTAACAAAATGACTACTAACATGTATCCATCTTAGAATACATACTAAAGACCCAAATGAAATAAGAAAAAGTGCTGTCACTCAGTACTAAGGAAATTAGACATGCTATCTTTATCAGATGATATTAAGATTATGAAGATATTAACATAATCTTCGGCACAGTTACTTTAGTAATCTTTTAAAGTAGTAGAACTATATTTTGAAGTTATGTGATTATATGGACAGCCTAAAAAACTAGGGGGTGGGATGGATCGTTGAAGCCAAATAAAGATCGAAATAAATCATTGATAAGCTGATTGAAAATAGAGCAAGTATGTTCTGCATCTGTTTCTGGAATGATGTGTTCTCTCTCTTAATTTTTTTCTTCTTGTGTAGATCATTCCTTTAATTTACTATGTGAAGCCATCTGTTTCTCCTTTTTCCTAGTAGAAGAGAGCTGCCTCATGTTGTATAAGTCCTGAGATCCAGTAAACCAATGATGAAGTCATTTCTGAGTCTGACTTTCAAATTTTGAGTTAGGAGTAACTGAGAATCACAATATGGATCAATTACCATCCTGCTCTGATCAGCAATGGATTGGTGGGCAGAATGATATACAAAACCAAGACTGAGTCAAAGTTCTCTCTCATTTTGGAGTTCTTGTATAAGCAGTATTAAGTGTTGGTAAGATATATCATAAAGAACTTATCACAGACCTCCAAATATAGCTCGTACACATGGAGTAGTCTTCCAAGTGGTTATGGAGAATGAACATTTTATTTGTTACTATTATTATCATAAATATTTGTGCATGGTTCTCAAAAATTTTTGCAGCAAAATAAATTTGTAAATTAATTCCATTTTCCCACAAAATTTTGAAGCCCCCTCATGCATTCTAGCATTAGGTACCATCATCTTTCCTATTTGTACAACCATGTAATCAAGTTTTTATGGCAGAAGGCCACTTATTGGTAATTTTGCATTTAATACTGTCAAACTATTGAATTGTCGGGAAAGTCACGATGCAGTTTTGCCCAGAAAAATATGTCGTGTCTTTCCTGACAACCTAATACTTAAGACATCCTTGCTTTAAGTGGAAGCATATTATAAGAAGGCGATCTGCACAGCACAAATCTGTACTAAAAAAGCCCTTCTCCAATGTCTATAACTTATTTCTTTTATTATTTGTTCACCTGTTTCACCTCACATGTTCCTTGTGGTTGTTATTGTTTCCAAGTATCTTGTACCTGCCAATGCCTAGCTCTTTTTACGAAAGAAAGATAATTTTTAAGATTTTTGTCATGTTCTTTAAATTTATCCCTGGTTTAGAATTCTTCCAGTGTCTTTGCATGAACAGTTCATACTCTCGCTTTGCTATAGAATAAGGGCGATACCCACATGTTCTGTACAAGACAGATATGCACACCCTCTACTCTGTACTCTAGCTCATCTTGACACCCCTGCTTGGACTTTTCTCAATTTTCTATGTCTAGCAAAATCTTTCTTTAAAACTCAAATGATAAGTTACTACCTCAGCACCACGTTCTAAAAACTCAGTCATTAAAAAGTTACTCCCTTTTTATAATCTCACAACTTTCAGTTGAACTTATATCAAAGGTTTTCTTCAAGGATGGTCTGGAATTTTGGAATATTCAGCTGCATGACTATTTTCTTGGGACGAGGGAACGTTTTGCTTTTCTTGCAACTACCTCACATAAAACAGGACCTGGTTCTTAGCCTAAGTTTTGGCAAGTGAATGAATTGCTTCAGTTCTGTTGTTTCTTGCTATAATATGAATCATAAAACAAAACAAAACAAAAGTTGCATTATAATACTGCACTCATGTAGATTTGGAAACTTGGAAATAAAGAAACTTATTAGTATGAGAGGACAATCTGACATGTTGAAATATTAGAATTATGTTAAAACCTTTCAACATCATTTTTTCAAAGATGACTATGGGGTAAAACTTCAGTATCTATTTCAAAATAAATAGAAGATTGGATATGGGAAAAATCTGCATAAATTTCTATTTTTTTGTACCAACCTAAACTCAGGCTTAAATCTCATTTTTCCACAGACTTTTTGAAGCCTCTTTGTAATATATGTAGGTTAGAAAGTACAGAAATATTACAGTTTATTTCATTTACTAGATGCTTGGGAAAGAGTAGCCACATAAATTTGAAAATACCAGAAAAATACAAGGTACAAAATAAAAACCATCATGACTTTAGGAGAAAAAGTTGTGAAATTTGGGACCAGTAGAAGGTATAATGGTTATGTCTCTGGACTCTCACATGGTTGAATGCAGTTCGAGTCCCAGACCTGGTGACTTGAAATTCATGATGGGCACATGGGTGTGTACACCCAAAATCCTGAGAGGAGAATGGAAGAGAAGGGGTTGAGCTATGACCATACCCTGGTGAGTGAGTTCTTACTTTTTGTTTCTCTGTCTCTGTCTCTCTAGCAAACATACATAACCGCTAGCAAAAAAAAAAAAAAATCTTTAAAGCTGTGCAATGAATTCTAAATTCATCAATAATGGAATGACAGGTTTGGGGGTCACAAGAAAGCACTGAATATAATATACTCAGATTTCAGTAAAAACTTTAAAAAACATCTTTGTAACAGATTTACTCTGAAATCAGAAAATGCGACTTCAGAAACTGCAATATCAAGTTGATTTTACCTAGGGACCTAGCCTAATAGCTTCATTGCTGCACTCTCATGTAGTCGACCGCTGTTCGAGTCTCAGACCCAGTGGCTTAAACTCACACTGGGCACATGTCTGTGTGTTCCCAAATCCAGAGAGGAGAACAGAGGAGAAGGGATCCTCGCATGGCCATCCCACCTGGGGGGTGATTTCTCGCTTTCTCTCTCTGTCTCTCTCTGTCTTTCTGGTGAGTGCATGCGGTCTATAGTAAAAACCTCCCCCAAGGAAAAAAAAAAATGCCTACAGGAAGTCCTTCTTGGTTCAATTCTGGATTAAGAGAGTGTCTGCCAGTAACTATCAAATTGTGAACAGAAAGCTAATGGCTGAAGTTCAACATCACCTAAATGTTATTCAACCTCCTTCTAAAAATTCAAAGTTGAGGGAGAGAAGGAAAAGGGAAGAAAGAGAGGGGAAGTATGAAAAATAATAATGATAATGGTAGGAATAAGTTTTAAAACTCTTTTTGGAATAGTACGTGTAGCCAGTAAATATGCACTTTCTCATTTATCTTGCATAATATCTCTAAATATTGGTATTTTTATCTCCATTTTTATAGCAGATGACCTGAGTTCTAAAAACAAAATGAATTAGCATAGATCGTACCACTGATACATTAGAGAGGAATCAGCAAGATCAGTCTCATGAAGAAACTCATAATTTTACCCAAGTTGCCTTTATTAATATCTTTTAAAAGAATATGAACCCAATAAGTAAGTTTTTTATTAGTTTGTTGTATTTATGGTATTGATTACTCATAATGATGAATATTATCAATTCTATCATCTTAAATAAATTAACTTTTTCCTCATTATTGTTAGGAAAAAAATAAGGAATACAATAGAGCAACCAACTTATGTTTGAATATTTTCCAAATGCTTCCCCAAATGAAGGAAACTAAATGTGATGGTTACAAAATTAATGATAATGATAATAATAATAATTAAATGGCATTTGTGGTGGATTTTTAATTGCATTTAGCTCAATAGAAAATGTGCTTCTTTATATGTCTGTCTCTGCAGAGTCGAGGTAAGTCTAGGATGTATTTTGTGTGAGATTTGGAAAGCAGAGGTAAAGCTGCAGCCTTATTCTCGTTCTGCTCATCTGATATTCATACAGCTGGAAGGTCTATTGCTGTTCACACTCACATCATTTATTTGTTCTCATCTTGTTGCCTAGGACAGCAGCTGGACCAGCAACACCAGCTTTTGCCTTATTTCTTGGACAATGTAAGCATTTAGCTCTATGAAGATGACAGCTAGATTCTCTCAGAAAAGCATTTGCATCATCTAGGCTGGGGACTTGGAAGCAGTGAGAAACTAACAAGAACTATATATTCATATTCCAAAGTACCGATTTGTTCTCATTTCTCTCCTTTCATGTCTACCTTCCCTTCCTTACCAGCTCCTACTTATTTCAGACTGCCATACACATAGAAAATGGCCATAAATTGTTCTCACAATTGCCAAGTCAAATCTTCACAACACATTTTTATATGTAACTTGTCATAGTTCTCATTTCTTTGACCAAACAATGACTAATACAATATCTCTCTTCGAGTATTTTATTTTATTTTTATTATATTAAAGTTTGCTATAGGGCATGTGCACTCACCGAAGAGAGACAAGAAAAGTGAGAAAGCAAGTCAACAGATCTGGGACTCAAATCATGGTTGGCCATATTGGAGTCCAGTACACTTAATCCCATCAACTGCTGGTCTCTATAACATCTTATCTTTTAGTGTATTTTATCTTCCATGAGTGAGAGAGACAGAGTGAGATAAAGACAGAGAAATAGCTCTGCAAACTGGGCACTGATGGTGCTATCCATCCCCAGACTTTAGTCAGCTCCAGATAATGGGCAAGTATATGCCTAAAATACTCAGGAATGTCTCTAGACTTGAAACAAAACCTTCCTATGTGGGATTGCCTTGCAGTGTTGCATTTTTACTGCTGAACCCTGATACACTATTCTTAATAAAATTTTGTTATAGTAAATCTTTACTAATTGAAGAGGTGATTAGGAGTAGTCAAACTACCCACTTTTTTTTTTTTTTAGATAGAAATTTTTGCTATATGGCCTGTGTGCTCACCAGAGAGATAAAGAGGCAGAAAGTGAGAAATCAGTTCCTGGGGGAATGGCCATACCACAATCTTTTCTCCTCCATTTCTCTCTTGGGATTTTGGGCACACGTGCACCTGTGCCTGGTGTGAGTTTAAGCCGTCAGGCCGGGACTTGAACTTTGGTCAACTACGAGGAAGTCCAGGCACCTAACCATTATACCATCTGCTGGTCGTTCTACCCACTATTTTAAAACTTGTACCAGATACGCAGATATATAGCCTAAGTTAGCAATGTAAAAAAATATTTTTTACAATAGAATTTCAGCCCTTAAATGTTAAAGGAATAATACTAAAAATTACAAATTTTCAACCTCTCAGGAAATAACTGATCAGATAAAAATGATTAACCGGTAAAGATAGTATCGGAAATATTAAGGGGGAAATTATGGTAGGATATATGAAAGGTGGCTATCCCTGTAGCAGCCTTCAGAGTATTCATATAACTGAGTAAAGGAAACCAGATGGGTATTTCTCTCTTGGCTTGTTAAGATTGCTATAACAAAATACTTTAGACTGGGCAATTTATAAACTAGAGGAATTTATTTCACACAGTTTTGGAGCAGGATAGCTTAAGACTAAAGTATCTGCAGATTTGGTGTCTAGTGAGGTCATCAAAGCTGACTCCTTCTAGTTTTGTCCTCATATGGTGAAAGGGACACACAGTTCCGTTAGGCCATTTTGATAAGGGCACTAATCTCACTAGCGAGGCCCCTGTCCTTATGACCCAATCATCTTTCAGAGGTCTCACCTTTTATTACCACTACGTTAGGGATTAGGTTTCAACATATAAATGGAGTTGGAGGAGGTATAAATATGGAGACCACAGCATAATCCCTCTTCTACGATGGAAAATGGAGTTTATAATACCAGCCATGGTGTATTCTTACACAAAATATAAACCTGAAATCTTTGTACCCAATTCCTGTTTACAAGACATGCAAAATGAAGAATATCTAAAATAATATCACTAGGGGGACCAAGTCTAGAATGTAGGACATCCCCTGAAGTAAGGGGCATCATTTCCTCAATAAGTCAATTTTATAGAGGCAAAAACACTTAAGAGACATACTATAGATAAATGTAGTATTACCCAATTACATTTTTAGAAGGCCTTATGTCTACAATATATTGAGATATTTTACCGTTTAGCCTCAGCTCCTCTAATGACTAGGGGATTAAGTGGCTAAAGTAAACTTACCAAAGCCTATGATTTATATAAAAGAGGAAAAGTGCTTTTTTTCTCTGGTTTAGATTGCATTATAGGTGATTACTGCTATGCTTTTCAAGAGATATAGTTCTGGTGTTTTGATAGTGTAATATTCTTATTATTAACATTATTGTTAGGGAATCAGAAAGCAGGTATGAGTTGTTCTTCAGCTCTACATGACGGATTCATTGCTGCAAGCTTACATCTATGACATGTAGTGGCATTATTAGATTGAAAGAGAAGTAATTCAATACAGGTATTTTCAAAGCATTCTTAAAAATTATCCTGGTGGGAAAATTTGTAGAAAATGTGTATGTCTGTGACCTAGGCCATTTAAAGATTGTTTACTCTATTATAGGTATTTTGTTAACTATAGAATAAGGAAAATACATAATTCTGTATTTTAACCTAGATTTTCTTTGGTGATGGTAAAATTATGTATATACTAAATTAATGTATCTAATTAATATCAAAATAGAGTACCTTGCTTATGATAAACATCTTAGGAAATAGCACCCAGTGCTCACTGTAGTAGCATGCTGGTTGGAACTGGCACTCAGCAGTCTGAGGCCACGTGGAAGACCTGGCTTATTTTGTTTTTGTTTTCCAGAGAGATTTTTGCTATAGGGTGCATATGGTCTCCAGAGAGACATAGAGAAACAGAAAATGAGAAATCACCCTCCAACGTGGATGGTTATGCTGCAATTCTTTTTCCTCCATTCTCCTCTCAGGTTTTTGGGCATGCACACACATACACCTGGTGTGAATTTTTAAGCCACCAAGTGTAGGACTAAAACTTTGGTCGACTATGTGTCCAGAGATGTTACTATTACACCATCTGGTCCCAATTCCTGGGATATTCTCCTTTTTTTTTTTTTTTTTAGAGGTTTTTGCTATAGGGCGCATGCGCTCGCCAGACAGAGAGAGACAGAGAGATAGAAAGCGAGAAATCACCCCCCAGGGGGGAATGGCCACGCCACAATCCCTTCTCCTCCATTCTCCTCTCGGGATCTTGGGCACACACACACACGGGCCCGGCGTGAGTTTTAAGCCACCAGGTCCGGGATGTGAACCGCGGTCGACTACATGGGAGTCCAGCAACATAGCCATTACGCTAACTGCTGGTCCCCTCAATTCCTGGGATATTCTAAAAACGTCCAGGGATGTAGTCCCAGGTACTCGGGAGGCTGAGAAAGAGAGATCATGATATAATAAGATGCTGTAAAGAAAAAAAATCCTAATGAATATTGCTTATAGCTATTCATACTTCATACCCTGCAGATGTGGGTACTATGCTGTTGGGTTGTCAGAAAAGTCATGGTGTGTTTTTCTATGCAAAAATGCATCATGACTTTTTCAATGACCCAGTATTAACTGACTTCTAGAATACAGCACAACAGAAGTAATGGAATGTCCAATTCTAAGATCAGGCTTAACTGTGTTCTTGCTTGCTTTCCCTGGATAACTCCCCTAGTCAGTTAGTCATCTGACCTTTGACCATATCTCGCCCTTGCCACTAGCTTACTACCACTATCCATCTTGTAAGAGTGCAGCCAGAATAGACAGCTTGAGCAGGCAGTGTCTAAGATTAGGCAAATTAAACCAAAGCAGAGAAGTTATCCCTGAGAGCTGCTTAATTAGTATCACCAAAAATCCCCAAATATGAAACCTGACAACATTTTTTAACATTTTAGATGGCTTTGTAGATGGCAAAAATCAGACAGCTATTCACAAAACTTGCAAATTGGCTGGTGGCTAAGATAGAACAAAACGACAGAGAAAGACGCAATTTATTTCTCTCTTTTTCTCTTTGGAACTGCGACATTCTTCTCATACTTGTGAGCATCAGAACTCCTGGCCCTCCAGTCTATTGACTGCATGATATACACATAATGTCTCAGTTTCTCAGGCCATTCACATTAGACTGAGAGATGCATCATCAACATCCTTCTGAGGCTTTTCGACTAGGGCTGAGTCATGCTACTGGTATTGCAGGATCCATAGCTTGCAGATGGCCTATAATGGGACTTCTTGGTTTCCATAAGCATGGGGAAAATATTTGCATTATTAATGACTTAGTCTTTGGTATTCTGTAACAGCATCACAAAACTAAAATGTAAAATTTTTACTGAAAGTGGGGTTATCATAAGTACACCAAAACTGTGGAGCTATCAGTTACAATTCCAGCCTTAAAGGCTCCAAACACAATGTCAAGCTATGAGAGCAACTGTGTGGACTGAGCCCAGCAAGTTGTAGGGGTTGGCTCCATGAGACCTTGGGTGTCCAATCCCCAGCCCAGTGTGTTCAGAAGGTGAGACACAGGGGCAAGGAAGATGATTTTCCAGCTTTAAGATTTAATATTGTTAATTAAGTTGTTTTAATTTAATAGTTTACCCTGATTTTTTTTCCTTCTTCTTTTTTTTTTTTTTCTAATTTGGGACATGTTATTCCTCTTTTCTTGCCTATTTTCATCATTGGGAATGAGAATGTCTATGCTACTCCTTCTTCACCTTTGTCTTTTCAAAGTTGATAATCTGTTTAATTTCACAGGCTCACGGTTGCAGAGAGATTTGCCTCAGGATGAGTCATACCTTGATATTCAACTGTATCTGATTTAGATGAGGCTCTGTACTTGAGACTTGCAGTTGATGCTGAAATGAGTTAAGACTTTTGGGGCCATTGAAATGAGATGACTATATTTTGTATTTGAAATGAAATGCATTTTGGACCCAGGGCAGAATGCTATCTGGTTTGAAAATTCCTTCCAAAAAACTTGTTTTTGGAAATATACTCAATACAACAGTATTGAGACATGAAGCCTAATAGGAGGTGATCAGGCCTTGATGACTGCCCGCATGAATGGATTGATATCTTTACCACAGTGATGAGTTCTACAGCATGAACTCAGCACCCTTTTGCTTGCTCACTCTCTCTTTCTCCTCTCTCTTTTTCTCTCTCTCTCTCTGTGTCTCACTTTCTCATGCCCTTATGTCTTCCACCATGGAGATAACAAGGCAAGAAAGCTCTTATCAGATGCCAGTCTTGGCTCTTATAGTTTCTGGCCTTCAGAACAATAAAAAATAAATTATATTTTTAATAAATTACTCAGTCTGTGGTATTCTATTATAGCAACATGAAATGGCCTAGGACACTTTTTAATGACAAAAGAGAAAATTGCCAGACCAGGAACATTGAAATTATGCTGCATGAATGAGAAATAAAATTCAGTTCTGAAAATCTAATGATAATTCTAATATAATTTCTTTCTTCAATCAGCATTTGCCTTACTTATTTTTTAGGATTGAATCTTTAAGTTTTGGCCAAATTTTTCAGGCAGAAAAAAAATACATCCAATAAAACTCTTTTGGCTTTAAGTTGTTCCAATTTTTATAATGTTCAGTATATTTCACTTATAAACAGTTCTCCAAATCTTTCTTTCTTTGGTCTGGGGTGAAAAATATGAACAAAAAGGCATACCACTAGCAAAATAAATACCATTTACACATGATGACCTTTCAATTTTTAAAAAAATATTTAAACCTCCTTGGGACATTTTTCCTATCTGTACAATACCCCTACATGCTACCAGTTTCCCCATAGATTTTGTCCTTTGCTATTTTATATTGCTCATTTTCTGAGTCCATTCCAATATCTGAGTGTATTCAATATTCTGAGTGTATTTCAATATTAAAATGTGATGTCCTGAAATATGTGGAAGATTAATAAATAACTAATTTCATATTCATTCTTTGGTCTTATCCATACAAGGAAGATAGATTTCTACCTCACCCTTTCACTATATACACACATATTGATGTTATCTATAATTGTATTTAGAGTTTTTTTTGTTTTATTTTATTTTGTCATGCTACATAGCATGCTTCCTCTAAAAAATTGTGAGCGGTTTGTCTTTCTTAAATATATTAATAATTTTCTTTAGTTATTAATTTAACCAGTTAAACATTTTTATTCAAGTCAAAGTCTTTTATTTTTCTGAAAAAAATGTTCTCTTAGATGCAGTTCATTATTATAAAGTTCTCCAAAATAGCAATATTCTTATTCAATCAGTTAATTTCTAGTAATTTTCTATCATACACTAGGATAAGCATTATTCCAAGGTAATAATCCAAATTATGATCATATTGTTGAATAAGACAAAAGACATAGATCTGAGATCCTCTATTGGATACATCAATCTACTTTTAAGATAATTATTGAGAAGCACTAGAATAAAATCCTTCAAATTTAAAAATGCAAAAATAACAATATTATTAAAATAGAAGTAAAAATATGAAATGATAAAAGTAAATACCTAACTTTCAGTATAAGCCAAATTATTACTATTTTTATTAGAAAAAATATTTCTTCTTTGAAACATGATTCTAATCTTCTGCCATAAGTTCTAGCTTGAAAGAAAAAAAACAATTCCCCTAAAGTCTGCTGCTCTTAAATTATTTAAATTAACTTTAAATTGTGCTTTACTTTATAAGCCCACAATCACAGCCACAACCTTACTGGAAAGCTTATAAAATTTTGAAATGCTCCAATAATTTTAAATCTTGCAGAAACCCAGTACCCTCCAAATTAAAGTGCTAATAAAAAAATTAGTACTAAAATTTAAATCTCCATGAGCGATACAGAATGATTTAAAATTATTGAAGCTTTTCCATTTTTTATGAGCTTTCTACGTGGAAGTGAATCAAGCAGCATCTTTAGCAGCAAACTAGTCACTTAAAAGCATCAGAACTGAACAGTTTCTTGGAACAAATACCTGTCCTGTTTGTCAATTATGGCATGAAGGAAAACAATCAACAGCATGCATTAAAGCTTTCATTTATCTTCAGCATCTAATCACTCCTGTCCAACTAAAATCTGAAGTTCTTCTGATGTCAGGCCCTGTACTTCAGAGAACTAAGTAGGAGGGATGGAACTGAGAGTTTCTAGGAATTATATAGACCCTTAAGACATGAAAAAATCTTGGGACCAACAGTTAGTATAATGGCTATGTCGCTGGACTCCCATGTAGTCAATCACGGTTCGAGTCCCAGACTGGTGGCTTAAACTCATGCCGGGCATGAATGCGTGCGTGCCCAAGATCCTGAGAGGAGAAAGAAGGAGAAGGGATTGCTGTGTGGCCAACCCCCCTTGGGTGGGGGGATTTCTTGCTTTCTGTCTCCCTGTCTCTTTCTGTCTTTCTGGTGAGCACATGTACCCTATAGCAAAAACCTCTCTGAGGGAAAAAAAAAAAAAGACATGAAAAATCTTTATCCCAAATATTCTTGTCTTTGATGCTTTCATCTGTCTTCAGTCTGAGTCCCATTGCTCTAGACTTCATCCTCCTGGAAAGAATAATTTGTCATGTTTGCATACATTAATTGTCTTAACAGATCCTATATTGGCACATTTTTTTTGTCATAAGATACATGCACACACCAGAACAAAACAAAGAGACAGAGAGAGAGGAAAGAGAGAATCCCCCAATTGATTGTTGTCATGTTGCAATTCCTTCTTTTCCAATTCCCCATCTTGTTGGGATTTGGGACATACAAGCACATGGTCTTGGGCAAACCTGGTTAACGCCCCAGGTGTTCTCTCTCAATAAGGCACTCTTCCTCAACTCGGCCCCTCTGCTGATTCTTTCCTATCTGTTCTCTTGTAAGAACAGACCATTTGTTTTATTTTATTTTACCTGTACATTTTTTTTAATTGCCAGAGGTCATGTCTATTTGCCAGAGAGAGTGAGAGAGAGAGAAAGAATTTCCCAGTGGAGCATGGTCACTCCACAAACCCTTTCCTCCATTTCTCCATCCCATCAGGATTTGGGGCATGCTCACACTGTGCCCGGTGTAGTTTTTAGGCCTCTGGGGCTGGAATTCCAGCTGCAGTAGACCATAGCACCTCTCTATGCTCAGTGCTTAACCACTGTGCCATGGAACAAGTTTGTTTTATTTTTAAAAGAGAGATATAGATTGCAAACAAGAAAGTCATAGACATTAACTTTTCTATTTGCTGGATTGGTGGCAATTAAGAAAAATATGTATCTCCTTTGCATATGATAGAGAATGTTTTCATCGTAAATATTTGTCTCAAAGCTCCCACCTTCATCTTCAGACAGTTCAGACAGAACTTCCTATAAATGAAATCATACAACATATTCTAGTTTGTGTTTATTGTCTTTTATTCAACTCAATAATGGTTCATACTGTAAAACTGTTAAATGTTATGTAAATCTCAGTGTTGTGGTCAACTAAATGTTTAAAAAGTGTATTTATGTAACAGTATTTTAAATCTGGATTCATTCTGTTTCAATTTTAACTGAAACTAAAACTAAAAAGTGATAGTAATTGGATATTCAGATAAGTGCTACAATAAATACGTGAGTAGAAAATAAAGGGAAAAACAACATTTATTATGCCCCTTGGTCTCATTTTTCTTGCAGAAAATTGAAGAGCTAAGGATGAAAACTAATAGCAGCTTTGAAAGCCACACACATACACACACACACACACACACACTCAAAGAAAGAGAGAAGAAGAAAGGTAGGGTGTAGGTAGAAAAGAGAAATGAAGGAAAGCCATGCTCATCTGGGACTGAGTGGAAAAATTAACCTGGCTTTCCAAGGGAAGAGTAGAAAACAGTTCTGGGAGACTGAAGAAAAATTTCTTTTTTAAATATTCATCATGTCCAGGGCTGGCCAAGTAGCACAGTGGTTCTGTGCTTTGGGAGCTTGATTCCACAAGATAACGACGCTATGTTTGATTCCTGGCCCCAGTGGCTTGAAAAACATGCAACACACATGCAAGCATGCCCCAAAATCCTATCACCATGGAGAAAAGGAGGAGATAAAATTACCAAATGATCATGCTCCAATAGAAGATGCTTTTTTTCTGTCTCTTTCTCTTTGGTGAGTGTGTGTGCACTCTGGCAAAACAAAGACAAATTCCAAATAGTTATATTCGTCAGAATAGAAAACTGTTCTAGTTTGTCTTTCTCTTCCCTACTTTTACCCCCAAAGAGTCAAAAACCACAATTAGAAAGCAAAAGCATGACATAGATGTTTATTGCAGCATTATTCACAATTGCTAAAACATGGGACCCAAATTCCCATAAACAGATGAATGGATTGAAAACGTGTGGCAAGTATACTCTATGGAATATTATTCAGCCATAGAAAACAAGACCCTGGCATCTGACAAAAAATGGATGAATATGAAAGATTTACTGCTGAGTTAAACAAGTCAGGCTACAAAGGAGAAACATTGTATGTCTCCACTTAATATATACCTAATGTCTGCACTCTGTGGCCAAAACTGAATGACTAAAGGATATAGAAACATAGTAAATGGTTGTGAATACAAGATACAGTGTGGGAAGAAGGTGAGTGAAGGAGTAGAGTCTGAGGAAGGAAGGACATTAAGGACAAAAATAGAGAGGCAAGTCATTTATGGAATGAAGAAATGGGTTATTACCTATTGAAGATAACTTTATAGTATTGATAACTGGACTGCTGAGAAATGTATACATGTTGGAATATTCACTTTGCAAGCAAAGTAACATGTGATTGAATGTATGAAAGAAATTGAAATTAAAAAATTAAAGGAAAAAAAAAAAGCGAAAGCATGAGTCAGTCCACGGATTGGTAGTTGGATTCCCATGACCAAATACTTACTGAAGAGTCCCAACCTGGCAACTTGAAAAGCATGCCAAGTACCTGTATCTGCATGCCCAAAATTCTGAAAGGAGAGAGAAATGAAGGAGAAGGATTTGCAGGATGACTATGCTTCATGTGGGGTTGCTGACTAGTTTTCCTTCTCTATCTCTCTCTTGGGAACACATGCACCCTAGGGCAAATTATAAAGAGAAAATTAAAAAAGAAAGCAGAAGCAGATCTAGGTAGAAGAACAGGAAAATTAATCAGCCAACCTAATTCTCATCTTATCTACAAGCCTCCAACTTAAAGGATTAAGGCGCAAAGATAAACAAGAACCTTTCATTTCAAATACAGTTTAAAGTTTTCATACTTATACTGGATGATTTTTTAAAGAAATATTTATTTATAAAATTAGATATTTGCTTATTATTTATTTATTACTATTTGAATATGTTTGTCTAGATATGAGAAGATGTTTCATTTCTGAAAATGAATAGAGAACTGATACACTCTACATTAGACTTGATCTGAATCCAGGAAAACAAAACGAGTTTCATTGAGTGAGTTTAAACCATCACTGAGAGAAGGGGGAGGCAGGGATATTTCCACTATTATTGCATGGACTTATTTTTCTCCCAGTTGTCCTCCTGACTATCTTCTATGTATTCTGGGAAGCATATATCTGATATGAACTCTTCAGCTAACTTTCTGCATCCACAATCTGTTGTGGAATATGTGCCTTTTCAGGTAAATGGAGCATCCTGTAAGAAATTCTATTCTAACACTGTCACTCTAAATTACACTTAACTTTTTTTGTTTTAGGTATTGTAAAGTTAAGGAGAAAAAAGAAAAAAAGGAAAGAAAACAAAAAATAATGATTTGACTTCTCATGACTAGGTCCTGTAATGTTACCTAGCACTAAAAATATACATGATACATGTTTGTCTTGTGAATAAACTAAATTAATGCATTGTGTGGCTTGCCTAAAGAACTTAATAGTTGTTCTGCAGGGTGGGGGTAGTTCTTTGTTTTACTCTATGTTAAGTTCTAAAGTCATATTTCAAGTAATATAATATATTGGCAAAATATGTGGGTGAAACATAAAGTTCTTTCAAAAGGCTTTTGTTTTAGAGCAAATAATTATATTTCTGTTTTTTATATTTTATATATCATTATATAAAGTATATATTTTTATTGTATTTTAAGAAAATAATTATATTACCTTAATATGATTTTTTTCTACCCATACTTGTTATTTTATACATTGTGGTAGTAATATATAAACAACTGTGAACAAAATTAATCTTAATCCTTATTTGTAATTTTTATCCAGAGCAAAACATGTGGCACTTAATCTATGATCTGATATACTACTGAATTCTAATTAGATAACAATTAAACATCCTGCATTTTAAGATAAGCATTAAATACTGAATGGATGTGCCTTAAGAACATCCCTTATCTAATTGATCTTAATGAGGTCATGTTAGAACAACACAAACTTCAACCCAAATTTCAGGCCTTGACTTGCTCTTGGCTGTGTGTGTGTGTGTGTCTGTGTGTGTGTGTATGTATGTGTGTGTAGTTAACTTTGCTAGAAGTTCTCCAACTCTAATATCTTAAATCTGTTACAACCCCCATATTTGCCTTTGGAAACAGTTATCTACTGCTCCTATCAGGTATACACTGAGGGTCTTAAGTTTAAGTTCTACAGAGATGCTTCTCTACAGCACCGTGGGCCCTCTGAAATACCCTTTCTTGAAATCTCCTTATCCTTTCATTTTTTTTCTCCTTAGTGTTAGTATCCTCTTAACTTCCTTCACAAACCATACTGTACAAATAATTTTTCAGTATAAAATACTTATTCATAAAACCAAAATTTCAAAGGTTTATTTTTATTATTTATATTAAAGGCCATCAATTTCAGCAACCAGCAGTGCATTCTTTTGAACTAATTCTTTCATTAAAATAATTTTTTTTTAATGTTAAAAGTACAGATTTCTCTCACTTGCATCCTAAAAGATTAATTTATTTAGAATGGTGTGGGGATTGATAATCATTATTTCAAGCAGTTTCATGCATGATTATCTCAATCAGCCAAGGTTAGAAACCATTTTATTAGATCACATTTAAACTAGCATGTATTGAGACATTTCACTATTGCATTTAAATGCATAACTAAACAGCATCATTGAATGGTTCTTCATTTGTTTCAATATATATGAGAGTTCATCCTCTGTTGGCAAAATAGATTCCTCTGAAGATTAAACATTGTAATAGGGCCCATCAATGTCAGAAAATAAAGTTGGACAATTCATATACCATGAAACACCTACTGTACCCTAAAGACTTTAATATGTCATATGTCTTCAAGTAAAGGTTCATGAAGAAGAATATTTTTAGTTTATACATTTAAATAAAATTTTAAAGTGTTTCCACTAATAGAAATGTCTCTACCTCATACTTCATAATATCAGACAAAACTATTCGGAATCCAACTAACAAAGCCTAAACCAGTTAAAAATATCCATAAAACTTAACAGGAATTGGGTAATGTATTTATACTTAATGAAGCAAAAAAGGACTTAATTGAGTCTGAAAATTCTTGTATTTCATGAGTGGTTTATAGAAGTTGAGATATGAGCTGAGTATGCATGTAAAAAAAAAGTACAGTAAAATTTTAATTGGCACATCTTCAGTGAAGCAAAAATTTGCCAATTAAGTGATGTGCTGATTATAGTGCTAGAAATTTGATTTCGGATTATATTCTTTTCAATACTGGCAACAATATATACTGGGGGTACTGTAAACACAGGAAAATTACTGCGATTTCTTGGGTGGCAAAAGAAAAAGACTATGTAGATTCATATATTAATATCTTCTTCTCTGAGTGCAAAAACCTCTCAAAGTCATTATAAGTATTTTTAAATGTGTTTCAGATTTGAAGTTATTTTCTATTAATATGTTAATATATCTGAGAAAGAAATTAATTTTAGCCATTTGTCAATAATTCTTTGGCAGGGTGGACATTACAACTAACAAAAAGAGCTCAGTCAGAACAGAAGCTGAGTACTAAAAGATGTGTCACTGAGTACCAATTAAGCATCCCCTCAGGCATATCAGGCATATAGTAGGCGTGAGACATGAGTAAAACTCAGGATTCAGGAATACTTAGAATAGAAAAGGGTCCTGCATGCCTTTACAAACATCCAAGAAACTACTATTATCTTAATATAAAAATAAAGCCTTACATATAAAAGTACTGCTCCATTCTCCTGAAGAATCAGCAAATACCATGCTACGTATCAAAGTACAACAGCAATGGGAAACTTATGAAAAATCTTTTGAAATAAGGTCATACAGAACATTAGAAACTTTTAAATTATTTAAAATATAATTTGAGAGATTTGTAAATAGTGATAATACAGGACGAAGAGGAAGTTATAACCCCAAAACACAATTCAGCATGATTCTGGGCACTTTGGGTCAGAACTTCTATTTAGTCATATATGAATCACTTAATATAGTAATATTTTTATAAAAATGAGTAGAATTAAGTACATTAAAAGCACTTAATATTTGTTATTTATTGCTGTTCTTAATACTCTATTTTTCTTTCCCTTTTTTTTTTTTTTTGTTTGCTATAAGGCACATGCACTCACAAGAGAGGAAAATAGAGAGAGAGAGAAAATTGAAAAATCACCCTCAGAGAGATGTCCACACCACAATTCTTTATCTTACTTTTCTCTTGGGATTTTACGTACACATGCACAAGCTTTCAGGGTTATTTTCAAGCCCCCGAGTCCTGGACTTGAACCACAAAGTCAGCCATGTGGGATTCAGATTATTTTACATCCACACCAACTCCTAGCTCAGCTCAGTATTTTAAAAATATGAAATCCATTTACTTCAATTAAATAATTGTGAAAATCTGCTAGGCATCAAGATTTCAACAGTAAATATGGTATATTAATATTTTATTTATTTAAGGAGTTTATAATATGTTTAGAAAGGAAGGCATGATTATTATATCATAAAACCTGGTATAATAAATGTTTTGGAAGAAAAGCAACTGTAAAACACAATAAAATGTTATATATGGGAGCAAGACTGTTGATCTAAAGATCTTAAGAAGTGCATTACACATAGTGTTTAAAGAGCCAGAACAGCATCGAACCTGGGAGTAAGTCCTATGTATCCCTTAGGCACAGTGGCAGCATCTGGAGCCCGTAATGCGTTCAGAAATCCACAAAAATGTTTCAATTTTGTTAGAAAATTAAAAGAAAAAATAACTTAATTCACAGAAAATGTTTTCATATATGATATTAACATATTAGTCTTTATATCATGGCAAGTTGTAAAACATATTTGAGATTTTCTTGTTGCTCAGACTGGTTCTGTAGCACAGTGGTTAACCGTTGTGCATAGAAAGCCAGATCCCACATGGCCTACCATGGTTGAAATCCTGGCCCTGGTGGCTTGAAAAATATGAGCATACATGTATGTATGTGTGCCCAAAATCCTGGCGGGAAGGAGAAATGGAGGAAAAGGCATTGTGGTGTGACCGTTGGCCCATTCAGGGATTGTTCCTTTGTCTCTCTTTCTCGCTCTTTTTCTCTGTCTCTGTGAGCATATGCACCCTGAGACATTTTTTTTTAATGGAAGAAGGGACTCAGGAAGACAAAAGTTGCCTAGGACACAGGGAAGTCATAATGTGACTCAGCTGTTGATATTCTAATCTAGCTGGCTCTTGTTACTAGATGTAGGACTTCAGCCCCTCCACAGTTCAATTTCCCCATGACAAAACAGTGATAATAACTCTGCTTTCTTCATTTAGTTATTATAAGGATTAATTGAATTATCACATGTAAAGTTCCTAGAACAGTATCTGTAATATAGTCGATGCAATTGAAAATTAGCTGTGGTAATGTCGTTTTGATCAACGCTTAAGATTGAATGAAGTAGAAAGAAGTAAATGGGATGTTTGGGAGAACATTAATGACGATAGTTGAAAAATGACATTGGTTGTATATGAAACTGCAATGTTATAAATCTACTATTTGATCATGGGTGACCTTTAGCTCCTGGGTAGAAAGCTTTCTGTGCTGTGGACCTTGTAATAAGGCAACAGAGAGTCATTAGAGCATGCAAAAACTAATTAACCATAGTGTATGATGATTTGAAATGTTAAAAACTGGGATAAGAAGGGAAAAAGAGAATAATAAAATTAAGTAGGAATAAAAGAACAGCTGAAAAAAATTAAATTTGAGAATCTGCCTGAGAGATTTTGATGCTAAAAAGAAGGAAAAAATCAAGTTGAATTTTTTTATAGTAACTATTACTTTCCAAAGGAAATTTGACTTGCTTCCTAATTAAATAAAAATTAGAGCTTACCAAGAGACATCTGATGATTTTTTTGCCTAAACTTGGAACCTGTATTTGTCAACTTTATAACTTAATTGGACTGTGAGGCTGACAAATTGATTTTTCTTGCTCCTAATTTATTTAATTCAGTTTTCACAATTAGGCAAGCAATTAATCAATGGTGGAGTCATTAAGATTCATTGCATTGAAATAGTGCTCTGACAATCATCCTAAATAGGAATTGTGCAATTTATCAAAGCAGATGCCTTGCAAACTCTTAAGTAGATGATACTTAAAATGTTTCTAAGTGTAATATCTGATGGTTTAACTTTTTACCTAAAATTGGAAGATGCATTGAAATGAATACTGACAGTTTTGCTTTGGTTTATTTGCAATGTTACCCAAAAATAAAGTGATATTTACCCGTAAGTTATTAAGACAAACATAAAGTAGAATGTTGGTACAACATGTTTATAAAACAGTTGTCTGATTCATTAAAAAGTTGCTTCTCTTTAATAACATGAAAAAATATAGCATCTAGAGAGTTGAGATATAAAATTAAGATATTAAGCTCCTCTAATAATATTAGAAATGTAAAAAAAAATTGTGGTATTTATTTAAAGGTAGTATGGCACAAAGGAAAAAAAAAAACTCATTGAATTTGGGATCAGTGAGTGAGGATTTCAGTGAGTTCTACATATAGAAGCTAGGTGCTCTGAGAAAACCTTATTGTGCTATAGTTTCTTACCTATACATCATGTTAATTCAAAAGAAGATAGTGAGGGCCAACTAGCAGTACACCAGTAATGCAGTGATCTGCAGTGTTGGGCTCAAACGGGATGGTCACAGGTTCACATCCCAAGGCCTTCCTGTGAACATATGAACATCAGAATGTGTGCCTGTGACCTAGACAGGCTGAGGCTTCAGGTAGATAGTGGTGTGAAGACTGTTGGAGTTGCCTCTCTCTTTCTGTCATGAGCGAAAGAAATAACTAATTAAAATTTTTAAAAATAAATTAAATTTTGAATATGAAAACACTTTGAAAGTTGTTAATTGATATAAAATTCAAAAATACACACCACAGTGCTTTGAGCTTATTTAGTATCACTTTGTACAATTAATTGTTAAGAATGAAACTATACTTTTTGTAATTTATTTTTGGAGAGGTTTTTGCTATAGGGCATGTGCGCTCACCAGACAGAGAGAGACAGAGAGACAGAAAGCGAGAAATCACCCCCCAGGGGGGATGGCCATGCCACCATCCCTTCTCCTCCATTCTCCTCTCGGGATCTTGGGCACGCATGCACACGCGCCCGGTGTGAGTTTTAAGCCACCGGGTCCGGGACTCGAGCCGCGGTTGACTCCATGGGAGTCCAGCGACATAGCCATTACGCTAACTGCTGGTCCCCTTTTTGTAATATTTTTGATCATCAATTTTGGCTACACAGCAGAAATAAATACATTTTATGTCTGTAATTAAGTACACGAATGAATTAAATAATATTACTTTTTGTTTGTCTTTGGTATCTTCATTCTTACCAAATTTGATACTCAAATCTATGACAGGAGAGGGGATAAATGTAGACACCAGAGAAACTAAGGGAGGGGAGAGAATGGTAGAGGGTGGGGTAGGAGGGGCAAAGGGAAGAAGCATTTAACAGATATAAAAATGTAAAATTCTCTGTTAAAATTATTCTGTAAATTTACTTTATAAAATAAATTAAATACAATAATAATTATATATTTACCTTAAAAAAAGTCTTATTGTCTTGGACTTCTAATGCACTTCACTTATTATATCATTGTTTCAATTAAGCTACCTCAGTATTGAAAAGTGTAATCATCTTCAACCTAGGGTTGTCTGCCTGAGTGCCTCAAAGTCTCTAAAGATTCATTTCTGTTCTTTTCAAATGGGGTACTTTCCTTCCTTGTTGGCCCATTTTCCTGGATTGTTCAGTGTCTTTATATTTTAAACGTACCCCTGAATCTTCTATAATTCAATTGTCAGTCTTCAGAGTCATACCCATACTACGAAGATATTCCCAACCTTGATTCACGTTCATCAAATCTGCTTTGTTAGAACATTTGAGGGCTTTGAGGAGCTTGTTCTTGAAAGCTATTTAAAATTCTAACGTATAAGAGTGTCTTGGGCCAACTGGTGGCATGGTGGTTAAGGTGTTGGAATTCCCACATGGTTGGCCATGGTTTGAGTCCCAGACCTGGCGGCTTGCTTTCTTACTCTCCCTCTGTCTCTTTCTGTCTTTCTCTGGCAAAATTAATGTGAAAATAATATTAACAATAATAATAAATACATAATTCTTTTAAAAAATAAAAATAAAGAGTGCCTCAACTGACTATTTCTCAATAGCAATTGGCTCCCAGTTCCAATTAAACAGAGGCCACACCTGAAGTCTCATAAGCATGACTGTTCAATGCATCATTACTACAGTCCTGAATGACTTCCTGCTTCTTTTATTGCCAGCATAATAGTTTGTAATCTCTACAAAGATGACCAGCATGTTGAATACTGTCCATGCAGATATTGACGCCATGAATCCCCACTGAGTTTTCTACCTCTGGGAAAGAGAACTCAGATATCCTTCTTCTAACAGAGGAGCTCCTACACACTTACCGTTCATCCAGAGTACCATTTGCTACTTCCTAGAGGACATGAAATGCCACTCTCATCCCTTTAGTTTTCCTCTCCCTTTGAAATATATCAGTATCACCTTTGGAATGTTTTGCTTTTCTTCAGTTATAATAATTATAGTAATACCATGCCCACATTATTTGACTTAGGTGATATAGGAGAAGGCTGTTTGTTTCTATGATTTTACAGACTGTTGTAGTTTACTCTGATGCACTTCAGATGTTGAGAGACTATCTTTCTAATGTTTCTATTTTATGAGTTAAGTGTGACTAAATGGGGTCTCTAACTTATAGAACCATTAAATAGCCATACATCGTTGACTTTAGACTATTTACTTGAGAACTGAGTAGACACATCTCCCATATATAAGAGATGCTTAAACAGTTATAACTATGTTGTGTTGTGTCTAAAGGTCACTGTTTCTTAAGATCTCTATATAGATGAGCTTAAATTCCCACTATGCTCCAAGTGTTTATCATTTTACTTTCCTAACTGTAAAAATCTGATTATAAGCCCTATGAAAGATTTTTCTTTATTTTTTTTAAATTTTAATTATTTTGAGAGAGAGAGAGAGGTAATCTCAACAAGGTCTTCATCCTGTGATTTTATCCTCCCTGGATCACAAGCTTGTGGGTGATCTTGGCATGTTCAGGTTAAGGCAGGGTCTGAACCCAGATCATCATCATGGCTTCAGGATCACCAAGCAGTGCCCTACCACCTGTGCCACTGCAACTGGGCATCTCGTTGGGCCTTCCTAAGAAGGTATAAGCGATTTTCACTTCCAAATAAGATAGATTAACAGTGAATAGATGTTGAGAGGCAATATTTCATAAATCCCTCTCATATTTCTACACATCTAGAAAGTAATAGTCCATGCACTGCAGGCCTGTTTTTCCAGAAATATGTGAATAAGCATAGAACTCTAGGAAAATAAATACAAAACTCCCACTGACGCTAACTTATTTACATTCCCATATAGTAAAAATGGAGATATTATCCTCCAAGATAATAAAAATAGAGACGCTTGACTGCTATGACTAGAGGGATTTGCTTACATTCCTTGGTAATAAAGATATTTTACTCCAGCAAGAATGAAGGGCATGCTTCACAGCTGTTTTGACATAAAATCAGGGTCTTTTAAGCATGGGGTTCCTGTCCTAAACACACATCCACGACTTTGCAGGCAATTCTGACCCTGACCATTTTACTGGTGGTAATGGGAGTTCAGAAAGTACTGCTACAATGCTACTCTTGCTGCTACTTTAGCTATAAGAAATAAATGATCTTTTGTCACCAACCCAGACATCTCATGTCTTTCTGTCAGTATCTATAACACTGTCATAGGTTAACTTGTTATTCTGCAAGCAGAATGAAATCTCAGACCTTTTTCTCACTCCTCACTTGACAGTTTAACAGCAAATGTACCCTCTGTTCTGGAACGAAAATCAGCAACAGCAAATAAGGTAGTGAGCAACAGGTTATATACTATAGTGATCCTTGAAATACAGGGCAGGGGGATAAGTTAAACTCTATGTTCGCTTCATCATTTAGTCTTACAAGATTTTCAGTCCATGGTACAGGGTTTAGTCTCAGGCAGAACATGGGTTGGAATCCCTGCATTGGAAGTATGAAAGTGATTGTCCAAGGAGACCAAGATGTCTGGAGTTCTGTTTTTTTTTTTTTTTAAGAACTATTTTTTTATTTAATTTTATTTGTCATTATTATTATTTTAATTTGACCAGAGAGAGATGGAGAGAGAGAGGGAAGGTGAGAAAGTAAGTCACCAGGTCTGAGACTCAAACTGTAGTCAACCATGTGGTCGTCCAGAGTCTTGACCACCACACTACCTGCTGGCCCTATAGCTAGAGCTGTTAAACAGATAATGAGAAGGCAGAAAGCAGTACATAAGGAGAATATGAATATGTCTAGCACCCAATAAAATAAAAATAAAATAACATTTCCAATATCTGTAATCCAATCAAATATTACTAGGCATACAAAACAGACCCATAAAACATAATGAAAAGAATAAGCAATCAATCAAAATCAACCCAGAAGGGGCACAGATATGAGAATCAACAGATAAGGATATTAAATAGTTACAATGCACTATATTCCAGGTGCAGAAGAAATAAATAGAAGCATGAAAATGTATTTTAAAAACCTGATCGAATTCTGGAAATGAAAACTACAGTATAAAATTTAAAGAAAGAAAAAAAAAAAGGAGTAACAGAAAATTTTATCTGACAAAAGAAATGATTAGAGAGCCAAGGTCAGAACAACAGAACTAGCCATAAAAAGGAGAGAAAAAATGAATAATGAAAACATATAAAGAGCTGTAGAACTTCAAGAGGCTTAATACCTGCATGTGATCTGAGTCCTTGAAGGGTAAAGGGAACATAATATTGTAAATAAATGATAAAGAAAATTTTCAAATTTTAATGCAAACCATAAACCCATGGGTTCAAAAAGTTCTTTTAAACTTAAGCACATGAAGTTTTTTTTTTTTAAATTTATTAATTGTCCTTATTTATTTATTTATTTATTTATTGAAGTTGACCAGAGAAAGAAGAGACAGTAAGAAAGTGAGAAAGCAAGCTGTCAGGTCCAGGACTCGAACCACGATCAGCCATATCGGAATCCAGCTGCTTTAACCACCACGCCACCTTGCCAGCCCCAAGCACATGAAGATTTGAGTGTATGTGAGCACAGGGTTCTCTCAGAATCTTGGTGATGGGTACATATTTTGAGACTTAGAAGCAGTCCGAGTTATATTTACTAAACTCTAACAACTACTTAGTCACAAAACTGACTTACCATAAATACAAGAAAATGTTTTAAATTCTATGGACATTATTTTATTTAATTCTAATGGTACACTTATAAAGTTCTATTATACTTTTCACTTTACATATAAGAAACAGGTTATGAAGTCTAAGTAATTTGCCTAATGTTGTATATTCTTTTACTGTAATCAAACGTTAATTCTCATCTAAGAAAATATTATCATGCAGATCATTTTACAGCTTCATTTCAGATTAATGTGTTTTTAAAGTATATTTTTAAAAAAGAGAAACGCTAAATGAAAAGTGTTTTGGTAAGCAGACTAAACTGAGTCACCACAATGAAGTATATGCAATAGAGAATGCGTGTAGGACAAGGATATTGATTTATTTTGATTATAGTCTTACGGTTTGATGACTTGAAGTAAACCTTTCTTTCCAATAGATTACCTCATGCGAATTCCTCACAAATGTAGACTTAACGGCAACCACAACTGAGAGAGTTTAGTGGACTTGCTTAAGGTCATTCCACCAGTGTATTTGGGAGCTGATACTTGATTTCTAGTGTATAATAAGTTTTAATTGAGATTTATTTTATTAAAAATATATTTTCAACTAACTCTAATAGAGCTAGTGTTTCTTATTAAAGAAGCCAACACTACTGAATAGTAGGATGTAATTAGGAGAATGCTAAAATCTAAAGAGCACTTTCAAAGCTGCCTTAAAATTATTGAAAGAGAGTAGGTGGGCCTCTGCATTTATAATTTAAGGATAAAAACTCAAAAGTGAGCATATTTCATAAGTAATATTCGTATCTTGCTCTTTTATCTGAGTGCATGAAAAATAACTTTTAAAAAACACTTTATGGCAATGAAACATAACATTTACTTTAAACATTAGTCATTACATTAGAACTTAGAAGAAATTATTCAGTACACATCATGCTTGACTATGAAATCTGCCAGAATGAACCTTCCAGAAATTATAGCCATTCTGTGGCTTTGCCAATCATAACAACAGAACATTGTGGAATTACAATGTGAGAGAATTGCTGATGGCAGAGTCAATAACCATAAGGGGACAGGAAATAAACACCACATGGGAGAATAATTCATGGCAGTCCCACAGCAATATAAAAAATGTTTACAAATATCAACTGGTATCTATATGTGGCCAAATAGCTAATTGCATTCTATTTGAGAAGCTCTTGTTGGCTGCATTATAATTCCAGGCTAAAGTGTATGCTATCCAGATCTGGAAAATATTAACATTGCTATCATGGTGTCCTAAGAGAATAAATTTTATTTTAACTTGTCTAGTTTTATGTTTTTAGAAATGTTCTCTATAAAGTAGAGTAAAAAAATGGTTGAGTTTATTATTATTTTTAAAGAAAGGACAGATATTATGTATGCATATACTCAGAGATACACTCATATTATACTACCAATTATATTTTAAAATTTCATTGCAGAGCCCATTAGATTGTGTAATGGTTATATAGCTGGACTCTCATGTAGTTGTTCACTGTTCAAGTCCAAGACCCTAAGACTTAAAATTCATGCTGGGTGCAAGTGTGAGTGTGTGCCCAAAAATCTCGAGATGAGGATGGAGGAGAAGTTATTGTGGGGGGTGATTTCTCGCTTTCTCTCTTCATGTGTCTCTCTGTCTCTCCAGTAAGCACATGTGCACAAAAGCAAAAATCTCTTTCAGAAAAAACAAAAATTCATCCCATAGTCATTACTATTAATACAATGCCTTCTTTGCCCTTTAATTTTTGTGTGCAATTAATTATACCATAAAATGCCTCAAAACATAGTGTACATATAAATGTAAAACAATAAATTTTCTTTTTCTTTTTTTAAGTTGACAATTTATAATTGTAAATATTTATGAGGTAAAAGTAATGTTGTGATTTATTAATGCAATGTGGAATAATTAAATCAAGCTAATTAATATGTTTAACTTAAACATTTGATTTCATCTCAAATAGTTATATTTTATAGTGAGAACATTTGAAATTTATTCTTTCCAATTTTGAAATGTAAAATGCATTATTAACTATATTCACAACACTGTACAGTAGATCTCAAAAAAAAAAAAAAAAAAAAAATAGTCCTTCTGGCGCCAGCACGTGGTGTGGTAGTTAAGGCACTGGACTCCCACATAGTCAAATACCATTTGAGTCCTCAGTCTGGCAGCTTGCTGTCTCACTTCCCCCCTCTTTCTCTCTCTCTCTCTCTCTCATGACCACATGTGCCTTATAGCAAATTTAAATAAAAATAATAAATTAAAAAGTTAAAAATTAGTCTTTCTGAGACTGTTTTACCCTTTGACTATCTCCCCATTTTCTCTATCCACTTACTCAGCTTCTATAACCATTTTTTAAAGAATTATTTGTTTGGGGCCGGCAGATGGCATGGTGGTTAAGAGCGCTGAATACCCATGTGGCCGACCACAATTGGAGTCCCGGACCTGGAGGCTTGCTATCTCACTTTCCCTTTCTCTGTCTCTCTGTGGTCAAAATTTAAAAATGATAATAACAACAAATGGAAATAAATAAATAAATATTTAAAATAAAAAAATTATTTGTTTAATTTTACTTTTACCAACAATAATAATAAGATAGACAGGGAACATTAGAAAGAAAACTGCCAGGTCTGGGACTCGAAATGTAGTTGAAAATGTAGGAGTGTAGTGTCTAAACCACCATGCCACCTGCTGACCTCTGGTAACCACCATTTTATTCTCTGCCTTTGAGTTCCATTTTTTCAGATTCCACATGTAAGTGGAAGCATATATCTTGTTATATTTTATTTAGCATGTTATTCAGTTCTATGTTATCACAAATGACAGATTTATCCTATTTTGCAAGACTAATTAGTATTATATTCTTATACATATATCACATTTTCTTTATCCATTTATCCATTATTGGACACTTAGGGAAATTCTATTATATTCTATTCACTATTTGTGAATAGTGTTCCAATGAACATGGAAATACAGACATCTTTCCCACACTGATCTGAAATCTTTTGGGTAAACACCAAGAAGTAGAATTGCTGAATTATATTATAATATTATTTTTAGATTTTTGAAGAAACTTTCTATAGTTTTCTATAAGGGCTTTACTAATTTATATTCTCAAAAATAGTGTACGAGGGTTCTCTTTCCTTCACTTTCTTGCACCAAACAATAAACTTTAATACAGTGAAATAAAATGCATAGCCACAAGATCACAGGACTCAAATCTTGACTTTGGGGTACACAGGGTGCTTTACTCAATAAACAAAGTAATACTAATTAAGTAAACATCAGCTTTTATATCACTATCAATTTTGCAGTGCAAGAACTAGGAAAAATAAGCTCACCAAAAATTACCCTTCCATTGACAAAGCAACCTACTATATTACCTTGCATCAAACTAGGGTCTAATGCTTATCAATAGAAAGAGATAAGCATAATAAAGAGGCAAATGATTTCATCTCCTTACTTTTTTAAATAAAAATTGTCACAGAGCATGCACACTTGCCAGAGAGAGACAAAGGGGAAAAGTGAGAAAGCAACCCCCATGGGAAATGATCACACCACATTATCACCTCCATTTCTTATTCCTTTTAGGAATTTGAGCATGTGCACATAGGATCCAGGAGTGTTTTGTTTTAAAAAATATGTATTTTATGAATGTTATCCATTATTATTCTTTTATTTTCTTTAGATTTTGACCAGAGAGAGAAAGTGAGAAAGCAAGCTGTCAGGTCCAGGATTCGAATCATGATCAGCTATGTAGTAGTCCAGTACCTTAACTGCTACACCAACTGTGGTCCCTCTGGGAGTGTTTTTCAAGCCTTCAGGTCCAGGACTCCAACTGCATAGTCAGTCATGTGGGATCCAGATAACTACCGCACCACCTGCTGCCTCCAGATTTTCCTTACATTTCTATTTTACACCGAAAAATATTATCATTCCAGGATATTCTTTTCTTTCTTTCTTTCTTTCTCTCTCTTCCTTCCTTTCTTCTTTTCTTTTTCTTCTTTTTTTCTTCCTTTTCTGAGAGATTTTTGCTATAGGGAGCATGTGCTCATCAGAGACACAGGGAGAGACAGGGAGGGAGAAAGTGAGAAATCACTCTCATAGGGGATGGTCACACCACAATCCCTTCTTCTCCATTCTCCTGCAGGCACAAGTATCTGGCATGAGTTTAAAGCTGCTGAGTCTGAGACTTGAACTGTGTTCAGTTATGTGGGAGTGCAGCACCACAACCATACAAACCTGCAGACCTCAAACCATAGCGGATGCCTTGTGTGAGGACCAAACTCCAGGATTTTCAAGAGAAAGAATCAACCAAGTTATTCTTACATATTCTAAAAGACTTCAAGATTGACTTGGTGAGGAATAGTTATAGTATCTCAGAGTGACACATCATACCTAAGATATACATTTCTGAAAGTAAATGACCTTGATAATTTCCCTGTTGATTAAAAAGATAATGTTATGTGTAATTAAGAAAAAAATCAAGGACTCAACAGAATGTACGATAGACTGATAGGTCTAGTGCACAAGAGCGGAGATCTAATAGTAAGTGATCTGCTTCAATAATGTTTCACAACCAGCTATTTCTTTTGGCCCACATATTGCCATATATTTAAGGAAATTACTATGAAAAAGAAAAAAAAATCATTGCCTGTAGCCTTTATAGAGGTCTAGTGGCAAAATATATATATAGCAGCACAACAAAAATGTGGTATATAGTGCATTAGCTGTAAAGAGGGCCAGAAGATTTAAGAAAGCTTGATAAAGAAAATTTCATCTCAATTTCTCTACCCTAAGTGAAAAGAGAAGTATAGCTAGAATCTGCAGGTATTCTTATCTGACCAATCATTTTGACCCTGAAAAAAAGAGACTTCAAGATCTGAAATAACTCTAAATCCTTGGAAGAAAAAAAAAAAAGTTGCACAAGTTGTTCATTACTGATAAGTGCAGTGTAGAGTTTGTAAACCTCTTAAATTTTAGGCTTTCCACACCTGTGCAATGGAATGATCCCAAATTATTACTGATTTGCAGCAGCTGCTACAAATCACCACTGCCAGGAGACAAATTTGTTGTCGGCAGAGAAAGCTCCTGCCAAACTTCCTGTCTAAAAGAGATTAGGTGATTTTTACAGTTGCCATCATTACTAAATCGGGACTGAGAAATCTGCTTTGCAATTGTCACTATTATCATTAAGAGTATTTTCAGTCTTTAGGCCCTCTGCAAATAGGTTATCTTCTATAGCCACTTTGTTGATTCCAAAGGACAAAAATGTACTAGTTTCTGAGTTGAACATGCTTGGGTTGTAACATGTCACCAAATATGTCCATAATCCAATTTTTGTTGTCTCTCTCATTTCTCTCCAACAAGTATATGATTTACATTTAAATTTATTGTTGTATTCAATTTTGTTTTAAAAGTTCAAGGCTCTTGGAATGCTTTAAAATTTGAAATAAAATTAAAAATAAAATTTGGACTATACATGGGTACATAATAGATAAATGTGGACCTCTAAACATAGAAGACCTCTTACATATAGGTTCAGATTTTCTCTGCTACTTAATAATCTTATAATTACCAAGTCATTAAACTCTAGGCTTGAAATACACTATTAATAGCTTGAAAAAACAATACCTATCTTACCTTTATTAAAGAGTGGTGGACTTGGGTCCAGCAAATGGCACAATGGTTATGTGGCTGGACTCTCAGATATTCAACCACGGTTCGAGTACCAGACCCAGTGGCTTAAAACTCACACCAGGCTGTGTGTATGTGTGTGTATGTGTTGTGTGTGTGTCCAAAATCCTAAGAAGAATCCTGGAGGAGAAGGGATTGTGGCGTGGCTATCCCCCGTCCCGGGGGGGGGGGGGTGATTTCTCATTTCCTATCTCTGTGTCTCTGTGTCTCTGTCTCTCCAGCAAGCACATGTACCCTATAGCAAAAATATGTCTCAGAAAAAAAGAGCAGTAGACTTGGGGCCAGCAGGTGGTGTGGTGATTAAGGCAGGGCACTGGACTCCATCGTAGCCAACTATGATTTGAGTCCTGGAGCTGGCGGCCTGAAAATCACACAAGGCATGTATACATGCATGCCGCAAATCCCAGGACGAGAATGGAGGAGAGGAGATTAGGGTGTGGACATCCCCTCTGGGGCAGGTGATTTCTTACTTTCCCTCTCAAGGTAACTCTCATGAGCTGATCCTCCCTAGGTCATAAACGTAAAAACAAGGAAAAAGTAGGAAACTTGTTATAAACCAATGATAAATTCCTTCTCTATCAAAATTCATAGAAATTTTGGTAAGTAAATGAATTATTCATAGGGAATAAACTTTCCTATCATCTCTCATTCTCCTTTTATCATAACTCACATTCAAATTGTCAGAAAATCATACTGTGGTTACCTTAAAATATCTCAGATTCTGACCACTTCTCCTCCCTTGCAAGGCCGTTTCTATGAAAAGTGCAGTGCACTTTAATAAACCTTTATTTACTCGCCGGTCTGCAGCACTATTTCTCAACTGGAATACTGCAATGGCCTTCTAAAGGAACATTCCACTGATCCTGCCTTGGATGGATTTTAATCAGAGTGATACGATAAAAAATTTAAAATCTAATTTAGATGCTGTTCCTGATCTGTTTAAAACCCCGCAGTGTTTAACCATTTCAACAAATGTTAACCAAAGTCAACATCTTTCATTGTCCTCAGGTTACATTCTTGACCTCATTTCCTGCTACTCTCCACAGTGGTTGTTGTGCCCCCGCCCTGGAAGCCTCTGCTCCTCCTGTAATATCCCAGACTGGATTTCACCTAAAAGTCTCAGAACTTGCTGTTCTCTTTGCCTGGAGTATCTATCCACCCTTATAAATCTATACGGATAATCCCTCACCTCCTTATAAATCTTTGCTACCGTAAAACTTTTTCCATGAAGCCTACCCAAACAATTTATTAAACCTTGAAATCTTCTGTCACTTTCCACTCACATTTAATATATTTTTCCTATGCTCTTTTTGTTAGACTTTTTATCTCTTCACATATTATATAGTGTATTAATTAAACTTGCAATTTATTGCCTGCCATGTACATCAGAATAATAGTACAATTAATGTATAGATCTCAGTCTGTTGTATTAACTGATATAGTACAAATGATTAATGAATTAATGTAATGACTTACAAAAATTTGTATTCATTGAGGTGTACTTTACAGTACAATATGCTATGTGTATGTACCTAGAAAGTTTGCCGAAGTAAAACATATTCTCAGCCTAAAAACAAAATTCAAAATTTACTAAGAGTGAAATCCCAAAAAACTTGAATGACCACAACAGAATAGAATCAGTAACAGACAGAGGTTATGACATGATACCCCAAACTACGGCATCTGAGCACTTGAAAAACTGGCAGAAGCAGGAAGGTAACTTTGACCTTTTCCTGCTGTTCTCTCCTGAAGCAGAGCAAAAAAAGAATTCTCTGATTTTCCTCTATGTAAGTCATAAGGCCCTCAATACTGAAGGATCACCTCCATACTCAGAAAAAAGGAATGAAAACACAGAAAGGCCAGAAATAATCTGAACAAACAAGTCACATTAAGTTTCTCTCCAGTTGATCACCATCATATTCCTTTTTGTCCCATCGTACTTCTACTTGACTGTCTACTGTTCAGAAAATCCACAGCAAGAAAATACACAGCTTTCCCTGGTGTAAAGTTTATATTAAATACATTTTATACTTTGACTAACCTATGTCTTGTTATAGGGACTCTGCCATAAACTGTGATGGATAAGAAAAAGGTATTTCATTATCTCCCATAAAAGTGGAATAAGAATAATATATATCTAGAACTCCTCAGATTTTCTGAAGAGTTAAAATACCTACTTAATAACCTGAAAGTCAAAAATAAAACAGTAGGAAAATTAGTAAGTACTTAAAATTCAATGACAATTAAATGAAATTAGTAAGAAAAAGCTATATCAGTGCTAAGAGAAATGTTATAACTTCAAATGCCTATATTAAAACAAATAAGTTTAAATGCAATTATCTATCTATTTTTTTTTTTATTTTTAGGAGAGATTTTTGCTATAAGAGTGTGCTGGAAAAACAAAGAGACAGAAAGTGAGCAATCATCTTCAAGGGGGAATGGCCACACCACAACCCCTTCTCCTCCATCTCCTCTCAGTATTCTGGGCATGCACACACTCAGGCACCTGGCACGACTTTTAAGCCTTTGAGACCTGGACTTGAACCATGGTCAACTACATGGGAGTTAGCAACACAACCATTGTGCCATCTGATTGTCCTAGTTATCTATATTTCTATCTTAAGAATCTAGATTTCTTGGAATCGGCAGATAATGCAATAGTTACATTGTTTTATTTTGTTTTTCAGATTTTTGTAAGTTATGTTTAAAGACAGAAATGCCCACTTTGTGTACCTGTCAAAGTGATTAATATAATGTTATTCATGTAATTTCCTTATTCATCTTTTAATACTCCTGTAATCTATAATAATATACTTTTTATATTCTGTATAGTGGTAATTTGAATTTTGTCTTCATTTTTGGAACAGCTTTGCTAAAGGCTTATGAATTTAGTAACATTTATCAAAAAAAAAGAGAAACACGACTTAGGTTGGGTAATTGTTGTTTGTTTTCTTTTTTCTAATTTAATTTTATTATTATTATTCATTTTTGCATTTTTTACACATTGTATTGATTCACAAAATACCTTAAACAAAAACTATGGACAAAGCTAGAATCCAGTTACAAGTGCACTGTAATTTTCTTCTGAAACATTTTGAATTAATTTATTTCCTATTTTATTCATTCACTCATCATTTTTATTTTATCCTTCTTTCTACTTACTGTGTGACTATTTGTCCAATTCTTTTAAAGTTTACTTATTTATTTATTTCATGAGAGAACAAAAGAGAGAACGTGGCACAACTGAAGGGTCTTCATGTCATGATCTACCTACAGAGTCAACTTTCCCGTCTCATGACCATGACTGTGCATTTCTGGCTTTCTCTGAGAGGAATGGGAATGGGAATCTGGAATGGGAATCTAGAATCTCTTCCAGTGTCTCCAGTTGCATTACTGCATTGCTGACATCACTGTCTGGTTCCTATTTGTGATATTTTTAAGAAATCTAAATTCTTGTGTATTTATTGAGAAAGATAAATCGTTTTGAAAGATGAAAAATCTTGCTAAAGCTGATATGAGAAAATATAGAATCTCTAAATGTATGTATATATAATAAATAAAATTTTTATTCAAAACCTTTCTGAAAAGAGAACTTCAGGCTGTGCTGGTTAAACTAGTCAATTTTTCAGACATTTAAGAAAATAAAAAATCAATTTTATTGAGTCAGCAGTTAGCATAATGGCTATGTCGTTGGACTCCCATGTAGCTGACCGGGTTCGAGTCCCAGACCTGGTGGCTTAAACTCATGCTGGGCGCCTATGCATGTGTGCCCAAGATCCCGAGAGGAGAATGGAGGAGAAGGGATTGTAGCATCGCCATCCCCCCTGGGGATGATTTCTCGCTTTCTGTCTCTCTATCTCTCTCTGTCTTTCTGGCAAGCTCACGCGCCCTATAGCAAAAAAAACCTCTCCAAAAAAAACCCAATTTTACAAAAACTCTAGAAAACAGAATGGGAAACATTTTCTAGCAAAATGCCAAATATCAGTGAATTAACATAATTACTGTCAAAAATTTGTATTTAATGAAATATATTTTACAGTACAATCTGATTATGTGTACATAAAAAGAGTACCAACATATTCTCAGCCATAAAATAAAAACTTAAATATATCAAATACCAATATACCTAAATATGTAATTTAATTGCAAGAAAATACACAGACGTTCTTCATAAACCTCAACTACACTCTAGCAAATCTAATTTATTGATATATATATATAGAGAGAGAGGATGAATACAGTTTGATTAAGGGGAGATTATTTCAGTAATACTAGTTTGATTTAATATTAGAATATCAATCAATATAGTTAACTACATTAATGGAAGGAAGAAGTAAATATATGATCAATTCTATAGATACAAACAAAACATTTGGAAGCAGAGAGGTTTTTTAACAGAGACTTTATCATTATAAATCTAAAATAATTTTGTATGTACACATAAGGACTTCCATAGTAGCTATAAACAAAGACTTAATTGTTAACTTCATATAGATGATAGACTATTGACAGTAATGGGAAAGACTTAAAAAAATAAACCTTGGGTTTATATACTGATGTATTTCTAAATACAGACAATAATTATTGTACACAACTTCAACCGACATCAAAAAGGGTATGTTTTCTAAGTTAATCTGGACTCTATTGTTAAACTCTATCAAATACTATGATATAGAGTGCTTTTGTTTTTGTTTGTTTGAATAAAAATATTTTGAGGGCCAGATGGTAGGGCAAAGGTAAAATGCAACACTCTTGTGAGACAACCCCAAATGCAAACATTTCTAGTTTTTAAGTTTGGAGAGCACCCTGAATGAGCTGGGCACATGCTTGCCTGTGATCTGAAACTGGTTAGAAACTGGTGGTGGGTCACAAGAATTTTTTAGAAATGCTATGTCTATCTCTCTTATCTCTTCCATCTTCTCTCTCTCTCTAGTTCACTCATGAAGAAATAAATGAACTTTAAAATCAAGAGCAAATTGTGAAGAACAATGAACATCAGACAGAGATATGTTTTGGAAACTCCTTTCATAAAATTTAGGAAACTGATATATTTCTATGACAACATAAGATGTTTTCAAGGTATCTTTAAGGCAAAAAAAGAGAAACAGAACACAAGAAACAATGTGAGTTTTTAGAATTTTATGGTATTTATCTATTTATTTATTTTTTGGCCAATATTTCCAATTTTCTCATTAAATCTTCTGAAACTGAAATGTCCCTCATTGCTTAGAGAATTAAGATGAGTGACCATTTTGTAGAAATAATTTAAAGATAATTAGTGCATGCAGTGTTTTAAATAGTACTTTTCCCTCACTGCATTGGTTTGCCATTTTACCTGTCTCAGAGTCTCTCATACTCTTACCGGGAGAAATATTTTTAAAGATTCATTAGGAATCTGAAAACTATAGTCTAGTCTCTTACATTTTAAAATCAGTACTTAGGTGAGAAAATTATTATTTTGGAAAATTATTATTCTACATAGTTAAAAAAACAATTTTTAAATACTTGTTTATGAGGAGTGTTGTAACATGGGTTTTATTTTTGAATTCATGTTCTTTTATACATTCAATCACGTTATTTAGCTTACAAAGTGAATATTCCAACATGAGTACATTTCTTCCTAGTCCAGTTGATAATACTATAAAATTATCTTCAACAGTTAATGCCACATTTCTTTGTCTCATTAATGCTTTGTCTCTCTAATTTTCTTCTAAATGTCCTTCTTCAGACTCTACCCTTTCACCCACAGTATATCTGGTATTCACAACCATTTACTGTGTTTCTATATCCTTTAGTCAATCAGTTTCAGTCATAGAGTGCAGACACTTTGTATATATTAAGTGGGGACATACAATGTCGCTCCTTTATAGCCTGGCTTCCTTCACTCAGCAGTAAACCTTCCATATTCATCCACTTTCAGTCAAAAGACAGGGTCTTGTGGTTTTTTATGGCTGAATAGCAATCCATAGTTTTTGTGCAACAGTTTTTAGTCTTAATTTCAAAAGAAATCCTCAAAAATACTCAAATACTTGGAAACTAAATAACCTACTCTTGAATGACTTCACAATTACTGAAGAAATGAAGACTGAAATAAAAAGATTCATGAAAGTCAATGACAATGAGGACATGAGTTTCCATAATCTTTGCTACACTGCTAACACAATCGTAACAGGGAAGTTCATAGCAATTAGCACACATAAGAGGAAGATGGAAAAAAAGCAAATGGATCATCTAACATCTTGCCTCAGAGAACTGGAAAAGCAACAGTAAAATAAAACTCCAGGAGAAAGGAAATAATAATACGAGCAGAAATAAATGAAATAGAAAATAAACAAATTATACAGAAAATAAATTAAAGTAAAAGCTGGTTCTTTGAACAGATAAACAAAATCTATACACCACTAGCAAGACTTATGAAAAAAAAGAGAGAAAGAAACCAGGTGAATCAAATCTGCAATGAAGCAGGCAATATAACAACAGACATAGTAGAAATATAAAATATCATTAGAGTTTACTATTAACAACTATATGCTAAGAAGCAAGACAATGTGGGTGAGATGGACAAATTCCTGGACACATATAACCTATCAAGATTGAGCCAAGAGGATATAGAAAGTCTGAATAGGTCCATAACAACTGAAGAAATTGAATCAGTAATAAATAACCTTCCAACAAAGAAAAGCCCTGGTCTTGATGGCTTCACCTCTGAATTCTGCAAAACTTTTAAAAAGAGTTAACCCCCATTCTGCTCAAGCTATTTATAAATATCCAAAAGGCTGAATCTCTCCCTAATTCATTCTATGAAGCCTCTATCACCCTTAACTTTAAAACAGATAAGAATAGAACAAGGAAGGAAAACTAGACCAGTATCTCTGATAAATATAGACACAAAGATTCTCAACAAGATACTAGCAAATCGTATCAAACCAATTATAAAAAAGATTATACATCATGATCAGGTAGGCTTTACTCCGGGAATGCAAGTTTGGTTCAACATATGCAAAACCATAAATATAATACACGATATTAACAGGAAGAAAGATAGAAACCATATGATCATATCAATTGATGCAAAAAAAATCATCTGATAAGATACAACATCCCTTCATGATCAAGACTCTTAGAAATATTGGCATAAAAGGGTCATATCTCAACACAATAAAAGCTATCTAAGAAAAACCCATAGCAAACATCATCCTGAAAGCTGAAAGCTTTCCCACTAAAACCTGGTACAAGAAAAGGATGCCCACTTTCTCCACTCTTTCTCAATATATATTGGAAGTCCTCGCCAATGCAATCATAAAAGAGGAAAAAAATAAAAGGCACTCAAATAGGAAAAGAAGAGGTGAAACTCTCTCTATCTGCAGATGACATTATAGTATACATAGAAGACCCAATGGTTTTCATGAAAAATTTCCTGGAATTAATACATGAGTACAGTAAAGTTTCAGGATACAAAATCAACATAGATAAATCTATAGTATTTCTATATACAAACAACAGGCAGACTGAGATAGAACTGAAAAAAGAAATTCTATTTACCATAGCCACAAAAAGTATAAGATACTTAGGAATATATCTAGCCAAAGAAGTTAAAGACCTCTACAAGAAAAACTACTAGAAGCTAAAATAAGAAATTGAAAATAACACAAAAAAGTGGAAGAACATCCCATGCTCCTGGATTAGAAGAATTAATATAATCAAAATGGCAATTCTACCCAAAATAATCTACATATTTAATGCAGACCTAATCAAAGAACCAGACACATTCTTCACAGATCTAGAAAAGACAATGATAAAATTTGTCTGGAATCATAAAAGACCCCATATTGCCAAAGCAATCCTGCACAACATGAGTGAAGGGGGCAGCATCTCACTTCCAGACCCAAAATGTTACTACAAAGCTGTGGTAATCAGAATAGCAAGGTACTGGCACAAAAACAGACAGATGGACCAATGGAACACAATAGAGTCCCCAGTAATAAATTCTCAAACATACAGTCAACTGATTTTTGACAAGGGGTACCAGTCAATCCAGGGGGAAAAGGAAAACCTCTTCAGCAAATGATGCAGGAAAAACTGGACTTCCACCTTCAGAAAGAAGAATCTGAACACCCACTTCTCACCATTGACAAAAATCACCTCAAGGTGGATCAAAGATCTAAACTTAAGACCTCAAACTATAAAACTGCTTCTGGAAAACACAAGGGAAACTCTGGGAGACATTGGGGTAGGCAAAGAGTTCTTAAATAAGACTCCCAAAACACAGTTGATAATCCCCAAAATAGACAAGTGGAATTGCATCAGACTAAGAAGTTTTTGCATGGCAAAAGTTAGTGTGAATCGACAGCCCTCAGAATGGGAAAATATTTTGTAAACTATGGGTCAGATAAGGGACTGATAACTGGAATACAGAAGGAGCCCTAGCAGCTGTTTCCAAAAAAGCTGAACAACCCAGTTAAAATATGGGAGAAGGAGTTGGAAAAAAACACTCTCTAAGGATGACATTCAAATAGCCAAAAGGCATATGAAAAAATGCTCAACATCCCTCATTGTCAGGGAAATGCAGATCAAACACGGGGGATTTTAAAACCTCATTTATGAAAATCTGGTGGGGATTCTTTCAGTATATGTAATGTGTTTTAAAAAGAGGGTTTTAAATGTGTTTTATATACTTGATTTCCTGGTTGGATATTATCTGAATGAAGGACATCTAATATTTATTAGACAAGAGGTATATGACACACCAATATTTGCTTTGGTTTGTGCTTATGGAAAAAAAAGGGTAATAATATCATTGGTTTGTTGTAGGAATAAAATATGATTTTGCATATAAAATATTTAACATGTTAATACTCACAATAAATATGAGTTATGTATTTTAAATGTTGAAAACTTCTATTCTCTAGTATATTGCATAAGAAGGAATATTTAAATCAAGAATTTGAAAGAAGATAAGTATCTTTCAATATCTGAACTTAAAGATATTTGGTTGTTATAAAGCACTTCAACTATTCTCAACTAAAAGTTTATTTAAATTAAAAACGCATACTTTTTTAAAAAAAAGAGTTTAACTTTTCCACAGCTTGAATATTATTAAAGAGATGAATTACAACACACTTACATAAAGAAAAGGGAATAAAGCAAAAGAGAGCATTAGTTAAGTTTACAGCATAAGACCCAGCAAGACAGATTTTTATTCCTAAATCTTAGAATCTGTATTATTACCAAGGAATATAGAACACTTAATAAATCACGAGGTGTGTAAAATTAATGACTCAAAAAAAGGCTTAAATCCTCAACTCATTTAAAAATCTGTCATTAGCATGAAAAATGCAAGAACAGTGGATAACTTGGAAGTGAAGAAGACCTTGTTGAATTACTTATTGACAAACAGAAGATAACAAAGTACTTGGCTCATATTGAAATGAATGTAAACAAGCAAGCTGCATAACTTGCATTCCAGAGGAAATTAGAAAATCTGCTTACACTGTTGAGTTGTATTTTAAAAGCCAAAGAAAGTGGGATGATTTATTAAAATGGAACTGGTAAAGGAGACAGGAGAAACTGCTTGAGATGTAAAAAGTTAATATAATGATGAGGAAGTAATACAGCAATATGTTTAGCAGCCCAATGGTAGCTGATACTAATTTTCCTCTAAAATAATACCACCAAAGTAGAAAAAAACAAAAAAGAAAAAAGAAAAAAATTTCAAAAACTAAAGCAGAAGAAGAATATAATAATTGGATGTAAGAAATATTAAAGTTTATATGACTCATCAACTACATTTCTAGAAATTTACTTAGGCTTCACTTTATATGAACAAGACTACTGAAAAATGGGGAAGCCAGTCTAACCCACTCTACCTCTCAAAACTCTGAGACCCAAGAATAATTCTTACAACCACTCTTCCAAAACAAATAACAATCACCAAACAACACAAATAGAAAACAAAACAAGCAAAATCTTAAAAAATAGAAGAAGACACTCAATTCAACAAGTATTATTTCTGAGATTGTAGTAGTAACATTTTTCTCTACCATTTTTTTTTTAGCATTTATAGTATAGAACCTAACAGAGGGATATTATATTCTGAGAGCTCAGTACCATACACTAGGTATAAATGAATTCTAGTATCAGTGCATAGTATATTAATTACTCTACCCTAGTAATCTCAAACCTATTGCACATCATTATCACCTCATGAACTTTGAAAGAAAAATCAGATGTCCAGGTGATCACATGAACAGGTGAATCTGAATCTTGGATATGAAATCTTATGTTTTTTCTTCTTCCTTATATCCTTCCTTTCTTTCTTCCTCCTCTTCATTTCTGAAGGGTAATCAAATCTTTATATTAATTTCAGCTGCATAATTATCTTTGCTGTATAACTTAATAATTATCAGAATAATAGCCAATCAAATACTCCAGTCTAGATAACATCTAAGAAGAGATTATATAGGAGCAAGGCCAGCAGAAGTCACCTGAGTATTCTGGCTACCACAATTCACCCTCTGGCCCTCAGTGCTCAAAATCCATCCACACAGAAAATACATTTACTCCATCTCTACTTTTCCAAAGGGTCACTATGACAAGTTCAATTTATTTTAATTTGTTCCTGCTGCAGTAACAAATACTAGTGACTGGGTAATTTATAAAGAACTGAAATGTGTTGGTTTCAGTTACAGAGGCTAAGAAATTCAAGATCAATCTACAGACAAGCTTGGTGTCTGGTAAGGGCCCATTTTTCACAGATGGGATCATCTAGGTGTCCTCACATGGGGTAAAAAATGCAAAAGGCAAAAGAGGTGAACTTAAACTTCTTTGAATTCTCTTTTATAAAGGCATTGATCTATTCATGGGGACAGTGCCCTCATCATTTAATGATGACTTAATAATTTCCACAAAGGTCCTACTTCTCTATAGAGATTAAGTTTCAACATGTATTTGGAGAAGATGCACATTCAAGCCATAGTAAAGCTTAAGTCTAAACGTCTCTTAATATAAAATCTCTGAATCTTATTATCTGAGTCAACTGAACCACATTTGGATGAGTTTCGTTGCTGTAATTTATCCTAGAGTGCAATTTATTTGACTACTTATGAACTTGTAAAATGAAAGGCACAGATTTTCTAAGCCAATACTCCAACATACTATAGTAGAACAAATGTAAAATAATGAGCATAGAGATTTGGTATCACAGTGGGAAATTGGGGAAAAAAACAAAAAAGTTCATCAATCCAGACAAATTTTGAAATTTAGTCAAATAATCTCCAGCTGAAGTTCCCTGGCTAGGTTTTAAAGACTGAGAATGATGTTCTTATAAGGTTTTAAGCTCCAATTTCTAGACTTTGTCTTCTCTGGACTCTTGATTTCTACCTGTAACTCTGCCTCTCTTTTTACATGAATAGTAACACTTGCTTGCAAATGAGTAGTTTAGTCAGTCTGGCTCCTGCCAGCAGATTATGAGGTTACCATTTACTGTAGTTCTGGACTTTTAATACAAAACAAAACAAAATCAAAAGTGGCCTTGCTATGCTGTGGTCTTTCTACTTAAGCCTCCCAGGTAGCTAGAACAGCAGATGTCACCATCATACTTGGCTTTTTAATACAGGGTCTCACTAAGTTGCTCATGTTGACTGTAAGCAGACACTACTTCTGGCTCAGCCCCCTGAATTACTGTGACCTGACTTTTTAGAGTGTACTGCATGTTTGCTGAGTAACAACATAAACCGTCACATGTTTTCATGGCAGCACCTAAGTTTTGTATGCTTTATTTTTCTCCCATTCCAGGCTGGTTGTAAATGATGAGCTTTCCATGAAAACTTTGCAAGTTTTTCTTTTCTTTTTTTTTTTGAAGAGGTTTTTGCTAGAGGGCACGTGTGCTCGTCAGACAGAGAAAGAGAGACACAGAAACCTAGAAACCATCCCCCCCAGGGGGGATGGCCACGCCGCAATCCATTCTCCTCTGGGGATCCTAGGCACGCAAGCACAAGCACCCGGCGTGAGTTTAAGCCACCAGGTCCAGGACGCGAACCGTAGTCGACTACATGGGAGATCAGTGACGCAGGCATTACGCTAACTACTGGTCCCATGCAAGTTTTTCTTAAACTTCACCAAGTTTTAGTCCATTAAACAAAACCCACACCCATTCAGTCTTCTGGAAATAATCCATTCTCTTTATTTTAAAAAAAAAAATTTATTATTATCATAATCTTTTTTATATTACATTAAATCACATATATCTTTACAGTGTATTACACTTCTTTTTCAGCAGGAATATCATGCATATCAGTCAAGACAAAAACATTACTATCCACAGCATCATCATCAAATAACTTCTCATCTTTTTTTTTTTCAGACCATTATTATTATTCTCATTTTTTAAATAAAAACATTCAATCACTATATAGCTTTTGGCTTGTAAAAAGAATTTACCCAACATGAAATACTTCTCAGACCTGTCCAGTTGAGAATACTATACATGTTATTCCATTCTCTATCTTGATCTTATGTTGAGATGACTGGGGAACAATGACATTTAGCTTCTTCAAGGGCTTCTGGTTGGGTGAAGCCCTATTAAACAGAATTTTAATTTGTGTGACTATGTAAATTAACCTTAAGACCTTTCTGAGTTTTCAGAAAATTTGTGTAAATATTCCAAATTTACTACTAATCCATGGCTTTGATGTTTTGCCCTCTGTGTACACCAAGGATTCCTTAAGTCATTACTTTTCTTTTAAAAGTTGTTTCTTTTAATTATCTCTATTTCTCTCATATTTTACTATAAGTAGCAAAAGAAACCTGGCCATACTTTCAATACTTTAGTTAAAATCCACTGAGCATGGGTCCAGCCTGGTGTAATGATTACTTCAGGGGACTCCTATGTAGTCAACCACGGTACAAGTCCCAGACCAGGCAGCATAGAACTCACGACGGGCGCATGTGCATATGTGCCCAAGATCTCAAGAGGAGAACAGAGGAGAAGACATTGCAATGTGGCCATCCCCTGTGTGTGTGGTGGGGGGTGTCATTTCTCACTTTCTGTCTCTCTGTCTCTCCAGGGAGTACACAGGCCCTATATCAAAACAAACAAACAAACAAAAACTCTCAAAAGCAAAAAAAGAAAAAAAAAAAGCCACCCAGCTCAAAAACAAAATCACCATATAAAAAATCTACGAAGAAAAAAATCTCAGCTCAATATTCAAATTTATCACTTATAAATTCAATTTTCCATGTAACCACAGAAAACCACAGAAGACAGTTTTACTAAACTTCATGTTACTACATGTTATCTAAACCTCCACCAGCAGCATCTTTAAAAAATATATTTATGGGGCCAGAGGTGATTAGATGGTTAAGGTACTTAATTCTCTAATGGCCGACTACAGTTCTAGTCCCTTACCCTTGAAGATGACACCAAGTACATGTGCATTCATGTCCAAAATCCCAGGAGGATAATGGAGGGGAAGGAATTGTGCCATAGCCATCTCCCTGGAGTGTGATTTCTCACTTTCCCTTTTATTATCTCTGTTTCTACAGAATTCACATAGCCTATGACAAAAAATGTAAAAAAAAAAGAAAGCAATCTATGGTATTTTAATTCCCTATAAAATTAAAAAAAAATTTTTCAGCCTCCAGCTCTGCCCATTTGCAAAGCCTGAGCTATATATACAAAATTCCCTTTTCCATATAATATCAGGATGTTGGAAAAGTTATTACATATTTGCCTATGTTTTTCTATGGAAAAAAATGCATCATGACTTTCCCTATGACCCAACTTATCAGAATCATGAGAAGATATCATGTTCACCAATTTTGCACAAAAACAATGTAAAGATAAGGGGATTTTGGGATCATTTTAGAATTTTGCCCATTACTGCTCTCTAAAGAATTACCATGAGAACACAAAGCCTATCTCACTCCCTATAACTTCCCCCACCTTTACACTCTAAAGTCTATTTCTACTTATAAAATATTTATATTTATTTATATTTCTTGATTTATTTTTTAAAAATTAGAGACATTTCTTGTTTTACTATATGCAGTTTTAACTCTCCTACACCTTTACCTTTCCATCAGATTTTAAATCTTTAAATACTATAGATTGCAATTTCAATTATTTTAATAGAACTATATTAATATCTTCTCCCACATCAGTCATTCTAAATTTTTTGCTATTTTCTTGCCCTTAATTCTCATTATTAGATGCTGCATTTTTAAAAAAAAAGAAAGAAAGATGAAAAAGGTCTTTCTTTCTCTCTTTTGAGAATGAGAAAGAGAGACTAGGAACCATAGCAAAATCTTGACAACACCATGACATCTGCTACCCCTCTTTTAAGCTGCCCAGAATCACGGGCTCTCCTATGGACGTATCGTATGTTTGGGTGAATTTCTCACTCAAATCCCAGCCCTTCTCACATGGCTCAAGCATTGTGCAGCAGCACTCTGACTACTGTGCCGCCATGATTGAGCCTAGATTCAGCGTTTCTCAACTGTCCTAAGAGACTGAGTAATCAGCCTTTGCAGATCTCTGCTTCAATCTGGGATGATTGATCTCTAGTCTTTCTTTCATGCAAAGATGACATTACTTCAACACTTCTATGATCTTTTATTATTATTATTATTGGCAAGAAGGATTACATGTTCTAGCCTTGTTCTTTTGTTTGAATTCCTCTAGAAAGATTTTAATGTGTTCCCTCCAAAACTCAGGTTGTTAGTAATGTGATGGTATTAACAGGTAGAGGCTTTTAAAAAATGATTATACTGTGAGGACTTCTCATTTGTTAATGGAATTAAGGCCTTTTTTTTTTTTGGAGAGGTTTTTGTGATAGGGCGCGTGCGCTCACCAGACAGACAGAGAGAGACAGAGAGACAGAAAGTGAGAAATCACCCCCCAGGGGAGATGGCCACTCCACAATCCCTTCTCCTCCATTCTCCTCTTGGGATCTTGGGCACGCACACACACGCACCTGGCATGAGTCTAAGCTGCCGGGTCCGGGACTTGAACCGTGGTCGACTACATGGGAGTCTAGCGACATAGCCATTATGCTAACTGCTGGTCCCAATGGAATTAAGCCCTTTATAAAAGGGATTTCATATAACATTTGGCTAGCTTGCTCTTCTGCGTGTCAGGACACAGTATTCGTCTCTATTTTGCTTCTATCTCCCTCTGTGTGAAGATGTTGCTAGAAGTACCTCACCAGACGCTGGACACCAATGCCTTTATCTTGAACTTCTCAGTCTCTGGAATTGACAGACATACATTTTTGTTCCGTATAAACGACTCCATCTCCTGTATTTTATCAAAGCAACATGAAACAGGGTAAAACAACGTCCTAAGGACGGATGGATGGCAATAGTCTTACTTCTCATATTTATGAACATTTCTTAATCATTTTCTCAAAGTTTACCTGGTTTCTAGGTGAAAAAAAAAATAGGGTAAAAGCCATTCTCTCACCAAATTATGGAAATTTTATTTTGTTATCTTCCAATATCCATGGGTATTGTTGGACAATCCCATGTCACCTGGTTCTTCTTTGTAGTTGACCTATTTGTTTCTCTCTGGAAGCTTTTGTGTCAGTTCTTTATCTCTGGTGTGATGATCTTTTTGTGAGTTTTGTTTTTTCATTATGCTGAATACTCTATTGAACTTTTCATCACTGCTTCTAAAATGCAAGTAAAGAAATTGTTTGGCTGGACTAGGCTATTAGTAGAAAAGAGTTTACATTAAAAAAAAATCTTAATGTGAAGACCAATTGCCACTGCTTTTTATTCAAGTACTAGATAGAGACAAATGAACAGGTTCAGAAAACAAAAATGTCTAGATTACCCATTCATAGGGGCACCACCTAAGGGTTCATTTATAAGAATACGATTGAAACCAAAAAAGTCACATTTTAATCCAGACTCTAAAGGAAAAAAGACATTGCATTTAGTAGAGAAGGAATTGTCCTCTGGATGAAATTCCTTTATTTCCCGGGAAAAGTTACATTTGTGGAAAAAAATGGGTGCAATTAGTAAAGATTAGAGAGATATAACAAAAGAATAAGTGGGGTTGACTGAATAGAAAAGGTTTCAGTACCAACAGATGGCATAATGGTTATATAGTCGACCATGGTTTGAGTCCCTAACCTGGTGGCTTGAAACTCACAGAGGCGTGTGAGTGCTCAAGATTCCAAGAGGAGGATAGAGAAGAAGGTATTGAATGGTGTGGCCTACCCCCTGGGGAATGATTTTTCCCTTTCTCTCTCTCTGTTTCTTTCACAAGCACATGCTCCCTATAGCAACAAAATCTCTCAAAAAAAAAAAAAAAAAAGGTTTCCAAGTCTGAATATATATTGGTTGGCTAAGAAACAGCTAATGAGTTAATCAGAAGTGTGTGGAGCTGCAGCTGCACTAACATAGAGAAAGCAAAGAAAAAGAGCAATTTCTTGAGTGTGTTACAAATAATTACAATTAGTTTTAATGAAACCAAGTAATATATTAATATAAAGCTTAATCTGTGACATAATACATTTTGGAAATTGTAACCAGTAAGGCATTTGAAAATGATAGATTCTCCACCAGTGAAGTGTTAGTTTCAATCTCTATTCCTCAGGTGCCCTCAAGAAGACATGATAAAAATGACTATCATAAAAGCATGCTGTTTTTTCCTTTAAACTGTTATCCACCTAAGAATTTTTTTTGTTGTTTTTCTATATTTTTTTTTTTTGAGAGGTTTTTACCATAGGGCACGTGTACTCACCAAAAAGACAGAGAGAAAGAGCGCGAGAAATCACCCCCCAGGGGGGATGGCCATGCCACAATCCCTTCTCCTCCATTTTCCTCTCAGGATCTTGGGCACACAGGCACATGCACCCACAGTGAGTTTAAGCCACCGGGTCCAGGACTCAAACCGTGGTTGACTATATGGGAGTCCAGCGACATAGCCATTTCACCCACAGCTGGTCCCATCCACATAAGAATTTATGTGAGGGGTGTGTGTGTTTCATGTCTGGAAAGTGAAGGTTAAGAGGCAGAGAGAGGTACTTGCTTTTATCACCAGCCCTCTCTTCATTCAAGCAGACTGCATTTACATCTGTATCTATAAAGTAATCAAAAAAGCAATTTCTGGAAATCATCATAGTGCATCCAAAATTTCTGCCCTAAAAACTGGGACCAAAAGATGCTATAATGTTTATGTTGCTGGACTCCAACCTAGTAGACCATGGTTTGAGTTCCAGACCTGGTGCCTTGAGCCTCACACCAGGCATGTGTGCATGCATGCTGAAGATCCCAAGAGGAGAATGAAGGAGAAGAAATCACAACATGGCCATTCCCTCTTCCGGGGGACCGGGGGAGGGAGGGTAGGATATCTTGCTTTCTGTCTTTCTGTCTATTTCTCTGGTGAGCATATGTGCCCTATAGCAAAAATCTCTTTCTAAAAAAAATCATTAAACTTAGTAGCTTTTGGCATGCCCATAATTTGACCAAAAAATATGTTAAACCAGTATGACACAAAAATGATGAAAACTAAGTAAGTTATTTCACATCCCAAAAGACAACAGTACTTTTACTCTTCTGTGAACCACATGTGGCACAGTTCTTTTTTGGGGGTCATTTTTAACCTTCCTTCCTTCTTCCTTTCTTCTTTTTTTCCTTCCCTCTATTGTCCTTCCCTTTCTTTTCTTGTCTTTCTTTCTCTCTTTCTTTCTTCTTTCAAAGAGAGACAGATAGAAAGACAGTGTCTCCTATCCCCATCCTTTCAGCCAAATACAGACAGAATCATGGATCAAAGCATGTCCAGTGTATACAGTTTGACCTGAGAACTGATCCTTGATCTTCCAATATCTTCTAGTGTTACTGATTTTTTAAATTACTGCGAGTTACTATGGCTGGGTATATAAAACATATTTTAAAATAATTGCTTATTCAGTTTTATTTATTGTTTTTTAGAGTGATTATTGCTATAGGGAATGTACATTCACTGGGGAGACAGAGAGAGACGGAGAAACAGAAAGTAAGAACTTCCAGGAGGGGGTTGGCCACACTGCAATTCTTTCTTCTCCATTCTTCTTGGGGATACACGCACACACGTCTGGTGTGAGTTTTAAGTCACTGGTCCAGAACTCAACTATGGTTGATCACATGGGAGCCCAACGAGGTAACCATTATGCCATCTGGTAGTTCCACTATTATTGTTATTTTTTTAAGTTTGCTACAGGGCACATATGCTCATCTGAGACAGAGAGAGAAAAAGTGAGAAAGCAAGACAGCAGGTCTGGGATTTGAACCATAGTCAGTCATGTGGAGGTCCAGCCCCAGGCAACCTCTAGTTCTAATACTAAGAATTTTATTTAAAATTATCTGTTATATATTCTTTCCATTTTGTGTAACAAAATACATATTGGTTAAATAACTGGATTTTTGTATAATTATTGTGTCTTTCACTTCTCAAACTTAAGAAAAAAAATTGTATCTCCTTTCAGGACGAAAACATTTTATTTATTTAGTAAATATATTTTGTGTATTTGTCCCAAACACTTCTCTGTAGGTGAGACAGAAATGACACTGTGGGTAAATGAAGAAATACACATGCAGAGGGCAGTTGGTGTTCTAAAGGAAAGTAGGTTGGTGTGATAGAGAGTAATGTAGTAGGTTCGAAGAAGGACTTTAAAATGTGGAGTTTTCAAGAAAGTCCTCTCTAGAATGGAGGAGAAAGAATTGCGGCATGGCCATCCCCCCTGAGGGGGTGATTTCTCACTTTTTGTCTCTCTGTTGCTCTCTGTCTGTCTGGCGAGTGCACGTGCCCTTATAGCAAAAACCTCTCCAAAAAAAAAAAAAAAAAAAAAAAAAAGTCCTCTGAATTCACAAGCAAAAATTTGAATCATGACTTATTTTTCATTATATGGAGACTTACAGGTCAAATTTTGAATTCAAAGGTGATCTTTTTTTCTTACTTCCATTTTTTTTTTTTTTTTTCCCCTTCTCTGGAGCACATGCACTCACCAGAGAAAGACAGAGACAGAGATAGAGAAATTGAAAAAGTAACCACCAGGTGTGGATGGCCATGCTGCAATCCATTATTCATTCTCCTCTTGGGATTTTGGGCACACATATACACATTCCAGTGTGTTTTACAAGCCTCCAGGTCCAGGACTCTAACAGCGCAAGCATTCAGCATACAGAATCTAGCCATATGAACTACCACCTCATGGGTGGTACCAAAAGGCAATATTTTTAAAGTGATACTTAACTGTCTGGACAGTGTGTGAATTAAAATCTGAATATAAATTTATAGATAGAAAACTGAATAAGATTTGCATATATTTTATTTATAAAATGACTCTATAAGAAGAGCATGCTCTGTGAGCTGAGTCAGCTTATAGAAACCTTTAAAAGTATATGGAAAGAGAAATATGTTGATAGAATGCAATGGCTTGGCAATGCCTGTGCCTTGGGTTGAATTATGGGGAAACACTTACATACGAATTCTGAGTTGGCCACCTGGAGAAAAGAACAAAGCATGAGAACACTGTTTACTTGGGAAATAGAAAATCCTAAGTGTGCACCACACAGTGTATGGCAATCATTAGGTTGGTGGCAATCATTTATTTATTTAAGGGAATTAGGGCCCAAGCCGGTTTTTTTTTTTTTTTTTTTTTTTTTTTTTAGAAGTTTTTTAGTTTGTTTTATGAGAGAGAAACAGGGACCCTTGACAAAGTTATACCAGGTTACTATCCTCCCCAAAGCCTGCCAGCCAGCCAGTAAAACCGACACACAGCTGCCACACTGTATGTGTTCAGATCAACCCAGGAAATGAATCCCAGGCCTTTCTGCATGGCTCCCCCGTCATGCAGTAGCGCCCTACCACCTCTGCCTTCATAGCTGGGCCAGGGCCCAGGAATGTTGACAACTTTTGGTGCATCATAAGAAATGGAAAAACACAGCTTTTGGTAAACCTACTTTCTAATTATTTGATCTTGTTTTCAAGCTAGACATATAGATAGATTAATAAGTAGATTGATTGATTAATGGATAGAGAATTACATACTCTCTATCACATATATATTTATAAGATTGTATTTTACCTAATACATATATAAAACAAGTGATAATTCAATGCAAATATTAATTTATTATGAGGACGTCATTATTAGCATTTGTGTTAATTGGCATTGTGTTAATTGGCACTCAATGTAGTGATATCAAATTTAATAGCTTTATTAATTAAGATATAAACATTCTTGATAAATTAAGTTGCACGTGTCAAAAGTACTCTTTCTCTACTTCTATGAAATGGATTAGCTAGATGAAATAATACAGCAGATTTTCTTCAGAAATGGAATTAATTAATTTCCATAAATATAGTTACCCAATGAATTGTTCTATAAAGACTATATAGCATTTGACTAAATAATTATTTTATAGAAAAATTTTATGATGAGACTCTGACCTGATCAGTATTAGCATGTAGATCTCACACAACCCCCACTAACATGTGAAGGAAACGTGGGTTCTTCCAGAGCCCATTTTTCTTTATACTATACTTTTGTTTTATTTTTTTATTTTTTATGGAGATTTTGCTATAGGGTGCATGCACTCACTGGAAAGAAAGAGAGAGATAGACAGAACCAAGAAATCACCCCTGGGGGATATGGCCACAGGGCAATTCCTTCTCCATTCTCCTCTCAGGATTCTGGGCATGCACGCACTTGTGCCTGGCATGAGTTTCGAGCTACTCGGTCTGGGGCTTGAATTGCAATCAGCCATGTGGGAGTCCAGCGCCTTAACCACTATGCTGCCTGCTGGTCCCTATACTATCATTTTAAAGTTCTATGTCGTTAATACAAATGCAAAGATTATGATGATAATATTAGGTACTTGGCAGAGAGAGAACATAAATATTTTGGAGTTGTTAAATAAGACTAGTAAAACTGAAGTCAATATACAAAAATTGAGGAAATTCATTCCAATGATGTTTATGCTAAAGTTTAAAACATCTTTTTTTAGGTTTAAAAAATAACCTTTATTTTTTAAAAGTTAATATATGCATCGTAAGAAATGGTAAAACACCAAAAGCAAAGAACAAAGTCATCCACAGTCACAAACAGCTTACAGTGGGAGGTGTCCTTCTAGGTTTTATTTGCAAAATACCTTTTTAAAAAAATTATTTATTCACCTTTATTTATTATTTTTATTTTTAATTTGACCAGAGAGAGAGAGAGGGAATGTGAGAAAGCAAGTCTCCAGGCTGAACTGTGGTCAGCCATGTGGGAGCCCAACACCTACACCACCACACCACCCACCAGCCTTAAACCATCTTTTTAAAAAAATCAACAGTTCTTTTATTCTTTCCATTAGTTAATTCATTTAAGAAGCATTTCTCCCTCTCTTTTTTTTGTGTAGAAGGAGGCAGTGTACTTCCTAGGGTTTTTTGTAAATAACTCTAGTTACTTACTTTATTCCTACAAGTTTCTTTGTATGCTTTCTTTAACTCTTAAAGGATAAAAATGATCATACTCTTTGGACTCTTCAGATGAAGAGTGTTTTTCTCTCAGTAGTAAAAACTGTGTGTGAGGACACATCATAAAGAACTGCTCTGGGTTCAAATATTGGAAAGAATAATTAGTTGGCCTTACCCCAAAGGTAATTTTCCTTCATTTTTACAACAAATTGGAAATATGCAATGCAAAGGAGATAAAATATCTAGTTATAAATAGTGGATGCAGCTGCACCATGCCTTCCAAATTAATTATGGGGATATACTCCAAGTTTAGTGACCAATGTAACCCATAACAATGGAAAAACCAACAGGACGAAGAACAAAAAACTAACTGTTTATACTTTAAATTTGAGCATCAGTTCTTGACACTGTTTACTTTTATATTTTCTTGCTCTTCCCCTCTCAAGAGTTTAAGCCATGCTGATCCCAGCTTCAAAGCCTACTCCCAGTCCTCGCATAGGCAGAGAGGTAAAGCTCAACCACACATTTTGATTGAGCCCAACAGTGGATCCCATCTACCCTAGTTGACTCCACCTATCCTCCAGGTCCCTCCTACAAAATTGTTTAACTGCTAAACCCAAATATTGGGGATTTTCTTTTTTTAATAAAGTACTGTAAAATTGCACATATTTTTTCCAACTTGACTTGATCAGAATTTAGTCACACATACTTAACTGGACAGAACTCTGAGATAAATAGCTTTTACCTGAGTGAACTAGTGCTCTGTTAAAACTTACTATGAGCAGTTCTGTCACTAAAAAGAAATGCATTTTGGGAAAGTGTTGGTAATTTCTACCAAGACTGGTTCTGGAATTTAATTTGAGAAAACATGATGTCAACCCTGCTTAATTAAAAAATATCAAAAATAAACTGCAAATGATCAAGTTTATATGATAGAAAGAGTGATCTTAGTTTATTTATTATTAGTTTAGATAATTTTAAGAGAATCTAGAGCCAGGAAAATTAGTTTAATGTGATTTACAAAAAAATGAGGAAGAAATAAAAGGTTCTAAACTGTCAATGCATCATTTGAAATCAGGTAAACATTGCAAAAGGCAAGGATTAACATGAAGAAAAATTCAAAGACTTTGGTGAGGGAGTCAATCACAGTATGAAAAAGAAAGAATTAAGATGACTTACTGAATCCTGAGTTAGAAAGTCAAGTGATACGATAGAAATTTTGGTATAGAAAATAAATACCGTGTCACCCTTAGCAATAATACCGTTTGATGCTGGATATCTCTGATTTTTGGATTGATTTAAAAAGCAAAGGCTGATGGTAAGATTGGAGATAGAAAATAGGAATATTAAACAGGTAGTCAGGACATATGCCCAAGATGGAGTCACAGAAGCTAAGCTCAGCTTTAAGAAAGACATTGCTGCAAAGAAACACTGCTTGCAGCAAGGCTTAAAATAATTATGCTAAGCAGCATGACTTAAAGCAATTATAGTCATCATAACTTTCTCCTTGTCACCATTGCATTCTAAAACTTTATGGTGCCAGACAAAGACCTGAGTTATACTTTGATTGACCAAGAACAGGGAACCAAGGAATGTTGATTCAATGTGCAATTTCAATTGTCTATTTATTTTTACTTACTTTTTTTTAAAGCTCACTTCCTTTTTAAAAAGTCAACTCATTGTTTCAACTACTAGATAAAAACTCCTCTGGGCATAAACCCTACACTGGCAATGCTCTTTTGGACCCCTTCCTATTGGGAGCTTTCTTCTTTCAAGAAACTCTTCATTATTGACCCCTACTTTGTTCTTGTTTCTCATTCTTCTTGATCACAGGACACAAATTTCACCAGTTCAGAAATCCTGCAGTGATGGATTGGCAACATTAATCTACAAAACCATTGAAGGCTCAGGAAGCAGGTGATTTTACATTTCTTTCATAGAAATATATTTTTGAAACTTCCAGTTTGAGAGTAAGATTTTACTAATATTTTAATTTCCTTTATATTTTGACACTGTAAAAAATCCTTATTTTATGTGGTGTTGAGGAAGATGTGGAATGTTATGAAAAAATAATATTCTGTTCAATACCTTCGATGCCTATTTTGGAATATTTATCCTTATGCTTTCCTCAACCTTTTCCAAAGTGTATTTTGGACTACGTTTGAAATCCACAGTAAATATGTCAAACAAATACAACAATTAGGTAGGTTCCACATGTATAGCACACGGCTGGTTTTTAGAATGACTTTTTTTTTTTTTTTTTTTTTTTTTTGGAGAGGTTTTTTGCTATAGGGCGCGTGCGCTCGCCAGACAGACAGAGAGAGACATAGAGACAGAAAGCGAGAAATCACCCCCCAGGGGGGATGGTCACGCCGCAATCCCCTCTCCTCCATTCTCCTCTCGGGATCCTGGGCACGCACGCACACGCGCCCGGCGTGAGTTGTAAGCCACCCGGTCCGAGACGCGAACCGCGGTCGACCACGTGGGAGTCCAGCGACATAGCCATTACACTAACTGCTGGTTCCCAAATGACTTTTTTTTTTTAAGGAGTGTTTTTTTTCTTTTTTTTTTTTCTTTCTATAGGGCGCGTGTGCTTGCCAGAAAGAGAGACAGAGAGACAGAAAGTGAGAAATCACCCCCTAGGGGGATCACCATGCCACAGTCCCTTCTCCTCCATTCTCCTCTCAGAATCTTGGGCATGCATACACACGTGCCCGGCATGAGTTTAAGCCATTGGGTCAAGGACTCAAACTGAGGTCAACTTCATGGGAGTGTAGCAACATAGGCATTATGCCAACTGCTAGTCCCTAGAATGACTTTTACAGAGAATTTTGGAGTATATTTGAATTACTAAAGTTGTATTGCTGCAGTTTGTCTTTGCATGAATTTTACAAGTAAGTATTTTGCAGGGAAGAAGACTGAATCGTGATTGCTGATTTAAGGTTTCAATGAAACTGGTGGTTGCACAACAGAAGATATAGTTACCAAAAGATTTAGATCATATGCGTTATCATGATTACTCAAAATAAGATTTTCTTCTATGCCAAGGAACCATTACTTACAAATTTGTTAAAAACAAACTAATTTTTTTTTTTTTTTTTTTTTTTTTTTTTTGAGACTGAGATTCTTGCTATAGGGCGCATGCACTCATCAGAGCGACAGAGAAAAAATGAGAAATGGTCTCCTGCTGCCCACGGAGAGGATGACTACGGTACAGACCCTTTCCTTCCATTTTCCTCTCTCTATTTTGTGCACACATACATGCATGCCTGGCATGATTAATGAGGCACCAGGTCCAGGACTTGAACTATGGTCATCCATGTGGGAGTCTAAAGCCTTAACTACTATGCCACTTACTGGACCCTGGTATGTGCATTTTTTTTCTTTTTTTCTTTTTCTTTTTTTTTTTTTTGGAGAGGTTTTTCGCTATAGGGCGCGTGCGCTCACCAGATAGAGAGAGAGAGACATAGAGACAGAAAGCGAGAAATCACCCCCCAGGGGGGATGGTCACGCCGCAATCCCTTCTCTTCCATTCTCCTCTCGGGATCTTGGGCACGCACGCACACGCGCCCGGCGTGAGTTTTAAGCCACCAGGTCCGGGACGTGAACTGCGGTCGACTACATGGGAGTCCAGCGACATAGCCATTACGCTAAGTGCTGGTTCCCTGGTATGTGCATTTGAAAGCATGTGATTAGAAAATTGTATTAATTGAGTAAAATAAACCATTATCTAATTAGTTATCTCTGCAAATGTGTTTCCTCTATACAAATTTTGTTACTTATAACAATATATTTATCGTATAAGAGAAACATAATATCTTAAATCCATGACCAATATAATTATCTAAATTTGTCATGAGGACTCATAAATCACTGGGAAATAACTACAGGTCTGTTGAAAATTTAACTTGGAACAGGAGAGTTAAAAATATCAGGAGAAGCAATATGAAGGGAAGTCCATAATTCAGTATATTACTTGCTACTCTTTATATGAAATTAGTAGTTAAAAGTGATGTTATTTATGTATTTTTTACATTTTTGGAGAGGTTTTTGCCATAGGGTGCGTGTGCTAGCCAAAAAGACAGAGAGAGTCAAAGAGACAGAAAGTGAAAAATCACCCCCCAGGGGTGATGGCCACACCACAGTCCCTTCTCCTCCATTCTCCTCTTGGGATCTTGGGCACGCTTGCATATGCACCCGGCCTTAGTTTCAGCCACTGGGTCTGGGACTTGTACCATGCTCAACTCCATGGGAATCCAGTGATGTAGCCATTGCCACTTGCTGTTCCCAAATATATAATTTTTTTTGAGAGTTTTTTTTTTTTTTTTTTTTTTTTTTTTTTTAATTGCTATAGAACACATGGGCTGGCCAGAAAGACAGAGAGAGACAGAAAGTGAGAATTCACCCCCCCCCCCCAGGGGGGATGGCCACGCTGCAGTCCCTTCTCCTCCATTCTCCTCTCATATTATCTTTTTATTCAGTGGACATCTCAACTAAGTCCACATATCGTAGAGTAGGACTGAGTCAAAAATTCCATGCTAGCAATTTATTAGTTTCTCTACGGCTTCCAAAGATCAAGAAAATTTTCAAATTTTACCTAAGGATTCGATATTAACCTTTATGCCACATAAAACTGCAGGCCTGTTGAGTATCAGTGGCTGGCAGTCACAGAGGCTAATGATTGATGAGCGGATGCTTTGCAGGCAGTTTCCTAGGAGTCATGGCATTCTTAGACTAACATTAAAAGGTAAAATTGCATTTTGTTATGCTTAAAGAAAAAAAGGCCTTTGTCCATTTTGTGGTTGACCTGGCTTCCTTGGGGATTCACAGGGTTCTGCTAGACAGTGAAAGAAAAAATAGATATATGCATAGATTTTGAAAGTACAGGATGTACTGTTTTCTGATTTGTGTCATTATAGTGACTATTTTTATTATTAAAAAGTGCTAAAATAATTGGATGATTAATTGAAAAGTACTTAGTATGTTTTACAACCATTATATTTGGATATTGTCTAAAACATGTAAGGACTTTGGCAAGTGATTGCATAGGCTAAACATTTACCAAAGTCTGTAGTTTTCCCTAACCTGACATAATTTTGACCTATTCTGAAATCCATTTTGAGGTCCCAGCAGGACTGGACATCCATAGAAGTTGAAGTGTTTTTCACCTTTTTGATTTCCACAATGTTACTGTAACCTTCACTCCAGTTGAAACTGTTTTTGAAGAAGAAGCCGACTTGGTATCTATATTGAATGTTTCATTTTAAATTATAGAAGATTAAGTGATCTGGGAAAATACCTGGACAAAAATAAAAGATCTAGCTCCACTTTCTAGAAAAAAATATGAGGAAAAAAAGATGTCATAATTCTTTTTACAAAGCCAAAAATTTCTCATGTTGAACCTCTTTTCTACATGTGACCTCTTGTCTTACAGAAGAAAAACCATACATATGGTGCAGTTTGTCCATATGTTGATACAAGATATCTTCTATTTAAAAATGCATTTTAAAACAGCCCCACATAGATATACATTCAAAAATAGCATGCCAAGGCTGGTATATTAGATGAACTAATGACAAAATGCAGACAGAATCATTCTTTGTCCAATTGCTGAATGTATAATAGCTGTTGTGTACATATGGAGAGGACTTTGAAGTCCTGACTCCAAAACTTGTCTCAGTCACTAACTAGGCTGTTTAACAGATTTCTTACAATCCCTGAGTCTCAAGACTCATTTCTAAGATGTAGATAATAATACCCATATTCTAAGACTATTAATTTTATGAAATAGCATATGGAAAACTCTTAGGAATATGGTAGGAATTCGATAAGCACAGAGTAAATGATAATTAAGATTAATAACAGTGACAAGATTTAGCAAAAGTTTGTCTCAATCAAATAATGTCTTTAGCATTCGTAGAAATTGTTTTAATATTTCTAAAATGTCCAACTCAATTAAAATTTATTTGAAATTAAATCCTCAAGAGGTATATGTTCATAAAAATTAAACTTTTTCCTCTATTGTCTGTCCCACATTACAATAACTGGTATAAATATTACAGAAAATTCACAGCTTTTGGTCTTACCGTTTCTTAGCAGTATTCACTCATTCATTCCAATTTTCACCAAATAAAATGATCAAAATAAACTTTTAAAAGAATACTAGTTATTATCTTTTTTTTTTTTTTTTTTTTTTGGAGAGATTTTTGCTATAGGGCGCGTGCGCTCGCCAGACAGACAAAGAGAGACACAGAGACAGAAATCGAGAAATCACCCCCCAGGGGGGGATGGTCACGCCGCAATCCCTTCTCCTCCATTCTCCTCTCGAGATCTTGGGCACGCACGCACACGTGCTTGGTGTGAGTTTTAGGCCACCGGGTCCGGGACACGAACCGTGGTCGACTATGTGGGAGTCCAGCGACATAGCCATTATGCTAACTGCTGGTTCCCCACTAGTTATTCTCTTTAAAAAAAAATGCCATAGGATATATGTGCTGATAAGAAAGAGAGCAGAGCAAGCACCCCCTATGGGACCAGACCTTTCCCTTTTCACCCATTTTCTGCATCCTTTCAAAATACTGAGAGCACTTTACAAGCTGCTGAGGCCAAAATTTGAACCACTGTTATCCATGTGAGATTTAGCTCCATATGCACACCACTTAACAGCTGGACTATGGGGCCGATCCTGTAATCATCTTTTTGATGTTTATACAGTCAATTCTTAACTCAGGTCTTATTTCCTATGCTTAATGGTAATACATATGGTTGATTCCATTTTATCATATTGGACTATCTTCTTTATAAGCATTCCTTTTTAACATGCCCAACCACTTTGAGGAGAGTACTTATTATTTTTTAAATAGTGTTATGAATTATGATGCTATGGGATAAAGTACAGGGAGATTATGAGACTTGCATAGGGCAAAAAAGTCCCGCATGCCTATTTGAATCAAGGAATTTTTGTCTCTGGTGTACTAGATCTTAAGGCTTACATTGTATTAATTGAGGGACATAAAGGAAAATTAAAATAAGACAATATTATAGTGATATTTTATTTAAGAATTTAAAAAATTCATTTTAGAATAAACAGGATGATAAAAACCATAGGGAGTTATGTATTTTTTCCTTTCTTATGTTCATATATATATATATTTCAATTTCTTTTAAACGTTCAATCATGTGTCACTTAGTATGCAAAGTGGATATTCCAACATGTATACATTTCACAATCCAGTTGAGAATACTATATGCGTTATCTTCAACAGATAATAACCCATTTCTTTGTCCCATAATGCCTTGCCTCTCTATTTTTCTCCTTAATGCCTTTCCTCAATCTCTCCTCCTTCACCCATCCTCTTCCCACACTATATCTGGTATTTATAATCATTTTCTAGGTTTCTATATCCTCTAGTCATTCAGTTTCAGCCATAGAGTGTTCACACTAGGTATATTTTAAGTGGAGACATACAGTGTCTCTCCTTCACAGCCTGGCTTGCTCAATTCAGCTGTAAATCTTCCATATACATCCAATTTCAGTCAAAAGCCCGGGTCTTGTTTTTTTTTTTTTTTTGTTTGTTTGTTTGTTTGTTTTTTTTTTTTTTTTTTTTAATGACTGACTAATATTCCATAGAGTATATGTGCCACACTTTTTCAATCCATTCATCTGTTCATGGGCATTTGGGTTGGTTCCATGTCTTAGCAATTGAAAATAATGCTCAATAAACATCCATGTGTAAGCACTTTTCTAACTAAGGATTCTTCTCTCCTTTAGGCAGATACCAAAGAGTGGTATTGCTGGATCATATGGTAGTTCTATCTGTAGATCTTTGAAGAATCTCCATATTATTCTCCACAGTGGCTGGACCAATTTACATTCCCACCAGCAGTGCAGGACAGTTCTCCTTTCACCACAACCCTGCCAGCACTTATAATTTTTTTTTTTTTTTTTTTAATCTTAGTCATCCTGATTGAGGTTAGGTGATATCTCATTGTGATTTTGATCTGCATCTCCCTTATGATTAGGGATGTTGAACATTTTTCATGTGCCTTTGGTTATTCGTATGTCTTCCTTAGAGAGTGTTTTTTTCAACTCACTCCATCTTTGAATTGGGATGGTCATCTTTTTCTGGGAAAGCTGCTTGAGTTCCCTTTGTATTCTGGTTATCAGTCCCCTATCAGATGCATAGTTTACAAAAATATTTTCCCATTCTGGGGGCTGTCAATTCACACTAATTACTGTGTCTTTTGCTATGCAGAAACTTCTAATCTGATGTAATCCCACTTGTTTATTTTTGGGATTATCATGCTTTGGGGGCCTTATATAAGAAGTCTTTGCCAGGACCAGCAGTTAGCATAATGACTATGTTGCTGAACTCCCATGTAGTCGACCGTGGTTTGAGTCCTGGACCCGGTGGCTTAAACTCATGCCAGGCGTGTGTGCGTGCATGCCCAAGATCCCGAGAGGAGAATGGAGGAGATGGGAGGGTGATTTCTTGCTTTGTAACTTTCTGTCTCTGTCTTTCTGACGAGCGAACACGTCTTATAGCAAAAACCTCCCAAAATAAATTAATAAATAAAGAAGTCTTTGCCTACCCCAATGCCCCTTGGAGTTTCCCCAGTGTTTTCCAGCAGTAGTTTTAGGTTTGAGGTCTTAGGTTTAGATCTTTGGTCCACTTTGAGTTGATTTTTGTTAATGGTGAGAGGTAGGGGTTCAGATTCATCTTTCTGCAAGTCTATATCCAGTTTTTTCCAGCACCATTTACTAAAGAGGTTTTCCTTTTCCCACTGGATTGACTGGTATCTTTTGTCAAAAATCAATCGGCCATATATTTGGGAGTTTGGAGTTATATTTTAATTGTGAGTGTTTTAGGTAATGTGGATTATAACTTCCTAACATGTATTTTTGAATTGCATCTAAATTATATTTTCTTGAAAGTTTAATTTAAATGATAGAGCTTATGTTATATCTAAGTCATTAAATTGTCAGCTGATCAATGTTCTCTAAAATATATTATCATTATTATATTTTAAACTATATAGTGATATAGTTTTACCTGTCTATTTATGAAATTAAAGAATAACATGAGCCCTTGAATGATATTGGGCCAAGATAACACCAAATACTTTGAACAAATTAATTGCATCAAAATTGCATTATCATTTTATAATTTAATTCTAGCTTGTCAATAGTCTCAGTAATATAATACCTTCATATTTGCATTAAAATGTAGGGCAGTAGTTAATATATAAGGTTTTATGTCTTTAGTTTGCACATAACCTGCTTTAAAATTAGTTTTTGTTTTGTTTACTTGGTACTTTTTTTATAAAATTGGAAAAGAGCATGTGCCCTTGAATTTGTGACAGAGTAATACCAATGTTTTTATGTGAATTATTTTAAAGCCTGCTCTACATTAAGGCTTAGTCTAAGTCCCTTTTTTTATGGACCACAAAGTACCACTACTTTTTTCATTGTGGTTTAACCACTACTTACTATATTTGTCTATTTATCATTAGTAATCTCAATAACTACTGTCCAGCCCTAACTTTATTTGCATTATTGGCTAACACTAACAAAATATGTACAATCTATGCTTTTATTTTAAGTATAAATAACTTTAATTTTTTGTTTCTCTGTCTAATACATTTTTATAACTATCTGCTTATTAATTTGTTCCTGAATAAAGCAGGAATATAATATATGATAGGTACAATTCAAAGCTCTGGGACTGTACAGAAGAAAATTAAACAATAGTTTTACATTATACTAAGTTCAAAATCAGTGAAGACTAAGATTAAAATATGAGAAAAGTTAAAAATCAGTCTACTCAGTTAGTTAAAAAACTGACCTCTACCTGAAGTTTGGGTAGGTGGGAGAAAAAAGAATTATGACAAGAATAAGGACAAATTTGTGTGTGAGGTATGTTCACTGTCTTGATTGTCATGAAGGGTTCATGGGTGCATGTAGTACATATTGCAGTTGTATCCTTAGTAATACTTACTACACACCTACTGTGTAAATAGCCTTTCAATTTAATGCAATTTATTTAAGGTAATGTAAAATGTGCAGATTAAAGAATTACACACTTATGCAAGTCAGGTGAGTGATCACTATTGGCTGACACTGTCAGAGATAATTCTACAGGGAACTAGCAATTCAAGTGTCTCTTAAGGATATGTAAGGTGCAGAGATCAAGAAGAAGCAATAATGGGCCAGCTGGAGCAGTAAAGCAGTAACACCCTCTAATGCTGGACCCACAGGGAAGACTCCCAGGTTAGCATCCCAGAGTCTCTCTCTGCACATGATTTAGAGCAGCTGAAGTTGAGAGAGGGTCATAGTGCAAAGAACCCTGTCAGAGGTTCCTGTCTATTGTCTCTTTCTCTTTCTGTCTCTCTCAAGTAAGAAATAAATACTCTTTAAGAAAATCGAAAGTTATGCCAACCTCATTAAATTGTCAGCTGATCAAGGTTCTCTAAAATATATTATCATTATTATATTTTGAAACTATATAGTGATATAGTTTTACCTGTCTATTTATGAAATTAAAGAATAGCATGAGCCCTTGAATGATATTGGGCCAAGATAACACCAAATACTTTAAACAAATTAATTGCATCAAAATTGCATTATCATTTTATAATTTAATAAATGATAATTGGGAGGTGGATTCCACATAGCCAAGAAGACCAACCCCCACCCAGTATCTTGTAATGTATGCTGGGCTCATGTACATGCATGCCCGATAGCCTGAAAAGATGAAGAAATTAAGAAAAACAAATTATGGCATGATTTAGCTTCAATGGGGGGAGTTTTGTTTTGTTTTGTTTTGTTTTCTCTCTCCCTTCTCTCTGTTTCTCTCTCTATCTGGTGAAAACAGTGTCCTCTGGCACTAAAATTTCTAAAAAAACAAAAACAAGAACAACAAAAAAAAGGATGAAGAAGAAATAAGTAGACCAGTGGATGTATATAGATCTATGATTTTGCATTAAAACAAAGCAAAGCAAAACATTTGGCCTTTGTTTATCCTAATAGAGTTGATACTTGGATCATAAATTGAGGAAAGACTCTAAACAGAGCAATTCTCAAGTCAGGCTGGGTTCAACTAAACATGTAATGGTCAGCAATAATCCACTGTCAATTTTTTTAAAAATTTAATTTATTTATTGTATAAGTGAGAGAGACAGAGAGCATTTCCAGCCGGGTCTTGCACTATGATCCGCCCTGTTTCAGCTGGAGATTACGGGCACGTCCATGCCTGGAATGTTCAGAGAGGTCTCTGGAAGCACACCACGGGAACTCTCTCTCATGAATGAACCCTGTAGAGTGTTATGTTTTATCCCTCTACTGCTCTCTGACTCTGCATTGTAATTTTTGAGCATTTACATATGTAAAACTTCAAGGAAAATGTGCTCATTGAAATTTGATTTTGATTTTTAAAATCTGGTTTGTTGCTAGATAATATTTAAACCAATTATAGTGGTGGAGTAGAGTATCAGAACTGACGAATTATGTCAATTGTTTATTATCATTTGACGTTTGTAAAATGTTCACCAAACACTTGAATTTAGGCCTTGAAAAGGTTATTTTTTTTTCCTAGAAAAGAATAACTCTCCACTTTCCTTTTTCCGTGAACAAGATGCAAATGCTTTGAAAATCTGCTTTCTAATCAGATTTTTTATAAAGAGTCATCCTTCACTACTCAGATTTACTGGGCAGTTCAAAGTAAATTTGTAATATAACTCTAAGTAAATTTGTAATATAATTCCTTCCAAAGGAAAATAAAATAGCAATCACACCTGGCTTAAGAAAGTAAACAAATGAATAGCATTTTCTTTGGGGTTGACTTTTATTTTATTTTTTTTTAAAATGCTGATTTATGCAACTGTCAGGTCTAAATGCATATAACACAATTTTCTCAGATTGAATCCAATTGATTTTCTATAACAATGCCAAGCATTCGATACGTCACAGGGGCACTGAGACTGTAATAAATAATCCTTCCAAAAAGAAAGTGATTCTTTTCTCTTTAAACACATAGTTAAATATCGTTTGCCTATTTTTGCTCTTTCCATACAAGCTAGGGTGCTCTGAGTCTTCCGTATTATAATGTCCTTAAGCCTTTCTCATTTCTTCTGTCACAGTCTTGTCTTTATGACTTTCTTTCCAACATTGTCTCTGAGGCAATAGCTACAACTCTTTTAACTACTGCATTAGATAGTAAGTAATCTAGAGATGATTTTAAACACATGCGAGGTTTTTCCTAACATATGCAAAATTACACTAACTCGTATGGGTCTTGAGCATTTGTGGATTTTGATATCCCTCAAGGATCCTGGACCCAATCTCCCATGGGTGGTGAGGGATAATTGTACATTTATTTTAGTATTTAAACCTTTTAAGGACTGATACTTTTTACCTTCATTAAGAAAATTATGTATGAAGGTCTAGATAAATAGTTTTTATATAGTAAACATTTGTATCAATCTATTTTCCTAGAATGGATCAAGTAATGAAATGTTATTGAAATAATAATAGCAACAAAAGGGCCAGCAGGTGGCATGGGGGTTAAGATGCTGGATTATCACATGGTCGACATGATTTGAGTCCCAAATCTGGCAACTTGCTTTCTCACTTTCTCCTTCTCTTACTCTCTCTGTGTCTTTAATAATAACTAATAATAATAATAAGTAAAGAAATAATTAAAAGCAGTAATAGCAACACAATTCTGAGATACTTAAGAGAAACTTCCTTTTTTTCTCAGTAGGATTATAAAAAAGTTACTGCGAGGCCAGCAGATGGTGTAGTAGTTAAATCTCTAGACTCCCACATAGCAGGCCACAGTTCAAGTCTCCACCGGATGGCTTGAAAATCATGCTGGGTGCATGTGTTTGCCCAAAATCCTAGGAGGAGAATAGAGGAGATGGAATTGCAGCATGGCCATTCCACCTGAGGGGAATGTCTCACTTTCCCTCTCACTCTCTCTGACTTTTCTCTCTCTGGCCAACACATGCACCCTAGAACAAAAACTTCTTTAAAAAAGTTACTGCAAAACAACATAGTAACCATAAAAAATGTACTTAAATGCTAAAGAGAAAACAATGATACCAATGCCCATTGCTTAAGTAACTGAACTGGGTGGGGGGGGGGGGGGACAAAAACAAAACACTATTTGTACCTGTTTTTCTAAGTGCGGTTCTACTTAAAGTAGATTACGCTGAAATTCCTTCAAGGGAAAAATGAATTTAATTCAATTCAATTCACTGCTATTACACTTGAAGAAAAAAGGAGTAATTTTTCTATACGATAGAGGATACTTGATAAAAGTCTTTCCTATATTTACTTCTTACATATGTCACTTAATTTTTTTTTTTTTTTTTTTGAGAGAGATTTTTGCTATAGGGTACATGCGTTCTCAAGAAAGACAGAGAGAGACAGAGAGACAGAAAGCGAGAAATCACCCCCCAGGAAGGATGGCCATACTGCAATCACAATCCCTTCTCTTCCATTCTCCTCTCAGGATCTTGGGCACACATGCACACATGCCCAGCATGAGTTTAAGCCACCGGGTCCAAGACTAGAACCTAAGTCGACTACATGGGAGTCCAACGACATAGCCATTACGTCAACTTCAACTGCTAGTCCTGCCACTTAAATTTATTAAACCAGAGAGTGTTTTTTAAAAATACAAGAACCATGAAAAACATTTTAGAAATTGGATATATGTACAATAATTTAAAAAGAAAACTATGAGTAATAATTTTGGCACAATTTACATGTGCATACATATAGCTATGAGCCCTGTTTCATTTGATTAACATTTGATTTCATACGTACGGGAGATTTAGGGTATGGCAATTATAGAATGAGTGGTATAATGGACTGAGGTTTATTTTATGAATTTATTTCAGAAAAATATTTTATTGCTTAGGGAAAAAGCTTTAAAAAAGCCTTAATGTCAATTTGTTCTCACTTTTTCAAAAGTTTATGTGCATGTGATCAAAGGATGTGCTCTGTATGATATTAAAATTTTAAAATATTTTGTATCAGCCATTTTATAGCATTAATGCAATGTTTTATAATGCTGAAGCCATGTGGGAAGGTTCTGGTTCACATCATGAGGTCTCCTTGTACACATCAGGCAAACACATACACCTGCATGAAATCCTCACTAGCTGAGGCAGGGATGGATCACGGCATGAAAACCCGGTAATGAAGGAGAGACATTGTATGTCCCCACTTAATATATACCAAGTGTCTGTGCTCTATGACTGAAACTGATTGACTAAAGGATGTACAAACACAAGAGATTGGTGTGAATGTCAGATGTGGTGTGTGTGGAGGAGTGGGGCCTAGGGAAGGACATTTAGAGGAGGGATATGGAGGCAGAGCATTGATGGATGGGGAGGTGTGCTGTTATCTGTTGAAGCCATTTTGATCAACTGGACTGGAGAGAAATGTTCACATATTGAAATGTTCACTTTGTAATCTAAATAATGTGATTGAATGTATAAAAAAATTTAAAAAAGAAAGAAAAAATAAAGAAAACTCTATTGTGGGTACATCTCTCTTCCCCTTCTTCTGAGGAGATAGAAATAAATAAACTTTAACACATTTTTCAAGATTCATTCTATGGGTTAATATTACTTTATGAATCCCTGAAAGTTATGGATTCATAGCTACAAAATAAAATGTAGTTCAGAACTTGATATTGTGATAAGATTTATGTTTTCTAACTCAGATTAAGCATAATATCTTTCCTCTAGCACATTAGCATTGATTGTTTACCACGAGAGCCAATTTATTGGAGGCTCCAAGGATGTTTGCATTTCCCAGGAGAAAAATTTATAGAAACTCATGAAGTACTTTGGTTTATATTTGATTTTATGTCACAAGATAAATTAAATATGTATGTGTAATACCATGTACATTTCATGATTAGTGGTGAGGTTACGTAAAGAGGCAGGGAATTATAATTTATAGAAATGGGGTAACATTTTTGGTCCTTTTAAAATGCTTGTTAATAAAATGGGAATGCTTGAATAAAGTGATCATTTTTTCTTGTGTAGTTTTTACTACTTTGAATCCAAATAAGGGTCTTTCTATAGTTGTCGAGTATAAATTTTATTAGCTATGTAAAAATAAGTCATAAATTTAAGAATCTGATCATTTGAAATATGTTTTTTTCTTAGGTACAAAGTATATAAGCTTAATGTATTATCAGCTACTTTAATGCAAAGTAGAATAAAGCATGCTACAGATGACAATTAGGAATCAGCGGGACTCAAGAGCTTTTATGCCTTTCTGCATTTTATATGTTTACAGAGCTGCAGCCCATTGGCATTTAATTCCATATTTACTGTCTCTTGTGTGTCATTGCACAGCAGGACATAGAATGAGCAATAAACATGTTATCATAAGTATCGTACTGTTTGAAAATTTAATTAAATCACAACTTTTTAAAAATTTCCTTTTTTATCACTGTTGGGTTTGACATCTTTGACTCAAATATTTATTTTACCAATTTATTCACACTGAATCACAAAAACATGCAGAAATAATTTGATTTATATTACAATTTTAGGAAAATAAAACATTTAATTCCATATGTATCAGTACATAAGAAAGTTCTTTAATTATGCTGACTTGAAAACTTATATAAATTTACAATTTAATATGCTAATAGACTCACTAACTTATAAAGCACAATGCAGTTAAATGAAAGAATATAAAAGAAATTATATAAATACCTGATTTGAATTTAATGTTATACATGTATATTTTTAATTCTTTTGTGAATTCACAAGAACAAATTAGTTTTCCTACAGTCTTAAGAGGAAATTTAGTTTTTCACATTGATAATCTCTAATATAATTTATATAGTTGGCAATGATTGACTTACTTAAGTAACTCATTCCTTATAAGGGAACAAAATGAAGAGAGTTATTCTCCTGGAGTTCTGTGAGTGAAATAAAATTATAATTATGTTAAGTGTATTGCTTCTGTATGGCATTCTAGAATTATGTAAGGTTAAAAGGGAAGAGGGGAAAAGGTGAAGAGAAAATACATAGAAATTGTTCACTTCAAAGTGTTAGAAAACCCTGAAGGCTGTTGTGCCTTCATTTTAAAAGTGAGAAGAAAATTAGAAGAAAAATTGATTAGTCACAAGAATGATAAACAGTACTTAGAATTTCACTTGATAATAGGAATAATTAGAGAAATGATATGGCAAAGTAGTAGTGCTCACAAGTAAAAAAAACTCAGCAAAATGAGAAAGATATAGATTTATAATTTATCTAGTTCAGAAAAAGTTCAGAGGTTCAAATATTGAAAGTAGTTATTATAAATCAAATCAAGCAAAGGCTTGTAAAACTTTTTCAAAATCAAAATGGAGTCATTTAAATCAACCCTAACCAAGCTGGGAAGGCCATGGAGGACATGTTTTGCTCATAGGATACTTGATAATAAGAACGTTATTTAAAGAACACAGCCAGAATTACAACCTTGCACAAAGATCACTCCAACCTGACACTAGGACTTCTGCGTAAACACCTCTTCAGGGACTGTCCAACCAGAGAGTGATGACACTTTGGTTATTGAATGTGTTATCCAAGGAAAACTGTACCCCCAATTTGACATGTTCTTCTCCCCCACTAGCTTCTCCTACTTGTGGTGTTTGTCTTTACAATCTGCCTGAAGATTGTAATACCATGGTGAGCATGTTTGGGTCTACTGAATTATGCTCAACTGGACTGCAAGCTGACTCCAGTCACAGTATTTTAACTTAGAATAAATCTCTTTCAATATTTTGTGGACTTTGGTTGTTTCTGTTGACAGGTCTAGTTCAAGAAATTCAACTAAGGTAAGGACAAAAATACTTAGTTAAATCAGATCCACATCAAAAAGATAATCAAATAAAATAAGTAACTTTCTTTAATTTCTTGCCCATAAGAAATTGGGATTTAGGCAAAAGGTTTGGATAAAACCGTGAAAACAGAAATAACAATGTCTTGATACTGAACTGAAGATTTAAGGCCTTATGACATGCATCTTCTTCCTAATTGTAGAACTGGTTTTAATTCAGGTAGAACTTAGCAGAGGAAAGGGTACAAAGAAAAAAGTGAGATACACACTTTATGTTGAAGCACAGAATTGTCATTTATATGTCAAAGTTTTAATTCAAATCTGTGATTAACTGTGAGAAATTGTAGTTTAGTAAAATATAGACACATAAACACTGAAGGCAGAAAAATCAGCTTTCAAAGTAGTTTTGTGTCTCTGTGCAAGTTATCAAATGTAATTACTTGACCTGTAAAACAGATTTAAGGCTTCACTCACAGAATATTAATAGTAAAGGGGCTGGCAAGTGGCGTGGTGGTTAAAGGCGCTGGACTCCCACATGGCCGACCACGGTTCAAGTCTCGGACCTGGTGGCTTGCTTTCTCACTTTCTCTCTCTCTCTCTCTCTCTCTCTCTCTCTCTCTGATCAAACTGAAAAATAATAATGATATAATAATAAATAAAAGTTAAATAAAATAATTCTAAAAAAAAAAAAAAAGAATATTAATAGTAAGTCAAATAATAAATTAAAACATCTATCACTGTGCTAAATACATGGTAAACATTTCTAAATGCTATCTTCCTCTGGCCTATGTTTATGCATACGTGATGTAAAATGCTGAGCAAATATACAAATATAAAAGATGATGTAGGTTTCAGATAATTTTCAGAAAATAATGAGGTATCTGAAGTACGAAAAACTTTTAAAAATAGATTTAATGCTAGTTCAGTGGTAGTGCACTGGTTTACAATGCTGGAAACCAAATAGAAGATCCGTGTTTGGTAACCTGATTGACCCGTATGTCCTGGGAGCATGTGCACCTGTGGTCACGGCTGGTTGGAAGACTGTGGTGAGAGACTGTTGAAAGTACTTCTCTCTGTTTCTTTCTCATGAAAGAAAGAAAGAAAAATACATATTTAAAATTATTATCCTGAAATATGAAATATTTATAGATTTCGTACTTCTAAAAAGTACAAAAATTATTTAAAAATCGATCTGTTCTGTGTCCATCAAATTAAAAATGAATGGTATATGATCCCACAGAAAATGAAAGAACAGCACTGTCTCATCGCATACTACTTAAACTAAAATTTTGGTCTTCAGGCATGGTACTGGAGTAAGATCTTTATTCCTTGAAGAGGGGCTGCTTTTGAGAATTTTAGTAGTATATTATTACCAGGGACAAAAGTATCAGAGAACATAATGTTTTTTAGAAATTCTTCTAGGATCAAAGTAGAAGTCACTGAGATGTTTGAATTAACTTATTTTAAAATTTATGTCAGTAATCATGTGTCTCTCTCCCTTTCACTTCTCTTTCTTTTTATTATCTTAACAAAATTAAAATAGACAATTATTCTTAAAGTGCTACATTGTCTAATCTTAAAAATTGTTAAGACTTCTCAGAAGTTTTTAATGATCTTGGTACTATATAAATAAGCATGATGTGGGTGGAACTATATATCCATCAATTGGGAATAAAAAGTTGGAACTCTCAACAGAGTTGGAGCTAGGATGAAAATTTCTGAATATTTATTTACACTGTGAAAGATTCCCTAATTGCATTTCTGTCTCTTTAGCTAGTTCATTTTGCCAGTGTGATCAGCAGTACTAATACAGGGAAAGCAAATTCAGATTTAATATGAATGTACCATTACTACACAGAAAAATCTCAGATGCTTTTTACCTTTCTAAAGTGGTAATTCCATCTTTGGAATGAGATGAAGTCAAGTTTATTCGAGCCCTTGTTTAATCAGCAGTTTATTGTTTTAGTTTTCTATACTTATTTGACATGTGTAAATCTTGTACTTTTGAGACTTATGTTAAAAGAAAAAAGTTGCGATTTAATCTTTTATGTATACTTGAATTTATGAGAAGTCACATCTTTGACATTACTCTCTACCATGGGTGCCATAAAAGAAACAAAATAAACACAGCCCACCATCAACAATCTAGTGAATATAAGTGATTTCAGTTTCTTTAGACACTTATTGTTTAAGTATGTATAGTTCGTAATAGGCAATAAGCTAAATAAAAGTTAAAGACACCAAAAATTCTGAATTAAAAAATATGCACATAAAAATCAAGGGGACATTTTTCCATCAATATCATTTTTTCCTTCTTTTCATTCTCCAGTCATAATGGATGCTTGGTGTGCACGAAAGATGGAAGATGATAACTTTGTTATTACACATTCTAACATGTCCAGGGAAGTTCTCAAACTGCTGAGCAGAGATAAAAACAAAGTGAGAATTGATCTTCATTAGCTTATTTTTAAAAAATTATTTTATTTAATCTGTTTTCCTTTTTTTTTTCGTTCTTTTCATCTTCCTCCTTTCTTTCTTTTTCTCTCTTTCTATCGTCCTTCTTTCAATTAATTTGACCAGTCAGGGACAGAGTGAGAGCGAGAGCGAGAGTGAGAGCGAGAGAGAGAGAAAGGAAAGTGAGAAAGCAAGCCACCAGGTCCAGTACTCAAACCATCCTCGATCATCTGGGAGTCCAGAATCCTTAATCACTACTCCACTTGCCAGCCCCTATCTTTATTAGGTATTAAATATCCTTGTTTATAAATTTGAATCTCTACATATTACTGTCATCCAAACTCAACTTGAAGACATGTGCTTAATAGACAATTTTGCCTATTAGGCAGTTCAAAATTCATAGATCTTCCCAATTTTCAATATTGAAAACTCCTAATATATTTTCGATGCTTATCATCAAATTGAACTAAAAGCTAAAACTTTTTTTTTTAATAATTTATATTTTGTACTCCAGTATTTTCTTTTTCTTTATATTTAGATTTTTTTAAAAAAATTTTTGGAGAGGTTTTTGCTATAGGACGCATGTGCTCGCCAGAAAGACAGAGAGATAGAAAGCAAGAAATCACCCCTCCCAGAGGGGATGTCTATGCTGCAATCCCTTCTCCTCCATTCTCCTCTTGGGACCTTGGGCACACACACACATGTCCAGCATGAGTTTAAGCCAACAGGTCCGGGACTCGAACCGTGGTCAACTACGTGGGAGTTCAGTGACATAGCCATTATGCTAACTGCTGATCCCTATATTTAGATTTTTTTATATTTCCTTTTTTAAATAATTATTCATACATTGAATCGCTATACATCATTTAGATTGTGAAGAGACTTTACCCAGCATGATATACACCTCAGTCCAGCCCAGTTTAGATTTTTTTTAAAGAATTATTTTATTTAACTTTATGCATGTATGTGTATATGTTAATTTGACCAGAGAGGGACAGAGTGACACAGAGTGAGAGGGAAAGTGAGAAAGCAAGTCACCAAGTTTGGGATTCAAACCATGGTCAGCTATGTGGGAGTTCAGCATCCTTAACCACCATGCCACCTTCCAACCTCCACATCAATATTCTAAAATTTATTTTTGGCTTCCATTTTGCACAAAGCAGATGTGCAACTTCTGATAAATATCAACATATTCATGCTGTAAGTGCTTTATTATTCTCCCATTTTCATTTCAAGTGTTCAAAAAGCCCTTAATTATTAAATTTCTGTGTCATTTGTCTCCCACTATTACTTGGGAAAAAATTTATCAAGAATCTTGTAATGAGTATAACACACTCATCACAGTTTTACCTCAGCTAAATTATTTCTTAATTAACAGGATAGGCCATGGTTCTACATCAGAATATGTATTTGGGAGGCCAGCAATGATGAGGTGGTTGAGGCAGTTGGATCTCATGTGGCCAGATCAGCAATTGGAGTCCTGCATCTGGGGCTTGAAAAACATACTGAGAATGTGTGTGTATTGTGTGTGCCCATAATCCCCAAGAAGAGAATGGAGGATATGGGATTATGGTGTGGCCATCTCCCATGGAAGGTACTTTTTATTTTTCCTCTCTTTTTTGTCTTCTCTCCAGTGAGCACACATGTCCTCTTGCAAATTAAAATACATATGCATTTTTGACAGCATGACAGTATGCTAGTGTATGAATAAGTATTGTATTGTAGGGTTTACTAATCAATCTATATATTTAAGATATTATATGTGCTTTTGCATTTATATTTAAGAAATGTCAATAAACGAACTGACCAAACTTTAACTTGGAACTTAAAATATTTTTATTGAAGAAAATATATTCATAGTTACTTCAAATGCATTAGTTATGACAATATAGATCTTTAGCCAGCAGGTAGCATGGTGGTTAAGGCAACTGGGTCCCACATGGCTGACTGAGCAGTTCAAGACCTGGACCTGGCAGCTTGAAAATCACACCAGGCATGTTCACACGTGTGTGTGTGTGTGTGTGTGTTTGTGTGCATGCCCAAAACCTCTAGAGGAGAATGGAGGACAAGGGATTGCAGTATGGTCATCTTCCCTGGAAAGTGATTCCTCACTTTCCCTCTCTCTGGCTCTCTCTCTGTCTCTGGTGAGCTCATGCACCCTATGGCAAAAGCCTAAAAAGAAAAACAAAAAAATAGCTCTTTGGTTATGACATAAATATTGGGATTGAATTAGTAAATCTTTTTTTTTTTTGGAGAGGTTTTCGCTATAGGGCGCGTGCGCTCGCCAGACAGAGAGAGACAGAGACAGAGACAGAAAGTGAGAAATCACCCCCCCAGAGGGGATGGTCACGCCACAATCCCTTCTCCTCCATTCTCTTCTCGGGATCTTGGGCACGCACGCACATGCGCCCGGCATGAGTTTTAAGCCACCGGGTCCGGGACGCGAACCACGGTCGACTACGTGGGAGTCCAGCGACATAGCCATTACGCTAACTGCTGGTTCCCATGAATTAGTAAATCTTCAAAAAATTCTGTTTTACTTTGGTTAGTGCTGTCAGAGAACTTTGACAATGTGAATATTCAGCTCCTTAAAAAAAACAGTAGCAATAATATTTACTCAGTCTTTCTGGACATACTACTTCTATTAATAATATTGCAAATGACATTAGTCTTCATAGCAGCCATATTACATTAGTAATTTATATTTATTTTTCAATCTAATAAAACGTTTTCATAATTTTATGTAAACTTTTGATAAGTCAGATCTTTTCTTTTACCCATGTTGTCAACAATTTTTAACCAAGAGTGCTTAGATCAGTTTCAGATTTTTCCAAAATTCAGATGGTTATTTTAGAATGTCCATGGTTATTTTTCTCTATCTATATATCTATAAAATATATTTTATGTTAAAATATATATAATGTGCAGTACATATTATAGAATCGCATATTTATAGGTATATGTAATGCATTGAAAAACACATAACTTAAATAATTATAAAATATACTTATGAATAATATATTAAATATATAATTACATGTAACATATACACATACTATAATAAAATGTACTTTTATATAATTATAAAATATTTACTCTGTCTCTCTGTTTCTCTCTGTCTTTCTGGTGAGCACACACACCCTATAGCAAAAACCTCTCAAAAAAAAGTAATAATCATAAATATAATTAAATTTAAAAATACTTTAAAAGAATTCTACATTCCACTATTCTGTGATGACTGTAGACTTTCATGCCTCCACAGTTTTGAATTTTGCAAATGAACTTCTATTTTCTTTTAAATCATCCATTCTCAAGTATGTCTGTTAGCAACATAAAAACAGACTAAGATAGTGCATATATATTTATAGTCATTGTATCTTCCTATTAAATTGATCCTTAATCTTGTTATAATAATCTTCTTTACTTTCTTTAATTACACAACACTTGACTTAGGTTTTATTTTTTCTGATAGAAGTGTAGACAGCCCTGCTATTTATTGATTATCAAAATTGAATATATTTGGGGATTTTTTTATTTCTTAACTTTCATATTATATGTGTTTGTTAAGTTAAATTCTCTTGTAGGTAGCATGTTGTTGGATTTTTTTTAAAAAAATCTATTCAGCCACTCTGTTTTAGGGATGGATGATTTAACTCATTTACATTTAAAGTAGTAATTGATAGGTAAGGACTCAGTATTGACATTTTTCTAATTGCTTTCTGTTTTGTAGGGTTTTTTTCTTCCTTCCTTTCTTAGCAAGTTAATTATTTCTTGCAATTATGTACTTTAACTTCTTTCTATTTATCTTTTTGTACCTACTTGAAATGTTTTCCTTATAGTTACCATGAGGATTACATTAATATTTTATAACTTTTATCTTATGATAATAACAGGTTAATTTCAATAACACACAATAACTTTACACTTTTACCCTGTCATATATAATGTCATCGCTGCCAAGGTCTATATTTTATAGTATATGTATTTATTGACAAAATATTGCATGTATAGTTTTTTTAATATTTTAATTTTAACTTTTTACTAGGATTAAAATCATTTTACATACTATGATTGAAGAACAGTATTCTGATTTTGACTATACCAGTGAGTTTTACATTTTAATATATTTTCATTTTACTAATTAGTGTCTTTTTATTTCCCTTGAAAAACTCAGTTTAGTATTTCATATAAAGCAAATCGACTGGTAAACTGTGTTTGTCACTTCTAAAGGAAAGAATTGCTGGCTATTGTGTTCTTGGTTAGTGGTTTTCTCTTTCAGCATTTCAGGTAAATCAACTCTCATGGTCTTTAAGGTTTCTACAGAGAAATCTGATGCTAAAGTTACGGAAGTTCTCTTGAATGTGGCAATTTGCTTTCTCTTGCTGCTTTCCAAATTCTCTCTCTCTCTTTTAAATTCTAATAATTTAATTATGTGTCTTTCCATAATCTTTGGGTTGATTCTATTTGAATACTTCAAAATTCATAGATGTTTCTCACAATTTTTAAGAATTTTTAATCTGTTAAAATAAGCTTTCAATTTCTCTCTTTCTCCTTCTGAGACTTCTGTAATACATAAGTAGGTTTACATTTTGGTGTCCCATAAATTCAGGCTTTATTAAATCTTACATTTTATTTTCTTTTTACTCTTGGACTAGATAATTTTATATAAACTGTCTTTGAATTCACTAATTCTTTCTTCTGATTTGTCAAACGAGCTAGTGAAAGTTTTTACTGTGCTTTTTATTTTATTCTTTATAGGCTCGATATCCAAAATTTTGCTTGGATTTTTTCTCTTTTTTAATGATTTATGTATCTCTGCTTAACTTCTTTTATTGTTCATCTATTGTTTTCTTTATTTCTGAGTTATCTATCTGTTATCTACAGTTAACTAAACTTCCTTAAAACAATTATTCTGTTAGAGTAATTATTTTTAGACCATTTATAGAGCTTCATTTCTTTGGGATGTTACTAGAATTTTTTATATTCCTTTGGTGTTATCGTGTTTTCCTGATTTGTTGTGATCTGTGTAGCATTATGTTGATCTATATGCATTTGAAGGCACAAACAACTCTTTCTGCACTTACAGAATGTTTTCAGGTACAGATCACTTCTTCCGGGTCCCTAGACTGATGTGACTTGTCGTGATTGCAATCGAGCAAGGCTAGATTCAGGTCATGTTACTGTTAACAGGTTTGTAGTTGGGCCCACGTTTAACAAGACTCTTTTTTCCTATAGTAATTTTATTGCAACAGAGAACCAGGGCTGTAATAAGTCCACATGATTAGAGCAGATGGTGGTTATCTTTCCAAAAGTGAAGCCAGAGCCAGATGGCAGCACACAAACCTAGAATAGCCTCTTGCCTGATATGATGTGAGGTGAAGACTGACCGAAAACCACATTGAATGAAGGTCTGAGATCCAATTGGGTAACAGGCCTTTTACTATGACATGGACAGGCCTGTTTTCTGTTGGATTCCCATGCAGGCAAGACTGTTTTTATGATCCTGGTTAAGTAGACTGTAGACAGGTCACTGAGCCAATTTATGTTCAACAGTAGAGTCTATAGATAGCAGTCCTGTTTCCAGGAGTATGAATGGGTATGACTTCCTGAATATGTAACTCAGCACACAGAAGTGTCTCTGAAACTATTAGAGTAGAAAGCTGCATCCCAAGGCTATTTCAGGATCTGAAATAGTTGGGTCTGAGGTAAGTAGACCTTTTACTGTAGGTGTCAATGGGCATGGCATCTGCTGGGTCTCTGAGCTGGCGGGACTGTATCCAGATTGTGATAGAGTTGGAATGTATTTGTGTCACAGGGCTTCTTCAGGCTCTGCAGTTAGGTCAAGGTCAGTGGCCTGACCTGTAGTGGCTTAGATGGGTGTTTTTTCATTGGTTTTCTGGGCTGCCAGGATTGTCCTTGAACAGTGGCACAGTGGTGTTAAAATTGACTTTCAAGCCTGCTTTAGTGTCTACTGACAACAGTACATCTGCTAACAGGTATATAAATAGGAATTTCTAGATCCCTGGGCAGCTAGGATTCAATTTGGACCATCAGAGAGCAGGGCTGGAACCCGGTTACAGGTTTGCTTCAACATCTGCGGTCGGATTCAGGGTTGGCAGAGCTGTTACTGAAAGCATGTACGGATGTGGTACCTCTTGGGTCCCTTAGTTAAGAAGGCTGATTCCAAGACTGTTGCCAAGCAGGAACAGAAATTACAGGGAGGTGGTGCTGCTTTCAGTCAACAGCTAGGACCACATTATGTGACCTGGCCACTGAGTGCTGACCTGCCTTTTCAAAGCAGCTTTCCTTGGTCTTGGTCTTCATCAGGGTTTTGCAACAAGGATATTAAAGATTTCATAAAGTCACTTTTATCTAGGGTTATCAGTAAGGTCATTATGCTAAGGGCTGTGAGGTTGGGAACTCATATTCTTCCTTCACTTCTTCTTTTTAAAAATTATGCATGAAGTTTTTTCAGATTTTATCTTTGGGGTTAAAATTGAGTGGTCTCTCTCAAATTGAATCTAAGTTTACTTTCTATTAAAATTTATGTCGTTGATCACATTTTTCCTTATGCATGTTTTTCTTTGATTTCTTGTATGAAGCTACCCTATTTGTTTTAAAGTCTACAATCCCAGGGCTGACAGCTAGCATGGTGGTTAAGGTGCTGGACTCCCATATGGCTCATAGTTCGAGTACCTGACCCTGTGGCTTCCTTTCTCACTTTCTCTCTCTCTCTCTCTCACACACACCTATGCCCTATAGCAATTTATATAATAATAATTAAATAAGTGTTTTTAATGTCTATAAACCCAACTTTCTACTTTTAAAATTTCAGATTATTTTTCCTTTTTCACTTTAAAAAATTTCAATTTCTCAAATTTTTGCTATTGAGCTTTTCTTCTTTGCATTCAATAGTCTAGCACATTAGTAATTTATTCACTGCTGTGGTTTCTGATTCCACTTATTTGTGGTTCATTCACAGCATGTTGTAAGTGGTTGCCTATGGATCTATATGCATAGAATTCATTCAAGAATAGACTAGCTAGTTGAATGAATGTTAATTTTTTTTTCTTGTCTATTTCTCACTATGAGATGCAGAAAGCTCAACAACATAATGGGCTCACTATTACATGATTCATTTATTTAGTTATGTTAATGATGTAAAGAGCAATCTTGACACTTTTCAATTTTTTTTTTTTTTTTTGAGAGGTTTTTGCTATAGGGCATGTGTGCTCGCCAGAAAGACAGAGAGACAGAAACTAAATCACCCCTCCAGGGGGAATGGCCATGCCACAATTCCTTCTCCTCCATTCTCCTCTCAGGATCTTGGGCACGCACGCACACGCGCCTGGCATGAGATTTAGCTACTGGATCCGGGACTTGAACCACAGTTGATTACATGGGAATCCAGCAACATAGCCATTATGCCAATTGCTGATCCCAACCTTACTAATAGGACACTTTTAATAGGATACATTTCCAATATGTTAAAAAGATTATGTAGCTGCATACCCTATAAAGTTTCACAGGGAACAAAGTTCGTTTTTCCATCTTTCCCTCTCTGACTCCATAACTACAGACACATGCTGTTTTTTATTTTGTTTTGTTTTGTTTTCAGGATCAATATTATGCCCAAGTGAATTGTACCCAGAAAAACATGACAAAATTAATACAGCTTGATTTTGTTATATTAATCTTGAAAGAGATCGGAGTAATAAATCACCTGATACCTGGTTAAAACATATCACAGGAAAGCATCTTTGAACCTCTCTGCTTCAGGGCAAGATGTAATAAAATACTAGGTTGTTGAAAAAGTTATGACGTGTTTTTTGTTTTTCTATACAAATATGTGTCATGACTTTTCCCATGACTCAATATATATGTTCTAGCTTGTGCATTGCTAATAACAGAAAATGCATGAAATTGATTGATTTATAAAAATACAGGTTTATTCAGCTGATCGTTCAGATGTCCAAGACCAGGTGCCACTGCTGGCTATATCACAACACGGCAGAGGGCCGAAGAGTGTGGTCTGTAGTCTATGTGTCACACCTGCTCTCATTTCTTCTCCTTATGAGATTGGCCTAGGATTGTTCCTCCATGAGTCAATCACAGTGTCCACACCCTAATCATTTAGTCATACCCCAAAGGCCCTACTTTTCAAAAACTATGAAGTTATTTGACTTTCTCTTAGTATCGTCACAATAAAATCTCAATATATGAATTTTGGAGAAACACAAACCATAGCTATGTGTAAGATGTTGTGGGGAGAATTATAAAATTATGCTGAAAAAAGTTTAAAGATCATCCAAATGAATAGAAATATATTGTATATCACTGGATAAGAACTCTAAATATTACCAAGATGTCTATTCTTTCTAATGGTTATATAGATTTAATGCATCCCAGTAAAGAGCACAGCAAGTTATTTTGCAGATATCAACAAACTGATTCTGAGTTTTATAAAGAAAGGCGAAAAATCTAGGATAGCCAGCACAGTACAGAAGAAGAACAAAGCCATAAGATGAACAGTACTAGACATTAAGACTTACCATAAGGCAATATGGTGGTAGGGAAAGAAAAATACAACCGTGTGTTGCTTGATGTGGGACACACCTTCTGAGGAAATTACCATTGGCTGGTTTTGTCATTGTGTGAATATGACGGTGTTAATTACACAAGTAGAAATGGTTTGTATTCTAGGTAGTATGGTGTAGCCTATTTTTCCTGGGCTATATACATTACCGAATACTATAGGCAACTATAACACAATGCTCAGTATTTGTGTTTATAACTGTATCTAAAAATTGAAAAGTATAGTGAAAATATTGTGTAAAAGATTTAAAAAATGTATAACTACACTTGTAAGAGCACTTCCACTAAGGGAGTGTAGCAAGAGAATTTATCCCGGGTGAGTCAGTGAGTGAATGATAAAGACTGTAAAGGCTAGGACAATACTATATACTAATGTAGACTTTATAAATTCTGTACACTTAAGCTACAATCAATCTATAAAAATATGTTTTTTCCTTTCTCAATAATAAATTGATTTTATTTAATAATTTCTTATTTATATCTAATTGTTATAGATCTTTATAGTACACAATATGGCTTCTCAAAGCATGCAAGTGACTTGTGATAATCAAATCAAGGATATTACCATTCATCATTTTCAACAAAGAACCTTATTTTCCTGCATCTGTTAAGTGCTTTTTCCACTTTTTATTTTGTTAGCGTTTTTATTCTTTTGTAATAACACTGAGCTTAAAACACTAATGTGTAGTACAACTGTACAAAAATATTTTCATCTTTTCAGTCCTTTTCTATAAGCTTTCATATTTTTTCTGTTTCTTAATTGCCAGAGCACGCTTGTAGTCTCATGAGAGAGAGAGAGAGAGGAGACAGGTAGAGGGAGAAGGTATCCTTCCAATGTAATATGGCCACTTTGTAATCCCTTCCCCTTCATTTCTCTATCCTGTTAGGTTTTGGAGCATGCTTTCACACATGCAACACATTTTTTTAAGTCACTCAGTCCAGGATTTAAATTGTAGGCAGCTATGCTAGATTCAGCTCCCTTAACCACTAAGCTACAGGGTTAACTCTATAGTATCTTTTATATACTTTTAATGTTTTGCCTTTTAAAATTTTGTTGAAAATTAAGACAAAAACACACACATTAGCCTAAGACTATGCAGTTTCTCACTAGAGAAAGACAGAAAGAGAAGAGAGGGGAAAAACATCCCACAAAGGAGCATGGTCATGCTGCAATCCCTTCTCCATTTCTCCATCTCGTCAGGATTTGGGGCATGCCCACATACATGATCAGTGTATTTTTCAAGCTCCTAAAGTCAGGAATGGGCATCAATCTTATGGGATCTGTTTCCTTTAACCTCTAAGTCCCAGGGTTAACCCTACATACTGCTTTACGATAAACCCTTTTATTATTATTAATTATTATTATTATTATTATTATTATTTTAATAAGTAGGAATACACTCTAAAATACCAATAAATGCATTAATCAGCAATTGTCCCGACCCCGGGGACAGTCGAACAGGTTCCCTGAGGGAGAGAGTGAGAGATGGGACAAGCACACGCACACACACACACACACACACACACACAGAGTGGAGACAATATGAGGTGCTGATCAAGTCCTCTTCTTCTTCCGTTTATTGAGGAAAAATGGCAAGTTATATACAGGCTGGTGGGCACCAATTGGTTGCCTGAAATGCAAATGAGACAGAACAGCATGAACCAATCATTGGTGTGGGTGGATCTCTTCCATTGCCTAGAAACTCAACCGACCCTAGGAAGAATGGTTGATCACATGATTTCTGAGAAATGGTTTGCTCAGTGAGGAAGTGAAGCCTAATGGTTTCCAAGATGGTGGATAGCTCAAGATGGTGGATAGCTCAAGATGGCTTCCGTATGCAGTGCTCTCCACAAGCAATAATCCAGAATTATTATTATCAAGCTTTATGTGATATACATAACATGTGCTGTACTATTACATGACTGACAGTACAGTCGGATTGTTTATACAAGCATCACCACAAATGTAGGAGTAATATATTGCACTCTAAGGTCATGATGGCTATCCTTTCACTAACAGTAGACATTTTTTATCTCCATTATAATGTATGGGTCCTCTGTTATACATGTCATCTGTCATTAGCTGAAGTGTCATTACACAGTACATGACTGCATATTAACCAAGCAAAATAGGGAGCCATGTAATAGACTCTTGGGAATACGGTCAACTAATTACAAAGGAGCAAAGGCAATTCAACAGATAAGCTATAGTCATTTTCAAAAATGGTGCTGAAAAAAGTGTACACTGACATGTCAAAGGAAAAATGAAAGCAAAAACTAATCTAGACTTAGACTTCATACTCTTTACAAAAATTAACTCGGAAGCGGTCATTGGCTCAAATGTAAATATGAGGTCATTGGAAAGTCTTGACATATTTTTCTATGCAAAAATGCATCACGATTTACTGATGACTCAAGAATAAACTATATAAAGGTGAAATATAGGTTATCTTGGGCCAGAAATGTCTTTTTGCATCTGATATCAAAAGTACAACCCATGAAAAAAAAAAGCAAGAATTAAAATGAAAAATGTATGTCAGCAAAATATACTGAGAAGGGAATCAAAATACAAGCTACATACACGATTAAAACATTTAAAAAACAGGAACCATCAGATGGCATAATGGTTACATCACTGGATTCCACTTCAGCTACCATGGTTTGAATCCCAGACCCAGATGCTTCAAATTCATTCTGGGCATGTGGGTATCCATACCCAAAAATCCCAAGAGGAAAATGGAGGAGAAGGAATTGTGGTATGGTCATACCTGTGGGGAATGATATCTTGCTTTCTATCTCTCTGTCTCTCCCTATCTCTCTGGTGAGCACACATGTCTTAGAGCAAAAAGTCCCTTGACAAAAATTTATAAAGTAAATATCTGAAAAAAGGATTTGTCATTGAAATAAAATCAATAATATAACAAACCAACCAACTTCCTAAAAATGGGCAAACATATACCTGACTGAAAAAATATTATATGTCTGGAAAACATACGCTTATAAAAACATTTGCAATCATACAACATCAAATATCACCAGGAAACTGTAATTCAAAACAATGAAATAATATGACCTAACAGATAGCTAAAATCCAAAAGACTGACAGCATGAAATACTGGCAAGCATGTGGGGCCACAAGAACTCTTACCAGTGCTGGTGTGAATGCAAATTTGTACAGATGCATTAGACTATAGCTTAGCAATTTATTGCACAGCAAACTTAAGATTGCCATTTAATATGACAACCACAGTCTTAGTTGAAAACTCATGTCCAGGGACCAGCAGTTAGCGTAATGGCTATGTCGCTGGACTCCCACGTAGTCGACCGCGGTTCAAGTCCCGGACCCGGTGGCTTAAACTCACGCCGGGCGCGTGTGCGTGCGTGCCCAAGATCCCGAGAGGAGAATGGAGGAGAAGGGATTGTGGCGTGGCCATCCCCCATGGGGGGTGATTTCCTGCTTTCTATCTCTCTGTCTCTCTCTGTCTGTCTGGCGAGCGCACGCGCCCTATAGCAAAAACGTCTCCAAAAAAAAAAAAAAAAAACTCATGTCCATACAAAAACCCACATGCATCTTTTTGACAGTTTTTATATAGTTTTGTAGCTGTTTAAACTTGAAACAACCAATATGACTTTCAATAACTGAATGGTGCACCAATATCATAGAGCAATTATCAGCACTAAAATAAATCGGGTATCAAGCCAACAAAGGACATGGACAGAACTTAAATGCATATTGCTAAGTCAAACAAGGCACTTTGAAAAGGCTTCCTATAGGACACTGTGAGACGTACTACAGCAACAGCAAAATAATCGACAGTTCCCTAGGGTTCAGAGAAGCAGGGATAGGTGGATACAGGATATTTTTAGATTAGTGAAACTAGTTTGTATAATATTCTAAATGGTCAATACATGAAACTGCATATTCTGTCAAAGTCCATAAAACTATACCAAACTAAACTATGGACATTGGTTGCTAATAATGTAAACATAATGGTTTATTCATTGTAGTAAATGTAGTGGAGAAGGCCAATGTCATTTAGCACTATGGGCTGCAGGTCAGAGAGTGGAAAAATGACCACTGGAAATTAAAGAGCTGGGAAGAAATTCTCCAAGTGCAGTCTCTCACATCTAGTGTACAACAGGGCACTGCAGTTAGAACATCAACGTCTAGGTAGGGGTGAACAAACAAAAGATAGGAAACTGGAAAGCTTGTGCAATATGAGAATGAGAGTCTGGAAGGAGAGTCCCTCAATAGAACAGGGCAATTGAGACAGGGCCCAGGAAAACTAGCAGGGAACAAAGACACCGACAAGTTTAATAGGAGTTTGGTGTTAAGAAGTCAGTAAGACACACTTAGGTGATGTTACCTTGACAGAAATAAGGGAGAAAGAAAAAGGAAAAACTGCAGAAAAACTTTCCTCAGGAATAGGGCATACCTAATATGCACTGTTTTCACACTGGGGTAAACTATTTTGTTCACATTGAAGATGTATAAGGGTTAAATGCAAATAAAGAAATAAAAAATAAAATGACTTATTGGTAATGTCAAAAAATACAGCATATCTATTTTCATTTGGATTTCATATAAACGACAATTTATATGTGTGTGTGTGTGTGTGTGTGTGTGTGTTTCCCATAATACAACATAGGTACACTAAAGTTTATTATCTGAAATTAAAATTGAACTGAATTTCTGAATTTTGTCTGACATCCTTATTTAGGAGTAAGTCCCTCTCATTTTCATCATTCATTCTTTTTCCTTCCCTGTAATATACTTTATTTCCCTGGGGAAGTTCAAAGAGGGTAATCACATTCCCATGGGGTAGGCACAGGAGGACTTAGGGAACTCCTCTAGGGTTAAGACTACATCCACACAGAGGAAGACAGTGTCTAGCAAAACTGCAGTGGCATCTAGCTTTCTTCATTGCCCTTCCAGCTTGTGATCTGTGACTATTATGTTTTCCTTAAGTCTTGGATAAAATGAGAAGGAAACAATCTTACTCTCACTTCATATCCTTCTAAACTAGTGACCACAAAGGTTTTTGTGTCAAGAGCAAGAGGCCCCTTTCAATGACTTGCTTATTTGTGTTGTTACATTGTCGTTGATTTTTTTAATTTTTACTTAATCCTATGAGGAGGTCTGAGAATGTTTAGGGGATCTGTAACCAGACTGGCTGGGTCCAGTCCATTGACCAAACCCAAGTGTGACTTCCTGCTGCATGAAAGATCAAACTCGAGAGGCAAGTGATCTTAGAAAGGAAACGTACTTTATTCAGGAAACTGGTTACCTACGAAAGATGTAAACTAATGTTCAAAGACCATCTCTGAAGTCTTAAACAGGGAGAGGGGATTAAAAAAGAGAAAAGATAAGGAAAGTCAGATGGCATGGGCATTATTACTAGGAGCTCTTCTGCATGAAGACTTGTCAACACCACAGTTGCTATGCATAGGGTTACTGCATCCCCAAAGTCGGTCTCTGTTTTTGCTTGGCTTTCTCAGCACTCTGGTTATAGTTTTGAGGCCCAGCTCCAGTGAAAATGTAGCAAACTATGATTAATTTGTTGTAAGTTAAACATTAAAGCAAGGTCAGTTAACCAAAAAGGGAAGCAAACCATCTTTAAAGCCTAGTGTATTATGTCACATTTAATATGAAGTTACTTTGATTACTTCTTTTGATTACTTCTTGTAGCTTGACTGCTAGTGTACTTTTTAATTTTTAAAAATGTTTTTTAGTTTTTTTTTTGAGAGAGATTTTTGCTATAGGGCGTGTGTCTTTACTAGAGAGAAAGAGAGAGAGAGACAGAAAGTGAAAAATCATCCCCCCAGGGGTCATTTCAATCACTTCTCCTCCATTCCCCTCTTGGGATTTTGGGCACGCACACAAATGCGCCCAGGGTGAGTTTTAAGTCACCAGGTCCTGAATTAGAACCACAGTCGACTATGTGGTAGCCCAGCATTGTAACCATTATGCCATCTGCTGGTCCCTGCAAGTGTACATTTCTAAATCCTTGGTGTGGCAAGGTCTGTGTCCTGCCATGATATTCTGAGGCTAAGGAATATTAAGATAAGAAAAAACATTTGAATAGATTATGTCCAGTATAAATTTATTCTGAAAACAGTTTTGATAGAAGGAATTGCAATGACATTAACAGGAATTCATTTTTCTAAAAAATTCTGTTAGTCATTTAGAACGTTAAGAATTACAGTAATGCAACTAATATGAGTTGGTACGATGTGATTCCATACAAATACAAAAAACAAGTTGTTATGATAATATATTTTTATATGACTATAAGAACCTGAAGGAAATATGTGTGAGATGTGTACTAGGTGGTTAGATTTGTGATCTCAGAGAAAAAAGAATCGCAACAGGGTGAGAAGTTTGTTAACTTTCCTTTTTTATATCTTTGCATAGTTTTATTTTTAAGGATTCTCATGTATTCCTTTTACGATTTTTTAAAAAATAAAATTCATTTTGAAAATGTTATAAATAAATGTGCGAATGTGTGAGTATATAAATATGGAGCACAGAAATGTGGTTTATATCCTCGTGGTTTATATGCATTAATGTGATGTGAGATATTTACAATTCCAAATTGACTCTTTCCACTTTCAAATGTTTAATTTCAAAGAAGTCTTGGAAGAAAAAATCATATGGTACCCAGGCATAGCATTACTCTGAGGAAAGGAAGTTATTAAATAACTTTTTCTTTTTTAGTGGGTAACATTGAGAACTTTCATCAGAATCAATGTCAGGATACAGGAAGAGATTAAAATTTAGGATTGTAAGAAAGTCAGAGAACATCATAACAATTAGGTAAGCACAGCCAAAAGAAAAAAAAAAAAAAAAAGACTAGAGAGAGCAAGCAAGTTGTAGAGATTAAGGTGATTGGATCACCTTAAGTGTGTAGCTCTAGTTCTGGACCCAGTAGCTTAACACTCACCCTGTGTGCATGTCCCTGCATGTCCAAAATCCCATGAGGAGAATGGAGTAGAAGGGTTTGTGGTGTGACCATCCCCTTAGAGAATGACTTCTCATTTTCCCTCTCTCCTTCCCTTTATTTCCCTGGTATATGTGGTCTATAGGGAACAGAAAAAACTACCAAACAAACAAATAAACAAACAAAATAAAAACAGAAAGAAATATTTTTTTAAAAAGTTGTCATATTCAAATTGAGATTTTCTTGGTTTTTAATTTTTTTCCATTGCCAATGGTAAAATTCTGTAAGCTAATCATCAAATTTCATAATGATAGTCCTTACATGCAGAATTATAAAAGTGAATTATATATTTTCATTGGTTTCAAAAACTGGAAGAAACAAAAAAATTAAAACAAGAAGAGGATAAAGGAGGAAAATATAAATAGTAATATTACTGACATAAAAGAAGCAATTTTTTTCTGGTCATTATATCTTCTTTTGTAAAATGCCATGTAGGATGGGCAAATTAATGTTAGAAATATGTCAGGGTAGCAGTAACAAGTCATGAAAAATTATAATCAAAACTATAATTATTAACTATTTATTACAAGAGAAATAGAACCCTGTAGCTATTTTAACAGATGCAGTTTTTAAAGCAAGTGCTAGAAATATATACTGACATATTCCAGTTCTGCAAGATCCTCTCTTTTTGTGTTTCCATTTGCAAAGCGCCATATTTCTATTACGCCAGCATTGCTTCAGAAAGCAAGGTTACAATAAAACTGATTAGGCAAACACTATCTTTCTTACATTAGAGTTGATATAATCAGGTTGCTCTAATTGGATTTAGGTTTTTCAAAAGACTCCTAAGGAAAACATATACAAAATGTTACTTCAAGTGGCCTTCTGTATAATGCCATTGTCACTCCCTATATGCTAAATGTTGTTATTTTCAATATTTTTTTGAGATATTTTTGCTATAGGGTATGTGCACTTGCTAGAGAGACAGAAAGACAGAAAGCAAGAAATTACCCCCCCCCCCCCAAGGGGGGATGGTCATGCTGCAATCTCTTTCTCTCCATTTTCCTTTTGGCATTTTGGACACAAACACACTAGAACCCAGCCTGAGTTTCAAGCTGCCAGGTATGGGACTCTAAGTGCGTTTGACTACATGGGAGTCCAGCAACCTAACCATTATGCTACCTGCAGGTCCTGTTATTTTCAGTATTAAAGACTGATATCCTATTGCCTCCAATTGTTCTCTTGAAATATCTTTCTGAAGAATAACATGTTCATTCCTGTGTTTCAATCATAACTGTTCTTATCATTAAAACATAAAGTGGATGAATATGGAAGATTTACTGCTGTGTGAAGCAAGTCAGGTTATGAAGGAGAGATATTGTATGTCCCCACTTAATATATACTGAGTGTCCGCACTCTATGAAAGGGATTGACTGAAGGACACAGTAAACGGATGTAAATACAGATATAGTGTGTGTGAAAGAGTAGGGTTTGAGGAAGAACAATTAGAAGAAAAATGGGGAGGAAAAGCATTAATGGGACAAAGAAACATGCCAATTTAAAGATATTTTGTAGTTTAGTCAACTGGACTAGGGAGAAATGTTCACATGTTAAAATATTCACTTTGTAAGCTAAATAATGTGATTGACTATATAAAAGGACATTAAATTAATAATAAATTTAAAAAATGTGAGTTAGAAACTGATTGACCCATACACTCCAATATCTGCAAGTTTCTTTCTGCCTATTGCTTACTTTAACTGATAAATTGAAAATTAAAGATAATTTAATTGTAAGTCTATGTTCTCTATCATCCTGTTTATTGCATAGTCTCATGAATTCTTCCAAAATTGTTCCTCACATAATTTGACAAATCATGCTGTTTTCTAATTATTTATCTGTGAAAGTTCTTACTAGCAATAGTTGGATTTTAATGCACTTTAGAAGCTAATAATTAGAACCAGATTCTTTTTTTTTTTTTTTTTTTTTTTTTTTGGAGAGGTTTTTGCTATAGGGCGCTTGCTCTCTCCAGACAGACAGAGAGAGACAGAGAGACAGAAAGCGAGAAATCACCCCCCATGGGGGATGGTCACGCTGCAATCCCTTCTCCTCCATTCTCCTCTCGGGATCTTGGGCACGCACGCACATGTGCCCAACGTGAGTTTAAGCCACTGGGTCCGGGACTCGAACTGCGGTCGACTACGTGGGAGTCCAACGACATAGCCATTATGCTAACTGCTGGTCCCTAGAACCAGATTCATTCATTAATATGAATGAAATATCTTCTATACATCCATGAACTAATGGAATAGTATCTTCTAATTTTTATTTAAAAAGAGAATTATTAATACAACATCAAATAGTAAGTCTTCCCTCCAGGCTTAGTAGACTTTTAAAATTACTATAATTAAGATACAAATATATGCTCTATAATTTCTTTTTTTGGAGAGATTTTTCGCTATAGGGCGCATGCGCTCGCCAGACAGACAGAGACAAAGAGACAGAAAGCGAGAAATCACCATCCAGGGGGGATGGTCATGCCGCAATCCCTTCTCCTCCATTCTCCTCTCCGGATCTTGGGCACGCACGCACACGCGCCTGGCATGAGTTTTAAGCCACCGGGTCAGGGACGTGAACCGTAGTCGACTACGTGGGAGTCCAGCAACATAGCCATTACGCTAACTGCTGGTTCCCTGCTCTATAATTTCTATGTAAAAGATAATAAATATGAAGAATAATATGGTGGCAAAGACAAAAGGAGGCTATAAATGCTGATATGTTTTCCTAATAAATTATAAATTCTAAACCAGACATGTTTATTTCCTTGAAATAATGCAACTGTACACTGTCACTTAATGGTTTTGTAAATTACAAACATGGGAATAAAACTTTCATAAAGAAATCTTGTAATCTCAATAAATGTAAACTTCAGAAAGAATTAAATGGGCCTAACATTTTTAAGATTCATCCTATCTGAATATTATCTTATAGTTTAACTTTAAAATGTGAGATTAAGTGATGGACCTTGGTAAAAAGAAATCAATGCACTCAATTTTTCTCACACATAGTTCTTATGTACACTTTCCAAGAACATATGGCAATTTTATTATTTCTCTCAAAATTTCTGGGCCCAGATGGCTGACATTATTGACTTGTATATACTGAAGTGTATAAGCCTTTATTCATATAAACTGACATGATTTTGTTATTGTTGGTGAGAGAACATGTGCAATAGAGAGAGAAAATGAGATAGAAGAAGTGAGAAAAGGAGAGTATGATTCTCCCAGTGAGATCTGGTCATACTATATATTTTTTTCCCCTCCACTTCTCCAGTCTATCAGGGTCCTTGGCACAAGCATGAACACCTGACATTTTTCAAGCTGTTGGGTCGTGATTCCAAGAGCAGTCTGCTGTATAGGATCTGGCTTCCACTGAGTAGTGCTTGACCACTGCTCCACAAAGCTGGCTCAAGAAAAAACAAATTCTAATTTCTACTGAGGTATGAGGCTAATTAAGCTCACGCTTGAAATACTCATAATTAGCCAAATACTTTTCCTAGAATACCTACTGGTTGGACATTATTACAACAGAAGCACTTATTTATACTTTCCATTTTGTCATATAGAATAGTAACATGATGTCTTCTCAAACATTAGAATTTAATAAATTAGTAAATTCTTTTCTTTTAGCAGGTTCATATTCAGGTGAAACTAACTTTCTTTGCCTTGCAGCCAGTGTACGGCAGTGAAAGACACAGTAACTTCTTGTCATAGGCAAGCTTCATGATGCTGTGTAAGTCTTCATTTAGAGTCTAAAGTTTTCCTGGGCAAAATAAGGGAAGATTGGTGATGCTGTAATCAGAGATTAGAAGTTACTGATTCACTCGGAGGGATCAGTGTGACTTTATTTTTTCCTTACAGATGCTGGCTATCTAAAATAAGAAACGTATCTTAAGCCATTCTTCTCTAGAATTTCAGACATGAGTCATGTTTCACAATGGCTTTGAGAAAGAAAATTTGGAAAGGCAGCTTGGAGTTTCTGGGGAAAACAAAAAATGTAAAGCAAATCCTTGACATTTTAAAATTTTTCTCATGGTTTGGGAAAGTAAGTAAACTCTCCTTTGCTTCTTACCCCAAAGAAAGTTATGATCAGGCTGAGCATGTACTGATACAGTGGAGGGAATTGGAGGATTAGGGTGCAGAGGCTACAGTAGGCTTACGGGAATCTTATAATCACTCATTAGTTAGGTTGTACAGAGGCTCAAAACCAAACATCCGGCTAAGTGATAAAATGGATTATAACCAAATAGGACAAAAAATGGCTGAGAAGATGGTCTCTCTCAGATACCCTATTAAAAAGTAAGCACATTCTCCACTCCCTTTCTGGGAATGTTAGCAATAATAAGGTTTAATTTTGTTTTCTGTTATCATCTCCTACTGAAAATACTTTTAGATATTTTCTCGAATTTTCTTCAATTTACATGGAATTTTGATATCGCAAATCTACTACATATCTGTATATGTACTGTATACATAACTGAAATTCATAAATAAAAAGAATATTTTAATCGGCCTCCAAGAACCACTTTTGCACTCTTAGAAATTATATTGCTCCATTAAGAATACAAAAAAGGATCTTAAGTAATGTTTTTAAACTTTTTGCTGCTAAGAACTATTTTTATTCTTAGAAATTATTGAGTACCCAAATATTTTTGTTTATTTGACTTACATGCATCAATATTTACCGTTTTCAAAATAAAACCTGAGAATTAAAAAAAAATGTTTATAAGTTTCTTTTAAAACAATGATAAGGAAGAGCAGAGGGCATAGTGGTTACATTGTTGGACTCCCACATGGTCAACCATGTTTCAAATCCCCGACCTGGTGGTTTGATATTCACACCAGACACATGTATGTGCATGCCCAAGATCCCAGGAGGAGAAAGGAGGAGAAGGGATTGTGGTATGATCATCCTCCTTGGGGAATAATTTCTCACTTTCCCTCTCATAGTCTCTGTCTCTGTTTCTCTCTCTCTCTCTCCAGTGAGTGCACACACTCTAATGCAGAAATTTCTACAAAACAAAACAAAAACTATAAAGCTATATTTCATTGCATGTTAACAGAAATGACATACTTTTAAAAGTATTTTTGTTGGAGCCAGAAGGTGGGACAGTGTTAAGGTGCTGGTCTCCCACATGGCCAATGGTAGTTCGAGGCCTGGACCTGAAGGCTGAAACTCACACTGAACATGTGTGTGTGCATGCCCAAAATCCTGAGAGGAGAATAGAGGATAAGAGATTGTGGTGTGGCTATCCCCCTGGGGGGGTGCTTTGTTGCATTCTGTCTCTCTGCCTCTCTGGTGAGTACATGTGCCCTATTGCAAAAATCTCTCAAAAATCCCCCCCAAACAATAATAGTTTTACTATAGGGTATGTGTGCTGCCTGGAGATAGATAAGGACAGAAAGAGACAGAGACAGAGAAAGTGAGAACGCATCCCCTAAGAGGTGGCCACTCTGCAATCTCCTCACCTCCATTTTTCTCTCAGGATTTTGGTCACACACACAGACACACACACACACCCACACACACACACAGGTGCCCAGCATGGTTTTCAAGCTGCTGGGCTTGAACTCAAACTACTTGGTTGGCCATGGGGGATTCAGCACCTGAACTACTACATATACCCTCTGCTGGCCCTTGATTCTATATTCTGGTCATCTAAAAACTAAAAAACCTAGATTACTAAATAATTAATGTAATTTTAAGGAAAATTTGAAAGGCATTTACCTATAAATTTGAGAAATCTAATTTGAAATAAAATTAACACTAATTTTTAAAGAATATTTAATTTCACAAACACATCATTAAGAAAAAGACATAAAAGAGTATTTAATCAACTTACTTAGCTATCTACCTCACTGAGGGTCCTATGTGGACATCAAGATTTAACAATGGGATCGACATCCGTTCCTCCAGATGGACTCCTTGGGGATATGCCTAAACTTCACATATGGTCTTAACTGAGACAGAGGACGCTTAGCAGTTACAACATGTAAGAGGCTCTTGAGTTAGAATAAAATAGAAATGTTCTTAAATGGTTCAAAGAATTGTAACCAGATGCATATTCAACATATTAATGATTTGGCTTCCAAGTTTAATTTTACCTGCAATTGTAATTGATTTTACAAGTTTTCCCAATCTCCCACTGATGTACTTACCATCTGGAGATGCCACGTATAGTGACAGTGTTAGCTCTGTGCATAATAAGTGATTGGAAAATGTGCAGAAATTAGTTTTCTTAATTTATTATATATAGAACAAATGTAAGAAATGCCCTTTAGTATTCAAGTCACATATTCAATTAGAGAGAAGTATGTCCAAATATCAAGTGTTAATGGAACATAATGGTATGTTACTTAACAATAATTTTCACAAACTATTGCCAATAGACAACAAGTGCTTATAAAGTAGGGTTGCCAATAATTTTTTTCTTAAACTAAACCATGAATATTTTATAATATCTTTTGAAATTGTGATACAAATTATGTTTTTCTAAGGTGAATTTTTTTAAAACAATAAGATTTATTATCTAAAACTTGTGTTCATGTATTTTTGACAAAAAACCATAAGGTTAGTATAAGCAGCACATTTCAATTTTGAAAGGATTTTGAAAATGAAAATCTGAGTTAGACAGAACTGCTAAAAGCTATGAACCAACCATTTTTGTTGTTTATAAATTTTATCTGTAAGTTTGATAAGTTAGTACAAATACTAAATTTGAATGAACCCTCATAATTAATAGCTTCATAGGGGTCTGGTAAGATGCCCCTAGAGATTTGTGTTTGAATTCCCTGTAAGTACTTAATGATGTATGGGGCAGCATCAAATTTCATGTAAGAAAATATTAGATTCCAAACAACTATCACCTATAGATTAGATCTCACTTTAGATACTTTCATATGAAAATCACTTCTAGGGTAAGTCTTAAAAGCACTTTCAGAGTGTTTTGCATGCATTCTCACTAGCATAATATGTGTAAATTAACAGCATATGATATACATTGTTGACAGAATGCAAACTTCTTAGACTTTCATTTTGAGTGTGTTTGTGGTGATAGATATTCATCTTAGTTCATTTTGTACCATTTCATAGAAAAACTAAGGTTAGTCATGAGATTCAATGCAGTCATTTAAGCTTCAAGGAAAATCCTGAATCAAAATAGCTATGTCATAATATAGTGAAAGACATGCTTCTGGAGATTTTAGTAACATTAATGACATAAAAATTCTATACACCCACATGCAAAGCATATGAAGAAAAATTATAAAAGTTTTCTGGGCACTATAGTTTGGTCTTATTTCTGATAGCACTGGCTAGATGTAAGGGCATAAATGAATCTATGCAGTCAAATGGAATGAAAAAAAAATTTGATTATTTAATATTTTAAATTTAAATTTAATTTAACTTATTTTATACATTCAATCACTATACATCACTTAGCTTGTAAAGTTAATTTTCTAACATAAATACATTCCACCCCAGTCTAGTTAAGGATACCATACACATTATTATCAACTGATAATAATCTATTTCTGGGTCCCATAAATGTCTTACCTCTCTATTTTTCTCCTTAATGTCATTCCTCACAATCTTATCCTGCTCCCACACTCTTTCCACACAGTTTCCAGTATCTTTAATCATTTTCTATGTTTATATATCCTCTAATTTTTAAATTTCAATCATACAGTACAGACAGTTGGTATCTATAAGTGGAGACGTACAATGTCTCTCCTTCATAGCCTGGCTTACTTTCACTCAGCAGTAAATCTTCCATATTTATCCACTTTCTATTAAAAGTCTGGGTCTTGTTGTTTTTATTGGTTGAGTAGTATTCCATATAGTAAATGTGCCACACTTTTTCAGTTCATTCTGTTCATGGATATTTGGGTTGGTTCCATGTCTTAACAAATGAGAATAACGCCACAAAAACATAGTTGTGTAAGTACTTTTCTGACTAAGCATTCTCCTGTCATTTGGATAGATACCCAGGAGTGGGACTGCTGGATCATACAACAGTTCTATCTGTAGGTCTTTGAGGAATCCTCATGTTGTTCTTCACAGTGGCTGGACCAATTACATTCCCGCCAGCAGTGTAGAAGAGTTCCCCAATCACCACATCCTCACCAGAACTTACCTTTTTTTTTTTTTTTTTTTTTTTAATCTTAGTCACTCTGACTGACGTGAGGCAGTATCACATTGTGGTTTTGTTCTGCATTTCCCTTATGAAGGATGTTGAGCATTGTTTTTTCATATGCCTTTTGACTGTTCATATGTCTTCCATAAGCTGTGTGTGTTTGTGTATGTGTGCCCGCAATGGAGGTCTCCTCCTCCTCCAGGGATTGTGGCATGCCATCCCCCTATGGGGGGGGGGGATTTCTTGCTCTCTATCTCTCGATCTCTCACTTTGCCTCTCTGGTGAGTGCATGCACCCTAAAGCAAAAAATCTAAAACACGTTTTTATTTGATATTTTGGAATTATTACAGTACAGATAAAAATGATTATTTTTTGCAAAAATTTCTTTGAATTTAAAATTTTCAGTGTATTTATTGTTTTATGGTAGAGAGCACTTGTGAATCAGAGAGAGAGAAAAAGAGAGAAAATGCCCTCTGATATAGGTCACACTACAATCCTCTTTCTTCCCTTACTCCCTCTGGTCATGATTCTGGGTATGTGCATACTCACACCTAGCACATTTCTAAGTTACCTGGGCTGGAATTTGAACTGAAATTGACCATGTGAGAGCTGGTTCCCTGCACATACTGCTTAACCACTATGCTGTGTTGCCTGCCTTATGAATTTATTTAATTGGCAAGTAATAATTTGCAAATGTACGAGAGACAGTGATATTTTTATCTCTGTTTTCATGTGGAAAGATTCGATCAACTAATTAACATATTTATCACCTCAGCAACTTATGATGATTTTGTGATGAGGATAAAATTTATTTCTGGCCCAACTACTGTGCCGCCATAGTGTTTCAATACTTGAAACTTTGTGGGTACATAGTAAATAATCAGTAAGTCTTTTGTTTAAGATATTCATCAAAATAAAACATTGCAAAATAAACACACTTTCTTGTCCATGTAAGTCATTGTCAGTATCAGAGCTAATTCCTCTTGACTTTCTTTTAATTAAAAGAGGGGTCTTCAAGTAAGTTCATGAAAAATGCATGTTCTTGGAAAAATATGCATGGATTTCAAACTTTTTTGCACTATATTCATTCCCCCAAATAAGTACATTTTATACTATAAATAGTCTTGAAATGCAAATTTTCTTCAGATACATTTAGTTATAGATATGTTACACATTTCTGAAGACTTTTGTATTTACAAATTTACTCCAACTTTAATTCGATTTTATATAAAAGTTGGGGAAAACACAAGATGAATAAAATTGTATTTTATCTCTATCTGCACATAACAGTACTTTTCCTATTTAAAGTAGGTTCCTCTTGTATTATTTACTATCAAGTGGCAAATGAGAATTTCTCTAGTGTATAGAGAAAGGTTTCATCAGTAGCAGATAAGATAATACTGAAGCATACATCTGTGTTGATATGGATATGTGTGTTTTTATTTATTTTATTTATTTTTTGAGAGAGATTTATTCTATAAGGTGCATGTACTAACCAGAGAGACAGAGACAGAGAGAAAGGAAGCAAGAAATCACAACCCAGGGGGATGGCCACACTGCAATCTCTTCACTTCCATTCTCCCTTGGGATTTTGGGCACACACACACACACACACACACACACACACAGTGTGAGATTTAAGCTGCCAGGTCTGGGACTTGAACCACAGTCGACCATGTAGGAGACCAGTGACATTACCATTACACTATCTGCTGGTTCCTCTATGTATGTATGAATTTACTTTTTTTTAGAGAGAGATTTTTTTGCTATAGGGCATATGCACTCACCAGAGAGATAAAGAGACTGAAAGCAAGAAATCACCCCCCAGGGGGGATGACCACTCTGCAATTCCTTCTCCTTTATTCTCCTCCTGGGATCATGGGCACACACACACACACGTGGCCTGAATTTCAAGCATCAGGGTCCGGGACTCAAATCATGGTCAACTATGTGGAAGTCCAGTAACAGAATTATTATGCCACCTGCTGATCCCCCGTATGTATTTATTTTCTAATGTGGGAACTACACTACACAGATTAGTAAAGTATTTAACTTGATTCAGGGGGAAAAAAAAGCATTATATCATTATATGAAATCCTACTCTCATTGAAATTGTTAGTCTACATGTAAATGAAAGATTATGTGCAAGTTATATGAGTAGACATTTCATAATATGTATATAGTTCTAATTATATTATTTTTAGAAAATTCAACACTGTAAATTGCACAGATATGTTTTAACATTGAATTGAAAATATGGAGTGAATGGGCTTCTTAGAATATGAAATGAAGTGGATGTTAATAGATGGATAGGATTTTAGACAGCATGAAGATACTATACGCCTATGTTAGACATTTTGCATCACAAAAATTGAAAATACATGGATTGTTGTTAGTTGTAAAATCACAGATTATGCAAATAAAATGATGTTTATTATGTAAGTTTCTATTTTACATCAATGAAATTAAAGTGTTAATTCTATGCTTTACTCTCTGTAACAGTGGAAATAAACTTAAGGTTTTCATATTTCAGTTCAATTTCTGAAAAAAAAAAATTTTGGAACAGCAGGTGGTATAGAGTCCCAGATCTGATGGTTTAAAACTCACCCTGGGCACGAGTGCGCATGTGCTCAAAATCTGAGAAAAAAATGAAAGAGAAGGTATTGCAGCTTGGCCATTCCCCCTGGAGGGTGATTTCTCACTTTCTGTCTCTCTCTGTTTCTCCATCAAGTGCACATGCCAATCTCAAAAAAAAAAGTTCTCTAAAAGATATTATAAATTTCCAAGGAATAACATATTTGAAGTACATAAGACAATGTAAACAATATAATAGCTATTTTATATTTTCCATTTTATTACAAATATACACTCAGATATTCATTCTATGAATATCAAGGTGACTTCCCTTCATAGTATATATATTTACTATGTTTCAAGTTATGATGATTTATGTGTGAAAAAACAGTTAAAGTAATTATTTTGAATTATCAAAATTTGAAAAACGTAGCTGTTTAAGAACAAAAAATTTTAAAGGTGTGTTTATTCTTAAATAATCAACTAAGTCCATTAAAATTTAAATTTTGCTTATTTTTTATATATTCAACTTTTCACTTGTCTATGATCTATATTTATTTTTATTATTCCTTAGTTTAGTATAATATTTCAACAAATACTTTGAGTTTCTTTAACTTTAAAATCACCTAAAGAGTTCATAGAGACACAGATTTACATTTATATGCATATGTCATTTTTGTGATTGTGTGTACCTATACATAAATATATGCATGTGTTTATTCGCAAACTTTTTTCTCAGTAGATAAATAATAAACTAAAGGTTTTATAAAGGTTAAACCATATAATGTAGAATGACAAAGGAACTTTCACCATCTATTGTATGACTCCTTTTTTTTCTTTTCTTCTTTCTTTCTTTTTCTTTTTCTTTTTTTTTTTTTTTTTAAGATTTTTGCAATGGGAAGCATGTACTTGCCAGAGAGAGAGAGTGAGAGGGAGAGTGAGAAATCACTTCTTAGGGGGATGGCCACACTGCAATTCATTCTCCTCTGTTCTCATCCTGGAATTTGTTGATACATATGCCTGGCATGATTTTCAAGCCACCAGGTTTGGGATTCAAACCGTGGTCTGCCATGGAGGAGTCTAGCACTTTAACCACTATGCCACCTGCCGGCCCCATCCATTTATACCAGTAGGGAGCTGTGAGATTTTAGCTGACATTGATGTCTTTAAACAAAGCAGAGGCAAAGTCCTGCACAGCAAGGCAAGGTCCTGCTATTTTGAGCTCAGTCCTGAAAGGTGGGGAAGCACAGACAAGGTTCTGTGCTATGAGGCAAGATCCTGCTGTCTTACACAGTTTAACACTGTAAAGTGGTGTAAACGAAAGGGAACTTAGTGTCAGCCAGAGAAGACCAGGGAAGAAAAGAGGAGGCTTCTTAGAACCACAAGACACCAGATGTTCTACAGCTTCAGTCAATAACAGAATACAGCTGGGTTCACGTTCTGCTTCTGCAGTCCCCGTTTTGCCCTATAAAAGAATACATCTTGGAATGGCTCAGGGCTCTGGCTGCCTCCATCAGAGGTGCCTAGACTACCCAATTCCTGATGTTCTGTGTGTGTGTGTGTGTGTGTGTGTGTGTGTGTGTTCCTAAGTCCATCATTGCTCCCACTCAGGTTCACATCTCACCATGAAGGTCACTGAAGGTGGTACCATACTTGGGGCCCAAACTCAGGAGTGTCCACTCACATTATTCTTTATAGTTCTCCCATACTCAGGGCCCTGTTTGGGCAACAAAACTACATTCATTCCTGTTGACTTCTACTCTAGATTTATCTTTTTTTCCCTTTTAACAGAGAGGAAACCCAATGTATAATTGCACATTTTCTTACTGCAATGGCAGTGTTGGGAAAACCAAAACATAAAAACTCATAGTGGTCCAGCTTACACTGGTAAAGCTTTTCAATAGTTTTGTGATGCTTTCCACATTCTTCACACTATAGTCATATCTTACAACCCCCCAAGGTCAAGCAATAGTAGATAATTTAATCAACACTTAAAAGAAAACAATTAGAAAAGGAAAAAAGGGTATACAGGATAATCTCTGTAACTCCTCACTCCCAACTTTCTCTTTTCTTATATACATTAAATTTTTTAAATACCACATTGAGGCCCTCACAGCCACAGAAGTTCACTACGTAGGGGTAGAAAACCTGAGACCAGCAGATGACATAATGATTATGTCGCTGGACTCGCACATAGTCACCGCGGTTTGAGTCCTGGACCCAGTGGCTTAAAACTCATGCCAGACAAGGGGACCAGCAGTTGGTGTAATGGCTATGTCGCTGGACTCCCATGTAGTCGAACCACAGTTGGAATCCCTGACCCAGTGGCTTAAAGTCACGCTGGGCACATGTGCGTGCGTGTCCAAGATCCTGAGAGGAGAATGGAGAAGGGATTGTGGAGTGGCCGTGTCCCCTGGGGGGGGTGATTTCTCACTTTCTGTCTCTCTGTTTCTCTCTGTCTTTCTGGCAAGCGCACACACCCTCTAGTAAAAACCTCTCAAAAGAAAATGAAAACAAAAACGAAAACTCATGCCAGTCAAGTGTGCGTGCATGCCCAAAATCCTGAGAGAAGAATGAAGGAGAAGGGATTGAGGCTTGGCTATTCTACCACCCCCCACCCTCTGTGGTGATTTCTTACTTTCTGTCTTTCTGTCTCTCTCCATCTGTCCGGTGAGCACAAGCACCTTGTAGCTAAACCTCAATATTCAAAATAAAAAGAACTTTGATTAGTAGACTAGAAAGGCATGGGACCGAGGGTATGCTTGTATTTTTCCACAGTCATCATCAAGGCCACTGTGGGTTCCAGCACGACTGTTGAGACTGCTCAACCATGAGTTCACAAGACAAGCTGGATGAGGAAGTACACAAAACACTCAAGAGAGCAGGCCCATGGCTCTCTGTGCAGGACCTTATCTTCGCTTTGCTTAAGGGCACCATTGTCAGCTCAGATCCTGACGCCCCTACACCTACCCTGTAGCATTTTTCATGCTTAAAGGATCAAAGAGGTGAAAATTCAAGGGAGTCTTCTGTAATAGAAAATGCTAGAGTTTTTTTTTTTTTTTTTTCTATTTATTTGAAATTAAAGTGAGATTTTTTTTTTTTTTTTTTTTTTTTTTTTTTTTTTTTTTTTTTTTTTTTTTTTTTTAGGCAATGTGTGTTACATGAGCTCATGTAAGTCAAGGTCTAATCTTAATTAGACTGCAGGGAACTCAGGGTTTTTTTTGTTGTTTTTTTAATTTGTGTTTAGAAACTCATGAAAAAACTAAGAGACCTTTCTTTCTCTTTCTTTTTTCCTTCTTTCTTTCCTTTTTCCTTTCTTTATTTTTTTAGAGAGAGTTTCTTCTCCTTCTCCTTCTCCTTCTCCTTCTCCTTCTCCTTCTCCTTCTCCTTCTCCTTCTCCTTCTCCTTCTCCTTCTCCTTCTCCTTCTTTCTTCCTCTTCCTCTTCTTCTTCTTCTTCTGTGTGTGCTCACCAGAGACAAAACATGAGAAATCACCCCCCAGGAGGGACGGCCACATTACAATCCCTTCTCCTCCATTATCCTCCCAGGATTTTGGGTATACACACACATGCACCCAGTGTGTTTTAAGCCTCCAGGTCCAGGACTCGAATCACAGTTGATCTTGTGGGAGTCCAGCAACATAACCACTACACTATCTGCTGGTCCCTGAGCAGTTACTGGTCTTGTGCTTGGAATTTCCAGTGGACAATTGTGAGAGAAGTGAAACTACTTATTTATACTTGTTTTTCTCTTTATTATATTGATTGGCTTGATAAAATATATTAGTAAACCCAACACTGTGTAAATAAATATATTTAAAGATTATATAGCTAGAGATGGAACATTGTTAATCTACCAGTCCAAAATTTGAAGTTTTTTGAGTGTCCATATAACACCTCAAGTGGAAAATTCTGCGCTTGATCTTGTGATGGATTACAGTCAAAACACACCACAATACAAAAATATTGTATAAAATTATCTTCAGGTTATGTAAATAAGGTGCATATGAAACATAAGTGAATTTTACGTTTTGACTTGGATCACATTCCCAAGATATCTCATTATGTACATATATATACAAATATTCTAAAATTTGATAAAATTTTCTAGATCCAGTACACTTTAGGTCCCAAGCATTTCTGAAAAGAAATATTGAATTATACACATACACACATTTATACTCACATATGTATATATATTTACAAAATTCTTCTGGAAGAATTTTAGTTGTGGTTTAACCATGTAGTCACAATCATAATATGTGTAGGGAAATTTTGAGTAAGATAAAGATATTTTCCCTGGTTAGTTTGGGAAGCTGTTTATCCTCAGAAAACAATTAGGCATCTTGCTTATCTCCTGGGCCACTTAAATGAAGATAGCTGTATTATTTTTTATATCACCTATATTCTTTATATCTTATGAATTATTAATATATCAAAACATAATAAAAATTTCATGGGCACAATAAAGAATATTTCTAGACTAACCAATCAGAAATATATTTGGAATAGTGAATTGCAAAACCTGCTTTTTTATTTTTAGCACTTGTAATAGCAGGCAGAAAATTATGGTAAACATTCACCTAATTTGGCTTTATTTTTTATTATTTAGTGCCCAAGAGTATTATAAGTTTATCTGTATTGAATATAGGAATACTAAAACCTTTACTAAGTTCCATAGGATATTTTCCATGTTGTTATGTTCTCTGATTGACCAGTGAGAACAAAAGACAATGTTACTAAGTTATATTAAACAACTTTATGGTTTTATTATTGTCTCTTTACCTTTATGTTATCATCTTAAAAATTAAAAACAATAAAAAATTGTTCAAAATGTAATACCAGTAGAACATAAAAATGCTAAGTGCAAATTTAACAAATCATATTGGCTAAATTAGAATTTCCTTGATTATTATTCTACGTAAACACATTTTCATACCTGTATCTGAATACCTCTTTGCACACTCATAAATATTTTCATGTCTATATTGAGTTCTATGCATGAGCCTCATACCAAATATTTAAACTGAGAAAAATCAGGAAGACAGATTACAACGGATAAAGCACAGAAAGAAGACAAAAGAAGGAAAAGATATGTAAGAATTATGACAAATAGAGCAAGGATTAGGAATCAATGGAGGATTATAAGAGAATGGAAAATTTATGTGTCTGTCTCATTCTAGCTCTTAATCCTCAGAAACTTGGAGTTAGAGGATGCCAACAAAGTATCACTTGACCATTACCAGCCCCCAAAAGTTATTCTTGCCAAGTTAACAAAAATTAAGTTTCTTTTTCTTATTCTTTTCTCAGAGAGATTTTTGCTATAGGGTGTGTGTACTTGCCATAGAGACAGAGAGACAGAATGGGAAAAAGTACCCCCACCCCGAAGGATGAGAACTGCGGTCAGCTGTGTGGTGGAAGCCCAGCAACATAACCATTATGCAATCTACTGGTCTCCAACGTTGCATGTTTATTTTTTTCATAGAAATATTATTTCTTTTCTTAAATAAATTTTTTAAAATTATTTTCCTTTATTTATTTATTCATTTTAATTTGACCAGAGAGTCAGAGATAGAGAGAGAGAAAGTGAGAAAGCAAGCCGCCAGGTCCAGGACTCATGACAGCCAGCCGTGTGAGAGTCTGGTACCTTTAACCACCATGCCATCTGTCAACCCCCATAGAAATACTATTTCTCATGGATGATTATCCACACTAATTTTATGTCTTATAATAAAACTTTTAAAAAATATTTTTAATATCTGTATTTCTTCCATGATCAAAAGACAAACAGATAGGGAGACAGCACCTCCCAATGGAGTCTTAGCAAGGCCACCCCTCCCCAGCTACAGTTGGTGCCCAGTCACAGACATGCCCTTTGTACTTACGGCGGTCTCTGACAGAGACCCAGAACTTCCCCATGTGGGTCAGCCTCAAAAAGCATTGTATTTTACCACTAGATCACCACCCAGCTTCCCCAAATCTTTTTTAATATGGAAGCATTCCTTTGAGGATGATAATGGAATCTGTACTATGAAAGATAAAGTATTTGAGGCAAAAAAGAATTGTCCAGAGTGAACTGGCACTAAATTTTCATTGAATAATTTTTATTTCAAAATTTACACCTCATAATTACATTTAGAAGGGAACATGTGACTAAGTTGTAGCTAACGAGCTGTGGATGGCAGTTTCATACTGCACTTTTAAGTGTTATCCATGCAAACCTCTGACACTAGCACTCACGCTCTATATTCCCATTGTCCAGCCAGTTGTAGGCATACAGTGTGACATTAAGAATAAAATGTTGTTTTATAGAAAAAAAGAAAATTATAGGAATAGGCAACAGATTAGTGACTGCCAGAAGATATGGAGAGTTACAGTTGTGGGAGGAAAGCAGGTGTGGTTATAAAGGGGGAATGGGAAGAGTCCTTGTGGGGATAGAATTGTTCTGAATATTGACTGAATCAACTCAGTATCCTGGTTATGATACCACTATAGAGATTTGCAATATATTATCACAATAAATAGTGGGTAAATGGCACATGGGATATCATTATTGTTTATCACCGTTGTGTGCAGATGTATAATTATGAAAAATAAAAAGATTAATTAAAAACTAGAATGTTGCTCATGAAAGAATATTCATCAGAGTGATTGAGTGACTGCATGCAAAACGTCCCTGCTCTCCAACTCTCTGCTCTGAGTTGGACCTCAGGTAAGTTAAACTAAAATATTTTTTATGTTAAACTACTGACATTTCAAATTTACTCAGCTACAGAAGCTGTTGTTACTGAACCGATATAGAATTAAATGCACATTGAGTATTTTTAATTGTTTTAAGACAAAACAGCATAGCAGAAGTAGATGCTGTAGCCAGTCTAGCCTGGTTCAAAGCCTAATTCTGCTAATTAGTACTTAGATAGATCTGAACACATGGTTTCATTTCATTGAGCTTCAATATCTTATTTGCTAAACGGCAATAGTACTATGACCATCGTTACTAATATCTCCTATCTAGAAGTTTTGCTGTAGAGATTTCATGAGTTCATTTATATGCAGAACATATTATCTATTGTATTTGCATTATCTATTATTTTCTTTTCTAGGCAACATTATTCTTTTTTCTCATTTTTGTTAGATGGTGCGTGTACTCACTTGAGAAAGACAAGAGTAGGAGAGAGAGAAAATGAGACCCCTCAATCCCTTGGAACATGGTCACACTGCAATCCCTTCTCCTCCATGTCTCTCTCCTGTTGGGATTTTAGGCACACATGCACATGTGTCTGATATGTTTTTAAAGCTGCCGAGTCTAGAACTCGAACCATGTAGTTGGCAATATGGAATCTAACCACCCTACCCACCACATCACCGGCTCACCCAGCATTATTGTTTTTGAGAAACAAAATTAACTCAAACTATCCCAAGAAATAGGAATTTTGAGAAAGTAAATATGTATATTTACAGGAAATAGTCTAAAAAATAAGCAAAATTGGGACCAGCAGGTGGCATAGGGGTTAAGGTGCTGGACTCCCATGTGGTTAACCATGGTTCGAGTCCCAGACCCATAGGCTTCAAACTCATGCCAGGTACATGTACATGCATGCTCCTAATCCCAAGATAAGAATGGAGGAGAACGGATTGCTATGTGGCCATCCCCTCTGGGGGATGATTTCTCACTTTCTGTCTCTCTCTCTCTCTCTGGAAAGCATATGCAATCTATAGCTAAAGTCTGTAAAAATTTTAAAAAAAGAGCAAAAATTGACACAAATTCTGAGTCTGGCCTTTCTGTTTCTCAATCTTCTGCTTCTCCATGCTTACACCTTCTGCCATAGTGCTTTACGAATTCATCACACACATAGCCCTATTCTTGTTTCTCAAATATATAAGATTATTCAACAAATTGTTATCATTGACAAATAATTTTGTGTTTAAGGTAATTGTCCTAACAAGTCTACACTTCTGTTCTCCTGCTTCATCTCTTTATTCATAGATAATTAAAATACATGTAGTTTATTAGGTATGTGTTGAGAGTGGGTATAGGAATAAGAAAACAACAGTATTTCTCAAAGACATACAAATTTAGTGGTTAGTTTGTATGTGGGGGGAGGGGAATGTCCTAAGCCATTACAAGAAGATGGTAATGGCAAGGTAGGGCATAGTTCTCTACCTCTCTCCCAAGTTCCATCTCTAGATTTTGAATTCTTTGCAAGACATAGCTACTTGGATATAATTTTATAATTTTATTTAGTATGTGTTACTCTTGTTCCATTTCTTTGCATGATCAGCTTTATAAAAGATAAAGTTCCTCTATGTATGAAACAGAATTACTCAACTTATCCAATTTGCTGTAGATTGAATGTATCCCCCCAAAATTCATGTCTTGGACTTTTATTTACTGTGAAGGTATTAAGAGGAGACTCAACCTTTTTATGGTGTTAAAAGGTGGAGCCTCAGAGTAGTGATTAGGTAATAACAGAGTGGAGCACTAATGATTGCACCCTAATACATTTATATCGAGGAGAAAAATAGAGAGGCAGGACATTTAAGGACAGAGAAATGGAGGACTATCTGTTGATAACATATATTATATCTTTAACTGGACTGGTGTGCAGTATATTCATATTGTGAAAATTCATTTCACAAGCGGTGGTGCCATATAGATTGAATGCATTAAATATATTCTAAAAAAAAAATAAAAAAGAGGAAATAATGAGAGAATATAGGCACAAGAAAATGGACATGCTCTGCTCTGTGTAAGCCTTTATTTTTAAAATTTACTTACTTATTTTCCAAACTAAAGGAGAGAGGGGGAGATAAAAAGAGAGAAACTCTTAACAGGATCTTCATGTAAGTGATCCACTGCTAGTCTGAACTAATCCGGATCACAAGCATGTGGGCATGGACCTGATGTGTAAAAAGAGGACTCAGGATACAAACTCAAAACCTTCCCCTGTGAGTCTAGCAACACAGAGTGTTATGTTACCTCTGTTTTACTGGCATACCCTCTATTCCATGAATCACTCTGCCATGTTATCTAATAGCCAAAAGACCTTCTACAGATGTGGCCCTTGACCTTAGACTTCCAAACCATGAACTAAATATACTTCAATTTTGTTTTTGTTTTGCTTTGTTTTGCTAGAGGGCCAGAGAAAAACAAAGAAATAGAAAAAGAGAGAGAAAAAAAAGGAGAAAGCATCCACCATGGAGAACGGTTACACCTCAATTCCTTCTCCACCATCTCTCCCTCTTTTCTGGATTCTGGGCATGCACACACACGTGCCCAGTGTGTTTCTCAAGCCACTGAGCCTCGGTCTCCAATCATGCAGTCAGACATGTGGGATCTGGCTGCCTTCACCACCAGACCACAGAGCTGGCCCTAAACTTCTATGTTGATAAATTACTTGGATTTAGGTATTTTCTACAATTAGCAACAGAATGGACTAGGCCACTATTAATGGGTAAGGGTTGTAGATTGCGTGAGTATATGTCTGTTTAGAAGTCTCCTAGAAGAGTGAAGGAAGCAGACATAAAAGAAAACTCCCATCCATCTTTAAAATTATCCCCAGTAGAGTGGTCAAAAGGTCCTTTGGCAATTAAGATCCTGGACTCCCACATGCCAACCACAGTTCAAGTCCTGGACCCGGTGGCTTGAAAACTCATGCTGGGTATATGTCCATGTGTGCCCAAAATCTTGAGAGGGGAATGGAGAAGGCATGTGGTGTGGCCATTCCCAATGGGAAAGGTATTTCTCGCTTTCCCTCTCTCTTTCTTTCTCTCTGACTAGTGCACACATCCTGTGACAAAACCAAAAAAAATAAAATTATCGCCAATAGAATAATATCTGGCATAAAATGTTTTCCCAATAATGGTTCATTAAACAAATTAAGAACACTTTATTTAGAAACCATTTTTTAATATATCTCACCTATTTAAGCACATAAGAAAATGAATATCTCATGGAGACTAATCCTTTGTCTTCTTTAAAAAATTGAAGAAACTGTAGAATTGTTTAGTGTGGCATAAATTTTTATATTTGGTTTGTATAAATTTGACTGTTTCTAAATATTTTTCTTGTTGCTAAATTTTAGATTTCTATTTAATTTATTTAATTGTTCAAGGTAGAAAACATGTTATGTAATATTTACATTGATTACTCAAATAAAAAAGAGTAGAAAAATCTGGTCTTATAAAAACAAAACAAAGAAATTTGCAATGTACTGATGTTGTTGCTGTTACTTGAGAAGGACACTCTTGATGATTCTGAATTCATTGGTCAGATATTCATGTAGTTTAGAGAACACAAGTTATATAGACCATTGAATATGACCATTTCATACATAGTTATATATGGTGTTTAAGGCCTTATTTCAGGAGCTATTTTTTATTATTATTCATACATTCAATCGCTGGACAACATTTAGATTGTAAAGAGATTTCACCCAGCATAATATATGCCACACACCAGGCAGGTTGAGAAAACTATACATGACATCATTAACAGGCAACAAACCATATCTGTGTTCCACAGATGTCTTACTTCTCCATTTTTTTCCAAATTTCCCTCCAAAAGAAGACTTTTCTTTTGATCTGATGTCTCTTAAATAGCTTATCCCCCACAAGGCCAAGCTTTATAGTCATTCTCATCAGCCCAAGCAGCTACAGAAATGTTACCACACAGGTAAGTCCTGTGCACGTGATCACATAGTTCATTCTTCACAAGAGGAGCAATAACCAATGTCAAACAAGCTTTCATATGCCACATTTCTTGTATTTATGTTCTTACTATTCTCATTAGTGCAGCTACAAAAACTTATTTTTTTTCCTGAAAGAAAGAAACTGATGGTAAATAAAGAATGAAGGCAAGTATTAGCAAGACTAATCACTAATCACTAGCCAAGAATCACATTCTGACTTGCTTCATCAATATCTATGGCCTATCTCTGTATAGTGTACCATTTCCTGTAAAAAAGAAAAAAAAGCACATCTAGTTGTAAAATAGTAAATATTTTTTGAATTAACAACTGAAATCAATCAGAGTTCTGAGGTCAAAATGCTATACATTTATCCAGTTTACTTAGCAACTTTAAAGTTCATTTATTTGATATAAATATTATTTTTTCCCACAGACCTGAAAATTATTTTGTCATATCAACTCTTTATTGTGCCCACAGATACAAATGAAAGAGAGAGGGAGAGCCCTCAACAGAGTCTCATCACTATAAATCCCATTCCCTAGGTCTCCCGTTTCTAAGAAGCTTTGGTATTTGTACACATACCAAAGATGGTATGCTTCAGGGCAGGCTTAGGATCTGGGTGCCCAGTTGGCCATATGGCTTCTAGCACTATGTTATGAACTGTGCTGCCTAGCTGAGCTATATAGTATCAACTTTTAAGGATACTAGAATAATTAAAATACAAAAACTAGGGCCAGCAGTGGCATGGTAGTTCAGATCCTGTACTTCTACTAGTCAGTCTCTGTTTGAATCCCAGAGCTGGAAGCTTGAAAATAACACCATGAATGTGTATTTGTGTGTGTGTGTGTGTGTGTGTGTGTGTGTGTCCTAAATGTCTGAAAGAGAATGGAGAAAAAAGGATTGTGACATGGCCATTCCCCTGGGGGGGGGGGTGATTTATCATATTCTCTCTCTGTCTCTTTCTCTTTCGGGCGAGCATACTCACTCCATGGCAAAAACATAAAATAAAACAAAACCAGAGCAGAACAAAACAAATAAAACAAACTTAGTAAGTAAATCACTTATTGTGCCCAGTCTACAGTTTGTTTCATTGATGAAAACTATTATGATATTTTAATTTTTTATTATTTTTCCTGCAATTGCAAGGATTATTAATTTTTACATCTAGAATTACTGTTTAAAGCCTTCAGAAATTAATTAAAAATGCTACACAAACATACACAGAAACACACGCATGCAAGAACACTTTCTCTTTCTTGTGATACACTGATAACTATACATAAGGAATCTTTTCCAGGTTTTCCTTACAGAAAGTTTATACTATACTTAACCCAGTTGCAACTTGAACAATTTGGATTCCAACTACTTAAAAATAAGAAAGATTAAACATTAAATTTTAACAAATAGTTGATTCCATTCATTTTATTGATAATAAGATTGTTTTAATTTTTTTAAAGAGTTATTCGGCTACAGTACAGACCTTGAAGCTATTTTTAAAAGACATAGGCATTGTAGTCACTATGGATCACTCATAATAAGTTTTGATTCAGAAGGCAGAAACATGAGAGATTTTTTAATTTAAATTCTGACATTAAAGGTAGTGAGTGCTTTTATTTGCGATTTCATATGGTTTCACTGAAAAATAAAAATGAATACTACTCCATCATTTTGGCAGACACTTTAATGCCAGCCATTTAGCTATCTTCCTGAAATGGAATGCTGCCTGACCTTTACTCTTTCCACCAAAAAGAAATTGTAAAAGCCCAACAAAAATGTAATTTTCTGGCTTTACAATAGGTGAGGAGAGAGAAGAAAAGACTAAGAGTCGAATCTGAAAATGCAGTGGACTGAAGTAGTCTAGGATGCAGGGTGTTTTCAGATATACCTGAAAGATGCTCTTTTTGATTGATGACATAACATGTGATCCAAACCCAAACTTGATGGTATCCTGTATATGGCAGAGGACAGTATTTTAGGAAAATGTTAGAACTGAACGCTCATTTAAAATACTCATTATATTAATGGAATCTAGAAAATAAAATAAAGACAATTAGTCAATTATCCCAGATCATTCAATGTCAATTTGTATTTTTCAAATAATTGGCATTGAAAAAAATCTTTTCAGTTTTGAGGTCAAATATCATTTTATAGATTTTAGAGATGTAGTTCATTGAAACATTGATAGTACTGCCACTTCGAAATATTTAAGAATTCTGTATCATCACCCACAATATTTTAAAACTATAGCATAGAAAAGTCTAAAATAATTTAAGTGATATGTATTATTACAAAAACAATTTCAGCTTTAGTTTTCCTCATTCTCTTACTTACCATCTCCTGCTCTTTCTACTTAAGCCAGGTTATATTGCAGAACCTCTTTTCGTGTTTGAGAAAAAATATATGGTCATGTATATCATTAATCTCTAAACAGGTAGAAGTTATTTAAATACCAATAACTTAATTATTCCATGGAGATAGATTAGTCATTCTTGTAAAATGAAAATTTAAAACTAGAATTTGTATTTTTATTTCCATGCATACAACTGCTAAAATGTAACAGCCTTGAAATTGAGCAAACTTATTTCTTGTACATATTCTGGGCCTATTTTTGAAGTCCACACTATGCGTAAATCATTTGGAAAAAAAAAAAAGTTTACTAATTCTTTATGTGTTTCCATACTTATATAGATGACTACATTGTAATAATATTTAACTGATTTTTCATGTTCTTAGAGGAAGATGAGCACCCCATTTGGAAAACTGAATCACTGAAGGAAAGAAAGTTCAGTGAAGCATAACAATGAGACTTTCATTTATGCACCAAATTTAAAAAAATAATAATTTAAAACATAATTCTCTAAATTATCTCAGTTTACCTCATAATATTTAAGTTAAAAAAGAAATAGGCAGGCATAAGCAGCTTCTCAGAGATGAAAAGACTGAAGGAGAATTCAATAGTGATGTGTTTAGTGTTTTAAAATGAATCAGCTGAGTTTGCATGGAGGTGTGAGTTTCTAGGTTAGTTTGAATCTTTGCTGGGTTTCTAAAATGTTAATATCCTTACAGTGGCCCTTCCATCTCAGGTCATGCTGCTGAAGTCACTGAGCCACCACTGCTGGCTATTTCTGTGAGGAAGCAGTTCCGCAGCAGCCTAGATACTGTGTCCCCATCTCAAAATTTAGCCATTTTGGGACCAACATCTAGGAAAAAAAACAGAATCCATGAGCATCTAAGGTAGGCCTAGTACTGCCCCTTTAACTGGGAAGCCTCTGCCCCACCTTCCTGCACAATACCCAGCAAAAAAGTCAACTAGTAAGTAACTATAATCCATCAGATGACCAGAAACCACCACTGCAGAGGCACAAGAAATATGGGTAATAAAGAAACTATCTCTCCCCAGGATCAGCAGTTGGTGTAATGGTTATGTCGCTGGACTCCCAAGTAGTCGACTGCGGTTTGAGTCCTGGACCCTGTGGCTTAAACTCAAGCTGGGCATGTGTGTGTGCATGTCCAAGATCCCAAGAGGAGAATGGAGGAGAAGGGATTGTGGTGTGGCCATCCCCCCTGGGGGTGATTTCTCATTTTCTATCTCTCTGGTGAGTGCACACACACCATGGCAAAAACCTCTCCAAAAAAAGTAAAAAAGAAAAAGAAAATATCTCTTCCCCAATGAGAAAGAATAACCCTTCATTATCCATAGACAGTACAATGGAACTAGGAGATATGTCAGATAAAGAATTTAAAATATATATAGTGACAAAGCTAACAGAGATGCAAGAGAAGAAAGATAATGAACTCCAGAAAATGCAGTAGGAAAGAGAAAATGAGTTCTAAGAGGTGAGGGAGTTCTTCCATGATCTGAAAGAATAAATATGTACCTTAGAAAAAAGAATCAAATGGAACTATTAAAGATGAAGGCTTTAATACATGAAATCAAAACCTCCCTTAAAAGTATTAAAAGCAGGTTAGATCATGCAGAAGATCAAATCTCAGAGATAGAAGACAGATCTCTATCCTAGAAATAGTCACCAAAAAGACTGAGAAAATAACTCAAAAAATGAGAATAATATACAAGAAATACTAGGTACCATTAGATGCCCAAACATCGGGATAATTGGTGTCTAAGAAGGTGAATAAACTGATCAGGGCATTGATAATCTATTCCATGAAATCCTGAAGGAAAACTTTTCAAACCTAGAGAGGTATTCAAATATCCAGAAGCAATATATACAAAGGACCCCACATAGAATCAACCCAAGAAGGTCTTCTCCAAGGCACCTCATAGCCAGATACACCAAAAACACAGACAGAGATAAGATGCTAAGATTGGCAAGAGAAAAATGTCAAGTTACTTTCAATGGATATTCCATCAGGCTAACATTAGACCTCTCATCGGAAACAATGCAAACAAGGAAATAATGGGAAAATATATTCAAAATGTTAAAGTGAATAACAATTTCAACCAAAAATGCTGTATCCAGCAAGATTATTCTTCATGTGGGAAGAAAAGATGAAAACATTCTCAGATAAACAAAACCTGAAAGAATTTACCAACACCAGACTAGTTCTTAGAGAAGTTCTGAAGTTCATATCAGGAAAACTAAAGACAGACAGGCAAATAAGAGAACAAAAAATGACAAAGAGAAAGGCCAACTTAATGGTAGAAACGAGTTCTGAAATATCAATAATAATGTTGAATGTTAACGAAAAGGTCAGACCACAGTAACACTGCAAATTCCACAAAGGCGAGATTACACGAGATTGAACTGGTGAAATAGAGTTCTATGGCTTTTTCCTAAAACAGTACTGATTTTCTTCTATATTTTGTCTTCCAGATTTAATGATTTTTGTTTTCTTTTGAGTTGTTGGGTTCAGCAATTTGTTAAAAAAAAAAAGAATTTTTTAAATTGAAACATAAACTTTTTCTCCTTTCCTGACCACTTTGCAATTGGAAAATATTTGTGAGCATTCTTATTTTGAGGCAGAATGGTTATGTATAAGTTCAGTAATACAATAGCATCTGTTGCCTTGCATCAGACATTGAATTCTTCTGGTGCTTTGTGCAAATAACAGACCAAACTGAGATTAATCAAATTTATTTATTTCTTATTTTTTTGCAAATAAGTTGGTTTATACCTGTCTTTAGTAAAAGAGTGAATGGAGAGAGAGAAAAAAATTGTTTCAGAAGAAAATTACACTGCACTTGTCACTAGATCCTAGCATTGTCCATACTTTGAGATCTTTTGTGAAGCAATAAACTGTGATTGAAAAAAAAAATAAAAAAAGTGAATTAGACCAGGGTTTCAGGTAGCATAATGTTACATCACTGGAGTCTAATGTAGTTGAATGCAGTTTGAGTCCTAGACCTGGCCACTTAAAACTCATGCATGAATGCTCCAGATTCCGAGAAGAGAATGGAGGAGAAGGGATTGCTGTGTGGTCATACCCCCAGGGAATGATTTCTTGCTATCTCTTTGTCTCTGTCTCTCCAGCAGGAGCACATGCCCTATGCAAAAATCTCTGTCTAAAAATAAATAAATAAATAAATAAATAAATAAATAAATGAATGAAATAAATAAATAAAATTAGGCTTTCAGTAATACTGGATTTGTTTTTAATGGACTAATGCTTCTGCTGGTAATAATTGTAAACTATGTATTAATATAGGAAATAATGTTTGAGGCACTGGAACAGAGGTCAAAAGCAATCAGACACTAGAGTAAATATAACTGTGGTTTATTACACTCATAATTGATAGAACTTTTGGCCCACATGCAGTGACTTAGGCAGTAGGACACCTCAACAGAGCCATATGGGAGGCCTCGGTTACAGACCCAGGCTGACCTGAACATGCCAAATGCATATGCACCTGTATTCTTAGCTGACTAGAAGTCTAGGAGAAAGACAGCAGTATGGTAAAATCGTGTCAAGATCTTTCTCTCTCAAGATGGAAAGAAATAAGCTGAAAAGAACTGTGAATTTTTAAGGTGTTAAACTAAATTCAATTTATTTAAATAAATTGCTTTTTTAAATGCATATTAACTAGTTACAAAAGAAAATGGATAAATTTTAGAATCTCAAACATAACCCAAGGGTATATTCAAAGAATATTTCTAGATATGGGATTTCTGTCTCTTTTAGAAAAAAAAGAATATGGGTTATGAAATATAAAATCAAAATATTATTTTTTATTGTTTTATTTTCCAGGAGGGAACACATTGGATGAGATCTGCATTTATCTGGCTGTTTCCATGAGAACACTGCTCTACTCACATCCTGGAATGGCAAATTGAGTCCAGAGAGTTATATTGTGCTGGTATGAAGAGTCAAGAGGACAGAATGTGGAGGAAACACAGCCACTGAAAATTAAGAGGAAACTCCCAGGAGGAAAAAGCCACAAAAAAAGAAGGATTAAAATTTGTATAAAACTCTCCTCTATCTTTTATTTATCCCTGAACTGGAAATGCAAGGAGCCCAGGAAAGAAAGAATAGCTAAGAGATTATAAGAGCCAAAGATACTTAACTAGCGGTCTGCTGTAAGAAAGAGACACTTTGAAGTTTGATTCACACCAAGTTAAAAGGGCATAGTAACAATCTTAGGCTTTTTATAGAAACAGTGAAGGGTCACAACTCAGATGTAAGGGCTACACCTTAGGACTAGAATTAACAGAAAAAAAATAAGCCTACACAGAGCAAATCTAAAGTTCAGGAAAACCACCTGCTGGAATACATACAGCATTCTCCTGTGCAAGAAAACAAAACTGAGAGTCCCTATTATATATTAATTCACAAAATGTCAGTAAATAATAAAAGTTTATTAAATATGTGCAGAACAGGAAAATATGATGCACTGTGCACTATCAAAAGAATGAATCAATAAAGATAGATGACAATCTAAATGTTGGAAGGAGCAGAATAGAATTTGAAGATAAATATTACAGGACCAGTTTGGACATTTGATAGAAAGTGGTCAAACATGGAGGATCTATTGTTGAGCGAAGCAAGTGAGGATGTGAAAGAAAGATATTGTATGTATTCACTTAATATATACTGACTGTCCACACTTTATGGTTGAGATCAAAATATTGGAGGGCAGGGAACCAGCAGTTAGCGTAATGGCTATGTCGCTGGACTCCCACGTAGTCGACTGTGGTTCACGTCCTGGACCCTGTGGCTTAAAACTCACGCCGGGCGTGTGTGCGTGCATGCCCAAGATCCCGAGAGGAGAATGGAGGAGAAGGGATTGCGGCGTGACCATCCCCCCTGGGGGGTGATTTCTCGCTTTCTGTCTCTATGTCTCTTTCTGTCTGTCTGGCGAGCACACGCGCCCTATAGCGAAAACCTCTCAAAAAAAAAAAAATATTGGAGGGCATAAAAACAGTGAAAATAGTCATGGATGCTGAAAACAGTGTGGAACGGGATGTTAGAAGGGAAGAGCAAGAGAACAAACAGCAAGGGATGACATTAGTGGGACACAGAAATGGAATATTACCTGTTGATGATGACATGTATAGTATGCTCAACTGGACTGGTCTGAGAAGTATTTCCTGTTTGGTAAATTCTTTATACAAGTCAAATGATATGTAGTGATTGAATGTTTAAAAAAGTGAGAATAAATAATAATAATAATCTGAAAAAATGATGAAAAGCTATTCGATGATGAATATGTGGATAGTAATGTCTTTGTCTTAAGTGAAATGCATGATAATCATGCTGGAAAAAATGTAATGCAGTGTAAAGATATACATTATTCAATGTTAATAAAAGATTATGATAATAAATAAAATTGAATAAAAATAAAAGACCAGCTTGTAGCATGGTCATTAATGCTGTTATATATCACTTGGACAACAGGGCATTTGAGTGCTGGACATGGCAGCTTGAAAAACACATCAGGTGCATGTGCGTCTGTGCTCAAAATTCTTAGAAAAGAATGAAGCAGGGATTGCAGCATGGTCATCTCCCATTGAGGTGCTTTCTCACTCTGTCTCTCTCTCTGTCTCTCTCTCAAGTGAGCACATGCACCCTAGAGAAAAACTAAAAAAAATATATAAAAATAAAAATAAAATAAGTAAATATAAATCTTTTAAAATCTGTTTATTTAATATAGGCAATATGTACTCTCAAGACAGAGAAAAAAAGAGAGGGCGACAGTGACAAATCATACACAAGGAGGGACAGCCTCAGCGCAATGCCATCTCTATTCTCATCTGAAGATGTGGGGCATACATGCACACTTACCTGGCATGTTTTTCAAATGCCATGTTTAGAATTTGAACAATGCAGTTAGCCATGTGGGATCCTGCACCTTTAACTTCCATACCACCTACTGGCCCAGACACAATAAATATTTTAAGGCTTCTGTAAGAAGATATTATTGGGAAATTCTAAAAACTAAAAATTACATATAAAAAAATTGATTTGGATAAAGGATGGGTTGTGCACAGGAAAAGAGAGTACAAATGAATTCAAATAGATCTGTAGAAATCATCCAAAGTGAAGTTTATAAAAGGAGAGAGAAAAATTAAAACTAAAAAAACCCTGATGATCCAGTTGAATCTCAAAATGTTAGAATTATAGAAACACAGTAAATGGATGTAAATACCAGATATAATGGGTGTGAAAGAGTAGGGTCTGAGGAAGGACATTTAGAAGAAAAATAGAGAGGAGAATGGAGAAGGGATTGCAGTGTGGCCATCCTCGCTGGGGGGTGATTTCTCGCTTTCTATCTCTCTGTCTCTCTCTGTCTTTCTGGTAAGCGCACGTGCCCTATAGCAAAAACCTCTCCAGAAAAAAAAATAAAAGAAAGAAATATTCACCTTGTAAAATAAATAATGTGATTGAATGTATGAAGGAAAATGAAGTAAATAAAATTAAAATGAAAAAAGAAAACCTAAAAAAAAAAAAAAAAAAAAGAATTATGGCCAGAAAATAGAATCTTGTCAAACTCAAAACTACTCCTAAAATCTGTTGTTCTTTTGCTTTTGTTTTTGTTTTAGAGATTTTTGCTATAGGGAGCATGCACTGGCCGGAGAGACAGACAAAAAGCGAAGACTCATCTCCCACGGAGGTTGGCCACATCACAATCCCTTCTCTTCCAGTCTCCTCTTGGGATTTTGGCATGCATGCACACCCACCTGGGGTGAGTTACAAGCTGCCAGGTCTGAGACTCAAACAATAGTAGATTCTGTGAGAGTCCAGTGACAAAACCATTATGCCATCTGTTAGTCCCAAATCTGTTTTTATTTTTACTGTATTAACATCATGTAATGATAAATAAAATTTAAAAATAAATTATTGAGTTAATACTAGATCCTAGGACTTCTTGACTTTTATGATATTTCAATTAATTTTCTGGAAAATAATTGTGCCCAGAAATAGTGTGGAGTGATATTAAATCAATAATATTAAAGATAGGAGAAATGCCTTAAGTTTCATTTTTGCCACTAATAAACATTTAGAAAGACACTTTCTAACTTCAATCTCTTAATCTGTAAATAATTGAAGTATTTTTGTCGTAAACTGTGTATATATTCTATTTTTATAAATACATGAACTATCTTATAAATTTCTTTTATTAAAGAATTATTTAATTTAACTTAATGTAATTTAATTTAATTTATTTATATGTAATTTGTACAGAGAGGGACAGAGTGGGTGTGTGTGAGAGAGAGAGGGTAAGTGAAATCTGGGAAATCAAATATGTGTGGAAATTGAAATTAAGTAGCATCAGGCCAGCCAGGTGTTGTGGGTGTTAAGCCATCTGGATTTCACATGGCTAACTGGACGGTTCAGTGGCTTGAAAAACACTCTGTGCTGGGAACCAGCAGTTAGCGTAATGGCTATGTCGCTGGACTCCCACGTAGTCGACCGCGGTTCGCGTCCCGGACCCGGTGGCTTAGAACTCACGCCGGGCGCGTGTGCGTACGTGCCCAAGATCCTGAGAGGAGAATGGAGGAGAAGGGATTGCGGCGTGACCATCCCCCCTGGGGGGTGATTTCTCGCTTTCTATCTCTCTGTCTCTCTCTGTCTGTCTGGCGAGCGCACGCGCCCTATAGCGAAAACCTCTCAAAAAAAAAAAAAAAAAAAAAAAAAAAAAAAACACTCTGTGCTGAGACCAGCAGTTAGCGTAATGGCTGTGTCGCTGGACTCCCATGTGGTTGACTGCGGCTCGACTCCTGGACTCAGTGGCTTAAACTCATGCCAGGCACGTGTGCTTGCGTGCCCAAGATCCCGAGAGGAGAATGGAGAAGGGATTGTGGCATGGCCATCCCCCCTGGGGGGGTGAGTTCTCACTTTCTGTCTCTCTGTCTCCTCTGTCTTTCTGGCAAGTGCACGCGCCCTATAGCAAAAAAAAAAAAAAAAAGAAAAAGAAAAAACTCTCCCCCCCAAAAAATAGTCTGGGCATGTGTGTGCATGACCAAAATCCCAAGAAGAGAGTGGAGGAGAAGGAATTGCAGCATGGTCAGGTCCCCTAGGGGATCCTTTCTCATTTCTCCCTCTCTCCCTCTCTGTGTCCCTTAGGTGAGTGCATATGCCCTATGGCAAATTATTTTTTAATGAATAACTGAATTGTATGCTATGTAAAAAAAGGTAATAATTCTACAAATAAGGATTAAATGTCCTGAGGTAAACTGATTAGAAATCATAATTACAGAATCAAATTTGCAAAGATATATAATTGACTTTCATTAATTCCAGATACTGTATTTGAAAATTCTTCTATAAGCTTAACTTTATTTGTAATCTTCAAATCAAAACTCATCAGCTTTTGTGGCCATTCAGGAATGCAAGCAGAAAAGTGAAACTTTTTGGTTGCCCTTTGGGCGTGTCCCCAACTCTGGTGCAATAAGACATCACTCAACTGCATTTCAGCTCTCATACTGAGATGACCAGAGAATGGAGACAGCAAAGGGCAGAGCAGTGTACTGCAAAACTTCAGCTCCAGGGAGAGTTGGATGGAGTTTGAATCCCAACTCCAGCCTGTCAGTGCAGCAGCCCTACTCTTGTCACTTAACCCTTATACACCTTGCTTTCTCATTCCAAAAATTAAGCAAATGGTCTACCAAAAGAAATTGTTCCAGTATTTAGAATTCTAATCTAGGTGAGAGGATTATCTTTCCCACCCTCAGGAAGAGTCATTCCATATTTCTTATCAGTGACTTCTTAGAAAATAAGTTTTTCAAATAACAATAATCTACTATATATGTATTTTTAAATACTCGGTTCATTACTGTCATTCTGATTTTGAACTGCAGATTTTACTAATGCCAAATATGTATATATTTCCATATATAGACCCACTGTAGGTTCCAATTTGATTGAAGATAATATCTTCATGATGTTTCATTTATTTTGCAAAAATATTGTATTGAACCAGCCAGTGGCTTGGTGGATAAAGTGTCTGGATCTCAGGTATTTGATTATGTTGTTCCAGTCCTAGACTCAGTAGATTGAAAAACGTGCCAGGACTACGTGTGTGGGTAGCATACTCAAAATCCTGGAAGGGGAATGGAGAAGAAAGAATTGATCTATGGCTATGCCCTCTGGGAAGGGGGGTGATTTCTCACTTTCCCTCTGTCTCTCTGTCTCTCTTTGGTGAGATATTCACCCTATAGCAAATTTTCAAAAAATGATTAAAAAATAAACAGTGTGACTAATGTGGATATTTAGTGAATGTAAATGTTTAGTGAATGTAATTTATAACAGATGTAAAGAAGGTAAGAACTATCAAGAACTCACTACAGGAAGTAAAAATGCAATAATATGAGAAAAGAGACTTCACTTGGGATGATGCATCAGGTACACAAACTGGTCTTCAAATGTTTGTGTAATTGTTCCCAAAGCTATGGAGTATTTGAGTGTGCCCTTTCCCACTTCCCTGTAAGACAGGGTTATTTTCAGCTAAAAGACTTATGTCTACAATCTCACCACAAAAAATAAATTCACTCATTCTATTTAGCTCTCCCTAGGGTACTTTTAATATTGCTTTTACAGGTAGTAGGGTTCATCCTCCACCAAAAATATAGACAGTCATATTTATCTCAGCCATCTTCATAAAAAGGTTTCCATGGATACGGAAAATTATGTTTGTCAATATTTTTTTCAGTCATCCAAAAACTACCATTAGAGGAGTAGATGGTTGCCAGTAGAAAATTTAGAAAGCCTTTCCAAATTTCAGTTGCATCCCTTTATTCTTACATTCTCTTCTGGAATAAATAAAGTAAGGCTTCCTCGTGTGGGGAGTCCCAGTGCTATTTGTTTCCTCTTGCATCTGAGCTTTTGATTTTGAGAAAGTCTTGAAACTTTCTCTCAATACTGCCATCTGTTCTGATATTGTTCAATTTTCAGATATTTACAACTCTAAATTGCATCATACAGAAAGTCTTTGAGGAAATGATAAATGCTAAGTGCCTTTCTTCAGTGATTCTAAAATGGTGATATCTCACTGTGTGAAATCTGTAATGCTGTTAAACCATATCGTCAGCTTATCAGTTTATATAACTACTTCCACTTTCAACTAATTATCCATCTGTTCACTTCTATTTAACTCATCTTTTGCTAAGACACTATTCATCAAATATTTGACCTTTTATTTACATATATTAAAAATTCTTATAATATGGCTATTTGAGATGAATATACATGCATATAGGTAAGTAATGCAAGTCATTACCCCAAATCATGGATGTGTTTAGTTCTGGTCCCTTGCGTCAGTGGCTGTAGTTACAGTCACTGAAATTTTCAAATTGCTAAATGCTGGTAGTTATTGATGATGTGGTGATGAGAAGGAGTAAAACATGCATTTTGTTTTGGATTTATAATCTAAAGATAACGACCTTTATTAATCAAGAAGGTATATCCATATATTGCAGGAAAATATTCTAAAAGAAATTGAGGGGCATTTGGAGTTATTCCCTGGAGGATGTGAAGGCTAATATCAGAGCTAAAATTAAAGGAGGAATTAACTAGGTGGGAAGGGATTTAGAAAAGCTTCCACATAGAGGGCATGACATTTTGAAAAGCTGTAAGTTGAAAAAATGATTGAGTAAATTAATTTAGGCTGGAGTGCTAAGCATGAATCAGATTATTTCCGAGAATTGTTCTCCATGTTATTCAAAGAATAGCATGTTAAAAATTACTGTATTTTCCTGGGTGAAATAGGATGTTAATTAAAGGTTACTAAGAGCTTCTAAACTTCTTTGACCCTTCTCATTTAAAACAATTCTGAAACAAAATCAGAAACAAACTATTTTATTATTTTATATTTTGAGAGATTTTTTGCTATAGAGTGCATGGGCTCACCAGAAAGACCAAAAGACAGAAAGTAAGAAATCTCCCCTAAGGGGAATGGCCACAGCTGCAATTCCTTCTCCTCTATTCTCCTCTCTGGACATTGGGCATGCACACACATGCGCCCAGCACAAGTTTCAAGTCGCCAGGTCTGGGACTCACACTGCAGTCAACCATGTAGGAGTCGAGCACCTTAACCACTATGCAACCTGTTGACTCTGAAATGAACTATTAATACAATTTATCTACAATAAAATTCATGATTTTTAAGTAGAAAATATGAAGAGTTTCAACAAAAGTGAAAGCCATTTATCATCACAATCAAGATCATTTTCATCATCTCAAAACAGTTTCTTTATGGGAACCAGCAGTTAGCGTAATGGCTATGTCACTGGACTCCCACGTAGTCGACCGCGGTTCGCGTCTCGGACCCGGTGGCTTACAACTCACGCCGGGCGCGTGTGCGTGCGTGCCCAAGATCCCGAGAGGAGAATGGAGGAGAAGGGATTGCGGCGTGACCATCCCCCCTGGGGGGTGATTTCTCGCTTTCTGTCTCTATGTCTCTCTCTGTCTGTCTGGCGAGGGCACGCGCCCTATAGCGAAAAAAACTCTCAAAAAAAAAAAAAAAAAAAAAAAAACAGTTTCTTTATTCTCTTTTGCAGTTAACGCTTCTCCAATTCTAGAAAAAGACAACATATGACCTCTTTTCTAATACTATAAACTTAACTCTGTATTTTGAGATTTTATTATGAATTGAATAGTACAACACGTGCTTTCTTAAGTGTAACTTTCATTCATTATGTTTTTGATACTTAACAAAGTTTTGTGTATCAGTCTATAACTTTATTGTTAAATAGCATTACATTGTGTAAATATAGCACATTGTCAGTTGTTTACAGTTCAATGCTATTATGAATAAGGCTGCTATAAATATTTGTGTAATTTGGGAAAAATAGAGAGGTAATACATTTATGGGACACAGATATGGTTTATTATTTGTTGATGAGGACGTGTATAGTATTCTCAACTGGGCTGGACTGAGGTGTATATCATGCTGGAAAAAGTCTTTTTATAATCTAAATGATGTATAGCAATTAAATTTATAAGTAATAATAATAAAATAAATAAATAAATAAATAAATAAATATTTTTGTACAAATATTTTATAGACATACAATTTCATTCATTTTGGACTAGTACCATAAAGTGGGAATGGCTTAAGGTCTGTTGTGCCATTCTACTTTTGAATTCTTGGTTATATTTCTAAAGCAAATTTGGATCACATCATTCAAACAGAAAAAAATTTATAATGAGTTCGTTTTTTACCTAAAACGAGATCCAATCTCTTTTTCCACTTTTTAAAGCTCTGGATGTTTTTCTCCACCTATAGGTTCAATTTAAGTTCTACAGCCTCCCTCCTCTCCATTATACACTTTTCATGCTTCTTATTTCTGTATTATTGATTTTTTTTTTTCAATAGGGGTCATGCACTTGTTGGCAAGACAGACACGGTGAAAGAGAAATAAATCATCCTCCAGGGGGATGGACATGCTGCATTTGTTCTCCTTCATTCTCCTCCTGGGATTTGGGGCATGCAGGCACATGCTCCCAGCAGGATTTTCAAGCCTGCGGGTCTGAGACTTGAGCTGTGGTGGCCATGTGGCAGTCCAGCACTTTAACCACTACGACACCTGCTCATCCCATGTCCACTATACTTTAATGCCATTGTCTCTCTGTTCCTCTACCAACAATTATTTCTGATTTAGGGTCTTTGTACCAAATGATTCACTTCCAGGACTGTTCTATTATCCTATCCTTGCAGGAACAATTTCTTTTTTAAAATATTCCACATTAAATGCCACCAGAGTTAGAGAACTTCATGCTCTCTCAATCACATCATTTTCATGTTTTACATTGTGTTATTTTAATTGTAATTTGTGGTTTACATAAAATCATTATATTTCATAGTGGGGTACATTATAGTTTTATAGACATATTCATCTTCTTCAACATTAAATGATATGTTGTACACATTCAGTAAAGTAATAATTACTTTTTCTTTTGAAGCATCTATTGAATTGCCAATGTTTTTTTTTTCTCTTTAGTGGTAGAAGATTCTATAACTTATTTTAATCATTTGCATTCATTCTTGTGTCTGTTAATCCTTTTGTCCTGAGATTATTTACTGTACTTTTAGTCTTCATAGCATTTCCTGGCCTACAGTTTTTCCTTATCAAATTAGCAAGAGAATGGTGGAAGAACATAACATCAGCTGACAATTTATAACTGTGAAACTCATAAGGACCTACAGTATGGCTATCCACTCTTTCATTTATTTATTATTCTTTAAGGTTTTTGCCATAGGGCATATGCAGTCTCTGAAAAGAGACAGAACGGGAAAGTGAGAAAGCACACCCTGAGGAAGGGGTCACTCTGCACTCCCTTTTCTCCATTTTCCTCTCAGGATTTTCGGCATGCATGCACATGCACCTGGCACAATTTTCAAGCTACTGAGTCCTGGACTTGAACCTTGGTTGAATATGTAGGAGTTTAGCACTTTTGGCACTAAGTTATGTATTCTTAATGCTTGTGTTAATAAGTTATCATTCCCAAATTTCTTCTGGAATAGACAACTAACTTTGTGGTCAAATCTTGCCATCTATCTTTTAGGACTGAAAGCCCCTTCCCAAGAGTGTTAAAAGGGAACGTAGCTGTCCAACGTCAGCCTATATTTCCCAGGCATCATTGTTACTAGATATAGCTGTGTGTCCACTTTTAGATAGTGGAACATTAGCTTATTTCCAAGACATGCTATCTACACTAGACTTTCATTCATGTAGGCAAGAAAATTGATAATGTCTTAAATAAGAGTGGAAGCTATGTGTTGAGGAATAAGGAGTTGTGGTTTCAGCCTGGGTCTCCGTGGGACTGCAGACAGCAGAGTCTACCTACCTGCCCAGAGTTCTCATATAGAAGAAAAGGAAGCCCACAATTTGATCTTGGACAGGTAATTGTGTTTTAGAATCTTTATTATAGCAGTTTGGCTAACATCTTGAATGATATCTTATAAGAGGACTATTTCTTTTTTCCCTCAGACCTCTAAGCCTTTGCCACTCTTGTTTAATGATGTGTTTTTGTTAAAGTGGAGTATCCTCATTTCACTAAGAGAAGTTTTGCCTGTTGACTTTCTATCTCCCTTCTCGTCAATTTCTGTAGATAAGAGTTTTGGTTCTAATCCAGGATTAAGCCATTTCCTACACTCCAGATACAATCCTCTCGTGAAGACTTGAGGACATAAGTTCTGTACACCTCTCTGCTTTATTGCATCAGAGTTTCTTATATATTGCATTATTATAATTAACATACATCTTGTGTGTGGTCTAATGTGTAAGGGAGCTGCATCTCACATGACTGACTGAACAGTTTGAGTCCCAGCCCCAGTAGTTTGGGAAACACATCTAGCAAATGTTGTATGTGTCCAAAATCCTGACAGAATGGGGAAATGGAGAAGGGATTGCAACGTGATCACATCCCATTAGTGGGTGATTTTTTTTTCTCTCTGTCTCTCTGCTCCTATCTCAAGAGTGAATACACCCTCTGACAAATTTTAAAAAATAGGAGTTATAGTCATAATATAGAGCATTAGCGATTTGTAGAAACCTAGGTACCTAAGAAGTAAGGACTGGCAGACTACAGTGAGGATGGTGTTTCAAAGGAGGTAAAGGAGCTAAGAGGCTACAATTTCTTAAGGTAATCAAAATATTTTGAAGATACCTAGAAAAACTTGGTGCAAAGATTATAGGTGAGGACTAAGAGTCAGTGATTGGATTCCTAAATGAATTTTGAACACAACCAAGAGATCAAGTGAGATTAATAACATGATGAGAGATTAGGGAAGAATAGTCACAATTTTTTAGGCCTTGATGGAACATAATTTATTAAGGGAAAATAAAATAAAAGAGAACAACTATAGAATAAAATTATACATATTTAAAGAAATTACTTGGTCTTACAAGACTAGCAGAAACTAAAGATCAGATTCTGAATGTGCATCATTCAGGCCCACCAAAAGCATGACATATGGAAATAACAAGTCCACTTACCCTGAAAAAATTAGGATCTTTTACATCACTAAACGGGTTGCAATACATGTATGTAGTTTTGAAAGAGTCTACATTGGACAAAGATAACAGAAGAGCAGTCTTGTAGAGATGGGAAAAGTGACGGGATTATGTAAAAGTCCATTAGGAGAAGCTCTCTGAAGCAACTTATTGGCAGTGATGGTACTCTGATCAACAGAATGTGTGATCAGCCTAAGGCAGACTGCAAATCTGGAATTATCTTGAGAAAGAATATCTTGGAAAGCCAGCCGTGTAGTCAATAGGGAGTTACGATACCCCATAAGCAGGCTAGTCAGCAACTTCCTTTCCCTTTGTTCTCCAGACATTATTTTTAATGTTGGATAGCAATATCTTTTCCAGATAAATTTTATTTTCATAGGAAACAGAATAAAATGCATGTGGAAGTGACCTCAGAAGAGACAGAATTATCAAAAGTGAACCAAATTTTAAGTAAGATCAAAAGGCAAGGGGAACTTTTAAAGAACTCTGGGATATGAGAAACTTTATTAGTTATGGGATACTGATCTCAAATAACAAAACTGCTGGATTTGTTATCAGTTTAGTAGAAATAAAAAAGGTTGCATCAAGGGTAAGAAAGTACATTTTAATATGCAGGTGATGGTGAGATAAAGTGTGGGTGGTGGTGATTCATGCTTCAGCACTGACTGATGAAAACAGTTTTGAGAGGCATGAAGTATTTAATCTTAAGAGTCTTCCTTGACTGTGGTGCTAAGTGCTGTGGTTAGAACATTGTCTAAATTGGCAAGGCAAGCTCATGTCCTGAAACCACTCAAAATGTAAACTGATAATGGGTCCCCAAACTGCAAATGCTGCTTACTGTATGGGCTGGATGATGGCTGAGAAATTTCTCACTCATGGAATATATTTAAGTGGATGATGTATATTTCTTAGTAATGACTTTCTATTTGAATATATAAATTATAAATGGATAGGTGCCTCTGTGGGTCATCTCAGAGTACAGGATGTCTGTAGACTATATTCAAGAATTTGTCTGGAACAGCTCAGCTAATTAAAATAATGCACTTAGGAAGCCAAGTCTGTAGGTTCATTTCCTGTGAGGGCTTTTTACATCTGTAGACTACATAGTACATAATAGAGCCTTAATAAATATTTGCTTAGGAAACGAGTTAGTGAATAAAGAATGCACCCAGCGAAGGAGAGACGAGTAATTTTAAAAGTATCACTATATGAAAGGTTATAAGTAAAACCATCATATTTACAAATTCACAATAAACCAAAAAAGAACACATTTTAAGAAAGCAGCATATGGCACCAGCAGATGGTGTGTGTAATGGTTATATTGCTGGACTCTCACACGGCAGGCCGTAGTTCAAGTCCCAGATCCGGCAGCTTGACATTCGGCCAGGAACATGTGTATATGTACCCAAAATCCCAAGAGGAGAATGGAGCAGAAGGAATTGTGGCATGGTCATCCCCCTTGGGCAGTAATTTCTCACTTTCTGTCTCTCTAGTGAGCACATACACCCGATAGCAAAGATCTCTTAAAAAAATAAAAAGAAAGAAAGAAAGCAGCATAAATGAACAAAAATTATAATTAATTTCTGAGGTCAACAGTTGGAGTAGTGGTTAAGACACTGGATTCCCATGTGGCCGGCCACAGTTTGAGTCCTGGACTAGTGGCTTGAAGCTCAAGCCTGACGTCTGTGTGTGCCTGCCCAAAATCACAAGAAGAGAATGGAGGAGAAGGGATTGTGGTGTGGCCATCCCCTCCCTGAAGGGTGATTTCTCGCATTCTCTCTGTCTGTCCAGTAAACACAAGCACCCCACAGCAAAAAAAAAAAAAAAAAAAAAAAAAAAAAAACCTCTCAAAAACTATTAATTTCAATGAGCAACCAAAGGATGCACTCCTCTAAGATAGTTTGAACAGCAGCATCAAATGTAGTACAACGAGGAAAGGAATGTTTATTTAATTTTTTTTAGTTATCAATCCTCTTGTTCAAATATAAATGTTTTATAAGTATATAGTATCTATAACTATAACATTTCAGTAAAAAATAAGTAACCAAAAGCCTTATTAATTTCAAATATTTTATAAAATAATATGAATTAGAATTGAATATGTCTTAATAAAATAATTGAGATTGTTATTCTAGCCTGTTTGGCTAGCAGAATTACCTGAGTAATTTATGAAAATAGAGGTTTATTAAGTTGGTGATGTGCAGGTTTAACGTGTGGGGACCACATCTAGTAAAGGTCTTCTTGCTGAAGGAGGGCAGGAGCTTGAGCATAACAGAGCACTTCTGTGTCTGAGTTTCTCTGTTCTACTCTCCTTACCTCGCAAAAAAATATCCACCAGAACTCAATGGTTGGGGCCCTTTTATGATACCTAGTCACTTTCTGAAGAACTCACTTTTCAACATCAAGACCGTGCTTTCTCTCCACCATCTCAACAGTGTTACAATGGTCATCAATTTTTTTTTTTTTTTTTTTTTTTTTTTTTTTTTCTGAGAGGTTTTTGCTATAGGGCTCGTGCACTTGCCAGAAAGACAGAGAGAGACAGAAAGACAGAAAGCGAGGAATCACCCCCCAGGGAGGATGGCCACACCGCAATCCCTTCTCCTCCATTCTCCTCTCGGGATCTTGGGCACGCACGCACACGTGCCCGGTGTGAGTTTTAAGCCACTGGGTCCGGGACATGAACCGCGGTCGACTACGTGGGAGTCCAGCGACATATCCATTATGCTAACTGCTGGTTCCAGAATGGTCATCAAATTTTAACAGACGAATTTGCAGTAGTGATTACATTAGAAACATAACAATAGTTTTGTTTCTTGTTTTGTTTTGTCTTGTTTTTGAGACAGAGACATTTGCTATAGGGCATATGCGCTCAAAAGAGAGAAAGAAAGTGAGAAATCACCCCCGGGAGCATGGCCATGCCACAGTCCTTTCTCCCCCATTCAGCTCTTGGGATTTTGGTCACTCACACACAGGCCCCCAACATGATTTTTTTTTCTTTTTTCTTTTTTTTTCCCGCTATAGGGTGCGTGTGCTCGTCAGACAGACAGAGAGAGACATAGAGACAGAAAGCAAAGAAATCACCCCCCAGGGGGGGATGGTCACGCCGCAATCCCTTCTCCTCCAGTCTCTTCTCGGGATCTTGGGCACGCACACACATGCGCCCAGCGTGAGTTTTAAGCCACCGGGTCCGGGACGCAAACCGCGGTCAACTATGTGGGAATCCAGTGACATAGCCATTACGCTAACTGCTGGTCCCCCCCAACATGAGTTTTATGCTGCTGAGTACAGGTTTTGAACTGTGGTCAACTTTGTGCGAGCCCGGCAACATAACCATTGCACCCTCTATGGTCTCAACGATAGCTATTTCGATAGTTATTTTTTTCTTACTGTTTTGAACTTTGTGACAATACTTAACATCTCAACATTATTTTCCAATAACATGTAGTTAACATGTTAACTAAAATTAAAAGGAAATTACATAAGTTTTTATTTTAGAGAGATTTTGCTATAGGGCGAGTCATTGACTAGAGAGACAGAAAGAGATAAAAAGACAGAAAGGAGATATTACCTTCTGGGGAGATGGGCACACCAGAATCCCTTATGTTTCATTCTCGTCTCAGTATTTTGGGCTTACACACACATGCACCTGGCATGAGTTTTAAGCCACCAGGTCCAAGACTTGAACTGTCATTGGCTATATGGAAGTCGAGCAATGTAACCATTAAGCTATCTGCTGGTCCTACATAATATCTTGAAGTACACTATAAAATATTTTTTCATGATGGGTTATATTAACAGACTTTAGTGTCGAGAAAGTAGAAAAGTGGTTAAGGTGCTGGATTCTCTCTCACATGACTGACCATGGTTCAAGTCCTGGACCTGGCAGGACTTCTCTCTTTCCCTCTCTCTGTCTCTCTCTGGTGAGTGCATGTGCCTTATATTAAAAACATAAATTAATAAATAAATAATACAGAGACTAAATATCTGTGTAGGTTTCAAAACACATATGTAATTTAACACATGTTTTTCATAGAAATGAAAGATTTAAGGAATAAGGTGGATAAAAAGTAATTATTCCTAATTCTCATAACAAGACAGTTTTAATCTTTAAGTTGCTTCCTTTCTTACCTTCTCTATACATTATATTTTTAACAGATAATACTTAAGACACAGAAGACACACAGTTGGCGTAATGGCTATGTTACTGAACTCCCATGTAGTCAACTGTGGTTCAAGTCCTGGACCTGGTGGCTTAAACTCACACCGGGTGCGTGTACGTGTGTGCCCTACGTCCCAAGAGGAGAATGGAGAAAAAGGGATTATGGCATGGCCATTCCCCCTGGGGGTGATTTCTTGCTTTCTGTCTCTCTGTCTCTGTCTGTCTAGCAAGTGCACATGCACTGTAGCAAAAACCTCTCCCACCCTAAGAGAAAAGGAATAAAAGAAGACACACACACACACACACACACACACACACACACACTTATACAAACTTTGTGTCCCACTCCTTCACATTATAATATAAACAGATTGTTAACACTATGTGAATGGTTACATACTATCCCATACATTTAAGTAATAATGTTTACATTGATGCTGAGGCATTAATCTAATTGCATAGATTATTGAGGTAAAACAGGATATGTTCCTAACATTGTTTTTATTAAATATTTCGCTCATATTGGAAAATATGTTAATGACAATTTACTATAAAGAATATAAAAGTATCAAAACACTATGCTTTTTAAAGCTCACACTATATACAGACATGTGTGTTTATAGCAATTTGTCTGAAAAGTATTTGTAACATTAATATAAATATTAGATGACTTTTCTTTTCTATTCTTTTCCTTTCATTTCTTTTCTTACTTTTCTTTTCATTGCCATTGGGCATGTGGGTTCACCAGAAAGAGACAGAGAGAAAGGACAAGTAAGTAATCACTCCCCAGGATGAATGGCCACACCACAATCCCTTCTCTTCCATTCTGTTCTTGGGACTTTGAGCATGCATGCACACAAGCAAGGTGTGTTTTTCTTTCTTTTTTTTTTTCTCTCTCTCTTTATTCTGTTTCTATTATTTTAATTTTTTTTTATATTTTTCATTTCATTTAGCTAACAAAGTGAATATACCAACATACATACATTTCTCACCAATCCAGTTGAGAATACTATACACATTATCTTCAAAAGATGATAACTCATTTCTTTGTCCCATAATGCCTTGCCTCTCTCTTTTTCTCAAGGTCCTTCCTCAGACTCTCCTCTTTCACCCATCCTCTTCCCGCACTGTATCTGGTATTTATAACCATTTTTTATGTTTCAATATCCTCTAGTCATTCAGTTCCAGCCATAGAGTGCAGTTACTTGGTATATATTAAGTTGAGACATACAATGTCTCTCCTTCATAGCCTGACTTGCTTCACTCAGCAGTAAATCTTCCATATTCATCCACTTGCTGTCAAAAGTGAAACTCTTGTTTTGTTTTGTTTTGTTTTGTTTTTAATGGCTGAGTAGTATTCCATAGGGTATATGTTCCACAGTTTTAAAGCATTTATCTATTTATGAGCATTTGCATCGGTTCCATGTCTCAGCAATTATTAATAATGTTGTAATAAACATGGAAGTGCAAGCACTTTTCTGAAAGATACTAAAGAGTGGGATTGCTGGATCATGTGGTAGTTCTGTTTGGAGATTTTTGAGGAATCTCCATATTGTTCTCCATAGTGGCTGGACCAATTTACATTCCTATTCACAGTGTAGGAAAGTTCGCCTTTCACCATACCCCTGCTTGCATTTATCATTTTTTTTTAAATCTTAGCCATTTTGACTGGGGTTAAGAGGTATCTCATTGTGATTTTGATTGCAGCTCCCTTATAATGAGGGGTGTTTAGCTTTTTTTATATGCCTTTTGGCTATTCCTATGTTTTCCTTAGAGAGTGTTTTTATCAACTCATTATCCCATCTTTTAATAGGGTTGATCATCTTTTCTTTAGAACACCTGCTTAAGTTTCCATGTATTCTGATTATTAGTCCCTTATCTGATGCATAGTTTACAAAAATATTTTCCCATTCTGAGGGCTTTCGATTCACACTGACTACTGAATACTTGGTAGTGCCCAAAGTTCTTAATCTGATGTAATCCTACTTGTCTATTTTTGGGATTGTTGACTGTACTTTGCGAGTCTTATTTAAGAAGTTTTTACCTACCCCCAATGTCTCTCAGAGTTTCCCCAGTGTTTTCCAGCAGTAATTTTATAGTTTGAGGTCTTAGATTTAGATTTTTGAACCATTTTGAGTTGATTTTTGCCAATGGTGAGAGGTAGGTGTTCACATTCATCTTTCTTCAGGTGGATATCCAGTCTTTACAGCATCATCTTCTAAAGAGGTTTTCCTTTTCCCACTGGATTGACTGTCACCCTCTGTCAAAAATCAGTTGGCTGGGGACCAGCAGTTAGCGTAATGGCTATGTCACTGGACTCCCATGGTCGACAGCGGTTCAGGTCCTGGACCTGGTGGCTTAAACTCACGCTGGGTAGGTGTGTGTGCGTGCCCAAGATCCCGAGAAGAGAATGGAGGAGAAGGGATTGTGGCGTGGCTATCCCCCCTGGGGGATGATTTCTCGCTTTCTGTTTCTCTGTCTTTCTCCGTCTTTCTGGGGAGTGCACATGCCCTATAGCAAAAACCTCTTAAAAAATTAGAAAAAAAATGTCAGTTGACTGTATATTTGGGAGTTTATTTCTGGATTTCTCTATTCTGTTCCAATGGTCCACTTGTCTGTTTTTGTGCCAATACCATGTTGTTTTGATTACCACAGCTTCTTTGTAGTGTATTGTTGGGTCAGGGAGTGAGATGCCACCCACTCCACTCTTCTTGTGCAGGATTGCTTTGGCAACATGAGGTCTTTTATGATTCCAGACAAATTGTATGATTGTCTTTTCTAAAACTGTGAAGAATGTCTCTGGAACTTTAATGGGGATTGCATTAAATATGTAGATAAATTTGGATAGAATTGCCATTTTGATTATATTAATTCTTCCAATCCAGGAATATCGGATGTTCTTTCACTTTTTTATGTCACTTTCCATTTCTTTTTTAGTTTCTCATATTTTATTTTTTGTGGATGTCTTTACTTTCTTTGTTTAGATTTATCCCTAGGTATCTTATACTTTTTGTGGCTATGGTAAATGGAATTACATTTTTTTCAGTTCTATATTAGTCTGTCTGCTGTTTGTATGTATAGAAATGATATAGATTTCTGTATGTTGATTTCATATTTTTCAACTTTACTGTATTCATTTATTACTTCCAGCAATTTTTTCGTGGATTCCATTGGGTCTTCTATGTATACAATTATGTCATCTGCAAATAGAGAGAGTTTCAACTCTTCTTTTCCTATTCGAATGCCTTTTATTTTATTCTCTTTTCTGATTGCATTGGTGAGGACTTCCAGTACTATATTGAAAAGGAGTGGAGAAAGTGGGCATCCTTGTCTTCTACCAGGTCTTAGTGGAAAGGCTTTCAGCTTTTCTTCATTCAGAATGATGTTAGCTATGTGTTTTTCATAGATAACTTTTATTGTGTTGAGAAATGATCCTTCTTCTTTTTTTTTTTTTTTTATTGAGAGGTTTTTGCTATAGGGCACGTGCGCTCACCATAAGTCAGAAGAGACAGAGAGACAGAAAGCAAGAAATCATCCCCCAGAGGGGATGGCCACACTGTAATTCTCCTCTTGGGGTCTTGGGCACTAATGCACACGCACCTGGCATGAGTTCTTTTTTTTTTTTTGAAAAGTTTTCGCTATAGGGCGCGTGCTCTCGCCAGACAGAGAGAGACATAGAGACAGAAAGTGAGAAATCACCCCCCCAGAGGGGATGGTCACGCCGCAATCCCTTCTCCTCCATTCTCCTCTCGGGATCTTGGGCATGCACGCACACGCACCAGAGTGAGTTTTAAGCCACCGAGTCCGGGACGCAAACCGTGGTTGACTACTTGGGAGTCCAGCGACATAGCCATTACGCTAACTGCTGGTTCCCGTGCCTGGCATGAGTTTAAGCCACCATGTTCGGGACTCGAACCGCGGTTGACAACATGGGAGTCTAGCAACATAGCCATTACGCTAACTGCTGGTCCCTAGAAATGACCCTTCTATGCCTACTTTGCTGAGAGTCTTGATCATGAATGGATGTTGTATCTTATCAAATGCTTTTGCTGCATGATTTGATGACTGTACTTTTTTTAATCTTTCTTTCTGTTAATACGGTGTATTATATTTATAATTTTATGTATGTTAAACCAAACTCTCATCCCTGGAATAAAGCCTATTTTGTCGTGCTGTATAATTTTTTATATGTTGTTGGATATGATTTGCTAGTATCTTATTGAGAATTTTTGTGTCTATATTCATCAAGGATATTGGTCTATAGTTTTCCTTCCTTGTCCTGTCCTTGTCTGTTTTAAGGATAAGGGCAATGGAGGCTTCATAGAATGAATTTTGGAGAGTTCCACTCTTAGATCTTTAGAAATAACTTGAGCAAAATGGGGTTAACTCTTCTTTAAAAGTTTTGTAGAATTCAGAGGTGAAGGCATCAGGACCAGGGCTTTTCTTTGTCTGGTGGTTATTCATTACTGATTCAATATCTTGGATTGTTTTGGGCCTATTCAGACTTTCTACATCCTTCTAACTCAATCTTGGTAGATTATATGTGTCCAGGAATTTGTCCATCACATCCAGATTATCTTGTTTGCTCTCAAATAGTTGTTCATTGTATACTCTAATGATGTTCTGTATTTAATGAAAGTAAAAGTTGGTTCTTTGAAAAGATAAACAAAACTGATACATCACTAGCTAGACTAATTAAGAAGAGGGAAATGAACTTGGTAAATCAAATTTGCAATGAAATAAGTAATATAACAACAGACATAATAGAAATACAAAATGCCAGGTGTGTTTTTCAAGCTACTGGGTCTGGGACTTAACCCTTGGTGTCAGCCATTGCCAAGAGGGATTCAGTCCCTTAACCACCATACCACCTTCTGGCTCTAAATATTAGATTACTTCAACTTCATTTCATTTGAAATACAATGTTTAATTTGCTAGGAAGCCGGTTGCTTAAATTAAAATTAAAGAAATAATGAAGTAAACAAAGTCCCAAATATATTATCAAAGATTGTCAGAGGAGGCAAAGAGTAGCTATTGTTTAAGGAAGACATACAGACTTTCAGATGTATAAAAAGAAGAAAAAGTTATGGAGACCAGTTTCACAATAGCGTGAATATGATTTACTGAACAGTACACTTAAAATAGTTACGATGGTAAATTTTATGCTGTGTATTTTTACTACAATGAACACACACAGACACACATAAATACAGAGATTTACTTTTCAAGTATCTCTAAATTGATTTTCAACTCTAAGTTATTTTTAATAATGGGAAGCTGAATGGTGCCCTACGACTTTCCCTTTGAGACATTTTTCGTGTTCATATATCAGCCAGACTGTCATTGTTCTACATCTGTTGTGATGCAGTTACATTATTCATTATAATTCCTTGTTTATTCAACCAAAAGGCTCTTTGGGTTTGGTTTCACCCTGTATTTTAACAGATGAACTGTGTTATCTATGCACAGAAGTTATTTTTACGCTTTACTTGTGAAACTTAACTGCTTGCATGTGCAAAAGCAAACACACTGTTGCATTCCGCCTCGATGCCATAAAAAAACCTGGACCATCTGTAGTTCATCACTTTCTTGGTCAATTATAGATGAACGAAGTCCTGAAGTCCTGAATAGATAATCCATCAAATACAACCAAGGGCATGAAGCGTTCTCAAAGCAATTTCCCGGTCAAGGTAGTGGCTGCTATTATTTGACCAATTTCCCTGTTTTATCACCTTGGGCATGAAATGTCACGTGGAAAAGACATTCGCCTCCTGAGGGACTCAGTATGGTCATTTCAGTTTCTTAATTAGAAGAAGCTGAGAATTAACATTAAAAAAATGCCCTGTTAGATAGCAAAGATTTTATGTTTTCTCATGGAGGGTGTGCCCAGTAACTCTTCCCTTAAAGGAACCTCAGCATTGGTAACTAAAATGTCATTGTCCACTATGGGAAACTAAGTAGACTGAACTGATTTTTAAATTTATTTGATTTTATGTTACTATCAATTAATTTATGGCTTTATTTACATTTAATATTGCATAATATTCTACCATATTTTACAATTATATAAATATGTGGTTGTGTAATTTTGAAATTATATACATATACACACACATACACACACACACATATATAAACAATATATGTTTAAATTTTTTTTGGAAAGATATTTTTATCAATCAACTCTAATAGAAAAAAAGAATGGCATAAGAAAGATGATGAATATTTTATATTTCCTAGCTTTTCGTTAAGAAAATTCATAGTTTATTTTTTTTCTATAAAGAGAGACAGAGAGAAAGAGAGAGCATCTCCATTAGGTTCTGATGCCATAATCTATCTCAGTCATCAGCCATCCCTGGACCACGAGCAGGTGCATGCCATCATACTCGAGGAGGTCTCCAGACTTGAATTGGGAACACTTCCATGTGAGATTGCCTGGCAGAATGTGGTATTTTACTGCTGTTCCATTCTTGGGCCCCTAAAAATATTCTTCAGTGGTCTAGGCCTGTTTTGACACTTATGCAGGCTCAATAACCTAGATTTTTAATCTTCAATTAGGTCAAGTTCATTTCATTTACACTTTTTGCATTGGCTCTTCTTCCTCTCTCTCTCTCTCTAATTCTCTGCCCTCACATAATCTCACTGTTGGCTATTTAACTGCAGTTAAGTTCATACTCAAAAATGGATTCTTTTATGACTACCTAATCAAAATTAGACTCTCAACCTCCTCTGCCAAGTTAAATTGTCATAAATAGATCAATGTTGGCAGGCTCACTTTCTCCTCGTTTGCTCTCCTCCTTCATGCATTTCCTCTCTCCCTGTCTTTTCTCTCTTTCTCATTACCTCTGTCTTTTTCATTTCTTCCAAGCACGTATTATTGCTTTTAATTGTCAGTGCACACACCAGAAAGATGTGAGAGACAGAGAGAGAACAAGCAAGCAAGCATCATCCAGTGGGGTGTTGTCATGCTGCAATCCCTTCTCCTTCTCCATCCTGTTGGGTTCCTGGGTGCACACACACACACACACACACACACACACACACACACACAATGCCTAGCATATAGTTCTCATGCAAGCTATGAGAACTGGAATTCAAATCATAGCTGACCTTGAGGGATCCACTTTCCTTAACCACTAGGCTATGAGGCTGACCCTCTTACCATGTGTTATTACTGAAATATATTTCTGATTGTAAACCAGTCTCCCCACCCCAACCATGTACATACCATATTTTTTGTTTACCACGTTATTCTCAATATATAGAATGACACCTGATACATAAGTATTTGTTGAATAAATGGAAGAAAAATTGAACAAACAGATTCCAGTAAAAATTCCATCTCTTAGAGACAATACAAAAACAGAGTGCCTCTGAATCTTCTATATTTTAGCCTTTTTATAAACATACATAAGACATGATATAATGTGACATTCTGGCTGGTATATGGTGTTATATTACTGTATTTTAATTTACATTCACTCATAGAATATTGTTATTATATATTAAATATTTTGGATTACCAGTTTTTATTTTCTCTTTTATCTTCAAGTTATTTAAAAGAAAATTGTCATTTTTTAAATTTCTAGGTCATTTTGATGAATGTTTCTTTTCCATTTTTGTTCACTGTGCTAAGAAAATGTTTTCTGTACTGCTTTGTTTTATTTATTTATTTATTTATTTGAGAGGTTTTTGCTATAGGGAGCGTGCACTCGCCAGACAGACAGAGAGAGACAAGAGAGACAGAAAGCGAGAAGTCACCCCCCCTGGGGGGGATGGCCATGCCGCAATCCCTTCTCCTCCATTCTCCTCTCGGGATCTTGGGCATGCACGCACACGTACCTGGCGTGAATTTAAGCCACCAGGTCTTAGACTCAAACCACAGTCAACTACATGGGAGTTCAGCGACATAGCTATTATGCTAAGTGCTGGTCCCAAGTACTGCTTTATTTTTTAAATTATTGTTTTTAATGTAATTTATGATCATGTTTGTTAAATTTTGCTTTTGTCCTTATTTTTTTAAAAGGGATTATTCTGATGTTAAATGAAGTTCAAAATTGGCCTATTAGACCAACACAAATAATCAGATTCTTTATATTAAACATAACAATATTGAAGTAATATTTTTCATTACTCATGTTAGCTATTTGTGCTTTCTCTGTTTATTTTTTCCTCTATAAATGTTGATAGAACCTTATCAAAAGAAAAGACTTAAGATTTTGTTAATTCTCTTTGTTAGACTTTGGTTTTCTTCTTTGCTGATTTCTGTTCTTCTCATCTAGTTCCTTTGATTTAATTCTGGGATTTATATTTCTGTAGCATTCATGTATCATTTTTATATGGAAACTTAGATCTTTTTTTTTTTTTTTTCTTTTTTTTTGGAGAGGTTTTTGCTATAGGGCGCGTGCGCTCGCCAGACAGACAGAGAGAGACAGAGAGATAGAAAGCAGGAAATCACCCCCCAGGGGGGATGGCCACGCCGCAATCCCTTCTCCTCCATTCTCCTCTTGGGATCTTGGGCAGGCACGCACACGCGCCCGGCGTGAGTTTAAGCCGCCGGGTCCGGGACTCGAACCGCGGTCGACTACGTGGGAGTCCAGCGACATAGCCATTACGCTAACTGCTGGTCCCGAAACTTAGATCTTTTATGAAAGAACATTAATTGCCTTTCATAAGTATTGATATATTACACTTCCATTATAATTTCAATGTTCTTTACATTATCTTGTTAATTTTATTGTGGTTTCTTCTTTGTCCCATCATATGTAGGTAAATAGTACTTATATCTCTAAATATTTTACAGGCCTGAGAAAGTCTACATATCTTCTTGTTTTAGGTTTCAAATTTAATTCCTATTACGATTGAGAACATAATCACTATATTACTTGTGAAATTTGGTACTCTATGGTCCAACATGGGGTGATTTTGAAATAAATACATAAGCAGCAGATGTCAGATGCATGTTATTTCACTATCCATTAGATAAAATTTGTGAATATTGTTTTTTAAATCAGTTATATCTCTACTGATTTTTTGTGATTATTTAGTGTTAAGAAAAAAGATGGATTATACTCACCAACAATGAGTGAATGTGAATTTTGTAACTAATTTTTAGTTCTGCCCATTTTTCTTTATAAAGCTATATTATTTAGAATAAATAGATTTTAAATTGTGTTTTGTTACTTAGGAATTGAATCTTTGTCATGTATAATGTCATCTTTTCTAAGGCGGTGTTTCTGATTTTTAAGTCTTCATCATTTACTTTGAGAGTAACTACACCAGCTTTCTACTGACATGATTTTGTATGCTACAGACTTGTTTATACCCTAATTTATGTCATTCCTGTTGTAACAAAAGGAATAATTACAGTGTGTTTTACTTTTAGTCTGACAATTACATTTTCTAATAATTAGAATATTTGATCTAGTTACATGTAATTATTGCTACCATTGTTTTAAATCTGTCATCTTTCTTTTGTTTTCTATTTACTGTAGCTCTTCTGTGTTTCTGTTTATTTTGGGATAATTCAATTGCTTAAAAGGATTTTACTTTTCTAATTATTTTGTTAGTTCTACATTAATTTATAATTTTGTAAAGTTTTAAATTGACAGTAAACTGATTAGTAGCTACATAAAATCTTTAGTCTTAATATTTTCTGAAAAATATAAGATATTACAATTTTTAAGAGAGATTTTTGCTATAAGGTGTGTGCACTTGTCAGACAAAGAGAGACAGAAAGTGAAAAATCACCCCGCCCCCGGGCAATAGACACACGGGGAGGTCCTTCATTTTGAGCACATAAGCACACACACACTCACACCTGGCATAAATTTCAAGCTGTTGGGTCTAGCCACCTGGGAATCCAGTACCTTAACCACTATGCCATCTGTTGGTCCAATAATATGTTAGCTTTATAATTTTCTGCATTTTGTGTTATTTCTGACAAGTGTTTTAATTTAAATAATTTATTTATTATGTTAATTTTTCTACAGGTTGCCTACACTTACCAAAGAGAAATAATGTGAGAAAGAGAGGAAAGTGAGGTATTACCCACAATGGTGAGGGCGATGCCACAATCCATTCTCTTCCATTCTCCTCTCAGAATTTAGACATGCACTCACATGCCACCAGTGTGTTTTCAAGTTCAGTACTCAAATCACAAAGTCGAGTCATGAGGGTTCCGACCACTTTACCACCATGCCATTGTCTGGATAAAGTATTTAATTTTATTATTAATTATAAATAATTAATAGACTATCATAATTATTGTAAATTATATAGCTTTAATAGTGGACATACTTTTGTAATTATACACATATTTATATTTTTCAATCATCATGTTTTTCTAAAGTCTATCTAAAATCATTTCTCCTTTAGCTTGAGGAACTCTAATTTGTTTGGCAGTGCAAAATACAACAGATTCTATCAAATTCTTTTATTACAAATATCATTAGTTTAGGGTTTATTTTGAAAAATATGTTTTTTATTGTTAGTTTTTCAAATTTTTTTTCTTTTCTCACTTTAAAGATGTTTTACAACTTTCTCTTGCTCCTATATTTTTTAAAAAATCAACAGTCGGCTTTAATTTTATGTTTTAAGATCAGCAATTTTAATTTTTCACTAGTTGCTTTAAAATGTCTTTTATTATTATTTTTGTTTGTTTGCTTTTGTTTTTGCTATAGGGTGCATGAACTCACTGGAGAGAGACAAAGACAAAGAGAGAAATGACTCTACCCCGGGGATGTGACCATGCACATTCCCTTCTCCTCCATTCTTCTCTCTGGCACCTTAACCTCCATGCAGCCTGCTGACCCCTCAAGATCTCTTCTTTAAATATGGTTTTCCAGGGTCAGCAGATGGCATAATGGTTACATTGCTGGACTTCCATATAGTTGACTGTGGTCTGGGAGAGTCCTGGTCTGGGAGATTTAAAACTCAGGCCATGTGTATGCCCAATATCCCAATAAAAAGAATGAAGGAAAAGGGGCTGAAATGTGGCCATCCCCCTGGACTGGGATTTCTTCCTTTCTGTCTCTCAGATTCTCTTGGTCTCTCTGGCAAGCACATGAACCCTATATTAAAAATCTTTCTCTAAATAAATAAATAAGCATGGTTTTCTTCTTTTTATTATCATATATCTATATTTGATTATATTTTATTTTGGTTACATTTTGCCAAAGGGCTCATGGACTGAATTAATGTGGTAATTGGTTGATATTCATTACATCTGGCTCGCCTGTTTCTCATGAAGCCAGGCAGTCTTTTGAAGAAATTTCAAATGGATCTCTATCTCCTCAGCTCTCAGAAGTGATTCTATTTATTTAGAATAACAGCACATCAGTTTCCTCCTTTTACTTCCATAGAAGAATGGTATAGTTAGTTATAAGTAAGCAAATGCATGTACACATCATTACGATGTACACATAGATAGAAGTATATTTTTACATGTAAGCATTTATCATTTAAATTATTAAATAAAAATATTTTAGAATACAACATGTATTTTTGATTAAATTGTTCTGGCTTTTGAACAAGGATCATTAGTCTACTATGTCCAATTGCATCCTTCCTAGAAGAAGAAGACCCTATTATTTTGGGATAAGATTTTATTTATTTTTTTTTTTTTGAGAGGTTCTTGCTTTAGGGTGTGTGCGCTCGTCAGACAGACAGAGAGAGACAGAGAGACAGAAAGCGAGAAATCACCCCCCAGGGGGATGGCCACACCGTAATCCCTTCTCCTCCATTCTCCTCTCGGGATCTTGGGCACGCACGCACACGCGCCTGGCGTGAGTTTTAAGCCACCGGGTCCGGGACACAAACCACGGTCGACTACATGGGAGTCTAGTGATATAGCCATTACGCTAACTGCTGGTCCCAATGGGATAAGATTTTTTAAACAACATCAACAAACCATACCTCATGGCGCTAATTACGTGTTCAAATATTCACACTGTTGAATTTTCTGTTTTGAGTAGTGCTAGTTATCCATGAAAGTTCTACAATATTAACTATTTTTAGTTAACTTCTTTTTCAATTGCTAGTCTTATTCGTCCACTGTTAATAACCTCAAGTCTATGTTCTCCCCTCTCCTATTTTACTAGAATCAGCTTGCTACTATAAAAATTAGACTCAGTGTTGGGATACTTCAATTCACTTGTCAGTCATACTTTTTCAAAAGTATTACTTTTTGTTCATTGGTCTATGTTATACATAAATTGTTTTAAAGTACCTAGGAAGTTTTTACATATAAGGCTGTATTCCAATGTGAATTACATGTAAAAAAATGTGGAAAATCAGTATCCAAATTTAGGAAAATAGCAATACTTGACAAGTATTAAACCCCTGAAACTCAAGATATAAACTTATGATTTAATGTTTTATGAAGTAAAAATATATATTTCAGTCACTCCATCCCAAAAGTACATAAAGAGTACAATTTGAAATATACTTGTGGCAACATAAACCTTAGCATCTATTTTTGCTTCAGGTAAGTAAATAGCATATACTCTAATAGCCTTTATTTACATCAAACACTAGTATATAATACATTATATAATACCAATCTTATTGGATAATACTCTTACTTGATTAGAAATGTAAAAAAAGCTCTTGAATAGTAACAATTTTATTCCTCTGGAGAGATATTTGACAAATTATTAATATAGTATAATATAGTGAAATTGACATTGCTTAGGATCAAAGATAAAATATTCCTTGGGGGATAAAAAATCCATGTAAGTCTATGACTTTTTAAATCAGGAGAAATTATCACAGGAGCCTGTCATTGGCCTTGGAGAGGAAACTAATAAAAGCCCCATTATCCAACTTTGCCTTTTTTTGCTTAATAAGAGGTAAAGTGCTAAAGAAATAGTTATGTCAAAAGCCTATGGCAAGTAAATTAATATAATCTCCTTCTAGTTATCAACTGTCAGATTCTCTGAAAACTTGTGATAATGGGATCAGTTTTAGCTATTCATTCTAATAAAGATAATAATGTAGCTTTAAAGATGTAAAAAGTGAACCTGTTAAATAAAAAGGTAATTTTCATGATTAAAATAGACTTCAAAAAGAAAAAAAAACCATTAATCAATGTTATATATGAGAAAATGTAAGAGATTGCCACACATGTATGTTTAAAATGTTTAGAGATGTCTAATAAAACATATTAATAGAAAAGTTGTATTAGTCTTGGATAAAGATTCTAATGCCAGCACAGATAGATATTAATTACTAGGCATAAAGTATTCAAGGACATATTTCAGTGATTTCAAAATCAGTCATGGCTGACGGACATAGAATGTTGATTTCTTTGCTGTAAATCAAGTTATTTCCCTTTCTCATATTGACAACATTTTAATTTTTTACTATTAGTTCTTAATTTTCCTTAAAAAGAATGACCTTTAATTCAATAAAGCCTAATAATAATTATTCATTTTCCTAGCTCTCCAACATTACCACATTTGTTAATTATGTGTTTACATTCAATCAATTGAATTTAAGGTTCTTTTTACAGTTGATATTTGTTAATGTTACATTTCTATTTGCCTTTTTTATTTTTAAAAGAGATTTTTGCTATAGGGTATGTGCACTCACCAGAGAGACAAAAGTGAAAAATCACTTTTGCCTGAGGGAGGATAGTATACTGCAATCCCTTCTCCTCCATTCTCCTCTCAGGATTTTGGGCATGCACACACAAGCACCCTGAGTGAGTTATTAAGTCACTGGGTCAGGACTTGCACTACGGTCGACTACATGAGAGTTCAGTGACATGTCATTATGTTATTTTCTGGTCCCTCTATTTACCTTTTTTGATATTTTATATTCTTTTCTATATTTTTATGCATTGACCTGTGATTATTGTTCTTCCTAAAGGACTGTCTTTAGAGTTTCCTTTTGAGCAGGTCCATTGGTGTGGGAGGTTTTTCAGCTTGCGTTTTTCTAAAAGTGTCACTTTTTTGATGGACATTTTTGCTAGGTATAGTATATCAATACTTTAGCATTTATTTTCTTTAATCACAGTAAAGGTATCACATATTAACTTCAGATTTCAACATTTCTTAAATTTAGCTTTAAATTTTATTTATTTATTTTTTTTAAAGTCTAAGTCAAAAGGATGAGGTAGAGGTCTAAGTAGCAAAAGAAATTCAGGAGGCATTATTTGATCTACCTTTGCAAAATACTGCTTTGTAAATAGCCACAATACCCTTTTATCACCTTACTCTATAATAAAATACTAATAGAAGTAGAACCTTAAATGTTTTTCTGTGTCTTAACTGTGCATCAGTGTTTGGATGGGGAAGTGGGGGAGACTTGTTAGGACTTATCTAATGTATTGTGGGAGCTGGCAAGTTTAAAGCATGTCAGGCTGGCCCAGAGGCCAGAAATTTAGATACAAATCGATAGTGCCGTCTTGAATCCAAAATCTGTAGGGCAAGACTTTAGACTAGAAAGACAAGCAGATTTCTATGTTGCGGTCTTCAGATTTCAATTTTGTCTTTCTAAAACCACAGTCTTTGATTTGAAAGCCTTTAACTAATTGTATGAGATCTACTAACTGTATGTGAGGTAATCTAATAAAGTTAATTTATTATAAATATTAGTTATGTCTATTTATCTTCATAGCAATATATGGTGCCGATATTTGAGCAGCAACTAAGTGCTCTGGACAAACAAACTAGACACATAAAATTAAGCATCACAATCTACTTTCTCTCTGTCACTCTTTCACTCACACACATACACACACTTATAAATTAAATTAAATTATTATATGCCTTCATATATATATAAATATATATTTTAATTTCACATATATTACATGTATAATATGTAATTAATTTAATTTCACTTATTTTATATATATTACTTTCTATTTTAATTTCACTATTATGTATTCTTTTATATATGATAAATAATTACACTTAATGCATGTAAATCACATATCATGTTATATATAAACTATAATCTTTTTTTTTTTTTTTTGGAGAGGTTTTCACTATAGGGCACGTGCGCTCGCCAGACAGACAGAGAGAGACATAGAGACAGAAAGCGAGAAATCACACCCCCAGAAGGGATGGTCACGCCGCAATCTGTTCTTCTCCATTCTTCTCTCAGGATCCTGCGCACGCACGCACACGTGCCCAGCATGAGTTCTAAGCCACCGGGTCCGGGACGCAAACCACAGTCGACTACGTGGGAGTCCAGCAACATAGCCATTACGCTAACTGCTGGTTCCCTATAAACTATAATCTTAATTTCATTGCTGTACCTAAATATATTTATATTTTAATTCTACTGATACATGTCATTTAAATATATAGTATTATATAGAGAGAATTATATGTATATTCTATTTGATTGCACTTAAAATATATAGATTGTATAAATATAATACTTATACAAATATATAGTTATATTTACATAAATGCATTATACTTATATAAATTTATAATTATAAAATATACGATATATAATATACTTAAACATACTTATATATTATAAAATAGAATCTATATTATTACATAATGTTATATATTATAAACTATAACACAATTCAATAATATATTTTATATATTATGTAAGTAACATATAAAATATATTCTAGTTAAAATAGAAATTTAAATCTGGAGTAATAAATTAGATTTTTTTTTTTTAAGAGGTTTTTGCTATAGGGCACATGCACTCACCGGAAAGACAGAAAGAGAGACAGAAAGTAAAAAATAACTCCCGGGGGGATGGTCACGCTGCCATCCCTTCTCCTCCATTCTGCTCTCAGGATCTTGGGCATGCATGCACACACACCCGGTGTGAGTTTAAGCGACCGAGTCCGGGACTCGAACCACGTTGACTACATGGCAGTTCAGTGACATAGCCATTTCCCCAACTGCTGGTCCCTGGAGTAATATACTAGTATGATCTCTGAAAAACCCTGACTAATATAGGGACACATGTAAAAATATTTATGTAAATAATGTACTTTATACATGATTGATATTCAAAATAACAACATATATTGAAATATGTAACATTAAAATGTGCTATGTAATTTAATTTATATATCATATAATGTAATTACATATTGTTTTCTTTCCCCAGACAGTAATAAGTTTTACATTCTCCCATCAATATTATAAAGAAATGTTTTTGAGAATTAATGGAAAAACAAAAATTTTCTCTGAAAAAAATCATGTTGAATGTAGGAACAGCTAAGAACAGTGTGCATACATGAGGGCTATCAATGTTTATGTTTCTGTTAAATATATAAATGTGTTCTAGAACAATTGTTAAATGAGTAACATAGATGCAATTGAATAAAAAAGTTTGAAGAGGGAAAAACGAGCTCAGTATGGCATATATTATAGCTGAAAGGCATGGAATTAAGGTATCTCTAATGAGCTTTTCTTATCTTTTTTTCTTTTCTTTTTTTTTTACTAATTTTCCCCTTTGAATTAGTTTTAAATAGGGGAAAATAAAACAATTTATAATTAGGTAATTTAAATAAAGAAGATTGATATTCAGTGGGATATGGATGAGGGTGGTTAGTTATGCCAATCTAGAAAGTCATGCATTTTATAAAACTTCAAAGTACACATTTCTTAAAACTTTTAACTGCTTGACTGATATTACTACTTAGAGTCACTTTGCGTATATTTGTTAATAATCTTAAACTAAAAAATTAAAGAGAATTACTCTACTCGCCACATAAACCTAAAAAAAATCACTATGGTAGGATCCACTATTACTAAGCTGTGCATGTTTGGTTGAAAATATAAACTCTCTCCACTTTCTGTATGTGCATAGAGATGCCTACAAAATGAATTATGAGTAAAAGGTGGAAATCTAAAATGGAACAATACTAGGACAGCAAAACGTACAGATATTTGAGATATGATGGGAGAAACATATACATTTCACTAGGTGTTACATTTTCACATTACTAATCTCATTCAACAAATAATATTGTTTTAGAATTTTAAAAAATTTATTTTGATTTTTTAATACATTCAATCTCTATACATGTCTACCTTGTTGAGAAAATTTTCCCAACCTGAAATACACCTCAGACCAGTCTAGTTGGGAGTACATTACACATTATCATTAACAGGAAATAAACCATTTCTGTGTCCCACAAATGTCTTACTTCTCTATCTTTCTCTCTAAATTCCTTCCCTACACTCACCCTCTCTCCCACCTCCCCTTCCACACTGTCTCCAGTGTCCATAACTATTTTCAAAACTTTTATGTCCTCCGATCTTTCAGTCTACCATAGAGTGCAGTCAGTTTATGTTAAGTGGAGACATACAATGTCTCTCTTTCATAGTCTGACTTGCTTCACTCAGCAGTAAATCTTCCGTATTCATCCACTTTCTATCAATTGTCATGGTCTTGTTGTATTTTATGGCTGAATGGTATTCCATGGAGTCTATGTACCACATTTTTCAGTCTGTTCTTCTGTTTTTGGACATGTGGGTTGGTTCAATGTCTGAGCAATTGTTAATAATGCCACAATAAACACAGATGTACAAGCACTTTTACAACTGAGTATTCTCCTGTCCTTTGGGTAGATGCCCAGGAGTCGAATTGCTGGATCATATGGTAGATCTATTTGAGGGTCTTTGAGGAACCTACATATTGTTTTCCACAGTGGTTGTATCAATTTATATTCCCACCAACAGCAAAGGAGAGTTCCCCTTTCAACACAACCACACCAACACTTAACATTTTTTGTATGTTTGATCTTTGTCATTCTGACAGGGGTTAGGTGGTATCCAACTGTGATTTTAATCTGCATTTTTCTTATGATGAAGGGTATGAGCATTTTTCATATATTTTTTAGCTGTTCCTTTGTCTTCCTTAGAAAATGTGTTCTAGTTATCAGTCCTTTATCTGAGGTATAGTTTATAAAAATATTCTCTCATTCTGAGAGTTTTTGATTCACACTAATTACTATGTCTTTTGCTGTCCCAAAACATTTTTAATCTGATGTAATCGTCTACTTTTGGGATTATTGTCCCTGCTTTGGTGTCGGGGTGTCTTATTTAAGAAGTCTCTGCCTGCCTCAGTGTCTCCTGGAGTTTCCTTAGTGTTTCCCAGCAGTAGTTTTATAGGTTGAGGTCTTAGGTTTAGATTTTTGATCCATTTTGAGTTGATTTTTAATGGTGAAAGATGGAGTCCAGTTTCATCTTTCTGCAGGTGGATACCCAGTTTATTTAGCACCATTTGCTAAAGGTTTCTTTTTGCCACTGAATTGACTAATATCCTTTGTCAAAAATTTGTTGGCTCTATGTTTTGGGGTTTATTTCTGGAGTCTCTATTCTCTTCCATTGGTCCACCTGTCTGTTTTTGTGCTAATACCATACTGTTGTGATTATCACACAGCTTTATAACACATCATATTAACAGAAAGAATGATAAAAACCATATGATCATTTAAATCAATGCAGAAAAAATATTAGATAAAATACAACATCCCTTAATGATTAAGACTCTCAGCAAAATTGGTATAAAAGGGTTATTTCTCAACACAATAAAAGCTATATATGAAAAACCTATAGCTGACATAATACTGAATAGGAAAACCTGAAAGCTTTTTCACTAAAAACTGGTATTAGACAGGGCTGCCCACTATCTCCATTCTTCAGTGTAGTGCTGGAAGTCTTAGCCAATGCAATCAGAAAAGAGAATTACATAAAAGGCATTCAAATAGGGAGAGAAGAGTTGAAAGTATCTTTATTTTCAGATAACATGATGGTACACTTAGAAGACCCAAAGGTTTCCATGAAAAAATTTCTCAAAGTAATAAATGAATACAGTAAAGCGTCAAGATACAAAAGCAATGTACAAGTAACTATAGCATTTTTATATGTGAACAACAAACTGAACGAGGTAGAATTGAAGAAAATATTCCCTTTAACATAGCCAGAAAAAGTATAAGATACCTAGGAATAAATCTTATCAAGGAAGTCAAGGACCTTTACTAGGGAAACTATGAAAATCTTTAAAAAGACATTGAAAATGACACAAAAAAGTGGAAAGACAGCCCATGTTCCTGGATTAGAAAAATAATATAATCAATATAAGCAAAATTAATAAGCAAAATTAATCTACATATTTAACACAATTCCAGTCAAATTACCAGAGACATTCTTTATAGATCTAGAAAAGGCAATAATATACTTTGTCCGGAATCATAAAAGACCCCATATTGCCAAAGCAATCATGAGCAGAAGAATGGAGTGGATGGCATCTCACTCCCTGAGAATATATCATTCAACAAAATTTATAATTCTGTGCTTTATTGTATACTACCATGCATTGTTTCTATATGTGTATGTGTTTTACATGTCTTATAAAATATATGTCTATATGTCTTACCTTAGACTTTATGTACAAGAATAAGGTAAGAACAATGTAAAACTATTTTTAAAATATGCCCAGTGGCCTTTGTCTATAGAATAAAATCTTTGAAAACTTGAAGAGAAAATCTGGTAGATTGGGGATTTGACTCCCATTTTTATTTTAGAAGCATAATATTGAGCTAGAAAGAGGGGAATCAGAGGGCTTATTCTCATTACTAAAAGTCAACAGGAAGAAATGAATTACATAAACAAAACATCTGGATTATTGAAGAGAAACTAATTAACATATGAAAAAATTTGCCTGCCCTCTGAATTAGGAAGGCGCATCATAAAGGCTATAATCAGAACACTGAAAATGATTGCCGACACAATCTTGTAGCATACACATGTTCTCCCTAAGGAGACATATAATTACAACAAACTGTATTCTAAATATGTATCTGTAATTTGGTAGGCATGGATTTTCTTGTGAATTCAAGCATTTTTAAGTCACAGAAATCTGTCTTTAAAAAGCTTAATTTATTTTAGCATTGGGGAATACCGTTTAATATTTTAATCATTAAACAAATCTCTAAGTAATTACTACAAAAAGCTACTTAACATTGTTCTTGATAAAAGATATACAGCAATATTTTACCATAATAATATATGTATTAAATATGAAATATAAAAACCAGTCATCCGATCTAATAACCTATTCATAATATGACTAGAAAATGCCCTGCTACGCTCACTCTTGCATGTTCCTTTTTGGTTATAAAAACCAAAAAGTAAAGAATACATTTGTGTTTAAATTAAGTTTGGTTTATTGAGCTTCATGTAGCAAAGACAAACACACCAAAAGATCTAGGGATGTCACAAAAAAGCTGGAACTTCTAAAATGTAGGCATGGGCATAGGGCTTAAAGAAAGGATTCAAATAAGGAAAAACAGTTATCAATTAGATGCCATCAAGCAATAAAGAAGATTCACTGATTTGATATAATGATAATTTTTATCTATAAAACAGGGAGGTAAGAGGGAGACTACTGACATTGGTAAAGAAGCATTAATTATTATTATTTTTTTTTTTTGGAGAGGTTTTTCACTATAGGGCGCGTGCACTCGCCAGACAGACGGAGAGTGACAGAGACAGAAAGCAAGAAATCACCCCCAGGGGGGATGGTCACGCCGCAATCCCTTCTCCTCCATTCTCCTCTCAGGATCTTGGGCACGCACGCACACGTTCCTGACGTGAGTTTTAAGCCACCGGGTCCAGGACGCGAACCGTGGTCGACTACGTGGGAGTCCAGCAACATAGCCATTACGCTAGTTGCTGGTTCCCAAGAAGCATTAATTATTCATGTTAGTCAGAAAACAGAGATCTTTGGTCATTTTTGTGGTTGTTGAGTGACTTTACAGTTCTCACATAGCCTTTTCTAAACATCCTAGTGTGGCTTCCCGCAAAGATCTTATTTACTAGGTAAGGTAAAATCCAAATAGCTAAAAGTCTTTCTAACCTTTCCTTTACTCATTTTTAACAAAGATCATTTAAATAATACAATGATACTAAAATTATTAAACATTTAAGCACAGTAGGAAAAAAATCACTTCCATATAATGTATTGTAGTAGCTATGTTTCTCTTTCAATTCATATTTATTAGCTTAAGAGTTATTTTGGGGGGACCAGCAGATGGAGTAATGGTTATGTTGCTAGACTCCCACATAGTCGACTGCAGTTTGAGTCCTGGACTGCGTGGCTTGAAACTGACGTCAGATGTGTGTGAGTGTGTGCCCAAAATCCTGAGAGGAGAATGGAAGAAAAGGGATTGTTGCAGTGTGACCATTCCCCTAGAGGGTGATTTCTTGCTTTCTGTCTGTCTCTCTCTCTCTGGCAAGTGCACATGCCCTATAGCAAAATCTCTTTCTAAAAAAAAGGTATTTTTATATGTGCTAATAATATAGACATCATAGGACCAGCAGTTAGCGTAATGGCTGTCACTGGACTCCCATGTAGTCCACCATGGTTCAAGTCCTGGACCCGGTGACTTAAACTCATGCTGGGTGCGTGTGTGCACTTGCCCAAGACCCTGAGAGGAGAAAAGAGGAGAAGGGGATTGTGGCATGACCATCCCTCCTGGGGGGGGTGATTTCTCACTTTCTGTCTCTCTGTCTCTCTGTCTCTCTCTGGCTTTATGGTGAGCACATGGGCCTCTGGTAAAAAAAATGAAAATAAAAATAAATAAAAATAAAAAATAGACATCAAATTTTCTAGGTGGCAAAATATTTATAGGACCATTTATTGAAGGCCTTTTTCCATATTAACATCTTTTCTTACAGATCAAATGCCCATGTATGCACGTATGGGTCTGCTTCAGGATTCTCCATTGTATCCCAATGATCTATTTGTTTATGTTTCTACAAATGCTACGCAATCTTAATTAAATTACTTTAATATAATCCTTGCTGACCATCTTGTATTTCTATAAATATGTATTGGCTGTTAGACATTATCATGTCTACAAAAATATTAGAAATACTTCTCTAATTTCTACTAAATATAATTAAGAATGTGTTGACACTATAGATAGGTTAATATGAACCAATACCTCACATCATTACTTTATTTACTTCATGAACTTAGCATACTTCAAAAATAATCACTAGTTTTTGTGTTGTTGTATTTTAACAACGGTTAATAACTGGGGTCAGCAGGTGGCATGGTGGTTGGAGCATTGATGTCACTACCCAGTGAGGTAAGATAAAAGATAACATCTGTTTTCTTTCAACTTAATCTATTTATTTCTTTCACAGTGTGTGAGAGGTAGAGAGAGAGACAGCAAGACAGAGACACAGGCATTCCCAACAGGGTCATGACACTGCAATCTACCCCCTAGCCACAACCAACTCTAAATCATGGGCATGTACCCTTGCCCAGTGTACTTGGGCAGGTCTCTAGACATGAACCTGGAACCGTCCCATGTGGGTCAGGTTCTCACCGTGTAGTGTTTTAGTGTGTCACCAATGTGAAGACACTATTGCTTTTTTTAAAAAAAAATATTATTTATTTTATTTTTTATTTATTCATTCATTTATTTTTTAATTTGATCAGAGAGAGACAGAGGGTAACAGTGAGAGAGAGAAAGTGAGAAAGCAAGCCACCAGATTCAGGACTTGAACCCCGGTCAGCCACGTGGGAGTGGCCAGTGCCTTAACCACTATGCCACCTGCTGGTCCCCGACACTATTGCTTTTATTTGAATAAAACTAACAGCTGTCTTCAAAGTTCTGTCTTCCATGTATTTACTCTGAATGCTTATTCTACTTGCCTGAAATCATATCATTCTCTCATGGACATGGCAATGGAAAACAGAGCAAATGAGAAATGCACCAATTTTAGCAAGTATTTTTCAGGCCTCTGATTATGTCACTGTTGACAAGTTCCACTAAGAAAAGCAAATCAACAGATATACCCTACTACTTTCCAAGTCAAACACTTTGTAAGAATAAAAATTCAGTGCAAATAATTACCACAGTATACCTTCTGGACACAATGACTTAAATCTGTCCTATTAATATGTGTTAATAGCTATCCAAGGACCTCAAAAGTCTCATAAAAATGATAGTTGGTGTTGGGCTTGCAGTCCAAGTTCTTTTGATTTGCATTTTGTCTAGATGTAGTACCATGTAATTTCTTCTTGATCTGGATGCTCGTGAACTCACAAGACCAGTTATCTGATCTCCATACATCCAAAATAATGTAAGAAAAAAGGAAGAGGAAAACCACATATACACTGTAAGCAAAAAGGGTGAAAATGAGAGACCAGAGCTATTCTGCAATGCAGACCGCACATGTGGTCAGGTACCCATACTATTGGAACAGGGGTTAATCTTTAATCTAAATCTTTCTCTAGACTCAATTCTTGCTTGTGTCCTCTGGGAAGTCATTTTTTTTTCCTTTTTTTTTTTTAACCTTTCCTGGACATCTCTGAATAAGATGTTGGGCTATGTGCACTTCAAACACTTGTTTCTAGTTTGGTAAAATTTGGAGGACTTAGGCATATTCCATTTTGAATAATTTTAGTCTTTTCTTGGTCTAAATTGGTAGTATTTCTACTAAGACACTTTCTTTAAAAACACATGTTTTCTCTACATCCTAATCCATCACATTCCATGTGTCCAAAGCTGTACTAGGAATCCTTAGTGCCTGTGCTTCTGTGTACGGCCATTGCTGCTTGGTCTTGCCATGGGACAATGCCCTTAGATTTCCTGGATGCCCTTGTGCTTGAAAAGGGCACACTATTACCTTTTAAAAGGACTTAAATTTATCATTTCAATATGATCTATGTTCACATTGTATTTTACTTTGAAAAGGCTTATATCTGTTGTTGTTAATTAAAAGGTCTAGAGAGAGAAAAGAAAAAGCAAGTTTTATATTCCCAGCCTACAGAGTCTTGAGTTCCCTCTATTTTTTCTTCTAAGTTTTCCTTGCAATTGCTCTCATTCTCTCTCTCTCTCTGTTTATCTTTTTATTTGCCAAAGGACATGTGCGCTCACTGGAGAGAAACACAGAGAGAGGCAGAGGGAAAGTGTTAAAGCATCCTCCCCCTCCCCATACTCCTTAACTGAGGCCATGCCACAATCTCTTTTTTATCTCTTGCTTTTTTCAGAACTTTTAGATATACATGTACACATTCCTGGTGTGTTTCTCGAGCTGCTGGGTCCGGGACTTGAACCATGTGATTAGCCATATGGGATTCATTTGCTTTAACTATCACCACATGGACTGACCTCTCTCATTCTCTCTTCAGTTTTTCTTGTTTACTAGTTGTCTTATTATATGCACATGTTAAAAGCCAGCCGTATGATATATCAACATTCTGCCTGGAAGATCATGGCTCAAATTCTTACATGTATTAGGTGCTTTATTTTTCTATTCTCCAAGGTGCCATGATGGCCACGTTATCATCCCTTTCACAGATTTGTAATATGGGCTACCGATTCTCCAGACTCCTGCAATAATGTTCTCACTATTTTTTATGAGTACTTGAAATGACATTCCTCATTACTCTGCCATATTTGGCTAATGACCTGTTTTCAAGACACAAACCCCAAAGTCTTTATTTTTTTCTAGTAACACCACACATCTATTATAAGTTTCTGTCTCATTTAATTACTGCAGTATTTTTTAAAAAATATGAAAACTCCTTCTCTCTGTAATATGTGTAATTGTGTCTATCTCAATAATTCTCAAGATATGTTCAAGAGACTTGTGGTATTCCCAGTCCCACTATGATCTGAAATGTCCAAGTTATTTTCATCATAAATCTTAAATATTCGTTTCTCCTTTATGTAATCAGCCCCTCAACTGTAGAAAAGAATTTTCCGAAGGTCATATGACATGTGATAATACAGTTAATCTAAATGGCACTGAAATGTGTACCTGTTTATTCAAGGTCTTTCTAATTTTTGTTTTAATTAAGAGATTTAAAATATGCGTTTTCAGAGACCCATAAGTTTGTGCTCAGTGCTTGTAAATCTCTATTGACTGTGTTTGCTTATACTTGCTATAAACCCTGTATACTTATATGGTCCAATAGTTTTTTATCTTCAAATTTCCAATATCCCATGGGAACACAACATAAATAAGCTTTATTTTCTTATATTTTTAAAGTTTCATTTGATATGTTTGTGCCTTAAAGACTTTTTTAAATATTTAAAATGTGTCTAATATGCATCAAAAACTATTTTAGAATTTGTTGTTTTACCTTACTTTAATTTAGCTTAATACATCAATATAGTTTTCGAATTCAGTATTCTAACATTCTTGATAATTTCGACCAATTCTGTAGCTTAGCCCACTCGCTGTTGCTGGAATATTCCTGTCCAAAAACAACCAATAGGTCCATTGAAGAATATATTGTGTTTTTGAATTCTGACAAATATCAGGGCAGGACACCAAAACCACTAGAAAACAACATAGTTTTCCTTTCCCCTTTACCTAAACTCTCTTTGAAAATATTAGGTTGAAAAATACTTGCTATTGATAATGCGTATATAGTTGAAAATGCTTTTTATCTTTTCTTTCTGTTTTTAAGGGGGGGGAGGAAAAGATAAAAGCATCTAAAAGCAATTTTTACTTAATTGGTGAGTTTTATAGTTAAAACTTTAAACTTTATTTTCCATTTTCTTTAAATAGTACTTGTATTTCACTCTGTGAAAAATCTAAAATAGTACAAAAGACAGGATGATAGAAAAAAAGGAAGATAAAGCTGAAATATATTGTTCTCCAAGCATACAATGTGTTTGGTTAATTCTACCTGTTAAATTTCATCCTAGCATATCTGAAAATGGATAAAACATTATTTGCTTTTTAAATATGCCCATCAGAGATCTCAAAAAGAATAACTCTTTCACGAATGAATATCAAACTGAACGTACTTATTATTTCACTCCATGCCACAATAATAATGCTGCCAGCTAGCTCTGATTTAATCATAAAAAATCTCAAAATGCTTTGCAACTTTAGATCTAATATAAAAATGATATTTAAGTGCACATTATATAAGTTTTATAAGCTTTGTGACATGGAAATTACTTGAAAATGATTCATTTCTTCACAGAAATTAATTTGAGTTTGGGTGTCAAAATTTGCTTGTAGATAACTATCTTGTAGTCGGAATGTTCATGTCAAATTTCTCTTCAACTCATTATTAAATACATCCTGTTCTCTTCCTTGCTACCCATGTCTTCCAATACCAAGTCACCCTGATTTCTCCCTTAGCTCACTGTAGAGCTCTGGTAACCAGTTTTCCTGAGTCTTTTCTAATTTTACCCCAGTCTTTCTCCATACATCAGAATGCTATTTACACACTGCGAATTTGTAGGCCCCCCCCCCACTCTCTACCTTTCACATTAAATGATTCTTAAATCAAAACTAGGTTGGGCCAAACCTAGTCACTGCAATAGAAATAACCATATTTAACATGAAATACAGTATCATTTTTATCTCACAAAGTAAACTTTGAAGAGAAAAGATTACGACTAATTTATAGCTCCATAAAGTCATTGAGAACCAAGTCCTTATGTACTCCTGTGGGATCTCTAGTACTGACTGACCTTCCTTAAACTCACCACGTGATTTGAGACAACTAATCTAGCAGCAAGAGTGGGTTGGAGAAAGTATGTCGCTCAGGGTTGTGTCAGCTCCATTTACATAGGTTTTCTGTATTTTACATGAATACTTTTTCTTACTGTCATTGGCTAGTACTTAGTCACATGAGCACATCATGTTACAAGCAAAGCTAAGTAAACTCTGTAATCGATTTCACTTTTCCTAGATTCAGCTTCATCTCACATCTCATTTCTGTGATTAAGCTTTTTGGCTTTCCTTCAGATTTTCAGGGTGGTATATTTATTCCTGTAACCACCATTTCACACTTAACTTTTGAAGATTCTTACACATTTTTAATTTCCTACTTAACGTAAAGATCTCAGCTAAGCTCACTTTTCAGGGGAGCGTTTCTTGATCCTTCTCCTGGTGCAGTTATCTCTCCCTGATGACTATTTCCATCGTATTATGACACTCTTCTTCATTATTATGTTTCATTGTAATTACACATGTATATCTTTTGTCATTATTTAAAGTGTTATTAATTATCACGAGTGAAAAATTACATGCTTTTGCTTATAGTAATATGGTTGGGGTCAATAAGGTTGCCTTGTGTTTATAAAATTTGCTTATTAATTAGATGAAAGGGTGAGGAAACAAACGAATTCAGATTGATAAAGTGTATTGTAGTCAGCTAGCAATAGGATCATCTTCCTCCTATGTGGCCATTTATTAGACAATTTATATATTTTTGTAAGAGGATTCTTTCATTGTCTTTCATAGTCCTTTATGTTTCTTTCCAGGACTACCTTTGATCAGTGCAACTATCTGTGAAAATAGGTCAAAATATTGTGCTAACAATTAGTTTTTTTCTGAAGTAATTATATAGCCAAAGTCAGAACTGTGCCTCTTTCTCTTTGCCATACAAGTTTTGTCAAACAACATTGTTCCCTATAGTCTACCAACTGATTTGCAAAACATTAAAAGGCATCGTAAGTCCAGTAAAATAATATCAACTGTAGACTACTGTCATATTTTTATATAAAATTCTTATTTCTTTTATTCTATTGTTATTTAATACTTTATATTTTATTTCTCTAATGCTTTTTAAATGATTTTGGTAATTATTTATTAAAAATGTTAATAACTTTTACTATTATTCTTTAGTTATTAAAATATAAATCCCATAAGTACAGGATTATGTTTATATTTACCAATGTGAATACTGTCATCAACAAGGGCAACGCCTGACAACTATTATTTGAATGGAAAAACTAATAATCTAGCAAATAGGGACCAGCAGTGGGTGTAATGGTTATGTTGCTGGACTCCCATGTAGTCGACCATGGTTCAAGTCCTGGACCCTAACACTCATGCTGGGTGCTTGTGCACATGTGCCCAAGATCCCGAGAGGAGAACAGAGGAGAAGGGATTGCGGCATGGCATTCCCCCCCCAGGGAGTGATTTCTCACTTTCTGTCTCTCTGTCTCGCTCTGTCTTTCTAGCAAGCCCATGTGCCCTATAGCAAAAATCTCTCAAAAAAAAAGAAAAAAAAAATTAGCAAATAAAATCAATGACCAAACCACAAAAAAACAGAAGAAAAAAATTTGATGGCAAACTAGTTCTCATTTTGAAAATTTGTTAAAAATATCATAGTTTATTCTAGATTCTTTTCCAAGAAGTCATAAGGAATTTACAAAGTTGGAAGTATGTTAGTTTATAGAAGAGTCAAAAATATGGAACTTCTATATAATTGTCAGTCCTACTGATGAAGAAGAGATGATTTTCTAATATTTTTTAAGAGGTTTTTGCTATAGGGCACTTGCGCTTGCCAGACAGACAGAGAGAAACAGAGAGACAGAAAGCAAGAAATCACCCCCCAGGGGGGATGGCCACGCTGCAATCCCTTCTCTTCCATTCTCCTCTCGGGATCTTGGGCACGCATTATCCATTACAATTGTATAATGGGCCATGTGGAATACAGACCTTAAGCACCACACCACCTGCTGGTCTCAAAATGTGTTCATTTTTTAGATATAAATTTCTAAATGCTTCAGGATTCTTTTCTCCATATTTCATGCGTATTTTAGTTGTTACAAATACAAAGCAATATATCAAGGGAGAGAGGAACACATTTTTAGTAAGCATTTAGTATATGATGAGTACTTTCTTATATACTAAATCTATAAACTCACATGATAACTATTTGTTAGATAATGAAAGGATGTATTCAGTACCAGACTTTTGATTGAACCCAGAGATTGTAATTTGTAAGCTGTGTAACTACTCTGCCTCAGTTCCCCACCTGTAAAAGAGGAGTAGCAAATAGGAACTACCTCACAGAGTTATTTGAAGAATTAAGTGAAACAATGCATTCTTAGAATTCTGGGGTTTTTGGTATTAAATTTGTTTACTAATTTGTTTACTAAGACCATATATAATAAATACAGATATATAATTATTATTTTTATTTTATATATGAAAAATATGACATTTCTTGATGCTCACTAATATATAAACATCATACAATCCCTCTCCCCACTCCGTTCAGGATTTTGTGCATACATGTGCCCAGTGTTATTCTCAAGCTTTTGAGGTGCTAGCCTCAAACTGTGGGGTAGGCTATATGGGATCCTTCCACATTAACAGCCAAGCCATAGGCTGACCCTGGTACTAGAGTTTCTTTACTCTTCTCTCCATCTTCTCTCCTCAAGATCGCATCTACTCCATAGTTTCAATGGCTGTAGATTTACTTTATTTCCAATTAATAAAACAATACAAATATAAAAATTATAATGTATTATCCTTTACCCAATATTCTATTGTATAATTATCAATTATTTTTGACATATGATTTCTTTACATATTATAAAGTACAATTTTTGTAGTCATTGATATTCAATCTGTTCTTAACCATTATTTCTGTTTTTACTCTAAGTTGTTTTAATACTATTAAAAGAATAGATTCAGTATCCTACTGATTGAAATACAACAGTAAACAAGAATTACTAAAAAGAAAGCCTGAAATAATTACCTTAGTACAACTTAGTATTTTAGCTAGAATGTCAATAGATGCTCACAATCACATTGAAAATTGTCCTACTAGTGTATGAAGAAATTACATTAAATGATAACAGAGTTCCTAGAAATATTAAAGAAAGCATTAGTCAGCTTTCATGTGATATTTTAGGAATAAGAAAGAATGAAATAAAATAGAAATATGGATTAAATTCACAACAGTTAAAGATAACTGAATTTCTTTATGTGCCTAGATGAAAATACCAACTAGAGACAGAACTAGATAAGAAAGATGAAAAAAATAATCCCAACTGCACTGTAACCATCAAGATTGAGTAGTATTCCACCTTATAATTGAGTCTCAGTTGCACAATTCTTACATCGTTCACTATGACTGTTCCAATAAGCCCCTGTTAAAGTTAACAGACTTGTACTCCACTGAAAATTCATCATCTATAGGTGAGTATTGGTTTAGTAGAATGAAACAAAAGGATTTTTTTTTCTGGGTGGCAAGTATATTCATTCTACAATTTACAGTTAATCAGAATTTTTAATGTCAGTACATGGTCTAGAATATGTTCTAAAGAAAATTAGTGTGTCAATGTACACATGTAATGAAACTTGTAAAAAAAACTAAGAAATTGACAACAAAATAGCAGGGATAAGTGCATATGTTGATAATAGTATCAAATTTTAAAAAAAAATATTTAATTTTATTTATTTTTATTTTTAATTTAACTTAATTTAGCTTTAAGAGCAATTTTTGCTATAGGGCACATGCACTTGCCAGGAAGGCAGAGAGATAAAGAGATAGAAAGTAGGGGATAAGGGATGGCCATGCCACAATCCATTCTTTTCCAGTCTCCTCTTGGGATTTTGGGCACGACTGTACATACACACCTGGCATGAATTTTAAGCCCCCAGGTCTGGGACTCAAATCACAGTAGACTACGTGGGACTCCAGCAATGTAACCGTTATACCATCTGCTAGTCTCAATTTTATTGATGATGATGATGATGATGATGAAGATGTTAAAATTTGCTGCAGGGGACATGCACTCACCAGAGAGACAGATTGAGAGAGAGAAATAGAAAATGAGAAAGCAGACCACCATGTCCAGGACTCAAACTACAGTCAGGTGAGAGTCCAGCACCTCAATTATTATACCACTTCCTGGCCCCAAGAATAGTGAATATTAATGGATTAAATTTCACAATGAAAAGACAAAAAAAAAAAAAAAAAAAAAAAAAAAAAAAAAGAACGTTAAACTTTAGTGTGGGGGCCAGCAGGTAGCATGGTGGTTAAGGGCATTGGACTCCCACATGGCTAACTGTGGTAAAAGTACTGGGCTTTCCAGCTTGCCTTCTCACTTTCCCTCTCTCCCTCTCTTTCTCTCTCTCTCCCTCTGTCTCTCTCTGTCCCTCTCTGGTCACCTTAAAAATAAATAAATAAAGTTAAATAAAATAATTATTTTAAAAATAAAGAAAGTCATAGTGTGTAATTAGTTTAAGGATAGTATAATTTCTAGTTATTTTCAAGCTTTAAGGTCTTGATTTATGAGTGCATCTATGCTTGCCAAGTGCATAATAAAAGTTACTAGAAAATGTTTATAGCAACATATTTGTTTTGTTCCTTTCAAACATGTTAATAGCAAGTTTTTTGTTCAAGAAAATGGATAAATTGTTTGTCATGCATCTTGCCTATTTAGGTGGCTCATAACGACAAAAAAAAATGTGAATGGTATTGATAGAAAGGAAATCAAGTAATAAGCAGTTCTTAATAAGAAGAAATAATCCAATTACCTAGAAATCATTTTATAGTTTATATTTAGAATAGATAAATCGCAAAAATAAATCAACATTAAAAATGTTTTAAAACAAATGAATTTTAAGTGTGCATTTTTTCTAAGGTTGGTAGAATCCAGTGATTATAGATACACTTTTCATATTTTTTAATACAATACTATTTACTAAAAATTTAGAATAAAAGTTACATAAATGTTACAATTTTCTATTATAAAATATTCATATATTTTGTTAATTGAAATAGAAAATATTGATGGTTAGAATTGAGAACCATCATTAAAATGAAGATAGAATTTTACACCTTTAATTATTACGTAAGTACAGATGAAACATTCTAGTTAATCTAATAGAAAAAGTCATGTGTCACTTAACAACCAAGATATGTTCTAAGAAATGCATTGGCTAGAGATTTTGTCGGGATCAGCAGGTGATGTGGTGCTGGACACTTCCACATGATTGAGCATGGTTTGAGTCCCAGACCTGGTGGCTTGCTTTCTTACTTTCCCTCTCTCTCTCTTTCTCTCTCTCTCTCTCTCTCTGTGTCTCTCTGTGGTCAAATTAAAATGAATGAATGAATAAAGAACATTACATAAATAATTATTTAAAAAATAGAGATTTTGTCAATATAGTAGAGTGTACTTACACAAACCTAGATGTATAGCCTACTTTCTGTCTCTCTGTCTCTCTCTGTCTTCCTGGCAAGTGTGTGTACCCTATAGCAAAAACCTCTTAAAAAATAGTTTGTAAAACACTGTGCACTTAGACTATTCGAAATTCATAGAAATATTTTTCTTTAATAATAAATTACTTAACTTATTTTAAATTTTTACTTTGTAAATTTTTAATATTTTTAACTTTTTGACCCTTGTAATAACAATTAGCTTAAAACAGAGACACTGCACAGGTATACAAAAGTATTTTTTCTTTATATCCTTATTCTATATGCTATTTCCTATTTTTTTAATTTTAAAGATTTTGGTTAAAAATGAAGACAAAAGCACACATGTTAGCTTACCACTACACAAGATCATAAAATTATTAGTGTCACTGCCTTCATCTTTCACATCTTATCCCATTGGGAAGACTATGATAAAAAACAAACAAACAAGGTCAAATCAAGCACAGGAGAAACTAATGTAATCAAGAGATTTAAGCATGAGATGTATGAGTCTGGTGCAGGTGTAACATGACATACTGTTTTACCATCAACCTATTTTTAAACAATAGAAGCACATTCTAAAATAATAAACAAAAGAAAAGTGTAGAACATACATAGTGAACTGGCCACACAGTGCAAAAGTTAAAGCCCTTGAGCAGGGAGCCAGATCCCACAACACTCACCACAGATCAGGTTCGCGCCTTAAATGTCAGGCACATATGCAACCCTGTCCAAAATGATGGAATGGAAAAATGCAAGAAAAAAGAATGGGACATGACCACACTTCATTAATGGTTTTTTCTCTCCCTCTATCTCTTTTCCTTTCTCTCTCTCTCTAGTGCTTTTACCCTCTGGCAATTTCAAATACATATGCCTGGGCCAGGCAGTGGTATGGTGGCTATGGCATCTTAGACCCCATATGGCTGACTTTGCAGTTCAAGTCCTAGACCTAGGGGCTTGGAAAAATATGCTGAGCATGTATTTGTTTGTGCCCCAAATCCCAAGACTAGAATGGACCAGAGGGGAAAGAAGCATGGGCAACTCCCCTTGTCTTATGTTTTCTCTCTGTCTCTCTCTTCAGTGGGCACACATGCCATATAGCCAAAATTTAAAAAAAAAAAAAAGAGAGAGAGAATACATATGCCAGTAATATAGTAGATGATGATCATTATCGTATGTTAGGTACTATGCGTAACTGTATGTGTTATACTTTTATATAACTGGTAGCACCATAAGCTTCTTTACAGCAGTATCACACAAAACATAAGTAATGCATTATACTACAACATTAGGATGGCTATGTTATCACTTATGCAATAGGAATTGTTCAACTTCATTATAATCCCAAGTGACCATTGTATATACAGTCTCTCTTTGACCTAATAATTTTGCATGCATAACTGTATTTACCTCATTAGCTTTTTCTTATATAACTTTTCTTTTGAAAATGACACTGAAAGCAGTGACTGTTGATTATCTCTCAAACTTTGACTTCAGCAACTCAAATAGAAATCCTATCTATCCACATAAATATAAACTTTATATGTATATTATACTTACTTTATTATCCACCAGATCATTTATTCTGAGATAATTTTGTTGATGATAATTTTGTATTTACATTATCCAATAACATAGCTAATGTTTTTTTTCAGTTAAAGAAAGTACTTAAAATATACTAAGTATTAGGGACCATCAGATGGCACAATGGTTATGTGGCCGAACTCCCATGTAGTCAACCACAATTTGAGTTCTGGGACCTGGTGACTTAAACTCAAGCCAGGTGCATGTGCATGTGCCTAAAATCCCAATAAAAAAAATGGAGGAGAAGGGATTGTGGCCTGGGCCAATCCCCTGGGTTCTTTTTGTCTCACCGGCGAATGCACATGCCTTATAGCAAAATCAATCTCTCTCTCTCTCTCTCTCTCTCTCTCTCTCTCTCTCTCTCTCTCTCTCCTCTCTCTCCATCCCTCCCTCCCTCCTTCCCTCCAAACAACAGCAATAAAATAAAATAAAATAAAACTAAGTATCAGAATAAAATATTTGCAACTACAAGTTCTGACCACATAAAAAAATAACCTAGAAAACAAATAAATCCCTCTTCTGAGGCTGGATAGTGGGTCAGTGGTAAAATGTGAATTCCTGTCTCACTGTCCAGTCCCAGAAGACCTACATGAGAGGGTTGTCTAGAGACATTCCTGAATATGCAGTTCACACATAAGCCTATGGTCCAGCTAGCAGAGACTGGAGATGGATCTTGGCATCAATAACCATCGGAGATACAGAATGTCTCTTTCTCACTTTAGAATAAAGAGAGAGAGAGAGAGAGAAAATTCTTCCTTTAGTAACCATACTTATTCTGACTATAAAGAGATTATGAAAAAGAGTACCATAAAACAGAGTTTAAAGCAGGACAAGAAAGTGAAAAGAGAAAATAGTTAAGAGGAAAATATAGAAGAAAAAGGAATAGATGAGAAATGACAGTGAATGTCTGTATCTTCTTCACAATGATTAAAGAACAAAACAAAACAAAACAAAAAATTGGGCCTGCAGGTGGCATAGAGGTTAGGGCTCTGGACTTCTATAGCTGACCATGGTTACTGTCCTGAACTGGGCAGCTCAAAACTCATGTTAGGCCTGTGTACATGCTTGCGTAAGATTCTGAGAAGAGAACAGAGGAGAAGGGATTGCATTGTGACCAATTTCTCTTGCAGATGATTTCTAATTTTCTCTCTCTCCATCTCCCTCTGTTTCTCTGATGAGTACATGCACCCTATAGGAAAAATCTCTCAAAAGAAACAAAACAAAACAAACAAAACTCTTCTAAAATTCATAAGTAAAACTAGACAACTAAATAAGTCCCTTCTCTTCCTAATCTATAGCAGTGTCAATGTCATACATTTGATAATAGCTATGAGGTAAGAAAATGTAACAGGTAGTTCTAGAATCAATAGAAAGCAATCTTAAGATGAAGGATTTACTCTGTCATAGACTCTGCAGGAAAGAAAGTGATACTGTCTAGAAAATGCACCTGACTGCTGAATGCACTTCATTCTCACTGCTATGGTTCAAAGCAAGGTTATTGATTTGGTGGGCTCAAATATCAATTTGAATAGTCTATCTGGAAACAGTCAATCTTTAAGAGGCTAAAGGAATGAATGAGTAATAATGTATATAAAAGAAAACCAATATATTGACATGTAGTGATAAAATATTGGTAAAATTATCCATTAAAAATTCTTTAACACCTAAGCCAATGTTTATGACACACAGCTAATCATGTGTTCGTGAATTAAAATAAACTACATTTACTGTGGTGCTACTCTTATATCTATGCTTATTCTTCCACAAGTGTTCTTTCTACTGTAACATTTAAACTTGGCTAAAATTATTATTAGAATTTTGCTGGGCAGCAGAAACAAAACCACACCTTTATTTCCTTTGGAGAAGTTTGGCAGACTGACCAGAGGGAAACATCTAATTCATAAAACAAATGTATCTAAGAAGCAGAAAACGAAATCTTCAAAGCTTGAATTTAAATGACAAATCTTTGATATTTGGCCTCTTAGTCCAGGTCTAATATAATACTTAACACGTTCAAATAAGCCTATTGAATATTTAAAGAGGACCACCTATGTTATTTTGGAAAGATACTTCCCTTACTCAAATGATAATTCAAATAAAACTGATTCATTTTATACGTATTTAAAAGCTCACACACTCTGGCAAGTTAAAACAAAAAAGAAAAGAAATGAAGAAATTATGCAGACTACAACCAGAAGATCATAAGTGATAAAAATATGAAAAGTGGGTAAAGCTAAGTATATAGAGTATGGAAAGAGAAGGCATAATATACATTTTAATTAGCATTTCAGATACGAAAAAAATAGAGAAAAGAGGAGAGGAAGAAACAAACTTAAGTGAAGATACAAGTAGAAATTCACAAAAGAATCAAACCATGGATTCATGAAGCTCTAACAATCCCCTTAAGAGAAATATAAAGAAATCTTAATGAAATATCACGATTACATTTCTAACCAGGTGATGCTATGAAACTATGTGAGGATGACTCTTTAAGAGCCAGTTGTAGGATAGCCCAGGACTTGGTTATTACAGTGGTTGGACTCCACCTGGTCAACTGCATGGTTTGAGTCCCAAACAGGCAGTTTGACGAAACAAACCAGGTGTGTGTGCATGTGTGTCCAAAATCCTGAAGGAGAAATGGAGGAAAAGGGATTGATTACTGAATGGTGACACTTCATGAGGGATACTTTCATAGGTTCTCTCTTGCTCGCTCTTTCTCTCTCAAAAAGACAAATTAGCTGTAATGGAGCAACAATAAATTAAAAGCTCATTTTCTGAGCACATTAAATTATGTTTTGAAAATGCCACATATGAATAAATATCTCTCCATAATTTTATAGTCATAGAAGTGATCTTTCCTGAATGATCTTTCATTAATTAACTTAATTTTTAGACAAAAATAGTTAATTTTATTAAGAAAAAATCTAAGTTGTATGCTTCATGTAGAGCCAATGATTTCAGAAAAGAAAGATATAAAATACAACTAACTAGGAAGATAAAACAAAAACTGTACTAAACTTATGGGTAAAAACTGAGCAATCATTGCCTATATAAAATGCTAATAATTGGGGAACTAGAAATTAAACTATTTAAGAGTGAAGCATACAATAGCAGACTACATGTCAAAAAGTGATGAATTTTGATATTCTCTTTTTAATGTTCACAAGCAGGATAATCATTTACATTTACTTAGTTAATTACACTTGCTGTAATTAGTAAACTTCTAAAAACTGAGCGAACGTAATTTTTAAAAGAGCAGTGGAAGTAATAGAATGAATAAAATATACATTTTTATCCAAATGAATATATAAGAAAGATAATACATGTCTTTTATATATGTCACATACATACATGGACTAAGAGATAATATAATTTACAAATTAAACTAATAGGTTAGTAATTATAATAACAAAAATTGGATGTACTAAATGTTTCAGCAGGAGAGAAATTTAATGAAGTGCTTTAAAAACCCAACTATTTAAAAAATGTACAAATAAAACATAGATAGTCACAAAATTTGGATTCAAAGTAAGGATCAAATTTCAATAAGAAAGTTTTAACCAAAACAAAAGAGCAACATAACCATATTAATCTAAAACAAAATAGACTTCCAGGAATAAAAATTATTGGTAGAAAAAAACATAAGAATACAGTAAAATATCCCTCTAACCAAAATAATAAAAAAACTTGAGTATATGATATCTTTTCAATATATATGTATACAATGATATATCATTTCTATAAATAAATATGTATATATGTGCATGTGTGTGTATATATATATATATATATATATATACACACACAAAACAAGTCTTGACAGAAACACAAAATATATCTTCAGAGTGTGAGATGATAACATAACTCTCTCCCAGCATCTGACAGATAAAGGACACAAAATATTAGTAAGTATAAATATAATTTGCATAATAGGAATAAAGAAATAACATATTTGTTTTAATTAGCTCTACGGAGAACACTGCACTCCCAAAGAGCAGAATAAATGCTGTTTTCATGTATTCATGAAGAATTTACCCAGACTTACCAATTACTTGGACATAAATTTTGACCAAATGAATGTCAAAGTACTTAAATAAAATTTAACATATTTTTGACAAGAATAAAAGTTTGCTAGAAATTAATTGCAGCATGCTATCTACAAAACTTCTATGTTTAAAAATTAACAATGAATCAAACAAGGAATCATGTTGTAATTAGAAAAATCTCTTCAACTTAACAGTAATAAGAATACCACAGATCACAAACTTGTGGGAAATAGCTAAATGATTAGTCAGAGGAAAAGTTAGTCTTGTGCAGTTGTGAAATGTCCCTCTGGCTTCCTCAAAGAGCATGTTTTGCAGAAGTCTCCAGCCCTTTCCCTGCGAATTATCTGCTTCCACACTGCTGTTCACCTGTGGCCCTCAGGTAGGCCATGGCAGTGTTTTGAAGTTTGGTGACCTAGATTGTCATTTAGACTGCTTTAAGTTTCCTTTCTTCTTGATTAAACTGAGACTGGTATCTGTCTAACTTTCCGCTCCTGATGTCTCTTAAGTTAGAGTATTTGCTTTAGAAAACCTCTAATTGAAAGTTCTTGCTATACCTCTTTGATGTGAAAATTTTCACCCTGGAGGAATAAGTATTCCGAAGACCTGGGAACCATCCCTTTTAAATGCAGGCAATAAGAAAGCTGATGACAATCTCCCTGTCTGTGGGGAAGCAGGAGTCTAAGTTTGAAAAGGAACAATTTGCAAACAGTAATGGCCTAATCACATTGACCTGCCTTTTGGCTAAGGTCTCCAGTATTTTGCCATCAGCTAATCTCAGCATTTAAATACTCCCCTACCTTTTGTGGCAGAGTTGAGTTCAATGTCTCTTCCCTGTTTGTAACAGTCTTAACTGAAGTGTTTCTTTCTTTGTCAACTTTCAGTGTAATTTTTCTTTGACAAAAGCAGCAACTACAACTTTCTGATATTCTGAACCATAGTCACAGTGATAATTGTTCTTGAATATTACTTCTTTAGTCCATGGGACAATTTTAGAAATGTTTCATTACCTATGTTAAATCTATCCATTTTTGAAATACAGTCACATGCCACATAATGACATTTTGGTCAACAATGGACCACATATACAAGAGTGGCTCCTAAAGATTGTCATAGATTGTACCAATCAGGTGGGTAGTAGTTACATTATTACGTTTCCATTCATGATTCTACCACATTCACACAATGACAAAATCACCTGTCATAGTTCCATCATTATTTATTCATGAATCTATCTACAGTGACATTTTCCTGTCCTAATCTCAAATGAATAAAGAACCACAAGGAGTACAAAATCACTCTGGAAAACAATATAAAGCTTAATGGAAAGGCATTTAAAATAACTGAGTGGAGATGAATGCTCAGTATTTATTCAGTAATTCATAGGTACTTATTCACTCAGTTGACTGAAAAAAAAAAGAGTCTGAAAATGCCAACAACAGTAACAGACAATATATAATAAACATTCTGCATAAAAGTACAAATTGTATTATTTGAGGAAATAAATTAATCTATTAAAATTGCACATGCTTACCATTTATGCCTCAGTGTGGGGGAAGGTGTACATGAGAGGAGTAAGAACCATAGTGGCTTGTTCATAACAGCCACATACAAAAATGATATGATAAATGATATTAGCACCACCAGTAAAGTTACTCTAGCAAAATTTTCAATTAAGAGAGCTGGAACATTCAAAGAAAATTTCATGAATGAGATGCAACTTGAAATTTGAAATTTGAAGGATGTAGTGGAGGAGATTCAGAATAGATGGAGAAGAAGGAGACATTATTTCAATGGAAGTTAGAATAGAATGCTACCACTTCACAGATATAATTGCCTTAGAGTATTTATGAAACAATAGCAATTATGTTAAACATGCTTCATTATGTCATTATATACAGTTAATTGATTAAACTTACATCTCCATCTTATTTTATGTAAATTGTAATTTGTATAACTATAACATCTGGTCAAATAGATAATAATTGTTTGAAGTCAGAAACAGTATGTGTGCACTTTGTTCTCTACAGAACTGACATAGTTAAGAATTATTTTTTAATTTAAATAAAAAGAAGGAAGTTCAGATCGTCCAAAGAAGTGTCAACTTGGGATGTTTTAACAAAACTACTTTAGTCTTAAAACAATTATTTAAAACTCCTTTTTAGCCATAGAAGGTAAAATTTCTGGAGAACCGTGTAAGCATTACTTAATATAATAGAAAGTTCTTGAACTGGTGAAACATTGAGAGACTGAATGAGATTTTTCCTACCTTCATTTTCATTGTCACAGTAAAAATCATCATATTTAAAATTTTAAAAAATCTGCATAAAACCAATCATTCCTCAGTACTTCAAGGCTTAAGAACTCTCAATATTGTAGACTCTTTTTTAGTCTTAGAATATTTGGCTAAAGATGTTCAAAATAGGAAATAAGAATAAAATTCAAAGACTATTCCCAAGAACAATGAATAAAAGTCATGTTTGTAACTTAAAATAGAATACTGCTAACAAATTCACTTTTCTAGCTATTTATTTTAACATTTAAGAAACCGATTCACATTTTTTTCCTCTGTCAAACTGGCTGGTTAATGTTTCCTATGAAATATTTTCTTTATCCACTTTCTCTTAATAAAAAACTGAGTATTGTATCATTACAAATGGTGTAATACACTTACATATTAAAAAGATAAGACACAGGATCTTGAAAATCATGCCAAACATTGTGTGTGAGTACTCCAAATCCCAAGAGGAGACTGGAGGAGAAAGGATTGTGATGTGGCCATTTCCTGGTGGGGGTGTGATTTCTCCCTTTTCCTCTCTCTGTCTCTGTTTCCCTTTCCAGCGAGTGCATTAATCCTATGACAAAAAAATAATAATAAAACTTTTAAAAAAGAATACACATTTGACTAGTAGTCAATCAAAAGGATAATTTTCTTGTTGAAAAGGGTCAAAACTAAACAAACTTGATCTCCTTTATCTTAGTTGAAGTTGTACTCCAATTTGTTTTAGCCCCAGAATGATTAAATAAGAGCATCCTCCTTACATGGAATATTAATCTACACAATTGAAATGTCAGCCCTTATTGCATTTATTTTGTTTTAAATTGCTTATTAAATGCAAATCTCCATAAGCAAACATAGAGTGATCCTTTGTTTGATAAGCAGGTGTTTATTAGTACTTTCATATACATGCCATTTTATGAAGTCTTTTCCAAGATGCACAAAGATGTAAAATTAAAGAGGAATAACGATTTTATGTCTATTTGTTTCCAAGCCAAGCTCTGCATAAAGAAATTATGGTTTGTTAAAGAGGATTATATGTAATAAGCTGCAAAAAGGTAAAGAAAAAGATAGTTAAAAAAGAATAATCAGTTTTATTTTTGCAAAAAAAATTATTTAATCTAGTAAAGGACAGGCTAGAAATGACAGTTTTTTGGGGACTGAAACCTAAATGGGACCCAATGGACAATTAAAATCAAACCAAAGTAATTAATAATTATTTATTATGTGCTAGACACCCTGCTAGATTATTTTGATCACAGAAGGTAAAAATGTATCTTACCTTACAGAACTACACTCCAATGAGAGATATTCATAAACAAATAACTACAAGATACAGTGATATCTATCATAATGGAGTTATTTATTAATTGAGAATACAATTTGGCTTTGAATTTTCAATATGACCCAGTTAAATAAAGTTTAGAATGACTCTTTGGTAAAGAGAAGAATAAATGGAAGTTTAAACATGACATGAAGTTGGGGAAACAGAAGGTGGTTTCTTTTTAAATTGTATAGTAAATAAAACTGAACAAAATATTTGATACATGTGAAACAGTGATAATTGAGACAGGCAAAAGATAGCCCATATAATTTTCTTATGTATTTTGGTAGCCAATATGACTTAACTCTGAAACTGTAATCCTTGTGTAATTACCAGTGTCATTTTCATGATCAAGTTATATAAATCCTTTCCCTTTACTTTAGTGGGAGTCAAACATACCAAGAATCTACCAGCTGACCTAGTTATAGTAGCGCAGCAGTAATGCCATGCTTTGTGATTCTGAAACCCACATGGGAAGGTCCCAGTTTCACACCCTGTGTCTGCTGGACTTGTGCACATGTGTCTGTGATCCTGACTGGTTAAGGCTGGGAGTGGGTTGCTGCCCTCTTTGTTTCTCTTTTTCTGTCCTTTTTTTATGGAATAAATAAATAAATATAAAAAAGAAAAGAATCTACTGGCTTCCTTGCCAATACTCAATGCCTCAATTCTTGTGCAAATATTAGAACTATAGTGGTTTGGGTGCAGGGATTTTTTTTTTCTTTTTTAGCAAAACATTAAATGAGGCATGACATTTAGTTTGGATGAGTATATGAATAAGATCTTTTCATTTAGCAGGAATAAGTGTGGTTTAAGATAAAATAAAAGGTCAGCAACAAAGGGCATGCATGGAGTCCTTCGTGCAGACACATTCCAAGTAATCATGGAAATAGAATCGTGGAGGTTAGTTGAGACATATGCATCCTTGTAGCAGTGGATGTATATATTTTCATAACTTCAACTCTCAGAACCAATTTCCAGTCTAATTATAAGGCAAATTTGTCTTTGACATTCTTGTTTGCTTCTGTTCTTTGAGGTAGCTCATTTTCCTTTTCCAGATATTTCCTGTTACCATCGTGGGTCTTCCTCTGAATAATTTTCATATGTTACTCTCCATTCTTCAGACTTGTCTTCCTTTTATGCATTTCTCAGATCATTAAAAGAACAGCTACTCTCTCAATTAGAGCCAAGACCTTTTTGCTTCTCTGTATTATCTCTAAGCCCTCAGTCTGCAAACAATTAGCTAAGAATAACATTTCTGGTTTTAAAGGAGAAATTCTTTGAAGTGAAGCCTAATAAATATTTTTGACATCCTTATAGGAAAATGAGCTGCTTTTCTGTACCAATAACTTTAATCAAATTGTATTTGTGCTATACTGCATTAATTCTCTTTCCAGCTATTATACTATTTTAGTTCTTAGTAAGATAATTTTGTACTGTATTAGATAAATCTAATAGTTGTGAATTATAAAGAAAGATTGGTAATAGGATAGAAAACTGCTAGGAGGGGCAAATGATTTCATTAAAACTTAAATAATGCTCATTTTGCTTTTTTCCCCTCCTCAAATACCTGTCTATATTAATCAGATGGTAGAAAAGGCAACTTGGGACCTTAAAGACTAATAAGCACATAATCCATATTCTTACTACAGTCTGATGTCACCTTTTGGATTCAAAATCATTTTACTGAATTGTAGTTGGAATTTTGTAGTGCAGAAATATTAAGGATATTTTAATTTAAAATGTCCATGACTTGCTATACTTTGTCTTGGCCTTGCTAATTTATGTCTATCATAACTACAGAAAGAAGACATTTGTGAGCAATACAATTACTCTCTGAATCTTCATGAGCTCTGAGTCAATAAAATGATACAAATTTCACATTCTTTAAAGGAACCATCTGCTTCATCAGTTGAAAGAATTACAACCCTCGCTTTGAAGGAGTCTTAATAACACAGACCAAATCCTAATAGAAAAGTAACTAAGATGAACACGCTGTTCCCTTCCATGCATAAAAAGAACACTATTTTAATTGGAAATGAATTAAAGTGTATGCTGGATCTTGTAGATTCTCAGATATTTTATTTAATTTGGGTTTAATAAGATGACATATAATTCTAAAAATGAAAAAAGAGGCAAATTATTGCACAATCAAAATGAATAAGTACATTAATTTGTTCCAGATTTAATTGTAGAAAATCAAAGATTAAATCAAATTTTTTCCAAAATATTTTGAAGGTTACTCAGTTTGTGTAATTCAGCTTCTGCACAGTCAGTACAGGAAATCATATCAGATGTAGATTCTACTTATTAACTGTTATGGAGACAGACAAAAAGGCAAATATGTATTTGGAAATACACCCACAGGGAAATCAGTCACTTACCTGTTGGGAAATAGAAAACTTTCAGTAATGAGTAAATTAGAGGAGCCAGAATAGGCTTGATGGTTAAAGCACTGGATTCCTACGTGGCCATCTGCGGTTTGAGTTCTGAACCAGACTGTTTGAAAATCATCACAAATAAATAAACAAATAAATCATTTTAAAAAATGAATTAGAAAGTAGTAAAGGTTGGCTATATTTGGGAACTTTACCTAGCAGTTAGACTTATGTAAAGTACAACATTACTAATGTATGGTACATTTCCAAAATGATAAGAATTCCAAATTTAGTTTTCAACAAAAATATTCTGTAAACATAAAATGATCTGTGAAGATTACCAGTTAATATCGAAAAGAGAAAAAGCTAGACAAACTAGGGTGCATTCACAATGGTTATGATCCTTGGGACCTCACTGAGAATGAACGTTACAATTCTCTAATACTTTAAGACCTGGGCTCTCAAACTCATTTACAAAAAAAAAAAAAAAAAAAAAAAAAAAAAGTCAAACACATTAGCACAGCATATGGCTTAGAAGTACCAATACAAAAAGCACATATTGCCTCTTAAGTATTGGTGCCAAGTCCTCACCAATTATACATACATAACACACTCATATTTGTTCATGTTCTGATGAGCAAGCACTCAAAGAAAAATATATACTTATGATGGAAATGCAAAGAAAATCACTTCTATTGCCATTTTTTCACGACTTAAATCTTTCTTGGACTTTGCTACAGTAAATTATTTTTAATGTATTCATGTCTTCCAGTGAAGGGTAAAGTCCATCTGTTTTGAATGAGAGGAAAATACTGCCATTTAAATACAGAGAGCCTGCACTTTATAGCAACACTGGAAAGATTTGAAGATAAGATTGTAGAAAGGCTAAGTATAGATACTAGAGAATACAAGGAAGGGGAGTTGGGTGGTAGAGAATGGGTGGTAAAAGATGGGCTGGAAGGAAAAAGGCAAGAAACATTTAATAACTGAAGAATATAAAGTTCTCTGTTGGAAAAAAAGTTCTGTAATTTTTTCTTTATAAAAATAAAAGCTTAGAAAACTCTTATGTATTAGCTACCTTTATAAGAATCACAAGTTATCAATTAGAAAAATTTTATTGGATTTAAACAAACCACATATCTAATATCTACACTAAATACTCTTGCACAAGATTTCACTGAAGAACACAGTGAATTTAAAAAATGCTGGTCCAGGGAACCAGCAGTTAGCGTAATGGCTATGTCGCTGGACTCCCACGTAGTCGACCGTGGTTCGCGTCCCGGACCCGGTGGCTTAAAACTCATGCTGGGCATGTGTGCGTGCATGCCGAAGATCCCGAGAGGAGAGTGGAGGAGAAGGGATTGCAGCGTGACCATCCCCCCTGGGGGGTGATTTCTCGCTTTCTGTCTCTGTCTCACTCTCTGTCTGTCTGGCGAGTGCACACGCCCTATAGCGAAAAAAACCTCTCCAAAAAAAAGAAAAAAAAAATTGCCGGTCCATATCTGAACTGCTAACTGCCTTACTCACATTCTCCTTATGCTCCCAAAGAAACCACAAGGGTACGGAAGGGTAAAAAAATGCACAAAAGTTTTAGAAAATTTTGTTAAAAAATTACACGATTTTATTTTTCTGTTGTCATGTTGAGATCAACAAAATAAAATTTGCTTCATTTTTAGTAGTATGGTGTAGAATACAAAAAAAGAGAAATGTTTGTAGAAAGAGAAGACAATAAGGAACTGAGACAATAAATCGAACTTTTTTAAAAGATGCAAACAGGGCAAACCATTACAATGTTTTAAAGTTAAAAACTAGTAGGCTGATAAAAATGTAAAAGCCATCGCTATACTTCCAGATCTTTTGGAACTGTTTGCTTAGGATAAATTTGGAAGTAAAGTATATAGTTTAGAAAAATAATGAGATCATCAGAAAAATTGGTAGTTATCTCTTTACTTCTTAAAGAATAGATGTGATAGACATGTTTTATCAATTTGAGTGATCATTTTGTCATGTTTTCAATTCAATCTTTAGAAGACACATACTGTTTATGCATATACTGTTGTTTTTATCAGTTATTTATGGTAAGCTGCTCCAATTATAGCAAATTGTAGCATCTGTGGTTTCATTTATGGTGCTGAAGGAAAGTGATTACTCTATTATGAGGCAGCCATACTCCAGAGTATAACAAAACATGAAATACAACGAGGTTGAGAATGTTCTTATTTTCCAACAGTGTGGTTATCTCTGAGGAGTCACATCTTGTAGTTACCAGATGTGCCACAATAACAGTAACTCTGGAGTTGCTTAGTTGTTATAACAAGAAGATTTCCCTACATAGGAAAAGATTGGCATTTTCTCTGCTGGAAGAAAATGAAATTGGCAATTTAGTAAGGCAGTTTCAACTAAGCTATGTGGTTTACATTGATTAATCTGTCTCATTAGAATATTAGCCAGCCAATCAGAACCCATTTCTATCCATTTTCTAATCTATACCATATGTCCAGGTCATAAAAAGGCATTTTCTTTAATTCTAGCTACTATACAATCTGCATTAGAGAAGAAGCTGACCTTTTTTTCTTAACCACCAAAAGTTTGGATCATGAGTTTTATCATTTTAGGAAATGATATTGTTCTGATTTGGAGTACTTAGGAAGATGGTCTAAAGACCATGGAGAAAAATCATTTGTTTTTTAAAAATCTTACTTCGTTCTCATCTCTTGTTCTTTGATGGCAATTTGAAAGGACATAGTTGTTCATTGACATATGTTTGGCCTGTTTCACAATAGAGTCATCTTGCAAATTTGAGTTGATATCCTATCCAAAAGTAGGTGTGAAAGAAAGTATGAATCTATTGATCTGGAGACAAATATATTGTGTGACATATATAGTTGATACATACCATAGAAAAACACACTAAAGGGAATTTCTCCGTTCTATTCCAGGAAAAACACATTCTTCTAATGCTAGTGTATGACAAAACAGATAGCTTATTATCTTGGGGAAAACATATTTTAAAAAGTTCACAAAAGACTTTTCTTAGAGCTGCCCAGAGAATGTTCTTCGGCTGGTGGGCATATATTATGTTTCAGCCATTTTGAAAAGACCACTAGCAATACCTATTCAAAACATGAAAAAAAATTACATTAATCCACTGAAACCTCCCTAAATGTATCTCATAAAAATAAAAGTGCAAGTAGATATACTTCATTATAAATATACGTGACATAGCAGTTCTTATTCACAAAAATTGGAAAGAAAAGAGATGTGCCATCAACAGGTAAATGATTGACATTTTCTCAACCTGTGGAATATTATACATATATTTCAAATGAATGAATTAGAACTATGTCATTTAAGCTAGAGATAAGTGTCCAAAGGATATTTAAACAAGATTCAGTTAAGTGAAAATAATATTATAGTCATTTTTTGATACAGTGGCTATATATAGAAGGGAATTTCAAAAGTTTATAGAAGATGGAACTAAACCTAGATTTTGAAATCTACTCATAGTTGGTTTTTTTAGATTTTATGTATTCATTCATTTATTTTAATTTGACCAGAGAGAGACACAGAGTGCAAGAGAAAGGAAAAGTAAGAGACCAAGCCACCAGATGCAGGATTCGAACCATGTTGGCCATGTGGGAGTGTCCAGTGTCTTAACCACCATGCCAACTGCTGGTCCCCCATAGTTTTTATATAAAGCAAATTTTCTATAAACTATCTGAACATCAAATATATATATATATATATATATATATATACACGCACACCATAATATATACACATATAAATGTATACTGGGTTGTTGGGAAAGTCATACTATATTTTTTCTATGTTTTTTATGTAAAAATACATCATGGCTTTTCTGATGACCCAAAATATGCCTATATATACATATATAATTATATTCAAATTTAAGTATTATAAAAGAACAGAGGAAAATGAAAAAAATGCACTATATCATAGATGAAGGGTGGATACCAAAGTGAAGGCATGTGTGGGAGAAAAGCAGGGTGAAACCAATAAAACTAAAAACATTTAATAAGAGTGTACATAAATGTTTAAAAAACAACCATACCCGATATGATCTCCTGAATCCATTTTTTACACCTTAATAATAAATAACAAATAACATGTAAGAAATTAATTAACTGAAATAGTATATCAAACTTACACTATGTTAAGTGAAATAATCCATGCACCAAAAGACAAACACTGCATGATGTCACGTACCTATGAAATTTTTTTTAGCTATTTATTATTATTATTATTATTATTATTATTATTATTTTTAGTTTTTTGCCAAAGGGCACTTTCTCTCGCCAGAGGGAAGGAAAGAGAGAGAGAGATGGAGAGAAGAAAAGTGAGAAATCAGCCCCCCTAGGGGGTGACCATGCAGCATTCTTTTCTCCTCCATTGTCTTCTTAGGATATTGGGCAAGCCACAGAGTCTGGAACTTGAATCTGGGTTGGCTATGCAGGAGTTCAATGACTTAACCACCACTCCACCTGCTGGCCCCCTGACCTGTAAAATTTTAAAAAGTTAAACTCATAGAAGCAGAGAGGAGAATTGTGGTTTCCCGTTTCTGGAAGTTAGAGGGGAGGTTGGGGAGAGGATGTTCAAAGGACACAAAGCATCAGTTAGGCGTAAGAAATAAGTTCAAGAGATCTGTTGTACATCATGATGACCGTAGTTAATGACAATATATTATGTACCTGGAATTGCTAAAACAAAGAGAAGGAGAGCAGGATCTAAAGAGATATTTTTTTTTTAATTTATTTATTTGCATTCATTCTCAGAACATCATTACAGCATACAAAATGAGATTTTCCATCCAAATTACACTATATATTGTCTCAATCAAGCACATCAACAAACATGTTATTGTCAGCAAATGATCTTCCATTCCTTGTCTTCTGTATGTTTTGCTTTTTTCCCCCCATCCTAGATTCTCTATCTCTTACCCTCTGCCATCTCCCACTCTCCTCCCACAGTCTCTGGTATCTATGTTTGCTTTCTATACTGTTTTCTCCTCACATTTTATTGTAACGCCAAAGACCCTAATCAATCCAAATACCCTCATAGCAAACTCAGGTGATACCCACATTTCCATGAACACAAGTCTTACTTTACGCATCCTATAAAGTAGCACCTAAGCTGTGGCTACATATCCTACTGCAGTCATTGAATAGATATATATTTTTTTTTCTGAAACTTTTTTTTTTTTGTAACTCAATTTACATTCCTTCCCTAAGCTTCATCACAGCATACAAAATGCAATCTCCCATCCAGTACACACTGCATAGAAAGGAGTAACTCTCCTTCATCCACAAGCAGTTCGGTGAAAGTCATGGAAATGTCTGATAAGGAATTTAGAACATTCGTAATGTCGAAGCTAACAGAGATGGAAGAAAAGAGAGATAATGAACTGCTAAAGAGAAAGGAGAAAGAAGTTGCCGAGTTCCAGGAGCTGAGGAAATTCTTGCAAGATCTAAAAGAGGAATTACACACTTTACAAAAGACTCAAACGGAACTGCTAGAGATGAAGTCTATATTACAAGAAGTCAAAATCTCCCTTGAAAGTATTAAAAGCAGACTAGATCATTCAGAAAATAGAATCTCAGATATAGAAGAGAAAATGGCTGGCTTAGAAAAGTCCACCACGAAGACTGAGAAAATGGCTCAAAAATTTGAGAATGATATGCGAGAAGTACTGGATACCATCAAACGTCCAAATATCCGGATAATTGGCATTCCAGAAGGTGAAGAGACCCATAAGGGCATTGATAATCTATTCCATGAAATCCTGCAAGAAAACTTTCCAAACCTAGAGAGGCATTCGAAGATCCAGTCCCAGGAAATACAAAGGACCCCAAATAGAATCAACCCAAGAAGATCTTCTCCAAGACACATTATAGCCAGGTTGACCAAAACTGCAGACAAAGACAAGATACTAAGATTGGCAAGAGAGAAACATCAAGTTACCTACAAAGGCCATCCTATCAGGCTAACAGCAGATCTCTCATCGGAAACAATGCGAGCAAGGAGAGAATGGGAAAATATATTCAAAGTGTTACGAGAGAAGCAATTTCAGCCAAGAATACTGTACCCGGCAAGATTATCTTTCAGGTGGGAAGAAAAGACAAGAACATTCTCAGATAAACAAAACCTGAAAGAATTTACCAGCACCAGACCAGATCTCCAAGAAGTTCTCAAGGGTGTGCTGTATCAAGAAAATTAAACACAGACACACGGAAATAAGAGTCAAAAAACTATGAAAGTGGCCAACTTAATCAGAGGGACAAGTCTGGAGTTGAATATTATATCCCAGAATTTAATCAGGAAAATTGAACCAGAACAGAAGATAAAAGTACATGAGACTGATAGGTTCATGCACCTTCCATTTGAACAGAATCCTAACTTGTTTCCTGACTTTAAGCAAAGTTCCTTGGCATTTCTTTGAGTTAAGTTAAAACTGGTTTTCTTAGTAGTAGTGGGTGAACTCACCATTGAAAGTAGTTAGATTATGTAGGAAATTGTGTGATCAATGCAACGTGGGTGGGAAGGGAATGAAGGACAATTGTAGACACCGGAGGTGGTGTGAGAGGAGGGTGGGAAGGGACAGAGGGTCAGAAAGAGGGGTGGAAGTAATTCTAGGAACTAGTAATGGAAAATTTTTTGTAAAGAGATATTTGTAAACACACGTTCATAACAGCAAAATTCCCACTGAAAACATGAAAGCAACCTAAATGTTTACCAATATGTGAATGAAGAAGCAAAATGTGGTTGACACACACAGTGGAATATTACTCAGAGATAAAAGGCAGGAAATTCTGATATAAGCAACAGCATGAAATTTCTCTGAAGACACGCTAGGAGAAACAAGCCAGTCACACAAAAACAAGTACTGTATGATTCCACTTATATGAATAATCACAATACAGAGACAGGAAGTGAGATGGTGTTGCCAGCAGGTGTTGAGAAGGGGAAATGAGTTATTGTTTTTACAGAGTTTTAATTTTGCAAGATGAAAAGGATTCTGGAGGTTGATGGTAATGTCAATTGTATAACACGAATGTACTTGATACTCCAGTACTCTATGCTTTGAAATCAAAAAGACAAGTTTAAGGGGACCATCAGTTAGGGTAATAGCTATGTCGCTGGACTCCCATGTAGTTGACTGCGGTTCGAGTCCCGGACCCGGTGGCTTAAAACTCATGCCAGGTGTCTGTGCGTGTGTGCCCAAGATCCCGAGAGGAGAATGGAGGAGAGGGGATTGTGGCGTGGCCATCCCCCCTGGGGGGTGATTTCTCACTTTCTATCTCTCTGTCTCTCTCTGTCTGTCTGGCGAGCGCACACACCCTATAGCAAAAAAAAAAAAAAAAAAAAAAAAAAAAAAAAAAAAAAAAAAAAAAAAAAAAAAAAAAAAACCTCTCCACAAAAAAAAAGACACGTTTAAAATATATTTTACCACAACAAAGAATCGAAAACATAATTAAGTGCATCATTCACTATCTATCTAAAATCGTCTATTTACATTAGTGTCTGTTATATTATCAGAATCTGTTCCTTTATGACAATTTTCACAATTTATATTTGTAAGCTAGATTGTCATTTGTCCTTTTCCCTCACTATAGTCTAAGATCCAAAAGGGCAACGAAAATTTTGTTTAGTTCAGCACCTGGTACAGCTTAATAAATACTTGCTTCATGAATACTGTATGAATAAATGAAAGGAAATGTACCTTTTTATATATTATGAATGGTAGATAAATAGTTAATCATATTAATGTATGTCCTGAGGAAACTTAAAAAATGGAGATCAAGGAAGACAAGCTACTGAAAGTAGCTTGAAGTAGAGAGGGCTAGTCACTTGGGACACCTCCTGTTGAAAGGACAAGTTGGATGGGGAAAGAACAAGATTTGACATCACAGGCACCAGTGATGCCACGAACACATGCGTAAACAACATCTAACATATTTAACAACAACTTAGCAACCTCACATGGCAAACCAAAAAGAAACTGGTCTAGTCCCAGAGCTGAGTGATGGAAATCCCTCGCTATGCCAAGTATTAGTCCCTTAATGTGCTTCATTTGATGTTGAAAGAGGGACTGAGATAGCCTGCCCAACAAATGAGAACTGTAACAGCAGTTCAGGGCAACAACTATTTACCAATATGAAAATCTTTCAATGCTTTAGCAAGCGGTAGAAATGTAGTTGTACAGAGTAGCTGAGTTAAGAGTCTGGAATTAAGCAAACTCAGCAGAATGAAGGAGGCAGTGCCAGACTGAAATCAGTTAAAGCATGAGCATACAATGTTATTTTTATGACAATATAGCAGACTAAGCAGCACAAAGATTATTAATAGAATTAACAGAATGTAAGTATCTCTCAAATGAAGAAATGGAACATTACCAATAGTTTTGAAATTACCTGCTAGGCCAAAATATTCCATATTTTTCTCCCTTTCCAATATTTTTTCCTGAATTTTATGATTCTCCCTTTTCTTTTAAAAATTTTTATTTAATATGTATGCAACCTTAAATAATACATGTATTTTTTTCTGTGAGTGGAAGAAATAGGGATTTTCGAATCTAATACAAATAGAACTATAAAGTATAATTATTTAAAACCTGTATCATTTTAACTTGTATTCTTCATTTTCCAGGAAGACTTTGAATTTGTTGCACTACAATAGAGTAGTCAATGCATTTTCAATAGGACACTATCATACACAAGGGGATGAAAATTACTTCATAAAGTAGAAAAAAGATTCTTTTTCATTATTAAAATGTTGGATATGTGTGGTATTAAATTTTCATGTGGGGAGAGATTAGAAAAGAAATTTTCTACAAATGGCTTCTTCTGTAGGCAATAATAAAAAGGTTGAGAGACAATGAAATGCTGAGTAAATGCAGATAAATCAAGACTAAGGAGAAATACATGTGATTCAGGATTCTTTCCTAAAAGAAAAAAGAGGTGGGCCAGAGAGTGGCATGGTGGTTAATGTAGCTGGATCCCACATTGCCAAAAACATGGTACCAGTGTTGGACCCAGTGACTTAAATAACATGTCGAGTGTATGTGTGCACATGCCCAGAATCCTGAGAAGAGAAATGAAGGAGAAGGGATTGCAGTGTGGCCATACCCCATAGGGGGTGCATCTCACTTTACTTCTCTGTGCTGGTGAGTGCACATACCCTCTAGTAAATAAAAATAAATAAAATAAAAATAAGGCACGAGGGAAAGAAAATGCAAGAACCTAGCTGAGCAGCAGCCCTAGAGGTCAGTCTGGCTGGATTAGAGTAAGAAGGTCCTCAGAAGACCTGTCATGAAGAAAAATAAAAACAAATAATTACTTGATGGCAGGACATATAGAGAGATAAGAGTTAGAAAGAATTAATGCTACAAAATTAGAAAAATACGAACATTGGAACAAGCAGTTGACAAAATGGTTACATCACTGGACTCCCACCAAGTAAACTGCCATTTGAGTCCTGGACCCGGCAGCCTTAACTCACACTGGGTGCATGTGCATGTGTGCCCAAAATCCCTAGGAGAGAATGGAGAAGGAATTGCAGTATGGCCATCTTCCCAGAGGGGTGATTTCTCTCTTTCGGTCTCATCTCTTTCTGTCTCTCTGGCAAGTGCATGTGCCCTTTAGCAAAAAACTCTCTTTCTCAAAAAAAGGAAAATATAAACATTAAAATTAAAATTTGTCAGAGTAAAACAAACAGAAGTGGGTGGAAGTTAAGGAATTACAGTACCTCTGAACAATTCTTGAACTTGACAGCTTGCAGACTATGAAACAGTAGTCCAAGTACAGAGTTGGATAATATTACCAGCATTGGTAAAAAGATTAGCAGTGATCTCTAAATTTATTTAAATACTCATACAATCAAAGCTAAACATGGTTTTTGTCCAGAGCATGTATGTTATAAAATCCGAGATACACAAAATGTTTCTTTGTGTGTGTGTGTGTGTGTGTGTGTGTGTGTGTCAGAGAAAGAGGTAGAGAGGGAGAGAGTACACCCTCATAGGGGTGTGGTTACACTGCAGCCACTTCTCTTTAATTTCTCTCTCCTTTTGAGATTTTCAGCACACACACAAGCACCTGGAGCATTGTTTAAGCCAGCCAGTCTGGGACTTTCACCAGGTGGGTCGGCCATGTGGGATCCAGCTTCTGCAATCAACAGGCCTTAGTGGATCCTTATAAAAAATATCTTTGAAAGATATACAGTGTTGAAGAAGCTATCAATAAATGGCAAAAAGTGTAACCTTACCATTTCCTAAATCTTAAATTAAGAAGACAGTTCATAATATTTTTTTAAAGTAAATGCGTATTCTAGATACAAAGTAAATTTTTGTTATTCCCCTCTTTTCCAGGCATCCATAATTCCAAGTTGTGGAAAGGCCTGAAGAATTGGTATTTTCTTCTGCCTAGACAACTGAAACCTCTAGAGTCTGAATGGCCTATTTACAAGCTTCTCTTTCCCACTGCACTCTTGAGACTTAGGACCTGTAGCCAAATAACCATCTTTATCATGGGGGCCGGTCACACTGCTGGCTCCTTGCCAAGTAGCAGAATTGAGTTCTCTTCCAGCCTCAGAATTATTCAAATAATCAATTATGCCCTCCTGAGGGAGCTAGGAATCACCTCACTCTCTGTTACCATAAAGTTCCCAGTTGTCACTCTGTTCCAGAGTGCAGTCCCTTTGAGGTCTTGCATGGCTCGCCTTGACCTCTACTCCATTGCTTTGTGTAACCACAGGCAGAATTCCTTCCTTTCTCATCAACAGTTTGAGAAGAACATAATCACAACACAAATCTGACCAGTCACGTTATCATATTCATTTGATGTGTTGAAGATATACGTGTTTCCTTCATTTACAAGATTTAAAGTATGCGTCATATGTTCTTCTCTTCTGGGAACAGAGCAGGAGAGATTTTACCTGATTGCGATTTTATTCATGAATTTCAAAAATTGAAACTGATAGAAAAGTCACATTGATTTCTTTTTAATAATAAGAATTTCTGTTCGTGAGGGTCACTAAAAATATGTTCTCAGTCCTAAGTGAGAACATGCTACAAAGACTATGGCATTGATTTACTATTTACCATTGATCTGGCTGTCAGTCAATGCTTGCACTAAACAGAAGAAACAGGCCCTAAGAGACATGCCAGTAGCAACTAAATTGATAATTGAAGTGTGGTTGTGCACGTATGACCTGAAAATGTAAGCAGAGCCACCAAGGGAACAATAGAGGGTGATTGATACAGTTTACATTAGCATGCAATTTAGAAGGAAGAGGTTTGAATAAGGGCATGCCCGCAAGGATATGAATAGATGGATGCTTAAAAGGAGACACAAGTCTCAGAAGCCCGATGATTGAAGAATTTAGATAAAGGACAAAAATTTATGAAATTGTTGTAAAAACAGGTATTTCATAGGAAGAAACAAAGTACATTGGAAATCAAGTATGCATGTATTAACAACCGACATTGCACTTTATACCCAAAGCTGAAGGACTCTCCTTATGCAAACACTTACTGAGTTGAGATTGCCAAAGAATAACTTATACTGTGATATTTATGTACATTTACCAAAGAATGTATGGATAAAAAGGCATTTATTTTGCTTGTAGGGTAAGAATGGCACTTAAGTCATATAGAGTAGTGACTTGGGACATCCCAATATGACTTATGTCCCAGATGATAAAATCTTAAACCTGCTAGAAAAGCAGAACATTCTAATAAAATGCACTCTGTCCATCTATATTTACATATTCACACATATATATTTACATATTTCTCTTAAAAAATAATTCTACTGATACAAGCAGTTAGTGTAATGGTTATGTTGTTGGACTCCCATGTAGTTGACCACGATTCGAGTCCCGGACCTGGTGACTTAAACTCACGCCGGGCGCGTGTGTGTGCATGCCCAAGATCCCGAGAGGAGAATGGAGGAGAAGGGATTGCAGCGTGGCCATTCCCCCCTGGGGGGTGATTTCTCGCTTTCTGTCTCTCTGTTTCTCTCTGTCTTTCTGGCACGCGCACACGCCCAATAGCAAAAACCTCTCCAACAACAACAATAATAATAATAATAATAATAATAATAATAATTCTACCAATGTAATTTGCTAAAATATGTAACCTACCTAAAATATAATTAACAAACTGTGATTCAGTTCATTCTTTCTGTCTCTCTGTCTCTCTCTGTGTCTCCAGCGAGCACATACACCCTATAACAAAAAATACTCTATGTAAAATAAACAAAAATATCATTATTAACTCACTTTTTACCACTGTGAAAGAAAGAAAAATTTCTGATTCCTACATTATAATTGAAAGTTAATACAACTTAAAATCTCACAAAATTTTGAGATTAAAGAGTAGAGATGATTGTGACAAATCCCTTGCCAAGTTATGAAGACAAAAAGAAGATAATCATAATCAATATAGGGAATAGGAGAAATGACATTACTACGAGTCCAAAGATATTAAAAGTAATATAAATAAATATTAGGAACAATTCTACACACATGAGCTCCATAACATAAAATGACTAGACCAATTCTTTGAAAGCCAACAACTAAACAAAGCTAACTCAAAACTGAGTCATTCTTTATTTATTAAAGAAGTTAAGTTTGCAGTTAAAAGACTTTCCAAAAAAAGAAAATTTTGCAACAAGATTCTTACTTACGGAACCTACCAAACACTTCTATAGAAACTTAAGAGTAGACAAATGTAACACTTTCTAACTCAAGCTAAAAAGTTAGTATTACCCTAATATTTAAACTACACAAATACACACACACACACACACACACAAACACACACACACACAAACACACAACATGAGTTGATTACCTGTCTATATTCTGAAGAAGAGATGCTGATGCCATAGTGATAAATGACTGTAGTGTCTTGGCTACTTGTAACTGTAGCTTGCACCTGATGTCTGCTGCTCATGTCTGACCCTTGATATGTCCTTTCTATTTTCCGGTAGATTGTTGCTGGTTATTACAAATTTATGGTTCTGAATTCTAGAAGAGCCCAGTTTATCATGGGTAATTTTGCTATCAATCGGTCAGGTTCTCCATTTCTGCCAGGACCCAGTATTAACCACTTGGTGATCTTTTCTTTGTAAATATTCTACTTTAGATAGCATGGTCTTTCTCCAAAAGTCTAAGAGTTTCCATGTTTTTTTCTTTTTTTTTGGTTTGTTTTTTTACAATGGGGCTTACCATAAATTCTATAAGGTACTATACCATGTATGTTAGAAGGTATTTTCTAGAACACCTTAAATTGTGCCAGGTTGCCTAACCCAGGTTCCACTTGCTTGTTTGTATCACAATGCAGACTTTGGCAGTGTCCCTCTGTACAATTGCTAACACTCAAAAGATAATAAGTCTACTTGTCACTTTGTAAATCTGTCTGAATACTTTTCCCATGTGTGGAATGTGCTATTCCTGATAGTAAAGAGAACTTTCAGGAGGGAGAAATGCAGGAGAAGGGATTGTGTGTGACCACTCCCCTTGAGGGGTACTCACACTTTCTCTCTCTGTTTCCAGTGCATACAAACACCTTTGTTCTAAATTTTTAGGGCCTGGTACAATAATGAGTCCTTTGATTAAAATAAAATATGTTTAATTATCAGTTTGAATATTTGTTACGTATTTTATAAATTTTACACTCTTCATAAAAAACACAACCAAGGGACCAGCAGTTAGTATAATGGCTATGTCGCTGGACTCCCACATAGTCAACCGCAGTTTGTGTCCCGGAGCCGGTGGCTTAAAACTCACGCCGGGCGCATGTGTGTGTGTGCCCAAAATCCTGAGAGGAGAATGGAGGAGAAGGGATTGCGGCGTGACCATTCACCCTGGGGGGTGATTTCTCACTTTCTGTCTCTCTGTCTCTCTCTGTCTGGAGAGTGCACGTGCCCTATGGCAAAACCTCTCCAAAAAAAAAAAAAATACTACCAAACTCCAGATTCTGAACAATACTGTCAAGCTCTCAAAATTCTCTTATGTAATTCTTCATACCCTTCCTTAGATTTGTAGTCCCTGGTAACCACGGATTTGTTCTCCATTATGATAGTTCTGTCTTTTCGATAATATCATTCAAAGTGAATCATACAGCATGTAACCTTTTGAGACTGGCATCTTTTTCTCAGGGTACTGTTTTCCAGAGATTAATCCAATTTGTTGCATTCATTAATAGTTTTTCAATTTTGTTGCGAAGAAAAGTTCCATTATAATCACTATACTAAGGTAAGTTTATTCATTCACCAACTAAATGGTGTTTGTATAATCTGTAGTGTATTTGTGACACTCATGGAGAGCTGCTCTAAATAGTTGTGTGCATATTTTTGTGAGAATGGTAAATTTGCATTTTTCTAGATTAAATACCCAAGAGGGAGGTTGATGGGTCATATAGTAAGTATATTTATCACTATAAGAAACTTAAATTGTTTTTCCGCATAGCGGTACAATTTGCATTTATACCAGCAATGTGTGATGTTCCTAGTTTTCCTACATCTGCACTAGTTCTTGGGTTTGTCCTTTTGGCATGGCCTAAATCACTAGCCTGTAAAATTTCACTGCTATAACAGTATTCTGAATCCTTTTGCTTTTATATTCTGTATTTTATAACACATTACTATTATCTTTAAAAATTTTGACAGGGAGCATATGTTTTTGCTGGAGAGAGACAGAGAGATAAAGAGAGAGAGAAAGCAAGAAAACACCCCTCAAGGGGAGTAGTTGCTCCACAATCACTTCTTCTTCATTTCTCTCTCTGAGGATTTTGGGCATGCATGCACTTTCCCCTGGAGTTTTTTTAAGCTGACAGTTCCAGGACTAGAATATTATAGTTGGCCAGGTGGGATCCAGCTGCCTTGACTGCGACAACAATAATTGGCTCCACTTTTTTTTTAATTTATTTTTTATTATTATTCATACATTAAATAGCTATACATCATTTAGACTGTGAAGAGAATTTACCCAAAATGATATACACCTCAGTCCAGCCCAGCTAAGACCACCATACACATCCTCGTCAACAAATAATAAACCTTATCTTTGTTCTACATGTGTCTTACCTCTCCATTTCCCCCCCAAATTTCCTACGCTTTTCCCCTCCCACACTCTCTTTCCACTTTGTCTCCAGTGTCCATTACAATTTTTATGTTCTCCAGTCTTTCGTTCTCTACTATAGAGTGCGGACCGTCGGTATAAGTGGAGACATATAATGTCTCTTTTTCATAGCCTAATTTGCTTCACTTAGCTACAAATCTTTCATATTCATCCACTTTCTATCAAACTCGAGGACCTTGTTTATTTTATTTTATTTTTTTTTTATGGCTGAATAGCATTCCATGGAATACATGTGCCACAATTTTTCAATATTAATCTGTTTGTGGACATTTGGGTTGGTTGCATGTCTTAGCAATCATGAATAAGGCTTCAATGAATATAGATGTGCAAGCGCTTTTCCTACTGAATGCTCTCCTGTCCTTAGGTAAATACCTAGGAGTGGAATTGGTAGATCATATGGTAGTTTTACTTGAAAGTCTTTGAGAAACCTCCATATCATTCTCCACAGTGGCTGGGCCCATTTCCATTCCCACCAACAGTGTAGGAATTTTCCCCTTTCATCACATCCCCTCCAGCACTTATCATTATTTGTTTTTGTTTTGTTTTGTTTTGTTTTGTTTTGTTTTGTTTTTTAATCTTTGCCATTCTGATTGGGGTTAGGTGGTATCTCATTGTGATTTTGATCTGCGTCTCTCTTACAATGAGGGATGTTGAACATTTTTTCATATGCTTTTTGGCTGTTCGTATGTTTTCCTTAGAGAGTTGTTTATTCAGCCCATTTTCCCATCTTTTATTTGGATTAAACATTTTCTTTTGGGTAAGCTGCTTGAGTTTCCTGTATATTCTGGTTATCAGTCCCTTATGTGAGGCACAGTTAGTAAAAATTCTCTCCCATTTTGAGGGCTGTTGATTCACACTAATTACAGTGTCTTTTGCTTTGCAGAAGCTTTTTAATCTGATGTAATGCCACCTGTCTATTTGAGAGATTATTGCCTGTGCTTTGGGGGTCTTGCTTAAGAAGTCTTTGCCGACCTCCATATCTCCCAGAGTTTTCCCGGTGTTTTCCACCAGTAGATTTATAGTTTGCGATCTTAGGTTTAGATATTTGATCCACTTCTAGTTGATTTTAGTTAATGGTGACAGATAGGGGTTCAGATTCATCTCTCTGCAGGTGGATATCCAGTTGTTCCAACACCATATACTAAAGAGGTTTCCCTTTTCCTACTGGATTGACTGGTACCCTTTGTCAAAGATGAGTTGGCTGTATGTTTTGGGGTTTATTTCTGGAGTCTCTACTCAGTTCCATTGGTCCTCTTATCTAATTTTGTGCCAATATCATGCCCAATATTTTAAAAATCAAGTCTTTCAATTTGCTCTTTAGTTTTACCCATTGCCAAGTAACACAGTGTCAATGGTTCACATCTCTATGAATTGCATTTTGCAGAGGGTGGGGTAGTTAATGTTAATCTGGACCAACACCATAATAAATACTATAATTTGACTTTTAGTTGATGTGATTTACTTCTGGTCTTTCTTACTGATGAAATATTATAGAAAACATTTGTTTGTTAAATGGCCTCTTACCATGCATTTGAAGTCACAATATTCTGTTCTAGCAAAGACATATCATCAGAACTGCAAAACATTGTTAGGACTACTATTTGGTTGATTTATTTCAAGTCCATTGTCATTCTTTAGTATCCATTTTGTTATTTTGTTTTGGGGGTTATAGACAGGGAGTAAATGGAGCCACAAAGAGGGAGATGAACCCTGCCTCCTATAGGTAGATAAGGATGAAAATATGAAGAATGTTTCATGTTGGGATGTAATTTTTGTTTCAATGTCCTGACCATGATGAGAAAAGTATCATGAACTCACAAGCTGACTTCTCTTCTGCAAGAATTCTTACTCCATAGAAAGTCACTAATGTGGGATTCTACAATTCCAAAGTATGCCTGTTATATTTATATACTTGAAGACAAAGGTAGAAGACAGAGGGTGAATCTGTAGACCCAGAGAATCTACTGGAAGTTGTCCTTCAAACACAGATATTTTCTATTTTTATATTAGGATAGTGAAAGTAACAATGTTTAATACATGTGTAGTTTTTTCATAATAATTATCTCAAAATATCACTCCTTGCACGTCTCAGATCTTATTAAAGAGCTGCAGTGACAACATGGAAATAAAGATGACTCCAGATTTGTATGAAATCATTTATCACTGTGTAATTTAAATTAGTTGTTAAACTCTTCCAATCACAACCTTCAATTTACTTGTAGTCACTGTTGCCATTTCATGCCTAAATTTTGGATTTATGTTTCAATTAGTTGTTTTTATTCTGTCTGTTTTCCATCTAGTTTCACTTTATATTCTTCACTTTCATTTTAAGCGTATTTCAAAATCATGAGTAATCAAAATTTAAAGAATGTCACTGCTACTGGTATAATTATGAGAGTACACAGATGGCTTGTTAAAGAGAGGAAAAGAAAAATAGATGCCTGAGTGAAACTGCAAATGCTAACTTTCAACCTGGGAATCTTTCTCTCTGTAACATAAGTTCACTGCCAGCAAGTTGTCTATGCAGGAACCACACTGGCAGGTGTAAATGAGAATCAGAGGCTTTTAATAGGAGTCTGATACCCAAAATCTATTGATCCAAAGTAGAATGATGTCTTAGGTTGTCAGAAAGTCATGACATATTTTTTTCTATGCAAAAATGCATCATTGCTTTTCTGACAACTGATATCTTTTCTACACGGACGTAATTTTAATGTTTACATTTGACTTTAAAGTAAAGTATATTTTATAGAAATCAATGTATAAAACAGCAGGACTGAAATCAAAGAGTCTGAGACAGCAGATATTCTCAAGAAATCATTGCTCAATATAGTACAAAAAGATTTTATTCTTAATTTTTAAATAAATGTCAATGTGACTGTGACCATGATACCATATTGAGTATTTAATGTGCATGACCCTTAAGAATTTAGTATTACTTCAATAAATGTTTGCTATATATCTAGGTAGTCATGAGTCTTAAGTTATATGATTTTCATTGAATTTGACCAGCTTTTACAAAATAATTTTTCTAGTCAAGTTTTTCCTCAATTGACTTTCTTTCCAGAAAAGAAAACACTAAGTCAAAACAGTAAGGATTTCCCACTATGTTCCTCTCTTTGCAATTTTTGAAATTAAATAGAAACATGAGATTTTAAGTAAAATATAAAATACAGTAAGCTCTAATGTACATGCAAGTAGAGAAATGAACATAAATAAAGAGATGCCTACCAAGCTTTATATTTTATAGAACAGTAAATGCTAAAACATGTTCATAAAATATTTTAATTGTTTCCTTCATAAATATCCTCTAAGTGGATATTTAAATTATCTGTTCTCTCTTTAATGATAATCCAATTACGAACATGACAGTATATCAAATTTTTCAGATGATTGCCTAATAGTGAGGGAGAGCCATGAAATTTCACCACCCAACTTTATATCCCTATCTTGGCTTAGAATGATTTTATATATATATATATATATATAAAGAAAAGAATAAAAAAGAATCATTCTAATTAAGCCACTTACAAATAGTATAAAAGCATCTCTACCTTGCTTTTTCTAAATGTTTTTACACGTAGGATGATTTTCTGATAAAGCAAATATGTATCTCCATTTAAAAATTGAGATTATAGGGGAGATTCAAGAAAGCCTTTTTATTTTTTCCTTTTTAATAACTTGACCATTAATTCTGCTGGCTCCCAGGAGGTATTTTGTGGGGCTTCATTAAGGTAACGTCAACTAATTTTTACACAATTGTCAAATGCCTTGGAAAAATTACACATTCTTTTACCTCCACGTATTTTTAGATAGTTAGGAAAATATAAAATGAATTAAACTAAAGTAATTAAAGAAGAATGGTTATCTTCTGTTTTGTTTCCTTGTTTGTCTGTTTCACATTTTGCTAGAGGTATGCCAGAATGACATGGAAAAACAATAGTTGGTCATGTTTCTTGAAAGGCCAGAAAAAATGTCTTTGTCATGTGTAATGATTGAAGATGAATAACTTCCATATACAGCATATGTATTTTTGAATGAGACATTGATTTTTGAATGCTTTGAAAAATTAACTTAACCTTAATTTAGGTGTGATTACTTATATAAATAACCATATAATGATAACAATCTATACGGAGCTAAAATGATACGAGACAACTCAGAAAATAAATTGAAAGTCACATGACTGAAGTGATTTAATGCCCTTCATAAGGTTTTTTTTCATAATTTCTTTTTTTGGAGAGGTTTTTGCTATAGGGCGCGTGCGCGTGCCAGACAGAGAGAGAGACAGAGAGACAAAAAGCGAGAAATCACCCCCCAGGGGGGATGGTCACGCCGCAATTTCTTCTCCTCCATTCTCCTCTGGGGATCTTGGGTATGCACGCACACACGTCTGGCATGAGTTTTAAGCCACCGGGTCCGGGACGAGAACCGCGGTCGACCACGTGGGAGTCCAGCAACATAGCCATTACGCTAACTGCTGGTTCCCTTTTCATGATTTCTGTATACATTCTTTTTTCTAAATTATGTTGGTCAACTTTTGTATAAATTTGTGTAATCCTTACATTTATTCATTTATTTATTTATTTATTTATTTAGGAGAGTTTTTTTGCTATAGAGTGCATGCACTCAGCAGTGAGGCAGAGAGAGAAAGAGAGAAGAATGATGAGAAATCATGTCCCAGGGAGTATGGCCATATTGCAGTCCCTTTTCCTTCATTCTCCTCTCAGGATTTTGGGCAGGCTTGAACATATTTCTTTTCTTATTTTTTCTTTTTTTCTTTTTTTTTTCTTTTTTCTTTTCTCTTTTCTTTTCTTTTCTTTTCATTTGAAAATATCTTTATTTGGGTTTCATTCTTTCTTTAAAGTTATTTCCTTGAAACTTGAGAATATAATTCTCTTTTTTTTTCCCCAATTGAGTTGCTTAATTTATTATCCCTTCTTAATAAACAAAAAAATCATCGGGACCAGCAGTTAGCGTAATGGCTATGTCGCTGGACTCCCACGTAGTCGACCGCGGTTCGAGTCCCGGACCCGGCGGCTTAAACTCACGCCGGGCGCGTGTGCGTGCGTGCCCAAGATCCCGAGAGGAGAATGGAGGAGAAGGGATTGCGGCGTGGCCATCCCCCCTGGGGGGTGATTTCCTGCTTTCTATCTCTCTGTCTCTCTCTGTCTGTCTGACGAGCGCACGCGCCCTATAGCAAAAACCTCTCCCAAAAAAAAAAAAAATAAAAAAATAAATAAATAAACAAAAAAATCATTAACAATATTTTGATGAATAATTTTGTTGCCTGGGGAAAGATGTGCCATTCTTTTTTTTTCTTTTGTTTTGTTTTGTTTTCCTTTATATATTCAATCACATTATTTAGCTTACAAAGTGAATATTTCAGTATGTGAACATTTCTCCCTAGTTCAGTTGATTAAACTATAAAATAACTTCAACAGATAATACCACACTTCTTTGTCCCATTAATGCTTTGCCTCTGTATTTTTCTTCTAAATGGCCTTCCTCAGGCCCTACTCTTGCACATACACTATATCTGGTATTTACACCCATTTACTGTGTTTCTATATCCTTTAGTCAATCAGTTTCAGTCATAGAGTACAGACACTCAGTATAAATTAAGTGGTGACATATGATGTCTCTCCTTCATAGCCTGGCTTGCTTCACTCAGCAGTAGATCTTCCATAATTCTTTTTTAAAATATTGTATTTTATTTTTTATACATTTAATCATTATTCATCACTTAGCTCATAAACTGAATTTCCAAACATGAATACACTTCACATCATTCCAGTTGAGGATACAAAGCACTCTATTATCCACAGATTATAATCCATTTCTGCATCTTAAAAATGTTTTGCCTCTTCATTTTCTCCTTAATTTTTTCCTTACACTTTCCCCCTTTAATTTGTTTTCTTACACTGTCCCCCTTCTCCACCCACTTCAGACGTTATGTCTAGTATTCATAACCATTTTCAATGCTTTTTATGTCCTCTGATCTTTCAATTCCAACCATAGAGTGTAGAAAATGACTCTCTTTCGGGACCAGCAGTTAGCATAATGGCTATGTCACTGGACTCTCATATAGTCGACCACGGTTTGAATTCCGGGTCCGGTGGCTTAAACTCACACCTGGCGCATGTGCGTGCGTGCCCAAGATCCTGAGAAGAGAATGAAGGAGAAGGGATTGCGGCATGGCCATCCCCCCAGGGGTGATTTCTCGCCTTCTGTCTCTCTGTCTCTCTCTGTCTGTCTGGCGAGTGCATGCGCCCTATGGCAAAAACCTCTCCAAAAAACAAACAAACAAAAATGACTCTCTTTCATAGCCTGCCTTACTTCACTCAGCAGTAAATCTTCCATATTTGTCCACACTCTATGAAATCCCAGAGTTTTGTTGTTGTTGTTGTTTTCTTATGGCTGACTAATATTGCATAGAGTATATGTGCCCCACTTTTTCAATCTATTCATTTGTCTTTAAACACTTGGGTTGCTTCCATATCTTAGCAATTGTGAATAATGTCGCAATAAACATTGATGTGCAAGCACGTTTCCAACTGAGCATTCTCCTGTCCTTTGGGTAGATATCCAGGAGTGGGATTATTGGATCACATGGAAGTTCTATTTGGAGATTTTAGAGGAATCTCCAAATTGTCCTCCATAATGGCTGCAGGACCGATTTATATTCCCACCCACAGTGTAGGAGAGTTCCCTTTTCACTACATTCCTGCCAGTACTTAACATTTTTTCATTTTTTTAATCTTCACCATTCTTACTAGGGTTAGTTGGTGTCTCATTGTGGTTTTTATCTGTATCTTCCTTATGATGAGAGATATTGGACATTTTTCATATGCTTTTTGGCTGTTTGTATGTCATCCCTAGAAAGTGTTTTGTTCTGCTCCTTTTCCAGTCTTTCAATTAGGTTAATCATTTGTGCGGAAATTTCTTAATCTGATGTAATCTCACTTGTCTGTTTTTGGAATTATTGCCTGTACTTCGACAGTCTTATTTAAGAAGTCTTTGCCTACCCCAATTGTCTCCCAGAGTTTCTCCCGTGTTTCCACCAGTAGTTTTATAACTTGAGGTCTTAGATCTTTGATCCACTTTGAATTTATTTTTGTTAATGGTAAGAGATAGAGATCCAGATTCATCTTTCTCCAAGTGGATACCCAGTTTTTCCAGCACCATTTGCCAGAGGTTTTTCTTTTCCCACATGATTGATTGCAGCCTTTGTCAAAAATCAGTTGCCTGTATCTTTTGGGATTTATTTCTGGAGTCTGTATTCTTTTCCATCAGTCCACCTGTCTGTTTTGTGCCAACACTGTGCTCTTTTTATTATCACAGCTTTATAACGTATCTTGGGGTCAGGAAGTGAGATGCCACCGACCCTGCTCTACTTGTACAGGATAGCTTTGGCAATTTGGTGTCTTTTATGATTTCAGACAAATTCTATGATTGTCTAGATCTGTGAAGAATGTGTCTGGTTCTGATAGGGATTGCATTAAATATGTAGAATAATTTGACTAGAAATGCCATTTTGATTATTTTAATTTTCCAACCCAGAAAAACGGGATATCCTCCCACTATTTTTGTGTCATTTTCAATTGCTTTTTAAATATTTTCATAATTGTCCTTATAGAGGTTCTAGACTTTCTTTGTTAAGTCTATTTCTAGGTATCTTATACTTTTTTGTGGCTGTGGTAAATGGGGTTACATTCTTCAGTTCTTCCTCTTTTGCTTGTTGTTTATATATAGAAATACTGTAGATTTTTGTACATTGATTTTGTATCCTGCTACTTTCCTGTATTCATTTATCACTTTGAGAAACTTTTCATGGATACCTTTGGATCTTCTATGTATATAATTATGTCATCTGCAAATAGAGATAATTTCAATTCTTTTTTTCCCTATTTGAATGTCTTTATTTATTCTCATTTCTGATTGCATTGGCTAAGACACCCAGCACTATATTGAAAAGGAGTGGAGAAAGTGGGCAGTCTTGTCTCACACCAGTTTTTCATGAGAAAGATTTCAGGTTTTCCCCATTCTGCATAAAGTTAGCTACAAGTTTTTCATAGATGGCTTTTATTATGCTGAGGATGATCCTTATACGTCAATTTTACTGAGTTTTAATCATGAAGGGATGTTGTATTTTGTTAAATGCTTTTCTGCATCCATTGATACATTCACATGATTTTAATTTTTTTCTGTTAATATGGTGTATTACACTTACAGTTTTGCGTATGTTGAACCACCCTTGTATCCCTGAAATAAAGCCTACCTGGTCATGATGAGTAATTTTTTCTTATATATTGCTGGATACGATTTACTACTATCTTGTTGATTTTTTTTGTTTTTTTTTTTTTTTTGCATTTATAGTTGTCAGAGATTTTGGTTGGTAGTTTTCTTTTCTTGTGTCTTTATCTGTTTTGGGCATGAGGATGATAGAGGCTTCATAAAATGAATCTGGGAGGGTTCTTTCCTTTTGGATCTTTAGAAATAATTTTAGTAGAATGGGTGTTAACATTTCTTAGGACCAGCAGTTGGCATAATGGCTATGTCACTGGACTCCCATGTAGATGACTACAGTTCAAATCCCGGACCTGGTGGCTTAAACTCATGCCAGACAAATGTGTGTGTGTGCCCAAGAGGAAAATGGAGGAGAAGGGATTGCAGCATGGCCATCCCCTCGGGGGTTTGATTTCTCTCTTTCTGTCTCTCCATCTCTCTCTTTTATCCATACAGCCAGTCTGTGTCTCTTGATTAGAGATTTAAACCACTAACATTCAATGTTACTATCGATATTTCTGGAATTATCCCTACTATTAAGTTGGCCATTTTTTTATTGTTTTCTTCCCTCTTATTTCTGTCTTTGTTTTTTTGTTTTGTTTTGCATTTGTTTGTTTGTTTGCTTGTTTGTTTTAATGTATAGGACTCCCTTTAGAACTTCCTGAAGTAGTGGCCTGGTATTACTAACTTCTTTCAGTTTTTATTTATCTGCGAATGTTCTTTATCTTTTGTTGCCTTTTGAAGAATAATCTTGACAGCTATATTAATTTTGGCTGAAATTGTTTCTTATTTCACACTTTGGATATATTTTCTCATTCTTTCCATGCTTGCAGTGTTTCTGGTGAGAGGTCTGATGTTAGCCTGATGGGATAACCTTTGTTAAATGCTTTTCTGCATCCATTGATATAATCACATGATTTTGATTTTTTTTTTCTGTTAATATGGTGTATTACACTTATAGTTTTGCATATGTTGTCAAATGCAAAACTATAAGTGTAATACACATATTAACAGAAAAGTGTAACTTGATGTTTCTCTCTTGCCAATTTTAGTATCTTGTCTCTGTGGTTTTGGCCAATCTGGCTATGATGTGCCATAGAGAAGATCTTCCTGGGTTGATTCTATATGGCATCCTTTGTTATTTCTTGAGTCTGGATATTTGAATGCTTTTCTTGGTTGATAAAGTTTTCTTCCAGGATTTCACAGAGTAAGTTATTAATGCCCTTATTAGTTTCTTCACCTTCTGGGATACCAGTTGTCCAAATGTATGAGTGTGTAATGGTATCTAGTATTTTTGTATACTATCCTCATTTTTATTTTATTTTCTTAGTTTTTTGGCAATTTTTTTCTAGGTCAGAAGCTTTGTTTTTGTTTTTTTTTTTTTGTTTTGTTTTGTTTTTTTTTTTTTTTTTGAGAGAAAGATTTTTGCTATAGTATATGTGCGCTCGCCAGAAAGACAGAGAGAGACAGAGAGACAGAAAGCGAGAAATCACTCCCCAGGGGGGTTTGCCACATTGCAATTCCTTCTCTTCCATTCCCCTATTGGGATCTTGCATATGCATGCACACGTGCCTGGCATGAGTTTAAGCCACTGGGTTCGGGATTTAAACTACGGTTGACTCCATGGGAGTCCAGCAACATATCCTTATGCCAACTGCTGGTCCCCAGAAGCTTTTTCTTCTGCTTCTGAGATTCAGTTTCATGCATCACCTAATCTGCTTTTAATACTTTTGAGTGAGGTTTTGATTTTGTATTATAGCCTTCTTCTCTAACAGTTCCACTTGAGTCTTTTTTATGGTGTCCATTTCTTCTTTCAAAACATGTAAGGACTTTCTCATCTCCTCGAACTCCTTGTCTCTTTTCACTTGGCATCTTATTTAGTTTTGCCATTATGAATATTCTGAATTGTTTATCTGACATTTCCAGGAGTTCCACTGTACTGTCTGTGGATGTGAGGAACTGAACTTTTCCCTTGAGGGGAAGATGTTTTCTTAGTTTCTCACATTTCTTGTGCCTCTCTGGTGGTTTCTGGTCATCTGATGGATTACATGTTTCTTACTTATTTCTTGTAGTTAATTCTGAATGTTCCCATGCATGCATGAGGTGATCTGCAATTTCTATGCATCTCCATCTAACTGATGCTCACCTAGCAGTCTGTACTTTTGTCTCTGGAACTGGATAGAAAAATTCAGAGGCTTCTCAGATTCTAGAGAAAAGGTGTTCCTGGGGCTGAATTGCTGTTGAGCTTCAACTGAGGAAGATGATAGGAGTCTGTGGCACACTACACATGCTATGCAGTTCCGGAAAATATGGAAGTCTGAGAATTCAGTGGCCTTGGTTGGAAGTAAACTGTGCACTCTCTGCAAGTGAGTCTCCCTGCCACTCACAGTACATCCGGGCCTGTGCTCCCTTGGGGTAGATGTCCCAATGGTACAGGGGTGTGTTGGGTGGGGAAGGGAGAGACTCGCCAAGTCCCGATTAATGCATGTGAAACTTCAATGGCATTTGGAAGAAGGTAAGCCATGCTGTCTCTGCTGGTAAGTCTAGCAGTCACATCAAACCCAACTTATTTCAAGCCACAGTGTCCAGGACTTGAACCTCAGTCAGCCACATGGGAGTCCAGTGCCTTATCGACCACATCAACTGCTGGCCCTGTAATTCTATTTTGTAAGTGTTATTTTCAATATAGTCCTATCCTAGTTTTTAATATTACTGATAACTTTATTATATTGAATTTTAAACCCTGCATTTTTAATTCAATGGTTACTACAATTTTCCTCATATCCTCTAGTATTTCTCATCTCTTTCCATTCTTCCTAACTTCATTTAGCCATGATACTACAAATATCTCATCATTTTTTCTAGCTTTGTTATTATTTCTCACTTTTTTTAAGCTAAAAATCACACATACATCATATTGTTCTATTTTATATGTTAGCCTTCTCATTTTTTTTTTCCAGTTGCTCTCAGAGTTCTTTTCTGTGCAATTATTCATTTGCTTTGCCAGCTACTCTTTCCATGAAAAGATTTAGGTTGTGGTGTTCTACATTTTTTAGAAAGCTTTTTTCAAATCATCCTTCCTTCTGATAATTAGTACAAAACACTTACTAGCAACTTTCTCTGCCTTTTTTTTTGAGCCCTGAATATGAATTATTTATGCAGCATATGTAGGATGATTTCCAGTTTCCATCTAGTCCTTTTATGAACCAGAGCTGCTGTTCAGATACTATATTAAATACCTGGTTCAAAATTTACCACATAATTAAAGGTGAAAAGAAATCTTAGAGGAAAAACATAATTTTCCCAAGAACATGTCATGATCTAGTAGAATTAAAGTAGGCATAAATCATACATACAGCAAAGTTAGCTTCATAGTTTTCAAAGGACATTACTATTCCTTATTTTTTTAAAGGGGGTATCTATCCTCTAATACCGTTATGGAGAGGTCATTGCTTAAACTAATTACATCTCATAATGAATAATTTATATAGTCTGCTATACTTGATATCTTACCTATGCTTGCTTCTTTTGCAAAATATTCTCTTTGTTGTAAAAGCCAAGTTTAAATTTCCCTAAGATTACTCTTGGAAAGAATATACGATTGAGGACAAACCTGATGGGTATTCAGTAGCAAATTACACCGCATTTCTGGAAATAACATGACTGACCACAGCTTCATATTCCAGGTTGTGCTCACATGTGATCCACACATGTGCCTAAGAACTTCACAAACTGAAGAGCTATAGAAAGGGGAACATAGCATGAGAAGACTCAGACAAGTGCAATTTCCCTCTTCTTCTCTCTTACATGTGCAGATATGCTCTCTATTATGAAAAAATAAACAAGAACAGAAACACCCATTTGAAAAAAACTAACAACTGTTGGAGCCAGCAGCTGGTGGACATGGTGGTTAAGAAGCTGGACTTCCCTTTAAATCCTGGCCTTGGATTTAAACTGAGCTTGTTTTTTCCCTCCCCCCATCTATGATGATAATAATAATAATAATAAATTCAATTAAATAAACAATTCTTTAAAATAAACATGAAAAACTCTTTCAGACAGCACAATATCAATGAAGGACTGAAAAACAGAAATCCACGAGGAAAAAAACAAACATACAAAAAGAGTGTACCTTTCTCTCCCTGGACAGTGACCCACAATACTAGCAAACTAATTAGATATGCTTGACTTAGGAAATTTCTCTCAAGTACAATTATCTCAATCGTTTATAAATGAATAGTAATATAGTGATTCACACCTGGTTTTTAATTATATATTTTGTAGGTTAATATATCCTAAAGTAATCAGATACATATTAAATTAACAAGACAAGTATGAACGAGAGAGAAAAGAGAATTTTCTCACATTAAAATTTGCAACTAGAAATTTTATTTGACTTTTTATCACTTGACTCCTAATTCTCTTTTTTTTTTTTTTTTTTTTTTTTTTTGAGAGGTTTTTCGCTATAGGGCGCGTGCGCTCGCCAGACAGACAGAGAGAGACAGAGAGATAGAAAGCGAGAAATCACCCCCCAGGGGGGATGGTCATGCCGCAATCCCTTCTCCTCCATTCTCCTCTGGGGATCTTGGGCACGCACGCACACGCGCCCGGCGTGAGTTGTAAGCCACCGGGTCCGAGACGCGAACCGCGGTCGACTACATGGGAGTCCAGCGACATAGCCATTACGCTAACTGCTGGTTCCCACTCCTAATTCTCTTTTAAGAACTATTTAATTAATGTAATTTTTTTATTATTATTATTATTATTATTATTATTCAATTTGACCAGAGAGAGGCAGAGAGAGAGAGAGAAGGATAGTGAGAAAGCAAGCAGCCCAGGTATAGCACTGGAACCATGGTAGTCCATGTGGGAGTCTAGCACCTTAACCACCACACCACCTGCTGGCTCCTCATTTGACTTATTATTCTAAAAATTATTTAGTGTATATTATTGTACTTCTGCATCTCCAATTTAAAAAATGAAAATGGACTATAAGCATTTAAAATAATTATATATGTATAGGTATTATATGGATATTAGTAATAAATAAACAGGTAGTATCTACGAGATGAGGAGGAGGTAGAAACCATTGCAAAGCAGCAGTTGAGAATAATAAGAGTATGGATTTTCTAACCACATATGCTGTTTTTGAACCCTGAGTCATTCATCAAACTTATTTTGAACATATTATATCACTATAAATGAAATTAGTAATTTTAGCTTTAAAATGATGATTGAAATATAGCACCCAACTCATACTTCTCTTGTGAGTATTATGTTTTTGTTATAATAAATGAAAAATCGTTAGCCTGGTGTCTAACACCAGATAAAACCTGAATAAAGACAACACTACTTTATTATTAATAATGTTTCTAGGGCCTCTCTAAACTGTCAGTCAAACCTTTAACCACGATACAAAATTAGAACAGAGCACTTTGAGTTCTCTCAGAAAAAAAAAAGAGCTTAAAGACAAGGCACATTACATTGTAAAGTCTTTCACCTCAGGGCGGTGCCTTTGTCTTTTCCAGCAGCTGGTTGAATTTAGCACAATGACTAACATGGAATAAGTATTAAATCATTTCTTGTAGGATGAATGAACTCTTTCATATGAAAGCCAACCCAAGTTACAAAGAATTATGCTTAATAAGCTGTGCTTTGAAAATAGGTTATCTGAAACAATACAATGCAATAAAGCAATACATATTTTAAAAGGCATGAAATGTTATTGAAAACTGTGAATTAAAGAGGTATAAACTAATATTAGTGGGCAAAATATGCCATTCAACTCAGTTTTTTTTTCTGTTATCAAAAATGTAAGACTAAAAACTATGTTTTCTCTAAGATTTTTAATTGTAGATAGAAAAATCATAATAATGCTACCAAGTTTTTAAAGTCACTTAATTTGCTTATTTATTTTAATTTGACCAGAGAGGGACAGAGTGAGAGAGCGAAAAAGAGAGAGAAAGAGAAAGGGAGAAAAAGTGAGAAAGCAAGCCACCAGATCCAGGGCTCAAACCACAGTCAGCCATGTGGGAGTCCAGTACGCTTAATCATCATACTGCCTTCCAGCCCCTCAACAAAACTTTTAAAATATAAAAAGTATGCTTTGTGTTTGAACCTGTTTGTAATTTGCAACCTGTTGAATACTGAAAGACCCACAATGCTTTATTACAGAATAAATTTCTAGTATTAAAACTTTATTATTATTGAAAATTTCTTGGATATTGAATAGCAATTATCATCACCTTCTTACTACTCCTCCCTTTTATCTAAACACACACACACACACACACACACTCTCACAAATAAATCCACATTGATGGACAAAATTTTTTATCATCATTTATTATTTGCCCCTATCAGCATGTTTCAAGAGTTATGCTCTAAGTTATTATATTCTATGACATTAATTCCTTTAGGCTCTCTCTTCCTTCTCTAGCAGTCCTTTAACAGCTGTTTCCGACACATCCTCTCACCTTGATCTCCGGCTCTAGAACCTTTGTGAATTTGCTTTTTGTTAGAAGTGAAGGAGAAATCAAGTCAAAGTATGGTTTTCATGTTTTCAGTAAAGAGAGCAGCTTAAGCACAAATCAGAGTAAATTACTGAAAAAGAAACTCATGAAATTATAGAAAAAAGACAAATAAATAAAAGGGAAGGGGGATGAAAAAAGTATTATGCTAAAGGAGGTATGTCATTTCTTGTTCAAATATCTGGATGCTAACAAAAGTCACTAACTATCACTATCATCTCTATCTCTTTTTATTTTATTTTATGTTAAGTTCTTTTATACATTCAATCATATTATTTAGCTTGCAAAGTGAATGTTCCAACATGTGTACATTTCTCCCCAGTACAGTTGATAATACTATAAAATTATTTTCAGTAGATAATACCCCATTTCTTTGTCCCATTAATGCTATACCTCTCTATTTTTCTCCTTCATGTCCTTCCTCAGACTCTATTCCTTCACCCACTCACTTCCCTCCCTATATGTGGCATTCACAACCATTTACTGTGTTTCTATATCACCTTATTAATAGAAAGAAAGATAAAAACCATATGATCATATCAATTGTTGGATAAAAAGTATTTGATAAGATACAACATCCCTTCATTTTCAAGACTCAGCAATATCGACATCGAAGGATCAATTTCAAAACAATAAAAGCTATCTATGAAAAACACACAGCGAGCATCATCCCGAATGGAGAAAAGCTGTCCAATAAAAAATTGGTACAAGACAAGGACACCCACTTTCTCCACTCCTTTTCAATATATTACTGGAAGTCCTCGCCAACACAATCAGAAAAGAGAAAAAAAAATGGCTTTTAAATAGGAAAAGAAGAGGTGAAATTCTGTCTATTTGTAGATGACATGATTGTACACATAGAAGACCCAATGGTTTCCATGAAAAAAATTCCTGGAAGTAATACATAAATACAGTAAAGTTGCAGGATACAAAATTAATACCCAGAAATCTATAGCATTTCTATATACAAACAGCAGGCAAACTGAGATAGAACTGAAAAAAGTAATTCCAATTACCATAGCCACAGAAAGTATAAGATACTTAGGAATAAATCTAACCAAAGAAGTTAAAGACCTCCACAAGGAAAACTATAAGAGGCTCAAAAAGAAATTGAAAATGACACAAAAAATTGGAAGGACATCCCATGTTCTGGGATTGGAAGAATTAATGTAATCAAAATAGCACTTCTACCCAAATTAATCTACATATTTAATGCAATCCCAATCAAAGTACCAGACACATTCTTCACAGATATAGAAAAGATAATTATAAAATTTGTCTAGAATCTTGGCCATTCTGGCTAAAATGTGCCTTGGGGAATATCTTCTTGGGTTGATTCTATATAAGGTCCTTTGTATTTCTTGGGTCTGGATGTGTGAGTGCCTCTCTAGACTAGAGAAATTTTCTTCCAGGATTTCATGGAATAGATTTTGCATGTCCTTATTAGTTTCTTCACCTTCTGGGATGCCAATTATGTGGATGCTTAGACGTTTATTGGAATGCAGTATTTCTTATATATTATCCTCCTGTTTTTGTTGTTGTTGTTTTTGTTATTGTTGTTGTTATTTTCTTTATCTTTTTCTAGTTCTTTCCTAGGTCAGAGGTTTTATCTTCCACATCGAAAATTCGATCTTCGGCATGGTCTAATTGACTTTTAATGCTTTCAAGAGAGTTTTTGATTTCCTGTATTACAGACTTCATTTCTAACAGTTCCATTCGATTCTTTCTTAGATTGTCCATTTCTTCTTTGATATCGTGGAAGGACTTCCTAATCTCCTGTAGTTTGTTGTCTCTTTTCTGTTCCAACTCACAGAATTTTGTCACCATGAATGTTCTAAATTATTTCTTAGACATTTTGGTAACATCCTCTGTTTTTTTGAGAGATGGAGGGGAGATACTGTGTTCTTTTGATGGAGACGTATTTCGTGGTTCATTCAGATCTGAGGCTCTTCTACTTTTAGCCATTGGGAGATATATTCACTTTTTTTTTTTTTTTTTTTGGAGAGGTTTTTTCGCTATAGGGCGTGTACGCTCGCCAGACAGACAGAGAGAGACATAGAGACAGAAAGTGAGAAATCACCTCCCAGGGGGGATGGTCACGCCGCAATCCCTTCTCCTCCATTCTCCTCTTGGGATCTTGGGCACGCACACACATGCGCCCGGCGTGAGTTTTAAGCCACCGGGTCCGGGACGTAAACTGTGGTCGACTAGGTGGGAGTCCAGCAACATAGCCATTACGCTAACTGCTGGTTCCCGATATATTCACTTTTGCATACCACTTAGGAGGATGTTTCTTCCATTAGGAGCAAGTGTGTTTCTCTTTTGCTGTGGACTGATATGTGCCGAAGTCTCTCTTCTGTTGTGTTTAGCAATGTGGTCTCAAGAGGTGCATCCTATTCAGGTGTCTGAAGAGCAGTATCTCCTTTTTCACAGGTGGTTCAGTAAAAGGGAGGATCCCAGGAAACCTTACAATATTAGGGTATTTCAGAACTGTGATTCTGTACCTGTCTTGTCCCTCTGGCAGGGGGGAGGATGAGGAGGAAATGATAATATAAGAGGAGAGAAAGAGTATGAAGGAGTATAAAGAAAAGATCACCCGGGGTCTGGAGATGGAACTGGAGCTCTGCTGGAGAGTGGAGGCCAGTCTGTGAGGCAAGGAGGAATAGGAAATTAACATAAGAAAGAAGAACAAAAATAAATAAATAAATATGAATAAATCTGCCTACCTTTCTGGTGGGGAGGGTCCTGGGCTTAGGAGAATTGGAGCTGGGGTCGGGGGCAGTGGTGACCCTGTCTCAACGTCCCTTGCTGGCCAGGAGCCTGGGAGGGAACTGGAGCTCTGCTGGAGAGCAGAGGCCAGTCTTTCTAGAGGGGAGGGTCCTGGGCTTGGGAGAGCTGGAGCTGGGGCCAGGGAGAGCAGAGGTGTCCCTGCTTCAATGTTCCTTGCTAGCTAGGGGTCTGGAGATGGATCTATATATCTCTTTATATTGGTATAATCTTTTACATGGTATTGATTGAGACTTTTAAAAAGTTTCAGAAAGTTTACCTTGTAAATAAGGAAAGAGTTAAACTAAAATATCTGTGATCATTAACAGATGCAAAATGTAAATCATACATAATTTTATTTTTAAATATATTAGCTATCAAAACATAGTTTATATATTATACAGTACCCATTTATAGTAAATACTTAAATAACTTTTGGTATAGTCACAGAGTTATGAAATTACACTGTAATCACTTTGAAAACATTTCTTACCCCAAATTGAAAACCCATACCCAGGAACAGTAGCTGTCCATTCCCCTAACTACATACCTCTAAGTAAGCACTGATTTATTTTTTCTGTCTACAGATCTGTCTATTCTGAACATTTCATAGAAATGGAATCATACAATATGAGATCTTTAGCAAATGACTTTTTTGATTTAACATAACATATTCAGGATTATTTCTATCACAACAAGTATTTTATTTTAATGATCGAATGATATTCCATGTTATGTTTGTGAATATTTTTTTTTTATCCACTCATCATTTGATGGAGAATTAAGGCACTTCCACTATTTGGTTATTATGAATAATAGGAATATTCTTGTACAAATTTTGTATATACATGCTTTTATTTGTCTTGAGAACTATTTCACTACTCACTGAGCGATCAGGCTGCATTTTGGGGTAGAATATGACGAGTGCCGAGGTTAAAGGGAAACAACTGCCAGCCCTGGGAGAGATCACAGGCATTAAGAATGGACAACGTGCACATATGGCTTACAGTGAGAGACGGGAGAAAGAGATGCAGAAGATCCAGCCTCTTGTAATGTATTTATTCCACATAAGCAGCAGCTGTACTCTGTGCCTACACAGAAGATGTAGCTAAATACACTCAATTTAGTGCTAAAGTAGGAGGACTTAGATCCCTTCCTTACAGCGTCTGAAATTCTGAAATCTGAGGGCTTGCCTAAGAGTTATTGGACAGAGTAATATGCACTGTACCCAAAGGGGGTAACGATATTCCCACACAAGGCGATGAGTCCAGTGGAGGTTACATCAGATCTTTATCTCATGGTAAGAAAGTTTCAGTCCCTATGCATGGTGTTCCTTCTGGAAAAAAGAAATGTAATATGCTGTAAAGTTATATGCGATTCAATGTAATAGAAAGAAGATTATGATGATAATAAATAAATAAATAAATAAAAGTTTCAGTCCCAAGTCTGATTCTGTGCAGCCAAAAGGGGGTTGAAATGCTGCACACACTGGGACCTGCAGATGGCATAATGGTTACATCACTGGACTACCATGATCTTGACCACGGTTCAAGCCTTAGACATAGCAGCTTAAGACTCATGCTGGGTGCATGTATGTGCATGCTGAAGATTCTGAAAGGAGAATAGAGGAAAAGGGATGTGGTGTGGTCATTCTTTCTGGGGGTTGATTTCTGCCTCTCTGTCTCTCCGGTGAGTGCACACACCCTATAGGGAAAAAAAAAAAAACTAAAACAAAACAACTCTTACTCTCTTAAAAAGAAAAAAAAATATATTGCACATGCAAACTGCCTTTCTCTAGAAGAAAATACTTACAAGTAAGATTGTTGCTTCATATGGTAACTCATATGGTACATCATATGGTGAAATATATTTGACTTTTTGAGGAATTTCAGATGAATAAACAAATAAACAGAGTGACAGAATGTTTTTACCATGAGATCACAAAACAGAGAAGGTAGCCTCTTTTGCCACTTCTATTCAACATTATAGAGAGTTCTAGCCAGGGCATAAGGCCAAAAGGAGAACTAAGAAATACTCAGGTCAATCGTAGTGGCGTTGCAGTAGCACGATACCCTGAGGTACCAAGGCCATAAGGGAAGCTCTGGGTTTGTGTCTCATGCCAAGATCCTGTCTTACTAGGACTAGAGGTAGGATTATGATAGAAAGACTCTTGGAGATGCATGTTTCTGTTTCTCTCTCTCTGTCTCTTATTGGGGACGGGGAAGAAACTTAAAAGTTTTTAAAGAAAAAAAGTTTTATGAATATTGTTTAATATCCAGTTTGGTCAGGCAAAAGTAATATCAATTGGATTCACAGTTGACATAATCTTGCATATTGAAAATCCTAAATAATCCATTTTAAAAAAGTATTTGAAAAAAAATGTTTAATTCAACCACATTGCAGGGTGAAAAATAAAATATAATAAAATAAATTGTATTCCTGTACACTAGATGAAAATGTATTAAAGCTGAAAGCTTTTGGCATGGTTGTTAAGGCTCTGAACTCTCACATGGTTACCGTGGTTCAAGTCACAGATCCAGTAGCTTGAGAATCATGTCCAGTGCCTGTGAGATTATGCCCAAAATTCTGAAAGGAGAATGGAAGAGGAAGGATTGTGATGAAGCAATTCTCTTTAAAGGGTGATTTCTCACTTTCCTTCTCTGTTTCTCCCTTTTCAGCGAGCACTCCTGCCCTATGACAGAAAAACTTAAAAACAAAACAAAACAAAAGATGAAAATTTTCAGGGTAAAAACATTCCATTTTTAACTCTTTATGATGTGATGTTAACTGCTAGTTTTTCACAGAAGTCTTTTATGAAGTCGAGGAAGTTTTCTTTTATTCTAATTTATTGAATATTTCTATCATAAGCGGGTATTCAAACCTGTCAAATATATTTTTACATCTATTGAGATAACCATTTTAGTTTGTTTGCTTTTCATTATTTTCTTTTTCTTTCTTTCTTTTCTTTTTTTTTTTTTTTTGGAAAGGTTTTTGCTACAGGGCTCATGCGCTCACCAGAAAGACAGAGAGACAGAGAGACAGAAAGCGAGAAATCACCCCCCAGGGGGTATGGCCATGCCACAATCCCTTCACCATTCTCCTCTCAGGATCTTGGGCACGTACTCTCCCACGTCCAGTGTGAGTTTAAGCCACTGGGTACGGGGACTCAAACCGTGGTTGGCCACAAGGTAGTTCAGCGACATAGCCATTACGCTAACTGTTGGTCCCATGTTTTTAATTTTTTGATAGGGTGTATTACATTGACGTATAGTTGTTAATGGTTTCTAAGTCTTCATTATGAAAACAAACTCCATGTGGACAAGGATGCGATTTACAATGTTCATCTTGTTACTAGACTTGTTTATAGACTAATTAAATAGCAAGGAATATTTTGATATCATGTAGGTTATTTGGATATTTGTCACTTAAACATAAATTAAAGCTCTATTACAATTATAGACCTCAGAGTGTGCTTTCTTCTGTTTTTTTTTTTTTTTTTTTTTTTTCCTTCTTCTTGTAAGAATTAAGCCCATGTCACAGGTTTAGCAGAAGTGACCATGCAATGAGCATAAAGGTTCAATAAAGATGTGATAAAACACTTGGAAGAATTTACTCTCACAGTTGTCAATGCAAGCTGTTTATAGTAGATTGCCCATTTCTGTAGCATCCTGAAATACATTTTTCTAAACCGATAGCTAGGATGAGGAACTCAGAGTCATACAACTTTAGATATATAAAAAATTGAAACTGAGTCCATTTAGAGCTGGCCGGTCCATAATTAGAGAAGAAGCAGCACAAAATTTTTTAAATTTCAAATGCATGCCACCATAATTATGTGTGCCCCTGGATCAATTCGTCATTATTTCATCTTTTTTATGACCACATTGATGTAAGTTGACAAGAGTTAAACTATTCACCAATTCACAAGGCTGAAAGAAGACAATCGATGTCTTTTTTCCTTTAATGGAATGGTTACAAACAGTAGCAGAAGCAGCAACCTTAGCAGGAGATTGAATCCATAGCCTGGCACATTTCTGAAGTTTTTACCTCAGCAAAGGGAAAGTGCCAAATGCCTTTAAGCAATGATGCAGTTCCTGATGTTGCCTCTTTTCTAACCTAAGCCTTTAAACAGCAATACAAACAAATAAAAACCAAAAGCAAATGAGAGAGGAGAGAGAGAAAGAGAGAGAGAGAGAAAAAGAGAGAAATCAGTATAGCTCTCACTAAATGAACAGGTATAGAAATAAGGGCATAACACACAGGTCAGAGTTCAAAATATCAGAGTCTGTTATATACTTTGAAGCTTAAAAATAAACTTTCCAGACAAGATATTTGAATTCCTCATGAAAAAAATAAAACAAATAAGAGTCTTACATGCCGTAAGCTCTATCTTTATAGCCTAGGTTAAAGGAAGCAGGATCCTGCTGAGGTTCAAATTCTGGCCCTGGTGGCTTGAGAAACATGCTGCACATATGTATGCATGCCTCAAATCTCAACAGAATGAAGAAATAAACTAGAGGGACAGAGTGACCACCCCCATTAGGGATGCTTTCTTTCTCTCTCTGTTTCTCTCTCTTCCTAGTGAGTGGACACACCCTCTGGCAATTTAAAAAAAAAATTAAAAACTGTTTGAGAAAAAGATCTTTAAAAACATTTTAAAAGAATCTTATGAGACTGGCTAAAAGCAAAGAGACTGGACACTATTAAAATTTGAGGCTAAGTCTATTGTCAAACTACAGCCTAGATTTTGGTCATGCAGTCCTAAAATTAAACAAGCTTTAAATCTGCAGCTGCAGTTATAAACTGTGCAACTCTCAGTAAAAGTCTGATCATCAGTAATACCTCAGATGTGTATCCTCCAAGATAAACAAGAGAAAGGCAGCAGGGAGAGAGAGCACAAAGGGGAAAAACAGGTAATGAAGTTCCCTCCAAAGACTGAATCCTGGGGCTTCAGATGGTTAACTAAGGAACTCTACCAAAAAAGAACATTGTAATGAAATATGTAACCAGCGCTATGTGATAAGAACTTTAGACACATGATTACTTTTTTTTTCTCTTTTTCCCTTCTATGCATAATAATTCTTATGGTAGCCACATGATAGTTAATCCAACTTTGTTTTAAGTAGAAATTTTTTTTAAAGAATTTTATCTATACTTATTTATTTTATTTTATATTTTATCTTATTTGAATTTGCCCAGAGAGGGACATAATGAGAGAAATTGAGAGAGAGAGAGAGAGAGAGACAGAGAGAAAGAGAGAGAGAGAGAGAGAGAGAGAGAGAGAGAGAGAGAGAGAGAGAGAGAGAGAGAGAGAGAGAGAGAGAAGCCGCTATGTGCAGGACTCGTACTGTGGTTGGCCATGTGGGACTCCAGAGCCCTTAACTGCCATGCCACCTGTCAGCCCCATTCATCAAACTTTTTACAGTGTGTAGAAAACAGGTCCTTGATTTTGTAGGTCCTCAGGTGATAAGGAGTTACTTCAGCTTAGAGGATCTTTTCAGCACCCAGAGCTTCTAGATCTTGAGTAGAAATACATTAACTTTAACTACTTGGCTTTGGGTATGCATTCATTGGAGTGCTGTGTGGGTGGAAGAGTGTTTACTGCACGGGAAGGCTAAGGAAGAGAGTACTACTTCAAATAACCATCTATCCTTCTTTTATTTCATAACAAAAAAATAATTATACTTGTGTACCTGCTACCTGGGAAAAGACTGCATGTCATTGTTCTCTTTTCAGTTGCACTTAGTGATGTGATTAGATTCTGTGAATTAGATATAATCAAAGGTAGTATAAACAATATTCTAACATCCATAAAGTGAAAGCTTATGCCTGAATTATCTTTTTCCAAACTTTTTTTTTCTGATTGAAATATGGATATTTTGGGTTATTGGTACATGTTGTAGTTTGCTATTGTGCTGCTAGTAAAAATACCTGATACTGGGTGATTTAATAAATAGAGCTTATTCAGCTTGATTTTGGTGTCTCCAAAGTATAAGATGTGGGGCTACCAACATAGCTATGACTGGCTTATTTTACTTAGCATAATATCTTCCAAGATCATCTGTGCTATCATATATGGCAGGAATTCCTATTCCTTTTATTAATTTTTTAATTTTTTAAAAATTATAAATTATTTATTTATTTTTTAGAAATTTTTACTATAGGATATCTGTGCTCACTGGAGGACAAAGCTAGACAGAGAGACAGAAAATGAGTAATCAACCCCCGGGTAAGATGGCCACACTACAATCCCTTCCCCTCCATTCTCATTTCAGGATCTTGGGCACACACACACACACACACACACATTCACTCAGCCTAAGTTTCGAGGTGCCGGGTCTAGGACTTCAACCATGTTAAGCCACATGTGAGTCCAGTGCCTTAACCACTATGCCACCTGCTGGTGACCTCTTTTATTTTTTAAGGCTGAACTGTTCCATTGTATGTATATCCCACATTTTCCTTATCCATTTATACTTCGATAGATACAGGTTGCATTCTTATCTTAGCTATTGTGAATAACAGTACAATAAAAATAGAAGTGCAGATATCTCATGGAGATCCTGATCTCAATTCTCTCTATATAAGTTCAAATAATCTTTTATAAGGGCATCAAGAAGGCATATGGGAAAAGAGAACTTTTCTCAACAGATGTTATAGGGAAAACTGAGTATCTCCATAAAAATAATAAAATTGGACCCTTGTTTGATACCAAAAACACAAAAAATCAAGTCAAAATGATTTAGAAATGTGAAAGAAGACCTAAGACTAGAATTTCTACAAGAAAATACAAGTAATATGAGAACTAAATATTGACTATTGAATTTAGCAATGTACTAATTATATGTGTCATTGACAACAACTGCTTTGGTAGAGTTATAGGGGTCAAATCTTAATTGAATAAGGACTAAAATAGGATAAAAAGAGAGGACTTGGTATCGATTAGTACAGAAGATATATTAAAGAAGTATTTTTGTAAGACCAGCAGAGAAATGACTTAATAGAGGATATAGAGTTAAAGGTTTTAAAGATGTAACAAAGAAGAGCATATCTGAAAACAGGTATGGAAGATGAGGCAGAGACGGCAAAGGTAACGGACTTAGATGGACAGAGGGAGAAGAGCTGCAGAGTATTACCACAATGTGAAGGCGTGGCATCTAGTGTACAATAGAGAGCTGATCATGAAAGTGAGCACTGACCCAATGTGATGAAAGTGAGGATAGAGAAGGCTCAGAATTTGTGGAGATAGTCTGTAGAAGTTTGCAGAAATTCTCTTCTGATTCCTTCAGTTTTCCAAATGAAGTAGAAAGAAATGAATATATAATAAGAGGGAATAAGATAGAAAGTAGGTATCTTTGAAGGTTTGAGATATAAGATATCTTGTATGGTAAGATATACCAAGGTTGAACTTTTTTTTTTTTTTTTTAAAGAATGATTTTATTTTATTTATGTCAATTTGACCAGAGAGGGACAGAGTGAGAGAGAGAAAACAAGCCTCCAGATCTGGGAGTTGAACCACGGTCAGCCATAGTAGGAATTCAGCACCTTTAACCACCACACCACCTGCCGGCTCCCTACCAAGGTTGAACTTTTAAGGAGAGTTTAGGAATGCAGAAGGGGCAAAGGTATTGAGTATGTAAGCAAGGCAGTGAGTAAAATGATAGACCATAACATTTAAGCTGGGTAAAAATGGAGGATAATATATTAGTGGGATTGACAGCAGCTCAAGTTGAAATTAATATATTCTGTCGGTTTTTAGAAATGAGCAATCAGGAAGGAGATGGTTGAGAGATATGCATAATATTTAAGTTAGACATGGCTTGTAATTATCAATAAAAACAAGACATGCACTTATGAATACCTCTTGATTCATGAAAAAATCAAGTTTGCACTAATTCAAAGATGAAAAGTTTCAGGATGGAAAGAATGGTTTCAAAGTTACAAAGAGAGTAACCAATAGTCTGTCTACAATATCTGTGTGGCCAGTGGTATGGAAAACAGACACCACTTGAGAAAACTGAAGGGAAATGATTAGATATATCAAAGGATAGCAAAGATTATCTTCTGTAAAGAGAGCAATAGAAATAAATGTTGAGACCCAGCTGCTTTAACTCATGTTAGATGCACCTGCTTGGGAGCCTGAGGCCATATATGAGGTCCAAATTCTATGCCCAGCCCACTTCAAAAACTTAGGCATGGGGACCAGCAGTTAGTGTAATGGGTATGTCGCTGGACTCCCATGTAGTCGACCGCGGTTCAAGTCCCAGACCTGGTGGCTTAAAACTCACGCCAGACACGAGTGCATGCGTGCCCAAGATCCTGAGAGGAGAATGGAGGATAAGGGGTTGCAGTGTGGCATCCCACCTGGGGGGTGATTTCTCGCTTTCTGTCTCTCTGTCTCTGTCTGTCTGGTGAGTGCATGCGCCCTATAGCAAAAACTTCTCAAAAAACAAAACAAAACAAAACAAAACAAAAAAAACAAAAAACAAAAAAACAAAAACAAAAACCCAGGCTTGATAGTATTTGCTCATAGTACTACTACATGGCTGAGACTGAAGACTGAAGGATTGCAAAAAAGCAAGTCCCCACATAACACACACACACACACACACACACACACACACACAGAGAGAGAGAGAGAGAGAGAGATAGAGAGAGAGAGAGAGAGAAATAAATGTCCAGAGAAGATTATGGAGACATGGGAAATTTTTCATGATGGATTATCATTCAAGAATTTCCATATTGAAAGGAGACAAAACACTGACACAAAAACAAGACATTCCAATTTATGTAAGGATTAGTTTATGAGATATTAGGGAGATCTATGAGTTTGAGATTTTTCACCATAAATAGTAGCATGAAGGAAACTGTATTTCTAATGCTTAAGGGTGGAGGTCGCAGCCTGAGAAGATACCACCTGACTATGATTAAGGATTTGCTCAGAGCTCACTTTTTTGGGCTGATAGAAGGACTATGGAGGGCTGAGTGAAAGCTAGCACATGAAGTTCATTCCAAAGTCGGAGACTCATTCTGAGTATGTGGGCCCACTTTTGAACTTTGTTTTTGAGGTCATGAAAATTGAGACAAATAAATGTACTCAGAAACTCCTCTTGATTCCTGGAAAAGTTAAGTTTGCACTGAAAATTTGTTACACGTTTCTTTGTTAAAATTTCAGTAATCCCAACTATTGGCATATGAATATCTATTCATGAGCAATGGGAGATTTATAACTTTAAGCTGAAGCTGGGTTTATTAGTAGAACATGAATTTAGAGACCCCAATAAACTCTATTCTTGAAAGAATTGTAGTTTGTAGACACACCAAATTATGGTAACCAACATTGCCTAAAGAAAAATATCCTTTCCCATAAAACAAACAACAAACACGTAAAAGAAATAAAAGCAATAAAATTGTATGATTTTCAATCAGTTCTTATAAAGAAGTGGAAATACCATATGCTCAAGTCATGTTTTTAATTATTTAAGTGTCTGAATTTTACTCATATGGATTCTGTATAAATGAAGCCATCAAACTGATAAATCCTGACTTTTGTATTCAGTTCTCAATTTTATGTGAAATTTTAGTGTCATTTACTATATTTTTGTCAGATTGCAAGTAATCTAACTGATGTTATACCGACTCATGACTGCTAGTAGGGCTTTAAAATGAATAAATCTGTAAATGTAGATTAGTTGGTGCTCCTTTCATTAATGTAGCTATTAGAAAATGTTTCTGTATTGTTCATTCTGAGTAAGGTATCAGGCATGGAATAGTGTAAAATATGCAGTTTCCTTCCTAAAAGTGTTAGTCATCAAAGACAGAAAGACAAATTAACAAACAAAGAACGATTTAGCACATTGAAAACAGTATTTTATTAAGCATTTTTAATGGTCTTGAGATGAAATATGCATGAAACATAGATTATCATTAAGGATTCACTTTTGGCAGTGTAACATTCCTAGTTTTTGGAGAATTTAAAGTCTTTTATTTATAATACCACTCTTTCTAAGACCTTACATATTTTTCTCTTTATGGGAAAGCAAGTAAATGGGGCTAATAAAGGGAACACTTGTGTACTCTGGTCCTTTATAATCACCCAAACTAAACCATCAATTGACTTTTTTTTTTTTTTTTGGAGAGGTTTTTCGCTATAGGGTGCATGCGCTTGCCAGACAGAGAGAGAGAGAGAGACATAGAGACAGAAAGCGAGAAATCACCCCCCAGGGGGGATGGTCACACTGCAATCCCTTCTCCTCCATTCTCCTCTCGGGATCTTGGGCACGCACGCACACGCGCAAGGCGTGAGTTTTAAGCCACCAGGTCCGGGACGCGAACCACGGTCGACTATGTGGGAGTCCAGCGACATAGCCATTACGCTAACTGCTGGTTCTCTAAAATTAAATATTTTTTAAAAAAATAACAGTAAAAAAAATCTAGGCAGAACATGTGCAAAAAATTGTATAAGTAAAACCTTAACAATCTGTAGTTTAACACAAAAGAAAACTCTGATAAGAGGTCTTCTAAAAAGACTTATCATCAGTAAAATGTCAATTTTTCTTAAGATCATTTTGAAATTCTAATTCAAATTAAAGCACTGACAGATACAATACAGAGCTAAACATATAAAACTTGAACAAGCAAAAAAGTTTAAGAATATTTGGCAGACCAGCAAGTGGCATAATAGTTACATTGTTGGACTCCTATGTCCAGCGACATAGCTATTACACTAACTGCTGGTTTCCCCATCAATTGACTTTTGAAGCTTTGGATCAACACACTCAGAGTTGAGGGGGAAAAAAAGATGTATAATTAGAACTGGTTTTCATAAATATCACGATTGATGGAGTATTTATTAACAGTTGCATTGCTAGGCACTTCGTTTATTTCCTTCGTTTAATTATTGGCTTAAACTAGCACTGGTGTTGTAAATAATGGCAAGAAGATAAAGAAAACAAGCAAGAAAATATAGAAACCCAGTTTGAGACATTAATAAGTTTCTCAAGAAAGTTTGTAGAGTGTGAGATACTTAATTTTGTATGTCAATGTGACTGGGTCATGCACAAATATGTGATCTAACATTGTTCTGAATCTTCTTGGCAGGGTACTTTTGGATGAGATTATCATTTGAATCAGGTGACTATGAGTAAAGATAAAGCAAATTTTCCTCCATAATCTGGAAAGCTCTTGTTCAATCATTTAAAGGCTGTAATAGAACAAAAGATTGATCTTCTCTGAGAAAGAGAATGATGGCAAAAGGTGGCCTTCCAACTTGAAATGCAAACTCAGCTCATTCACGAATTTCTAGCCTGCTGCTGTCCACTGCAGTCTTTAGACTTGACAGCCTCCACAATTGAATGAGCTAATTTCTTTAAATAAATCTTGTTCTGCAGCTGCACAAAGTCTTTTGGTTCTGTTTCTCTAAAGAACCTGGACTAATACAGAGTGAATTAAGGTTATCACCCATCCCTATCTGATCCCAAGGCCGGTAGTCTTTCCAATACTTCATGTGATCTTTTGTTGACTATAAACCACAGTGTTCAAAGTGTAGCATGTGTATTTTAGTGAGAACTTTAGTTAATTGGGCAGAGACTTGACTGAGTGACTAAAGATCTAAAATAATATGAAAGAGGAATAATAGCACTACACAGTATTAAAGAGCAAAAAATTGAAAACAAGATGCCCTGGATTTCAATACCAGATATATAGCCTACCTGGAAGAAATTTGGGTGAATTATTTAATATTTGTAATATAAATTTGTAATGAAAATTGTAATACTTCTCCCAGATTTCCTTCAATCTATTTCTCTTATTAATTTTTGTTTATTCTGTACTGGTTCTTGGGCTATTTGCTTCAAACTGGAACCCAACTAACTCTATTAATAGGACTTCCACTTGCAACTAAAGCTCTTTTGCTTATGTGCAGAGAGAAGGATGTACTGGAATCTTCAGTCTGTTCAGGTATTGTTAGTCAATGACTAATTGGGGCAGGAGATGAAAATTCAGTTCATTTACCTCCAGGACAAAGAATAAGATGTAGCTTAGGCTCCGGAACTTTATTCTGGTTTAACAGCATATTGGAAATAACATTCTTGCTTGGTTTCTTTACATATCTGAACCAGCGTCCTCCATTCCCTATTGGCTTCTTCTGAGGCACTTTCTAGATAAATCATTTTGTCAATAATCTTCCTTTTAGAGTCTCACTTGGGGAAATTGACTAAAGACACCAGTTTTGTCATTTCTGAGATTGGAATGTAGTTTCTAAATCAAAGGATATTGTCAAGGTCAAGTGAGTCACTGCATGCAAAATACATGTAAATCTAACTGACACATATTATGTGATAAATGCACAGTAGTTTATTAATTATAAAATAGTATAATAAAATATGTTCCACTTAAAATATCAAAATAATAATATGTGATTTGTCTAGTGTATAGTACACATAGTCTATGGATCAAAAAACAAGAAATCCATTATCCTGTATTTACTTTCAAGTATATTCAGTCAGGAGAGGCAGATAATTAAGCTGATACTAAAAGTACAATCTAGGCTGCATGAACGCCTAGAGTGCTAATGGTTAAAAAATACTAACAATGTAAAAGAGGCTCCTTGGGCATGTCGCTCAACCCAAGTACTCAGAGAAGAGATTGGTCAGAAAGGCACAGCAAATCTGAAAACAGGGAGCGTAATGAGAGTGGAAATGAAAGTGGCAACAAAATGTGCAACTGTTGAAAGACAGGGAAGAGTTTTGCTAATTATAATTGTTACAATGACAATTTTTTATTTTGGTACAAGGTGTGTATGTGTGGGTGTATGTATCTGTGCCTGTGTGTTTAAGTGTATGTTGTCATGTATTTGTGTCTATTTGACTATACATGTGTGTGCATATCTGTTTTGAGATGTGTTTGGGAGTGTAGAATTAGTATTAAGGCAGAAACTATATTGACACTCAATGATATATTCAAGAAATTATACTTCATCCTGAAGGCACTGTCGAGTCACTAAAGAATTTTAGTAGGGAATGGAATGTTAGCCAAGTCTGGCAGCAGGGTTGAGAATGGAATTGAGGGCAGGGATGGTAAATAGGTTTTCAACTTACATGCCAACTCTGATCAATTGGTAGTGGCTGCCTGGAGTGCTTGTTGAGAAGGACTTTGAGGACTTGTCCTGGCTTAGTGAGAAAGAGCCCCATGATTGATTATTGATGCCCTCCATTTATTTCCCATGTCCTAACCCTTTCCTTATTAAATCTGCCCTGTTCAGTACATATCTGTTATAGATATCAGATTTAGATCCACAGATACCTTAAAGAAACTACAAATGGAAAACTTTTCTGAATGTTCCTAACCTTGAACATGGAATAACATTTTTACTTATCTTAGAAATAAGTCAATGGGTTAACACAGACATTACAACATACTAAAATGATTAATTTAATTATTTCAGCTGATTTGTTACCTTGATTTCAAAACATAGGTCTGGTACACTCTACCTGTTGTAGTATTGAAATAAAAATGAAGCCATGCACATAAATGAAACATAAATAAAGGAAGAAATGTTGAGACCATTTAAAGATTATGAAACACTACTCTGTCATTTGCAATTATGTGAATTTGGCCAAAATTTTCCCCCTTTCATTTCAGTAAGATTAACTGCTCCTCTTGTTAAGTGTTTTCCCTATTAATTTACATTAATTGATTACATGTAAAAGATTATAGCATCAGCTTTAAAAACATTCCCTGGTAGTGCAAAGGATATAATATTTAAAGCCAAACAAGACTACTTTATAATTTTGACTTTACCACTTACTAACAGATCTCAAAGAAATTTCTTGGTATATCTCCCCTATAGATATATAGCAGTTATTTAATAAAGCCATTATGAGGACCAAATTCAATATCATATATGCATATAAAATGAAATTAATAAAATATAGTCTAATAACATCTGACAGAACTATATCGTTCCTATGCCATATTACATTGTTTTAAAAATAGATCATATTTTTTTCTTTTTTCTTTATTATCATTATTTATACATTCAATCACTATACATCATTTAGATTTTAAAAAGACTTTACCCAGCATGATATACACTTCTGTACAGCTCAGTTGAGTATACTATACATACCCTCATCAAAAGATAATAAACCATATCTGTGTTTATTTCTAAAGTATTCATATGATAAGAAATAACAAGGGAGGAGGACAGCAGGTGGCATGGTGGTTAAGGAGCAGAACTCCCACATGGCAGACCACAGTTTGAGTCCTGGACTCAGTGGCTTGAAAATCATGTGTGCATGTCCAAAATACCAAGAGGAGAATGAAAGAGAGGGAATTTTGATGTGGCCATACCTCTTGGGAGGTGATTTCTCACTTCCTGTCTCTCTGCCTTTCTGTCTCACTGGTAAGTGCACATGCCCTATAGCAAAAGTCTCACTCTCAGAAAAAAAAAAAAAAAAAAAAAAAAAAAAAAAGAAAAGAAATAAAAGAACACAACAAACAAGCATTATTTATTTTCAGTCTATTATGTGCCAAAATGATAGATATTGGCATTATACAAACCCACTCATCAAATATCGACACATATTGCATAAAAATTGAATCTTTAAAACAGTGTTGGTGTGACACACTGTTCTGCCAGATCCATGTGAGAAGGTTCTGGATTTCATCCCACGGCCTCTCCGTACAAATCAGGCATGAGTATATGTGTGCCTGCAATCTGCACTGGTTAATGTTGGAAGTGGATTATGGCATGGAGGATATTGTTGTATATCCCTTTCTTTGTTTCTTTCTGAGAAGAAATAGAGAACTTTAAAAAATATATTGGAATTATTCATTTAAAAATTCATGACTTGCTCATTCATAAGCCAATAGTACTAAGATATGTATATGTGTGTCACATTTTTCATTAGGCAGAGTGAAAATGGTTTCAGATTTTCTAAAGACTTCTACAAGAGAGGATCATATGGTAAATTAAATATAAGCCTGACTGTAAATCAATTCTTATAGAATTACTCAGAATTATTGTTTATAGCTCATGGTTATTATTATATGAGGCCCGAGTTGCAACATGGCTTCAACTACTATTACACTCCCCAGAAAACCCACATGGAGATCAGATGTGAGAGCAGAAGATATGTAGAGTTTTTCACTTTTCATCAGCCTTCTGTATGACATCTTCATTAATGGTACCATTTTAATTGTAAACTTTGATTTTATTCAATAGAAATTATGTTGAAAATGAAGCCAATGCTTTTATAAAAGTTAATGATTTTCAAATTGTTTCATATAACTTAGGAGAACGGTGAATTGAGTTAGTTGATTTGGCATATGTTCAGTTTTCTTTCTACTCCATCACTTACCATGTTAACCTGACCCAAGGGACTGGGGTTTAAAATCTGAAAAATAAGTTAAAACTTATCAAGCAAATGACTACTACAGCAAATATTTGTGGATATATTGTGCTAAAAATATGTGTTATTTATCTAGCAATAAATGTGCAATAATTATGATAGAAAGAAGCATATACAAACCCACTCATCAAATATCGACACATATTGCATAAAAGTTGAATCTTTAAAAAAATGTTTCTTTTGGGGACCATCAGTTGGTATAATGGCTGTGTCGCTGGACTCCCATTTAGTTGGTTCGAGTCCCAGACCAGTAGCTTAAACTCGCGCCGGGTGCATGTGCATGCATTCCCAAGATCCCGAGAGGAGAATGGAGGAGAAGGGATTGCAGCGTGGCCATCCGTCCTTGGGGGTGATTTATCGCTTTTTGTCTCTCTGTCTCTCTCTGTCTTTCTGGCTAGCACATACACACTATAGCAAAAACCTCTCCAAAAAAATAATAATAATGTTTCTTTTAATTAAAAAAATTTCTTTTTCATTAGATTACCATTTAATATACCTTAATGTTTTACTGTCCCATTACATATAAGGATCAAAATACTAAAAAAAAAAAAAAAAACTATTTATAGATTTACCATATTTAGAATGAAAATCTTTCTGTTTTATAGTCTTTGGGACTTTTACATCACCCATTATCATTTTCTTGTCATTTAATAGAGGCACGGGGGAGAGAAAATGTACTCTAGTCATGGTTGAACTTCTTTATGTTTCACTTCAGTTTTCCAGGCATTACTAGTAGCTTTTATTTCACAGTTGTTTCTTGTTTAAGTCTCACACAAGATGACAACAGCATGGGGCAAATCATTTTTGGCTTAATTTGAAATGCTGTTTTCAGGGTATTTGAACAGCAGCAATTCTCATATGAGCAAGTAAAGATCATAAATGTTATCTGTATCTCCCCAGATAGATGGCAAATAGAAAAACAAATACACAACAGAATTTGTAAAGTGATAAAGAAATTTAGTATGTCTAAGTCATGCCAAGTTTAAACATGGACAAAAATCCACATGTATAAAATTTGACGTACTCTTAAAAAGACCACAGTCAAAAGAAGAAAAATAAAAATACAGATATAACAACCTCTACAAACAAAATTCAATGCCAATATATACCATCTATGTGAAATACAAAAGGTAGGTAACAAAATATAGTTAACAATTACAAACTCATTGTCTATGTGATATACATATGTGTGCATGTGTGAGTGTGTGTTGGGTTAGAGGGGTTCATAAAAAGAAAAATTGGCCCACCCATGGTGACCCAGATGGTAGCAAGAAATGAAGCATGTGTGAGACCTGTATTTGGATTTAGGATTGATGTGAACACACTGGGCATGACCATGCATGTGATTCTGACCAACTGGGAGGATGAGGTGAGGACTACAGCATGGCAAGGTCCTGCCAAGATATCTTTGCTCTCTCTCTCTCATAAAATAAATAAATAAACTTTATAAGGAAAAAAAAGAGCAATAAAGGTGATCTGGTTAACTTATCAAAATATGGGCTGAAATTATTTAAACAAAGATGGACCAATGTAAACTTGAAGGAATAGAAATGGTGTCTTAAAAGTCCTTAATCCTCTATATCCTGTATTGCCAACAAATCACTACCCACCTGTTAGTCAAAAGAAAAAATGAGTGAATGAGATGGCCAATCCATTTTTGTTCAAGCCCAAACTGTTACTAAGATTCCTATCTGTGTGTGTGTGTGTGTGTGTGTGTGTATGTGTATGGATACAGACACATATGTCTAGAATGAAAGAATCATTCTTAGAGTGACATTTGAAGTTTAAAATTTAAGTTCTTTTCCTTTGCTTATAATAAATTAAAATAAACTACAAAAAGAGAGACTTAAAATATATTTGAATATAAATGCCAATTAAAGAAAGGCTTACATGCCATATTTTTACTTACAGATTGGCAAGAATTTGGAAGTTTGCAAAACATGTCGTTGCCAAGGTTATGAGGAAGCAAGACCTCATACACTTTTGTTGGGGAAGCAAAATCGGATAATCTTATGAAAGAGAATTTGACAAATCACATATATATTTATCCTTTTACACTATTTTGTTTCAAAAAGTCTATCCTAAAATAGATTGGCAAGAATCCAAATATACATATAAACAAGTGTATTTCTGCAGTAGTGTTTGTGATTTTTTTTTTTTTTTTTTTTTTGGAGAGGTTTTTGCTCTAGTGTGCGGGCACTCGCCAGAAAGACAGACAGAGATAGAGAGAGACAGAGAGACAGAAAGTGAGAAATCAACCCCTGGGGGGATGGCTACATCGCAATCCCTTCTCCTCCATTCTCCTCTCAGGATCTTGGGCATGCACACACACGCACCCAGAGTTTAAGCCACCGAGTTCAGGACTTGAACCACGGTCAACTACATGGGAGTCGGGCAATATAGCCATTAAACCAACTGCTGGTCCTAGTAGTGTTTGTGATTTTAAGCAGTGCATTGTGGATTCAACTTTTTTTTTTTGTTTGTTTTTTATATTTTAATCAATAGATTGAGTTAACTATGATACTACCACTCAATGTAAAGTCAATAGAGTAATATATATTTCTACATATATCTATGATATAATATTCAGAGCGAGTTATTTTAAAAGTATAAAATGAAATAGAATGTTTATGGTATGCTAAAAAGTTATCAATTTGTTGTCTCTCAGCTACTAAAACTCCTTTTTATTGTCCTGATTTATGATACTGACTCAATGCTTTCTAAACATTTATTTAAAGATACCGAAGTGTTAGGCTATGTCAAGAGACAACACTTGCATGTCATAGAGTGACACGATAAGGAGACAGGCTGCAGGTCACTTCCTATCTGTTCTGGACCTGCTTGCATTTTCTTTCCTAGTCTTTATTTAATTTTGCCAGAGGGCATGCGTTCTTGCCAGAGGGAGAGAGAGAGAGAGAAAGAGAGATGGAGGGGAAAGAAGCACCCTAATGGGTATTCATAATTACTTCTCCTCCATTTCTTCAACATGTCAGGATTTGGAGCACATAAGCCTGGCATAATTTTCAAGTTGCTTGGATTTCTGCAGGCAGGGATTCGAACCATGCAGTTGGCCATGTGTGATCTAGCTCCCTTATCCACTAGGCCACGGAGTTGGCACCATTTTTTTTTTTTTTTTTCATTAACTCTTATTGCCAAGGCTCAATGATAGTTAAATTGTAAGAAGTAATACAAGTTCAAATAGGCAACTTAATTTTCTCTGTTGAAAATAGAGGAAGAGTGCAAGAAGGTGCCATAGTGATTAAGCTGGTAGATTCAGATATGGCCAACCACAGTTCAAGTCCCAGACCCAGTGGCTCGAAAATCACAACAGATAAATAAATAAATAAATAAACAAACAAATAAAAATATAAGAAAATAGAGGAAGGGATTCCAACCTCCCTTCCTTATACTATAAGATTTATTTTAGTAACTGAGCACGTTCTTTCTTTGCCTATGTGAATCTTTTAAAAGGTAAAATAAGAAGCCTACCAATCTATAAACTTAGTCTAACCCAGAGAACCATCTTCTTGGAATGTAATCACCAATGAACACCTATTTGCTACTTGGGAGGGTAAGAGCCTAACTTTAATTAGCGTATGGCTTCAAATTGCAAGCTTCAGCAAAACAAACAAACAAACAAAAACAACAACAACAAAAAACAATGAGACTCTACCATAACGTAGAAAGTGGATGAATATGGAAGATTTAATGCTAAGTGAAGCAACTCAGAGTATAAAAGTCAGGCATTGTAATTTCCACATTTACTATATACCAAATCCTACATGCTATGGCAGAAAGTGAGATTATCAGATACACAAACATGAAGAGCAACTGTGGATACTAGAGACAATGTGGGAGGAGAGTGGGTGATGGGGAAGGTAGGTGGGGAGGAGAGGAGGAAGGAGGAAATCAATGGGAAAAAAACATTTAACAGAAACAAAAATGGAAAAGTATCTGTTGATGATAATGTGTACGTAATGTCTTTGACTGGACTGATATGCAGTGTATTCATGCTGGGAGGATTCATTTTGTGTGCCAGTGTAGATGTATAGTTATTCATTATTTTTTTAAAAAAGTAAGAAAACAACAAATTACAAATCTACATCCAGTAATAAAGACATAAGACGTTGATATTTTTCTTTTAAAGACAATTAACAAAACAAGTAGCTACCCCAGTTAGTTCTCAAATGATTTTGAACAAACTACGTGTAACAAATGGTGCTGCCTGATCTTCTTACTTGAGTAACAGTTACTGCTTGTCTTAAGAAAATGGATACAATATATTGCTTGCCTTCAAAAAAGGCTGAAATTTCTATCTTCGCAGAGTCTCTTTCGCGATTTCCTGTGATGTACATCACACCCCGTTTTAATGCTTTTTCAATAATAAACTTTTATTTCTCTTATACTTTAATGAAACTTTGTAGAGTGACAGATTTCATTTTAATTGTTATATTTCTCCAATGATATCACTGGACCTCACAGACTTTTTCCACCCAGAGTGTGCATTAGTGGCATTTTTCATTCAAACTCTAAGGTCATTCTCCTTCTATAACCCTAGTACCATTTGTAGAAGCCATTTCGTTCATTCTTTTATTTTTTTTTAATTTATTTTATTTGTAGAAGCCATTTCTGCCTATGGCTTGTTATACAATGAGGTCTAACAAGGTTGAAAAGTAGGAAATATTTGTCCTAAGCACCATCTTGGTGCCTGCTAACTCAAACCCAATCTGTCAGCTACTTCCTATTGTGTCAGGTTTTATTGCAGATTTTGCAATGTCCCTCGCTTCAGTCTCCTCCTGGTTCACTTCCACCACCCATTCATTATTTCTTGAATGAACTGTTCTCTACTCAACAGCTATCTGAAAAGCAACTCTGGCTGTACCTTACATCAGTTCTCCCCGACTCCCATAAGTGAGATATTCATATTAACAGGCTCCTACTGTTCCTGGCAGTACTCAGTTGTGAGGGTCTCCACCCATGGTGGGAGAGTATTTGACATCACAGAAGAGAGAATTCAACAGTGAGCCTCAGAGAGAGTGAAAGCTAGTTTATTAAGAAAAATATTTAGAGAAGATGATGCCACAGGGCAAACAGGTGAACAGTTTAATTCCTTCCTCAGATGGACAGAATCAGGAAGTAAGTCTAGGATGAGCTACCACTGCCCATTGCTTTTGTTACAAGTCTTTACAGGAATGGGAGAACTGTAACCCAAGGATAAAATGGAAGGTTACCCCAGAGGCAGGGCAGTCTCAGACTTTGGTATCAGTCTAGCTTATTTATTCTTAATGCCAGGTTAAGTTACAGTTGATCCATGACTTTTTGGAGAAAGAGGCAGTGATTTTTGTCAAACAACTGTCCTTCCCATTTTTTGGTTATATAGAACAGTTTCAGTCATTTCCCCTGTTATTATAAACTGCATTGGCACAGCAAATAGTGTCATTTAACATATGAAGACAGCACAATGAGGTATAACAAGGTTGAAAAGTAGGAAATATTTGTCCTAAGCACCATCTTGGTGCCTGCTAACGCAAACCTAATCTCTCAGCTACCTCTCATTGTGTCAGGTTTTATTGCAGATTTTGCAATGTCCCTCACTTCAGTCTCCTCCTGGTTCACTTCTACCACCCATTCATTGTCTCTTGAATGAACTGTTCTCTACCCAACAACCATTTCGAAAGCAGCTCTGGCTATACCTTGCATCAGTTCTCCCCAACTCAGGGACCGGTTTTCTAGTTCTGCTTTGCTCTGCCCACACCTTGTAACAGTTATTTATGACGCCTACACTATGACTCCAGCCCGCATGTCCAGGCAATGCTCTTTGACATCATTAGTTTGTTGTTTCCATGACAGTTAAATCCTCTTCATCAAGATTTGAACCTTAGTCTTTTAGCTTTAGTCTATTTTTTTCTCCTCTCTCTTTTGATCTAGATATTGTAGCTTCCACTTTGCATTTGCTAATTGTTGATCCCTTAATATACTTTCTTGTCTTTTGAAGTAGCTGGCCACCTTTGTCTAGTTAAACACTCTCTACATTAAAAGTACTTTGTTCAAAGATTAAGTGTTTTTCCTTTCTCTTGATTTAATCTGACTCATATAGAATTGACAGTGGGAGAGATCTGTGGGAAACCAAAATATACCACCCCAAAATATACCTCGTTAGCATAGTTTTAAAAATATGCATGATGAGCACATGCACGCACAAAGCAGAGAGTCAGAGAGAAAAAGAGAAAAGCTGCCTCCACAGGGCATAGTCCTGTTTATCCCCTTGATCCAGTCCTCCAGTCCGTCTGAATTCTGGACAAATACCCACAGACCTGGTGTGTCTCTCAGCCTACTGGACTGGGAACGCAAACCATAGTCATCACATGACATCTAGTGCCACAGTCTGCTAAGCTCCTGACGGATTGCACACAGAGACATACTTCGGTATGACTATTCAGAAGGGCCACAGGTAAAGACATAGCTTTATAAACAAAGCTAATCTTTGTAAAAGAAATCTCAGTAAAGCAAGCAGCTGATTCAAGAAGGCTTTGCTGAGCTTCCCTTTTATTTTTCTAAGCATAGGGACGAAGGGAATATGGTCTAGGCACCTGTTCTAGAAAGACAACATTCTTTGCACTGTTCTCCTCTAGCGCCTTCATAGCTTAACTCCAAACCCAGAGAGAATAAAACCTTCTGTCACCTGGTTCGCTTTGAGTTCACATTCTCTACAGCTTCCCTGTTACATATATATTAAAATAAATCTGTATGCCTTTCGCTTATTAATTTGCCTGTGGTCAATGATTTTCCACAAACCACTGATGAGGGGGGGCAATATTTTACCTTACACATTCAACAAGACTGCCTCTGCTAAATGAGATTGAATTGGGCTTAGCTTTTTGCACATAATTTTGTCATTGACAAGCCAATAATTCATAGCATGTAGCACCTTCTAATTTATCAACTTACCATGTACTGTTAGTTGAGAGAAAATTTCAGCTCAGAGAAGAGCCTTGGAAACACAAGAATACTTTCCTCATAACTGTTTTAGAAGTATTACTAATGATGGTGACTGCCTGATTCGTGTATTACATGAATTTCTCTCAGTATACTACAGTGCTTATAGAAGAAAAAAAAGATAAACTCAAGTCTTTAACTCTGAAATCTAAAATCAAAGACTTCCACGGCCATCATCAAATTATCTGTTATTTCTTGTATCCATAAAACCAATATTGTTAACAGTCAAACACAAAATTTAATTGTGTGCACCAAAATACAACATCAGCTGAGTTCACAGGCTCATGAAAATCTTCATGTAACAAAGAGGGTTGGATTTGGGAGAGATAAAAAAAAGCATTCTGAAATTTGAAGTGGAAACTTTGGACTCAGATGAAACTAAGGATTTAGGGTTCCTGGGTTATTTTGAGCCTTTCTAGCTTTGAGGTGTCATGCCCTCCTTTTTTTTTTTCTTTTTTTCTTTACAGATGTCCCTTTCTACTTCCTGTGCTTGAAAAGTCTATGATGAAGTTTCCTTGAGCATATACCTTGCAAGGGGAAGTTCAGTCTCCTCAAGACAAAGCGTAATGTCTCCTATTCCCATAACCCATTATTAATGTTCCATCCCTACAAAGATAGTCAAACAGAAGCTATATCATATCCTAGATGGTACTGCCAATGCCAATGCCATGATAAATGTATTATTTTAATACATTTCATACATTAGTGGTTACATCTCCTAAATTCCATTAATGTCATCTGTTTAGCCTGTGCAAAAGTCAGAAGGAATTAGAATAATGAGTATGGATTATTTGAAATGTAATCTGCTTTAAACCCCAGTTGCAATCTATCTCTATATGCTATCTATATTGGGAAAATTATCACAGCCCCTGGACTTGGTATACAACTATTGATCTATCTAATACCCTCTTTTCTATGTCAGTTTGCAAAGATTATTGAAATCAGTTTTGTCTAACCACGTAGAGCCAACAGTGCAGCCTCACAGTTTTACCTCAGGACTATGCAAATTCTTTTCTCTGCCATAATAGGGTCAGAACATAATTTGGTCTTTTCATCATTCCACAAAGCACCTTACTGGTCATTATTGCCTGTATCATTTGGATTGGATTTGATGAGGAAACAGTGGGGAGTACTTGTGTTTCTCTATTTGTGCAATACCAACTAGAAGCAAGATTGGCAAACTATAGCCTGCAGGATGTGTCTTTATAAAATAAAGTTTATTGGATCAGCGCCATGATTACTTGAGTACATATTGTCTATAGCTGTTTTTACATTACCAAAGTAGACACACTGGAACAAAAATTATAATATTTTACAGATCTTAAAATACTTATTACATTATTCTTTAATGAAAAAGTTTTCTACTTTTAAAATGAAGAGAAAGGGAAAAAATAAAAAAAAATATTAAAAAATACCTTTAAGGGTCTGCTACCTACGTAAATGTGCTGAAGTTTCAATATCTGTTTTATGACATGATACCTCATATAAAGTGAATGAAAGTTATAACTCACAGCATAAGACATAGTAAGACTTTTTAGATTTTGAAAGCGACCTGTACCACAGTTGAGTATGCTACTTCGACCCATCACAGAGTCATCCTCAAGACTATCACTTTAAAATAGAGATCAGAGGCAAGTGAAGATTCTACAGCAAATCCACGATACAATACAAGCTTCTCTCTTGATTGGACCTTATTATCTAACCTATAGAATATAGACATTCAAAGAGTCTATGGAAAATAGATATATTTATAGAAGTTCCAGTCAAGTTTTCAAAATAAAAGAATGCATTTAGAAAACAGGGTAGTCACTGAGGAAATTTATTTGTACCTCATTTTTTTTTTTTTTCTATAGGACACATGCCTTTGCCAGAGAGAGAGAATAAGAGTAAGAAATCACCCCATAGGGAGGATGGCTACATTCCAATCCCTTCTCCTCCAGTCTCCTCTTAGGATTTTGGGTGTACACATACCGGTGCCCAGCATGACTTCAAGCCATTTGGTCTGGGACTTAAACCATACAGTTAGTTAGCTGGCCATGCGTTATCCAGTGCTTTAAACTTCACACCACCTGCTAGCCCCAAATGCCTCTATTTTCAATAGCACAGATTAATTGAAAACTGTAGCATTCCAAAAGGGACAAAAATGTTTAGAAGCCAGACTAGTTGAAAATAAGATTTATGTAACTCTGCAAAGTAAGGAACGCGAACTAAGATGAACGTTTTGCTAAAGTTGAGGGAAATGATGAAATGCTAGTGGAAGAATAAAGTCATAGACATAACCACAGCATCACAATGACAACGTTAGCAGTTTTGCATAATTTTTCTTTGTCATGTGTGAGTGTGTGTGTGTCTGTGTGTCCGTGTGTATTTGTAAAAAAATTTATTCTTCTCTGTGCTTCTTCCCACTTCTGTTTTATATACAAGTTGTTGGAAGTTAACTTTACAATTTAGTCTTATCACTAACACCTCAATTTCTGTCAAAGTACTATTGAACTATTTTCAGAAGTACTTTGACAGAAATTGAAGTGTAATTAACATAACTGGAGATGGATATTATCATTATTGAGACTGTTTGCCTTCTCATTTTGGGGAGAGAATGAAAACTACCTGTACTTGAAAGAAAAATAGCTGCTTGTTAGATTTGAATAATATTAAGTTAGATAGCCAAAAAGGGCAGATATGCCAGGCCAGTTATTGATTTAGAATTTCTTTGCTCCAAATCTCTATTTTTACTAGACTTACAATACTGAAGCTGGACCGTAACATTTTCTTCTTTGTTAAGTTTTGTTAATAGAGAGTGCTTATGGGCTGATGGGGCCAGTAGGTGGAATGGTGGTTAAGGTTCTGAACTCCCATATGGCCGACCATGGTTCAAGACCTAGACTTGGCAGCTCACTTTCTCATTTTCTTTCTCTCTCTTTGTCTGGTGAACAATCATGCCCTAATGCAAATTGAAAAATAACAAAAATAATAAATAAAAATTAAATGAATAATTTAAAAAATAGAGCACTGAAATGCTGGACTATTATAAAGCAAATGCCTTGCTTACTGGAAAGAAACTATCCTCCCTTGTACCCTGGTTTCTTTTTCTCCTCCTACCTTGAAGTAATATAACTTAAGGAAAAATATAATTGAGCAGAGCCAAAGATTCCCTATCAACAACAAATATTGTAAACGAGACAAACCTGTCTTTGTTAGTCTGTGTTGCTATAACAAAATCTAAGACTGGATGATTTATTCAAAAAAAAAAAAAGGAAAAAAAATAATTGGCTCAAGATTCTGGAGGCTGAAAAGTCCAAGGGCACAGGGATCAGCCTCTACTGCTATGTTTTAATATAGCCGAAAGATGCAGAAATGGAAGTGGGCACATGCAAAGACAGAAAAAAAACAAACTTTTGAGCAGCTACTTGCATTGATAATACTCAATCTCTTGGGAGCCTGTATTAATTTTTCATGAGGGACCCACCTCCTCTTATGAACACCTCCTGCTAGACTCCACCTCCCAAACATTGTCTCATTGGTTGTCAAGTTACAGCCCAAACATCACTGGGTGCACAATACTCAACCCATAGGAACATCAATCTGTGTACTCTAAGTAAGTTTGGGAAGGGGAAAAAATGAAACTGTTATGCTTTTATTAGATGCAGGACCCAAAAGCTTAATTTTATTTTGTACCATGGGGTAAAGGTGCACAAATTCAATGGATGGATTTGGGCAAATTTTTCAATAGGGAAGAGATTCCAACATGACCTATGTATAAGGTCACAAGAAAATATGAATATACCATCGATCAAACAAATCTACTATTGTGGCTTCTCTGAGTGAAGAATAAAAATAATTGAATTACATGCTTGTACTCCACTACTAGAGGTGCTGGGGAGTATTTTTTTGACACTGAAGATTTGCATGTAGAGAAGGGTTAGTGAAAAAAACCCCATTGGTATCTCCCCAAGTCTTTGTTGAGACAGGATGTAGCAGAAGTACCTGTATCTCTGCTGCCTTAAGATCTCTCTGTTTAGAGGATATCTTGTTATTTTCTAGGTGAGAAGCAATAGTTTTGTCAATTCTGATTGATTTGCTATCAGACTCCCCGTCAGCTGAATTAGGTGATAATCCTTAACAAAATTCAGGGACCTGCTCAGCAAATCAAGTTTCTTAGGATTAGGTTGGCAGGCGTACAGTGCTCAATCCCTCTGGTAGTCAAGCAAAAACTGCAATCTTTTCAACCCCCTACCATTAAATAATGAGTCCCAACACCTTACTGGACTCAGGTACTTGGGGACAAGTACATCACATGGACATTCTACTTGGTCTTTTATACCGGCTAACCATGACACTTCATTCATGGAATGGGCCATCAATAGTCTACATTGGAAGATGCCTAAAAAGTGGTAAAATTTCTGCAACTGTGGGAACCTCTGAAGCCTACTGGTCTTTTGAGTTACAAACCTCTGTTACTCATGATTGTGCTAATTGTAACCTCTGAAAAAAGTATGCATTCTTTAAAGTTTCACCTTGGAGTTTTACACTGACACTTTTCTAGCATGTTTACCAGATAAACTGTGTTTTATTAAAAGCTAGTAGCTTGCTACTAAGCTTTTGTAAAAAAAAAAAAAAAAAAAAGAAAGAAAAAAAATTATCTGACCCTTTGTGACCTGTGACTTTCTACTTTCATATTTTGGGGTGGGTCAACCCAGACTCTATGACTAGGAAGTTGAAAAGATCCCAACAAACATTCTGGAGTTTGTTGCCCCCCCAGTAGCATCTCAGCCTAATATGAAAAGTGGCAACTAGCTTCTTGGAAGAACTCTAATTATTGTTCTAGCTAACTGGAGTCTGCAGTTCACTGAAGTTCTAAATTTTTCAGCCTGACTCACTGATGTATCAGCTAAGCTAAAACTCAGTGATGCCCACTGAGTTGCTGATACTTTTTAAACCCAGTGTCATTCATGCAAAACTGAGTAGAGATATGTTTTCTATGCTGACTGTGCAGGATTTAAGGCTGTTTTGTTGCTCTGGCTGATAGTCTCCTTGATATATTTTGGTTATATTTTTACTGACTTTGGAATATTGATAATGGCCTAGCTCTTTGATCTGTGACTTCAAAAACTATAGGTTGATATATTAAAGGCATCTCTCTTTGGGGTCTGTGAACTGTAAAACCAAAAAAAAAAAAAAGCTGTGGATTGAATTCTCTGGGTCACTCATATAGACTCCATAGTGAGAGTTCGTTCTCTGATGACACCCACTAGAATCGACCTGCCCAAGCAGCCTGCACTGGAATGTTCCCACTGTTTATCTAGATCCATTATTGTGGATAGCAAGACATAGCAAGATATCCACCATCATAGTTTAGGCATAAATTAAAGTACTCTGTGTATGTGTGGAGTGTGTGTGTGTGTGTGTGTGAGAGAGAGAGAAAGAGAGAGAGAGAGATTCTAACTTCTAACTACAGGGTGTATATGCTCGCTGGAGAGACAGAGAAACAGAAATAAGAAATCATCTCCTGGGTAGGAATGGCTATGCCACAATCCTTTCTCCTCCATTCTCCTCTCGGGATTTTGGGCACACATGGACATGCACCCAGCACATTTCAAACAACCAAATCCAGGATGCAAACCATGGTCAGCCATTTGAGAGTCCAGCCATGTAACCGTTATCCCATCTACTGGCCTCAGTATTATATATTTTTTAAATATTATTTTATTATTATTATTATTATTATTTCTGACTTATATATAGCATGTGTACATATATAGGGGACAATGTAGTTTTTCAAAACACATATACAGGGTCTGGCAGTTGGCATGGTGGCTAAAGTACTGGACTCCCACATGGTTGACTATGGTTTGAGTATCAGACCTGGCAGCTTGTTGTCTTACTTTCCCTCTCACTCTCTCTGATCAAATTAAAAAAAAATAATAATTATAATGAATAAAATTAATTAAATAATTGAAACAAAAATAAACCAAAAAAACCCAAAACACATATACATTGGGCAATGATCAAAACAGGACCATAATTATGGTCCATAACTCAAACAGTTCTCATTACTTTTTGTCTTGCACATTTGAAAGCCTATTTTTCTAGTTATCTTGAAGTATACATTGATTATTATTATTTTTTTTGGGGGGGAGAGGTTTTTGCTATAGGGCACGTGCGCTCACCAGACAGACAGAGAGAGACAGAGAGATAGAAAGTGAGAAATCACCCCCCAGAGGGGATGGCCACGCCGCAATCCCTTCTCCTCCATTCTCCTCTCGGGATCTTGGGCACGCACGCACACGCGCCCAGCGTGAGTTTTAAGCCACTGGGTCTGGGACACGAACCACGGTCGACTACGTGGGAGTCCAGTGACATAGCCATTACGCTAACTGCTGGTCCCTACATTGATTTTTCAACAACTATTTTACACTATTGTGCTGTAGTACTCTACATCTCATTTCTTTTGTCTGCCTGCACTCTGATATCTATTGACCGAATTCTTCCGATTCCCTTCGTCTCCCTCCCTTTCCAGCTTCTGATATCAACTCCCATATAGTTTTTTTTTTTTTTTTTTCTTTTTCTTTTTTTTTTTTTGGAGAGGTTTTTTTACTATAGGGTGCATGCGCTCGCCAGACAGACAGAGAGAGACATAGAGACAGAAAGCGAGAAATCACCCCCCAGGGGGGATGGTCACGCCGCAATCCCTTCTCCTCCACTCTCCTCTCGGGATCTTGGGCACGCTCGCACATGCGCCCGGCTTGAGTTGTAAGCCACCGGGTCCGAGACGCGAACCGCGGTCAACCACGTGGGAGTCCAGCGACATAGCCATTACGCTAACTGCTGGTTCCCAACTCCCATATGGTTTTGATTATAGGCTGCCAGTGCTGCCAAGCTTAGAGCGACTATAGCAAACCTCAGTTATTTTGCCAAATTGCATGGGATGTAACCTGCGCTTCCTCACGAAAGTTGACTAGCTCAGCACTTTCTCTCTTTGGGTTCTATAGGTGATGCCTAACTACCATTTTAAAGCCTGTTCAATTTACAATGTTATGTTTTCCTTTCTGGTAAGCTAATTTCACTCACACCTTTATGGCTCTTGATACTAAATTATATATCCATATACCATTTCCAAACTGCCAGTGGTATGCTTTTCAGCTCATATGCCCCTCAAAAATTATCAAGAGATTCAATGAAGATTTCATAAACATATTCACAATTATTTGGAATTGTTGAACATTAAAATAACTTCTTTAAAAATTTACTGAAGAAAACTTTGTGACTCTTCATCCTTAATTTTTCCCAGGGTCACACAATTTCATAATGCAGTTTGACCAGTGAAAGAAATCTTTTCCTCTTTAATATATTCTGATTATAAAAAGTAAGGGGGTGTCTATGGCTTTATTTTTTTGAAAATTATGTTTCTTATTCTGATTTTTTTCTAGACATGAAATGTCTCCTCCTCCACTCTCCCTAACAGAAATTCCATGTTGGCCTGGATTTTCAAACTAAATTCACATTTAGTTATTTGCATTGTCTTTATAAACTGAAATATCTGGGATCATAAGATTAATGACTATTTGTTGAATATTCTGGTCACTTAGGGCTCCTACTCTGAGCCAAAGAGAAGACATAATTAATCTCTGTAACTTTTATAATAATGCCCTCTTTTCTCTTTTGCTTGACTTTTGCAAACACAAGTTTTATGGGTAACTAAGAAAGCGTTAGGGAAAAATAAAATTATGGCTACTGGAATAGGACACACATTTCATCAGGGTAGAGAGAAAGTAGCAATTTTGCTACTTGAAATCGCACATCTTTGACTTTGGGAGGTTTGAAAGAAGGTGAAATATTAATGTTTTCGACTTTCAGAACTGCCTATGGAGTAGCACTTAACTCACAAACAGTTGCAAGATCCTTAAATTGAACTGACTCATGGTTCTACCATCCCCATATTAGAAGATTTGGACCCCAATTTTATCATCATTTTTCCTTAAACTTAAAAAGCAGTCCTTCAGAAACAAAAGTGATGGTCCCAATTCCTTCACTTCCCACATGAAATGCCTGTCAACACCCCAGGATATCTTCCAACTCTTTCTCAGACTTTTCAAGGGATGAAAGAATGTCATTTGATAACATGGGCCAGATCTGCAGGTTGGAAAAACTGCTCTTAGGTGTTTCCTATACAAAAAGGCCAAAGAATAAAACCCAAACGGCTTGTTGATTTGGGTACCAGGTAAGCCACCAGTCACCTGGAAAACCATGTCGGAGGCACTGTAATCTTGTGTAGGATTTTCCTTCCGTGGGCGCTATATGTCCTTGGGCTGTGCTTCTTGTCTAGAATTGACTTTAGAAATTAACTGTATTCCTTCCTAAAAGCAAAGTTATATGCATCTTAGGAGGAGTCAGATGACACTTGCAAATATTTAAGCAACTGCTACTAGTAGACTATGTAGATTAGTGAGATGATTTCTTCTAAGTCAAGTTCAACTTAAACTTGTTCCTTGGTGAACTTCACTTTGGGACGTTATCATGCTGCTTAGTAACATTTGTTAAATACTGTGTGAAATAAACGGAACAGAATTCATTTTAATCTCTGTTGGTCAAATTACACAGAATGGCTCAGGGTAGTTTGCACATGAGAAATATTCAACTGAAGCTAAGATGATGTGCAAAAATGGATTCATTATAGTTAGGACACTCTGAAGTCTCTTGCATTTCTGCCTGTCTTTGTACAAGGCGTTCACTTTTGTTTTGGATTTTCTTTCCTAATGTGCTTATAGACTGAATAGTCAGAAAATAGACATAGGATAGCCTTCAGAAGAAATGACAAGTTTCTCGCTATCCATTATAAGAAAGTTCTTAGGCTCAGTGTTCCTCCTGTGTAATGTAACAGACTGTGTATCTAGGCCTCTCTTCTTGCTAATTAGCATCATGTGTCTGGGACCTAGAGCCATACAGAATTGAGGCAAAGTTGCTAATGTTCATTCTTCTTTCTGTGCCAACATTATTGATGTCATTTACCTTTAATCTAGGAGTTTCATCTTTTCAATCACCATCCATTATATTGTGGTGTGATATGCAGGTATGGTAAATATTCAGACCCTTTCTGGATCTTGATATTTCTATTCCTTTTCTCTATTTTGTTGTCTGCTATAAAGATGCACAGTGATTAAATGTAAATAAATAAATAAATAAAAATGATCACAATTGAACATACACTGTATTTTCTCCTCTATCTTGTTTTTGTTTTTCTCCTAAAGACCATCAAAGAACAGATTTTTGGTTTGTTTGATTCATGGCTGTGCGTTTCATTCTTAGGAAAGCAACCGGCATACAGTAGGTGAAGTATAAATATGTATTGGATAAATAGTTCGTTTCAAACAAAAACATTTTAAAATTTCAACAATAAAAAATATATTTATTTTAAAAAGTCTACCATGACATAGTAATCTGACTTACATACAAATAGACTCAATAGAAAAAAAGTGCAGTGTAAAAATCTCCATATCATTAAAAATGGAAATCAAATGGCCAAAATAAATTCATAGAATAATCACAAAAATGGCTTTAAAACATTTAGAACTAAAGTTAATGAGTTACCACATAAAATTTCCTTAAATAAAGCAATTTTACAAAAGAAGTAAATTAGAGACATCCAGTTATTTTAATATTTTAAACATGTAAATACATAAACAAACTTCATAATACTAGAAATAGAAAATAGAATCAGAAATATAGAAAAAAAAAAAACAGAAAAAAGAGAAGTGTAAGAATAGTAGCTTCTTCATGTTACACCATAACCTCCGTGCAGTCTTAACTAGAATATTTTGGGTTAACTAGCAATTTAAATGACCCTAAAAGGAAATCTGTCTAATTTTGTAAAGGAGAATGAATAAATCCACATAGCTAAGAAAACATAAGTCACTTTAGTCTATATAAACTTTATCAGTAATATAAAAGATTATTTAATTTTATCTGTATTCTTAATATATCATCCATAATTCTGTCTTTACAGTTATTTAGAGGGACAAAAGGTGTTATTTATAGGCCTTCTAAGAGTTCACTAAAATTGAATTCAGCAGTATTTGCCCTAAAAGACAAGAATGGCTAGACATTAGAATGTATAGTAGTTTCATATAGTAATGAAACTACTTCATATAGTAATGAAACTACCACATAACTCAATATATATATAATATGGAAGGCAAGAATCAAGATAAAAACTGACTAAAGTATGATGTGCATTTTATTTTTAAGAATAGAAGGGAGCTTCCTAGGCTTAGTAGAAAGAATCTAAAAAAAAATGGAATTGTTATCTTCTACAGTGGGCAAACTTTCGAAACATTTAGATTAAACTTAGTTGGAACAAAAGCTATTATACCCCAATCATTCCACATCATACTGGAAGCCTTAGTTAATTCAGTGCAACAAGAAAATAGACATGATTTTCATGAATGTTGGCAAGAAAGAAATGAAACTATCATTTGCAGAAAATATCATTGCCTAAATAGTGTATAAAATGGTATTTAAAACAACTTTTTAGACAGAAAATAAATACACAAAATAATATGCAATTTATAAGATTTCAGTAACAAATAAGAAAATAACATTTAGAAATTTTCCAGTAACAATAACTACAAAGTACTTAGAGAAAAGTACTCTTTTTAGGAGACCTAGCTGGAGGAATAATACTTTTGTTTGTTCATTTTAAGTTTTAGCCATAGGCAAGTGGGCTCTTCTGAGAGGCAAAGAGAGAAAGTAAGATATTACACACCCCTGGGGGCTGGCCACGCTGCAATCCCTTCTTCTGCATTCTCTTCTTGGGGTTTTGGGTACACATGTACATGTGCCCAGCATGATTTTCAAGTCACTAGGTCTGGTACTCCAACCACAGAGTCGGCCATATGGGATACAGTGCCTTAACCTCCACACTACCTGCTGACCCACAATTACAAATATCACTTTAAAAATAAACTGGATGAAGTAAAAGGTTTTCAGTGTTAATGAATGATAAAATTCAAAATGATAAATAAGCCAATGCATCCAAACCCTCTTATTTTAAAAAATTCTGGTTAAAAACTCTAACATTGTATTTTTACAACATTTAGGTAAAAAATACATATTAAAAGAGAAGAGAATAAAGACCTAAAAGAAACAAACATTTTTTCTGTTGTTGTTGATTTGCTAGGGTGCTCATGCATTCATCAGAAAGCGACACAGAGAGAGAGAGGGAAAGCAAGAAAGCAACCTCCAGGGGGGAGGACCATGCTGCAATCTCTTCCCCTACTTTCTTCTCTCAGGATTTTGGTAAAGCATGCACGTTTTTCAATCCATCAGTTCCAGGATTTAAGTCACTGAGTTGACCATGTGGGAATCAGCTACCTTATTAACCATGCCACTGGCTGGTCCTAATTTTTTCTTTTTTTTGCATTTTATTTTATTTTTTAGAAAATTATATTTAATCACTGTGCATCTTTTTTTTAAGAGATTTTTGCTATAGGATGCGTTTCCTCAACAGAGAGACAGGAAACAAGAAATTCCCTACTCCCAAAGGGGGATGTCTAACCTGCAATCCCTTCTACATTCTCCTCTCAGGATTTTGGACACACACACACACACACACGTGCCTGGTGTGCGTTTTAAGGTGCCTGGTCTGGAACTCAAACTGCAGTCGACCACATTACCTGCTGGTCCTTAATCACTGTACATCTTTACAGCATACAAAACAGTTTTCCCTAGAATCAGTGCATTGCATATTAGAAAAGTCAGAGAAATCGCCATGTACATTATCATCAACAGATAACTTTGCATTTTTTATTTTGTTAAATGATTTTCCCCCAGTCCCCTCCCTCCCACTGTTACCCACTCCCTCCCACTGTCACCCACCCTCTCCTAAGATCTTTATTGCCCTCCCTGTTCCTTTACCTTCCATTCTTTTTATTTTTAAGTTAGAAAAAAGTGTAGATGATTTCGCTATCCACTAACAACATAATCTTCTCTTACAATTTGTCTTTTGCCTTAGACAATACAGCAACCTACATATTTGAAAACTCTCCTGCCATATATGGCTAGTAATACTTTGTAAACACTGGATAAGACAAACATCCTGTAACATGCATATCTAAATTTGAAAAAAAGACGGAGCTAGAAGTACCAAAAATGAAATGCTTGCTGAACCAGAGTGTTAACAAGCTCTGAGGGTGTGGTTTTGTGCCACAGAAGCTTAGAACATCTGCTCTGAAGGGCTAAATGATAGAAGAGAAAGTACAGCTTCTTCTGGTCCATGTCAGGTGTAAATCAAAAATAAATAAATAAATAAATAAATAAATAAATAAATAAATAAATGGGCAGGTTGTCTGAAAGGATCCATTTTCAAAGAAAAGTTAAACTCAAAGGAAAAAAAAATTACACATTTCAAAGAAAACTTTCAAACAGCCTGGCATTATACCCGTTTGTGTATAAATAACTTAAAGTTACTGCCTAGGTTGGCTGTGGGCACTTACTAAAAGAAAATACCTACTTTATTTTTCTCTAGCGATGCAGCTATTCTCAGTACTGGCGATGTTATAAAATTTCAGAAGAATTTATGAAACACTGACAAATTATTGTAAGGAAAAGATGCAAAAGAATTTGTGGCTCATGACTTGGTACTGACTATATTGAAGAACAATATTAATTTTATTTTGTAAGTAATTAAAGAAAAACGACATACACAATAAAGTATTTGTTTTTAGAAGAATATTGACAGTGATTTTTAATTCTTCATTACTAACAGAGTGGTGAAAAACTTTAGCCAAGTATAATAAAAGAAAATGTATAGTTCTTGCTTGTTGTTGGTCTGTCTTGGTCATGTTATGAATGAGAAGTGTCATAGCCTGTGAGTTTTGAAGATGCAAAGCATTTCTTCCATTAGATAGAAACACACATGCATTGTGACATGTAAATCTATTCAGTATCACGCCTTTCCCATCAGCTCTTTGCTGAAACGTGTACAAATATGCTTATGAAAAACATAATAAGCTCACTATAAAATGCTCTATTTAAAGCAGTGCCATTTTCATTTATAACATGATAGAAAGAAATTAAAAAGAAATGATAAAAGCCTTAGATTTTTATTTGCTGTCGGTTTTGCTAATCAAACTAAAACATTACTCTTAATTATTTTTCACTGTTTACATAACTGATTTACTGCCAGAGGCAGAAAGTAAGACACACACAAAGTCTCCACTATGTTAAGGTCAGGTAATCAATTTCCTATCCCAAAAGACAAAACTAATAGTACAGAGGATTATCGCTAAATACGAGCAGCTGCTTTCGTAAAACTGGAGCTTTCTGAGGGAATCCTGCAATAATGGAGTAGGCAGGAAACAGAATCCTGTATATCTTTATTTTTGAATTTTGTAAAAGCCGCACAGGTGTTTTTAAACTACAGATGAAATGAGGATTAATTTTACTTTGATTCAAGTAATTGCTATTATACATAAATGCATTTGAAGCAAAACATGGAATAATTATAGATAAAATCATATTCTTTTTGTTCTGAATGTCATTTGTGATTTTCTCCTTAATAAATGTAACTCTAATGTTTGAACATTAAAGAATTTCAGGAGTTTACCTGCTATGACCTATTTAATATTAGTATTAACTTTTAAACTAAAATATTCCTAACTATAATCATTAAAAGCCAATGAGTTTATATATCATATCTACTTACTAGAAGTGATAACAACCGTGTATTATTTTCTTTTTATAATTTTATAGATATTGTAACTCCATATTATAAAGCAATGCTTAAATTTAATTAATGCTATAGATCAATTTTATCTTCTAAGAAAAGACATATGCGATTTTATTTTTCTCTAAAGGTTTTATTTTAAAATCAATTGATGCAATTTGACTCATTAATATTTTAAATCCTCTAGTTTTAATTTTAGGCATAATACATATAGGCAAATTATATGTCTTTTCACGGAATACAAACAAGGTAATCATTAATCTTAATCTTGAAATGGTTTTCTTAGCATTTTTAGTCAATGAATTTGACATTTTAGCCACATAAATAAAATTGAATATTTCTTTTGAAACCTTCCATCTTTTAATTCTCTGTCCAATTATGTGATTTCTCTCCATTTCTTTTTATAGCTCAAACAAGTCAATTCTATATGCTAATACTGGAATTCCATAGGACTCTTTCATAGGCTTTATTTTCTCATGTCTGCTCCATCTCTAATAAATTTATTTATTTGATATCTTTTAAACAGATATATTTCTCAAAAGTATACTTTCTATATATAAAAATGTATACCATTATTTAATTATATTCTTGACAATTTCTTTTGTATATGCATTTCTTAACCATTTCAACATTAATATATTCAGAACCAAGTGCATGATTCACCTCATCCTACCACTTTCTCATTTTGATCCTAACATAGTCACCATCAATTTAGTCACACAATTTAGTTTGTGTTTAATTTCTCTTGTCTCTTGATTTTAATACATTTCCTTTCATCTAAAAAGTTGTTTTTTCTTAAAAGCTATGGTTTACCCTTGACATATTCTTATCTGTTAATTTCCTCCCAACAGTATAATATCCCTGTTTAGAGAGATTTTTACTATAGGGCAATATCCCTGTTTTATAGACAGCTAACATCTAAGAACCTGTTACATAAATCCACTCTTCTCCATCGTCTTGCCACCATTTTAGTAAAGATAGCAACATCTTGCTCCACCAGAACCTCTAAATGTCTCTAGTTCCATTCTAGCTCCAAAACTCATCTCCTAATTTTTATCCATAAGTAGAATGAGTTTTCTTTTCTTTTTTTTTTTTTTTTGAGAGGTTTTTGCTATAGGGCACGTGCACTCGCCAGACAGAGAGCGACAGAGAGACAGAAAACGAGAAATCACCCCCCCCCCCCCCAAGAGGCGATGGTCACGCCGCAATCCCTTCTCCTCCATTCTCCTCTCGGGATCTTGGGCACACATGCACATGCGCCCAGTGTGAGTTTAAGCCACCAGGCCCGGGGCTCGAACTGTGGTCGACTACATGGGAGTCCAGCGACATAGCCATTACGCTAACTGCTGGTCCCAGTAGAATGATTTTTCAATAATTACAACATAGGTTGAGTATCCTTAATCTAAAAAGTTAGGATCTGAAGTACTCCAAAATCTGAAACATTTTAACATCTACATGATACTGCAAGTGGAAAATTTCCTATCTACCCTTATATGACAGGCTGCAGTCATAATGCTGCAATACAAAAATACTGAATACAATTACATTCAGGCTCTGTGTATAAGGCATTTGTGAAACAAGTCTAGGAGTTTGTTTCCTTTTTCTGTTCCATTTTCTATTCTTTTCTTACTTTTAAATCTTGTCTCTTTTGATTCCAATTTAATTTCCAATTCATACAGCATTTGTACTTTTTGTGGATTTTTTTTTTTCCCTTCTAGATCCTTGAACAAAATAAAGTAGCTAGCATACCAAAGCAAACATTCTTTCTTTCCCTGGATGATCCTTCCATTGTTCTTCACTGGAATAATTTCTACATTCTTTATTTTTAGATAGGCCTAATCTGACCCTCAAATTCCAATTAATTCTTATTATATCTCCTTAATTTTATCTTTAGTTTTCTTCACACTAATTAATACGTAATTAGGGACCAGCAGATGACATAATGGTTACATTGCTGTACTCCCAAGTAGTCGACCACGGTTCAAGTCCCAGTCTGGTGCTTAAAACTCATGCCAGACATGTTTGCGTTCATACACAAAATCTTGAGAGGAGAATGGAGGAGAAGGGACTGTGGAGTAACCATCCCCTCTGGGGGTGATTTCTCACTTTCTACCTCTCTGTATGTCTCTCTAGTGAGCACATGCACCCTATAGTAAAAATCTTTCTCGCAAAAAAATTCAATATGTGACTAAATACATATTTATCTTCTGTCTACCATTTATTGATCCATTCATCCACACAGCTATGATCTACTTGAACACATATGTTTAGATTCTCCACTAGCGAAAGCATTGTGATGGGTTACTTTTAAGTGTTGTTTTATTTATAACTATGTTCCCAGAACTTCTTCAAATGTTCTTAGGGAATCAGTATACATTAAGTATTTGTTGAATGAGTAAAAAATTAATGAATGATTGATGAATAATTAAATAAATGAGCATATTCATTTTATATATACAAATTTCCTAATTTCAAACACACAGTTACTAATTATGTTTGCTAAATTTTTGAAAGTTGAGACAAAAACAAATATTTCACAAACTCGTCATCACCACCATGCAAATATCAAGGCATAATTATAAAATCATTAACTTCAAACACAATAAATATTACAGAAAATAAGCATAAAATATGCCTAAAAAAGAAACTTTGGGCTTTATCTTGAGTTTATGTATACTATTGTCTCATTTATTGCTAATATACATAATAATATCCATCAAATTTGCACTAATACCCAATAGAGTATATTATTTACTGGAAAAAATTGGTAATTCTTAGCATGTCTTTGAAAACTGAAACTTTCAGTTTTTATCTTCACATTACTGCTGGATAAACATTTTGCAGTATAATAGGATCAGATAAAAGTATATGCATACGAGTATTCTTTTTTAATTTTTAATTATTAGTCAAGTCAAAGACATTACCATGTACATTCTCATCAACAGATAACTTTTCATTTTTGTGTCTTTTAAATGTTTTGTTCAAATGAATACTCTTAAACAATCATTTGGAGTGTTTTATAATAGTTTTTCTATTTTTCATGTTTTAGTTGTTAACAAAATTTATTGTAGAACTAGATGGATACAACAGATACTTTAAAACACCGGCAATTTTAATGATACTACATTCTGTGGTGAAATGTCATTATCCTATTAAAGTGTAGGTTTATCCACATTTTAATAAATGTTTGCTGATTTAATCATCATTGATAACAAATAAGCTCCAAGTACCCACTATCCTATTCAAAATTATTTACAGCGCTCACTAAGTCAGCAGGAGACTTTGAAGATGCTTTTCCTCTCGACTTGGAGCAGCCACTTCTGCAAAAGTTGATAGCAGAGAATGATCAAATATGCATTATAAAACATCAGAAATGCTAATAGGATCACTTAAGTACTCCATCTATGGTAAGGACCCCTGAAAAAAAATAAAAACAAATTATAACATTTAATAATTAAGTATGATTTATTATCGTTAAGACTTTTTATATGCTCTGGCACATAAGCTGGCACAATTTAAATTCATAAATAACTATTAGAAAGCAGTTGCACACAATTGTTCACAAAATGATGTCTATGATCTCTGGCTTCAAGGATATAGATTCCCGAGATGAGCCACAGAGTAACTTAGAAGTATAGCATGGGTATATCGACTACTCTGAGAGAGATTTACAGGGATCTAACAATGCACAGAAGGGACAGACCCTCAGGACCTATCACATTTAGAAGTTAGTCTTTGAATTAAGGAATGAATGGTCTATCGATAGGAAAGTGAGGCATTTTAGAAAGATACAAATATAAATAAACGTCTAAATAATTAAAAATGAAAATGTAGCTATCATTTGAGAATGTAAAAATTGCTAGTCGAAAATAAAAGAAAAAGAAAAAAATAAAGTTTGATCTTAAGTTTGTACTTCAGATGAAAGATTTTGGTTTTCATTTTAGAGGAAAAGAGGAATAGTTTTAAAACAAAAGTTATCATCAGGTCTGTGTTTTTGGTTTGTTTGTTTGTTTTTTGGAGAGGTTTTTGCTATAGGGCACGTGCACTTGCCAGAAAGACAGAGAGAGAGAGAGAGAGAGAGAGAGAGAGAGACAGATAGAGTGACAGAGAGAGAGACAGGAAGCGAGAAATCACCCCCCAGGGATGACCCCACCACAATCCCTTCTTCTCCACCCTTGGGCATGCACGCACACATGCCTGGTGTGAGTTTAAGCCACTGGTTTGTGACTCGAACTGTTGTCAACTACATGAGAGTCCAGCAACATAGCCATTATGCCAACTGCTGGTCCCCAGGTCTGTGTTTTAAAGATGTGACTTCGTGCAAACAGGACTGTTTGCAAAGAAAATAGGCTCATTCACACCAGTTCCTTTGTCTTACTATGCACCATCACCCAGAAGCAGACAGCTTTGGGAAATCGCCAGGTAAAAATGCATTTGAGGAATCTATACACCTGAGTCACTGTCTTAAATGTTAACATACATTTCTTAAACCACGTGTCTCTATGCTATCATCTATGCCATAAACAGGATGTACAGAAATCTACGAAAGAAGGTAGGAGTGGATCATCACACTATTAAAACTACCAACTCACTGGAGAAATTTTGCTTTGGTCCTACAACCTTGAGGTCTTAGTGCCTGAAGGATGAATGTTTCCCTGAGAGTAAGTAGTAAGTCACATGTCTGCTTAATTACAAGCTGAGATTGTCTTCTTAAGATGTTGGGGTCACTGAATCTACACCAGAGGAGAAGGTTTCTGTATTAACTATACCCTTAAGAAATGGGCTCACTGACTTAGTAAGGAAAATGATTTTTTTTCTTTTTGCCTTTTCTAGCTCATGTGATGCTCTTGGGTGATGTTTCACTCTCTTCTAATAGTCCCAATAGAACATTTCACAACTCAATAAAAGATCTCCAAAGAATCAGAAGATGTGGGACTTCAGACTTGGGTTTTTCCATTAGAAAAAGAACCCTCTCCACAAAATGTTGGCAAAAATTAGAAGGATCATGGAATATGAAGAAAGTGAATATGATTACAATATTAGCTTCTGATCACTAAATATAAAAGAGAGAATGATGGCAATGCGCTTTGTTAATAAATTGCTTCATTTTCTCAACCCCTTCCCACTGCCTTATATGAAGAATACTGGGTATCTATTAATAATATTTTTCAGGAAGGAGTAGGATCAATTTAACATTATCTGTGCTTATTCAATAGATTATGAAAAACTGTAATCTATTCAATAGATTATCAAAAACATAATATTTTCAAATGATCAAAGGAAAAATATTAGACTACATGAGTAAAAAGGATGGAAGATGTTGGATATAAATCATTTGCCTGTCCAGAATTATTCTACCTTGCTTTACATTGTTCAAGATGACTTAAGGTGTTAACCTGTTTAGTGTATGTTATAGCTCCATTGTCTTCTTGATACCAATTGCTTTAAGCCAAATATGTAAGACCTGAAGTATACACACAAGAACAGAGGAAAGCAGTGTGAGGCTGTGTCATTAATTTTTTCAGCTTCTTCGCTTTGGGTTTACCTTTTGCCATCAGAGTAAAGGCCATGGTCCTCTAAGGAGCACATCCTCAGCTTTTTGTCTTTCTAGATTTCATCAACCATGCTCTCTGCTTTCCCCTTCCAGCCTGGTAGTAGTTAGAGTTCCTCCTCCTTTCTATATATTTTTTTCCCATTGTTGCAGTCCATTGTGCCTTATGTTAGGGACTTTCCCTATATTTGTTTATGAATATTGCACATTCTGCATGTTTGTGCAAGGTACTGATCTTACTAGATTTGGAGTTGTTTCTTTATAAAATAGTAAAGTTGATTTGTGTGTATCTAAATTGATAAAGTTAGAATCATTACATGTAAAATTTTGTCTATGGGACCTCAATATATATTGAATAGACTTTTTTTTAAAAAGTCATAAAACATTATCATATCACCTTTTAAAAACTCAAAGTAAGGACCAGCAGGTAGTGTAGTGGTTAAGGCACTGGACTCCTACATGGCTGACCACAGTTCAAGTGCCAGACTCAGAGGCTTGAAACTCATGCTGGGCACTATGCATGTGTGTTCAAAATCCCAAGAGGAGAGTGGAAGAGAAGGGATTTCTGCATGGCCATTCCCTCGGAAGGTGATTTCCCACTTTCTCTCTTTTTTTTTTTTTTTTTTTTGAGAGGTTTTTGCAATAGGGCGCATGCGTTCACCAGAAAGACAGAGACAGAGAGATAGAAAGTGAGAAATCATCCCCCAGGGGGGGATGGCCACACCACAATCCCTTCTCCTCCATTCTCCTCTCGGGATCTTGGGCACACACGCACACGCGCCCGGCATGAGTTTAAACCACCGGGTCGAGGACTCCAAGTGCGATTGGCTACATGGGAGTCCAGCGACATAGCCATTATGCTAACTGCTGGTCCCTCTTTCTTTCTGGAGAAGAAATACACCCTATAACAAAAATCTCTCTTTAATAACAAAAACAAAAACCTCAAAATATGACAAATGCATTTGTGAGTTTTACGAGTAATACAATAATTAGTACTAAAAAAATTTAGTTTACTTACATATTCAAATTATTATAAGGCTTCTGATTAAACTTATATATTTTTTATAAATTTTATGGAGAAAACATTGTATGATTTGTTGATATTTCAAATGTGGAAACTAATTTTCTTACATTGTGAAAACATCGCAAAGAATTATTAATTTTATTTGTGTTTTCATTTTTTGCCTTTACCCTTATATTTTATTAATATATTAGAGTTATTGAATACTGTGATTTGTCAAAGAATATTACGAGAATCCTTAAGAGAAATAAAAACAAAGTAGAAGTAAATATAAGACTTTGTAGAATCAAAAACATTGTTTTTAAGTAAGGCCCATTAAATACTAGAAATTTTTAGTTATTTTAAATACTTTCTGTACTTGAGTACGGAAAACCCAGTCTTCTAATTACTTACTAACTTTAAGTGTTGAGGTACTTGAGTGTATTTATAAAGAAAAACAGGAAGAAAGAAAGATGCTGACGTATGCTGAAAGAAAATGTCGAAGTATAGATGTGTTGCTTTGTGTTTGAAGTGGAGCTCTTTAGTTGGAAGTGAATTTCAAAGGTCCACAGGTGGCATAGTGGTTATTACAGAGCTGGATTCTCACATGGTCAAACACAGTTTAGAACCCAGACTGGGCAACTTGTAAATTCACACTGAGAGCATGTGTGTGTGTGTGTGTGTGTGTGTGTGTGTGTGTTCCCAAAATCCAAGGAGAATAGAGGAAAAGGGGTTGAAGTGAGGGCTCCTCCGTCAGGGAGTGATTTCTCACTTCTCTTATACTGTCTTTCTCTCTGTCTCTCCCTCAGTCTCTCTCTGGCAAGTGCATATGCCCTATGGCAAAAATCCTAAAAAAAAAAAAAAAGGAAAACAAAGTGAATCTACAAATCACACTTTAATTTTAAATTTATGACAACATCATTCTTTTGAATTTTAACATTTTAAAAAGGCATTTAATTATTAGTGTGTATTCATTATAGTATTTTACATATTTTATATTGTTAATTTATATACATATAAACTGCAATTTTATCTGTAATTTCTTATAAATGAGATGGTGTTATTATGAATATTTATATAGAAATACTGTGATATGTTTGTTCTTTTTAATCTACAAAAATTGTGTGATATTCTAAATTATTCATTATTGGATATATTTTATAGAATAGACATGAATAACTAGTTCAAAAATCCACTTGGTTGCTCTGAAAATATATAGCAAAAAGAAGTCTAGTTGAGGTCCTTTTAGTTAGAAACTATCACAAACTAATAAATACTATTTTTTTTTTTACTTTTTTCCCTTTATTTCCCCAAAGTATAGTATATGAAATGGGCTGATGTCACAGGAGAAATAGGAAAATCTGAACTGATATAATAAAGACTATGGCGAAAATATAAATTATTTTATTATTAAGTAGGAATGTAAAATATTCATGAAGAAACCTTTTATTATTTGATTTGAAATAACTTTTTGTTGGTTTATATTGTGCATTTCTTTAACATCTCAAAGGCATTCTCTTTAAAAATAAATTCTAAGAATGCCATTCTGGCATATGCAATTCTAAAAACTAATTTTCAGAACAACAGTGTAGCAAAATCCCCCTTAGAAATATCTCTGAATAAAAGCAAATTGATAGATGCATATGTTTCACGCAATCCAAAATAAAATAAATTTGCCACTGAGAATTGGAGGAACTAGGCTGCAGTCATTTTTCTGTTTATATTATCCTATATTGATAAGTTTGTTGCTCTTTCCTGAATGTGAGCTTCTCAATAAATTCTTTATAGAATCGATCCTGTTGTTTTCCCATTATGCACATTATGTAAAAGTCGAGTTAGGCAACCTTTTTATTGTTCATGTTATTTTATTTCTGCTATTTAATTCAACTTTTCATTTATGCCATAGGATCGTACTTTCATAATTTTTTATTTTTATCTATTTTCTTGTTTGCTTAGCAATATACCTTTGCAATTGCAAGTGTCTGGGACATAATAGACCAAAACCACATTAAATGAATAAATGACATTGCTATGCACACAGCTAATTGTAAGAAAATTTATAGTTTAAATTGACTTCTATCTCTTGTCAAAAATTTTACAGTCTTTTTTGAGAGAGGTTCTTACTATAGTGTACCTACCCTCACTGGAGAGAGAAAGTGAAATTACTCCCTAGGAGGAAGTCCATTCTGCAATTCCTTCTTCTCCATTCTCCTCCTAGGATTTTGGGAAATATACACACTTTCCTGGCCTGAGTTTCAAGACTCCAGGTCCAAGACTTGAATTGCTGTAGGCCATGTGGGAGTCCAGTGACTTAACCACAACACCACCTGCTGGGCAAAAATTTTGTAATCTTAACTTTAACAGTTTAATATTACAGAAATAAAAATCAGTTGTTTTGGGGACCAGCAGTTAGCGTAATGGCTATGTCGCTGGACTCACGTAGTCGACCGCAGTTCGAGTCCCAGACCCGGTGGCTTAAACTCACGCCAGGTGTGTGTGCATGCATGCCGAAGATCCCGAGAGGAGAATGGAAGAGAAGGGAATGTGGCATGGCCATCCCCCCTAGGGGATGATTTCTTGCTTTCTGTCTCTCTGTCACTGTCTGTCTTCCTGGCGAGTGCACGTGCCCTATAGCAAAAACCTCTCCAAAAAAAAAAAAAATCAATTGTTTTTCAAAAATTGTATTATTCACCAAAAGACCATTTTTAACACTTTATTTTCCTTTGGGCAGTTATTTTGAATCTTTAAAGTTTATACATTCTCTTAGTTTTAATCTTTTCTTTGCCAAATTAGAGAGGCTCTTAAAAAGAACAAAATGACTATATCAGGTTTTATATGTGAACCATAAATCTGAAATTTATTTTCTTTGAGATTCAATTTTAATTTATAATGACACTACTAATATTTTAACCAAACCTAGAAGAAAGTTTTAATTACATGTGATTATTACTACTATATTTTTATGAATATGAAATGCACAATAAAATATTCATTTTAACCATTCCCACTTTTTGTCCATTACAAAGCCTACAAGTTTTGAACATAAGTTTTAGATCAATAGAAAAATATATGGATAGAATTTGGAGAAATGAATATAAATGTTATAGATACACATTAAATAAGATCATTACTTTTTATTATGTTAGGTGTGCATATGATATTTTGATATGCATGGTAAATTAATTACTATAGTCAAGAAAATTAATATATGCACTATTTTAATTACTTTTTCATTTTATTTTCTGTAATAAGATCAACTGAAATCTGTTCTCTGCAAATTTTCTTTATACGATATCGTTTTATTAATATATTCACAATGCTGTACTTTAAATCACTAGATTTACTTATCCCACATAACTGCAGGTTTATATAGTTTGTCCTACTTCTCTTATTTGCTTCTGTTTTCTCCTTTTCTGCTCTCTATTTGTAGGTATTCAAATTGTTTTTTCAGAGTCTGTGTATAAATGGGATAACACAGTGTTTTTCAATCTGTGCCTGGTTTATTTCACGAACCATAATGTTCTGGCTCATGTTCTTGTTAATGGCTTTTTTAAGACTGGATGATATTCCATCGTGATATACAGCAGTTTCTTTCTTCATTCACGTGTCAGAATACACAAGGGTTCCCCTCCTAGGTTATTGTGATGAGTGCTGCAACAACCATGAAAGCATGGCTACTGCAAGGAGGTGCTGCTTTTATTCCCTGTGAGTATACATCCACCACAAACCTTGATGAGCCATATGATAGTTCTACTTTTAATATTTTGAGAAACATTCGTACTCTTTTCGATAATGACCATATGGTGTGCCTTCCCACCAACAGTGTAAAAGGGTTCTCTCTTCTTCATACCTTCAACAGTATTTGTTCTCTTATCTTCTAGATAATAATCAATCGAACAGTGGTGAAATGATATCTCAGAGTGATTTGATTTGCATTTCCTAGATTATGAGTGCAATTGACCACCATGTAATTTATCTGTTAGCTATTTTTATTTCTTTGGAAATATGTCTATTCAGTTATTCTGTACAGTTTTCACTTAGGCTGTGAAACTGTTTGAGTTACAAGGTTTCCATTTCCTAAATCTTTTTTAATCTCAGTCACATGCATGTGTGTGTGTGTCTCTCTGTGTGTGTGCGTGTGTATGTGTGCGGGTGTGTATCCTTACCCTACCACATTCACTTGTATATTTTTATAACCTCAGGCACTTTTTAGTGTCAGAATTTACTATTTGGAAGGTGGATATAAACAAATGATTATTATTTTAAATTGATTGTTTTATGTTTTCCATTGAGCTGCTTAAGTTTCTTTTGTATTTTCATAATTAAATCCTTTATCAGATATACCACTTGCAAATATTTTTCCTTAACGTATAGGGTATATTTGTTTTTACAGGTTGTATCCATTTCTTTTGTGCAAAACTGTTTAGGTTGATATAGTCCTACTTTTAATTTTTGTTTTTTACTGCCTGAGATTTAGTTGTGATATTCAAAAAATCATGGCCAAGGCTAACATCAAGTTTGTTTGTTTGTTTGTTTGTTTGTTTTCCCATGTCTTTTCATAGGAATCTACAGCTTCACACCTTAAGCCCTAGGTCTTTAATCCATTTAAAGCTGATTTTCCTGGTATAAAATAAGTGTGGATATTTACTTCTCCTGATGTTATTTATTCTTTTATATGTGGATATTTACTTCTCCTGATATTATTTATTTAAATTGCAGAGTTTTGCCAGAGAAAGACAGAGAGGGAGAAATCACTCTCCAATAGACTGTGGTCATTCCTCAATCCTTCTCCTCCATTTAACACTCTGGCAGGATTTGGGACATGCATTCACATGTACCCTGCACCTTTTTCAAGTCACCTGGGCCAGGATTTGATCCACTGTTTGCTTTGTGGGTTCCAGCTCCCTTAATCACTAAGCTATGAGGCTGGACCCCAACCTTATGCTCTCCTCATTTTGGCTTTTTGGTGGCCTTATTAAAAATTAGTTGAGTGTGTATGCTGGATTTTATTTGATTAAGTGTGCAATATGAGGACAAAGAAAATAGACAAACCAAAAATGACTGTTGGAATTAAACTTTAAAGGGATCTAAACTCGTAGTTTTAAAATAGAAACCTCCTCAAAGCAAAGGATTGCATTGTAAACAAAATAGGCATCTGTCTTAAAAGTCCTGTTACACATTCAGCAAAAAAAAAAACCAAACAAAACAAAAAACCTACAACAAGTACAGACGAGCAAAATAAGTTCTCAGTTTTATGCTAAATACAAAGCATAGTACCTACTACTAAGTACAAGAGCAGAATTGCAAAGTATCCATTTCCTAAATGTGTTTTTCTCCATTGCATACATGTGCATGCACGTGTGTGTGTGTGTGTGTGTGTGTGTATCTTTACTCATCACATTCACATGTACATCTTTACAGCCACAACTCTGCCTCAGGCACTTTCTGGTGTCAGAGGCTACCATCTGGAAGGTGGTTGTTTATAGTAAATGAGTTTTAACAGAACCAATTGTGTTGGTTTCCTCCAGAGGGAAGAACCTTTAACTGAAAAGATTCTTAGTACAGCACTGCGTTTTGCAGAGAGCCTACCCTACCTATTTGCTATATACTCACTGGCCACCAGCTGTTTTATGCACTCTTGGCTCCCCAGCTGAGACAATTAAGGGAACGGGATTTGGCACTCTGTATAAATATGAGCTAAGACTGGAGCTGTTTCCATGTTGGCAGAACCTAGGGTAAAAAAAAAACAAGGCTTTGCTCCAGAATAAAGACTGTTTAATCTTATAGGCAATGATCAAGGAATGAAAAAGGCAGATGCTAAGATGATAATGTAGGGAGTTATAGAAGCCTGGCTATCAGCAAAATACTGTAAATTAAATTAAGTATAGAAGAGTAGCTGCATCCTGAAAAACAGGCTAGGAGAGAAAACGCTGAATGTGTGGGAGGGGGCAGCAAATTGGGTATTTTGCACTGCGTGCGGCTTTTCCTGTACACTCTGTCTAGCTAAACATTATCTACTGTAGCTACATCTCACTTCTGCTTATAATCTCTACTAGGCTGTTGAATCTGAAATCCTATGAAGAAAGAAAAAGGAATTTTTTAATTGACAAATGGGGTAATGCTGAGTTCTTTGTAGAACTAGTGTTATATTAAGGAAATATAACTTCTGAATTAAACAAAAAAGTGATATTTTAGTTGCAAAAAATATGATCTGATGAACATTCTTACCCTGATAGTTATTTTTGGCATAGAAATCCTGTAATAAATACATCAAAATTTTAAGTATTGTGTTTATTCACATTGAGACTATTGCTTGCTTGCTTGTTTGGCTTTAAATTTACTATAATTGGTGTGAATTTATAAGTGGAAAATGAAACAGCAATTAAAATTTTTCTCTTTCCCATCTTAAATAAAACCAGTGATTGAAACTATTTTAACAAGGCTTATGGGGCTGGCAAGTGGCGTGGTGGTTAAGGGCGCTGGACTCCCACATGGTCGACCATGGTTCAAGTCCCAGACCTGGTGGCTTGCTTTCTCTCTTTCTCCCTTTCTCTGTGTCCCTCTCTGGTGAAATTAAAATAAATAAATGAATAAATAAATAAATAAATTTAAATAAAATAATTCTTTAAAAAACTATTTTATCATGGCTTATAAATTTATTTCAAAGAAATGTTACTAATAGTCCCCAAAACTATATTTTCTTCCCCACTTTCTATTTCAAACTGTAGACTCATAACAACAATAATTTACTTGATATCTCAGTAAGACAAGTCAAAACAGAAATGTTGATTGTGTTATATCAATTAAACTGCACTCCAACAGACACTCAATTTTGTAAAAGACAACATTAGCCTTCAATTGTTGAAGGAAACACTAGCACTAAGTTGTCAAACTTAAAATAATTTCTTTCCTTTTTCATAAGAAAGAGAGAGATGGGAGAAAAAGAGAGAACATGAGATAGCAAAAGAAAGATAGGCATCCCCAACAGGGTTTCCATGCCTTGATCCACCTCCGGCCTCAGCTGGGGATGCTTTAGCTGGAGATACTTCAAGTACTATCAAGGACTTTATATTTCACTTCATGAGTACTTAATACTTCACTTCTCCAAGTCACACACTCCCAAATTTATTCAGTCAAAAAATATACTTAATCTTCATCGTATACTTCACTCATGTGCTTACATACACCTCACTGCTACCCTAATAAAGGCAACTGTCAGCTCTTTCTGAGGTTACTATAATAAATAAAACACAGACGTTTGAAACTTCTTACCATGGCTTATGAAAGCCTTATGTTATCTGCCCCCTATAACACACCCTGTCACTCTTCATCTAATTTAATACACTAAATCTATACTTTATTTTTAATATTTCAGGCATGATGAACTCTTTGCCACTTAAGAGCCTTTAAAATAGATGTTATGATTTCCTGGAATGTACTTTCTTTTATACCTTCTGTGTTTAATTCCTTAACCTTCAAATATCTGCATAAATGTCATCCTTCTGTTTATCCAATCTAAGGAAATTTTAGAAATTGCAATTATGTCACTTAATTTAATTTTCAACTTAGCATTATCTCGCATATGTACACCCCCTTCAACATACACAATTTGTTATATCTATCTATTAGGAGATAAGTTTTCTAAGGCCATTCCATTAAGTGCTTTTTCTTTTTCTTACTTTCTTTTTCTTTCTCTCTTTCTTTCTTTCTTCTTTCTTTCTTTCTTTCTTTCTTTCTTTCTTTCTTTCTTCTTTCTTTCTTTCTTTCTTTCTTTCTTTCTTTCTTTTTTATTTTTTTAAGAGAGATTTCTGCTATAGGGCATGTGCAGGGAGACAGAAGGTGAGAAATCACCCTCCTCCCCCCCCACAATTTTTGGGGGGGGTGTTGGTGGCAACACTGCAATCCCTTCTCTTCTATTCTTCTCTCAGGACCTTAGGCACGCAGGCACATGGGAGTCCAGAGACATAACCATTATGCCATCTGTGGGTCCCCCATTGATTGCTTTAATGGCATTAAATACAGATGAATCCTGGCCATGTAGAATAGTGACTGGTAAATAATGTTACTAAGCAAATATTTATTCAATAGGTGAATTAATAAGAATGAGGATTAATACCCTAATATTTAAATGTTAATATAATTTGGAGAATAAGACCAATGCCTTTAAATTTCATTCTGTGTCAACTCAAACTGAACATATCTAAAATCCATTTTTTCAAAAGCAAAATTGGAAAAATGTACTTATTTTCACAAAATATTTTATAACTTTTAATATTAATAAGTTACTGGGACCAGCAGTTAGCGTAATGGCTATGTCGCTGGACTCCCACGTAGTCGACCGCGGTTCGAGTCCCGGACCCGGCGGCTTAAACTCACGCCGGGCGCGTGTGCGTGCGTGCCCAAGATCCCGAGAGGAGAATGGAGGAGAAGGGATTGCGGCGTGGCCATCCCCCCTGGGGGGTGATTTCCTGCTTTCTATCTCTCTGTCTCTCTCTGTCTGTCTGGCGAGCGCACGCGCCCTATAGCAAAAACCTCTCCAAAAAAAAGAAAAGAAAAAAAAAATATTAATAAGTTACTCTTAGAAATATTGTATTGTATGTAAAAAGTAACCAAATTACATGCTCATAAATATAATATATCAAAAATTTTAATATCTTTTGGAATATCTATATCGTTAGCTCTTAAAAGTCTTAGTTGATCTTAAAATACTTACTGATTTAATTTTTTTAACTAACATTCATTAAGAGTTCTTTTACAACACCTTACAGTAGTATATAATCTTGCATTAACCAAAGTTCTATGCTTTCTCTTAAATAGATCTGCTCAACTAGAAATAAAAGTAGCCAAACTGTGAAGGAGACACATTGTATATCTCCATTTAATATATGTTGACTGTCTGCACTCTATGACCAAAACTGAAAGACTAAAGGTTATAGATACTAAATACAGTGTGGGTAAAGAATGGGAGGAAGAGAGAGTCTGAGGAAAGACATTAAAGAGAAAAATACAGAGTCAAACATTGTTGATGAGAATATGCATAGTATTCCCAACTGAACTGCTGAGAAATATATTCATATTGGAACATACACTTTAGAAGCTAAGTAATGTATGTGATTGAATGTATAAAATAAATTAAAATAAGATTAAATATCAACATGCAGATATTGTAAAATAAAATTTAGACTGGATACCGTAAACAGAATAGACCAGTTTAAGTAGTGGCACATAAGTGCAAAGTAGTAGGACATATCAGCATGACAGTGTGTCATAATCAGAAATTGATCAAAATAATTTCTGCTATTAGATATTTGGTAAATATTAGATGTTATGTTTCTAGGATTAACTGTATTGGTCAACTAGGTATAGGTTAACATGTTAAATTTGAATTTCCTGTGTTTGGTTTGACTTGGTTCTTTTATTTAGGACAATGTCAATGGCATGTATCTCATGATATAAAGATGGTGAGCATTAATGAGGTACTTTAATAGAGGGTTCTCAAACTTTATTGATAAGAAATACATTAGTTATAAAGATTACCAGCAACTGAAGAGCAATTAAGTGGAATGTTCCTACCGTTTTAAATGAAGTATTTCAGATAATTAGCACAAAGAACATTATTTCTTAAGACATGGTGACAGCTCTAAAAGATAAATCCTTTAATGCTGTAAGAAAGCTACAGTGTGCATATAGTAAAAGGTTAAATAGAGTTAATCCTTTTAGTCACTTTTGCCTATGTTTCATAGACTTTCATAACTATATTATCTAAAATTATTATACGCAATTTTTATAAAGAGATAAATTTTAATGCTGTAAATTGCTTGAAAAGTAAGCTAGATGGTGCTAGAGAACACCATTCTATTTATTATGAGTTCATATTTAAAACATAATTCTGGTTGATAAGACTGAATAAAAAGGTTAGGATCCATTACATAGATCTACAATTTGGTATCACACTATAAATTTAACATGAAAAGTTTGCAAAGAAATTCAAGCTCAATAAAAGGGTGAGATTAAGAGGTTCGTGAGCCTATACTGAAGTATGACATCAAAATAATAAAAATTACAATTATCACTATACAAATATCTACTGCAAATATATTACTACTCTTCTGAAAAATATATGGTACATGCATATATTCATTCTTTCTGAATAACCTTTTTCTTTGACGTGGTTTAAAAATTGGGTAATAAGGTTTAACTGATAAACTACACCTGGGTTGTGTCAAATGTTTATTTAATATTACCTATAGCTCATCTTAATCTTTCTATGAACCTTGTTTATTCTCGTTTCTGAAGGAAGATTAATGTTCCAATTAAAAACAACTTTATTTTCCAAATCAATAGTCTTCTTTGCTTTAGATTAGACTTATGTATTTAGATAAATTAATCTATTCAAAGCTATTAATTCATAGTTCTGCTCATCAAACTTTCTCACATTCATATTTTATATATGAGTTATGATATCACCAAAGCCTCTATCATTATTTAGTAAAGAAATTTCCAAAATGAGGTGCAGGGAAAATACAGGAGTTTTCTTAGAGGTGAAGAATGTTCATCTACTAGGCTGCCATACAAAATAGAAGGCTTCCACAACTAAAACTATTTTGCCACAGTTCCAGAGACTAAAAATTTGAGACCCATGCATTAGCAGGACTAGATTTTAGTAAGACCACATATGCTGACTTATGGACACCTCCTCACTTGGTTCTCACATGGTCTTTTCTCTGATCACCTGGAGAGAGAGAGAAAGAGCTCTCAGGAGTTTCATTTCATTGATTGAGGTCTCACCTTTATGACTTCATTTTGCCTTAATTACCTGTTAAAGGCTCTATCTCCAAATAGAGTTACATTAAGGGTTAGGGCTTCAATCTACACATTTTGGTAAAACAATTCAGTTCATAATCTATGCATTCAAGTTGTCATTGAACCCTGATGATAGTGACTCTTCTCCCCTATGCCATCAAGGGCTGTGAAATTTTCAGGTGCAGCTGGTCTCTACTAGTCATCTAAAATGCAAACAGACTTTCTTCAGCAGAAGGTCATTTTTCACACATAGCATCTATGCTCAAGGTGCTCCTACTGCTTTCTGCTCCTAAGGACTGACTTATTACAAACAAACCATTAGCAGGCTGCTGCCTTTCTGCAGAACTGAGAATTCTGTGTCTGTGAGAGTGCTCATATTCTTTGTTTCCAATTACCATTCTTCATCTATCTCTAATCCGAAGCATAGGGTTCCCTGTAGTTCAGGCACCATAGTAATGTGGACTCAAAGAAAGAAAATTTTCAAAGCACATTCTGAAAAGCACAAGGCAAAGCTACTGCCAGGGAGTTTACTAAACGTAGCGGATGATTTTGCATTATGATCAGGTGAAGAGAACCAACATATTTTTAATGATCCTTTTGCTTTTATTCTTACTTTCTCTTCCTCTTACACCTACCACACCCCCATATAAGGTTAACAACATTGTGATTCCTCTTCTCAGGGTGGCTGTTTCTCTATTCATTTTATCTTTATTGCCTATGCTATTGTTTATTTGAAACTATAGTTCTTTTTCTATAGACTAAGACTTGTTGACTCCTGTCCATTGTAGAATGTATCAGGAAAAACTATGGATTATCAAGAAGATAAATACATTCTGATATTGAGGACGAGTTCTCTAAATATTTAACTAGTTACAAATGTAAATCTATAACATACCAGATAATTAATACTACATTTTTGCTCTATTTTTCAATTATTTAAACTTAAGCCTTATCAAGTTTTAATAAATTCTTTTCATTCTTTTGGAATATTCATCTAATCTAGCCTAGCACTTTCACACTTCATTGCAATATCTGGTCTTATCAACTTTTTTATTAGCTAGATTACAATGTTTGGAAGGTGAAAATTAAGTAGGCCCTGCACACTTTTTTTTTCTTGTTGTGTTAACATTTCCTTTTGAAATAACTGTAGATTCCTAGGAAGTTTCAAAAATATACAGGGAAGTAACCTGTACATTTTATCCCATGTCCTAAAATGGTATCATCTTACATGATGATGGATAATATAAAAATCAGGAATTTGATAATGTTTCCATAGAACATATTTACATTTTATGAGGTCATCATGCACTACTTCTGGTGTGTGTGTGTGTGTGTGTGTATTGTTTAATATAATTTTATTGCATGTTTAGGTTTATATAACCTCACCGCTATTGAAGATAAAGTTCTGTTCAGTTATCCAAAAGATCCCTTGTGTTATCTATTTACATCTACACCTACTTTCTCCATGCCATCTAAAAGCATAGACTCTTGACAGTTACTAATCTATTTTTTAGTTCTATATTTGCATTATTTGGAGAATGTTATATAAATGCAATCACACACTATGTAATCTTTTGTAACTTATTATTTTTTTGAAGAGTTTTTTTTTTTTGCTATAGGGCGCATGCACTCGCCAGACAAAGACAGAGAGAGACAGAGAGACAGAAATTACCCCCCCAGGGGGGATGGCCACGCTGCAATCCCTTCTCCTCCATTCTCCTCTCAGGATCGTGGGCACATGTGCACACGCGCCCAGCGTGAGTTTTAAGCCACCGGGTCCAGGACGCGAACCGCAGTCTACTACATGGGAGTCCAGTAACATAGCCGTTACGTAACTGCTGATCCCCTGTAACTTATTTTTTTCATTCAGTATAATTCTTCAATGATCCATTGAAGTCAGGATTTATCAATAGTCTGCTCCATTACATTGCTCAGTAGTATTCTTTGATCTATATGTGTCACTGTTTAACCTTTGTCTTTGAAGAACACCAGGTTGTGTCTAGGTTTTGATTATAATAAATAAAGTTGCTATGTATGTTTGTATATAGATTTTTGTGTCAACCCGTGTTTTATTTCTCTGAGACAAATGTCCAGGCGCAAAACTGTCAGATCATATGACAAGTGCGTAACTTTAAGAAACCTGCCAAACTGCTTTTTAGAGTAAATTGCCATTTTTGTTACACAAGCACTGAATGCATGTTCAAGTTGCTCCCTATTGTCACCTGTATGTGGTGCCATCGACAGTTTTAATTTTAGTCATTTTGATAGGTATGAAGTGATACATCATTGTAGTATTCATTTTTATTTCTATAATGGCTGATTATGATGAACATTTATTTATTGGCCACTGTTTTTTAACTATGGAAACTTCCATAGTATGTTAACACATTGTGTTTCTTGAACATACACCCACGAATGTACTAAATTTTCTAATCCACAACAATCTATATCATTTTGTAAGAAAATCCTTAATGGTGTTACACAATTGAAAATGGCTGTGGTTCAGAAGAAAATCTGGCAATTCCTTTAAGGGATGCCATAAAAGTAACTGTTGATTATTAATTAACATACAGACTCAAAAGTCTATGTGCTGGTTTACATACTAGTGAGAAGTTATTATGTAGTTTTTGCAATAGGGTAGATATGGTATGCCATATTTTAATGCAAATATCAACTGGGTTAGAAGGGTGGCTACTGATTAAGACAATTGGGGATGTAAGGCTTTTCTCTAAGAATAATCTACTTTACCATAGGTAATGTAGATTCTATTCTCTTATGATTTTTGTGGTATAGGAGATTAGGAATTTAATCCAGCAAATATACTCCTTGATATTTATCAAAATGACTTGAAGACTTACATACACATCAAAATCTGCCCAAAGATGTAATAGAAGCTTTGCTATTTGTCCATTAGATTATATTATTTTATAATTTATATGTGGGAGGCTGCACACCAGCGAATATCTCCGGTTTCTCAGAAAGCAAACAATTACACAATGCCAAAGGCCACAATTGGTTCCCTTCAAAAAACCTGACCTTCGAAATCTTGCTCTGATTGGCCACTAGAATCCCTCAGATTTGCATATCCGGCACCTCATGATTGGTCCAAAAGCAACCAATCATAACCCACCTTTTACAACCAATCATAACCCACCTTTTACAACCAATCACGGCCCACCATGTATATAACCACGATGCCTGGCCCACAATCACCAGATGACCCTGAAGAGCCTGAAGAGTTGTAACACCTCGTTGGCTCCAGATGACCTGGAAGACCCTGAAGAGCTGACACTGCATCGTCTCTGGAAGACCCTGAAGAGTTGTAACACCACATCATCTCTGGACGACCCTGAAGAGTTATGACACCGCGTCGTCTCCGTGCTGCTCACAATAGAAGACACAACCATGAAGAATTGTAACACTGCGTCGTCTCCGTGTTGTACTGTGCTGCCCACAATAAACGGATGACCCTGAAGACACTGTGTTGTCTCTGTGTTGTAACACTGTGCCACTTGTCCTGGCTCTCACTCCTTCCCTAAGGAAACCTCTTCGACTGTCCCCCTCGGGTCAGGACACGTGGTGCCCAAACAGGGACGGGACACGTGGCACCGGAACAGGGATGGAACATTTATATGTCCCAAAATTGGAAGCAACCAAGATTTCCTTTAGTAGGACAAAAGATCAATTAATGTCATTACATTGAGACAAGGGAATTTCATTCAATGATAAAAAAGAAATTAGTTTCAAGCCATGAAAAGTACATAGAGGGCATTTAAATGCATGTAACGAAGTGATAGTAGATAACTAAGATTACAAACTGAATGATTCTAGTGATATAACCTTATGGAAAAGGAAAAACTATGTAAAGTAAAAAGATCAGTGTATTGGGGGGGGGGGGGTTGCCAGGAGCTGTAGGGGAGCAAGGAATAAATAGAGGATGGGACTTTCAGAGCACTGAAAATACTCTGTTCGATACTCTAACAGTGGAGACACATCATTTATACATTGTACAAGTGCACAGAATGTGCAAAACCAAGAGTGTTGTCAACTGTGGACTTTTGGTGGGGATGACAACATATCAATGTAGTTCATCAGCATAACAAACCTACCTCTCTGGTGGTGATGATGTGCCATGGGCCAATAGGGAGGGGATGGGTACTCTCTGTACCCTTCTCTGAATTTTCCTGTGAACTCAAATTCTTCTGAAAAATAAAATTGATTTAAAGTTTTCTTAAATTAATTTCTAGTTACTTAGAACTTTTCTTACTTGAAATTTTCAAAAAATATTTTGACAACAGATGTTCAACAACAGTGTGTAGTACTTGCAAAATCAAGAGAGAAAGAATAAATGAAGGACCAGCAGTTAGCATAATGGCTACGTCACTGGACTCCCATGTAGTCGACCACAGTTCGTGTCCCGGACCCGGTGGCTTAAAACTCAAGCCAGTCGCGTGTGTGTGTGTGCCCAAGATCCCGAGAGGAGAATGGAGGAGAAGGGATTGTGGTGTGGCCATCCTCCCTGGTGGTGATTTCTCGCTTTCTGTCTCTCTGTCTTTCTCTGTCTGTCTGGCGAGCACACGTGCCCTATAGCAAAAACCTCTAAAAAAAAAAGAATAAATGAGAGGAAACTCATGTTTTTGAGTTATCTTGAAATTTTAAAAAGAATACTAATAAAACAAACTCATGTAGCAAGTTATATGGCCATTAAACACCAAATAAATACTGCCTATTAGTCTGCTCTTAATGCTTATTTGAGTTTTTTATTCAATATCCATTTGTAGGAATTTTCAGAAATACTGGTGTATAATTACATTCTCCTGTCTCTTTCTCCATCCTCTACTTGAAGGGACAGATGAACAAACTGATGGAATTTCTTACTGCATTTGATAGCTAACCAAATCCTTTTCCAGAAGCTAAATGTGAATGAACTACGCACATACATATATACAGGTGAATTGTAAAGCGCAAGAAATTGAGAGCAGATGGATCAGTTCTGGTGGTAAGACCATATCGAAATCATCTTCTCAGAGCCTAGGCTGTTGTTATTTCATTCAAAGCATGCATCACAGACCACCCCAGAAGTTTAAAATCAAATATACAGATTAAGCTGGGTGAAATGTTAATCAGGTAAAGCAAAACTGAAGGATTTAGGTTTCACTTAGCAGTATGCACCATATGCATGCTAAATATTGGAAGACAAAATTCCATCTAGCTAATTGAAAAAGATATGGAATAAATTTAGCATTAAGGAACATATAGCTATAGCAAGGCCCCCAAATGCTTGATTTACTTAATGAGAAGCTGTTTAGCTAGATGGACTCTTACAAAAGAGTGGATAGTACTAGAGACCAGTTCCATATCATAATTTTCTTTTTATATCTTTCACCTATTAATACACCTTTATTTTAAGAAAAACAAACAATAGTGGCAGAATGTATGTGCATAGATCTTTCGAAAATGTAAAAACATATTTTTTATAAATTTAAAGTAAACTATGGTTTTCATGTAAAATAATTTAAAATAATATCAACACAATTAAGACACTGACTGCTTTAACAAGAAACACAACCATGCTCTAAAGTGTCATCAAATAGACCCATTGCACTTTTGCAATAAAACCTTAATTAGGTAATGACAGTGATAAGTCAGAAAACTGTAGACCATAGTATTTACTGGCTACTTAGTTTAGGATCAAGCAGTGAAAAGTAGAACTGATAGAGTTTCTTACATATTGTTTAAACAGGCTGAGACAAGTAAGCATGCTTCAATTAATAGGAAGTTAATTCATGATTCTCTACCTTTAGGGTATTCCTTACTACGCAATGGAAGAAAACTTGGTAACATTACAAACCAGAGTTCTTCTCATTGCATTTAATTCCAAATGCATACAATGAATACTGTTTTGCTTTTATAAAAGCTTTAAAAATATGGAGCAAATTGTCACCAGATTAAAATACATGAGATACCATTGTTTCATGTTAATATTCTTCTCCTTAAGATGAATATTTAGTTACTAACTCTTGGAAGGTCCGTATCATATTCACATTGCGTGTCTAGTTTACACAGTGTTCTGGGAGAAAATATGCAATCTTTCATAAAATAAACCCTCTAATTTATCTGGACACTTACGTTCCTGAAGCAATTATGTTGAATGTTACTGTTTTGGAAATTTCTCTTAAACAAGATTCTAAGGTCGTGGCAATATTTCTGTCTCCTTGGTACACATATCCTGCATAACTGCCTCCCATTGATTGTAGATGGAACGTGTGAATTTAATAGTATATCACTCCCTTTTTTATATATTTTTTTAACATTATATGGCAAAGGTAAGTGGATTTTGCAGAAGCAATTAAGATCTCTCATAAACTTACTTTGAGTTAATCCTTAGGTGGATTACTGTGGATGGTTGTGACAAACAGTCAAGCAAGTGGTGAGCAGGCGAGCCCTGTAAAAGAAGGATAGAGGTAAAAGAGGTCAAAACAAAAGACAGGCAGGGAGCAGCACTTCTCCTGTCTTTGAAACAGTCAATTATACTGTGGAGAAAACCATACTGCAGGAAGTGATTGGTGGTCTCCAAAAGTTGAGGGTTGCAGTCCTCAGACTCAAGGAAATTTTAATGAACAGCGAACTTGCAAGAGTACCTTGAGCCTCAGGTTGGATACATCCTCTACTGACTCACTGAATGATCCCTTGTGAAGACTCGGAGCAGACAATTCATCTAACCCACGTCCAGTATTCTATCCTGAACAATTGGATTGCGTTTTAAGCCACAAAATTTATGGTATTTCAAAAAAAATGACTAATGTTGAAGATGGTGGATATGTTAGTTTGATCACTATTTGTTGCATATGTGGTTTAAAAAGCCGGACTGTACAGCATAAATATATACAACTATTACATGTAAATTAGAAATTATCATTTTAATATCAGAGGTGTCTATTTTTATGCCTGTGCCATAATTGTTTTGATTACTTTTGCTTTATAGTATATTTTTAAAGAATTATTTATTTAAATTTATTTATCATTATGATCATTTTTTTAATTTGCTAAAGGGCATGTGTGCTCACCAGAGAGTCAGAGAGAGAGACAGAGATAAAGTGAGAAAGCAAGTTGCCAGCTCTGTGCCTCAAATCATGGTCAGTCATGTGAGAGTCCAGTGCCTTAACCATCATGCTACTTGCTGGCACCTATAGTATAATTTTTAAAGAATAATTTGCTTATTTAATTTTATTTGTTACTTATTTATTTTAATTTATTTTATGCATTCAATCACTATATGGTACCACAGCTTGTAATATGAATTTTCCTAGCATGAATACACTGCAAATGAGTCCAATTAAAGATATTATCATATATGTTACTATCAACAGACAATTTACCATTTCTGTGTCCCATAAATGTCTTGCCTGTCTATTTTCTTCCTTAATTCTCTTTCTTCTACCCCCTTCTACCTCCCATTCTCCTCCCTCACTGTCTCCAGTACCAGCAACCATTCTTTATGTTACTATATCCTCCAATCTCTAATTTTCTGCCATAGAGTGTGGACCTCTGGTATATATTAAGTGGGGATATACAATGTTTCTATTTAATTAAGAAATTATTTAAAATGCTTTCAACACTGATTTACCTTCTCAGATTTTTTTTTTTTGATATTTGGGATCTGCTATAGTTTTATATAATTTTTTTATTAGTGTAAAAATTTCCATTGAGACTGCAATGAATCTGTACATTGTGTTGGATAATATAAACATTATAACAGTACTAATTCTTTCCATTTATGGTAATGAGGTATATTTCCATATATGTGTGGTTTGTTCAGTTGTTTTTGTCAATGCTTTGTAGTTTTCAATGTATGAATATTTCATCTCTTTAGTTAAAATTATTTCTAGGTGTTTGTTACTATTACTCTTTGATACTATCAGAAAAGGGATTGTTTTCTTTTTCAGAAAGGTGATTAGTTTCTGTGTAAAACTGCTACTGATTTTTGTATATTAACTTTTCATCTTACAAGTTTAAATAGTTTCATTAGTTCTAAAAGTTTTATTGTGAAATCTTTGTGGTTTTTACATACAAGATCATATCATCCAAAAATAAAGGCAATTTTATATCATTCTTTCTCTCTAATTTAGATGACTTTTATTTCTGTTTCTTGTCTGATCTCTCTTGTTAGTACATCTGGTACTAAATTAAATAAATGTAATAAGAGTGGTCGTCATTGCCATGAACTAGATCTTTTCTCTATAGGAAAAATTTACATTTTCTTCCACTGAATATAATGTTACCTATGTTCATAAACTGCCTTTGTTCTGTTAATTTTTTTTCTTCTATACCTAAAATATAAAAGTTTTTATCAAGAAAGGATGTTGGGCATGGTCAAATGCTTTTTCTGCATTAATTGAAATAAGAATGTCTTTTACCTTTCATTCTATTAATGCAATATACATATCCTATTCATTGATTTACATACATTACCCAAGACTTGCATGCTAGGAATAAATCCCACTTGATCATGCTGTATAATATTTATGGATTGTTGGATTTAGTTAGCTAATGTTTTGTTGGGGATTTTATTTTTAACCAATGTTCAATTAGAAATTGGCCTCTGGTTTTGTTTTCTTTCGATGCTTCTGTCTGGCTTAAGAATTAGGGTGACACTGGTCTCATAAAGTGTTCTTGAAAATATTGTCTCTAAGTTTATTTCTTTGAAAGAGTTTAAGAAATATTAGTGATAATTCTGGTAGAACTTAGCCTTGAAGACATCTAGTCCTGAGTTTTTATTTAATGGGAGTTTTTCTTTAATTACTTTTTCCATTTCTTAATTTGTTATTGATCAGTCTAGGTTTTCCATTTCTTCCTGATTCAATCTTAACTGGTTGTATTTTTCTAGGAATGTATCCATTTTCTCCAGGTTACTCAATTTTTTGGTGTGTAATTACTCATTACAATTTTATATAATCCTTTTATTTCTAAGGTATATATTATAATTTTTCTTTCAGTTTAGTGCTTTATTTTATTTATTTGTGTTTTCTTTCTTTTTTTCTTAGACTGAACATTTGTTAATTTCATTAAATGTTCTGTTTGTAATCATTTGTATCATACTGAGTTTCTTTCATATCATTATTTTACAATCCTTTTCAGGCAATTTGTGAACTTACATTGCTTTGGGGTCTGGTATAGGAGAATTATTTTGAACCTTTGGTGATGTCTTGTTTCTTTAATTTGTCATGTTTTTTATATCCCTGTGTTGATGCCTACATATGTGGTGGTACTGTTATGATTTCTGAACTTTATATAGACTGACTTTCAAACAAAAAGACTTTCATAAACAGATGGGTCCACAGGTGTGGTTGAGCAAGTGTGGTGGAATTGAATCAGTGTGGCCTAGTGACATAATCTCTGTGTATCATCTTCAGTTGGGTTTGATGTCAGCGATGACTGCAGGTACTTTACTGGTATAGGCTGCAGGAGTTCATGGCAGTGCCATTGGTTACATAGGTTATTAGGGCAAGGACATTAGATCCTACTCTTCTTGTCTTCTTCATAGTAGAGCATCTCATCTGAGAATATCTCTTGCTGTTGGATCAGAAAGAGATGACACATGCCACAGTAACTCTTGGATCAAGAGCACAGAAATGACTCTGCAGCCAGGGCCAAAGGCTCATGGTCTTGTAGAACAACTGTAGCACTTGAGAACTGAGGAATAATTTCCTTCCCTAAGGTATAAATGAATGCAGTTCTAATAACCTGAGATCTGTTGTTCTGAAGGATACACCAACAGCTCAGGTTCAGGGACTAGAATGTGCCTGTGGTTCTGGTCCTGTGAGGCAGAGCACAGCACTGGCATGCTTCTGTGATAAAAGGGCTCCCTGGAGGCTTGGACACGGGGGAAGTGGAAACAGCTGCAACTGGGAACTTGAAACTAATGGGTGCAGTGTCAGCTCAGGCTCCAGGAGATGAAATACCATGCAGTGGTGATTTTGGACATTAGGAGTGGAAAACAACAGAAGCCTGGGCTCTGTGTGACCATGTGCAGCAGCAACAAATACCCAGGAATGGCAAGACGTTGCTGTGGCTTCAGGAGATGAATGCAATACATCAGTGACTCCACTCTCCAGAGAGGCGAGGGTGACTTAGCAGGTCAGACTGCAAAGGTCTATGCTGATTCTCGGTAAGTGGTATGTTGTAGCTGTTTGGCCTGGAGGGTGTGGCCAAACAGCCAAGTCCTTGAATTCCTGAGATAACAGGCATTGTATCTGCTCAGCTGTAGGACAGTTACATAAGTCAGCAGAACCTCTGGATTTCTAGGAAACTGTAGCTGCCTCACCTGTCGCACAGGAAGAAGGGGGCAACTGCTTCAATCTGCAGCATTCTACTCATCTGTTAGGTGAGGATGCATCAATGACTAGGATGTGGGGAATGGAGTAGCTCTATAATAGCTTGATTCTAGGAGGGTGGGGCAGGGCAGCAGTTTAGTTTGGGGATGTTGTGCTATCTGGTGGGCTTGATGCAGTGGTAGCTAAATTTTAGGGATAGAAAGATGTAATGCCTGCATTACCCAGAGCAGGACATACTTTAGCAATGGCTTTGGTTACAAGATGGTTTAATAGTTTAAAGCAAATGAGATGAGGGTGCACCACACAGTGCTGGCTCCTCCTCTGGGATCATCCAGCATATTAGCTGTGGAACTCCCTCAGCTGGACTCAGCACATGTGAGAACTGCAGGAGATTCTAGTACTGAAGACTACAGGTGATCATAGTGGTGATGTGAACTGTTGGGGTCCTTCTGATTGCCTTTTTCCCACAGGGCAATCAAGATGATTTCAAGATGATCTTGCTGTGGGGATAGGATGGTGGAGGCAGGGTGTTTCCTTCCATATGCAGTCATCCTGAGATTCTGTGCCCTACTGAATTTCTTCTGAATCTTTGACAAGCAATAAAGATCTTTTTCTTGGGACCAGCAGTTAGCGTAATGGGTATGTCGCTGGACCCCCAAATAGTTGACTGCAGTTCAAGTCCTGGACCTGGTGGCTTAAACTTACATCGGGTGTGTGTGCATGAGTGCCAAGATCCAGACAGGGGAAGGGAGGAGAAGGGGTTGCAGCGTGACCATCCCCCTGGGGGATGACTTCTCGCTTTCTGTCTCTCTGTCTCTCTCTTTCTAGCGAGTGCACATGCCCTATAGCAAAAACTTTTCCAAAAAAAAAGTCCTTTTCTTTATTTATCTTAGCCAAAATATAGTTGGTTGGTTGTTGTTTTGGGTTTTTATTTGTGGAAAAAAAAAAAACTCTAGGAGATTCTAGATGGCCATCTTGCTGATGTCGACAGTGAAATTTCACTGTTGAATGAAGAAAAGCATACTAGGGACCAGCAGTTAGCGTAATGGCTATGTCGCTGGACTCCCACGTAGTCGACCGCGGTTCGAGTCCCGGACCCGGTGGCTTAAACTCACGCCGGGCACGTGTGCGTGTGTGCCCAAGATCCTGAGAGGAGAATGGAGGAGAAGGGATTGCGGCGTGGCCATCCCCCCTGGGGGGTGATTTCCTGCTTTCTGTCTCTCTGTCTCTTTCTGTCTGTCTGGCGAGCGCACGCACCCTATAGCAAAAACCTCTCCAAAAAAAGAAAAAAAGAAAAAGAAAAGCATACTAGATGAGATCCTATTTATAATTTAGCTGTCTTTACCCCAGATAGCACTGGGAATAGTGCATGTGCAGAAAGGGGGAGACTTATTGGGTTGAAGAATCAAAATTCACTAAGATTGCCTAAGAATGGAATATGATATATTCCCTCCCCTCTTTGAATATATGAAGGGTTTCTTTTTTCCTTCAAGTTCTTCCTTTGCTCCAAGAGTCATCTGGTTAAGACAAACTGACGTGTCTTCCCCCTGGACTAATGCTCTAGCTTCACGCAGCTCCTGCTCCTCTAGTCCCAGCCATGCTGGCCGCCTTACATGTCCTCCCAGCACTAAGCCTTTTCGCATGATAATCCTTCACCTTGGAAGTGCTTCCTCATTTTTAATTCTCAGCTTACCATTCATTTCCTAGGGAATTGTTCCCTGACAACCCTGACAAGGATCAGTCTACTGGTTCATAATATTAAGTGGCTCTCATTAATAAACTTATCATAATTTGTAATTTAAATTTATTTGAGTGAGTGATAGTTTTTGATGAATTTCCCCCACTATCTTATAAATCTTTGACGTGGTCTTGCGTATAAGGGCTAAATTACTATCTCTTCTATGCTTTTCTGCCATTCTAATGTTTTTTAATAAATGCGCTGATGCATCTGCTCTTGTAAGAAAAACTAAAACTATTTTAAAAATCACTATTGGAAGTTGGAATATATACAATATATCTTAGCCATAAGAAGAAAGCTTTTAAAGTAACTGTTTTGAATTTAGGACAGGACTCATCTGTTATTTTTTTCTTTTCTTTTTTACTTTTACTATATGGTGCATGTGCTAACTGGAGAGAGAGAGAGAGAGAGAGAGAGAGAGAGAGAGAGAGAGAGAGAGAGAGAAGAAAGAAAGAAAGAAAGAAAGAAAGAAAGAAAGAAAGAAAGAAAGAAAAAGAAAGAAAGAAAGAAAGAAAGAAAGAAAGAAAGAAAGAAAGAAAGAAAGAAAGAAAGAAAGAAGAAAGAAAGAAAGAAAGAAAGAAAGAAAGAAAGAAAGAAAGAAAGAAAGAAAGAAAGAGAGAGAGAAAGAGAGAGAAAAAGGAAGGAAGAAAGAAAGATAGAGAAAGTGAGAAAGCACCTCCAGTGGGTATGGCCAAACCACAATCACTTCTCCCATTCTCCTCTCAAGATTTTTGGCATGCATGCACATGCATCTGGTTTGTTTTTCAAGTGACTGGGTCTGGATCTCAATCTTCACAGTTTACCATGTGGGATCCAGCTGCCTTACCCACCGCACTACTACCTGATCTGAAATTTTTTCTAATTGAGTTCATCTTTCTTGGTGATAACATGCAGAAAAGCAAACTGATGAGTTTATTAGAAATAGGATTTCTACATCAGGCGCACAAAGAAAGTTAGTGTAGTATGCTATAACTGATATTCTGTGGCTATAAAATTAATAATAGCCAAAAGGCCTAATTAAGTGTATTACAAGGCCAATACTATGTTTCACTTAAGGGTAGATGGTAATAAGACCCAGGAGAATTTTCCAGATCTCCATGACAACCACAACTGGGGACTTTCCAGAGACCCCACCAGGACAGAACTCTACAGACCCCCATAGCAACCCGGCCTTGGGATTACTGTGTCTCTATGACAACAGGGCCTAACAAAACCATGGTTGCCCTAGAGACAAGGCCACCTCAGCACTGATACAACTTTCATGAACATTAAAGCAGATATTACCTTTTAAAGAATAGCTTAAACTCTCTTTATGAAAGAAATACCTGGTAACTGATCAAGGCTGGATATGGGTATAAAAAAGGCCAAGAGTCTCCCAAACTCTGAGAACAGTCTCTGAATGAAGATCCTGTTAGTCAGTCAGTCATCATTTCAAGGACACTATAAACTATCCAATTCAAATACTGTTTAGTTCTACAAAATTGATATTGAAAAATATTAAAATTGTGCACATAGACAAATAAGCATAATTTATTGTAATTATTAGCTATCTGTAAACAATGAGACAATGTTCAGTCATCACAAGTCCTGTTCATTTATACAGATTTAGTTTCTAAGCTTTCTGAAAAACCTCCACAGTTGCTAAAGTATACGCTGCAGACTACTAAACTATGAGGCAATTGTAATATTTTTCTTTCTTGATTTTTCAATTTTTTATAATTTATTTTTTGATTTACATTTTATCACTGTACATTTTTACATTGCATGGCATGATTTTTCTCAGAATGAATATGGTGCCTATTACTCAAGTCAAAGACATTACCATACACATTATCATCAACAGATAACTTTTCATTTTTGTGCCTCTGAATGTTTTTGTTTTTATTTTTCCTCTTGGCCAATTGTACTGTTTAAGTGTTTGAGAAGGTTTCCTACTCAATAGGAACTACCTTATTCATTAATTCTATAATCAACAAATTCATTTCATAGCTAATGTAAGTCAACAATCTCCAGAAACGTAAACATACTTTCTTGGTCACATTGTCATCAAGCCACAGTCTTCAGGACTCTGAAGGAACTGTGTGAAATCTCAAATTATCATAATGTTAAATCACATTGATAAATGTTATCTGGAAAGGATCCATTATCATTAGTATTATTATTATTTGCTTTTTTTTTTTCTTTCATGAGAGAGAAAAACAGAAAAGTAGAGAAAAAGAGAGAGAGAGAGAAAGACAGGCACCCTAAGCAAACTCTTAACATCATAGCCCACCCCCAGCTTCAGCCCACCAGGATGACAGGTATATGTGCTCAGTGTCTGTGGGGAGACCTCAGGACATTGAACACTGGACCTTCACATGTGGACTCCGCATCGCCATGCAAATAGCTGGCCTAAGATCTATGATTTTGACCTTGAATGTTTACAATGAAAAAATACATGTTAAACTTAAGCACTCAAATTCTTTAAAATGGTAAGAAATTCAAAGTTTATGTACATTCCTGGTTTTTCTTTAACATGAGCAATATGTTGCGAATTTCAAGAATCTCTAACCAAGATCTACAAAGCAAAACAAGAACACATTCTATTTAGTTTATTGCTTGGCCTCCACCTACTTAAAAAAGCAGCAATTCAAAATATTTTTATTTATTGAAAAAAAATGTTTAACCTGATCACCATAACTAACAGATGCTGGCTATGAGAACATATGGTTCATACACAGCACCTAAAATTAAACTTTAAAGCTTGACTGTGTGTTTAATTTTTTTTATGATGAAGAATTTCTTTCTAGCTTTTATACTTCCACTACATTGTTATACTCTGTTGTCCGCTTAGAAAAAAGGATCCTTTCAGTATCTTCATCAGCCTTACATTGAACAATCACAGAGAAAAATGATAGACTTGAAGTTAATAGGAAACAATTAGAAATTATCCTTTTTAATGCTGGCTGCTTATTTAAATTTAATGCCATTACATTAAATTAATATAATAAAATCAATCATTCTATATTATGGCTTCATTGTAGAAGATGATAGAAAGTTAAGAAAATCAATTTAGCTTTGTGCCCATTGATATGACACGCATCGCTTGTGACGACTAAAGAAATGAAGAAAGGACTTTAGTAACCACTACTAGTAGTGCCAATGATAATTAAAACCCAGCAAAATTCTAAGTTACCTGTGTTACACTCTCATCTTTTGTCAGCTGAAAAGTCCTTTCAAATTGTTTAAATACTCTAATCAGCACACTACAAATGTATCTTAAAAATACAATTTAATAACCATATTGAAACTTATTGTTTTCATTCATATTTAAAACAAAGATGTTGGTTTTATTGGTAATTAAAGTGATTAGAGAAAACTAAAACTCTGATAATAGCTTGATTTTAAATATAGTTCATTGAGTGATAGCTAAGTGTTATAGAGTAGGAAGTAATTTAAAGAATTCATGTTGAGTTTAAATTTCACTTTAGATAGGATAATAATTAAATATGCTGCAGCATAGTTGTGGTTCTGAATTATAGTTGATAAATAACATTTAAACAGGGGACAGCAGGTGGCAAGGATATTGAGGAGGCTGGATCCCACATAGCCAACTCTGTGGTTTGAATCCTAGACCTGGTGGCTTGAAAATCACAATGGGCACATGTGAGTGTGTGCCCAGAATCCTTAGAGAAGGAAGGAGAAAGAATTGCAGCGTGGACATTTCCCCTGAGGGGTGATTTCTCACTTTTCCTCTTTCTATATCTCTGTCTCTCTGGTGAGTGCACACACTTTATAGCAAACAAAAAACAAACAAAGAAAATAATACTTCAACAAATTTCTTTGTATTTAATTTTAACATCTTTAATATGCAAGCAGGATATATGTTATATTTACATATAATATTTATATTTATAAATGATAATGTTAGTAAAAATGTTATCCACAATTTTTGATATTTACATTTATAACATGAGATTATTTGTGATAGACTATCCAGATACTTTCTTTGAGACATCATGGTGTGGAAATTCTAATAAGAGAAAGGAAAGGAAGAAAATTATGCTTCTAATTTCAAAGTATTTTATATTGGCATTAGCAAGCAAATACCTCATTTTTAGAAAATATTTTGCTTAGTTTACTATTTTTCTGTTAATTTTTAATATTTACCATAAACCAGTGCTACGCTACTAGTGATAGATGTATATGTTTTCAGTCCATCTACAAATATATTGTTTACATTTTTTCACATTTTTTTAGGGTGCATGTATTTGCCAAAGAGACAGAGAGAGAGAAAGCGAGAAATCACCTCCTAGGGGGGATAGCCATGCCACAATTCCTTCTCCTCCATTCTCTTGGAATTTTGGGCATGCACACACATGCACCCAGTGCGAATTTTAAGCTGCCAGGTCCAGGACTTGAACCACAGTTAATTATGTGGGAGTCCAGCAACGTAACCATTATGCCATCTGGTGATCCTTCCATTTTCTAATATGTTTTAACCCTCTTTTTTTTTTTTTTTTTTTTTGAGAGGTTTTTGCTATAGGGCACATGTGCTGGCCAGACAGACAGAGAGAGAGACAGAAAATGAGAAATCACCCCCCGAGGGAGGATGGCCACACCGCAATTCCTTCTTCTCCATTCTCCTCTTGGGATCTTGGGTATGCAGGCATATGCGCCAATTGTGAGTTTCAGCTACCAGGTCTGGGACTCAAACCGCGGTCTACTAAATGGGAGTCCAGTGACACAGCCATTACACCAACTTCTGGTCCCCTTTAACTCTTTTAGTCTTCTTTGTTGAAAAGATGTCTTTGTGGGACCAGCAGTTAGCGTAATGGCTATGTCGCTGGACTCCCACGTAGTCCACGGAGGTTCAAGTCCTGGGCCCGGTGGCTTAAACTCACGCCGGGCATGTGTGCGTGCGTGCCCAAGATCCCAAGAGGAGAATGGAGGAGAAGGGATTGCGGCATGGCAATCACCCCTGGGGGGGTGATTTCTCGCTTTCTGTCTCTCTGTCTCTCTCTGTCTTTCAAGCAAACGCACGTGCCCTATAGCAAAAACCTCTCAAAAAAATAAAAAATAAAACAAAAAAAAAAGAAAAGATGTCTTTGACTCACTAACCCAAAGCTTATTTCTGATAACCTCCCATTAAATTCTACACTCTTGATTCTGCTATAAACATTGCTTTAAATTAACAATAATGTCTGATGTAACACATCATATTATACTTACTTGCTATTGATCTTTATTTAGTTCCATCATTAATCTACTACTAGTGTTTAGCTATAACAGAGGCAAAGATTCCATAGGTGGCAAAAGATATCCTATTTGATGGTACAATTTGTCATCTATATATCGTTCTTCACACAACACATATATTCTACATCTTGGTAGGAAAATATCTAGTTTAAAATAGCATCAGGTATACGATTTTAGTAAGTATTTGAAAAATTTCACACATTCATTGTAAAAACTCTGTAAACTAAGAACACAAGAGAATTTCCTCAATAGAGTTTATTTATTTATTTATTTATTTATTCATTTATTTTTAGAGGGCATCTGATCCTGGTCACACACGCACACACACCCAGCGTGAGTTTCAAACCACCAGGTCCAGGACACGAACTGCGGTTGAGTACATGGGAGTCCAGCGACATAGCCATTATGCTAACTGCTGGTCTCTTCAATAGAGTTTTTATAATGAATGTATTTTACATTTTGTTAAAATTTTTTCTGTACCTATTCATATAATCCTTAGGTTTTTCTTAGTTTAATTACCAATGTGGGGGCCAGCAGGTGGAGTATTGGTTAAGGTGTTAGACTCACATGTGGCTGACCATGGTTCAAGTATCAGACCTATTGGCTTGCTTTCTCATATTCTCTCTCTGGTAAGTGTGCATGCCCTGTAGCCAATTCAAAAAGTATAATGCTAAATTAAAGTAAAAAAAAAATTATCAATTTGATATATGAGACTTATCCGAAAAGGGTATAATTTTGGAAAAACAACAAAATTATCATTAAAATGGGAAGAGATATAATGAGCAAATATTAAATGATACATATCTAGTATTAAAATTGCTTTCAATATGTACCACATTTGAACCTGAGCATAGCATATACCTAATATACTTTGAAGAATATTATATAAATTCAGAAGGAATTTATAACGTACTTTGACTTTTCTAGTACAAACTCTGAAATTTTATATTTAATATAATCTAGACAAAACTGTCCTTTGCATTATATATAAAAAAATGTTTGGGGCTGGCAGTTACATTGCTGGACTCCCACATGATGGACCACAGTGTGAGTCCTGGACTCAGTGGCTTGAAACAAACAGGTTGTGTTTGTGTGGTACCAAAGATCACAGGAGGAGAATGGAGGAGAAGGAATTGTGGCGTGGCGATTCCCCTGGGGGATGATTTCTCATTTTCCCTCTTGCGGTCTTTGTCTCTCTTTCTCTCTGGCTAGTACCTTTGCCCTAAGACAAAAACCTCTTTAAAATAAATAAATAAATGAAGCTCTGAATAAAAAGAGATGATAATTGTTATTATAGAATTACAAGTTATTTCAAATATTTAAGATTATGTATTACAGATGAGTCAAATAAATAAGTGAAAATTATTGAAAAGATTACAGTTATCAGTGTGTGTAACAGAAGTTGAAATATATCTAATAAAAAAAACTGGCTCATTCAAATCTACAAAAAGGTTTTGCTAGTATAATTTTCACACTTATTAATAGAAAATATTGACAATTCACCTGTTATTAAAGACAGTCATAAAATATTGTTTGTCCTTTTTACCCATTATTTTTTCTTTTAACACAAAAAAATCAAACGCTTTTTTAAATAATTTTAGCAAAGTATTTTATAATGCAACTAGTGTACATTAAAATTAATTTCTTAAATATCCAATTATTCTTTAGCGATTTATTATATTTGTACATTGAAAGTACCATTGGGAGGCATGTTACCTCACATCCTCTGGTTACACTCGGTGTGTTAAGGGGCATGTTACCGATATATGCTTAGGCATAAATAAGAAAATATAAGCTTAAGGGTACCCAAGAGAAAATTAACATTGATAAAACTACAGTCCTTAAATATATAATTCAAATCTTCATAAGAAATATCTACTATAATTTCAAGCTATAATTTGACATTCTATATTTAGTTTTATTAATGTTGAGGTAAGGAAATCATGCTTTTTCTCACAGAATATTTTAAAATAAAATTGTACTCAAAAGTTGATATTTAAAGAATTTTTTAAGAAGTGATTTCAAGAGCCAGCGAGTAAGTGGTGGTTAAGTGACTGGATCACACAAGTCCCAGATCCAGAGACCTGAAAAATACACTGGATACATGTGCATACGTGACCAATTTCCTAGAGGAGAATGGTGGAGAAGGGATTACAGCACAGCCGTTCTCCTGGGACATGCCTTCTTGCTTTCTCTTTCTTTCTTTCTGACTCACTAGTAAGAACCTGTGCCTTATAGCAAATTTTAAAAAGTATATTCTAAATAATAATTGTGAAAAATAATATTTGTTTCAGTTTCAAATTTTTTTAAGTGAAAAGTATGTGTGTGGGGACCAGCAGATGGCGTGGTGGATAAGGCGCTGGACACTCCCACATGGCCGACTGCGGTTCAAGTACTGGACCTGGTGGCTTGCTTTCTCACTTTCTCTCTCTCTCTCTCTCTCTCTCTCTCTCTCTCTCTCTCTCTGTGTGTGTGTGTATCTCTGGTCAAATTAAAATGAATGAATAAATAAAATTAAATAAATTATTTTTTAAAAAAGAAAAGTATGTGTGTATTCTAAATTAACAGAATGTACCCATTACTGATTTTATGTATCTAGGGAAAATGTCAATACAATGAAAAGGTAAATATTTATTAGTATTACTATCTTAGTATTTAAAAAAATAATTTATGTACCACCTTGTGGGTTCTCAGAGTTTCACTACAAGAGTATGGTCTGTAATTTTTTTTTTTTCATGTTTAGGTTTTTGCCATAGGGCACATGTGCTTGCCCGAGAGAGACAGAGAGAGAGAGAGAGAGAGAGAGAGAGAGAGGGAAACAACAATCCCTTCTGAGGATTTTGGGCACATACACACACATAAACACACACACACACACACGACTGGCTAATTTTTCAACTCACCAAGCCCAGCACTCAAAATGCAGTCAGTCATGTGGGATCTGTCATGCCACCTGCTGGCTTCATATGGTTTGTAAATTTTTAAGCTTTACAAAAATTATTTGTATCTCTTTTGGACAAAAATAACTTGTAACACATATTTGTCTTTTATATATTGATCTAATGTTCTTAGATTTATGATCCTATGTAATAATACATTAAAAATATATCAAAGATATTATTAGCAGGAGATAATCAGACTATTGTGAACCAGTTATGTGATCACCTTTAAAATATAAATAGAAGCAATAAATTCCCAAAAGAATATAAATGACAACATCTAAAGTTAAAATTATAAAAACTATTCTCATAGATATTCAAATATTTTAAGAATTATTTAATTTTATTATTGTCATTATATTTTATAATTTGCTATACATCACATGCATTCATGAGAGAGAGAGAGGGAGAAAGTGAGAAGGCAAGATGCCCAATCTGGGACTCAAACCATAGTAAACCATGTGGGAGTCTAGCACGTTAATGTTACACCACCTGCCTGCCTGATATTTAAAAATTAAATCAGTAATTTAAATTCTATTTTCAAAGACAATGCTGGTCAGAATGTTTTAATGACTAGTTTTTTAAAAATATATAGTAAACTCTGAAAGATAATAATTAAAATATAGAGTCAAAAAAGATTTAAATAAAATTCATACATTACACATTAATGTTTCACCCATAGAAAATTATAAATACAATTGGTAAAATGTGCCCCATATCTTCCTGAGATGACTGTGTTTAAAATAATGTTAATAAATTGTTTTTGAAGAAATATCTTTGGCAACACATTCACTGCATGCATCCACATGCATATAAAACACATATGTATACACTTGCAAAAATATGGTATAAGCAAGCCAATGTCAGCATAGTTTAGATTTTTCCATGATATATTCTCCAATACTATTTGTAGTCTACAGGAAGATAACTCAACCAGATCTACTTCAAGAAGGAGTTGTTCTAACTTATGTCTGTCTGCAGATTCTTTTCGTCATTATCCTGGTCTTTATTTAAGGATAGTCTTTATTAAAGAAGTCATCATGCCCAAGGTCTCTTCACAACCTTTCTTTAATCGCTCCTATCTGATGATTGTGGGTCATTTTAGCTCCACAGGTTTATCTGCATTGAGCAGAAGGTTTTGAGCAGATATTGATACTCTACTTCTACCACTTCCTGATCTTGCTTTTTATTCCTCCCTTTTTCAATTCTTGATCTTAAAAAAAGAAAAAAAAAAAAAAAAAAAATATATATATATATATATATATATATATATATATATATATATTTTGTGCCTCTGTGCTAGTTTCTAGTAATCTGGCAAAGAATACACTTCTTCCTCTTTTTTTTTTCCTTATTCAGAATAAATTCTTATTGTCAAGAGGGGGAGAACAGCTCTAGTTCTCAGGTGTGTTCTATTTTATTTTATTTTATTTTATTTTATATTATTTTTTTCTTTTAAGAGAGGTTTTTGCTGTAGAGTGTGTGTGCTCGCCAGAGAGACAGAAATTAAGAAATCAACACTCCAGGGGTGATTATAGTGTAGGCAGGGGAAATGGCCATGCCACGATCCCTTCTCTTTCATTCTCCTCCTGGGATTTTGGGCATGCATGCACTTATGCCCAGCATGAGTTTGAATTTGCTAGTTCTGGGACTCGAACTGCAACTGACTACGTGGGAGTCCAGCAATGAAATCATTATGCCATCTGCTGGTCTCCTCAGGAGTGTTCTTGATAGAGGGTCTGTGTCTCAGAGGAGGGTGTGGTAGACACCTTCAAGTGCTTGATTCCTCTCCTGACCACTACAGTACAACTTTTCCAGTACAACTTTTACCTCAAAGAAAATCATATAGGACCAGATGCGCCTAGGGTTAAGCTGGAGAGATTTAACCACAAGTCAAACTCCATGATAAAGATTGAAAAAAAAAAAAAAAATGCACAGTAACTCTGTCACAGAATGTGCTTCCTTGAGAATCTAAAGTTTACTAATATGATGCATAAATGTGCATAAGACATATATAAATGTATGTCTGTCTATATGAACTGTGTGAAATTATGAATAGATTGTGTTCACTTTCATTCCCTCCAGAATTTAGAAAAGCTATTTAAGAAAATGTATATATTTAAGACAGATATCTAATAGAAAGTACATTCTGTAATTAAAGATTTTTTTTTTTCTGAGAAGTTTTCGCTATAGGGCACGTGTGCTCGCCAGACAGAGAGAGAGAGAGAGACGGAGAGACAGAAAGTGAGAAATCACCCCCCAGGGGGGATGGCCACGCCGCAATCCCTTCTCCTCCATTCTCCTCTCGGGATCTTGGGCACGCACGCACATGCGCCCGGCATAAGTTTTAAGCCACCTGGTCTGGGACGTAAACTGCGGTTGACTACATGGGAGTCCAGCGACATAGCCATTATGCTAACTGCTGGTCCCTGTAATTAAAGATTTTGATGGAAGGATATTCTTGTCAGAAGCTGTATTTGAGAGCTGGTGGTAACATAGGAAAAAGACTTCTCAGTTTCAAGATCCATGTTATATAACATTTCATCTGTAAAAAACAAAAAAAAAAAAAAACAAACAAAAAAACAAACTAATTTTCTTACACGAGGAATAAAAAGCTAAATAGTATGAATGCTTTTTCAAAGACCTCTCTTGTTATGTACAAAATATCCAATGAGTACAGGTAGAAGAAAACTCTAGCAGTAGAATTTTACTTTAAAAAAATACATTGAGGGACCAGCAGTTAGCCTAATGGATATGTTGCTGGACTCCCATGTAGTCTACCATGGTTTGCGTCCCTGACCCGGTGGCTTAAAACTCACGCCAGGCGCATATGCTTGCGTGCCCAAGATCCTGGGAGGACAATGGAGGAGAAGAGATTGCGGCGTGGCCATCCTCCCCAGGTGGTGATTTCTCGCTTTCTGTCTCTCTGTCTCTCTCTGTCTGTCTGGCAAGCGCATGCACCCTATAGCAAAAACCTCTCCAAAAAAAAAAAATGACATTAAATGTAGAACCAGTATTTATTTACACTTTTTTTATTTCCAGTACAACTTTTACTTCAAAGAAAATCATATGGAACATATATACATGGTACATATTTTCACTGTTCATTTAATACATTTAATTTATGTTTTAACTTAAGATATATACTGCAATGTATTGACTTTTGTAAAAACAAAGTATGTTTTTAAAAAAATCTTTATTTTATTGAAAAAGTAAACTAGATGGGATCTCCTAAATGTGATATCTTAAGAATACACAAATTGGAGCAGGAATGTGGCATGTTGGTTAAGGGTGCTAGACTCCCTTGGCCGACTAAAGTTTGAGTCCCAGACCTAGTGGCTTTCTCTCTCTCTCTCTCTCTCCAAATTAAAGTAAATGAATAAATATAGTTAAATAAAATAATTATTTAAAAAATACATAAATTGAGGGTTGTCTTGGTAGTGCAGTGATAAAGCCCTCCTAGTGCAATGTTGAATTCATATGGAAGATTATGGCTTCACTTTTCCAGGTGACCTGTACATGCAGGTGTCTGCACCAGCAGTTCTGACTGGTTGGGAAGAATTGGGGGGATCATGTTGTGATACACCATTGAGGGTGCTTATTCTCATTCTTTCTTCATCTCTCACTGTCATGAAAAAAGTAATTATACTTTTAAAAAAAAATACTTTGAGAGAAATAGCAGATGGTGTAATGGTTATGTTGCTAGACTTTTACTTTGCTGACGGGTTTGAGTCTCAGCCTTGGAGGCTTGAAACTCATGCCAGGCATGTGTGCATGCATGCCCAATAACCCAAGAGGAGAAAGGATTGCAGCATGACCATTCCCCCAAGGGAGTATCTTGTTTTGGTGTCTTGTCTCCAGCAAGTGCATGTACCCTATAGCAAAATAATCTCTCAAAAAAGAAAAAAAAAAAACCAACTTTGAGAGACAGAGCCAGCAGGTGGCATGATGGTGAAGGTGCTAATTTCCAACATGACAGATTGTGGTTCAAGTCCTGGACCTGACAGTTTGCTTTCTCACATTCCTTCTGTTTCTCTCTCTCTCTCTCCTCTCACTCTCTCTCTGTTGAGAGCACATGCACTGTAGTAAATCAAATACTAATTATAATGATAAATTAATTTAAAATAAATAATTCTTAAAAAAATACTTTTAGAGAAACAATGCAATTCCCAGGAAAAAGAATTAGCTTTTTAGAGATACTCTGAGAATAACACAATGCACATTTCAATGATGCCTGAATTCTTGTGCCATAAAAATTAAGCTAGTTTTACACAAGAAATTAGAGGCCAGATAATTTACACAAAAATTATAGCATGTGAAAACTAGTATCAGTTCTATCATTTGAAATTAGATTGTCTTACTTCATTTACAGCACTCCAGTCTCCCACAGCTAAATGAATCAGAAGCTGCTGGGGCTAAGTATGGTAAAAAATTTGAGAAGAGTGGATATTTTATATCAAATGTATATATAATATGTATATGGCATATCAATATATATGTTATATATGGCACTGTCTATGAAGATTACTATTCTTTTTTAAGAGAATTTTTTGCTCGAGGGCCCATGCACTTGTTGGAAAGACAGAGAGACAGAAAGTGAGAAATAACTCCCCAGGGGGGGATGACCACTCTGCAATCCCTTCTCCTCCATTGCCCTCTCAAGATCTTGAGCACATACACACACGTGACCAGTGTGAGTTTAAGGCACTGGGTCCAGGACTCTAAGCATAGTCGACTACGTAGGAATCCAGCGACATAACCATTACACCATCATCTGGTCCCGAAAATTACTGTGTTCTAAAAAAACATTTCCCTTTTTTCCTTCTGGATAATTTTAATATGTACTAAATCCTCACAAAATATCTGACTACTTTTTGCCTATTTACTATAGTTTAAATTTTTCTATTAGATTAGTTTAATAAAGTATATGATCTACTTTAATATATTCTCAATTCCAGAAGCAGCAGGGAATAGGAAAATATGATAAATGTTAACTGCACAAATATATTTATAGTACTCACAATCCTTAAGGTTCCTGAACCCCTTTTAAATGTGTACACTATTTTTTAGGGTTTGCTAATTCAGTATTACTTAACTGATTGTTCACAGGTTGTCACACTTGGCAATAAATCATGCCTTTTTTTTATTCTTCATGGTGTCAAGAAAATAATTCAGCTATTTATATCAATATAAAATATGCAGATATGTAATTAGAAAGTGATTCTAATTACTATCTAGCTTGCTAAGAATAATAAACTTAGTCAGTTGATGACATAATGTATCCCAACACAATTCCTCTAATAATGGTTAATAGTATACGCTATAATTAATCACTACAAATAAGACTTGTCTGACAAATATGACAAATACGGTAAATCTCACTCGTGATTTATAAAACACATTTTGTCAAAGATTTCTTTCATAAAATAAAAACAAGGAATAAATGGAATATTTGAAGTTATAAAATAGAGAATTAACATTTTCTGATGAACATTATTTTAATTGGTAAAATACCGTTTTCTGTTATACTATTTACCATCAAGAGAAAAAAAATAATAAGGGTGGATTCAATTTAGCATACATAAAATTTCTTCACTTGTCAACAGATGTGTACTTCAACTCAAACATCTGTTTGGTCTTTTTTTGGTGTTTATTTATGTGTGTGTGTGTAATTTATATTAATCTATAAAATGATCTTAAGAAAAAGCTAAATATTTTAAAGGAATGAGTCTTTGGAGAAATGTGCTATTTTGCATGAATTCTGCACAGAAGAAAAGCAAATTTCAGAAAATGATCAGATGTTCATGCCTTTGAGACACTAAGAGTGTATTGAATATAAGTACAGTCCATTCGTGCCTGGAAAGTATTAGTAGGACTTCTGTTGAGTCATTATTTCAAGTTTATTTATTTTTATTTTTATTTATTTATTTTTTTAGCGAGAGAGAGATTTGTGCTATAGGGAACTTGCACTCACCACTGACACACACAGAGAAAAAGTGAGAAATGAAAAATAATATTTTAACTAATGTTTGATTATACATTTATGATCCTGAAATGACATACAATAATTACTAAATCAAGCAGAACCTTATTTCAAGTAGAAGTTATTGGTTTCTTCATTTATATTTGCCACATCCTTCCCCCACCCACAATAGACACCTGCAAAATATGACGAATGATCATGCAGTAATTTGTTGTCCATCTCTCCTTCCTCTTGGGAAGAGAGATATTTGTGTTTTTCCTATTTGTATTTTAAAGGGTCTCCTAATGATTTGCTTCAAGAGTGGATTTTCTTCAAGAGTGGCAGTTTTTCTACATTTTGCTTCTGTCTCCTATCAGTCATCAGGAACCAGTTCTCGGTCATTTTCCTTCTGTTCGCTGACCCTGGAACAAAAGGCCCAGCATAACAAAGTTTTGGGGACATGACATTACTACTGTCCAGCTGGAGAGAAATCTTCAAGTAAGTTGTTGGAGTAGTTTATTTCTCTGGCCCTCATATTCCCCTGGAGTATTTTGCCTTATCTATTTTCTCATTTAACTTCCTTTCTGCTAAATTCCTGTTTACTGAAGGAGATAATTAGCTCTGGGTGATTATGATAATTTTGTCTTCACTCTCCAGTTATCCTCCCAGTAGGCACGCACAAAAAATGCTTAGTACACTGGTTTTCCTTGCATCTTGGAGAATCACAAGCTCTCTGAGTAGCTTCTGCTATGGGTACATTTTAGATTTGTGTATCTAGCCCCAAGTTGCCTGCTTAACCTAGCCACCTACTTCATTCCAAATTAGGAATAAGGAAGATTTTAGGGTACATGCCTGATTAATTTGTTTTTCTCTCTTACATCACATTCTCACAGAACTCTTTGTGTGGTCTATGTGAGGAGAAGGGGCAAGATTAAGAGTTCAGAAACATCTTGTTGCCTTTCCTCACTTACCAAATCTACTTGGAAAATAAACAATATGTATTTTTGCTCATTTGACTGTGGCTTGCATTATTGTCATTTATAGACATACACATAGCATAGTGGAAGAGCTATAGAACAACAAATGTAAATCAGATTTTTTTCACTCTTCTTTCTTCAATGTTTAATAGTGTTGAGTATGCTGTTATCTGTGTGACTGTACATGGCCAACAGAAACCATAATTTGGGGTGAATTTAGACATACAAAACTTTAACTGGACTCAACTTTTTAATTTTTTTGCATTATGTGAATAGTGCTTTTAAGTATACATGTCATTACAGTTTATATATTTCTTAAAAAGAAAACAGAAACAAAAACACCAAAACAGCTTGTTGTTAAAGCAAAATTGAGATTGTTCTTACAGTCCTAAGGAAGATTGTGACCTTGACTGTCCTAGTAAATTTCAAATCAGAGGGTAAAGTTGTAATATTTTTGAAGTGTTGAATCCTATTTATGTGTTGATTATTTTTATTATCATAATGCATTGACATAAAAAATAAAATTACATTATGCTTAATACTCATACATTCGGTAACAATTAATGTATTCTTTTTTTTTTTTTGGAGAGGTTTTTGCTATAGGGCACATGTTCTCGGCAGAAATAGAGCAACAGAGAGACAGAAAGGAAGAAATTACTCCCCAGGGAGGATGGCCACACTGCAAACCCTTCTCCTCCATTCTCTTCTCTGGATCTTAGGCACGCACACATAGTCGCCCAGCGTAAGTTTAAACCACCGGATCCAGGACTCGAATTGTGGTCAAATACATGGGAGTCCAGTGACATAACTACTACACCATCTGCTGGTGCCTAATTAATGTGTTATTCTAAGGTTACAGACTGAATGCATATTTCCTCTCAAAATCTGTATGCTTAAATCGTAACCCATAGTGCAATGGTATTATAGAGGGATCTTTGGGAAGTAGTTAGGTTTTGAGATTGGAGTCCTCCTAACACAAATTAGTACCCTTATTTGAAATCCTACAGAACGTTTTTGCTTTTTCTATCATGTGAGGTTACAGTGAGAAGATATAATCTACTAAGCAGGAAGGAGTACCCCATCAAACACTGAATCTAATTGTAATTTTGGACCTACTAGCCCTCGTAATTGAGAAATAAATATTTGTTATGACAAGCAGTCTATGACATATTTGTTATAGAAGCCCACACTAACTAAAATATGAAGTCTATCCTTTTTAATATAACCTTTAATAAAAATGATATAATTATAAAACTTACAGTTAAAAGATAAGTTATGGGGGCCAGATCTGTAATGCAACAGTGAAGCTCTGGACAGAAGAATTTAGATCCCATCCCACATGGTCAATCTTGGTTTGAATCCTGGTCTCATCAACAACACACTGGTTTTGAACGCCTATGATCTTGAGGAGGTAGAGAAACAAAGGTAAAAGGACTCTAGCATAACTGGGCCCTGCAGTGTTGCTCTCTATCTCTCTTTTATCTTCTCTCCCACTCTCTTGTAAAATTGGACACACCTTCTGGTATTAAAAATAAATAAATACTGTAAGTAATGAGCTGGCTGCAGTGGTTCAGGGGGCAGTGAGCTGCTCTGCAATGCCAGAGCCACCATGAAAGACCGAGATTTGGATCTTGCATCAACCAAAAACATGGCAGGCACATGTGATTCTGTCTGGCTGGAAACACGACATGGTGACACCCTACCAAGAATGCTTATTTCTTTCTCTCTTGATAAACATTTTTTAAAGCTAAAATGAAGCTTTCCGATGTAAGAGTATGCTCTGTCAAGTTCTTGACAGCAGAGTAGTATACATATGGCCTTGGCAAAATAAAACAATTCTCCTAATAAAATACCCATTTATACTAATATTAAAAAAAAAGAGAAGGAGAACAATTTAATACTGAGTAAACATTATCAGATGAACATCCAACATCCATGAACATTTGTGCAAAGTCTGGATAGGATTTTATACAAATTTATATAATAAAGGGGAAGAAAGAAAAATTAAAACTCATTTTATCTCCTGAAGAGACAAATATGTGCATCTAGTGATGGTCACATGCATGCCCTGTAATGAAGTTAATTTCAGACTTACGTATTCATTGCCCTAAGGGTTAAAAAGCCTACAGCCTTGCATGGTACAATAAGTGCAGGCCTTTTATTCAGCCTATTATGCTTTCAAGGAGATTACCAGAAGAGAGGTTTGTAGAGATTTAGTGACTGCTTCACTCCTCAAAATAAATTTTATCACCTTACCCTGAGACAATCCTTTTTTACAATGCTTTTTTCCTCCATTCCTTTATTCAGATTTGATATCCTCTTGCCTATTTCCTACAAGAGTCTGTACACACATCTATTTTTCATTTTTAACGTTGCATTGTAATTTATTCACTTGTGTGTCTCCTTTAACTTGACTCTGAGATCATAAAAGAGGAACTGTATTTTGTTCTTGGTTTAATACCAAATAGCTAACATGCCACATAGCAGACACTTCGAATATATTTGAGTTACTTATTTGTGATAGGCAAAGATTTATCAATAGCTTTATTAAATTGTGGTACCAAGGACAGAAAAAGATGCCCCTGCACCACATATGGATGTTCGTTTTTGTAATTCACAAATTTTGGTAAAATTTTCAAGCCTTTGGAAACATTGATTTTTCTGTTGCTGGGAGCCTCAAGAGTGATTGTGTTCTGTTGCTGTGATCCTGTGTGCTCTGATCTTTTGAACTTCTATTTGCTTGCATTAACATGGACTAATACATTTTTCATTAGAAACTGTATCTAATGCTCATTTCATACTTATTTTTGCTCTCTTAATAGTTTTTATGTGTTGAGACCCAAGCAATGTAAGAACTGGATAATTGTATAAATGGAGGATCATCACTGTGATGCACAAACCATTTTGGATCCAATGTTATAAATGTTTAATTTTCATGATTTCTTATGTGACCTCTCCACTAACGTGGCTTAATTGCACTTCTAAAGACAGCACCATACATCAGCTTGAGGAGAAGTACTGCCTTTTAAATTAGAATCTGCCTCCGCATAATAAGAAAGATTTAAAAGCTGCAAATATCTCCAACTCCTTTTTTAGTTTGGAACTAAGGAGGCATTTTTTTTCTTAAGCTTTGATTGAAACCAGTATTTATAGCATGTTGTGGTCAGCTAGTCTGCTGAATTTCTACAACGGAGAAAAGCAAAAATGGATGGCAATATTGCTTTTAATTGGAGCAACTGTTGAGTCTGAGAACAATTGAGGACAAAAATGGGACAGAGAGACAAATAAGTTCAAATGTTTTAGTATCTCAGAAAAGACAAACTTTGAGAAAATTTTCTGTGTAGAAACAAACTATTGAGATTTAATTTTTTCATATTCACTTATGAATTTTTGAAACAATAAATTTTGGAAGTATAAACAATGAGTTAACATATCCTCTAATTATAGACGTGTGTGGGTGTGTGTGTATGCATGTAACCACTTATCATTGTCCCTTGAAAAATTTATGAATTATGGGCACTGACCCCCTGCACAGGCAAAAAACTGTGTATAATATTTGACTCTCAAAAAACTTGACTACGAATGTCTTACTGTTGACTGGAAACCTTTAAAAATATATATATTTTTCCTTTTGAAGAGTTATTCAGAGATTACTCAAGAGTGATCAGTGCTACTCTAGTGCAGATAGAGGATAATGAGAACAAGTGAGATTCTAATATTAGTCAATTAAGACATATTATATATTTTCTATGTATCACCCTCATATACTATATTCTTAGAATAAAGTGAGGTAGAAAAAAAAAACAATATCTAGAAAATCGTAAGGAAGAGAAACTACACTTAAAATACTTTGCCGTGTTTTCAATGTATTTAATAAAGTGAGAAAACAGCCCCCGGGGGGATGGCCAGGCAGCAATCCCTTCTCCTCCATTCTCCTCTCAGGATCTTGGGGATGCACATGCGTGTCCTGCATGAGTTTAAGCCACTGGGTCTGGGACTCAAACCGTGGTGGACTACATGGGAGTTCAGCGACATAGCCATTACGTCAACTGCTGGTCCCACATTTTTAACAATTTATTTTGGAGAGAGAGAGAGAGAGAGAGAGAGAGAGAGAGAGAGAGAGATGTGCCTTTAGCAAGGTCTTAAAACACTGTAAACACCCAGCCATCCAGGAATTCAGACACAGTGTATGTTCCCAGCATATTCAGGTGACCTAGAACCAAAGTCAGGCCTTCTATATGTCCCCAGTATTCTGCAGTGTCTTCCCATGATTGTGCTAACACAGATGGGTCCAGGACAGAGACATTTCATTTTTCCACCCAAATAGTATGTCCACTGAAGTTTTTTCATGGGAATTCTGTATTTAAGTAAGATATATTTACCGATTGCTGAAACTTTATCATGAAAAAGTGGTTTTTTGTTTTGTTTTGTTTTTGTTTTTGTTTTTGTTTTTGTTTTTCCCTAGTACTTTCGATGTATAAAGGAAAACAGTAACTAAGACTTGAATTGGCATATTACAACAAATACATTTAAGAAATAGCCAGTAGATATGGCATGAAGCGATACCCTTCTTTATTCGTTGGGAGAATTAATATCATAACCATTGTGAAATATCACTACTATGTTCTACTATATGTATGTTGATTGGATCCTCTGGGAAGCAGATGTGAAGAGGGAAGCAGATATTTGACATTTATCAGGTTAATGACTGAATGATCAAGGAGAAGCAGGAAGAGGTGGCAGTAAAATCCTTCTGGTTGCAATTAGATCACTGAAAGGATAGAGGGCAGGTGGAAAATTGCATCAGAAGACTGCAGCGGATGGAGCACTGAGAATATTTTAGTCAGTGCAATGAGGCGCTCCAGTACAAACATTTCCCATAGAGAAATTCTGCACCGGTCAGTAAGTCCTTGTCTCCTCAGTCACTAGATGGACACTGCTACAAAAGTGCATGGTCTCAACTGTTACATTAACCTAAATTAGATGGTATGGACAACTACTGACAGCTAACAACCAGCTACACTTCTTTTTCAGGTTCTCTTCTGAAAGAAAGCTGACAGACACAACTCCAGGTTGGCTATAGCTCTACACCCATCATGATGGCTAAAGCTAAAATGGCTTACAAAACCAACTGTGGGAAAGATGTTGAGCTCTCATACATTGTAGATGGTAATATAAGTTGGCCTAACTATTAAAGGATATTTTAAAGCTAATCATATCATAGGTGTATATTCCTAGGCATTAATCCCTAAAAACATTGAGAGTATTTCCCAGTAACAAGATGTCAATAAATAAAATATCTATGCTTTAAACAATAACATACATGAATCTCAAAGTCATGTTGACTGAAAATGCCAGGTACCAAAGAATACATAGTGTACTATTTTATTTTTATGAAACTCAAGAACAGGCAAGCACTCCATCTTTTAAAGCTAATACTCAATCATTTTGCCCTAATTCTTTCCTGGATTAACATAGGTTTCTCAGTAATTGCACCATCTTATCTAAGAAAAATTTCTAAACACATCACATCCTGCATTTCAGATCTGTATAAAATTTCCAATTTCACCACCCACCCCAGCACTCCTTGCTTGGCTAAATTACACAATCCTGAAAAGCTTGATTTTTAGTAACTTCATTTGGATAAAATTTGTAAGCCCTAAGGAGAATAGTTTCCTCCCATGTACCTCCTACCTGCTGTATATATTTTACACATGTAATCTTTATTAGCCATTGTATGCACACACACACATGCACACACACATGCACACAAACACACACACACGCACACACGGTCAGTAGTTTTTATCATTGTTATCTTACATACAAGAAAACTAAAGTACAGAAAATTTAACTTATAAAATTGAATATATTTTTAAATGGTGAAATTTTGTTGTTGTTATTATAATACAAATTAGTGAATTATAATGTAATTCCTTTTCTAACTCTCTCTCACTCCCTCTCCTCTCTTACTCTCAATCTTAGAATTTCTCTCTCTCCCTCAGGCTCTACAAATGCACTATACAATGTAGGTATTAGAGATTTTTCTAATGTCTCATTATACAGACACTTTCCGTCCTCAAGTGCCTCACATATATATTCGGTCTGCATTAGCTATTCATATTTCAGTGAATTTTCTAAGTTAATTAGACCATCTTATTTTATGTTACAGGCAGTAATATATAAAATTGTTTACTTACTCCCCAAAATTGACCATTAATGAATAAATACCTGGTTTCTATGTCTTTCTCATGACCTTCCTTGAGAATAATCAATTTGGGTGCTATAGCCTTTTCTTTAGTAATATAGTACCAATATATTTCTGTCAGAGACTTGGTGAAAGAAGCGAGCACTTATGAAGTGATAGCTAGGGACCAAAGATACAATGGTTAATGTGAAAGATAATTCTAATGGCATTCTATTATAGCATTGATTAGAGTGCTTTTGTGAATTAAATATATCATCATTCATTGGGGCTTATCATTATGAAAATATATTAGATGGTTCTCTAGCACCAAGTGACTGTAGTGTGGTGATTTTTTAAAAAAGGTTAGGGTTTTCTGGCAGCTAAAATTACATCTATGTAAAGGAAATTATTAAGATTTTTACATACACATTCATGCTCACCTATATTCAATCATTTCTTTTGCGTAGCGATTTAAATACAGTATTCAAAATATGATCTATTGCCTAATTAATAATATATTAACTAAATTAAAATTGTGACAAGCCTAAATTCCCTAGAATTAAAGTATATGCTATACCATGAAACATTTTTTCCTCAATCTGGTGTTGTAATTCCAAATGGAAATAACCTCGGAGCCATCCTGCATCTCATTTATAAGTAAGTACACTTAATGCTAACTAATATTTGTTTGCAAGTACTGGTAAAATTTCTGTCTAAATTATTGCTGCTATTTTTTTTTTCATTGAAGGCTCGGTTTCAACTAAAATAAAAGAATGAGAACAATGCCATTTTACTCTCATGTTTGGAGAGAAATTTTAATATAAATTTAATTTTGTAACTTTACAGAACAATTCATATGTATATATATATATATATATATATATATATATAGAGAGAGAGAGAGAGAGAGAGAGAGAGAGAGAGAGAGGGGGAGGGAATTTTGCTACAGGGTATGTGTGCTAACTAGAGACAGAGACAGAGAGAGAAAGACAGGAAGTAAAAAATCACTGCCAGGGAGGATAGCTGTGTCTTAATCCCTTCTCCTCCATTCTCATCTCAGGACTTTGGGCATATATGCACACGTTCCTGACGTGAATTTGAAGCCACTGGGTCTGGGACTCAAAATGTGTAATGTACCATCTGCAGGTCCCAGTTCATTAATATTAAATGATGAAAATAGCAGATGTAAAAATCTTATAATAAGCATTGAATTGATATTTCTGGGTGTACTTGTATTTATGTCTCACTAATATATGACATATTAAGAAAACAACATTCTTTTTTTTTTTTTTTTGGAGAGGTTTTTGCTATAGGGCGCGTGCGCTTGCCAGACAGACAGAGAGAGACATAGAGACAGAAAGCGAGAAATCACCCCCCCCCCCCCAGGGGAGATGGTCACACCGCAATCTGTTCTCCTCCATTCTCCTCTCAGGATCTGGGGCACGCATGCACACGCACCTGGTGTGAGTTTTAAGCCACCGGGTGCGGGATGCGAACCGCAGTCGACTACGTGGGAGTCCAGCGACATAGCCATTACGCTAACTGCTGGTTCCCATGAAAACAACATTCTTAATTAAATTACTTTGCAGTGGAACCTGATATCCTAAGCCATTCAAAATGTTACTTCAGCTCTTTAAGCATTTCAGAAACTGACATGCATTGCTGAAGTAATGCTTATTGTGTAGAAGTTATTCTATATATCTCAATCTAGTATGAATAATGAAATCTGTGTTTGTGAAGGGCATCATTTTAAATTTGAATAATCTATGCTTTTCTTTGGTTATTATCTTTAAGTACTCTGTTGGCATGTTTGGGGAATTATTTCTTCTATATAAATTAATTCCAAGTTTATTCGTTCTAATGAATACAGGTTGTTTTTCTTTAGAAGGATTGAATTCACCTAATCATAAATGTATCTGATTCTCATTTTATGTGGTAAGTGAGAATATAATTGAACTAAGAAAAAACACCAGATACTGCAATTAATGATATTAATGTTCAGCAGCTATAAGTAGAAACAAGATATGAAATGAATTTAAAAGATTTCCATTATTATAGGTTTGGGACTGATAATTAAGTTAATCTTATTTCCTTTTTGTAAAGTAACTAGTATGTTGTTAATTCAAACTTGTAAGTATATAGGCGGTTGATTTTTAACATTTTAAAGAACAAATGAAGTTTGCTATATTGCTGTCTTGTCCTTTTCATTACTGCTTTACCTAGCGTTTTTCATTAAAACAAATCATCAAATGTACAGTAGTGCCTTGTGACCCAGTGATCAAGACAATATCATTGAACTGAACTGATAGTTATTAACAATGTATATGTAACTCTACATTAAAAAAATTAAACATATATTACCCCATGACTTGTATTTAATATTTACATCCTGTATTTGTATCATTTTTAGGAATACAAATAATTACTGTCTTTGACATAGGTATGTACCATATAGAATTGTTAAATTTTATTAGCTTAGTGCAAGAATAATTGTGTTTTTCTTGATTAAATTGCTATTTGATTATAGGATGCATTTTTAAATAAATATGGTTATGTTAAACACCATGGCAATGCACATTTTTCATTTCATGTTTTTCTACTAGTGACTTATTACTTGCCATTTATTTACATGTATTTTAGACTACGGAAATGATGTTACACAAAAAGCAAATTCGAGCAATTTTCTTCTTTGAGTTCAAAATAGGTTGTAAAGCTGTGGAGACAACCTTCAACATCACAATGAATTGGCCCACAAACTGCTAATGAATGTACAGTGCAGTGGTTCAAAAGTTTTTCAAAGGGATGAGAGCCTTGAAGATGAGTGCAATGACCAGCCATCAGAAGTTGACAAGGGCCAAAAAAGAGCAATCATCAAAGCTGATCCTCTGACAACTCCATGAGAAATTGCCAAAGATCTCAAGGTCCACCATTCTACAGTCATTTGACATTTGAACCAAATTGAAAAGATGAAAAAGCTCAATAAGTGACTCCCTCATGAGCTGACCAAAAATTAAAAAAAGAAAACTTTTGAATTATTGTCTTCTCTTATTCTATGCAACAATGAACCATTTCTAGATTGGATTGTGGTGGGTTGCAAAATGTATATTTTATATGACAGCTGGCAATGACCTGGTCAGAGATTTGAATGAGAAGAAACTCCAAAGCACTTCCCAAGGCCAAACTTACACCAAAAAAAGGTCATGGTCACTCTTTGATGTCATCTAACCCACTACAGCTTTCTGAATCCTGTCAAAATCATATCTGAAAAGTATGCTCAGCAAATAATGAGATGCACCAAAAACTGCAAGGCTTGCAGCTGGCAATGGTCAATAGTAGGGCTCAGTTCTTTCCATGACAACTCCCAACTCCCAATCACTGCTATGAAGTTTTCCCTCAACCACAATATTCACCTGACCTCTCCCCAACTGACTACTACTTCAAGTGTCTCAATGACTTTCTGCAAGGAAAACACCTCCACAAACAGCAAGATGCAGAAGATATTTTCCAAGAGTTCATGGAATGCAGTTCATGGATTTTTATGTTACAGAAATAAACATTTGTTTTTGGCAAAACTGAGTTAATTGTAATGGTTCCTATTTCAATTAATTAAGATTGTATTTGAGCCCAGTTACAGTGATTTACAATTCATGGTCCAAAATAGCAATTGCTTTTGCATCAACCTAGTTAATCACTGTGAAAGCAATCTCCTAAAATATCTTTTTCTTTTTAGGTTTTTTTGCCAAATGGCACATGCACTTGCAAGAGAGACAGTGAGAGGGAAAGTGAGAAATTATCCCCTGGAAAGATGACCATACTTGCACTCTCTTCTCTTCCATTCTCCTCCTGGGATTTGGGCCCATAGGCACATATGTTCAGCATGAGTTTCACATCAACACGTCTGGGACTCAAACCTTGGTGGGCCACATGGGAGTCCAGGACCTTAACTACCACATCACCTGCAGACCCCAAGAATAACTTTTGAACAAAGAAAAATGTATACAATGCTCTATTCTGAATTATAAGATAAAAAATTAGCATTTTGTATCAGATAACAATTTAAAAAAATAAAAACATTTTAAACTAGGGGAGTATTGAGTCATAGGTAAACATAAGCAACTATTTCTGTGGGCAAGCATAAAGAAAAATTTGGAGACCTTAGACATTATTAATCAAGAAAACGACCTCAAAATACATATAGTTTTAGGTTTATAAAAAGTTTAACAAAAATTGACCTACAGCTTTGTTCCATTACCTTAAAATGCTTTAAACAAGGAAAATATTTCCTCATCTTTGATATTAAAAACCACTTTTAGGACCAGTGGATGGTTTAATGGTTATGTCCCTGGACTCCTACATAGTCAATCATGGTTCAATTTCCAGACCTGGGGCTTAAAACTTATGCTGGGTGTATGTGTACCCATTATTCCAAGAGGAGAATGGATGAGAAGGGATTGTGGTAGCATGGTCATTCCTCCTGGAGAGTGATTTCTCACTTTGTCTCTCTGTCTCTCCAGTGAGTATACACTCCCTATAACAAAATTCTTTCTAAAGAAGAAGAAGAAGAAAAAGAAACAACCCCTTCAGCAGTGAAAATTTTCCAGTTAGCATATACTAATGCAATAAAAAGAAAATTTTCTCAAATGAGAAATAGCGTGTGGCCCTTCTTTGGTTTGGTTTTGGAAATAACCAAGGATCCATATAGAATGTAGCATTTGGAATCTCATCATATTTGTTTGTATTTTTTCCATTGAGGGTGCCTAGATCTTCCAAAACTTCATTTGGAAACATTACTGCACTTTAGGAAAATATGTTTACTAAGGCAGAACTTCTTAATTCATTTTTGAAACCAAATTGTTTAGATAGAAGAGGAGACGTAGATAGAGGGTATTTTTATATGAAACATAGTGCCTCTGTTCCATAAAAGTAGCAATGCAACAACAGCAAAAGTAGTAACAAAAATTTGATGATGGACCCTTAAATATCAAAAAGTTTATAAAGCCTGATTGGGTCAAGGGTTGACAAAAAAAAAAAAAACCAAAAAAACAAAAAAAAACAAGTTGTAGAGAATATTATGAAAAAAAAAGACAATTAATCTGAGGAACTTTGCTCAACATTACCAATCATCATTGAAATACAAATCAAAACCCACAATAAAGCATCACTTCACTCCAGTCAGAAAGGCTATTACCAAATAAATGAATAACAAATGCTGGCAAGTTTGTGAAGAAAGGGAAACTCTCTTACTCAATTGGTGAAATTATAAATTATACAGTCGCTATGGAAAATAGTATGAAGCATCTTCAGAAAACTAAAACTAGAGCTATTTTACACTATAGAAATCCCACTACTGGGTATATACCCAAATGAAAGCTAATTAATATGGTAAGGGAATGTCTGCATTTTATGTTTGTTTTAGCATTATTCACAATATTGAAGATATGTAATCAACTTAAGTGCCCAATAACAGATGAAGAAAATGTGATCAACATACACAGTAGAATATTATTAAACCATAAGAAATGGTGACTATCTGTTACTTGAGACAAAATGGATGAACCTGGAGGAAATAATACTAAGTAAAATGATTCAGTAAGAGGGGTCTTTAAAAAGTTTGTGGAATATTATTATTATTTTAAAAAATTCTAATATGGATTTTAAATGTTTTGCACCAAAATAAGCCTGTAATTTAATTTAATGTTCCACAAACTTTTTGAAATCCCTGTATATTTGTTCATAAGCACTCACAGGCAGAATAAATATGTTTTCAAATGTGAATCTGTTTGATCTAAGTCCAATATATATGATTACTTATTAAAATTACTTATTTACAGGCGCTTATAGAAGACCAACTAAATTTAAATCTCCACAGTAAGGCTCAGGAACATGTATATTCTTTTCCTCTTTTATGATATAGAACACATGCATGAGAAAGATATGTATAGAGAGAGAAAGAGAGAGAGAAAGAAGCACCTACAACGAAGCACTCCTCACACTGAGTAGCACCCTCAACAGAGTTTTATTACACTGTGCTCCCCTGACCCCAGTTCTCCAATCCTATGCACCCTGCATGCCTTCAAGCCAATTGAGGGATCCACAGCACTGTTGGCCATATGGTCTCCAGCCTTTTAAGACACTTGCATTCCCATTGCACCACAGCAGCTGGACCTAGAAAACTATATAACCTTAAGCATCCTAGGTGACCCTGGTAAGCCTGATTTGGACAGCAAGTGTTAAAAAGTGTATGCATTAAATGTTTTCAACTATGATCAAGAAGAAAAACATCTTCCCATCATGAAAATACTATATGTCACTGTTTTTATTATTATTGTTTATCTTGTATTGAAATGAATTATATATCATAATAAAAAAGAATTACTATGTAGTTAATTTTACCTATATCTAGGATATCTTAGTTCTCTTTTATAATATGAAAATGAAATATTCTTTTCTGAAGAGGTCAATGTTTCAAGAAAAGATACTGACCATTTTTTTAAAGAATTATTTATTTTATTTTATTTATCCATTCATTTTATTTTAATTTGATCAGAGAGAGACACAGAGAGAGAGAGAGGGAAAGTTAGAAAGCAAGCCACCAGGTCCGGGACTCAAACCGTGGTTGGCCATGTGGGAATGTCCAGCGCCTTAACCACCATGCCACCTGCTGGTCTCCTACACTGACAATTTTATTAAGTGAAGTTGAAGTAGTCTCTTGGGAGAAAAAAAGGTTTCTTGTAAGTCAGGTATTATTATTTTTGTGTCAAATTCCAGGAGTGAACAACTCCAAATATTTTTGTCTTCACATCAGCTTCTTGCTAAAGTATATATATATATATATATATATATATATATATATAATAAAATATATCTCAACTTCTCTCTTTTCATGTTTAAAGGCCACAGAGTAGACAACTTATGTTATTAGTGGTATTGCGCTTGTGCACTTGTAATTATGACTTTGCTTGTTTTACACCATTGAATGTAATGTGCATATGCATGTACAACAGTCTGGTTTGGGCAATGAGCATCTATTACCTGGAACCCTTTTAAAAGAAAGGAGCACCTGGTCATCTGTGCTACCGTGCTAGATAACCTGCTCTGCTCAGCCTTGGTTCTGCAGGGTGAACCCTTATGGCCTTGGCTTGGGTGGTCCTTGGCTCAGTTGTGTTCAGCTCCAAACTGAGCTCCGAGAGGAAGGCAGCTGCTCTATGAGTTCTCCATGCACATTACTAGCTCTAAAAGAGAGGAAGCACTTGTGAGCACTGCTGTGGGCTTTGTGAACCTAACAGCTGTGTAAGCTCCCATTAAACTCAGACAGTAAACAACATGACTTCAGTGCTTCACGTCTTTTTCCAACTCTCTGCGTCTCTGTTTGACCAACCCTTTGGAGGAGGAAAGAACTTCATAAAACAAGCATAACCAGATAAGGAAGAGTAAATGTAAATGCAAAGAAGTGAGACATGCCACAGCAAATTTGAGGAACTACACAAAGTCCAGCACAAGCTGTAAGTAAAGTATTCCTATCCATAAATTATGTCTTATTTTTCTCCTATCCACAACATTTAGTGCAGTTGCAATATGTCAATAATAATGAGAAAATAAGTTATAGCATTCCTAGGGAGATTATTGTACATGATGCATTGAAACAACAGACATTTGAGGAGGCAAAGGTAAAAGTTTGTACAAGCTGTAAAAAAATTCTGCAAAAATAAGAAAAAATTGAGCTTTAGCAAAGAATCCTCTGAGGAGAATAATCTGACCAAGTGCTGGGTCGTGAAGAGGTCCATTGGAAGAATGATCAACTGAGAAACCTGGAATAGATATTTGAAAACAAACAAAAAGAAAAGAAACAGGAAGAAGGGTCACTGCTCAGAGGGAAGCAATTGACTTTGACTGTAGTAAAGAATGATCTAGTGTCGTGTAAATACTGAGTATACAATGAGAGTTTTGAGATAGTTTGGTGGTGCTTGCTGACTCTCTCTCTGATATCCAGTTACAGATATAAACTCCCTCTTCTCCAGCCTCACCCACTCATTTCATTGATCACCACTGGAAGCAACTAGGCTTAGTTTTCTGGAAATAAAATTAGTAATCATCTACAGTAACAAAGAGCTTTATTCAACCCTGAAAAATCTGTTTCTAGCCCATGGACCCATGTTCTCTTTGAGTTCTACCTATGATACTATTCTTCACAGTTACTACTTTATCTTTATGCTCATTTTAACTGCCTACACTTTTATTTGAGATAACTTGAATAAATGTGTTTATTTCTGCCATAAAGTCTAAATAAGAAAAATATATGATACACATGATAAAAGTGAAACTCTCAAACCAGATACATATGAATTTATAACTTCAGCCCAGACCAATGATAGATACCTGGCTACCATGACATAGTCTTTCATCGTACTGGTTTCATATCATACAATGGAAATACTGATACACATTTCATAAATTTTTCATTAACAGTGACTGTCTTTTCGGTACCATATGAGATGTATGATAATTTACTCAGCATTGTCTAATTATCAATAATCATTTACTGAAGAAATCAATAAATGATAATAAAAAGCATCTCTATTATATTAAAGCCAGGGCTAAATCATTAACCTTATCATTCTTATTTGACGTATTTTTCAAAGCCTTAAAAAGAGATTAAGCTGGGGGCCAGGGGGTGGCCTGGTGGTCAGAGCAGCTGGATTCATGTGGCTGATTGTGTTCAAATCATGGCTCTAGCATCTTTAAAAACATGCTGACACATATGCATGCATATCCAAATTCCAAAAGGAGGGAGAAATGGAGAAGTGATTGTGGCATGACCATTGCCTATGGCGGGAGGGGTGCGTTTTCACTTTACCTCTTTCTCTACTCAGCCTTCCTCTCTAGTCCAGAGCATGTACCTCTCACAAAATTTCTCAAAAGAGAGATTTAGTTGATCAGTTTACCAAATTTGATAGTCACAAAAAACTATTCACAAGAGTTAATGTTGTGTAGTAATTAAGAAAATGTTTTCAAAAAGAACTTGATACAATTTACAAGAATAGAAAATGAATGTCATGCATTTGGAATTTCTTTAAAGTGCAGGCAAGTTTTCAGTACTGACAAAAAACTTAAGCATGATTATTCCTTAAATCAGGTATTCAATAACTAGAAAACTATTTGATAAAAATAATAATGCAATATTGTATGCAATACATAATGCAAGATTATATATACATACATGGTTATCCTAGTGTTATTTATATAGGGAAAAACGAGATAAACTAAAGGTGCATCAGCTGGAAAAATCTTAAATTCTTTGTGATGCATCAAATTATGTAATGACAGGCAATTATCGAAGAGGATAGAGGTGTCCTTTTTTTGGAAAGGAAGTTCAGTGCAGTTTTAAGGGCTAGTTCTCTGAAACCAGATTACCTGGGATAGAATCTCAGCTGGTGTTCATAGGCTAGTTGCTTAAGCACTCTATGCTTCTATAGTCTCGTCTATAAAATGGGAATGATAGTAAGACCTACTTCATTGGATTGTTTTGACATTCATATGAGTTTATATATATATATATATATATATATATATATATATATATATATAACTTTCAGCTTGGTTCCCAGTGACACAAGATTTCTTGGGTGATTAGGCCCAGTGCCCATGCTGAATTCAGGAGCACAAGGTAACTGGTTTCTTTTCTCATGTTCATGAAGAATTAGAGATATGAACAAACAAAGGAGTAGTAAAGCAGAATTTATTAAAGAAATAAAAGGAAAATTCCCAGACCGGAAGGGATCTTAGAGTGGGTTGTCTATTTGGGGTTCTCATAAGGGGTTTTTATCTGTCAGTCTGAGAGAAGGCTGGCTTTCTGATAAGAAAGAGAACTTAAAAAAATAGCTAATAATTGTCTATAAAGTCAGCATTCTTTGTTCCCTTTTTAAACTGATAATTGAGTTATTTTATTTGTGAAGTTGTATTTCTTGTCTGGCACCTTTGAGTCACAAAGACCATAACCTTGGTCATGCTGATTGTAATTAAGTTACTCATGCTGAAAGCTGTGTCCTGTGTGCAAGCATTTTCTTGTGTAAGCAGGCTTTGAACAAGCAGTTTCCAAAGAATGATTTCTTTTTAAGTTTTAAATTTTTTTAAAATTTTTTTGGGAGGTGGAGGTTTTTGCTATAGGGCACGTGCGCTTGCCAGTAAGACAGAGAGTGAGAAAGAGATAGAAAGTGAGCAATCACCCCCCGGAGGGTGGTCACACCGCAATCTCTTCTCCTCCATTCTCCTCTTGGGATCTTGGGCACACAAGCACATGTGCCAGGCATGAGTGTAAGACATCAGGTCCGGGAATCAAACTGCAGTTGACTACATGGGAGTCCAGCAGCATAGCAATTATGCCAACTACTGGTTCCTCCAAAGAATGATTTCTAATGAAATCTTGATTACTCCATCTTGTGGAGCTTTACCCTAACTATATTTGTCTGGGCCTATTTCTTACCTCACTAATTCTATATGATGTGTTCATAATATTAATATGAAAATGTTCATGAATTACCAATAGTAAGTGAAAAATAAAAGTGCTAGTAATATCTATAGTTTGACTCCCTTTCTGCTTTTTTTAAATGAAATGTGATTTTATCTATAAATAAGAATAAATATGTGTAGATTAGATAAGAATGGAGATAGAGCACTAAAACATAAGCAAATGGTAGGTATACAGATATAGAATTAAGATAGCGGTCTTATAAAAATATATTTTATACAATCACTGTACATCACCACAGCTTATAAAATGAATTTTCCCAGCATATTACTATAAACATCATCGTCAACAGACAATTCTCCATTTCTGCATCTCTTAATTCTTTCTAAAGTAACATGGATGTCAAAGATGACTCCTTATTTGCATTGGTTGAACAATATAAAAGTGAAAGCATTTGATGACAATTAAACAAAGAAGTAAATAAAAAGAAACAATAAATATTGCTCAAGTGTTACAGTTTTCACAGGAAACTCAATATAGAAGTTAAGGTTATGGTATCACAATTTTTTATAAAAAATATATTTTTTAAAATTTCTGCAAAGAATGTCGTGTAGCCTGGAATATCCAATAACATTCCTCATAATTTTATTTTTAAGAAATTATCTGCATAAGGAAATGGGCTCTCTTTCTTAGTTATTTCATTTTTCCTTAATACTTACTAGTAGCATTTTCTAAAATTATAATAAACATCGGGGACCAGCATGTGATGTGGTGATGAAGATGCTGGACACTCCCGTATGTCCAACTATAGTTCAAGTCCCAGATCGGGTGGCTTGTTTTATCACTTTCCCTCTCTTTCTTTCTCTCTCTCTTTCTCGCTGGTCTATTTAAAATAAATGAATGAATAAATAAAATAAAATAAATAATTATTTTAAAAAATGAACATGGCAAAACATACTAATTTTCAAACAGAACCAATATTTTATTTTATAATGAATTGAAACATGGTTAACATGTTCTGCTTTTTTCACTGACATGTTCATTTGTATAGGTGATCTTTAGTCTTAGTAAGACAGGTGACTCTATCAAAATGCTGAATAAAAACTGTTAAGTGATCTCTAAGATCACTTAGAGCATAATTAGCATTAATGCCACTTATAGATTAGAGACCTCTGGCAGCTACCCATGCCCGATCAAAATCTTTTTTGTCTCTTCGACACTGGAGCAGTAAAATCTGCTGAAAGTGTGGCCCATAGAGAGAAAACACATTTATTCTTGGTCAATACATATTACTAGGCTCAGTGGGGCTTGAGAAATGGCAGTGACACCCTCCATAATCAGCGATTTGTGTACTTGCCCAGATGCTTATTGTGCAACTGATGGCATGCCTTTTGGCTTATCGGTTAAGAGAACTATATATCTTGTTGCATGGATCAGATAAGTCTGATAAGGTTATGGCACAGGGGCAGATCAGGGCTCATGTTCCTCCTCCATAGGAGTTAGTGAAAAGAAAAAGTCATGTTTTGCTGGTGAATGTAAATTTGATTGTACTATAACCTCGAAATAATGATGTGTATTAAATTAGCCTGCTGAAACACAAATTAAACAATAGGGGGCTGCAGAAAAGATGCTCTTACTATTGAGATGGTTAAACACTACAACTCACATAAAAATCAGTAAACCGGCGAGCACATGCAGAGTCAAGATTCTTGATTTTAATTCTGGCATGTTACTTATGGAATATGCTGAATTTATAAAAGTACAAATTTTCCGTATTTATTCTACTATAATTCTACATGAAATTAACAACATAAAGTGATAAAATAATGGCAAATTAAAAATCTGAAAAATTTGCCGAACCCATCGCCTAGTGGTTAAGCAAGCCAAATTCCACATTTCCTCCTAGTTTGAGTCCCAGCCCTGGTGGCTTGAGAAACATATGGGCTGTGTATGTTTGCTTGCCCCAAATCCCAACAAGATGGAGAAATGGAAGAGAGGAGCTTGCAGTTGTCCTTCTCTGTCTCTCTCTGTCTCTCTCCTTTTCTCTATCAAGTGCATGTGCTCTAACAATTAACAACATCTAAAAACGGTTTACAAGAAAATAGCGTATTATTTAAAAGCTACTATTTGGAGGTCACTGCTTAAGTCATTTACAATGCTATGACTTTATAGGCCTTATTCGATTAATGTGAAACACTGTCCATATTCAACACTGAATAGTACATAAAGGCAGTTTGAAAAAAAAAGATAAAAGAAAGTCATTATTTTATTGAATTTTCACTGCTTTTCAAAATGGCTCTTGGTAGGACTTTTCATCTTTGTTTATGGATGTTTTCTCATGCAAAAGTCATCTTTAAAATTTCTGATACATATGTGTAATGCAGTAATGTGACTAATTTCTATCCACTTGTTTATATAAATACTTCCATTATACATAAGGAAGTTAAAACTTTCTCCCAATTTTCTATTTCTTTTTTTACATACCATTAAAACGGAACATTACTTATAAGGCACAGTTACTGTCACAAAGCTAAAAACTCATTAACACAACCAAAAACATTGCTGAATTTTTTTTCAGTAAAAGACAGAATTTAAATGATAAAAGTCTTATTATTAGAATTTTAGAGGTGGGGGGGTCAATCCATATATTGACTTTTGGACCTGGAAATTTAGATAATGTTTTATGTGTGTATTTTTCATTTCATTGCTAAGTTTCACACACTCCACTGTCATTTCTGATAGACCAAAGGAAAACGAAGCTCCTCAAGAGTTTCTATTGAAATAGATTCAAACACATACAGAACTCTCCATTTATTTAGCCACTGCATATTTTTCATTTTAATTTTTTCACCAAATGCTGAGAAGTCTTTACTATAAACCAAACAATAGACTTGAGTTCACGTACATGAAGGCAATCAGTGAGGACCTTGCCTTAGATCAATCTGCAATTTAGAACCAGAGTCACTGACCCTAAGAAAGTAGATTCAACCTATAGTTACTCATGCATTCATTTATTTGTTCACCAATGCATCATACTTATTTTTTTTCACATTTGGATGATAACAAATAATGATCTTTATTAAAATATTAATTTTTCTTTAAGTTTGAGGTCCTACACTGAGAATCTCATAAATATTAAATATTTTACTTTTGCAACTGAATGAAGTGGATACAAATTTTGCCCTAACTACATAAAAAATGATTAAGGCTCAGAACATTTAAATCACTTACACATTATTACATAGGTGTTGGGTAGCAAGAAAAAACAATTGTACATGCTTTAATCTAAGAAATCCTAAAGCATGGACAGTATAATAGAATTTTCCAAGTCCTTCTATAAGAAACTCAGACCCTGATTTCTAGATATATATCATGGAGGAAAGATTCCTGCAGAGTCAAATGATGTCCGTAAGTAGACACGTTTTTCTCTTCATATACAAATTTTCCTAGTGTTCATAAAGCTTGGTAGATATTGCACGGAAAATAACTGCTTGGCATTTTTTTAAATCCACATTAAATCTATTTTTAAAAAATTCATGGGCAGCAAGATGGCATAATAGTTAAGGCACTGGATTCCCACATGGTCAACTGTGGTTGAGTCCCGGACATGGCAGCTTAAAACTCACGCAGGGCACATGTGCATGCATAACCAAGATCCTGTGAGGAGAACGGAGGAGACAGGATTGTGGCATAGCCATTTCCCCTGGAGAGGGCTCTTTCTCTCATTTTCTTTGTCTCTCTCTCTCTCTCTCTGTCTCTCCAGCAAGTGCATATGCCCTATAGCAAAAATCTCTCAGGAAAAAAAAGTCAAGCACATACTATTATTCCTTATTACCTATAATACACAGATAATGTCTAGGTAAATTTAAATCGATGGGGAGGGTTCAGATTGGAAATTTTCACTATGGAGAATGAAAATAGAACAACAAAGGAAACCAGCTGCATTATCTAGCATAGTCCTAAAATGAGAAATTTAAAAATTAAGTGAGTATTTATTCTGCTTCTTCTGATTTAAGATGTCTTGGGAAATTTTGTGATGTATTAAAAGAAAAAAATATAAAAATTTTTATCATTAGGTCAGCCCTGTAGCGTGGTAGATCAAACCCAGATCACACATGGTAGACTATGGTTGGAATCCAGACCCAGCAGCTTGAAAAACACACTGAGCATGTATGCCTGAAATCCTGAAAATAAGGAGAAATGGAGAAGGGATTGTTGTGTGACCACACTTCATTGGAGCTGCTTTTTCTCTTTCCCTCTCTCTCTCTTTCTCCGTCAAACACATGAGCCCTCTGGGAATTAAAAACAAAACCAAACAAACAAAACTTTCATCATTACTGATTGCTATGGTCCATTTTACTGTGCTCTGTAATATAACCTAACACTCCTCTCCAGTACTATGAGTATTTGGACTATTATAAACCTCAGCTTTTAATTACTGCAGTAGGCTATACTATGCAGCTAACTGACAATTATCACTGCTAAAGAAACCAAGGTCATGAGGCAGCAAGTGGCATGGTGGTCAAAGCACTGGACTCCCACATGGTCAACTGCAGTTTGAGTCCCGGACCTGGTGGTTTAAAAATCATGTCGGGCATGTATGTGCATGTATGCCCAAAATCCCAGGAGGAAAATGGAGAAATAAAAGTGCTGTGGCCATCCTCTATGGGGGTTGAGTTCTTATTTTCTCTCTCTCTGTCTCTCTCTGGTGAGTGCATGGCAAAAAACTTTAAAAAAGAAAGGAAAAAAAGAAAATTACTTGTACCTCTAGTAGAGATGAATTAATCTGTCATCTTTGTATAAAATAGACCAAACGTTTTTGTACTACTTTACTTTCATTATTGTACCCAAAACTATCAATCTGGTAGATAGTGTTCAGTAAATTCTATAGATAGCCCTCTGCTACTCTAACATCGAACTGTGTATTAAGCAAAGATCAAGTATAGGATGATACTGGAGAAAGTCTTGTGAAATAAAATCAAGAGAAAATGAATGTATCATCTTGATTTTTAAAAGTAACACTCTTTTAACTGGTTCAACACAATAATGGATTATTAAGAATTTCATCCTAAGTCATTTGCCATCTTTATATAAGCTCAATAACTCCTCGAGTTTTAAAATTAGCATCTTTCTTTATTTCTTTAAAAGTGAGTTAATCAAGTTAATTTTTCATCATTCCTTTTCTGAAAAGGACTAATGGCAGCACTTTCTTCCTGTAGTTTTGCTTATTGTCATGCGTTTGTATTTCTCCTTACTCCTTCTCTCTATTAGGATAGAATCTGTGGTTTTCCAATTTCCTGCTCCTGTGCAATCATTAGCCTCTCTTTAATCTACACTAAAACAAATCGGAAGCAATGCCTAAGGAATGATTCTGCAGTCTTTAACATCCTTGCTCTAAAATTTAAGAGAAGACTATAATGAGGTTCCCACTGTCATGCAAGATAGGTGAATCTGTAATTTCATGACACTTTCAAGAATTATTTTCCATTTCAGTGGAATAAAGGTAGTGTTTCTCATTCCTTGAGACCAAGGGACTATTTGCTGCCTTCTTAAAGAATGTTTTATGGGTAAATTTTGTTCAATGAGCTGAAAGAAAGGGTGGAAGTAAGTCATGTTGATAGACAAAATGAAATAAAGGAGAGTAGTTCTTAGCAGTGTATTAGAAAGTACTCTCTTTTTTCTTTTTACTCATTACCTACATTTTTTCTCACTATATTCAGTAAAAATCCATGTAATGAATGCAGTAGAGGCTTTTAGCAAAAAATTGATTTTTGAAAGGTGAAAGTAACTCAGGGAAAAAAGTGATAGAGTTATGTATTAGTTTCCAAAGTAGAGGAAGTTGTGCTAGTTAACTCGCAATTAACCAGAATAATTGATCCCCTCCTTCATGGAAACTTTGACTACAATTTTATGACAACTATTGTGTATCTTTCCAGAGATAAACTCCTAAAGAAAAGAAATCAATGTGCTTTTATACATTGGAAAAATAGCATTACTATTTTTTAATCAAAGAAAAAAAATAACATCTAATATAATCCATCAAATATATCAACATTAAAAACATTTTCTACATGAGATGATAATAATTTCTGGATATAATTTTTTCAAGCCACTATCATCCAATATATTCAAACTATGGAATACTTTAATTACAAATACACAAAACTTGGTGTTAGCAGAATGAGCTAAAGCATAGTCGGTAATGGACATGTAATACGTAAGGAGAAAATTTTTATAGTACTTTACATGTTATTCATTTCAACAATAGGCCTAAAGTTAAAGAAAATATTTTTATGAAGTCCATTGAGTAAAATATAAAAGCCTATTTTCAATATTGCAAAGTAACTTTTTCTCCTTTAAGAGAATCTGTCCGTATTTAATCTTTGCAGACAGCATCAAGTGTATTCGATTTTTCTAAATTTCTAAAACCATGGATTTATTAGCCAAATTGTGAATAACTGAGATTTCTGCCATATACAAACTGAGAATTTGAGTAGAAGAAAATTTGTGTTCCTCCATTAAACAAACATATTTGGTTTCTTACACTCAATGTTGCATTTATTCTGTCTATTATGCTGTCCTTGTATTCTACAATTGTGATTCTTCTTCCTGTTTATCTACAGAATCTTCTTTTTTAAAGTTTATTTATTTAATGAGAGAGAGAGAAATAGGAATTGTTTTCAAGATTTCACCATGTTGCAATACCCCCCTAACTCCAGTCTTCCAGTATTGGCTTTAACATTAGAAACTTCTAGGGAATACATTTCCTTAATATGCTATTTTGAATATTAAAGAAACAGTATTTGTACTGAAGTGTTAGAAAAATCTCTGAACTGGCATCTTTATTACAGGGGAGGCATGACTTTGATATTAAAGGCAATTAAATGTTTTATTTTCTATAAAGTACTCAATGAGACCTCTACCCTGTACTGTGTTTCAATAAGTAGTATTCCAAATTTTATAAATTAGAATATTGTGCTATATACTAACTCTATTCAAATTCTTTATATGAAATTAGAAAACTAAGTGGATCAGTCTAGTCATTGTGTTACTTCACTTGTAAAATAAATGCTTTAAATATAATGGTCAGTAGTTTCCTCCATGTCTTATACTTGATGTTCCTGTAGGACTATAATGAATTTGAACTTGTTTACATTATTATCAGAGTGACTGGAAAACTAAGAATAAACATGCTGAGGTAAAAATCAGACTTTTAGAGATTTATATTTCTTCTCAAACCCCAAATGTAATTCATAATGCATTTTCCTTTTCTACCAGCTGATATCATTTTAGTTAAAGAATATCAGGAGTTAAGAGAAAGGCACAATTCAGTTATTTAAAGTATAGACACGTTTTCATTCATGTCTACTTTTAGGACCTCCTTTATGGATTTTCTGTCTTTATAAAAGGAAGAAGGAGAATGAGAATAAGGATGGGAGAGACACAGAGTTAAAAAGTTTATGGAGAGACCGGGGCGGGTGGGAGGAGGGAGGCAGGATGGGTTGGCAGATGGCATGGTGGTTAAAGGCGCAGGATTCCTGGGCCTGGTGGCTCGCTTCTCACTTTCCTTTCTCTCTCTGTCTCTGTCTGGTCAAATTAAAAACAATAATAACAACAACAATAATAACAAATGGAATTAAATAAATAAACAATTCTTTTAAAAATGTTTATGGAAAAATATAATTGAAGTGCAAGTTAAGTTTATTTTGAAGCAAAGAAATTTGAAATCCATGAAGTTTTTTTTTTTTTTTTCATCTGTGTTATGTGCATTTTCTATAAACTTATCGAAGACCTCTTGTAGGTATGTTTGACAGTGTCTCACCAGCCTCGATCCCTCTCCCCAGCTAGGTTTATGGGCATGCACCACTGCTATTCATGTGTCTAGATTCATTAGGGATCCAAATCCAGGTCCTCCTTTTATGAGTATCTCTGAGTATTTTGAGTTCCAAATTCTAGAGCACCAAAGGTATTTATGAACTAAATAAAATAAATTCACCAACTGATGAATCTTTTGCTTTTGTACTGTTAACTGAATTCATACAATGCATTTCCTGTTCATCTTTAAGACCACCGAAATGGTCTATTTTTTCACCTTTCTTTTCCTAATTCACTTCTCTGACTTTCTTCTTACAATTACACATAAACAAATTAGAATATGAGGCTCTCAGTAAATAAATGCAATTATTTAGCAGAAAACTTGTGAAGATAATACTTATATATTTATAATGTGTTTAACCAAGTCCAAGCAGAGGAATGGGTTGTGAGTACTAAAAATATTATGGTGACACTTAATAAAAATAATTCTGCTGTTTCCTAGCTGATCTTGAAATAACAATATATTGTTAAATAAATTTTAAAAGGAAACACAATGCTAGATAGGTGGTGGCACTATAACCTAACATAAAAATAATCTGGACCCAAAACAATGCCATAAAAATTTATGAAAAAGATTCAGATTCTTGGATTTAAAAGTCAGGGCAAGAGAACAAACACTTAAAGAGAAAGCTACATAAATGCCTTTTCTTCAGTGTTGTCTTTCTCATAAGGTATCAAATTTTGTTTTTGATTTTAGTTTTCAGTATTATCAGAAAAGAGAGCTGATTTTTGAGGTTGTTTATCTTTTCAATTTCAAGCAAAAAGGAAGTGAAGGACAAGTGAATGAAGCCAAGGGGAAAAAAATATATCCCTTCAGGCAAATCTTGAACTCACCTTGTTATGTTACTAATGCATTAACCTCAAAGGAATCAGTAGTCCTTTGAGGTGAAGACATTAGCAAATCTAATCTCTCTCATTTTTTTTCATTTGAAGCTGTTAGAGAAATACTAGTTATATAAACCATCATTTAGGAATTTAATTCTCTTCTTTTGTATAGCAATTTAAAGTTTATAAAATTCTTTAATATGCATCATTTAATTTTGATTTGTATCTGTATGAGCATTGTAAGAGGAAGGCAGAAGAGGCATTATCAGCTGATTTTATAAAATAGAAGGTTGAATCTGAGCAATTGGGAATGACGTGCTCAAGTTCATCAGACAAGCATGTCAACTCAGGCTTCAAGGATCTGAGCCTATCACATTTCATGGCTGCCTGCAATGGTCCACCAATTACAGGCACTTTTAAAACACACTCTAGCCTTACAATAGAAATGCATGTTAAGAGTCAGTCTCATAGAGCAGTGGTTAAAAGGTCTGAATTACCCATGGCTGACATCAGTTCAAATTTTAGTCTTACTAGCTTGAAAAACATGCAAGATACATGTGTGTATGTGCCCAAATCCTGATGGGATGGAGAAATGGGGGAAGAAAGATCATGAGTTGATCATGCCCCACTGAGGACATCACTCTCCCTCTCCCCCCATGTCTCTCTGGGGAGCACATCCACCCTCTTGCTATTAAAAAAAAAAAATGGAAATACTAATTTGGAAATCCATTTTCAATGTATACATTAAGTTTTCCATGAAAACCTTTTGAAATGAAAAGTGAAGACACTGGTAGTTTTGTTTGCTTTAGAGAGATTTTTGCTATAGGGCACGTGTGCTCATCAGAGAGACAGGAGAGCTAGGAAGCGAGAAATCACTGCACCCCTGAGAGGGGGAGATGGCCATGCAGTCATTTCTTCTGCTATATTCTCCTATCAGCATTTTGGGCACACATGCAGTTGTACCTGGTGTGAGTTTCAAGCTGCCAGGTTTGAGACTTGAACTGTGGTAGACCATACGAGAGTTCAGAGCCTTAACCACTACACCTCATGCTGGCCCCAACTTTGTTTGTCTCTAGTTCTGGAAGAGATAAAGTCCCAAGAAGAAGGATGAGTAAATGATCACCTACGTATCACTCCTGCAGTCACACAGCAGTGATCTCCATGGTGGTTCCTCACTGCATCTGTGAAATCCTATATTCAGTTTTTAAACTTGTCATGGTACAAGGTAGGAAAGGAAATTTTACATAAAACACACATGTAAAATTTCAATGGACTTAATGACTGTAAGTCATACAATTGGAGGAGCTGAATATAAGCTTATACATAAATGTCTCAAAATAAAGCCTGATGAATGCCAGCAAAATTCATCAAATTTTAATATTGTCCCATGAAAATACATCATCTTCCACTTGGATTAAATGGAATAACATAATTTATTGTAGAATAATTTGCTAAAATGAGATTTTTAATGAAGATATACCTTAATGTGGATACATTTATTTCTCTATTAATAAGTATCTCATATATACATTTTGATTGGTGTGTAACTTTTAATGGAATATTACTCTTAAACGTTAATTAAATAGTATGATAAAATAAGTTATTTTGTAAAATGTCCGAATGTGGAAGTTTGACAAATCATCCAGAAATCTGAATACCTTCACCACTTTAATTTATAATTTATACAGTATAAGGTTTGATAGAATGAATTGCTAAAATTCTAATAATGTGACTGCTTACGCTATTTTTTTCTTCAGAATTTTTATACAAATTTTAAATAATATAATTTTACCATTATTGAACTTAATTTATTAAGGTAACCATATACTCTCTATATATATATTATAAGTTTGTAAGGTATTATGGTATAATAACTCATAAAACTGAAATGCAGTTTATTGCTTTTTCATTTTCCTTTTAGAAATAAAAACTCTAAGCAAACAATATAGAATATGTGGACAAATAGTTAACGGTTAAAAAAGTAGTAGAAAGAAACCTTATTTACGTATGGCTTCAAATTTACACTTGATTAATGAAACCTTGTCATTGTCATAATCAATCAATCAAGAAATACTTATTTTATGACTGCCATATCCTAGACAATATTTTGGAAGATTAGTTCTGGGAATTAATAAAGAAGACTAAAATTTGTTATTACAGAATTCATATTTTAGCAGAAGGGGATAGGCAATAAAACATTCTTTCAAATAGTGATGATCACTTTAGAAAAAAATGTAGTCAAGGGTTTAGGCTATCCAAGGTGTATGTGTGCATGTGGATAGAGGATGATTTGAAATTTTATATAGGGTGCTCCCACAGACCATAGAGAAAATGTCACTTGAGTAGAGACCCAAAGAAGATGATGAAACATAGCAAACCAATGTATAAGAAAAGGTCATTTCATACAAGAAAGAAGTACTAAGGCATTGACACTAGGACTAGCCTGGCGTATTCAATAAGAAGTAAAGAAGCACATTAAAAATTCAAGTGTGCTTCATGCTCAGGACGACACAATACATGTGGATTTATTCTTGATTTTGCAGATGATAAAACTGAAATAAGTAACTTGCTTATGATCATAAAACAAATGATAGAGTTTGAATCTTAACTCCTTTTCCACGCCACCGTTTTGTGCTAACATTTGTAACAGTAGGGGAACAACATTGGAAATATTTTAGGTAATGTCTCAAAAGGACAACATAAGAACAATAAAAACTCATATGAGTATGACAGACCTGTGTCTGTGTTCCAAGCAGATTGGATAACTGCAGAGTCATGGTGTAAAAGTGGAAGAACTAAAGTGATGGGGTATTATCTCTATGGAGTTCCAATGTATCCCCAAGATATGAGCCACTGGTTTGGACCAGTACCCAGAAATGTCCATCTATATAGTTGCACTTCTCTGTGAGAGCGTGCACTTATCAGTGTTCGTATGGTTTAGATGTGCCCCCACAAATTTCACGTGTTAGAAACTTAATCCCCAAAGCAACAGTGTTGAGAGGTGAGAAGGTTAAGAGGTTGTTTGATCACTCAAGTTGGCAGTTATTATCACTTAGGTGCCCCTGCACTTATACAGGTGTTCAAGTATGTGTCCCTGGCAATGAACCTGCTTTTGAATTTTGTTATGCTGAAATATAAGAAGTAACAATGATGGCAGCAATTAAAGTCATGGAATTTATTAGATAAAGGGAAGCAAATGGGAAAAAAATAAGTTCTTAGACCATGAGAGCTCTGCTCTTATGAATGGATTAGCACTGTTATCGCAGAATTGGATTTATCAATGGAGTAGATTCCTTAGAAAGGATCCGTTTGGCCCTCTTTGTCTCTCTTTCTTTTCCATATAATGGCTTCTGCCATGTTATGATATAGTAAAGACTTCACCAGAAGCTGGGTCCTTAATCTTTGACTTACAGCCTCCAGAGTCATGAGGAAATAATTTCTTTCTTTTATAAATTATTCAGTCTGTGGAATTCTGTTACAGTAGTACAAAATGGTTGAAGTGTGCAAAGCATTTCTGAGAATATACGTGGGAGGAGACTTCAAACCTAAATTTTCCAAGCCTGATCATTCATTGATTCATCAAACTTGGTTCAAGTCTTTGAGGGATGATGAGCCCCAATTAGGACAGTCATAGATGAGACCACGGCCACAAGATAATTCTTTTTTCTTTTTTCTTTTTTTTTTTTTTGGAGAGGTTTTTGCTATAGGGCACATGCACTCGTCAGACAGACAGAAAGAGACAGAGAGATAGAAAGTGAGAAATCACCCCCCCCAGGGGGGATGGCCATGTCACAATCCCCTCTCCTCCATTCTCCTCTTGGGATCTTGGGCACGCATGCACACAGGCCCGGCGTGAGTTTTAAGCCACCGGGTCCAGGACACGAACCACAGTTGACTACATGGGAGTCCAGTGACATAGCCATTATGCTAACTGCTGGTCCCCACAAGATAATTCTGAAAGAGGAAAGTTAACTATGTGATCAGTGAAAGAACTACACAGTAATGGGTACAGTTGCCAAAGAAGGCACTTTGTACTTTTGATTTTCTAAAAGCACTTGTATCAATATAAAAGCAAAATAAACATCCTATGGAAAACTTCCAAAGTACTAACATTTTAAAATTAAGCCATTTAATAATCTCTCCATAAAAATTTCATTCCTATTGTAATTTTGTTGTATTTCTGTTTCCCTTTTTAATGTTAAAAATAGTCAATACCATAATATCTGTACACACAGAAGAAGAAGAGGAAGAGGAAATGGAAGAGGAAGAAGAAGAAGGAGGAGGAGGAGGAGGAGGAAGAGGAGGAGGAGGAAATAAGTAGTAGCAGGACGATAAATGAAGAAGACAGGCTCTGACTTCTTGGTCACCCAAGGAGGAGGGTGCTGCTGTATGCTGACTGGAGTCATATGAGAGGTCCTGGTTTGGTTCTCAGCCCAACCTAATTAGGCCAGTTATGGGGGTGTGTACCTATGGTTCTAGTTAACGGGGAGGCTGGGCAGAAGGACTGCAAATTCATAACACCCTGTCAAAAACAAAAAAAAATTTTTTCTCTGTCTTCCTGTGTATCTTTCTCACTTTTTCCCTTCTGTCTCTCTTCTGTCTTGTTAAAATAAAATAAATTTTTTAAAAAAGGAAAAAGGCAGATGACAGACTTCTGAAAAAAGGGTAGGTGGTGAGTACTAGAAGATAAAACAGAACACACAGCTCAGCAAAGGAGGTTGTAAGTCCTTGGCATTTATTCTGATCGACATTAAGTGGCTGATTGTAGTGAGGACTAGATCTAATGTAATTTTCTTTAAATAACCAGGGAAGAGCTCTGAGATATGGTAGAATTCCAAACACGTTTTGATTTTAAATTTGAACACATATGATTTAGCATAATATAAACACTACATTTTAAACCTATTTTATTGCTTCTAAAACCATCTATTTTGGTGTGAAATGTGTAGTAGAAAGGTGACGTGATTGACTCTGTTTCATTTCTATATGTGCAAGAGACTACTAATGCTTTATATTTTGAATGGTTTGTATTTGTATTATTTCACAAAAAAAATTCAAAATATCAATATGAATTAAGTAAATGTTTTAAGTTAAGGATTTTTTAAATTAAGTTTTGTTTCTTTTGCATATGTCTGCAGAACTAATTTACACAAATTAATAGAACTGGTGAAAGTACAGACAACTAGTCTTATTCAACATAAATATATAGCATTTATTAACATGCTTATACATGTTAAAATGTAAAGTGTTCAATGCGTTATTTATACAAATATGCAAATACCATGTGAACGGTCAAGAAACTTTCTAATAGGTATACACAACCTGCAGATAGCATGGTGGTTAGGGTGCTGCTCTCCCACATGGCTGACCATACTTTGAGTCCCAGACTGGGTGCCTTGCTTTCTCACTTTCACTCTCTCTTTCTCTCTCTCTCTCTCTCTCTCTCTCTCTCTCTCTCTCTCTCTCTTGTGAGTGCATGTGCTTCATAGCAAATTAATAATAAGAAGAAGGAGAAGAAAAAGAAGAAGAAGAAATAAAATTAAATAAATAATTCTTTGAAGAAAAAAATACTATGCATGGATTTTTAAAATTTTGTACCAAAATAAACTCACATTTTCATTCAACTTTTCACAAGCTTTTCAAAGTCCCTTTGTATATTTTTCTCAAGTTTTTCAGGTTACCATATAATATACAATGAGAAAAAATTTATTTAGAATAATCTTTCATATTGCCATAGCTCTTTGTTGAATTGTCTTTAGGTATTTGAAAATCTGTACATTGTATCAAACAGCCCCTCTCATGAGAGTGTTTGTGAGCTTTGATTAGGAGCCAGTATATGGTCGTTTTCATCTAATGCATGCCTATAGCAGATGAGCACACACTGTTATCTGCTATGAAAACAACATACCGTAATAACCAGAGGTCATCTTCCAGACAAGTCTATCAGCAGGAATGTTGGGGTCCAATGAGAATCCGACAGAGAAGCAGTTGTAGCATGCAAACGGCAAGCTGAGAACTTCCTCAGTTAAGTGTACTACAGTAGATTTGACCTTGCCTCTGGGTTTCAACAAATCCATACTTTACATGAGCTATTTTATGTTAACCACAGACGCAGTGATTCTCACTGTTTGGTATTTGAGTCTTAATGCTGTTCTGCAGTGTATTTCCTTTAATAGCCGTGATGATACAGTAACAAAAGTAATTTGAAATGTACACTAGGATGGATACCTGAGATGCAGTTTTCTTTCCACAGTGATATTTCCCCCTAACTTTCAGATTTCGTGTGAATTTAAGCTTCTTTTTTGCTCTACTGCAGTGCTATTGTAAAGACTTGATGAATTTTTCATCAGTTATTTTTTTGTCCTGGAATCAGTAATGGGTCACTGGGAGTATAAATCACAATAAATAATCACTTATTTTGGTTTTCTAAATTATTACCATTGATCTTGAGGAATATTTGACCAAAATGTTCTTAGTTTATAAAAAGGGTACAATAATAACTGTTTTGTGTCTCTAACAGAGTTATGATCAAATATTTTTGATTATAAAAAGCTAACATGTAAAGTTTGTTAAGTACAATGCTATCACTTTAATTTGTTTTTACTACATGTCATGTGTAGTGTATAAGTAAATGTAGTCCTAGATTAGGTAATAAAATGTGACATTTTTTCAAACATAAAATGTATTCACTTATTTCAGATGTTACCCAGTGAATGTCTTCTGCAGACATAACATTGGGCTTTGGGTTCCTGATTTTGTCGCTAGTACTAACTAATATTATCAATGCTCGTTTTTAACTGAATAAATTAATAAACTCATAATGGGGACTAGCAGATGGCATGGTGGCTAAGGCACTGGACACTCCCAGATAGTCAACCACATTCTCAAGTCCCAGATCTGGTGGCTTGCTTTCTTATTATCTCTCTTCTCTCTCTCTCTCTTTCCCTCTGTGTGTGTGAGTGTGTGTGTGTCTGGTCAAAACTAAAATAAAATAAATGAGTAAATAAACTTAAAAATAAATAAACTTAAAAATAAACCCAATGAATCAACAAACTCGTTTCATTTCTGCAGTATTTACATATATACCTACATATACCAAAATTGTAGGTAAACATTATTGAATTCATATAATGAATTCATATATAATGAATTTAAGCATATCTGTTTCTACATAAAGGTTTTATTTGAGATCTACTATATAAAATCTTTGTCAACATACTCATTGTTTATGTTTTTAAACTAAAATTTCATGTTTGGTATTATTTATTTTCTGAAACCTCATAGGCAGGCTTTTATTTTATTGAACACATTATCTGAAAGTTTAATTTTTTTTGTTCCCCCAGACATTTAGATGCTCATCTCATAATTGTGTGCTTTCTCAAGTTTCATATGGCTACACAAATACAAGTAATCTATAGTCCTTGAAAATATTTAAATATATTTTCTTAAAACATTAACACAATTTTTGAGATAAGTAATAAGAAATATGGATAAAGATTGTACTTTACAGCGGCAAGCTGGTGGTGTGGTGGATAAGAAACTGGACTCCTACGTGGCCTACTGCAGTTCAAGTACTGAACCTGGTGGCTTGAAAATCATGCCTGGAACATGAGAGTACATGACCAAAATCTCGAGAGGAGAGTGGAGGAGAAGGGATTGCGGTATGGCCATTCCCCCAGGGTATCATTGCTTACTTTATTTTTCACTGTCCTTCTCTGTCTTTCTCCAGTGAGTGCACATGATCTGTGGCAAAAATAAAATAAAACAAAATAATAATACATTACATAAAAATATGAGTGTTCCTTAAAATGATAAATTCTGTTATTTTCTGTCTTTCTGGTTAGTTTATGTAATGGTTAGTATTCATGAAACTATCAGTTGATTGATAGCTACTTGAAGTTTGCTGATCAGGAGACACCAATACAGATAAATACAGATTTCAACATGAAGTATGATGAAAGCATACTAACATGCTATCCTGCAGGACTTATGTAAATGTGTGTTAAAAGAAAGCACTGCTAATATTTGTCAAAGATGATATTTTATATGGCTAAGAACAGAAAAAAAAGGAATCAAATTTAGCCTAGGATCAACTGCTTGATTGAATGCATAATTTTGTTTTATGTACAAATAAGCATAAAATGATACTTAGGAAGAGTAATAAAATCATACAAATATTTATATTGCTTTGTGATATTTCTAAATTTCCCCCTTAGGCAAGTGAATTCATCTCTAGTTCTAATTAACTACATGTAATAACCACTAGTAAGGGCCTGAGGAAATACGATTTAACATCTAATCGAGAACAATGGATTTTTTACAAAATATGTGTCATTTCCTTACTTATATAGGCTTTAACCCAACCATTCAGGAACATTGACATAGAAAATTGTCTCTGTGTGTGTAAATGTGTGTGTGTATGATTTCTCTAGAAACATCTGCTTGTTCCCAAGAGTGTAATTGTGACACATGCCACATGTCACCTTCAGTGATTGTGTCCCAACAGTATTGAAAATTAAGAGAACTGGAAGACATCCATATGTTAGCTGAAAGAGAAGCAGAGAGGTTTGAGCAGTAATAAATAATTTGTCTAATCCTATTCAGTTATGAGGACAGCTGGTTCAGATTCTAAGCTGATCTCTGAATTAGTTTTAGTGTGCTTAGATAAATTAGCTTGGAAAACAGCAGAAATGGTTGCCAAAGTCTCTCTTATGAAATTTGTTCCTCTCTACAGGTATTGATAGTGATACTCATAGAGACAACAACAACAACAAAACAAACTTTCTTCCCTCTTGCACTTTACCTGTCTAATTGTACTTTTTTTCAGGATTTGACTACTTATTTCTGTTTCTACTCTCATTTGCTATTGGTCATATTCTATTCATTAGTTTGTCAACTTCTACAAAACATAGCAAGTTCAACTTACCTTATTCATTACCTATTATGTCATTAGCTCTCAATAACTAATTATTGGGATATGAAAGTTAGATAATTTCCGAACCAATATGGAAACATAAATGAGAAGACATCACCGTGTGGTGGCTAAGGCCTCAGCAGATGCTTGGGTTTAATTCTGGGCCCAACCTAACCATGCTGGGCCCAGTGGTATGTTGTGGAGAGTTGGGACAGTGGGACCACAAGTATATGGTGAGATTTTGTCAAACATATCTCTTTCTGTCTTTCACCTTTTCTCTTCCTCCCACATCATCACAGTCTTTTTTTTCGTTCCTTGTCTTTCTCTTTCTCTTTCTCATTTAAGAAATTAGATAATTTCTAAACTCATTTAAATTACTTTTAAAAATTTCAGTTAATATAAAAGTTGCAATCAAAAGTTTTTTATGTAAAATTCGTGTTTGTATAATAGAGATAAAGCAAAGAGCAGGAAAAGTAAAATGCTTATAAATATAAAACATGTATAAATTTGACTATGTTCAGCAATATGTTACAAACTTACTTTAAAAATCTATACATTTAAGTGATGAAAAAGAACAAAGTTGTCATTCAAAATGAGTAATCTAGGTACTTGTACTTTAAACACACACACACATATGCTTGTTATTATAAAATATTTATTATGAAACTATGAACAATTTAGTTATTGTGCATGTGTGTGTACTGTTCAGGTAATGAAGGTTTTGAAGATCCACATGTGTCTGGACCAGTCGATGTTGTTTCCTCAACATCTGAAAGGACAGAGCAATAATTCAAATTGAAAGGCCAATGAGAAATTAAGCGTTCTTCAGCTTGGCAATAATCTACAGACAACTGAGTACTACATGTATCAAATTCTAATATCTTGTAGTTTAGAGTCAGGAGAAATCCATTTAATGTCTTTTAATGCTACCTACCATTTATCTCCTTCAAATGTCAAAGTCTAAATATTGCTACAGTAGAAAATTCTAATTATCTTTCAATTATACATTTTTATCATATTGCAATTCACCACATCACATAAGCAACACATATTCAAACAAGTAAAACAAATGCACTTATATAAAGTGCAGATGGATGTGGGGTATGTAAACCATATACAAACAAAACCTTTTATAATAAGTCAGTAAACCATTACTAAGTTTAAAACATCTAGTTCTTTTATTTTGAACAGGTTTTTGCTATGGGGTGCATGCACTCTCCAGAAAGACAGAGAGAGACAGAGAGACAGAAAGCAAAAAATCACCCGCACGGGGGATGGCCACACAGCAATATCTTCTCCTCCATTCTCCTCCTGGGATCTTGGGCACGCATGCACACACGCCTGGCGTGAGTTTAAACTATGAGATTCAGGACTCGAACCATAGTCGAATACATGGGAGTCCAGTGACATAGCCATTACAACAACTGCTGGTCCCAAAATATCTATTTCTTTATATACAAGAAGCCCTATTATACAGTAATGTGGATAATTAGCCTTCATTCAAAATTTGTTATCTGATGATAGTCTCTTTATTCATAAACATGTTAATGTTACTGAATGATTTTATGATCCCTGTTTTATATTTTAAAATAACTGAAATTGATTACTTTTTTTTTGAGAGAGATTTTTGCTATAGGGTGTGTGCGCTCACCAGAAAGAGAGAGACAGAGAGACAGAAAGTGAGAAATGATCCCCTTCCAGGGGAATGGCCACCCTGCAATCCCTTCGCCTCCATATTCTCTTCTCGGGATCTTGGGCACACATACACACGTACTCGGCGTGAATTTAAGCCACCAGTTCCAGGACTCAAACTACAGTTGACTACCACGGGAGTCCAGCGACATAGCCATTACACCAACTGCTGGTCCTGAAGTTGATTACTTTAATAAGTTCCTCAAGGTCAGGAGTTATTGTATGGATGTTTGGCAATATTATCCTGTAGTCTAAATTTTGACCAACAATTCAATGGAATAAATAACCATTACTGAATTCTTTGTGTTGTAACAAACAAATCAATATGTTAAAAATGTTATATTTTGGGACCAGCAGTTAGCGTAATGGCTATGTCGCTGGACTCCCACGTAGTTGACCGCGGTTCGAGTCCCGGACCCGGCGGCTTAAACTCACGCCGGGCGCGTGTGCGTGCGTGCCCAAGATCCCAAGAGGAGAATGGAGGAGAAGGGATTGTGGCGTGGCCATCCCCCCTGGGGGGTGATTTCCTGCTTTCTATCTCTCTGTCTCTCTCTGTCTGTCTGGCGAGCGCACGCGCCCTATAGCAAAAACCTCTCAAAAAAAAAAAAAAAAAAAAAAAGAAAAAAAAATGTTATATTTTTCTAGACATTCATTCAAAAAAAGTAAACCTATTATTTAAAAAATTAAGCTAGCAAGTTATTTGTTAAACAAATATATACTTCCAATTCTGATATAAAAATATTTTTGTCCAATCTCCTGCTAAAGGTGAGGATAGTTGTCTTCCTCCTAAAAAATTTGCTTCTGAACATAATTATTGAACTCTGATATTGACATATGTATGTTCTTGTTATGGTAACAAAATTGTTTTGCTGAAAAATAAGAAAATTTCAGTATGCTTTAGCTTCCAAAGCTTCTAAAATTAGATGAATAAGAACTTTTTCTTTAGTTTGTCAAGTTCTCAAAAGCAGAGAGAATGTGTTGATAAGCTTTTAAAATAATGGTTACTTTACCTATTACATCTATGAGGGTAATTAATTTTCTATTGATTTGAAAATACACTTTATGGGACCAGCAGTTAGCATAATGGCTATGTCGCTGAACTCCCATGTAGTCGACTGTGGTTCAAGTCTTGGACCCAGTGCCTTAAAACTCATGCCAGGCGCATGTGTGTGCGTGCACAAGATCCTGAGAGGAGAATGGAGGAGAAGGGATTGTGGCATGGCCAACCCCCCTGGGGGGTGATTTCTCACTTTCAGTCTCTCTGTCTCTCTGGCGAGGGCACGTGCCCTGTAGCAAAAACCTCTCAAGAAAAGAAAAGAAAAGAGAAGAGAAGAAAAGAAAAGACACTTTATTAAAAACTCTGTCAGAGGATGCATACCCTTGCCAGAGACAGACAGAGAGAGAAGGAGAATTTTCTTTCTCCACTGAGCCAGCCCTGAAGACACATTTTTTAAATGTAACTATCTAAAACAACCTAAGTACTGATGTTATTTGTATTTTTTAAAAATAAAATACCATGGTTAATATTCATTGTGAAATGTAATTCTTATATGTAGAAACATGGCCTTCCATGGCGGATAAATTAAAGTTCATAACACCATTATTTCATGCTTTAAAGATTCAGTTATTAATTGTACTGTATCAGAAGAGTTCTAAGTTTTGCTTACCTTGATAAGATTATGAAGATGATTAGGTAATTCTTTTGGACTATTGTACTAAAAGTTAATAGAAGTCATGTAGAAAGTTTTGAGTGCGTGTGTGTTTTGTTTTTGATAAGCAAAGATAACACCTCACTAACACCATCTGGCTGCTTTTAATTAAATTTAATTAAAGATAACCTTCAACTAACTTGCTTTCCTTACAATATACACACATATACATGTACATACACACACATGCACCTCATAAATTTTCATTCTAACTTGCATTGCAATAGTTCAAAATTATTTTCTATGCTATGTAAAATTTTGAAAATTTGTCAAAAATATGAATAAAAAATTACATTTACACAATAATTTTTGAAAAGAAACTATACCTTGAGGGAAGAATGTTTAGTCTATCCACTTTTTCTTAATTTTGAGGGGATTTTCTTATAAGTTTGTTTTCTAAGAACCTTGTTCTATTAGCTGTCATTTTGCATTTCCAAGTTGCATGAGAACACAAAACTTCTTTCTCCTCATAGATTCTCTCCAGATTTTTTATTTAATAATATGAGTAGAATATTCATTGGGTCCAATATTTACATTAGATTTATGTGGAATAGTTTACTAATGCCAGTTTGGGGAATGTTAGTTTATTCAAGAATGTACACCTTTGAAACAAAAATGAAACCTGGTTGAAATGACTCAATTAAACAACTCTAAATATACGTCAGTTAAAGCCTTAACTTTTTTCTCAGATTGAATAACCTCCCTTTAGTCTATACTAACATCATGTTGTTTTCAAGATTGCTGTCAAATCTCTCTTACTTTCTAAAATGTAGAAAAATTTACTACAATTTCTGGAATTTCAGCTTTATTTACTACGTTTTAACTTTTTTCTTTATTATCAGAGAACACATATGTGAGAGAGAAAGAGAGAAACTCTGCTTCTCCATGGACATGTTCATACTGTAGTCTTTTTCCTCCATTTCTCCATCCTGTTCATGATTGAGGGCACACACATATACATGCCAGGCATGTTTTTCAAGCCTTTGGGACTAGGATTTGAACTACCGTTGGGCGTGCGGAATCTGATTCCTAATACACTGTGCTTAACCACTGCACTACAAAGCTGATCTCACCTCTTTTTGACTACTAATTGAGGACATTTTACCTTAGAAGCTGTTCCTGGTGATGTTATATCTCAGACATGCTGCAAAAATAATTTTTAGATATTTTTACTAAAATAATGGTCTCTAGAATGAGTTCTAAATACTACCTTTCTTTCTAATGGAGTATAAGCTACTTCTTCTGAATTTCACGTATCTTTTATATAAAATTAGGAGAATATGTCTTAGCTTATATCAAGATTATTTTCCTAAAGCATCTGACAAATCAAGTAGTTTTCTTTCACTTTTCTCTCAGGTAAATCAATTGTGTTATATTTTCCAAGTTTATTTAGGCTTTTTCTTCTTTAATAAGCAAATGAAATCCATTAAATTATGAAATAAAACAAAGTTTACATATGTACTTAAAAGGACCAGGCATGATATGTCACTCATTTGTAAAATTTTGGGAAAATCACCCTTGTAGTATCAGGGAAAATATAAAAAAAAAGAATAATTTCAGACAAATAAGTATGTAGTCTGTGTTTACTAGGTATTTCTTAATAATTTAGGTTTTACAAATAAAAACAACAAAATATAGATATAGAACAACTGGTTTTAAGCAGTAATGATTATGCTAATATGAAAATGTGAAGAAGCCATTAAATATAGGCTAAATTGAATCAAACATGATTTGAAGAGCATTCACTAGGTGGACATTTTGTATTGTTATAGTATTCATCTGTGTGGTATTTCTCGTTGTCTTGGTAATATTGTGTATATCCTTACATAGTTAGCTATAAATTGATTTTTAGTGGTAGCAATGTTGGTGGGATTAAGCATAGATCACAACCAGAAATCACATCATTGAGACAATACAAAAAATGGAACACTAAAAAAAATTGCGGGGAGAACAACTTTCAAAATGGTGGCTTGTGGAGTTCTTTTAACTGTCTTCCTAGTAAATAATATTAACTGGTGAAAATGATCTAGCATATACCCAAACTTAAAGTTTAGGGAAATCGTTCTAAGGATGTGTAGCAAATTAAGAAATATTTATTTAAGGAAATCTAGTAAATCTCACTAAGAACAGCAATAACTGGTGGTACTTGAGTTGCAGCTTTCTTATTTCTCTCATGCATTCATTTAGTAAACCCTCTATTTCTGGTAAAACCTTCAAAAACATAGTGTTCCCTCATGTCCTATGATCAGTCAAGAGCAAGTTTATCTCCCAGTGAGGGGGTCAGACCGCCAGCTTTCCATTCGTCCCCAGCTTTGTGTTTTAGCTGCTCTGCCACAGTCGAGAGCAGATGTGCCGTCTAGGGCTACCCTCTCTATCCACCTCCCATTGAGAGAAGAATCTCCAGAAATCAACAACACTGGGGCCATAGTGAACCCTGCTCCATCTTTCTCAGACTGCAGATGTTTCTCACAAGGACCGGGAATCTGACAAGAACAGAGGGTAATGACCTCGCCCAGGACAAATATTCTCACACTCAGCTCTATAATGCAGCAGAACAATTTCTCGGAGTGAGAGAGACAGCTATAAGAACAAGACATTTTTAAGTACCCCTTCAGTAAAACTGACATTATTTAAAATACAATGTGGGGATGTTCAAGTAAAAGGGGGACTTTATAAAGCAACAGAGTCTTTAGTCACAGGCTAGGAAGAGAGTAGTCATGTTATGATAGCATAAATCTGAACCATAGACCATCTAGGAGTTAAACACAGAAAACCACAATAACAAAAATGGCAGCTAAGAAGAACCCTCCCGAGGTTGGAATAAGCCTCAAACACCTGTCTTAAAAAATTCCCTAGAAAAGGACTAAATTAATTTGGAGCAATGTATACTCTTAGGTAATTATCAAAACGTTGGAACAGTTTTCTAACAATTAGTGTAAATTAACAGCTTGGTGTGATATAATTAGAGGTGGACAGATGAACAGAAATATTAGAAAAGAGGCAACCAAAGATAACACTGCTGCCGTAAGCTTCTTCCCAGAGTGAGTAGGCGTGGGTCAGTACTATGTCATCTAGGGCACAACCTAAACATCTACTCTTATCAGGGAAAATATCCTATGCTAAAATAGTATATCTAAGTACTAAATGATGACCATGCAATGGCCAAAAATAATAAGGAATAGTGGAAAGTGGGGGGACAGCTTTAGTTTTGCTACATTATGTTATCCAACATATCCAGTTATAAAAAGAAATAAAGTATAAGAATCCATTATTAATATTTTCAAAGAAAGAGAGGAAATGAACCTAAGATGTAAAAGTACTTGGAACTTGGAGCCAGCAGATGATGTAGTGGTTGAGGAACCGTACCCCCTCATGGCTGACAGCTGTTTTAGTCCTAGACCTGGAGGCTCGCTTTCTCACTCTCCTTCTCTGTATCCCTCTGGGGAGTACACGTGCTCTGTAGCAATTTTTAAAGTAATAATAGTTATAAATTAAATGAATAGTTATTTTTTTGGGGGAGCCATCAGGTGGTATGGTGGTTAAGGGTACTGGACTCCCATAGAGCTGACTGCAGTTCAGGTCCTGGACCCGGTGGCTAGCTTTTGCACTTTCTCTCTCTCTCTGTCCCTCTCTGGTAAAACTAAAATAAATAAAGTTAAATAAAATAATTCATTAAAAAAAATTAAAATAAAGATTAAAAATTTAAAAAAAAATTAGATAGATTTTTGTTGTATGACATGTGCACTCACCAGAGACATAGAGACAGACAGAAAGTAAGAAATCACCCCTTCAGAGGGATGGACACACTGCAATCCCTTCTCCTCCATTCTCCTCTCAGGATTTGGGGACTCAAGCATACGCCTGAGTTTAAGTCACAGGAACCTAGGCTCAAACTGCGGTTGACTACGTGGGAGTCCAGCAACATAACCATTATATCATAAGCTGGTCCCAAATAATTCTTCAAAATAGAAGTAGAGGTAAATATGTTGACAATGTGTCATCAGATAAAGAACATCAAACAACTGATAGACATTTTTTTAAATAAAATGTCTAGAGTTGAAAAAATACAAAAACACATTCTTTTATAAAGTTTATTTCTTTATTATCTGCATAGAGAGAAAGATAAACAGTACCTCAAACAGGGCCATGATGCAACAATGTACCTCAGCTACAGCCGGCCATGGACGCTGGGTGTGAATGTATGTGTTGGGACATACTCAGTGAGTATAAACCATGGCTCAGCTTCACGGAGTGTCAGGTTTACCTGTACCACTATCCATCCACTCTTAAAGTTTAGCAAAACCATTTTAAATTAAAAATTATTAGAACTGATCCTATAATCTATTGGTTGAGGGAACCAGATCCCACATAGTTGACTATAATTTGAATCTAAGAGCTATAACTACACCTATATGCTGAGCACTTGTGTGTATATGCTCCAAATCCAAAAAGATGGAAGAATGAAAAAGAAAAAATTGTGGCATAACCAACCCCCATTGAGGGATGCTTTTACCCACTCCCTGTCTCTTTCTGTCTCTTGGTCTCTCTCTTACAAGTGATTGATCTGTCAGTTTTACGAAGTTATGAGATATGTTAAATAGTATTTTTAATATACAAAAGAAAGAATCAGCAAATTTAAAGATAGATAATAATAGAGATTGTACAATCAGAAGAAAAGAGGGGAAAAAAAGGAGAACAAAGATGAATATGTTTGGAAATTTGAACTACACACATACAGAAATAACATAGTAAGAGGGACCAGCAGATTGCATAATGGTTACATTGCTGGGCACCCACGTAGTTGACCACACTTCAAATCCCAGCCCTGGTAACTTAAAATTCACACCAAACACGTGTGGGTGTGTGATCAAAATCCTGAGTGGGAATGGAGGAGAGTGGATTGTGGAGTGGCTGTTCCCCTTGGAGATTGGTTTTTCACTTTCTGTGTCTTGGTTTCTCTCTCTGATGAGCTCAGAAAAAATTCTTTCTCAACAAAAGAAACAATATTAAAAGAAAAGATATATCTTTTTCAAATATATTTATTGATAATGACTGAATGCTTTAAAAATATCAGGAAAATCATAAATATACATATCTGAGAAGTTCAGTAAGTTCTAAGTAGTATAAATGTGAAGTAATCTATCACCAGACATATCATAGAAAACTATTAAAAACTCCAAACATAATAAAATCTTGAAATCAACAGAAACAAATAATATAATATATATATACACACATACACATATCCCAATAAGATTAACAGCTCAGCTGACATCTCATCAAAAACAATGGAACTCACCGAACAGTAGGATGACATATTTAAAGTATGCAAAAAAGAAGGAAAAAAAACTGTCAAACATGAATCCTATATGTAGTGAGACTATATTTAAAAAATAAGTAGTGAAATAAGGACATTTCCAGAGAAGAAGAAGGAAAAAAAAGGTTAAAAGGTAGGTTGATAAAAGACTTATCTTTCAATAAATACTAAATGAATTTCTTTAGACTAAAAGCAAGTACCCCAGAGGGTAACTAAATCCATATAAGAAAACAAAGAGCACTGATAAAAATGATTATGTCATTTAAGAGACAGAATAAAGGTCTTCTTTTTTTCATGAAGGTGATTTTTTTTTTTTTTTTCATGAAGGTGATTTTGAGTTTAGCCACATAATACTTGATCCCAGGTTTGCATCCTCAGGTCTCCCTGTGTGTGGGGGGCATGTGCCCATGATCCTGGCTGCCTAAGACTGCGTGTGGATCACAGTGCGAAGACCCTGCTGACAGAGCCTTTCTCTTTCTCTCATAGGAGGAATAAATTACTAAACTTTAAAAAAAGGATTGTTTAAAGCATGTGGCCCATCATTGTGGGAATACCAAGAGGAGATGCTGCAGGAATTGGAGGTGGAATTGGCAATAAGCACACAACCATCATGAAGAAGCTAATTGCTGATGGATTTTAGCAGTGAATAACATTAAGACCAGAGGAAATGCTTGATACTGACCAAATTTTGGTTAATCGAAATTAACCATGCTATTGGGGCTATAGCTGACCACTACTGCTCCAAATCAAAGACAAATTTATCCTGATATTCCAACAACTGATTCCAAGTAAGAACTAACAAGAGAAGTCTGCTTAATCCTCTTCATTCCCAGTTTTTAACAATAATGGCAAACCTCCATGTACTTTTTTTCCTACTTTATTAGCGTTTACTTTTCCCTAAATTTAAGTATGTCCTAAGTTACCATTAAGGGCAAATAGAACTCAGTATCTACTGACAGCCATGCTGGTATATGAGTATAAAACAGTAACATAATCCATTCCCTTTGCTATTTTTTCTTATTTACCTGAAATGTTTTTCTTGTAGTTTGAAGCTCATCTTCAGAAAAACAAACAAACAAAAGGGAACTAGCATCTGAGTCCTTGAATAACCAGTAGCAACAGAAATACTGGTTGCCCTCAAATAATCATTCTCATTCTTCCTCAAATCTCCTCAACAGATGTTACCAGAATATCCTGACCAGTCCCTAGGGATGAGACTGACATTTCTATTCAACCTCTTCCATTACGTATTTCTTTCAATAATAGTTGAGTACATACACACACACACACAAAAAAAAAAATCTGTCACATTTTTCTCAGCATAAATAGCCAATTGGAAATATGCCTCTGGTCACAATTGTAGTATTTTAAAATATTTTCATGTAAAATTCATGATTTTATATAACAAAGTCCTGTCTTTTTTCCAAAATAAATCTCTGAAAATAGTTTTAATCTGTTTAAACTTGCTCATTAAAGGGAACTCTTTAGAAACAGTCCATGATGTTAAGCTCACATATATACACTATAAATTACAAGGAAAATAGCTAAGGTGCTTTTTTTTTTATTTTTTCTTTTCTTTTTTTTTTTTGGGGGGGGTACGGAGATTGGCCTTTATCACATATTAAGAAAAATGGATAGTCATTGGAGATTTTAAATCAGAACAGGACAATTCTTTGGAAGGTACTGAAAGATAACTGATGCGATGCTATAACTAGGTCTCCAAAAGGTTGTTTCTCTGATGTGTCAAGTCCACTGCTTTAGAAAGGTGGAGAACATGTTAAGACCAGCGAATTCCTTATTTGTGGGCCTAGTCCCATATTTCTTTGGCTGTGAAGTGACTTCTTTGTCAGAAGCAATGCCGTGTAAAGTACCATAATGGTGGATAAGATATTCTCTAAGTCCACAGATGGTAGTTTTGGCACACATTGCAAGCGTGGAAGGCAAATCCATATCCAGAGTAAGTATCTATTTTAGTGAAGACAAAATACTTTTCTTCCTTGATGGATAGAAGTATGGCTATCTACCACCAGGTCGTGGATTGGTCACCCTTAGGAAGGGTGACATAATAGGGGTTCAGCATTGCTCTCTGTTGCTGATAGACTGTGCTCTCGGCTGTGATGCTAGCCAAATCTATCTTGGAGAGGAGAAGCTCTCTTTTGCAGAGCTAATAAAGAACCTTCATCCTTACTGTCATGACTATTTTATTTATGAGCCCACTGGGAAATGATAGTTATGGTGGTATCCAAAGAACAGCTCACCTTATCTACTTTATTATTAAAAATCTTTCTTTTCTGAAGGCAGCATTTAATGAGCATTTGCATGGAGCACAATATCTTCACATTTTTGCTATTTCAAATATGTCTATCCATATACTATACCTCTTCCCAAAATGTCCTGTTATCGATTTCCCAATCTTGTTTCTTTCAACTTCCTGACCATCCAGCTAAAACATCGGCTACATAGCCTGAATCATTATATAATCTCACATATGATCATTTTTTCTTCCAAGCAATGCATACAACCAGGTGCACTGACTGAAGTTCTTACCACAGGAACATTTCCCTTCATTATTGACCTTCTGGGATGTTTCAGAAAGAGATTGAAGCCCTAAAACTGTCTAATTTTGGATCTTGCCAGCATTTTGAGCAACAATCATCTGTAAACAAGGCCCAAGTCTTTCAACTAATTGTGGAAAACTCCACAGAAAGCCTTCTGTACCAACTGGAACACAGAAAGTAGTGCAGTAGGAATGTGAACTACATCCATTTATGCCCATCTTTATGGGTTGTGCCTTCATGGGTTGCTCAGGCCTGGTTACATACACCACTTACATTTGATGATGGAGTGTTGCTGTGCACACCCAGCGTAATGGCTTGGTATATGAGATAACACTCAGTTTATGATAGGCACACATCCCACAGTAACACTGTGGCTCATAGTTAAGTGTTACGTTTCAGCTAAGGCTCATTAGTAAGCTTAGAGCTGTCTTCCAGAAAAAGTGTAGTTATCTAAGAGGGATCGCAATCCTAAAGACCTGTGCTACAATTCAACGAGGGCCTGGCAAAGACTCCAAACAACATTTCTATCGGCCATTGATGCTACAAGCACCATTGGGTGTGCTTGATCTTATGTCTCATGTGGAGCAGAGCAGCTTACACAGCCTAGATCTGTTACAGAGCCTTCCCTTGTTTTGGGCCTCATTCAAAACTACTAAGGCTTTTTGTTTTCTTGTCTTGCTTTTTTGTTACTTGGTAAAAATCAGAGTAACACACCTAAGGAAGGAATATGTAATGTCCAAAATTTGAATAGGCTGTTAGATGTTGTACCTATTTCTTAGTGTAGGAGGGATATCTAGACATACACTAATTCAGTGAACTCTTAGAAATTTCATTGAGGTAGAATCCTCTTGATGATGTTTATTTATTTATTTATTTATTTTATTTTTAAGTTTATTATTTTATTCCTGAAGTGAGACAGATGAAAGAGAAAGAGAGAGAGGAACAGGCACCACCTACAGGATTTTCACAACACAATCTAGCCCCAGTCTCTGCCAGCCTCAAATACCGTTTACACACGCACACCTTGCCTCTATAGTAAGGCCTCTGGGTGAGAAACCAGGATCTTCCCATGTTGTTCACCATCACTGAGTATTCTGCTACCTCTGTGCCCCCGTGGCTGTAATTTATTTACTATTTAGTAATGAATCTTACTAAACTCCTGACTCCCTGAAGTTTTACCAATAAGTCCTGAGCAGTTCCTTCTCAATCAGTAGGTTCAATCAGAATAATGTCATTAATATAATAAATCAGTACGATATACTCTGTGAAGGAAAGGTGATCAAGTCCCTTGTGAACTAAATGATGCCATAAGCCAGAAAAGTTTACTTATACCTGAATAGAGAAAATGAAGGGTGCTACTGGTTTTTCCAGCTAAAATAAAATTGCTTCTGGTGGGCCTTATGGGCAGGAGGAAGAAAGGAGCATTTTGCAGATCACTAGCTGCAGGCCAGATACAGCAAATGTGTCAGCTTGCTCAGTAAGTGAAACCATATCCAGTGTAACAGCTACAATGGGAATCACTACTTGGGTAATCTTAAAATAACCTGTTGTCATGATCCATGGTCCATCTGTCTTTTTACTATACCACCTGAATGCAGAAATCTCCAACCCTGCTGTCTCCATTCATGTTTGCATTGCTAACAGAAATACCTGAGACTGCGTGATTTATAAAGGAAACAGGCTTCTTTCCACAATTCTCATGACTGAAAAATCTAAAAATCACAAAATGGCAGAAATCAATCTTCTAAAACAGAATAGAACATGGTCTGTGTCCATGAGTATCTTTTATTTTGGTTTTATTCCCTCTGTTTATAAACTCTTTAGGACTCAATGATAGGAATCCCATCAAAATTATTTTAATAAGACAAAGGGCCTCACCCTGAGACATCATGAAGATATTGAATTTTTCACATAACACTTTTACGGTATAATCAACTTCTAACACATGACTTTTAATAGGACATCCAAACTATAGCCTTGCATCTTACAAGTCATTGGTGGTGGTCATAATCTCTGAAATCCTTCTTGGTATGTGGGACTGCTTTTGATTTACTAATTTTGTAGGCTGAGGTAGCTCTAATGGCTTATATTTGGCTTTTGTGACCACAATAGCCCTCACTCCACAGATCAGGGAAACAATGTGAGAATTGTGTCTGCTGATAAATATAAGACTTCAAAAAGTTTGTGAGAAATGTAATTATAGTATGAATTTAGTATGAAAAATGAAATCCATGAAGTTTTTTCATAGTATGCTTTTGATGACATCCTCATACATCTAATCCATTTATGCATTCTGGATCTGGGAAAGTAATCACAGGATTGGTCCTAGAATTTAGTGACCCACTGTGATGTGGTCCTAAGCTATAAATCTATTGATCACCTGATCTCTACAAGTTTCTATTCTAAGTTTACAATAATGTGCTGTTTTGGGTCTTCAGGAATCAATGTCAGTTCAGAGCCCATGTTCAATAGGCCACCAAATATTTTTTTTTTTTCTTTTTTTTTTTTTTTTTTGGAGAGATTTTTCGCTATAGGGCGCGTGCGCTCGCCAGACAGACAGAGAGAGAGACAGAAAGCGAGAAATCACCCCCCAGGGGGGATGGTCACGCCGCAATCCCTTCTCCTCCATTCTCCTCTCGGGATCTTGGGCACGCACGCACACGCGCCCAGCGTGAGTTGTAAGCCACCGGGTCCGAGACGCGAACCGCGGTCGACTACGTGGGAGTCCAGCGACATAGCCATTACGCTAACTGCTGGTTCCCAGGCCACCAAATATTTAACTGTTTTCCTTTCTCAGTGAATAATTACCCTGATAAAGGGCTACAGGTTCCTTTACAACAGACTGATAGGGGCCAGCAGATAGTGGCTAGAATCTCAGCTGGACAACTGTGGTTCAAGTCCCAGACTTGGTTTGCTTTCTCTCTCTCTCTCTCTCTCTCTCTCTCTCTCTCTCTCTCTCTCTCTGATGACCACACATGTTCTATAGCAAATTAAAAAATAACAATCAATAAAATTAAATAATTCTTAAAAAATAAAGGCTTAGAGAATAATTAACAATATAAATTTCCAGTAGTGTATTGGTTTGCTTCATTGAAGAACCTGGCCTCACTTTCATTTATGGGATTCTGAGTCTGTTAACTGACTTACATTGGGAATTGATTGAGTGACTACGACTCTCTGGTTTCAATTCTAGTTAGACTTCTGTTTACTGAACCTGAAAGTCTTCTGCTTATACAGATCAGGTAAGAATTTAGTAAGCTTTCTATTTTACTTCTAGGAACACTAAGATTAATTAATCAGAGGTCTGAGAGTGTCAGATCATTCTGATTGTCTTTTAGATCCTTCTGTCCATTGCTATAACTATGCCCACTTTGCCTTTGACAGTTGGATGATAATGTTTGGACCCTGGCATCCTGGTATCCCATTACTTTTTTTTTTTTTTTTTTTTTTTTTTTTTTTTTGTATTAAGGCCATTCCATTGAGTGGCTGTGGTCCATTGTAATGTCTACTCTGTAGAGAAGAGTGATTACAGAGCTACTCAAGAATTCTGGGACATCCTTCACAAATGTTCTTCTCAAAAATCTTGGTGAAACATATATTCTGAACTTTCCCAGTGAGACTCAGAAGTCCTTACATGAAAAATCCACTATAACATTTTAATCTTCCCTAACTTCTGAATCTCTTTCTGTATGTTGAAATAAGGAAGACTGGACAATTACAATTCACTCACAGTGGGTCATCTTTCAATTCATGTTTTAGCCAAACAACTAAGCTGTTGGAACCCCTTTGAAGATCTTTACCATCAACCTTAAATGCAACATTTATGCTTTATGAGCCCATGTCAAAAATTTTGGCCCGATACAACTTTATGTGTCTTCTGCCATCATCCCATATTCTTAATATCTGTTTCAACATGTGTTCCTTTACTTTTTTTGCATATATAATTTAGAGAACTCAAATTGTCCTTATGAGTCTAGTGATAGATTTAGAAACAAAGAGGAATTGTGCATGTGAGTCTTGAGAATTGCCATTGCCTGAATATCAAATGCCTCAGGGGAGAGCATTAGTTTTTTTGACCAATACAGATGGAGATGGATGAGGAAGCCACTTCCGGTGGCAAAAACAAAAACAAAAACAAAAAAATTATTACTGATTAGGGGCTCAGTGTCTATAGCTTCACTAAAGTCTTCATACACATCCTCAACCCAACTTACAGGAATCCATTCTTTCATAATCAATATCTTTTCTTTAGCAGTAGACACCCTTTGAACCTGAAAATTAAGCTTGCATTTTTATTCAGCTAGTGATGGAGTGATGATTGGATTTGATTGCCATTTTTTCAACATATTGAGCCTTCTGGATACAGGAAGTAAGACACTCCCTTGGGCTCATCTGCATTGAATCTCTGGCATACCTAGAAGGACATTTATGTAGTTTGATTTCCAAGCTCATTCTTCTTCCTTTTTTTTTTTTTTTTTTCTTTAGCCCCTTCTAGACATTAGGTATACTCAGTCAATGCCTATGTTTCTTATTTTCATAAAGAAGGTTTAAAATATATATAATAACTCCTTGATTTTTATAATTTGTGGATCAGAGTATCCAATGCAAATATTTTACATCAATCTATAAATAATTCACATCCTAAAAAATTGGTGCTCTCTTGGGACCAGCAGTTAGTGTAATGGCTATGTCACTGGACTCCCACGTAGTCGACTGTGGTTCGAGTCCCGGACCTGGTGGCTTAAACTCACGCAGGGCGCGTGTGCATGTGTGCCCAAGATTCTGAGAGGAGAACAGAGGAGAAGGAATTATGGGGTGGCCATCCCCCCGGGGGGTGATTTCTCGCTTTCTATCTCTTTGTCTCTGTCTGTCTGGCGAGCGCATTCGCCCTATAGCAAAAACCTCTTCAAAAAAAAAAAAGTTGGTGCTCTCTTTTCTGTTGGAAATAAAATCCTTAGCATCTGTAAATCTAGTCATATTAGAGAGCTTATTTATTTATTCATTTATTTATGGTTTTAGCCATGGAGTGCATATGATCCCTGGAGAGAAACAGAGAGAGACACACTGAGGGGAGAGTGAAAAGTCACCCCCCAGGGCAATAGCTATGATTCATTCTATTTTTTCTCAATTTTCCTGCTGAGATTTTGAGGACACATGCCAGGCATGATTTTCAAGCCACTGGGTCTGGGCCTCGAATACAGGTGGCTGTGTTCAGCACCTTAACTATTATGATACCTGTGGCTCCTGAAAAAGTAATATTTTGGTTCCTCTAGAAATATTCTTGGTACTATACTGTGTTCCTCAGAAAAACGGAAACAATTGGCTATATATCATATTCATACGATCTATGTAACTGATTTATGCTTTAATTTTATTTTTCCTTTTTATTTTCTGCTTAGTAAAAAGTTAATTTTCTTTTCTACATTCAGTTTTCTAAAGTAGAAGGTTAGGCAATCAATTTGGGATCTTCTTTTCTAATAGATACTTTTATGAATATATAAATTTCTCTCCTAGCATTGCTTTTGTTGCATTTTATGAATTTAATAAATTATACTTAATTTTCATTCTGTTCAAAATAGTTAGAAATTCCTTTTTTGAGATCCTCTTTGAACTTTGGGTTATTTAGGAGCATTATTTAATATCTAAATATCCAAATATTTAGTTTGTGGGGTTTTTTTGCAGTTACTTTATTTTACTGATTTTATTTTATTTTTACTATAGGGAATGTGTGCTCATTGAAGAGGGAAAGAGAAAGAGATAGAAACAGAGAGAAAGTGAGAAAACATCCCTCATGGTGTTGACTCTGCCACAATTCCTTGTCCATTCCTCTTTTGGTATCTGGGGCATGCACACACATGCATCATGGGTGTTTTCAAGCTGTCAAGTAGAGTACTTGAGCCAAGGAGTTGGCTATATGTGGGTCCTGCTGCCTAAACTCCATGTCACCTGCTGGCCTTATTTTACTGATTTCTAACTTATATCATTGTTGTTTGAGAAAAATCTATATAGATCAGTTTGTATTTTATCTATTCTTCAAATTTCTGTCTTCATTGATACATTAATACACAGCACAGAGGTCAGCAGGTGGCATGGTGGTTAAGGTGCTCACAAAATTGACTGCAGTTCTAGATCTGGACCTAGTGCTTTGCTTTCTCATTCTCTCTCTCTCTCTCTCTCTCTCTCTCTCTTCTCTCTCTTCTCTCTCTTCCTCTAGTGAGTGCATATGCCCTATAGCAAATTAAGTAATAATAATAAATAAATAAAATTAGATAAATAATTCTTTTAAAAAAAATAAGACAGTTTACACTTATTGTTATTATAGTTAGATTAATATCCACCATGTTTGGAAATCTTCCTTTTTTATATTATTTTTTTTTTGCCATGAGACATGTGTACTCACCAAAGAGAAACAGAGAAAGTGAGAAATTACCCCCCAAGGGGATGGCCATGCCACAATTCCTTCTCCTTCTCCATTCTCCTCATGGGATTTTATACATGCTTATCAAGTGTCAGTGGTATGTTTTACAAGTCACTGAGTCCAGGACTCAAACTGCAGTTAATCATGTGGAATGCAGAGATTTAACTGCCTAGCCCTGGGACTTTTTTAAAAAAGCTTTTTTTTTTTTTTTTTTTTTCCCTAAGAGAGCGAAAGAGAGTAAGAGAGAGAGAGAGGTATCTCTCGTTGGGGGCTTCATGACTTTATGCTAAAATCTTACCCCTAGCTTCTCAAAATAACAGGCATGCACAAATGCATCAAACATGTACAGGGAGGGGGACCAGCAGTTAGCATAATGGCTATGTCGCTGGACTCCTATGTAGTCGACCGCGGTTCGCGTCCTGGACCCGGTGGCTTAAAACTCACGCTGGGCGCGTGTGCGTGCATGCCCAAGATCCCAAGAGGAGAATGGAGAAGAAGGGATTGTGGCGTGGCCATCCCCCCTGGGGGGTTATTTCTCGCTTTCTATCTCTCTGTCTCTCTCTATCTGGCAAGAAAACCAATAAAAAATAAATTTAAAAAAAAAAAAAAAACGTGTACAGGGAGACCCAGAGTTGTGAACCCTGGACCTTCCCATGTGGCTTCGGCATTGTAAGGCATTGTGTCTCTGCGCTACTACATCTGGCTTATTTTCAATTCTCGGTATCTATTTGATTCTTTGTTCTTTTTGTATGTGTGTTTTCTTGAGTGTAATTGAGCATTTTACATTATTCAATTTTATCTCTTCTCTTAATTTACAAATTAAAATTAATATATACCTATGTGTGTATGTGTGTGTGGTGTGTTGTTTAAAATTTATGATGTATTTTTTAATTAAGCCATATCCACCCTCAAATAAACCCATGCCACTTTACCTGCAGTGGAGATATCTTTTAGCAATTTGTTCCTCCTATTCTTTTTTTTTTTTTTTTTTTTTTTGGAGAGGTTTTTGCTATAGGGCGCGTGCGCTCGCCAGCGAGCCAGAGAGAGACAGAGAGATAGAAAGCGAGAAATCACCCCCCAGGGGGGATGGCCACACCGCAATCCATTCTCCTCCATTCTCCTCTCAGGATCTTGGGCACGCATGCACACGTGCCTGGCGTGACTTTAAGCCACCAGGTCCGGGACGCGAACCACGGTTGACTACGTGGGAGTCCAGCAACATAGCCATTACGCTAACTGCTGGTCCCATTCCTCCTATTCTTTATGACATTGTTGTTATTTATTTTATTTGTCCTATTCCATGATTACCTAATAAACATTACTATTATTTCTTTATAAACAAACAAGTATGTGTTAAATCATTTGAAAACAAGAAAAACAAAATATTTTAAATTGTCCTTATTTACCTTAATTTTTATTTAAAATTTATTTATTATTATTATTTCTTTTAAAATAAATTCAATCCCTATACATCATTTAGCTGGTAGAGAGAATTTGTCCAACATGAAATACACCTCAGACCAGTCCAGTTGAGAATACTCTACATGTTTTCATCAACATCACAAGCCATTTCTGCACCCCACAAATGTCTACTTTTCTCCATAATTTCTTTTCCTACACTCTTCCACTCTCCCACCCTCCTTCCACACTGTCTCTAGTGTCCATAGATATTTTCAATGCTTTCACATCCTCCAATCTTTCATTCTCTACCAAAAGAGCATGGACAGTCAGCATATGTTAAGTGGAGATGTACATTATCTCTTTTTCATAGCTTGACTTGCTTCACTCAGCAATCAATCTTCCATATTCATCCACTTTCTATTAAATGTCAGGGTCTTTTGTCTTTTGTTTGTTTGTTCATTTGTTTGTTTGTTTTCAGCTGAATAGTATTCCATGGAGTATATGTGCCACATTTTTTTCAATCGATTCTTCTCTTCATGGACATTTAGTTTGGTTACATATGTTTGCAATCATGAATAATGCCTTAATAAACAGATGTGCAAACACTTTCTCCACTGAGTATTCACCTGTCTTTTGGGTAGATACCCAGGGGCAGAACTGCTAGATCATATGGTAGTTGTATTTATAGGTGTTTGAGGAACCTCTGAATTGTTTTCCACAGTGGCTGGACCAAGTTACATTCCCAACAACAGAATAAGAGAGTTCCCCTTTTACCACAACCCTGCCAACATTTATCATTTTTGGTATTTTTAATCTTTGCCATTCTAACAGGGGTTAGGTGGTATATCATTGTGGTTTTAATCTGTATCTCCATTATGATGAGGGACGTTGAGCATTTTTTCATATGCTTTTTGGCTGTTTGTATGTCTTAGAAAGTTTTTTGTTCTACTCCTTTTCCCATCTTTTAATTGTTTTTTTTTTTTTTTTTTTCTTTTTTACGTAAGCCACTTGAGTTCTTGTGTATTTTGGTTAACAATCCCTTATACAAGGCACAGTTTACAAAAATATTTTCCCATTCCAAGAATTGTGGATTCACACTAATTACTGTCTCTTTTGATGTGCAGAAGCTTCTTCATCTGATGCAATCCCATTTTTCCATTTTGGGGTTATTGACTATGCTTTGCGGGTCTTATTTAAAAAGTGTTTGCCTACCCCAAAGTCTCCCAAAGTTTCTGCAGGATTTTCCACCAGTACTTTTATAATTTGATTGTTAGGTTTAGATCTTTGATCCATCTTTAGTTGTTTTTTTTTTTTTTTTTTTTTTTTTGGTACTGGTGAAAAATGAGGATCCAGTTTCACTTTTCTACAGGTTGTCTTTATTTACTTCTAACAGTCTCCCTTTTTAAGTTGATACAAGATTTTACTTTCATTAGATTCTTCTATCAGAAGAACTATTAATATTTCTTGCAAAGCAATTCTTCTGGAAATTAAACTTCTCCATTTTGTTTGTCTAAGAAAGTATCCCTTGTTTTGAAAAATAATTTTACTGTATATATTATAGAATTAGAGACTGACAGGTATTTTTCTTTCAACACTTCAGCTATTTCACTTTAATTTTCTCTTATGTGTATACTTTCTGATTAAAAATCCAAAGGAATTTGTATCTTTTTTTATAGATAATTTTTTATTTTGTTTTGTTTTTGCTATAGAGTGCATATGCCTGCCACAGGGACAGAGAAACAGAGAGAAAAATGAGAAACTGTCTCTCCCAATGGAGATGGGCAGTCCGCAATCCCTTCTCCACCATTTTTATCTCAGGATTTAGGCATGCAGGCACAAACACCAAGTGTGAGTTTCAAGCCACGGGTTCCCAACTTGAATCATCATCAGCTCTGTAAGAATCCAGGACCTTAATCACTATGCCACCTTCTGCTCTTCCCTTTTAGTTTTTATAAAGTTTCTTCTCTTCTTTTTTTCTGGAATTTTCTCTTTGTAGGTGTTTGCTTGTTTGTTTGTTTTTTTTTCCAATTTGAATATTGCATGTTAATTTTATTTTGTTCTGCTATCCTTTTGAAATTTTCCTTAATATTCTAGTTTTTAGTCATCATTACTTTAAATATTTCTTCAGCTCCATGTTCTTTTTCTTCTCTTTTTCATATTTTAGATGTGTATATGTGACTGCTTTTGATATTATCTTGGTAGCAAAAGCTCAGAAAAGAATGGAGTTTGCTGAAAGACTGTACTAAAAGTTTTCCACTTTTTCTGCTAGTCTTCATGTGGCCTCAAGTAACTTGTCAAAATTACCATTGTAATGTTTCTACTAACTTATGGCTTCATCAGCTTCTGGTCCAGGTAACTTGGATTTGATTTCAATTCTCTATCTGACATGTTAAAAAAATATAATGTAATTGTTTGTAGAATGTCCAATTGTTTTGTCTTAAGTATAGAAATGTTTATTTCCAAGATCTGTATAGATTGGAGCTAAAACTAGAAGTCCTGTAAAATAGATTTTTAAAATTTATATTAAAAACTGCAAAGGGAATGTTACATTAAAATGATAAACTGGAACAGAATTTCTAGGAAAAAAAAAGGAAGGCCCAGTCACGAGTTAATTCTGAATCATAAAATAGACCTGGTACACATTCCTCATCATGTTGCAATTTCAAATACAACTCAGAAATCAGGCAACCCATGAGAATGGCATAATTTGTGATAGCAGAATTGAAGATCAATTGACTACAGAAGTTTGTAAATTGATGGAATCACCCTAATTTCAAGGATTACTGTTATATTTTAAGAATCAGGGCAGAAATACATATCACCCTTTTAAGTATGTTCTCATTGCATTATACCATTGGTTCACAAAAGCCTAGGACTCAAATAACACCACAAAAATCATCTGGCAGCTTGTTAAAAATGCACAGTTTGGATCCTATCCCGGACATACTGAATCAGAAATTCTGGGAGTGTGGCCCAACAATCTGTTTATTAAAAAGCCCTCCAGGTCATTCTAATGCATGCTAAAGTTTGAGAACTGATTCATTACACCATATTATAGAATCATTTCAATCGTAGTATTCTTGTAAAAGGTCAACACACCATATACTGGTGAGTGCTCCTTGTCTGCTTCCCCCATTTACAGAACAACTATAGAAACAAGCTTGTCTCTGCCACAGACCAGCCTATAGTCAGTTAATATGACAGTTATTAGTTTATTAGAAAAGGTATCGGGACCAGCAGCTAGCATAATGGCTATGTCACTGGACTCCCACGTAGTTGACCACGGTTCGAGTCCCGGACCTGGTGGCTTAAACTCACGCCAGGCGTGTGTGCATGTGTACCCAAGATCCCGAGAGGAGAATGGAGGAAAAGGGATTGCGGCGTGGTCATCACCCTGAGGGGTGATTTCTCGCTTTCTGTCTCTATGTCTCTCTCTGTCTTTCTGGCAAGCACACGTGCCCTATAGAAAAAAAAAAAAAAAAAAAAAAAAAAAACTCTCCAAAAAAAGAAAGAAAATAAAGAGTGACCAATTAAAATATCTTATTTGGAAATTTGGCATTAAAAATCATTTTGAAAAAGAAGATAGGTCAGAGAGACAGCAAGAAATCACAGGGAGAATGACCATGCTGCAACCCTTTTTTCTCTATTCTTTTCTCAGGACCTAGGGCATGCACAGATACACGCCTGGCATGAGTTAAGCCTCTGGGTCCTGGACTTGAACTGTGGTCAACTACATGGGATTCCAGCGACATAACCATTACAACTACTGCTGGTCCCCACATACTGTCTTTTCTATTATGGAATATGTCATTTCACTGGAACAATTACATAGTAATGTATAATCTCCTCTTTAATTTTCATTTATTTTTATTTCTGACTAGATATAAAGTATTTTGTCTTTCATTAAATAAATATCAGAAAATATTTTTGGTAAGAGAGATGATTTCTATGATGGGAAGAAAATCTTTTACTGACACTTGTAACAATTGTTTTTGAAAGTGAACTATTACTCAAAATAACTTAAGCAATATTATTAGAATGTATAAATTTCAAACTAACTTAAGCAATAGTAATAGAATACATAAATTTCACAAAAACCCAGTGTTAACTTCGACTTTACTTCTGGAGTAGACAAGAACCACTATGTGAAGTAGAGCACCCAAGAAAATATCTGCCTCAATTGCTCTTTGAAATATCTCTGCGTTTCAGCTTTATTATCTTTTCTTTTGGGCAGACAAGCTTTCATGCTTTGCAGACTAAATTTGAAAATGATTATCATCCAGAGACAGTGACCTATCTGAATCTTGGTTGGTTGCCTGTTTTTTTTAAGCTTACTTCTTTCTTTCATGAGTGAGAAAGACAGAAAACACAGAGCAAGAGACAGAGAGACAGAAGCAGCACCCTCAACAAGGTGTTGACTCCATGACTCCCCTCTAGCTTTTTTTTTTTTTTTTTTTCTTTTTCTGGAGAGGTTTTTGCTATAGGGCGCGTGTGCTCGCCAGACAGGCAGAGAGAGACAGAGAGATAGAAAGCGAGAAATCACCCCCCAGGGGGGATGGCCACGCCGCAATCCCTTCTCCTCCATTCTCCTCTCGGGATCTTGGGCACGCACGCACATGCGCCCGGCGTGAGTTTTAAGTCAGCGGGTCCGGGACGCGAACCTCAGTCGACTACGTGGGAATCCAGCGACATAGCCATTACGCTAACTGCTGGTTCCCCTCTAGCTTTAGCCATCCCCAAATGATGGCACATGCATGGCCTGTCGTACTTAGGGTGGTCTCTGGATGTAAACTCGGAACCTTCCCATTTGATTCAGTCTCACAGAGCGTGATGTTTTACTGTTATACCACCATTTGACCCCTGCATCCTAGTTTTTGTTTTGTCTTTATTTGCTGATTTTTTTAAACATCCATTCAGCTACCCTTTAAATCAAGAAGTGTACATCCATTTTTGTTTATAGTAATCACTGATAGTTAAAGACCAACTATTCAAAATTGTTCATTGTTTTATGTATGTCTTATAGCTTTTATCATTTTTCCTTCCTTCTCTTGCTTTCCTCGTGTGTGTCTGTGTGTGTGTGGTGACATGTTTTTATTCCCTTCTTGTTTACCTTTTTCATATTCTATGGATAGTTGCTTTCTGATAATTACTGAAATTATATGAAACTTGCTAAAATTATAACAATGTATTTTAAGTTGACATCTTTAATCACATATAAAAATTATACTTCTTTATATCTCTGCCCCTCCCATGTTGTTATAAAAGAAACAAATTACCTTCTTTGATTGTATTTTTATTAACATATAACTATAGTTAATTTTTTTGGTTTTAAATTTTAACTTACATACCATATTTAAAATTGTTTTTTTTTGGTATCATTGATGCTTATTGTACATTTTTATTTATTTTTTAAGCTTATTATTATATTTTTATATTACATTTAATCACATATGTCTTTACAGTGTATAACATTTCTTTTTCCAGCAAGATTACCATGTATATCAGTCAAGGCAAAGACAATACTATAGTAATTTAGTTACTTACATTACAATACTACAGGATTCTATATTTGTGTTGCTTTTAGCATTTTTTTTTTGTTTCAATTTAGAGGATTCCCTTTATCATTTCTTGAAAGGCAGACCTAGTGGTGACCAATTCTTTGTCATATAGTTCACATTTCAATTGCTTTAGAATCAGTTCCTGGAGAATTAGCTTATTTCCTTTTTTAAATGTTGATTTATAAATATTTTGAAATTACATAATAATTTAATATTTTACTGGGCAGAATTAAAACAATCTACAAATCAATGTGTATCATTTATAGTACTGTAACATCCTAAAATATATTTCTTTTACTTATATAGAGATTACTGTAAATTATAAATAACTTCACTTGGGATAATGTAAAACTTCTGAAAAAAATTTCCAGCCATCCCATACATATTGAATATAAAAGTTGAAAAAACATTCAGATAAATATCCTTGTACTTTTTTTCACTGATTTATTTACGTATTTCACATAATTTTGACATTTGAAAACTTGCAAGTTACATACATATATTGAACTTTCAGAAGGCTGATACGATGGTATAACAAATCATTCAGTGTAGTTGGAAAGAAACAGAACCTTCAAAACAAATTGGGCACTTGCAGTGAAAAAATATGTATAAAAAAGTAAAAGATCAGCCCACCAGTGGTGATTTACATCGATAAGACACTATTGTTCTGTGGTCTGAGGTTGTGTGGGAGGGCTAGGTTCAATTTCTGGCCCATCCTAGGTATGGCCATGCTGAGACCTGCTGTAGTCTCAGCTATTCTAGAGGCTGAGACTGAGGTCTGACTTATTGAAACTCTGTCTTTATAAAAGAAAAAAAATGTAAAATACTAAGTATTAAAATAAAAATATCTTAATTGTGATAAAAATGCACTGTAAGCAGAGTATGTAAATATACTTCAGTTTGTTAAGAATTTCAAGATGTGAAAATTAAATTATCTTAATTTATTTCATTCTCTGTTCACACTCCAAGTTTACCTAATCTTTTTTTTTTTTTTTTTTTTTTTAAGTTTTCTAGTTACTAGTTGCGTCTTAAGACAAAAGAAACTATCCTCAACAAGATGTTTCACCTAATTTGGGAAGCTGAAATATTGGCCCAGACTCTCTGCATGTTATCTCTGATGTTTAGCCCAGAGTCCGCTCCCATCATGTTTATTTATTGACTTGTTCTTTTGATTGTGCCTTGTTTTTCTGTTTCTGCATATTCCTGTTGTCTTTTTATGAGATTTTGGCATTTAAAAACAGTTTCTCTTATCAGAACTACAACCTAGCTTTGTACAGGCCGTATTTTCATCAATTAACCTGACTAGAGATTCTAGAAGCCTGGATGTCTTTTGGTAGAAACAGTATCATAAGAGGTAAAATGAGTACTGAAATTTCAATCTTTGATTTTAGACTGAAGTCATAAGAAGATTTTTTCTTTTACTATAGCTGTTGTAATTTTGTAATTCTAAAGGAATACATTCGATCTAGACCAATGATAGTTTATAGTGACAGTATGGGATGAAAATTCCCAAAGATTTAATCATGTCGATTTTATAGTTTGAGTATATTTTTCATTAGCTCTGTTGTGGACTTGACACAAAAACAATATTATGGTAAGAGATGAGGTAAAACATTTAATACACATTCATAGAAATAGTGTCAGGAATTAGACAATTCTGAGTGAAAATACTCCTATTTCTCTTCAAAATTAGTTGATTTTTGTGTAAATTATCTTTCTGAATATTTGGTCTTTCATATCTAAAATAAAGTAAGAATAATACTTATTTAATAGAGTTCTAAAAGCTAAATATCACTGACAATTATAGTAGTAGCAGCTGTAATAGACTGATTACCATGTATTTGACAGAGAACAGATTTACATGTATTAACATGGCATAATTTCTGGAACATAATACTCACACTCCTAAGTGTTAACTCGTGGGCATTATTACTGCCACTATTCATGAAAAGTATCAAATTGGGTTTGATTACAAAATTACATGACAGATAACTAGAAAATTCCTATGTTGAAGGAGGCAATAGAGAATTCTAATTTTAGAGGACAAATTCTATTCATAATGTAAAAATAAGTCTGCAATTATCATACCTGGACATCAGAATTGATTTTAAGGAAAATTTGAGGTAAGTAAAGTATAGTTTTTGTATCCCATTTTGAGTCCTACAAGATTTTTACTGGGCATTTCTTTTTATCATTGATAATCTTACTTCTTCATTGTCACTCTTCCTCTGACGACCCATATCCTCCCATTTTATAGTGTTTTTATTTTAATTTCTTTATTCACACATAATCAGAGTTTTCAGGACCTATTTTACATTAAAGTTCTTATCTCTTCCAATATTTGTGGAAATAAATAGGCTTATATTTTAAATACATATACATCTATACATTGCTCACTTTAGTTAAGGAGTCATACAAATATATATGTGCTCTTTGTATCTACTAAATTAACAAATATTTTATAAAGAAAATACTTCAAAGATAAATCTAAAGATCTTTTCTTGTAGCTCAGCAGTGAAAAGAGCCCCATAGTCAATAGTGGTTTGAATACTGTCCCTAACTGCTTGAAAAGCAAGCTGGGTGTGTGTATACCTGCTCAAAATGTGGATGGATGGAGAATGGAGAAAAAAGAACTTTGGCATGAAAACCCCTTTAGGAGATGTTTTATTCTTTATTTCTCTCTCTTTGGTGAGTGCATTTGCCTCTCACATTAAAAATAAAAGAGATGATCCAGCAGCTGGCATGAAGTTTAAGGTGCTGTATCCCACATGGTGGGCTGTATGGTTTGAGTCCCATAATTAGCAACTTGAAATCATACAGGGTGCATATGCATACATGCCTAAAATCTCAAGAGAAGAATGGAGGAGAAGGGATTGTGGCATGGTCATTATCTGGGGGTGATTTCTCTTTCCCTTTTTCTTTTTCCATTTCTCTTTAGTGAGCACACATAGCTTTATATGTATGTATATATATATATGTGTGTGTGTGTGTGTGTGTGTGTGTATACAAAAAGATAATGACAAAGAGAACAAAAAGAAACCCCAAATTTGTATATTTTTTGTGCTCTGATAAACAGCTCAAAAATATTATTTAATATGAATTCTTAATGACCTCTGGAATTCACCACATAAGTTTATTCTATATTATTCATCCCATTTATGAGAACATTATTTACATAAGTGGATTCAAATTATTAACAATACTCTTCATGCTAAGTCCTAAAACCTGACTAATTCAAGCTGTTCTTACATCTTTGTGAAATGCAGATATCTATATTCTATCTCAGATTATGATTTAACTGTTCAGTCTAGAGTAGAACCCATGTTTTCATTTTCAGAAAAAAAAGTTAGCAATTGATTTAGATGAAGATGCAAGATTGAACACTGATTTAGGAATTAGGTGTAGAGAATAATTATTGCTTTCATTTATAATTTCTCACACTATCAATGTAGCTCACATAATTGTATTGTCTTTAGGGCATCAAAAGTTAAGTGAGAACAGTGCCAAAATAGTTCAAGTACGACATATCCAATATGATATGTCTTCTCTTAAGTTTCTCAACATCAGTGCTTCTCAGATTCTAATGTTCCTAGTCATCATCTTGGAATCTTGGAAAAATGAAGCTTTTGGTTCTCTAGGTCTGAACTGAGATCTGATTCTGTATGTCTAAACAACTCCTGAAGGAAACAAACACTAGACCAGGACACATCTTAAGCCTTTCAAGGAGAAATAATCTAAACTCAGATATATGTTATCATTTTACTTGAAAAGTGTTTTACTGAAAATAAAAGTAATCGCAAAATCTCTCTTAAGTTACACAAAATGTGCTCTCATAAATCAAAGACTTAATTCAGACAACTGAACATTCTTATTGTAAGGCGCAACTCAAGAGGTTAAAAATATATCCTTTTTCATCTCTATTGTCACAAACAGTAAAACTTCCTTCTATTTTAGTCTGAGTAATATTTTATTACTTCGTAATGTATAGACAACATTTTCTTTATACTGCATCTACTGATGAGTATTTAAGTTCCTCCATGTACTGAATTTTGTGAATAGTGCTGCAATAAATATGGCAGTACAGATATTGCTTCAAGATTTTTATTTCACATCCTTTGGTTATATAACCAAGAATGGGGTATTGATTTTCATAGCAGTCACACTATTTTACATTTCTAGCAAAAGTGTATAAAAGTTCTGATTTCTTTACATCTTCACCAACATTTGTTACCCTTTGTTCTTTTCATAACAGCCATACTAATTGGTATAAGGTAGTGAGAATCTAAAATTAAGTGAATTAAGCCAGTCACTGGAAGACAAATATGGTATGATGCACCCTATGAGAGATACTTTAAATAGTCAAACTCAAAAGCAGAGAAGAGAACTGTGATTACCAGGGGTTCAGCAGAGGGACAAATGGATAGTTGTAAAATTGGTATAAAGATACAGTTATGCCAGTTGAATTAGTTTTGGATATTGCCTGTATTGCATAGTACCTATAGTCAATAATGCTGCAATATGCACTTAAAATTTGTTAAAGGAGTAGGTCCCATGTTAAGTGTTAATACCACATGTATACACCAGAGAGACAAAGAAAACCTTACAGACCATGTATCTATCTATTACCTTGTTCATTATGATGGCTTCATGAGTGAATGCAGGTGATCAGACTCATCAATTTGTATATATTAAAACCTATGCAGTTTTTGTATATTAATTATACTTCAACAATGCTATTAAAAACATATATATATTCCTGCTGTATAAAGGTGTGAAACCTCTTAAATAGTCATAGTAGACATAAAATTTGTATTCTTTTTTAGCTTAATTGACTTTTCCATTAAATGTCAAGTTATCAGGGAAATTTACATTTTGCTGGAATGGTTACAATGTTGAGTTGGTCAGTTGCTGGTGTATTTCCAAATAGTTTTGATAATTGTATCATCAAAAGAGAAAATTTAAAAAATCAGATTGCTTTACTGCCTGATATTTATTTTAAAGTATTTAAAATCAATATGATCACCATAAGTTAATTATATAACTTGGCAAACTTTTATTATATTTATTTATATATCAGTAAAGCCTTTGGGATACAAGGTGGTTATAAGAATAAGATTAAGGCATAACAAATGCCTGAAATTAATTATTTTAAGGAGCGATATATTTCTTTAAAATATTCATGAGAAAAAAATTAACATTAACAGTTAGGTACATGAGAAACTTTGTACCTAATATTTTTTATACTTCTCTATTATCTACATTTTAAGCCATTGACAAGCACAGTGAGATGATCTTTTAAATCACTCATTATACATGATATTCTATTATCTTACATCCATTATAACTTGTTAGAAACTTTTAATAATGCATGACTCCAGAAGGCAATTCTCCATAATAGACACAGATACTTAAATATTACTCCATCTATATTTTATTATTTTATGAAGCACACTGGCAACTGAGCCAGTAATTTTGTCAGAAATGAAGAGTTACTAAGCAGTTTCAAAATTACCCAAAATATTAAATATGACAGCATAAAATAGCAAATCAATTCCACTTTCTTTGCTCAAATTTTACATTCCTAGTGAAAAGATTCATTTGAAGTGTTCTTATAAAATTCAATAAAAAGATAAAATTATAATTTATACTTGATAAACATCCAATTGCATCATATTATTAGTCAGAATGCTATAAATTATTTTCATATATTTTACATGATTCCTTTCATTATCTTCTATGATAATTGAAGAATAATTAATAAAAATTGATGACATGCTTGTTAGATTATAGCATACACAAACCTATTTCTAAGATATTATAGGTTTCATTCCAAACTACTATAATAAATGAATATTTCAATAAAACAAGTTACAGATTTTTTTATTTCTAAATGAATACAAAATTTACATTTACATTATATTGTAATCAATTAAGTGTGCAATAACATTACATCTAAAAATATTTTATTGCTAAAACCTGCTAATAATTATTTGAGCCTTGAGTGAGTCATAATCTTGGTGGTACAGGGTCTTATCTCTGTGCTGCTGATTGTTGAAGAATTAGGGTGATGATTACTGAAGCTGGAAGTCATTGTGGTAATATTTTTTTCTTTTTTGTTTATTTTAATTTGACCAGAGAGAGACACAGCAAGAGACAGAAGGAAAGTGAGAAAGCCAGCCGCCAGGTCCAGGACTGGAACCATGGTCGGCCATGTGGGAGCCCAGTGCCCCTAACCACCACACCATTTGTCGGCCCCAGACTGTGGCAATATTCTAAAGTAAAACAACTTTGAGGTTTGGTGCACTGATTGGCTTTTCAAGAAAAAATTTCTCAATTAATATAATTTCTCAATAAAATTTCTATTCTTGTACATTTCCATCTCAGTTCTAGGGTGATCAGGTGTATTGTCAAGGAGCAGTAGTATTTTGGAAGTATTTTTTTTCTAAGAAAGTAATTTCAGTGATGGACCCTAAATCTTCAGTAAATCCTGCTATAAACAGATGTACTGAGGAACCAATGTTGATAGTTCCATTTGATAGCACAGAGTAGATTTAGCATAATTACAGGATTTTTTTTTGGAAGGTGAATGAGACCGAGCTTCAAAATTAACTCAAAAGATGCATTAGACCTTGAGACCAGCAGATGGCATAATAGTTACATTGCTAGACTCCCACATGGTTCAACACAATTCGAGTCCCAGACCTGGTGGCTTGAAACTCAGGCCAGGTGTTTGTGCGTGCATGCCCAAAATCCTAAGCGAAGAATGGAGGAGAAGGGATTGCAGCCTGGCCATTCCCTTGGGGGGTGATTTCTTATTTTTTGTTTCTGTGTCTCCCTCTTTGTCTTTCTGGTGAGCATATGTGCCCTATAGCAAAAACAAGCAAACAAACAAAAAACTCTCTAAAAAAGAAAAAGAAATAGCACTAGACCCTAACAGGACTAACAGGATAGTCAGCCTGTCCTTAGAAGATTTAAAATTAGGCACTGACTTCTCTCTAGTTAGGAAAGTGTTAGGTTGTCAAAAGTTATGATGAATTTCTACAACAAATGGCACTTGTTCACTTTTGGAAGTGCTGAAGTCATTCACATCTATGTTACATCTATGTTGTATCATTTGACAGCTGATAGTTCTAGCTTCATTCTGAAAAACAAAAATAAATAAGCAATTTGCTTTTGAGTTTTGGAGGTTTTAAAAGTTGAAGAAGGAAGACCAAACTGCATTGTTGCCATATTTTACTTCCATATAGGAAAGAATACATGTTTAGCTTGTGAAAAGTTGCATACAGTTTATTGTAACAATGCTCTACAAGAATGTCAGTGCCAACCATGGTTCACAAAATTTCAGGCTGATGATTTTGATCTTAACCATGCTCCCTAGTCAGGGAGGCCCACTGAGGTTAATGATGATAAAATAAAAGCATGGGTTGAGTCAAACCCAGGTTATATGACACAAGAGATTGCGGAATCATTGAACATCCATCATTCAAGTGTTCACGACCACCTAAAGAAGCTGGGATTTTCAAGCAAGTTCAATATTTGGGTTCCCCATGAACTCAAAGATGTTTGACTGCACATAAAAACATCCGTAATATGGTCTTTAAAGGTGAGGAAAACAATCCTTTTTTGAAGTGACCCATAACTGGCAATAGAAATAGATTGTTTACAACAAAATGGTGTGCAAACGGCCTTGCCCCAACATGATGATTTACCTCAAACAACATGGAAAGCACACATTCAGAAGAGGAATGTTAAGCTCTCAGTTTAGGGGTATTTTAAAGCTGTCGTTTTCTTTTTTTATCCTCCTACCAAGGAAACAAACAATCAATTCAAATGCGCGTATTGTTAACAAACTACAGTTTGAATGAATCCATTATCTAGAAATGCCCTGGGCTTGATGCTCTTAAAGGAGTTGTGTTCCATCACAAAAATAGGATACCAAACACAAGTTTGATCACGCATCCAAAATTATTGGACCTAGGGGTTTGGAGGTGGTGTGGTGGTTAAGGAAGTTGTACTCCCACATGGCTGACTGCAGTTCAAGTCCCAGACCTGACAGCTTGTTTTCTCAATTTCTCTCTCTATCTTTCTCTCTCTCTCTATCACACACACGCACACACACATACTCTGTCCCTCGCTAGTCAAATTGAAATAAATAAATTAATTAATTAAGGTTAAATAAAATAACTTTTTAAAAAAATTATTGGCGCTTGGATGAGATGTGTTGCCATACCGCCCTCATACTCACTCGACCTTGCATCATCAGATTTCAACTTGCTTCACTCTCTTTAAAACTTCTTGTGTGGTATAATGTTCAATTCAGATAAGGCTGTAAATCAGCACCTTTTTCAGTTTTTCACCAGTAAAGACAGGTCCTTCTATCAAGGAGGAATTATGAAGATCACTGAAAGATGGCAAAAGACTCTTGAACTAAATGGACAATATGTCACTGATTGATCTTTGTTCATTAAATAAACAAATGGCCTTTGAAAAACACAGGAAAAAAATACATCATGACTTTTCCAACAACCCACTATTCAATGCCTTCTTTTTTCAATATAAAACTGCTTCCTATACCTTGAAAATCAGTTGTTAAGTGGAGCTGCTTTTTACCAATATCTGAGCTAGGTCATCTGTATAACTTGTAACTTCTGCTTCAGCACTGGCTGTTTCACCTTGCACTTTTATGTACTGGACATGGCTTCCCTTCTTAAACTTTATGAACCAACCTCTGCTGGCTTCAGATTTTTCTTCTGAAGCCTCCTTGCCTCTATAAACTCTATCTAATTGAAGAGAATGGGGGGCTTACTTTGGGTTATGCTATTGTATGGCTTAAGGAAATATTGTGGATCTTTTGTTCCTCCATCCAGACCACTAAAACATAATCTGTATTTTTTTTTTTTTTTGTAGTTTTAGTTTTACTATTAAGAATGTGCATTCACCAAAGGGAGACATACAAAAAGAGAGACAGAAATTACCCTCCCCAGCAGATGGCCACTCTGCAATCCCTTCTCCCCAGTTTCCTCTGGAGATTAGGGGTATATGCATATATGTGCCCAGAATTACTTTTTTTTCTTTCTTTTTCCCCCTCTTTTTTTAAGTTTTTTGCCATAGTGTGTGTGTGTGCTCACCAGAATGAAACAGAGAGAGAGAGAGAGAGAGAGAGAGAGAGAGAGAGAGAGATAATGATGCATCACATCCCCAGGTGGGATGTCCACACCCAAGTCCCTTTTCCTTCATTCTCCTCTTAGAATTTTGAGCAGACACACACAGGTCCTGGTGTGATTTTTAAGCCTCTGAGTCTGGGACTGGAATCATAGTCCCCCATGTGAGAGTCCAGTGTTCCAACCACCACATCTACTGGCCTGGAGTGATGTTTTTTTTTTTTTTCTTAAGAGAGACTTTTGCTATAGGGGGGCATGCACCCTCTGGAGAGTCAGAGAGAGACAGAGAAAGTAAGAAATCACCCCCCTCCCCCAGGGGAGTAGGCATACCTCAACCCTTTCTCCTCCATTCTCCACTCGGGATCTCAGGCATGCATGCACATGTGCCCAGTGTGAGTTTCAAACCACCAGGTCTGAACTCAAACCATGGTCAATTATTTGGGAGTCCAATGATATAACTATTATGTCCTCAGCTGATCCCATGATTTTTCAACCCCAATTGGTCACATGGGATACAGTGCTTAACCTCTGTGCCTTCTTCATATTAGCTGTAAGTCTTTTCCTTTCTTGTTTGTGTTTATTGAAGCAGCACCTTTAATTTCCTTCAAGAATTTTATGTTTGCATTCAAAACCTGGCTAACTGGTTGGTGCAAGAGCTCTTGCTTTTGTCTTGTTTGGAAAAACTTCCATTTTAATTTAGTCCTCTGCTAAAAACAAACAAACAAACAAAAGAGAAACGATTTCAGCTTGAATAATTTTCCAGGACCAGCTACCAAAAAGCAGTAACAGAAACTGTCGAGAAGGAAAAGAAAAGTTTCAGGATTTTATTAAATAGCCCTTTTTAAAAATGTAAATACCCACCCCTTTTTATTATTCATTTGTTTATTTTGTTTAGATTTTTGCCTTAGGACACAGGTGCTCTCTAGGAAGAGACAGAAAGAGAAAGTGAGAATCACTCCATTAAGAGGGATGGCCATGCCACAATCACTTCTTCCTTGTCCTTCTGGGATTTGGGGTTCACTCGTGATTTTTTAATGCAACAGGTCCAGGACTCAAACACAATGCCAGTCAAGTAGGAATCCAGAAACCTAACAATTATGCCACCTGCTGACTTCTAAATAGCCTATTAAGAAATTAAAATTAACATTGCTCATGCTGATTCATGTAGTAAATTATTTGTAATAAAGTTATTTATAAAGTGTTGGGACCAGCAGGAGGCGTGGTGGTTAAGGCGCTGGACACTCCCACATGGCTCACGACGGTTCAAGTCCTGGACCTGGTGGCTTGCTTTCTCACTTCACCTCTCTCTCCTCTGTCTCTCTCTGGTCAAATTAAAATAAATGGATGAATAAATAAAATGAAATAAATAATTTTAAAAAAGTTATTTATAAAGTGTCATCTTAGCATTATTTAAAGGTACTATGAGAAATTTGCCAAAATATGAGAAAATTATGTTTAAATTTCAATTTTCTTTGCACCAAAATAAACTAATACATTGTTTTAATAAACTTTTTAAAGTGATCTTATATTGTTAATAAATATGGGTTACATGGAGTGGAAAAAAATTTATGACATTTTTTTTGTTTGTTTCAGAGAGAGATTTTTGCTATAGGGTATATGGACTTGCCAGAGAGACAGAGAGAGACAGAGAGACAGAATGGAAACCTACAAAGCCTAGCTCCTAAATATATGTTTCATATACACATACAAAAAAAATATTCCTGTGTTTCATATGGCTGCAAAAACATCGCTAGTGCTAGGGTAGTTTATAGACATTGTATGATAAGTGTTATTAATACATGGTGTTCTTTTAATAAATAAATAATTTAAAAATATAATTTTGCAAATTAAGTTTTTTGTGTAAATGTTTTCCCGGCTTTCTCCGAATTATATTAATCCATTTTAAAGGATTTTTATTCCTCTCAGCATGATGTTTCGCTTGCTCATTTTGAATTTTTTTTTTCTTTTTAAATTTTACGTTTATATAGAATATGCTATGGAGACTTTGGGTGACTTTTGTTACATAGCATTTCAGGTGGAAAAAGTTATTTTGTTCACTGGTAAAATAAAGTCTCATATTAAAAAAAAATCATAAGTAAAAATAGAGAGTCTTGGGAACCAGCAGTTAGCGTAATGGCTATGTTGCTGGACTCCCACGTAATCGACCACGGTTTGCGTCCTGGACCCGGTGGCTTAAAACCCATGCCGGGCGCGTGTGCGTGCGTGCCCATGATCCCGAGAGGAGAATGGAGGAGAAGGGATTGCGGCGTGGCCATCCCCTCTGGGGGGTGATTTCTTGCTTTCTGTCTCTCTGTCTCTCTCTGTCTGTCTGGCGAGCGCACGTGCCCTATAGTGAAAAACCTCTCAAAAAAAAAATATAGAGAGAGAGAGAGTCTTTTTGTCATCAATATCTGGCTACAATGATAATACTTGTATTATAAGGTTAGTATAAAATAGATGTGATATGACGAAGCAGAGATCATAATGTAATTAGTAAAAGGCCTGTGATGTAATGTTTTTCTCGATGTTTATATAAATTTTTTTCATATTTCTTTTATTTTTGGCTTTGCTTGTATTTTAACTCAATAATTCAATTGCTAACAAAGACATTAAAAGCAAAAGTACGCAATTTATTTAAATATTTACATGCTAACCCATTGAAACATTTGCTAGGTCTTAGAAATATTGTGGAAGACTAAGTTCGATGTTGGTTTTCAGAGCTGTTTCACTTTTTTATTAGACGAGAACTAATCCAACTTATAAATATTAATAAAGTCATACACTAAAAATGGAGCTAAAAAAGTCAGTTGGTGTTTTTCTTCAGTTCCTTAAAGCACACACTTGAATATATAAAAATAGAATTCTTGGCTCTTTTTTCTTTTCTGCCTTACTCTGAGATTAAAGTTGCAGATTTTCTACATCTAAGCACTACTAGAAATATGTGTGTAATGTTCAACAAAATTGTACTACATTAGTGACTGTGTATAGCATTCAATAAATGGTTTTAATATTAAACATGGTTAGCAAATATGCAAAAAATTATATTAAAACTGAATTATTCACAGAGGGCTAGTTTTCTAAATTTGAACATGATACATTAAGGTACCAATTTTGGTGCACTCCTTCATTTTCTCCTTCCTTTGCTCCACAATTGCTAATTCAGCAGTAAGAAGGGAAATTGTGCTCACTGCTAAATTAATTAAGGGAAAGTGAATGATAACTAAAATCAGTAAGGATATATATTATAAAATATTACACATATATTTATATATGTGATAGTCTTATGAAGTGTCATGATATAAATATCCAATTAATTAGCAGTGGGTTGTTATCAAACAAAATTTGTTTCAAAAAATCAAGCTACTTTGGGACGAGCAGTTAGCATAATGGCTATGTTGCTGGACTCCCATGTAGTTGACCACAGTTCACGTCCCTGACCCGGTGGCTTAAAACTCACACCAGGCGCATGTGTGTGCGTGCCCAAGATCCCGAGAGGAGAATGGAGGAGAAGGATTGCGGCAAGGCCATCCCCCCTGGGGGGTGATTTCTCGCTTTCTGTCTCTCTGTCTCTCTCTGTCTGTGTGGCGAGCACACACGCTCTATAGCAAAAACCTCTCCAAATAATAAAAAAATCAAGCTACTTTTAAAATTATTAAATTAATTTGCTTTACAGATATTTACATATAAGAAATAGTAACAACAGAATTTGCTTGCTATATATTCAGCATAAAATTATGCTTGAAATATATAATTTTATATTTACTTAGTTTGAATGTATCCAATAAATTTAATCACTCCATTTACAAGAATATCTTAAAGCAGAAAAATTTCTTTGGATAATTTTCATAGAGTTAGGTATAAAATAATGTAAATGCATTGTTATATTATATGAACAAATGTATGGACATCTAAAAGGAATAATTATCTAAAGTATTGTCTTCCTTAATCACATTGTACCTCTTTAAAAAGTTGATTTTTTGTGAATTAATCTTAGTTAATAATCTGTAAAGAAATATTTTTAAAAGGTAGTTTAAAATCTCTCAAAATAATACTGTGTTGAGAAATATTTTATCGTATTACAGTTTTTGTATTAATAGTGTCTCATTTGACAGAGGCTTCTGGTACAATTGGTAGCAAATTGAACTGCTGTGCTGGAAACCACGTAGACGACCTTGGCTGCAGATCTCTTGGTCTGCCTGAAAACACACCCAGCATGTGTTCACATACCCCAGGTCCTGGTGGGGCTGGGATAATGGGATCACAAAATGATGAGATCTATTCCAGGTTGTTGTTCTCTTTCTCCCTCTCGTGACTGTACTTTCTATTTTCTCTACTCTCTATTATGAATAAAAAGAGATAAATTTTAATGTTTTTTAATGTTTTTAAAAAAGTGTCTCATTTTTATTTTAAATCTTTTCATAGAAATAGTTGCACTTATGAGCAGAGCTTTTTTTTCTGAAAATCGTGGTGAACTTAAAATATATTGGTTTTTCTATTGATGGCTTAAAAATCAAACTAATTTTTATTAATATTTTTCTCTGATTTCATCAGATGATCAATTTGTTTAATTATTTAGTTTCATTTTCTTTTTTACGTTATATTAAGTGTCCTATCAGATTTAAAGCATTAGATCAAAAAGAATAACTAAAAACAAAGTCATTAGTAGAATTTAAACAAATTTGACTATGTAGCCATGATGGAAAGACATTTACGAATACATTAACTTCTAGAGTAACGAACACCCAATGTCATACTGCTCATTTTAAGCACAAATTTAAAACCAAATTTAAAATTGCTTTGTCAGGGCACATTCACTCTTGCTTCTCAACTTTCTTTTCATGTCTTAAAAATACAAAAAGAAAAAAAAAAAGAATTGTTTATACTATAGTGAACGTTATCTTTATAATACAGTGTTCTTAGTAGTATTTCTTAGAAGATTTCTCAACATGGATTGATGACATCTCATGAAAGCATAATTTGATTAAGGATATCTACTTCAGAAACAATAAAACACACTCCTCTAAACGTCTGTGAAAACCTAGGGTACATTTTATAGAAACCAGAAGAACATATAAATTTTTACATCCTTCAGGCCATCCTCCACAAATACTGTTTCTTTGAACTAAGCTTTTGATAAACATTGAATGGTTGTAAGCTTGAAATCATCCCCCCGGCTAATGCCTGGAGTGTAGGACTTCTCTACTGTTCATTGGAAGAAGCCTGCTTCATGTTCTTCACCAGATTTGTTGGTTTTGTAAAGTTTGGCATACTTTTATGAAAACAAGACACCAGCAAAGGCATAGGACAAAAATATCATCTGTTCCCCCCCCCCCCATGTTTCTTCCTTTTAAAGTAAGGTGACATTGTGTCTGCCTATAAATGTCAGATTTTCATTTAAAAATGAATCCTTACCAGTAGATCCTGGTTTCAAGGGTCTATATCATTTAACTATATTTAATATGAACAAAATTACTTTGGTAGAATTTTATTTCAGATAGTCGTAATGAAAGTGTGAAATGAGCTAGAGTCAAATCTCAATAAAATATTTGCATAACTAGTTTGGAAGGGAAACGTGATAATGGAGAAGCATGTAAACAGTTGTCATAAAGATTAGAAGTAGGAAAAGACTATACTGGGAAATGGATGATGCTATATCCTTGTGATAAAAAGTACAGTTTTTTGACAAATTACTTTATTTAATTGTATTTATTATTATTATTTTCCAGCTTGATCAGAGAGACAGAGAATGAGAGAGAGGAAAAGTGAGAAAGCAAGCCACCAGGTCTGGGACTTGAATTGCCATTAGCCATGTGGGAATCCAGTACCTTTAACCATCACACCACCTATCCACCCCAAAAGTACAATTTTTGAACCCATACTACCTAGTTAAAGTCTAAACTTTATGTAATCAGGGAAATTTCCTGAATTCTAAAAAGCCTTGGTTCTTTTATCCTATCAGAAAAATAATAAATTTGAGGTTTCAGTGACATTGTGTTTGAAAATATTTAACAAGGTCTCTGGAAGGAATTATTGTAAACTTTCAAAGTTTAAAATCAGGTGGTACTAAAGTTGGGCATGAGAAAACAGGACAATTATTAACCATCTAAGTTTAACATTTATCCCAAAGCAAGTTAATGGAATGTGCACTAAATAACTTGAATGAATACCCTGGGGGGGGGTATAATTATTGGAAAGATGACTTCCTAAAGAAAAATCTTCCTAATTCTAAAATTTAGATGACGTCTCAATTTACCTGGAAGAAAATGTCTCTCTTATTACCCTAACTTAGAAACCCATCAGAAAATTTGATGGGTTTAAATCTGAACTCAGGGATCTTCTTAAACAGTCAATGTTCTCTAGTAATATATAGGCCTTTAGCATCCTTATAATTCTGTTAAAATGATAATTTGAGGTCAGACCAACTTAAACAGTACAAAAATCACTTCAAACCTTTGTCAAACATGGAAATGGGAAGTTCAGGATTAATACGTATCTGAAGAAATCTATGTAATGAAGAATCAATTTTAAAACATAAAAATAAGTAATGCAAATCTCTCAAAGGACAAAAATATGAAATAATTCAGAAAATCAATAGCATGTTGGATCTACCAAATTACCAGGAAATAAGGAATTAGAAAATGTTTTTGAGAATTAAAAAAAAGTTTAAAAATAACAAAAGATTAATTCTGTGTATGAGAGATAAAATTTGACAATATTTCTAAGAACACAGGTCAAAAGTCACAAAAAATTGGAGAAAACAAGATAAAATCAGAAATTACTGGGGCCAGCCGATGGTATAATGGTTACATTCCTGGATGCCCACATTGTCTACCATAGTTCAAGTCCCAGACCCAGTGGCTAAAAACTCATACCAGGCACATGTGCATGTGCACCCAAAACCCAAAGAGGAGACTGGAGGAAAAGGGATTGAGGCATCGCCATCTCATGGGGGAGGGTGGGATTTCTTGCCTTCTATCTTTCTGTCTCTCCAGCAAGCACACATGCCCTATAGCAAAACTTCTCAGAAAGAAAAAAAAGAAAGAAAGAAAGAAAGAAAGAAAGAAAGAAAGAAAGAAAGAAAGAAAGAAAGGAGAAAGAAAGAAAGAAAGAAAGAAAGAAAGAGAGAGAGAGAGAGAGAGAGAGAGAGAGAGAGAGAGAGAGAGAGAGAGAGGGAAGGAAGGAAGGAAGGAAGGAAGGAAGGAAGGAAGGAAGGAAGGAAGGAAGGAAGGAAGGAAGGAAGGAAGAAAAAAAAAGAAAGAAAGAAAGAAAGAAAGAAAGAAAGAAAGAAAGAAAGAAAGAAAGAAAGAAAGAAAGAAAGAGAAAGAAAGAGAGAAAGAAAGAGAGAGAGAGAAAGAAAAAATTCAAGAACTATTCAGGATATATAACAACCAACTAATGCAAATGCAATAAATGAGGGAGAACATGGAGGGTCAAATTGCCAAGGTAAGAGTAAGTGTTCCTGTAAGTGTTCCTAAATTCGAAGAATGTCCTGCATGTTTAGAATGAAAGGACCCATTAAAAATAAGACAAAATAAATAAAAATAAGTTAAAATTAGTCTAGAAAACTTGGGATAAAAGTGAACAGCTAAGGATAGAAAATAACAAATACAAAATAAGTGAGAAGTAGCCTCCCTAACTGTAGGTAGTACATTAAAAAGAAAAAAAAGACATAAATTTTAAGTTCTGAGGGAAAATATTTTTATACCTTTACCAGATATCAACTAAGTATATGAAAAAATAAATGCATTCCTAGATACTTATTAAAACACAAAGTGAAGGTAAATATATATTCATATTGTTTTTTAATTAAGCATTTAGAGAATAGTAATTGTAAAGTCGGATGACTTAAATGAGATTAAGAATAAATGCTACATTATTACTATATTACTTGAATAATATTGCTTTATTGTTACTGTTGCTATTACATAACTGCAACTTTATTATCTTTAGTATTTTTATTTTGGCCATGAAAATTAAGTATAATGCTCATAACAAACTGTTAGTTACAACAAAGTTAATTTAGATTTGGCTTTTATTATGTGGAAACAAAACAGACTACAGAAATCTGACAGAATAAAAGGTTTTTAAATATGCTATTTACATTTTAAAATTCACTCAAAGAGAATTAAAGACAGTAAAAGCTGAGGAAAATTAGAGTAGTAAATTTTTTTTTTTTTTTTTTTTTTTTGGAGAGGTTTTTGCTATAGGGCACTTGCGCTCGCCAGACAGAGAGAGAGAGACATAGAGACAGAAAGCGAGAAATCACCCCCCAGAGGGGATGGTCACGCCACAATCCCTTCTCCTCCATTCTCCTCTCGGGATCTTGGGTACACACGCACACGCGCCCGGCGTGAGTTTTAAGCCACCGGGTCCGGGACGCGAATCGCGGTCGACTACATGGGAGTCCAGCAACATAGCCATTACACTAACTGCTGGTTCCCTAGAGTAGTAAATTTAAACTCAGGGAGCTTCTTAAATGATATGTACACAATAGAATAGTCAGGTTGATGAACAAAAATATAGAAATTTAATCATATTATTTAAAATGGTATTTAAAACTCTTCTATCTCATATATACAATTTAATATGTGTGTGTGTGTGTGTGTGTGTGTGTGTGTGTGTGTGTATATATATATAAAACATGACCTAATTACTTTCTGAATCAGGGCAGTGTGGACTAAATATTTTAAATTTTGCTTACCTGAATTTCTCTATTGATATCATAGTAGCAGTTGCAGTGTGGGTGATCTATCTGCCCAATCTGGTAGATAGTCCACTCTTTCTGAATCCATAATCATTAAAGTAGACATGAATGATTGCAATTTCTTGAATAAATTAGAGAATACAGTCATTCTTTATATTTTAAATGCAACAGAAATAATTATTATTGCTTAACTTTGCATAATATATTAAAGAAAAGCATTTTATTGCCATTTCAGAATTTTTTTATCTTTTGAGAGTTTTTTTTTTTGCTTTAGGACGCATGCGCTAGCCAGAAAGAGAGAGACAGAGAGACAAAAAGCGAGAAATCACCCCCCAGTGGGGGATCCCATGCTGCAATCCCTTCTCCTCCATTCTCTTCTCGGGATCTTGGCATGCACGCACACGCACCCGGCGTGAGTTTAAGCCACCAGGTCTGGGACTCGAACCGCAGTGGACTATACGGCAGTCCAGTGATATAGCCATTATGCTAACTGCTGGTCCTGAGAATTTTTTAAATAAATATTTTGAAAAGCAATTTAAGTTTTAGATTTGGTTGAAAGACAGAATTCAAATTGACATTTTATATATCACGAGGGTCCATAATTAGTACTCCTCCATTTAACCACCATAGTCATCCCCGAAATTCAATTTTTTAGTGGAGAAAGAAAGTAATTCAGTTTAGTATTCTTGTTTCGCTAAGTTTAACACACACTTCTTCTGAGTTTTGTTAGTATCCAAGATATCTTTTGCATCAAATGCAGCTATACAAACGTATAATGATCTCTTTTGACCAGGTTGCTCAATATTTTATTTTTTTCTGAATTAAAATATTTTGATCTTAATTTTTAAAATATTTAAAATATTTTGTTTTGGAACAGCAGATGGCTTAGCAGTTACATTGCTTCACATGGCCAAACGTGGTTTGAGTCCCGGACCTGGTGGTTTCAAAATTACACTGGGCATGTGTGCATGTGTGTCCAACATCCCAGGAGGAGAATAGAGAAGGGATTACATGGTGGCTACCCACCCCTCCAGAGGGTAACTTCTCACTTTCTCTCTCACGTGTCTGTCTCTCTGTCTCCAGCAAGTGATGTACCCTAAGGCAAACGTCTCTAATACAAATAAAATAAAATATAAAATAAAATTATTTTGCTTTATATTAAAACATATACTCTTGAGATTTTTAGATAATTGTTTTATTAGCAATTCCATACAAAATCTTGGATTAATGCACTAATCACAAAAGAAGCCAATCTAAACCTTCTTGATTGCATACAATTCTTATACAATCTGTATTATTTTTCTAAATTGTTTTGCTAATCACATAAATCTACCCTTCTAAAGAAACATTGTGGAGCCATTTCAGACAATAGTTTCACTAAACCTGATTCTCCTTCACTAATTGTGCTTTAATGATAGTTTTCCATTTTGTGGATAACTGTGTTTAAATATTCAGAGAAGAGATTATTAAAATTTTTGCTGAATGACTCATACAGGAACACTAATTAGAACAAGAAAAACAGAGTTGCAATTTTCCAAAATAGTAACTGTGCCAGGTGAACTCAAGAAATGCTTTTGCTAACTGAAAACTTTTATATAGAAACTGGCAAATAATATATATAATAATGATTAATGGTTTTGTTCTGGAAACTTAAAATGAATTGCTTACTCCAGGTCAGGACTGCTGGTTTTTATTCTAAATTCTGTCACTTACAACTTTACTGATTGACCTTTTAGTAAGTATATCAAATAATTTCTGTCAAAATTCTAGTCTCAAAGTGTAACATGGGAATTAAAATAAATAAATAGATATCTTTGGTAAAGTCACAAAATGAAAAAATCCTTTATGTCTAAGTGGCTTTGACTTAAACATGATTTGTTTTCCTTTTTCTTTTTCCTCTTTTTTTTTTTTTTTTCATTTAGGTTTTTGTTATATGGTGTGTGTACATGTTCTAGAATGAGGGACAGAGACAGTGAGAGGGAAAGTGAGAAATCATTCTCTCAGGGGGGATGGTCTTTCTCCTTCAGTCTCCTCCTAGGTTTTTGGGCACACACCCACTTGTGCCCGGCATGATTTTCAGTCTGCCAAGTTGAGGAGTGAAACCATGTTTGGCCATGTGAGAGTCCAGTGCCTTAACCATACACCACCCCTTGGCACCAAACATGATTTGTTTTCTATATTTAATATTAATTAGATCCAATAGTACAACCACTGTAACAGAATGACTTGCCATCAACTAGGAAATAATCTTAGGTAATTCTTACTTTAGTTATTATCTTCTTTTAAGAGGATGACTAATTTAACTATGTCATGAGTTCCAAAGTTCCAATTCTTAATTCTTAATAATAGAAATACAAAGGCTTTTGTTCACTAAAGCATATAGAAGAAACAATTATACTTTTCACAATCCTGAAACAAAGACACGAATATGAGAAGTCTTAAAAATTCATGGAAAATGTATTTTACAAAAAAAAAAATCTATGTTGAGATCTTAAAATTGTTTTATATGAAAATAAACTCTTATTTTCATTCCATGTTTCTATGAGCTTTTTAAAGTCCCTTTACAATTACATGACCATTTTAAATATGACACTTAAATTTAATATCTAAAGAACTAGAGTTTCTGTAAAAAGGAGACTTATCTTTTCTTTTACAATATCAAGTGCTAATTACTTTTCGTTATGACATACAGTATTATAAAGACATCATTTTAATTCAGATTACATTATATTTCTAACAAGAGAACAACAGTTTTCTGCTAAGGATTAAGCAACTCTCTCATCATTTTGTCTTCTCAGTTTACTCGGTTGCTCTTTTCTTTTCTTTTCTTTTCTTTTCTTTTCTTTTCTTTTCTTTTCTTTTCTTTTCTTTCTTTATTTTTTTGTTGTTGAGCTTTTACCAGGGTGCAGTGCTCCCATGCCTGGTAACTGTGTCTGTGTTCATGACATTTCCAAGCAAACACTTTCAAAGATCAAGTCTCCCCACTCAAACATCTCTAGAAAGATAGGAGGTTTACTTAAGATCATACTTCCCCTTGTTCAGTCTTTGTTAATGCTGCAGCACTTGGAAGTCTTCCGGAAAATAAATCGTCTGATGTTTTTCTATAGTATGCAGAAAGTACCGTACCTGAAAGATTGTACTAGTCAACTCAGCACATAAAATTCTGGCACCAAACTAAGCTCTAAGGAAATAAAATGATCTGCCCTCTTTACAGTGCCTTGCACATATAGATACTCATTAACTATTTGGAACTAGAGAAACTTTTATTCCCTATCCATACTGCAGTAGTAATGCCCCTGCCATTGAACACTGGATTCATCTAATTTTTCACTATAACTCTCAAGGCCATTAAAAATACCACCTGCCAAGTCACAGTATATCTGTAGATTTACAATAAATTCAGCATCTTCACTTTATTTGCTGGGAAATGCTGAACTATTCTGGGGAAAAAAAACTGATTCTTTGTGGTATCTTGTAGCAATTAGTTTTCTGGTGGTTTTTTTGAAGTGTTGAAAGATTTAGTATTTCATGTGCATAATTATTTGTTCTAATTAGAGAGTTGTTCACAATCAAATATTACAAAAACTATTTAAGAAAATAAAAGAACATTAAGTAACTCGGCAACTGCATGGCAGAAGAAAAAGCAGTTATAACTATCTATATAGTCAATCTTAAGTTTAAATGAAATTCACAGAAATCCAAAAGACAAAGATTTTCTGAGTTTAATTTAAACTTACTAACAGCTTAAGTTTTCACATGTCATTTTAGTGAATGAAAACAAGGGGCAGTGAAAAGAAAACTGTGTGTTCGAATCTCGAAAAAATGAAAGAAAACAGCTTTTTGAACGTCAAAACAAATTGTCCTCTTCTGGCTTCTGATTTCGTTTTGTTTTGTTTTTACTCGCCTGCCCCTTCCTTTTTCATTTAGAATTTCCTATAATGCATTTTGCATCCTTGCATTCAGGAAACCTACTTAACCAAACCGCAGCCTCATGATTTTATTTTCATGGAAAATCTTTAGACTTTGGTCATAGGATGAAACGTGGTTCAGGTAGGGTATGGCAGCATAGGGAAGAAAATGAATAAGTGATAGCCATTGAATATATGAGAAGCTGGTTAGAAGAAAGAAAATTACTACCAAATCCAGCCCTTCATGATGTTACACAACTTGAGGAAAAATGTTTTTTGATATATTCGTATAACAAAATCAGTGGCATACTGTTACGTGTTACTGTACAGATCTCTTTTTTAAAAATTTTCCAAAAGGTGCATGTGCTTGCCAGAAATAAGCAGAGAGATGGGGAGGGGAAGATGGAGAAAACGTCCCCAGTGGAGAATGGTTATGTCATAATCTCTTCTCCATTTCTTCATCCCTCGGGGTTGCCAGCAAGTTTTTCAAGTCTCCTGGGCAGGATTTAAACCTTGTGGTCAGTCATGTAGGATCTATCCTCCTAACTACTAGGCCACAGGAATTGCCCTTTAAACATTTTTAAATTTAAAATGTCAATTTTTTTTAAGAGGTTTTTTTTGCCATAGGGCTCGTGTACTCACCAAAACGAAAAAGAGAGACAGGAAGGAAGACAGAAAGCAAAAATCACCCCGCAGGAGGGATGGCCACACTACCATCCCTACTCTTCCATTCTCTTCTTGGGCTTTTGGGGACTCATGCACATGCACCTGGTGTGAGTTTTTAAGCCTCGGGGTTCCTACAGTCGACTGTGGGAGTCCAGTAATGTAGCTATTATACCATCTGGTAGTCCCTAATTTGTTGATTTTATTATAAAAAAATTTAATACACAGAATGATCAGCCTTAACCCAACAATTCTGATATTCAAAGTTACTTTTTGATTGCTTACCTGACACCATAAATGGAAGATTTTATACCTGACCTCATATGTCACATTCAAAATACTGCAATACAAAAATATGGTCTAAAATGAACTTCAGATGTTGTGCTTAAGGTGTACACAAAACAGAAAGCAACTTTGTAGTTTAACTTGGGCCCCAGCCCCAGGGCTTCTCATTAGGTACACATAAATATTCTGAAGTCCTAAAAAATATGCAAAATTCCGAAACACTGTTCAAAGCATTTTAGATAAGAGATACTCAAGTTGTATACAAGTAGAACAACACAATAAATGCCTAGGTGTCCCTCTCCTCATTTCAACATTATCAGTTTTGGTGTATCTTGTTTCATCTGTACCCAAACCTGCTTCTCACATTCATTTCCTAAGTCATAGATTATTTTGAGTCATAGCATAGACATTATTTTATCTAAAATTATTACTTTCAAACAATTATTTTTTTGTAACTTTATTTATCTATTTTACATATTTTAATTTGACCAGAGAGATGGAGAGAGAGATACAGAGCTAGAGAGAGAGAGAAAGTTAGAAAGCAAGCTTTCAGGTCTGGGACATCAGCTATGTGGAAGTCCAACAGTCTTAGCCACCATGCCACCTGCCAGCCCTCTAAACTTATTTTAATTAAAACTTTAAAATACAAAAGCCTGTATGTATGTTTTCTTTAAGTAGAATCCCATTATGCTACTTAAAAACCAATGGCCAAAACTTTCCCTGATTAACTTCTGTTTCTATAGTATCTTTTTTGAATTTGTATCAAATGAAGTCTCTATATTTAATTTGTTGGTATGTCTCTGAAATGTCTTTCAATATGTAGGATACTCTTTCCATTAAAGTTCCTCTTTCTTGAATTTAATTTCTTGAAAAATATTGTACTCCATGTAGTATTTCCCAAAGTCTAAATGTTGCTGGTTTTCTCTTTATGGCATTGTTTATTAAACTTTAATCCCCCTCCACATTTTCTTAGTTTGGTAATTAAATGGGTAAACTGTAGCCTTAGCTAAATCCAGCCTGCATCTTGTTTTTGTAAATAATGATTTATTGAAACACAGCCACAAACATTTATTCCTTTATTTCCATGGTTTAGTCATCTGAAAAGGCAGGATTGAGCAGTTGTAATAGAAACCACACAGCCCACAACATCTAAAGTACTTACACTTGAGCTCTGTATAGAAGATGCTAGATATTTGTTGACCCCCTAATTTTGAGGATTCATTTTTATTTGCTTGATTGTTTCTGTTTTATGCACTTGATAGCTTGGTGTTAAGTACTTCTTAAGAGATAAATAATATTCACTTGTCTTTTTGTGATGTTAAAAAACATTTGATGATCATTTTCTGAATCTATTAATTTTATCATTTGAAATTGTTTTAAACACATAACAAGCCAGTTCAGTTCCAGAACCTAAACAGATGTTTTTCAAGGGATCTGCAAATATTGTGCTAGAGGGACCAGCAGTTAGCGTAATGGCTATGTCGTTGGACTCCCACATAATCGACCGTGGTTCACGTCCCAGACCCAGTGGCTTAAAACTCACACCGGGTGCATGTACGTGCATGCCCAAGATCCTGAGAGGAGAATGAGGGAGAAAGGATTGTGGCGTGACCATCCCCCCTGGGGGTGATTTCTCGCTTTCTGTCTCTCTGTCTCTCTCTGTTTGTTTGGTGAGCACATGTGCCCTATGGCAAAAACCTCTCAAAAAAAAAAAAAAAAAAAAAAATATATATATATATATATATATATATATATATATATATATTGTACTAGAATAACTCAATGCATTATTCTGGAAGGATTTTTTTTTTTTTTCCTATTGGGCACATGCGCTTGCCAGAAAGACAGAGAGAGACAGAGAGACAGAAAGTGAGGAAATCACCCCCCAGGAGGGATGGCCACACCGCAATCCCTTCTCCTCCGTTCTCCTCTCAGGATCTTGGGCACACATGCACATGTGCTCGGTGTAAATTTAAACAACTGGATCTGGGACTCGAGCCACGGTTGACTACATGGGACTCCAGCAACATAGCCATTACACCAACTGCTGGTCCCATCATTGCATTATTCTATAGGGAAAGAATCATTGCAGGAAGAATGCACTAATCCAAAAATTTTAAATGGAGGCAGCTACTGCAGAATAGTACTAAGGCAATGTTTTATGATGCTAAACAACACAGGAAGGTCTTAAGTTCGCTTTTTGGTACATGCTGGGGTCTCAGGTATCCCCATATTTGACTGGCTAAGTTTGGGGGGTGGATCATGGTCTGAATACGCTGATGGTGGGTGTCTTTGTCTTTTCTCTCTCATAAGAAATAAATAAAGTTAAAACTAATTTAAATTGAATTGAGATTGGATTCTGATTGCTAAATCAAATTCTTAATGCTACTGAACCTCAATTTCTGAACAGGTAGAATAGAAATATTAAAGTGGACTTGACATAAACACAAAGATCTTAAAAATTATTTGTTTATTGCATAGGTGTATGCATAATATATAATTATATATATAATTTCTGATACATAATAAACACTGAATAGCCATTACTAATATTATATTTCATAAAAAGTACCTTTTTCCTCTTTCTACATCTTTCAAATTATACTACAGCTTTCAAATTGATGGATCTTAGGTTTGATCAGATATGTGAATAAGAGTGTTATAAAAGCTATTTGTTGTGTCACTGCGGTGACTGGGCGATTATAGCTCCTATAATAGAAACTCATATAAACATTATTTTCTTTGGTGATCAAATTCTGTTACAAATTTCTCTTGATCAAAATTTTATGGAAGCTCTGAATTCTGGTGTTTTAGATATCTTTTTCACACAACCTGTTCAGATCAACAGGTGGATTTTGAAATTTGAATGTTATCACCAGGCTTCTTAGGGTACTATGTTCAAGCATGTATCACCCATCTACCATCCCCATTCTTAGGGAATACTTTTTGTTCTGTAAGGGAGCTAGAGTTAGAAGTGGATCAGTTTCACACAATCAGGAGAGAGGTGTTTAGGTCATATTTTTAATTCTTCTAGGACATTCTTGAAATTCAAACACAGGTGGCCTAAAGAAAACTCTCTTTGCTGTAAACATAACCTGTCTTCTGCCTTCCTAGGAATATGATCCAATTCATTCATCACCCTAAGACAAAAATGTAAAACTCTAGGGAACCAGCAGTTAGCGTAATGGCTATGTCGCTGGACTCCCACGTAGTCGACCGCGGTTTGCGTCTCGGACCCGGTGGCTTACAACTCACGCCGGGCGCGTGTGCGTGCGTGCCCAAGATCCCGAGAGGAGAATGGAGGAGAAGGGATTGCGGGGTGACCATCCCCCCTGGGGGGTGATTTCTCGCTTTCTGTCTCTATGTCTCTCTCTGTCTGTCTGGCGAGCGCACGTGCCCTATAGCGAAAAACCTCTCCAAAAAAAAAAAAAATAATAAAAATAAAAATAAAAAATAAAACTCTACATCTCGAAGTAACGGCAGAAAATAGTTACATAAGCTATTTTCTAAGCACTATTAAAAGTACTTTACAGGGCCAGCCAGTGACATGGTGGTTAAGGCAGTTGGATCCCACAGGATGACTGTGCGGTTCAAGTCCCACATGTACATGTGTCCCCAAAATCCTAAAAGAAGCGAAAATGAAAGCAAAGGGACTGTAACATGAGATAACCCTATGGAGGGTACTTTCTCACTTTCCCTCTCTCTTTTTCTGTATCTCTCTCATCCAAGGGCAAGCATCCTCTGAAAAATAAAAACAATAAAAAAATTACAAATATGATGTCATTAAATTCTTCCCATAATTCTATGAAATCAGCACTGCTCATTTTCTAAGTGAAAATGGTTATGTGATGTGCTGACAATTACACAAATAAAAGTAGTATAGGCAAAAAACAGTTTACACATTTACTTGTGGTTGCAGATGAGAGGATTTTTAAAATTGTTTTTGTCTTGTTTTGATAAGAGGGTTTTTCCTTTTTCTTTTTTTTGACTCCTTCCAATTTAATCATGGGCATATGATTTCCTTTGACCAATAAAAAGCAAGATAAAGCAACATGTACATCAAAATAGCATATTATACTTGATAAAAACATACATTCAAGGCCATATGTCAGTTTAAAAAAATTTAATGAAAAACAAAAAGCAAAGGGGCAGCAGATGGAGTAGAGTTACATTGCTGGGCTCCCACATGACCAGCCATGGTTCGAGTCCTGGACCCAGAAGCCTGAAAATCAGTCTTGGCAAGTGTGCATACATGCCCGAGATCCTGGGAGGAGAAGAGAAGAGAAGGAATTGCGGTGTGGCCGCCTCTCCTTGAGTATGATTACTCACTTTCCTTCTCATTGTTTCTTCTTAGAGAGAGCATGCACCTTAAATCAAAACCATTAGAAACAAACAAACAAACAAACAAACAAAAACTGAGCAAAATGATATGTATCCTTTTCAGTTAAGTCCTTCTCAATGCAGAATAAATTTTTCATATTCTCTTATTCTATTATTTTAGTTTAATTAATTTATTTAATTCTTTGTGTACTCTCAGTCTATCTTTTTTTTTTAGGATTGTTTATTTTATGAGAAAGACAAAGAGGAAGAGGTCACTCTTACAAGGTCTTGGCATGCCATGATCTTTCCGCAGAGCCTCCCAGCCAGCCAGGATCACAGACCTAGCCGCGTGTTCAGTTCTACCCCAGATCTGAACCTGGACTTCCCATGTGGCTTCAGCATTGCACAGAATCACTATATTGTCATGCTGGGGCTTTATTTACTTTTTTCTTTAATTTAATTTTGTTGAGTTTTGTTTTGTTTTTGTTTTTGTTTTTATCTTTTTGCTGATACTTTAGAGGTTTCTCTCACCAACTCTTCAGCTGTCTTTTATTAATCCCTCACCATGCGTTCAGCGAGCATCTGGCGATTGGCAAGGCCAGAAGAGCTTGTTGTCCAGAACGCGCTCTAGGCTCAGCTTGTGGTAGTAAGTATAAGTGCAGTTCTTAGGAGTCACTGAAAGGGCCAGGCACAGGCACAGGGCAGCTCCCCATCTCTGATCATTCACCGACCATTTTTTTAGGGAGTCCTTTCTCATTGCCTTGCGAACTTCCCATCTCCCATCCATGTTTGCATCTTTGCTTCTGGTTAGCAGATGTTCTCAGGAGAGCCTCAGAGTCACTTCTTCTAGGGAGGGAGATTTAATATGGTATTTGAAATTGAATGGGACAAATGCAAATAAAGCATTTGCATTGTAGCTGGTGGAAATCCCTTAGTTTTGCTAATCTATCTTAAGTCTGTGGTTTTCTTTGTATAATTCTTTTCATAGCTCAACATACTGGTGCAGAATAGTTATTCCTATTGTTTTCACCATTCTAAGCCATTTTTTAAGCTAAACATATTATGAAAAAAATATATTTGCTTCCAAGGCCAAGTGTTAAGGCTGGCTGGTCTGTTCTGCTCTTACATTTTCCTGACAAGGTAAGCAAACATTCATCCTTCTTGTACGTTTGTTTTGTAAATTTATATGTGGAAATACAAGGAAAGAGCATAAAGAGAACCAGCCCCGATGCCAACAGAAAAGCTAGAGCTCACTCTGGGCTCTGCCAGCCAGCAATGTCCTCATGTTGGAAACTCACATCTCCCAGTGGCAGTCTCTTATCCTTGACTTCTCCCAAGAAGCCTACTTCAGTCATGGAATCAATGACTTTCCACATTCTTGACACAATATTTTGTGTGGATCTTTCTGTCAAGGTCATGAATAAGTGCCATATGAATTGCAGACTGCTGCTGATCTGTAATGGACATATTTAGCAAGAAAGAACAAATGTTTTGGGGCCAGCAGGTAGAGTAGTGGTTAAGGCACTGGACTCCCATATGGTTGACCATGGTTCCAGTCCCAGATCCAGTGGCTTTAAACTCATGCCAGTGCTTGTGCATGCATGCCCAAAATCCTGAGAGGAGGATGGGGGGGAAGGGCTTGCTGCATGGCCATCTGATTTCTCACTTTCTGACTCTCTGGCACAAGTGCATGTGTCCTATAGCAAAAATCTCTCAAACAACAACAACATAAATAGATCTTTAAACTCCAAGGTCACTGTGGCTTAATGGTTATTTGATCCCATGGAATAACCCAGGTTAGTCATACTAGTAAATTCAAAGTTACTTTTTCTCAACACACATAGAACCTGGATAAGCCTCTGTGATCTGATCTAGCTCAATTAGCTATATATGATGCTCAATACTAAAGATCTCCAGTAAAGTTTTTACTTAGATACCAGTTATTGTAACTCAACTATATAGAATAGATGCTTTCCAAAAAAGGATGAAGACAATATTACACATAATCCCCCAAAGCTGTTAGATATTATATTGATATATTTACTTCCATTTTATATCCAAGTGGTATGTATGTAAATATGAGAGTATACAAAATTAATTTTATGTAATTTATTTGTTTTAATCTGAAAAAGACTCACAGGTTTTTAGCAACCAAATGAATGCCAAATAAAACAAAAATGGTAACTTAAAATTCCACCTGAGTGTAAGCCTAAGGTATTTCTCTTTTTGTACCTGGCTTAATTTACTTAACATAATGTCTTCCAGACTTACCCATGTTGTAGCAAATGGAAGGATTTCATCATTTTTATGACTGAACAGATTTTAATTGTGTCTATGTGCCACTTTTTTTTTTTTTTCACCTGTTGGTGGTTCAGCATTTAGGTTGATCCCATATTTTGGTGATTGTGAATAGTGCTGCAGTACACATGGGAGTACAGTTGTCTTCTCAACATGCTAATCTCATTTTCTTTGGATACAAACTCAGTAGTAGGATTGCTAGATCAAATGGTAGATCTATTTTGAACTTTCTGCAGAATCTCCATTGTCTTTTCCATAATGGCTTGACTAATGTACATCTAACTGAAAGTACATGCAAGTAGCCCTTTCTCCACAACCTGACCACCATTCGTTGTTTTTCATCATTTCGATAATAGCCATTCTAACTGGGGTGAGGTATTAACTGTGGCTTTGACTTCCATTCCTTTCAGAGTTAGTGATGTCAGGCATGTTTCATATACTCATTGGCCATTTGTATATCTTTTGCTCATTTTTTTTTAATTTAGTAATTTAGGATTGTTGCTGTCAATTGTTTGAATTTAATTTAAATTTGAATATTGACTCTGTCAGGTGTATGAGGAGCCCTCAAAAAATTCTGTGAAAAACTGGAGTTAAAGTACAAGTTTATTTGGTGCATTTTTTAATTTTAATAGCCAGAAGGAATGTGTACTCACCAGAGAAAGACTATGCAATCCCTATAGGGTGTGGTCATACCACAGTACTTTTTCTTCCATTCCATCTTTCTATAAGTATTTTGAGGATACATGCACACATGCTTGGTGAGTTTTTCAAGCAAGCCAGGGTTGTAATTCAAACAACAGTTTGCATGTTGGTTGCAGCTCCCTTAATTACTATGTAAAAAAGTTTGAAATTAAGGCCAGCAGATAGTATAGTAGTTATATCACTGGACTCCAACATGGCTGACCCTGGATCCAATACCAACCCAGAGGCTTGAAATTCATGCTGGACGCGTGTCCGTGTGTGCACAAAATCCTAAAAGGAAAATGGAGGAGAAGGGATTAAAGTGTGGTCATCCCCACCTGGGATTTATTTCTTACTTCTCTCTCTCTCTCTCTCTCTCTCTCTCTCTCTCTCTCTTTTCTCTGGGGAGCGCATGTGTCCTGTGGAAAAAATATCTAAAAAAAAAAAAAAAAGAAACTCATGCATATTTTTTCTTAATTTACTTTCCTAGAGCATTTTGAAGACCCCTTGTATAATTTGCAAACATTTTCTTCCATATTGAAGGTGTCTCTGTACTCTGTTAATTCTTTCCTTTGCTATGCAGAAGCTTTTTAGTTTGTTACAATTCCATTTATTTATATTTATTTTTGTTGTTCATGCTGTCAGAGTCTTGTCTGAAAAACTTTTACCCAGACCAATGTTATGTAGCTTTTCCCTTGTTTTCTTCTATTGGTTTTATAATTTGGGGCTTTATATTTAAGTCTCCAATCCATCTTAGTTAATTTTTGTGCATGGCGAGAAGATAATGTTTTAGTTTTGCAAATGTCCTGCTCATTTTTTTTTGGAAGACCTTGTAAAGACTATGTATTAGTTTGTCTTTAGATGTTTTGTATAATTCATCAGTGAAGGCATCAATCCTTGGACATTTCTTTAATATGGGACATTTTTCATAGAATTTAAGAGTGGAATAGTGGTCCCCAGAGCATACAAGGCTATGGTAAGTGTTACAGTCAGATAAGAGAAATATGCTCTGATTCTATAATGCACTGTTTGGTGATTAGAGGAAATAATAACACTTTGAATATTTTAAACAGAAGTGATGTGACATTAAAAGTTCTCACAAGAATAAATAAATATTTAAGATGATGGATATTGAAATTACTGTGACTTGATCATGATGTGTCAAAATATAACAGTGTATCTCAGAGATATATTATGTGTCAATAAAAATTAATTCATATTTTAGGGCCAGTAGATGGAATAGTGATTACATTGCTGGACTCCCACAGGACTGATTGCAGTTAGAGTCTTGGACATCATGGCTTCAAACTGACTCAGGGCACATGTGCATGCATACCCAAGATTCTAGGAGGGGAATGGAGGAAAAGGGATTGTGGTCTTGTCTTCACCTCCGAGGGGGTGATTTCTCACTTTCCCTCTCACTATCTCTCTCTCTCCTTCAATTGTAAGTACCTAAACCAAAAACTTCTGAAGCTATTAATTAATATTTTAAATCTCTGTTAGAGCTTAGTGAAAAAAATTCCCATGACATTTTCATATAGTTCATAATAATTGTATTGCATACATAATATTTGCTAACCAAGCATATCTTAAATGTTTTCACCAAAATAAGAAAAAAAAAGTAAATATGTGAGATGATGAATATGTAAAATAACTTGGTTGGCGATTATTTCACAGTGTTTTCAGATATCAAAACATTATGTTGTATAATTTAAATGTATTCCATGTTTATTTGCCAATTATACCTCAATAAAACTCAGAAGGTAAAAACTGATTTTAAAATGACAGGAAATCTTGATGGCATTTTAATTTGTCCTTTCTCTGCCACCTCGCCAGTGCAGTGCCAGTCTTGAAAAGAAAAGTCTGAGATCTCAGTGTGGGACTATGGTTTCAGAGGGAGCAGAGCCGACAATATTAGCAAATGTTTGTGTATGTCTCCTCTAATCTGACTGGTGTAATCTGAAGATTTTGGTGTGTGTCTATTTTGCCTAACTTGGATTTTATTTAATAAGGGACATGGCTTGCAAGCATTGCAAACAAAGCTAATGACCCAGAGTTACCTGGGATAAAAAAATTGAAAACAAACAACAAAAGGAAATCAAAAGACAAATTTTACTTCATCAATATAAAAATTTGTGTGCATCAAAGGACAGCATCAAAGTACTAAAAAGACAAACAACACAACGCTAAAACGATTTTGCAAATTATATATCTAATGAGGGTTTAATAGCTAGTGTATATAAAGAATTACTATATAATTCAACAACTATAAAGAAATAAAAACATTTAAAAATTAGCAAAAGTCTTTAATAAACATTTCATCATTAAAAATAGAAGAATGGCCAATAAGCCCATAAAGAGATGATCATATCATTAGTCTTAAGTCATTAGGAAAATGCAAGTAAAAACTGAAATGAGATTCCACTTTACACCTGCTACAAAGGCTATCAAATCAAGAACAAACAAAATAATAATGTTGGCAAGGATGTGGAAGAACTGGAATACTTAAACTTAATAACGGGAAAGTAAAATATTGTGCGGTACAGTCACTTTGGGAAGCAATTTGGTGTTCTACAAAAAAACAAAACATAAAAAGCTACCTTATGTCCCCAAAATTCCATTCTTAGTTATATACTCCACAAACTGAAAACAGAGACTCAGACTGAAATGTGTAGGCCAATATCAGTTGCTGCACTATTCGCAATATCCAAAGGTAAAAACAATGCAGTCTATCAATAGACGAACAATAAACAAAACTGAAACTGATACACACGTACAACCGAATGTTGTGTAGCCATAAAGGGAATGAAGTTCTGGTACATACCACAACATCTATGAACCTTGAAAACATTATTCTGAGCGAAAGAAGCCAGACATACAAGGCAAATATTCATATAAAGTATCAAGAAAAAGCAAATGCAAAGAGGTTGCGAGTAGATGAGAAGTTACCAGAGACTATGGGTAGTAAGGGATGGTGAGTTATTGCTTAATGTTAACAAAACGTTTATATCAGAGGATAAAAATGTTTGGAAATCAGTAGTGGTAATGATTGGTAAAAATGATTACAACATGAAAATAACTAATGCTACTCAATGTTATGCTTTAAACTGTTTAAAACAGCAGCGGGATGTGTTTGTGTCTGTATCGCAGTAATTATTTTTTAAAAGTTATGTCCAACTTTTTTCAGTGGAACATTATAAAATCAAATTTTTAAATTATTATGAAATGCGTGTATGTGTGTACTCCTGGGATTGTTCTTTTACAAAATACACTAGTGATAAGAATAACTTGTTGAATAACTATATAAGCTCAGGAGCTCTACTGCTAATGCTAATTAAATCATAGAGGTATCCTTTACTAGATAGGTAATTTTAGGCAGTTTACTTATAGTACTTCATTAGTTTCTTTATCTGCAAACATTTTTACAAAAATATTTTTGAGTATATGGTGGCAAAACATATGAAAAAACACTTAGGAGACATGGCAACCTCAATAGCCATGTATTGTACTTCCTGCAATTACACTAGAGGATGTTCTTAAAATGTTGTCAAAATATTCATGGCAAATGCCTACTGACATTCTAGTAAAAAAATTCGATCAACATGCTTATTCATAAGTTAACAAAATATAAAAGTTGGTTAGCTATCTGAAAAATGTTTGATCTCCTTAAATTTTTTTTCTCTTCTTTCTTTTATTGACTTATAATTTCAATCCCTGTACATCTTTTTCAGCATCCCGTTCCTCCCAATATCCCAATACTTTCATAATCCTTCGGTCCATTGCAAAGCGTAAATTATATACAGAATATAGAGCAATGGAAAATAACTTAAAAAAAAAACCCTTAAAATAGAACCATAAGTAGAACCTTCTACTATAGTTTGATAAGAACACAACAAATTTTAATGAAGGGTTTTGTATCTTGAAGTACCTATTAATGAGGATTACACCATCAAGAGGGAAGTTTTAAAAACTAATATTAATAAGCTTGTTTTCATGCAGATTGATAGAGTTTCTAGGAAGCTACACCATAGGAACAAAAAGCAGATGCTAACTATGATAGTCTAGCAATTTAACAACATGCTACTTACCAGATGAACACATCCTAATGTATAAAGAGCATGATCTTGCCAAATATAGAGATTCACGGCTAGTTACATTCTACTTCTATAATATATAATGTATTTACATTTTTTTAAAGAGATTTTTGCCTTAGGGTGTGTGTGCTCGCCAGAGAGAGACAGAGACAGTGAGAGAGAAAGTGAAAACATACCCTTCCCCCCAGGAATGATGGCCATGTGGCAATTCCTTCTCCTCCATTCTCCTTTTGGATCTTGGGCACATGCAAACCTGAACCTGATATGAGTTTCAAGCCACCCGGTCTCACAGTCAGTCATGCGGGAGTTCAGCAACATAACCACTATGCCATGCGATGACCTTATTTATATTTTTTGTAGGTTTTTAAATTGGTGAAAGTTTACCCACAGGCTATTATATCAATTTATTTTCTTTCTACATGTACTATGGGCTCAAAAATCCTTTTTTAGAAAAGAGAATTTTCAGAATTATTAAAAAATAACATATTTCATGAACAAAGTTAGTATTTTTCTGGGAAACGTGTAATGTAGGTAAAATATTCAGTTACATTCACAGTTTCTAAGAAATATATTGGTTCTGTGTGTGTGGCTATAATCATAAAATGAGTTGTAATTTTGATTTGCTGCTGACAAAAAAAAAAAAAAACATAAAATCAGTGGAGTAACTGTTCAGTGTTTAGCAATCACATTGTACACATATGAATTAAAATAACACTCATATCAGTAGTCAAAAATGACATTCTATGAGACTTCCTAAGGAAAATATGGAAAGTTACCATTATCTAAATGTAATTTGGGTTTTGCTTGTTTCGGGGGGTCTTTTTTAAGCCATTTTATGATAAGTCCACTTAAAACATTCTTTTCAATGTTTTGGCAAAATGTCCTAAAAAGACATGATTGTGATTTCTCTCTTAGAAATGCATCTGAAGTAATAAAATATTTAAATTCCATTTACCCTACTTTTAATAAAATTAGGCTATAATTTTGACTATATCTTATATCCCCTGAATACTTCAGGAGTTTATTAAGCTAACTTTGCTTGTGTATTTGTATGAATTAGTGATTTTTGCCAAAAATTTGATAATAGCACATTACATTTTGATTGTTTTAGAGAACATTCAGAAAGGAAGTAATTTTAGCCAAAATATTGTTGGACTTCATCAATTTTCCCAAGGACCTCTTTCAATTCTTTGAAATTCAAATCATTCTCTTTTGAAGCACATATTCCATCATCGTACTTGCCAATATTTGTCTTCAATTTTTAACCAATGTAACTCTGGTATACTATCATTTGTCAAAGGCTTTTTTTGCCCATGACTCAGGTAAATCCAATTTTTTTTTTAATTTAACTACATAAATGAAATCACGTGTTCTTATAAGATTGTGATTTTCCTTTGTATTACACTGAATGACTTTGTTAAATGAATACAACATCTTAAAGCTAAAAGAAAAACTACTGAAAAAGATGGAGTTCCAGATAGAGGTATAAATGTTGTTCTTCAGCATAATTAATTTTGGAGTGGCAATGCAGTAAATAAGTGGTGAGTACTAGAAAATTATGTCATGTAATGATGACTTTTTTTTATTTTTTATTTTTAGAGAGATTTTTGCTATAGGACGCGTGTGCTCGGCAGAAAGACAGGGAGAGACAGAGAGACAGAAAGCAAGAAATCACCCCCCAGGGAAGATGGCCATGCCACAATCCCTTCTTCATTCTCCTCTCAGGATCTTGGGCATGAGCACACACTCCTGGTGTGAGTTTAAGCCGCTGGGTCTGGGGCTCAAACTGCGGTTGACTACATTGAAGTCCAGCAACATAGCCATTACATCTGCTGGTTCCTGATGACTTTTATTTTCTAATAAAGTTGTAGATAATAATTATGAGAATAAAAAAAAAGAATTTTCTAGAATCTGGAAATTTAAATACAACTTCTACATCCAAGCTTGATTGATCATATAATTCATTTGCTTTTCTCAAAATGATAATATTGCCAATTATATTTAAAAGAATTTTAAGTGTATCTTACAGTGGCTGGTGAGTTAGGCATCTTCACTCATCATGGAAGTTTGGATTATTTCATTGAATTCTAATAGTTGAAAAACCATTTTTAAAAATGTGTTTATCTGCAGTATTCCTGGTATGTAGTTTACAATTCTTTATTAAACAATCAATGTTGTTTATTACCTCCCCAAATTAGCTCATTTTATGTTTTATTGTTTTTCATTGACAGAAAGTACACCCTCCCTTTTGTTCTATATATAAAAAATTTTCCCCAAACATATTCCTTACTTGATTCTAGTTAAGAATATGCACCCAGAGCCAACAAGAAGCATGAAAGTCAGTTGGAACCAAAATGGTCAATAGTGAGGTTCAAATCCCAGACCTGGTAGCTTGCAAAGAGAAGAATGGAGGAGAAGGAATCGCAGCATGATCATCCTCCTTGGGGAGGTGAGGGGGGTGACTCTTGCAGATACATGTACCTTATACAAAATCGTAAACAACAAAGAACCTGTACCTATTCAGTCTAAGACAAATTGCCCTTCCATAAAATAATATGTATAATTTGAGTGCACAATTTAACATACTTTAAATGATCTCCCTTCCAAACTAAAATTCTCTAATTCCTGGTCTCATTCCTCATGACATCTTTATACTCCATGGTTACAAGGACTGGATTCAATTTGATTGTAGATGTGTATCTCAAAATGAGCTATCCAGAACTAATCAAGTCAGTTATTAGCCATCCCTCAAGGGTATAAAGCTTGAGCTACTTTTGTGATGGTACTCTCAAAGAAGAAAACATTCTCATTTCTGAAGTTCCTGTTTGTGCTGAAACTGACAAGCGGTGATCTATTACAATCCTCTCTTAAGGTGACTTATGCCTTATGTCATTTCTCTTACCTCAAATCCTACTTGGGAAAAAGACAGTGTCTGTTTTGAAATGACTACATCTTATCTCTCCTGCCACACTGTGTCTCTTTTTAATCGGTTTGTGTCTATAAAATACTGAAGCACATTATTCGTATCTATTATGCATGTACTCTTATACAAATTTTGCAAACAACATCTAGTAATAAAATAATGCTTGTACCCTCTTGAGTTTTAATATGAGAAATTAAAATGGTACTATTTTATGAGGTTTTATTGTAGATACATTAAAATATTGTCCTCCATTCCAAAGAGTGTATCAGAATTTCCTCATATTTTTATTCTTTAGTTATGGATAAATTCAAACCTTATTTTCAAATATTTTCTGGGAAAAAACAGAAATGAGTTCTCTCTCTCACACACACATGCAGTCTACTGTTTACAAATTAATTTGCTGAACTTTGATCTGAAAATTTACATAAATGATATGGTCCCAATGAATAAGAGATAAAGTTACTGTAATTATATATATATATATATATATATATATATATATATATATACTGCAGGAAGCTTGGGAAACCATTTTTAATAATCATAGCATTCAATCCCATCAAATATACATTCTAGAGGGAAAGAAAGAAAATAAGTGAATAAAAATTGCTTTGTTAGGATATCATAAAAGAAATAAAATAATCAGAAATGTGAAGTAATTGTCCTACTTTTCATAGAATGGTCAAACAATTTCTGACTAAGCAACAAATTAGCTGAAATATAAACAGAGAAGAAGTTAGTCCAAGAAAGAAACAGAAACATATTCTAGTAGTAAGTATTTATATAAATATCTATTCTTTGAATAAAAATGTTTGCCTTTAGAAGACAGATATCTTCAAATTGCTATGGAGAATAAATCTAACAAAATGGAATTCCAGATTTGCAGGATTTGTTATTCAAGACTGGGAACAATTAAAGTTACTTTTAAATGAACTAAATGGGGGGCATTTACCACTCAAAAAAAATGACAATATATTTAGCAACAAGATGAGGGAATGACACTACAAATAAACAATAGTTAGACCACATATGTCAAAAGAATTCAGACCCACAAACGTTGCAACAACCAATCCAGGAACCCACACCCATAACTTCTGTAGCAATTTACTGAGAATTGTCAGTCGATCACCAGATACCAACTTCTCTCTATTTTTTTCTTACTGCTAACTCACTTTTTTTTTTTTTTGGAGATGTTTTCGCTATAGGGCACGTGCGCTCGCCAGACAGAGAGAGAGACATAGAGACAGAAAGCGAGAAATCACCCCCCAGGGAGGATGGTCATGCCGCAATCCCTTCTCCTCCATTCTCCTCTCGGGATCTTGGGCAGGAATGCACACGCGCCCGGCGTGAGTTTTTTTTTTTTTTTTTTTTTTTTTTGGAGAGGTTTTTTGCTATAGGGCGTGTGCGCTCGCCAGACAGACAGAGACAGACATAGAGACAGAAAGCGAGAAATCACCCCCCAGGGGGGATGGTCACGCCGCAATCCCTTCTCCTCCATTCTCCTCTCGGGATCCTGGGCACGCACGCACACGCGCCCGGCGTGAGTTGTAAGCCACCGGGTCCGAGACGCGAACCGCGGTCGACTACGTGGGAGTCCAGCGACATAGCCATTACGCTAACTGCTGGTTCCCTCGGCATGAGTTTTAAGCCACCAGATCCAGGATGCAAACCGCGGTCGACTACGTGGGAGTCCAGCGACATAGCCATTACGCTAACTGCTGGTTCCCCTAACTCACTTTTTAAAAGAGAAAGCCAAACATGATTCCCAAGTCAATCACATCACTCCTTCTAAGCCTTCCTCCCACTTCCTCATACAAATGCCACCAACTTACAGTCAGAGCATGTCTAAGACTTCCTTTTTTTTATCATAAATCTTCCCACTTCCAAGTCTGCCTTTGATTCTCTGCCACATAGAAACAGTGGTTGCTGACTCACCTGCTAGAGCAAGCTCTGAAGAAAATCTCTACTTTGTGTCGCTTATTTGATCCCAGGTTATTTCCATGAAGTAAACAGCAAATTTAAAACAGAATAAAGATGAAGGCTAAAAGAAAGAATAGTGACCAAAGACTAGAAAAATGTAGGCAAATGAAATAGGCATTTGACATAAAATTCTGATAGCAGAAGAGGATATAGATATATTATAACGCTAGAAAATCCCGTAGACAAAGGCTAACGTTATTGTAAAGGTCTTTCTAATTTTTCTGGTTTTCTTTCTCTGAGGAATTTGATATACATACCCAAATCACTATCATCATTGTTGTGGAATCCACATTCATTTTCACCACCTAATACATAGTCAGCTTCTTCACAGTATACAATAGTCATTCACCAATGAATTTTATTCGAGCTGGAAAGAGAATAATTATTACTATGCCATTGCATGGGTGAGAGTGCTGAGGTGTATATATTTTAAGTGAATCCTGTGTGTAATTTAATTCACACAAATAGTTGACTAGTCGTTAGTCCTCAAGTGGCACTTAATATATTATTTTAGTATTCTTTTCAGCATTCTAGCTGCCTCCAGATTGACTGTCTATGTCAGCCATATGCAGTATTCTCCAAACAAAAGAGCCTTCGAATGAGAAAATCTTTAGTATAGCAGAAACTAAAAGAAGAGTTTCTGTGTGGACAGAAAGTGCCATTTTGACATTATGATTCAATTAGAAAACCTTTCTATTAGCATTATAAAGGTCGTTCAAGACATTGCTGCCTGTGGCATATACCATCAAGCTGATCAGATTTGATCTGATTGTCCCAAGCACTTTCTTGCCCCTGCTGAATTTGACTCTGCCTGGGTGGAATTTAAAGAAAAGGATGTGGAATAAGCACTTCAAGCCTTGCAAACTGCGGAATGGATAATTCAATCTTGAGATAACCTCTCCAAGTAACATTTTGTCTTTAACAGACAGGAAGTGACAAGACTATTTCCAACTGAAAATATACTTTTAAGTTTACTTCTTACAATTTTATTTTCTGAGCCTCATCACCATTCTTCCCACCACATATGTTAAGTATTTTGCTTTATATTTAAGAACATAAAAATTATATGCAGTTTTTGGTATAGAATTCAGTTTTTACCTGTAAAATTGTATTGATTCATCCTGTTTAAAATACTTTGTTAAAAATAACTCCAAGTCATCTGATTTAGTGTTTTCTTCTTTGACTTCTAAGTTATTTTCAAATTTAAACTTTTAAATTTCATAATCTAGGCTGCAACTTTTGTTATTATTTCTTCTGGAAAAAATTGAATCTCAGTGTTCAAATCATAAAGATGCTTTCAGTACTAAGAAGTAAGTTAGAACCACATCATGGTTTCCTGTATATATTAATTTATGTAAGTGCAAAATAACATATTACATACTGTCCTGATATTTAGTGTAACATTAGTGTGATTTTCATTGTGAGTTTATTGAACATAAAAAACAATGTTCATAATGTAAAGCAGTTTGACTTACGGCACGAATACATTCAATTAATCTGTTTTAAAAAGAAAATTAATCCAAAGGGTCCAAACAGAAAAATCTTGTTTTTTAATCTTATTTTATTTCTTCTATTAAAGAGAGAGAGATAGAAAGGGATAGATCAGTAGAGAGAGAGAGAGGGAGAGAGAGAGAAAGGGATAGACAGATAGACACCTCTACATTGCTTTCCCACCACAATCCATCACCAGACTTAGCCAACGTGGGTCATAGACATGCACCCATGGACTGTCATTCTCAGAGAGGTATCAGGATGTGAACCTAGGACCTTTCCCATGTGTGGCCAGCAGTGTCACTACTGAACCACCAGTTGGTCTCCAAACATACAAATCTTTGTCTATCTTTGTAAGAAATTTTAGCATATTTGTGGCCTATTTTATAATATGCACATTTTTCTTATAGCTTTTTAAATTAAATGAAAAAGATATTATGATTTGCACAGTATCTGTAGTGAAAAATCATTATGCAGGGACTACAAGTTTGCTTATATTTAAAACTATTAAGATACACTAATGAATAAATCTAGTATTCTATTTTATTAATAACTTTTGTAGTTTTGGGTCTTAGGTCTTATTTTGCAATCTCAACATTTTATTCATTTGCTTATTTACCCAATATATATTTATTGATTAGCCGTTACATTCCAGGTATTTATTAAATAGTATTGAAGAATACAAACTTAGACTCTACTTTTATGAGTGTGTGGTATGATTTCAAAAATATCTAAGACATCAGCATTTTTAACTACTTAAAAAGATTAAACTATTAAGTAAATTTTGCCACATTAATTCACTGAACATGAGACAGAAATATCTATGCACCTTTGTGAATGCTAAGTTACTAAATATCATACATGTGAATATATTATTTTTAAAAGTGAATTAATATCACTTTAGAATGTTTAGAAATTTAATATAATATCAGATTGCTGTACATCTATCCAGATATATAATTCATTAATCTATGTAAATTTTTTATTCTGTTTACAAAAATTAACATATCTGAAAAGGTATGTTGTTTAGTAACTATACACTGTTCTTCAATTAATCTACATATTGCAAAATAAATTTGTCTCTGGGTTTTTTAAATTTATCAGTTCACAATTAAAGATGTGAAGCACATATATGATGAGTAGCTGTCTTAACGTGTTTTTTTAATAATACAGTATATAAAATTAAAATAATATTAAAGTAGATAACCTATATGTGAAAGCTATATACATGACAGTATAATAATTGTTTGCTTTGTTTTTTAAGTTTGCTACAGGGTATCTGTGCTTGCCAGAGACAGAGAGAGAAAAAAAGAGTGGGAAAATGAGAAATCACCTACTTCCACCAGGTGGATGGTCTTTCTCTTCCATTATCCTCCTTAATTTTGGAGAACAAACCCATTTGCACCTGATGTGATTTTTAAGCCACTGGGACCAGGACTCAAAATACAATGTCAGCCATGTGGGATCCAGTCACCTTAACTTACATGCCACCTACTGAACTCCCAGTTATTATATATTTTTTTAATTTACTTAGTTGTTTCTTTCTGAGAGAGAGGGAAAAAGAGAGACAGAGAAGTCTCATCAACAGGTTCCTCATGCTTTAATCCACTCCCAGTCTCAACCAGCCTGGATCTTTCACACATGCACGGTGTGTAGAAGGTTCCCTTCTCACTCCCAGGACCTTCTCAGCTAGGTTTCAAAGCATTTCTGCTGTACCATCTGGCCCAATACATGTCAATTTTTAGTTGATTATTAATAATTCATTAATTTCCATGTTTATCATGTATTTTAACAACAAACTTTAAAATCTCAGAAATTAATAATGAAAGATTTTTCTCAAAATTAACTGTTCTTATTGATATAAGCCTTCCACCAAATGGAATTGACTGAAAAAAATCAACAGGCAATCAAATTATCTGTGTTGGTGAGGCATGGTAAATACACAGGGTTAAAATTAGTTTAAGATGATAATTATGCCACACAGTCTTACAAGCCTCAAGACTCTTAGCTCTGCTGACATACAGCCATAGACTTAGAGGTCATGGAGACAAATATTCAGATGTGGTTACCCTTATAGCAAAATAAAATGTAAAGAAAATGCAAAGAATTCTCAGTCGCACCTTTCCCTTTACCTCTTTATAGTTTATGAATAAATAAGTTAGCTATAGTCACATATATCAGCAAATATAACTTCACAATAAATAAGATCTTTGGAGTATTACCTGAGTCGGTAGGTTATTATGTGTTCTTTATAAAATTTTGCCTTTGGAATACCAGATATATTGGTGATAGTAATTCAAGTGTCTTCCAGAGATTTAAACCAGTCACCCACTTTCTGTTAAAATACTTGTCTATATAGGATAGTAATCATTTTTAATAAAAAATAAAAGACATTTGGAAGCTGCAAGGTTTATTGCCAGTAAAGCTTTTCTCTCTCTCTCTCTTTTAAAAATCTTTAATTGGTTATAATAGCATCTCTTAAAAGGATTAGCCAGTGTCTTAAAAATTGTACCTAGTATCTTTTTACAGTCTTTTTTTTTTTTTAGCTTTCTACTTTAGGATTCTTTATAATTGGACAAAAATATACTTCGTTGTATTAAAAAACAGGCATTGGGAAAGAAGCTATTCCTAGCAAAATATGACTAAAAATAAACAACTCTTTTCTATCAGTCTGTATGGTTTTCATAGATTTTAAGAGATTTCATAAATTCATCGAGTAATTTGTTCTAGAGAACAAGACCAACATTCTTTTAATACGCTGAGTATATCTGACTTACTAGATATGGGCATATGTGACATTATTTGAAACAATGTATTTCCATAACTATTTATTAATGTAGAAAATCTATTAATTTGAGGTACCACGCTTGTATGTTAGTGGCAAAGGCCACAAATATGACTGCAGTTAAATGCATCGATATTTTTAGTAGTACTTTCCTTGTTGTTCCCTGCATTCTCTGATGCAATACAAAACTTGCAGCAAGGATGATTTCAGCATGAAGCTAACAAGAAGTTTGTGTCATGGATTCTGCTTATTTGGGAGTAAAAACATAAAGTATTTATCTGCCAGAGAATCCAGAAAAATAGTGAAAAAAAGGATATGTGGGACCAGCAGTTAGCGTAATGGCTATGTCGCTGGACTCCCATGTAGTCGACCTCGGTTCGAGTCCTGGACCCGGTGGCTTAAACTCACGCCGGGCGCGTGTGCGTGCGTGCCCAAGATCCCGAGAGGAGAATGGAGGAGAGGGGATTGCGGCGTGGCCATCCCCCCTGGGGGGTGATTTCCTGCTTTCTATCTCTCTGTCTCTCTCTGTCTGTCTGGCGAGCGCACGAGCCCTATAGCAAAAACCTCTCCAAAAAAAGAAAAGAAAAAAAAAAAAAAAAAAAAAAAAAAAAAAAAAAAAAAAAGGATATGTAATAGTTTTAAATATAATCTTTATTTTTGCTTTCCTAAAAGATGTTACTATTTGTTGATTTTTTACCTTAATCATTCGATAAGCAAGTACAAAACTTCAGAGCCATGTTTTCTGGATCATAAAGGAAATTGTATGTCAGTGTTTTTGTTCTTTTTTTTTTTTTTTTTTTTTTTTTTTGAGAGGTTTTTGCCATAGGGTGCGTGCGCTCGCCAGACAGAGAGAGACAGAGAGACAGAAAGCGAGAAATCACCCCCCAGGGGGGATGGCCACGCCGCAGTCCCTTCTCCTCCATTCTCCTCTCGGGATCTTGGGCATGCACGCACACGCGCCCAGCGTGAATTTTAAGCCACTGGGTCTGGGATGCAAACCGCAGTCGACTACGTGGGAGTCCAGTGACATAGCCATTACGCTAACTGCTGGTCCCTTCTTTCATTTATTTATTCATTTATTTATTTATTTATTTATTTATTTATTTATTTATTTATTTATTTAAATAGAGACAAATAGATTTCTTTTTTCCTCAAACTGATCTCTATAATAATCAGGAATACATTTTTAGAACATAGGGTTAGAAAAAACTGAAGATGATCTTGTCAGAATATGAGTTTGGAATTTGTTTGGGCCAAGGACAAGATTTCTGCTTAAATTGGAGTATTGATCAGAGAATAAGAAAGTGTGGAAAGAGATCGTAAGGGAAGAGAGAGTCTGGGTCAAAGAAACCAAGTAATGGATAATTAATGATACATTAACCAGAAGTGCCCTAAATCTAGGGATGGTCAATAAAAGAACTCATTTATTCACTATGCTATGTTCTGAGTCAAAACAAAGCACTGCAAACACAAAACACCAGAAATTTAGTGACCAGCAGATGAAGTTGTGGTTAAAGCACTGGACTCTCACATAGCTGACCAGGGTTTGAGTTCCAGACTCCTTGAAGATTAGACCAACTGTGTGGTTGTGCATGCCCAGAAGTCTCAAAATCCCAGCAGGAGAATGGAGAAGGGACTGGGGGATTGATTTCTCACGTTCCCTCTTACTGTCTGTCTTTCTCTGGCTGTTATCTTTTATCCCTTCTAAGTTTAAGTTTACTTTTTTTTTTTTGGAGAGGTTTTTGCTATAGGGCACGTGCGCTCGCCAGGCAGATAGACAGAGACGGAGAGATAGAAAGCAGGAAATCACCCCCCAGGGGGGATGGCCACGCCACAATCCCTTCTCCTCCATTCTTCTCTCAAGATCTTGGGCACGCATGCACACGCGCCCGGCGTGAATTTTAAGCCACCGGGTCCGGGACTCGAACCACGGTGGACTACGTGGGAGTCCAGCAACATAGCCATTACGCTAACATAAAACAGTGTTTGTTTGATTGTTTGTTTGTTTTTATAGAGGTTTTTGCTATAGGGCACGTGCGCCCGCCAGACAGAGAGAAACAGAAAGTGAGAAATCACCCCCCGGGGGGATGGCCACGCCGCAATCCCTTCTCCTCCATTCTCCTCTCGAGATCTTGGGCACACACGCACACGCGCCCGGCGTGAATTTTAAGCCACCGGGTCCGGGACTCGAACCGCGGTGGACTACATGGGAGTCCAGCAACATAGCCATTACGCTAACATAAAACAGTGTTTGTTTGTTTGTTTGTTTGTTTTTAGAGAGGTTTTTGCTATAGGGCACGTGCGCTCCCAGACAGAGAGAGACAGAAAGCGAGGAATCACCCCCTGGGGGGATGGCCACGCCGCAATCCCTTCTCCTCCATTCTCCTCTCGGGATCTTGGGCATGCACGCACATGCGCCCGGCATGAGTTTAAGTCACTGGGTCCGGGACTCGAACCGCGGTCAACTACGTGGGAGTCCAGCGACATAGCCATTACACTAACTGCTGGGCCCTGTTTGTTTGTTTGTTTGTTTTTTTGTTTTTAAGTAAATTTTTTAAAGTTTACTTTAGAAGAATAACAATGTATTGCCTGTCAGTTCTGAAGAAGTTTGAAGTCAACGTGTGGCCAGGGCAGGGCCATGCTTCTCTGAACTCCATGGCAAATCTATTATTACCTCTTGCCAGCTTCCACGGTTGGTTAATGATCGTTGCTTTCCTGTGGCTGACAGCTATAGACATCTTCTTTCTGCCTTCCTTGTTACCTGGGGTTCTGCCTCTATGTCTATCTCTTCATATGGTCAAATAAATACACTAAAAATATGAATTAAAGGCTCACTCTCTTCAAGTATGACCTCATCTTAAGCCATTACCTCTGTTCTTTCTCCAAATAATGTAATATTCTGAAGTACTGGAAATAATTACTTCTTCGTACTTGGGAGGGAAGGGTGGATTTAACGTCTAAAATGTAGTCAGAGCTCATTTAACCCAAGTAAAAAATGCGCTACGTCAACTAAAGGGAAGATAATATTAACTAATAAAGTTCTAAAAGAAGAATAAGAATGTTTACTAGACTAGAAAGTGATATAAACATCCAGATAACAAATTTGCCTTAATGTGGAGCTACTGGATTTTTCTGGAAGAGAAAGGAAATCTGCAAAAGCCTGAAGAAGCTATCATTGTACTGTTGGATCGATTCTGAAAAGGGGGTTCTGAAGGAGTAGTAGGAAATGTTCCAGAGGTCAGTAAGGAGTGCCAAGTACAGACTTGAATTCAAAACCAAAATACAGTCTTTTTTTTATTTTAAAGAGAGAGAGATGAGTAAGGTAGGTGAAAACTAAAAGTATATGGTTACTTTAGCATGGTAGGAACCAACAGGTGGTTTGGTGGTTAAGGGCTCTGGACTCTCATGACCGATGGTGGTTTGAGTCCTGGAACTGCAGGTTTGCTTTCTAATTTTTTCTCTCTCTCTTTCACTCTGTTCCAGTCTGGTCAAAAATTTAAATAAACAAATAAAGTTAAAAAAAATAGTTCTTTAAATATATATATTTACAATATGATAGACAAGAACATGAGCAGGATAGTAACTGTATATTGATTTCCCTTCCCTCTTGCTTCCTCTCTTCCTCCTTTTCTCTCTCTCTCTCTCTCTCTCTCAATATATATATATATGTGTGTGTGTGTGTGTGTGTGTGTGTGTGTATATGTCTGTGTGTGTGTATGTGTGTATATATATATGTGTGTGTGTATGTGTGTGTGTGTGTATATATATGTGTGTGTGTGTGTGTGTGTGTGTATATATATGTGTGTGTGTGTGTATGTGTGTGTATATATATATATGTATATATATATATATATATATATATATATATATGTGTGTCTAATTGTGAATATTTAAAACAGCTCTTTTGTAGGGTAATATAAAATACTCCCTTTTTTGATAATATTTTTTAAGAGAGTAATCTCCTATATCAATTACATCAGCATACATAAATTGGTTGTAATTCCATAGTTGAGTTGCACATTTTGTACAATGTTTTTGTAAGAAGCCGATTTGTTAAATTTTGTAAGGTTTATCAGACCTTAATTTACGTATATCAGAGTACTACTAGGGTAACAGGACAATTAAATTCCAAGTACTTATCTTCAGTGATAATGGAATATAGGTGTCTGTGTGCTTCGAAGCACAACAAAAGAGCTACCTTAAAACAATTACAGCTATTATAAAATAAATTTGATTTAGTAACTTAAGAAATTTGGACATCATCATCTACAGAACTGATTATGTATTGAAGTCAGGAAATAGGTTGGAGAGAATGCTGGTTTCCTTATGTACTTGGCTGAACTAAAATATATATATATATATATATATATATATATATATATATATATATATTTTAGAAGTTTTTGCCTTAGGGTGCATGCACTCACCAGAGAGAGAGAGAGACAAAAATCATGAAAGGAAAAGTGAGAAATCACCCTCTAGCGGGGGATTGCCACACTACAGTCCCTTCTCTTCCATTCTCCTCCTAGATCTTGGGCATGCATGCACTCATGCCCGGTGTGATTTTCAAGCCACCTGGTCCGGGACTTGAACTGCAGCCGCCCATGTGAGAGTTCAACAACATAACTGCCATGCCACCTGCTGGTCCCATGAATTATAATCTTAAAACTACAAAGCAGTGAAATTTTTACCACATCGATTTCATAAATAGAATCTCTATTGCTCAAGTTTTCTTAGTCAATTTCTTACAATTGGAAAGCTTTATTAGACACGGGGGCTCCCCTGCTATTCAGCAGCCACTCTAATGACTTCAGCAAAAGACTGTAAAAATGAGTTTGTGGAAGAAGTTATTATAAAACTTCTCCAATTCTATGTAAGGAAAAGTATATGTATGAACAATCTCTTTCACTTGAATGAAACCTGAAAAATGTTTTTCTATATTACCTGAAAGCTTATTTTCTACAAGCTGTTGTTTGTTTCCCTCCAAAGGGGGATTTCTCAAACATCAAGGTATGTATAAATTAACTGGGACTTACTGAAATGGAAATTTGGATATGGTGGGTCTGGAGTGATCTGATCTTTTTTTTTTTTTTTTTTAATGAATTGTGCACTTTGTTTTATTTAGTTTTAAATTTTTTGCCAGAAGCTGCATGCACTTGCCAGAGGAAGACTCTCCCATTTTTACCTCCCTTTGGGATCTTGGGTACGTACTGGCCTAGTGTGTTTTTTTCAAGTTTGTCAGGTCTAGCACTTGAATCAAGTAGTTGGCCACGTGGGATCCAGCTGCTTAGCTATCAGGTCAGGGGCTGGCCTTGAATTATACACTTTAAAATGATGAATTTTATGTTATGTAGATTTTATCTTAATTTTAAAAAATGTCATTGGGGCCAGCAGATGGTACAGTGGTTATGTCGTTGGACTCCCGCGTGACTGACTGCCATCAGTGTCTTGGACCCAGCGGCTTAAAACTCATGCTCGGCGCATGTGCATGCGTGCCCAGGGCCATGTGGGAGTCCAGCACCTTTGACCACCACACCACCTGCTGGCCCTCAACCTGAAATTGTGCATCCAGCCCTGCAGGTGTTCTGCATTTCTAGTAAAGCTACCGGGCGATGCTCACACTAATGCTCCACAGACTGCAATTTGGACAGTAAGATTCTAAGAGAGTCTCTTTCCCAATCTTCCAGTTAAAACAAAAACTAACCTCTTTCTCTTAGAGGATCAGTGGGTAATAGAATAGAAACTTTGTTTCATTGCTATCCCACATGGGACCAATGAACAAGTGCATAGATAACATATGACATAATGGGAAAAGTACCATGGTTTTCAAACAATGTAAACTTGATTATAAGTTCCAATACTGAAGTCATGTGAGGTTGAAAAAAATATTTAACATATCACAACGGAAGAGTCCCTTATTGTAAATTTCCCTTATTGTAAATTTGAGATTATGATCCAAACTACTTACACTGAAATATGGTTGTGGGGTGGGATGAAAGCACAGAGTAACATAACTCTGTGCATGATTGACTCACAAGGGAAAGTCCTGCATTAGCACCTACAGACCTCCCTGAGCACAGTAGGCATATGTGTGCCTATGATCCAGAGCTGTTTAAAGCTGGAAATGGATTGTGTGACAAGACCTGCTGTCTCTCTTTCTCTTTCTGTCATTATATATAAACACACACACACACACACACACACACACACACACATATACTTGTGAGGTTCAGGTGAGATTGTATTTGTGACAGCGTTTCCTACATGATAAGCACTATCCGAGCATCCTACCATGTTCTTATATGCATTTAGGTGTTTTCCAGGCCTCCTTCCTGCATCATCAGTGCCATGGTCTGTGCCCTTTCTTTTATTAGCTGCCGTGAAAACTGCTTAGGAATCTGTCACTCAGGAAGGAGAGAAACTGCCAGCACTACACCAATTGATAGAAAAATTCAGGAGGAAAGAGGACAGATGATTTTCTCTTCTCTGCAGTTCTAAAGTCCAGATATAAAAGGAGAATTCACTGTGGTATGGCATGTGAATTTTAAGACGCTTTTATTGGGTTCATTCACATTCAAAAGTAGTGTTCTCCAGAGTTTTACCACCTATGAAAGTTAAAAAAAAATCTTTCTCTTTAAAAAATCTTAAAAGGAATATGTCATCTTCACAAAGATGATTATTATGGTCATTGATCATGTAACTACATAGATAAGATTCTGGACTTATTCTCAGCTTGCTACAAACCAACCGGCAACTTCATTATATAGATGAAGTGAAATTGCTTTAAAACTAATGCAGAATTTATTTGTAGTGCTCAATTTATTAGTATGCCTGAAGATGAATTAGAACCTGCAAGCAATATTAAATTTAATGCATGAGAAAGGGAAGCAATGAATTACTTGAAAATCATTTTAAGGCATCATTTCAATGCTCTGCTAAATTGCAATAGTGCTAACTGCAGAGAAAAATATTATTAAACCTGCCAGAGTCCCCAAACTGTGTTTTACACAATTCCTTAAAGAGCACAAGCAGAGACATTTGACTCCCAGCTTTATAAATGAACACAGTACGAAAGTTTATGAACACTCTGCACCAAATCTTCCCCATCAAAGGCCTCCCCAATTTAAGATTTTCATAGAATAATTCTTACTCTAATAACTAAAACAAAAGTTGCTTTCAGTATTCAGACAGAAAGAATATGGAATTTATTAACTTCTGATGGATGAAAGAAAATGCAATAAATGAAGAAATAAACCTAAAACTTCACTCACCCAGCTATATTTAGCATTGGTGCTCAGTTAACTGAATTTTCTATTTGGAGCTCTAATATTGTACTGGCTAAGCCGTTTAGTGGGCACTAAATTCTAGCCATATAAAAGTGCAACTAAATAGTATTTACAGGTCTTTTTCATAAAAAGTGCAAACCAGCATTCCATTTATAATCCTATAATAACACTTTGTATTCTGCATACAAATGCAGTGCAAATAACACATTTACTTTAGAAATGAGCATAATTAGATTATATAGATCATAGTTAAATTAGACTGAGTGACCTTTTGCTAGCATTCTCTGATAACTCAAGAAAATTTTACTACTTGGCTGACTTTTCTTGTTTAATCTAAATGATCAGTTTCTGGCATGAGTTTCCAAAATTTTCTGAATCTTTCACAGTTTGGAGTTTATATAAAGATTTTTTTTTTCCCTTAGCAGAAGTGAATTTTAGTGTTGAACACTGAGAACTAGAGTGAGTGTTATTTATACCTACTTGAGGTAAAGAAGAGAAAAAAGATGGAAAAGAAGAGATAATACAAAAATGATTTATAACTGAGTTTTTGTACATACGTTTTTGAATTAATACTATATTTGAGGAGATGTGTTTATGTGTATGATGTAAATAAGATCAAAAGCATATATTACATATTTAAGCCTAAATTTCACTCACCAATACATCAAAATTTTTCATCAGGTGATTAAGTTTTTCTTGTTATTTACTTACTAAAATAATTGTTGTGTACCCACCATAGGTCTTACACCTACTTGAGGCTAAGTGGTCAAAACTGAGTTTATTTGTTTGTTTGCTAAAGGATGCATGTGCTCACTGGAAAGCGAAAGAGAGGGAAAAAAAAAAAAAAAAAAAAGAGAGAGAGAGAGAAAGAAATCACCCCCCAGGAGTTATGGTAAAGCTGCAATCCCTTCTCCTCTATCCTTCTGTCAGGATTTTGGTCATGCACACATACTTGGTTTGTTTTTCAAACCATGGAAGCTAGGACTCCAACCATGAAGCCAACCATGTAGGATACAGCCACCTTAACCACCACTCCACCATCTGGCCTTGTTTTTTTTTTTTTTTTTCCTCCAAAACATATTCTGGAACACAAACCTCTGATCAAACAAAGGGGAAGTATAGTAATGACAATAATGCAAAGCTATTATTCCACAGAGTACATTCTCCCTCCTTGTTAAGGAAAGTCAAGTGTGGGACCAGCAGATGGTGTAGAGATTATGTTATTAGACTCCCCAGACCCTGTGGCTGAAAACTCATACTGGGCACTGGAGCATGTGTGCATATGATCTCAAGAGAAGAATGGAAGAAAAGCAATTGTGGTGTGGCCATTCCCCTGAGGAGGAGGATGTCTCACTTTCCCTCTCACTGTCTCTGTCTGTCTCTCTGCAGCAAATGCACATACCCTAAAGCAACAACCTCTATCATAATAATAATACATAAGGAAAGTCAAGGGCATGAAGAGTCATTTGTAGGAAAAGATTCCAAAATCCCTCTGTCTTCTACTAAGGATATTCAAAACTAGGTAAAACAGCACAAATATCCTTTGAGAGGCTATCCTGAATGATACTTGATTCACTACTTCTCTTGTCAATTTCATAAGCAAAAACTTGTTTCAAGGTGTCCCTTGCTCAGAAAGTAGTCTCATGAAAGTAAAAGAACTTCTTTTGCTTCAGTTAACTAAACCATATTTACAGAGTCGTAAGACTTCACAAGTCTGTGATAAATATGAATGCTAACTTCATAAAAGAAAGGATCTTGAGATGCAGGTAGCATGGTGGTTAAGGCACTGGCTCTTACATGATTGATTTCAGTTCAAGTCCTGAAACCAGTGACCTATAAAGTATGTTTTCTGTGTCTATGTGAGTGTCCAAATCCTGAGAGGAGAATGGAGAAGAGATTGGAGCACGGCATTCCCTTTTTGGAGTGATTTCTCACTTTTGTTTCTGCTTCTTTCTGGAGAGCATATGAGCCCTATGGCAACAACAAACAAATAGAACAGACAAACGGAACAAAACTATATAAAAAAAAAATAAAGCAGCCAGAATCTGGGATTCTTGGAGCTTGAAATTGTAAAATATATAATATATATGTGTGAATGTGTTTGTTCTTAATTGTCAATAGTTATATGTATGAATATATAGCCTCGCAAATTATTCCATATTTTATATTATGTCTAATAAACAAAACTCTTAAAACACTCATAGGGGTGTTAAGAGGCTGAATTCCTACATGGCAAAATTTGGCTTGAGACCCAGAACCTGTGACTCGAAAATTATGCCAGTCATGCGTGCATGCATGCCCAGGATCCCAAAAGAAGAATGGAGGAAAAGGGACTGTGGAGTATCCATCCCTCCAGAAGTTGCTTTTTCACTTTCTCTCTCTCCCTCTCTCTATCTCTGGTGAGTGCACATGGCAATAACCTTAAAAAACAAAACAAAACAAAACAAAAACCCTCATAGCTTTTCTTCCCTCTCACACCCTCATGTAATCCCAGATATTCAGTGAACTTTAAAAATACACAGAAGACATTGAAAAAATTGTGGAGAAAATGGAAATAAGGTATGTGTTTATTTGGTGCAAAATAAATTAAAATCCATGCCATTTTTTAAAAAGCATATATATTTTCCATGAACTTTTGACGACCCCCCCCCCGCCCTCTATATTGTAAATCTCCATTGATACCATCTTAATAAACCTACCTTAAGGGTGCCTGAAAACTGTTTCTAACTGATCTTTCTACTTTGATTCTTGCTCTGTCTGTACACTGCAGCCAGAGTGATGTTTTTCAGAAACAATATTCTCGTTTTATTTAAAACAGTCAATGTATTCCATTGCCCGTATATGAGATAGCAATGTTTAATCACAGCTTGAGAGCCAAAAAAATGTTGTGCACTCATAGAAGTCATTCTGTACCTCCTTATTTCTTTTTTTAAATTGCCAGAAGGTACATGCATTTGTCAGAGGGACAGAGGGAGAGGGATAAAGCAACTCCTGATGGACCATGGTCATACCAATCCCTTCTCCTCCACTTCTCCATCATATTGGGATTTGGGGGCAGGCGTGCACATGGACTCAGCATGTTTTTCAAGCTGCCAAACAGGATATCAAATTTGCCATCTGCAGGGTGGGATCCCATAACCACTAGGCTACTTTATCCACTAGACTATAGGACAAACCCTGGGTCTCCTTATTTTATATGGCCTTTACTGGGTCATTTTTATCCCAACATTTGGATTATTGTTATTCTTTCATAACACAAAGCACCGGCCCTAGTCACCTTGTTTATTGCTATACTTGCTTATTGTCCATTTTGTGGGAGCAGAGGAATACTGTGCATTGCTTTCCTTTTTGCAGGCTGCATAGTGGCTGACCCCCCCAGCACCAGTGCAGCTTACTTTTGAGTCACTGTGTCATACGTATACACTGGTGTCAATGCAAGGGGAGTACGAACCAGCTGTGGAATATTTATAGGTCTACTCAACTTTGGTGTAATTATTTCACAATTAGAATGTAATTTTCTCCTCAACTAGATTATAATATAATTAGATTATATTTTGGTATACATAGTTATCCATATGGGTCGTTATTTCGTATCACCTGATATAATAAGGCTGCAGGAAAGATTCATGTATGGCACTATATTTTTTAATATTTTCAGGTTTTAAAGCAATTGCATGAGTGGTGGGTCCTCTAGGTTTTGCATCTCTGTATGATTCCCATTTTTGGTGTTCTCTTCTAGAACTTTATTTTCTCAGTTAGATTTATCGTTTGTAACTTATCTCTTAGTTCTATATACTTCATTCTTATCTTTCAACACTGCTAACCTCAATGAATTTGCCCAAACTCATGACTCCCAACTACTACATTTATATCGAAAACCACTTGTACAATTTTGATCTTTTACTTGTACGACCATAATTCTAACAGCTTGAAGAATGGCATGATTTAGTTAATAGACTTTTATCTCAGTCTTGCCAGATTGAAAAAAAATCAGCTTCCTTAAATTTCTTTCTCCTTACAGATTTTCTGTTTCTTTTATTGATATGTCTGAGGCTGGAAATCTTGGAATCATCTGTACATCAATATTCTGTAACTTTGTCACCTTTTGCTTTGTTTGCTCTTAGTATTTCCTTCACAATCTCTTCTATTTCTTTTCCCCATGGCTCTCACTCTAATATCTTAACTGACTCTTAAATAACAGTAAACATTTTCTATCTAGCTCACTGCCTCCAGATTCTTTCTACTCTCCACTACTGCCAGATTATATTTTTAAAAGTTGTTTCTTGCCATTTTTTTCTCTCATAAAAATCCAGTAAAGTTTACAGTACTACATTAAATAACAAACACAGACACACACACACACACACACACACACACAACTTGCACACACATGTAGATATGTATACTTGAAACTGAACCTTCAAAACCTTTGATAAATTTGGCTGTACTTTTAATTGTTTTACTAACAAAAGTGAAACATATTTGTTTTCTTCTCCATAGCATTCAGTGGTGGCACCATGATTTCAAACTTTTTATAATATGTCTTCCCTTCTGTATACCCATGTGAAGTATATCATTTAGAGCTAAACTCCAATATCTCCATTCATTCTCCTTTTCCTCCACGGTGTGGCACCTTTTTCAATTTCACAATCCCATGTATCTCATATCATGAACATTGTTGCTTAAATATGTATATATTTTTATGTGTTACTGTTTAAATTCTTAATTATGGTTAGCAAGTGGCTGATACTTCGGAAAGTAGATAGTAAAATGAATAGCGTTTATTTTAAGAAAAAATACTAATATATAAGTAAATAGGTGTACAGACTATATTCGTAATGATTTGTATCTGTATATATGTGTATGTGTGTGTGTGTGTGTATATTATATTTATATTTGGTATACATAGTTATCCATATGTGTCGTTATTTCGTATCACCTAATATAATAAGGTTGCAGGAAAGATTCATGTATGGTAGTATATTTTTTAATATTTTCAGGTTTTAAAACAATTGCATGAGTGATGGGTCCCCTAGGTTTTGCTTCTCACTCTAATATCTATATATCTATATATCTATATCTATATATCTAATCTATCTATATCTATCTGTCTATCTATCTATCCACACACACATGCACACACAACATACACTAATAAAAGCATTATTCCAAGTCCAAAGTAATAGAGTATTTTGTTTGTTTGTTTGTTTTTTGCAAAGAGCATATGAACTCACCAGCGAGAAAGAAAGAGAAAGGGAAAAAGCACTTCTCAGTGGAGCATGATCATGCCAGCCCCCCTCATCCTTCTATGTTTCTCAATTCTGTAGGGTTCCCAGGCATGCACACACGTACTAGGCATGTCCGTCAAGCTTCTGGGCTAAGAATTAAGCTGTAGTAGGCCACGTGAGATCTGACTAACCCAACCACAAGACAGAGTCTAGTCTGATAGAAATCTTTCTAAAACAACTGGAAACAATACTTATTCATTCTTCAACATCAGTAAATCTTTTAAATTCCCCCTATGAGTTCAAAACAGATTATAATAAGCACAGATTAAAATGACATAAAATTTTTTATTGATAATAACGTATATGGTAATATTTTTAACTGGACCAATTTTCAGTGTGCTCATGCTGGGAAATTCATTTTGTTTACTGATATACAGCAATTGGATATAAAAGTAACTATAAAATAAAATATAAAAAACAAAAAAGGCATCTTTTTAAAATCTCTCATTTTACATATATTTAAAGTACCAGATGTTTTATAAATTTTTAGTGGTATATTATAACACTTTTAATAAACCTATATTAGTGGGAAAGTCAATAAATTCTGTAATTTTATACTGAATTTTTTCATACCCAAGACTGTTAAAAAGTATTTGACAGTACAACAGAATTTTGAAATATTTCATTTTCGTAAAGCTGTTCAAGACAGCAGAGACAAATAGTTTATAAAATGTTCATAGTTAGGAATGCTGCTTTCTCTTCATTTTGACACATCTAGGGCATGCAATTATTCACAAAGGTCACTTTCTAAAGAAGAAAAAGAACAATGACCAAAGGCAGCATTTAGGTTTCAAATAGACTATGACAATTTAATCAATGACAAAACCCAATGTCAAGAGCCATCTTATTTCTAGGTAGACAGAGAATGACATTTTATCAGAACTAAATACAATTGCCTATAAAATAAACAGGACAAAAAATATGACTGCAGAAATTCAGAGAAAAAATTTAGAAAGAAATGAGAGACATAAAGTTATTTTAAGTTAAAATGCTAATACAACTTTAATTTCTTTATGGATACTTTCATAATATCTTTTTAGAAATAAAGCAATGCTAATAATCTTAATGAGTGCTAAAAGCTTGACTAAGAATAGAATATATTGTTTTACTCACAATAAACTCAGACTTTTTAAATTTGTTCTGTAATAATTTGAGAAATATATCATAGTAAGATTGCCCTTTTACTTGATATTTTTTTAATCAAGAGCAGTCCTAAACAATATACAATAGAATCAATCTAAAGTTGTGTTACGATGTCACATGAAAAATAAACTTTTCTAGGAATATTCAGGAAAGACATTTATATCTGTTTTAAAAATATTAATCAGCATTATTAATCAGCAACTATACCTACTTCAACATGTATATATTTAATCTAGTCTGCCATCTTAAAAGTTATTTCAAATCTATAGAACTCAACGATATTCTTTAAAATAATTATAATTAATATAATAATAATAATAATAATAATAATAATATACCTGAATCTTTGAGACAACCAGTAACACAATATAAGTAAGCTTTAGCAATGTTTAATTTCCAGTAAGTAGTTTAATGAGTTATTTGCCATTCAGTGCTTACTTCCTATTCTGCAAAATATGGCTATTTATGTGCAGTACTCCTTGCTCTTTCACAGAAATATACTGAAACAGGGAGGTGTTTTGATGAGATACTCACATGACGTTATTGTTTTTACCTACTTGCCAAACTCTACTTCAGAGCATCAAGAGAATGAGACAATGTACCTGGTCTCTAGTAGAATAGCTAATGCAAGCCAATACGTTATAGTGAATGCATATTAGCATTGAGAATTAAGAACTTCCTGAAACACGTAGAACAGTATTATCAATACAAAGTGGAAAACCGTCAAATCAACAGTCTTTGTAAAAGAATGTTTCCCAAAGCTAAAATGCTTGCATCAATTTTACTAAATCATAAAACTTTTACTTCCTATTAACAAAAAATAAATGATATAGAGGCCTGTGGTTGAAGTTGGGAGAAGAGCATGCTGTCTGTCCCTAGACTACCACTACTCCACATGTACACACATCAAAGCCTAATTAAAAGATACTGTGAAATGACACCATGATATTTGGGTTTTATGGCTGAACTAGTTTTAACTATACATATTTGCCATTATATTCAAGACAGAAAAATAGAGGTCCAAAAAAAAAATTCTAAATTTTCTATAAATAGAAAGATTGCTATTGCAAGCTGGGAGAAAACAAGAGGAAGAATAAAACACAGTCAACAAATTGAACACGTTAATTGTCAGACTGCAAAAACTGTGAACATTTTTGGAAGAATATATTACACTGTCAGTTTTGCAATTGTACTTTATGTTTGTCACATTCTTCAACATTGAAATGGCCCAAATCTTTTCAATCTGCCACCCACCCATCTAATCACTCCGTCTCCCCTTGTTGCTTAGCTTTTCCTACATTTTCCTCTCTCCATTTACTTTAAGTATTCTGTGATGGCTCTGTATAAAATTGCTAGTGGCTATTTTTTATTTTATACAAGTATTTCAATAAACTAATCTTCCTCCCTCTAATATGGATTTTAATGTCAACAATCTCCAATAATGTTATTTCATTCACATTCATATACTAAGAAATATATCTATTTAATATGATCAGCACAGAAAGCAAACCTGAATAATCAAAAAACCGTAGCAATACATACTTTTATTTGCAACTTATGATAACTTTATAGCAAAACTTTTCAAACTTTAATTATATTCGCTAATATAACAAATCATTATTTCACTTTACTTTGTGTCATGTATATAGAATTGTGGTTGTGTGTATCGATGTTATGTGATTAATTGTATGAATTACTTCCAAAGGCCATTGAGAAAGTTATGATGTATTTTTTCTGTTTTATTATGCAAAAAATACGTCATGACTTTACAGACAATTCAATATATAAATTCTTTTTTTCCTAAACTCTTGATTATAAAGTGGCTATGCCTAAGTAAGTCTTCAAAATCTATTTTTAAAGAATTACTTTATTTAATTTTATGTATTATTATTATTATTATTATTATTATTGATTTTATCATTTTAATTCGACCAGAAACAGAAAGAGAGAGGGAGGGAGAGTGAGAAAGCAAGCTGCAAGGTTTAGGACTCAAACCATGGCTGGGCATATGGGAATCCAGTGACTTCACCACCATACCACCTACTGGCCCCTCAAATTCTCTTTTTTAAAAAACACACTTGTGGGACAGTTGTCAACATGGTGGTTAAACAAGTGAATCCTACATGCCCAACTGTGCAATTTGAGTCTCAGATTGGTGGCTTATAAAGCACACTATGGTAGTTTTAAGTCATTTGCACTTTTAATAATTTTATTTCCAAAGTATTTTTACAAATTATTAGGTGCTCTACCTTAAAGCACATGCACCAAGTTCCAATTTTCTGATAAAATATTGATTGTTAAACAAGGCTAATAATGAATTGAAGATAAAGATACATTTAGTCATTTCAAAATATTTAATAAATTCACATCACTTAATGTGATAAAACATTTTTTCCCTAAGCTCCAGATTTTAAAAGTTCAACTACATCCAGGAATAGATTTTACATTTAATTAAAGGAGACCTTGAAGAGAGACATATGTACAATATCCTGGAAAGTATTGCATTATGAAAAACCAATATTTGTCACAAATGAAATCAATAAAATGCTTGCTATTTTAATTGCTACTTATAGACAAACATTGAGATTGGAGACATCGATATAACTTCACCATTAATTACAACAGAAACCAATTAAAATATTGAGCTCATCAAGTGATACAAATACTTAATTTGGAAATGTTTTGAAGTATTTGAAAAAATTTCCTATACTTTGTTGTCTTATTTTATTTTTGCAACAACTAAGAGGAAATTATATAACAAATGATTTCTCTGTTTTTAGAAGTGAAAAAACAAAATAATAAATCATAAATTATACTTGGCTGGTTATTCATTAGAATGAGAATGTAGAGTTTAATACCCCATACTGCTCTTTACTTTCATTTCTAATAATGATAATCTATATCATCTCTATGTATTGTATTTAGTATCAAAACATCTATCATCAGGAGATAAAGATAATGAAGGTGTCATAGGTGTCTACGTGGATATACCAAAAAAGGAGACAGGATATTAAAATTATAAAATAGGTGTAACAATACCAAGATATTTTTAAAAATATATTTGCTTCTTGAAATCTTGCAATGTGGGCTAATTTGACTGCAAGAGATGTAATGCATTCAAATGTGCTAAGACAGAGAAAGCTAAATATTTAGAAAAGAGAATAGGTTACAGTTTACCTTTCCATAGATTTACAAGAGCCAAAACATAATCCCTATCCCAAGACTGTACTTCTACTCTCTCTGGAGAAAGAAAGAACTAACCTAAAAGAAACACAACATTTTGCTTAGGAGAAAAATGGATTTTGTCTTTTGCCAAAGGTTTTGCTTAGAAAAAAATTTCTTAAAATGCCTGAGTTAGGAATTATTTCAGGACACACATATGATACTATGTAGAGTACTGGTCATTCCTTCCCAATCAACATATTTTCCTGATTTTTATAAACACATTGTTTCATTTACAATTTTTTTTCTGATTATATGATTTTTATTGATTTCCTTCCCTCTTATTCTGCTATGGTTATCATAGATTTTATTTCTAAACACAAAAACAATAGATGGTCTTCATAATTTAAAACATTTATTCATCCTATATGTGAGTGAGAGAGACAGAGCCTCTACAGGGTCTTGAGACCAGGATCCAGCCCCAGTCTCAGCCTGCTCAAGATCACAGGCACCTGCATGCCTAATGTAGTCAGAGAGGTCTCTGGGTGCAAACCAGGACTCTTCCCAGGGGAAGTCTCACAGACCGTCATATTTTACTTCAGTGGCACTGTCTATGTCATCAATGGTCTTCAAAAATATAGTCAATGTCTATTAGATAAAATTCTTATGCAAAGTCTTATATATATTTATGTACATATTTACATGTCTCATTATCTACCTTGACTTTTCCTCTGTACGTACCATTCTTCATATAAACAATCCCAAAACTATCACTCTGCTAATGCCAGGGAAACACACACTTATTACAATATAACCTTTGTGACCAGCACTCCTTGGAGATGTGCCCTGTGAATGTTCTACGGATTCACATGGTATGACTGATCTTCAAACACTGTCTAACATGCCTGTTCTAATTTCACCTTTTACCATTTCCAATCTCATTAATTTAAAATTATTTTTGCCTCAGTATTCTCTCAGTTTGGGAACCAGCAGTTAGCATAATGGCTATGTCGCTGGACTCCCATGTAGTCGACCGCAGTTCGCGTCCCGGACCCGGTGGCTTAAAACTCATGCCGGGCGCGTGTGCGTGCGTGCCCAAGATCCCGAGAGGAGAATGGAGGAGAAGGGATTGCGGCGTGACCATCCCCCTGGGGGGTGATTTCTTGCTTTCTGTCTCTATGTCTCTCTCTGTCTGTCCAGTGAGCGCACGCGCCCTATAGCGAAAACTTCTCAAAAAAAAAAAAAATTCTCTCAGTTTATGTTAGCTATTGTCAATTACCTTCCAACTTCAGAGTAATTCTATAGCATATAGTAGAGTAACACAAATCTTAAATTAATTTTGAATTCATTATTTTCCAAGTCATATTTTATATTTAATTTTTTATCTTTATATTTTATATTTGCTTATCTTTCTGTTTTTATATTTATATTTCATATATTTATATTTTGTTTGTCTTTATATTGGTTTTACATACTGATATAGTTAAGGAGTGGATAAACTAGCAGTATTACAATATTACAGGAATAAAATATATCTAAATCAGTAAGAATTTCAGTGAAGAGGGCAATGTGAAGATGTCTCACAGTTATAATTATAAAAGGAGTATGACAAGAAAAAAATGTATCTCACAAAATAAAAGGGTTCATGGAAGACATAAGTAGCCTTCTTTAGCAAATAATGTATTTTGGGAAATTTACTATATGCATACATAGTATTTATTTCTATTGAGCCTATGCAGATTGAAATCAGTCAGTATATATATATATATATATATATATATATATATACACACACATACACACACACACACCTTGATTTAAATATATATATATATATATATATAACACAAATACACATATATATGTATGTATTTGTGTATTATTTATATATATGTATGTATTTGTGTGTGTGCATTACTTTATTGGTATCTACTTAATATTGGTTAGCAAACAAACAAAATTATCTCAGTGCATATACATAGAACAAAGAAGTTTTAGGCCAATCTAAAAGTCAAGACCAATCTAAAGTTGAAGGTAAGCCATTTAATGGTTAACATTTGCCATTTTTACTTCTCTAATATGTGTTAATTCACTCACTGTAATGAGTGAGTTAAAGTAAATTTCCTAAAGATTTTTGGAAACCCTACAAAACGTACACATATTTCCAAAAAAATTTTAGTATCTTTAATATTTAATGTCCAGTAGTGTAAAGTCAACAGTTTCAAGAACCATAATGACAGTATATATAATTCATAAGCTGTAAGTTTGCAAAGATATCTTCCTTAGGGCCTTAAATATATTGAAATTTCCAACATATACATATATATATATATATACACACATATATATATATATATATATCACCCACACAGCACATTTTATGCTCAAGCACTTTATAATATATATGATATCATAAAGCAATCCATTAATATTATTGTCCCCTTGATCTTTGTAGAGCTACTGATATATAAGGATCTAGTACTGGCTAACAAATTCTCTAGAAAATCAGTAAAATTCACTAAGTATATAGTAATATTTTCCTGTAAGTCATTAAATAATTCTACTAAGGCATAGGTTCTTACTTTTCTAAATGGAATAACAATATAAATATTACAAACTTCTACATGGTCATAACTAAATTTGCTTGTATCTCATGCTTCATGAAAATTATGATTTACTCTTTTTATAAGAAACATTTATTTAATTTTTTTATCAACATTATTATTTTAAAATTTGCCATAGGACATGTGCACTCAATAAAGAATAAGAGAGAGAAAGGAGAGAGGGAAAGTGAGAAAGCAAGCTGTCAGGTCTAGGACTCAAACCGTGTTTGACCATGTGGGAGTCCAGCACCTTAACTACCACACCACCTGCAGACCCCCGATTTACACTAAACAGTAGGTCATAAGACAAGAATCAGAGTTGTATAATAGTTTCTGTATTTTAGTGATGCAATAAAACAGAATCTCAGAAGAGTATCTCATCCTAAGCAATACCCAACAAACTTAGTTTGAGATGTAGGTATTTTATCAGATTTATTTAGATGAAAACATTTACTTATAATAAGGATTTAAATAAAAAGGAGTTGATTTCTGTGCTAGGACATGACTGCAATGGGAACTACTTAAGAATAGGTGACCAGAGAAGCTATACCAATGAGACAGTTAAACAGAGAGGACAATGCAGAAAAATGTGAAGAAGTATGTAAGGATTACAGAACATTCAACGTTGAGGGGAGGGGGAAGACAGTGTAAAAATTCAGAGGCAGAAGAAAACAGCAACAACGTTCAGGAAAAAGAAAATGAGTATGTCTTTAGTATAATAAGCTAAAGAGGAACTGAAATGGGTAGGAATTTGTAGAACCTAAGCAGAGACCAGATCATAATGTGCCTTATCAACACCAGGACAGTGTTTAGATGTCATTTAAGCATAATGTAAACCAACTGAATATTTTAACTAGCAAAGTAGCATTGTATCTCTAAATATTTCATGAACACTGGGTTTTGTTGGGCAAGAGTTTAATTAAGGATCTAAGAAATCATTTGGGCTATTGCAGTACATTTGTGAGAGATTAGTATGACTTTGCCATGGATGGTAATGGAAGAGATAAAAAGTGACTTATTTAATTTTACTCTTTGAAACTAGATTAGCTACATCATAAATTTTTGATACTTCAACCATGGGGTTAGTAAGAAAAAGACCAATTCACTATATGTCATCAGTATGACATTTAAAGAACTATGTGGGCTTTGGTTCCATATATAAAGTTGCAGAAGCCTCAAAGAACAGACAGTTGGCTAAGTGGGTTGGACAAGTAAAAAAGTAGAAAAGTAAAGATCAGACCAGCCCTAAAGCCTTGCATTAAAGGGAGCTTGATCTCTCATGGTTCAAAATCCAGTAAGGATGCTTGAAAAGCATGGAGGGCTTGTATGTATGTGCACCCGCAAGTGCACGTGTGAGCTTTAAAGCCCAACAGGTTACAGAAATGAAGAAAGGATTGTGGAGTGACCATGCCTCCTTGGAAGGTGCTTTTTCTGTTTCTCTCTGTCTCTCCATCTCTGGTGAGTTCACAAGTACTCTGATATTAAAAAAAAAAAAAAAAAAAAAAAAAAAAAAAACATAAAGGTGATGTGTGTATCAGATATCCAAGCAGAGATCTGAAATGGTAATTTGGAATTTATGAGCTCAATGGGCAAATTAAGGCATAGATTTGTGTGTATAATAAGAAATAAAGACTACCCAAAATAAATACATAAGTTAGACATTATCATTAAAGAACAAATGCAGATTTAGAATAAATGGCCTCCGTAAAAGAGGGAAATAGGGGTCAGCAATTGGTGAGGTGGTTAAAGGCACTGGACTCCTACATGGCTGACCATACTTTGAGGCCCAGATCTTGTGGCTTAGAAATCACCCTGGACACATGTGCTTGTATGCCCATCCGAAGTACTAAGAGGAGAACGGAGGAGATGGGATTGCCATCTTTCTCAGTCTCTGTCTAGCAAGTATATGAACCCTACGACAAAAAGAAAAACAAACAAACAAAAACAAAAAATAACAACAAAAGGGATAGTTTGAATGAATCTTAATTCAAATTTATATGTTGGAACATACAAGAGTCTTCAAAAATTTATGGAAATTGTATATTATAAAAAAATTATGCCTGAATTTCAAAAATTTTATCAATAAAAGAAACTTGTACACCTTAATTTCATTCTTGTTTTCTTGCTAGAGGGCATGTGACCTCTTCAGAGAGAGAGACAGAGAGACATAGAGAAAGAGGGAGAAAACAGACCCCTCAAAGGGACATGGTCATACCACAGTCCTTCTCCTTCATTTCTGCATCCTGTTGGGAATGCCGGCATACATGGCATGCACACACACACACACACACACACACACACCAGCTACGTTTTTAAATTACTGATCTGAGATTTGAATTATGTTAGCCACTTGAGATTGGACGCCCTTAACCTGTCAGCTACGGGGCTGACCCATCTGATTCTGTTTTTGATTAACTTTTCAAACACTCTTGTATTAAATGTTATGGATGTATTAATGGTTATCAAATTTTAGAGCACTTTTACCAATATGGAGATTAACGCCAAAGTTTTTTGTAAGGACAAAGCATAAGATAAGTATCTTTCATACATGACATAAATATTCAAGATGTATAGTTTTATAAAGTGAGACTTGTAATGAAAATCTATCAACATTTTAATTATACAGAATACAGAATAAAAATGTTTTAAGTCAGGGAACAGCAGATGATGTAATGGTTACATTGCTGGACTCCCAGGTAGTCGACTGCTGTTTGAGTTCCTGACTTGGTGACTTAAAATTCATGCCTGGCACGTGTACATGCATACCTAAGTTCCCAATAGAACAATGGAAGAGAAGAGATTGCAGCATGGCTATTCTCCCTGGGTGGTGATTTCTCGCTTTTTGTCTCTCTGTCTCTCTGGTGAGCACACACACTGCATAGCAAAAAAAACCTCTCACTCTCTAATAAAAAGAATATTTTAAATCACACTAAAAAATTCAAATTACTTCAATAACAGAATAAAACCAACATTGCAAATTCCATTCATTAAAGAAAAATTCAGTGAGAAAAAGTGCACAATCTGTGTCTGTGTGTGTGAATTTGTGCACGGATCTTTATCTGATACTGTTATAGAACATTCAAAGTTTAGACTGGCTCTGTGGTCTAGTAGACTAAACAGCCCGAGCCCACATGGTTGGCTGGTTCCAGACTCAGCAGCTTGATAAACAGGCCACCCTGTGTTCTTTCCTATGTGTCCCAAATCCCAACAGGATGGGGAAAATGACAGAAAAGGGATTTGAGCATGACCATTCTCCATAGAGGGTGCTTACTCTCTCTCTCTCTATCTCTCTCTCTGTCTCTTTTTCTCTGGTGAGCGTATGTAGGCTCTGTTTTTTTTTTTTCTTCTTTCTTTTTTTGAAGAGATTTTTGCTATAGAGAGCGTGCGCTTGCCAGACAGACAGAGAGAGACAGAGAGACAGAAAGCGAGAAATCATCCCCCAGGGGGGATGGCCACGCTGCAATCCCTTCTAATCCATTCTCCTCTCGGGATCTTGGGCACACATGCACACGCGCCCAGCGTGAGTTTAAGCCACCAGGTCTGGGACTCGAACCGCGGTTGACTATGTGGGAGTCCAGCGACATAGTCGTTACGCTAACTGCTGGTCCCTGGTTTTTTTTAAAGCAATAATAATAATATCCAATATTTACGCAAGGCTATAACTAAGAATTCTATACATAATAAAACTGGTATTTTAGATAACTGCAGGGAAAGTCCATTATTCAATAAACATATATTTAAGTTCTACGTACACCACTCATCAAAATGATTGGTGGTTTATAAAGGGCTTACATGTAAAATTCAACATTTACAAGTTTAGAAGAAAACATAAAGATATATTTTCATCAACTTACAGCAGAGGAGTCCATAACCAGACAAAAGCCAATGTATGAATTGTAAATGATGACTTCAAGTGTCAAAATTAAAATTATATTCAATTAAATTTACTACAAAAAGTGAAAATGTCGCCAGGAGATACAATCTGGATTGCTCATCATAGCAACCATTTAGAAACAGTCCATATGTCCACCCGTGGCAGAATGGCTAAACGACTTAGGGCATTTTCATAAAATGAAAATTTTACAGTTGCAGTAAAGGTATAAAATTAGCAAAGCATATCAATACTGAAAGTATTAACATAATAATATGTAGAGAAAATGAACTTATGAAATAATACTTATTATATAAAGTGATGTACAAAAAATACAAAATTTATGTGTGTAGTGAAACCTAGAAAAAGCAAATAAAGCACAAGATAGATTTTACTTCTTGGGATATGTAGAGTGATGTAGTTGTGAAGAAGTCTGCTGGAGGCTCTGTATTGGTAATTTTTCATATCCTAAGTTGTACAAATTATAAATGGACATTTTTTAAATTAATTTTTGTTCTACTTAACCTTTTTATTTTAAAATAATCATAGATTTACATGCAGACTAAGACAGAAATCTCCTGTACCCTTTACTCAGTTATTTTTCCCCAGTGGTAGGATCTTATTAAACTATAATAAAATATCACAACCAGGATATTGACATAGATGCTGTCAAGATATAAAGCACTTCATTACCATATGACTCATTTATAGTGCCATTTTATAGCAAGAGTTAACTTATTTATTTTTTGTTGAGTAGTATTTCTTTCTCAGTATGAACATATCACTGTTTAGCATCTACTCTTATCATTTCTTAATCTGTGCCAACATAACTATATAGACTTTTTACTATATATATTTTATAGTGAAAATATTAAAGCATGAATATATATGTATATATAATGCATTAAAAACAGTGAACACAGATAGTGGAGGTAGATATTTTGGGATCTTTGAATACAAAAGAAAACTCTTGATCACACTCACATGCTGGAGAAATAGGAAAAAAAGAGAGCTAGGATTTCAAAATGAAGAAAGAGGATAGAACAAGTTCCATGAAGAAACAAAGGATATTAAGTTTACAAGTAAATACATTAATTCTAATGAAGCTAAAGATAATGGCTAGGAATACATTTTATGTTAGATAGGGACATATGAAATAAAAAGACGCCTTATTTTTTTTAACTATTTTTAAAGAAAAGAGAAGTTCTTTAAAAAAGTTGAAAATTAGGGAATTGAAGACATTGGTAAAAAATATATATAAAATGACTGCAGAAAAGAATCAAAGAAGCAGATATTAAAAATAAAATAATTTGCATCAAGACCAGCAGATAGGGTAATAGTTATGTCATTGGACTCCCACATAGTCGATCACAGTTTGAGTCCCGGACCCAACAGCTTAGAACTCATGCCGAGTTCATGTGCATGCGTGCCCAACATCCCGAGAAGAGAATTGGAAGAGAAGGGATTGTGGTGTGGCCATCCCTCCTGAGGAGTGTTTTCTTGCTTTCTCTTTCTCTGTATCTGGCGAATGCACGTGCTCTATAGCAAAAAATCTTTCTAAATAATAATAATAATAGTCATTTTCAGTCATTATTTAAGATAAATATCTATACAACAGAGGAGTGGTCGCCACTGATGTTCTTCATGAACGCTTAGGAAAAAAAAAAAATAACTGGTAGACCAAGGACTGGTAGAGTTCTATAGAAGACTGAACAGTGTTTTAGGTCATTGAAAAAGAAACAATAAAAGTAAGGGAACCCTGATTCCCAGACTGAAGAGTAAGCTACTAGCACAGGAACCACTGAAAAACTGGATGAAAATCTCAAAGTCAAAAAACAGCAAGACTCAAAACTAGGTATAGCTTCAACAAGGAAAGGAGAGACTAGTAATATGAGCTATGGATAGTGAAGAAAATTATTTCAAGGGTTAAGATAAAGATAATGGCAAAATCCAGGGGAGGTATTGGAGTCCAAATGGAGAAGAGAATCATCTGATCATCACTGAAAAAGAATACAGCAAGCTACACTGCTTTAGGACAGTCATAGGTTAGGAGAGGAAGCTCTAGAAAAGAACACTTTTACCATGTGCCAAAAACAAAACAAAACAAAACAAAAAACTTACATTTAATCATCTAATGTGAATTTGTTATTGCCATTGGCAGTTAGATTTTAAAAACCTGAGGTTTATGGTATCCCTGTTTACTGATTTACTGTCACAAATCTCTCATTCTTAATTTTGTGCCTTTTTTTTTTTTTTTTAGGTTTTTGTCAGAAACTGTGTGCATTTGTTGGAGAGAAACATTGAAGGTAAAGTGAGAAATCAGTCCCCGGGGGGAATGACCACACAACAGTACCTTCTTCTTTATTTTCTTCTCAGGATTTTGGACATGCATGCACACATTCCTGACATGATTTCCAAGCCACCAGGTCCAGGATTTGAACTTCATTCAACCATGTGAGAATTCAGTGCCTTAACCACCATGCTGCTTGATGATCCCATTCATTTTGTCCTTTTATATTGGTTCATTTACTTGTTATTTTTAAATAATGATTTTGGTTTATAAGTAATCATTGTATATCTTTGTGGGATAAAGTATGGTTTCTCAAAGCATGCAAATCAATAATATTACCATATTCAATGTTTTCAGTATTACATAATGTTATATATGTTCCCTAATAGTTTTGCTAGTTATTTATTATTTTTATTCATTTTTGGAAGTATATATTGAATTTCCAATAGTATGTTTACTCAGCCGTGATATACAGTTCCATAACCTACTCCACTTGTACACATACATTCCTGTGTCTATTTCTCATTTCCTCCCATATCCTCCCGACTCCTCACCCTTGAAGTTTCCACATCTACCTTTATTTTCTCTTCTTCTATGCCATTAAATACCTTAGTTTCCACCATAGAATGTGGATATTCAATATCCACATAGAATGTGGATATTCAACGTGGGGCTATATAGTTGTGTTTTATGGCCTACATTATTTCACTTAACATTATATCTTCTAGGCTTATCAACTTTGTGTCTAATGACAGGAAATCGTTGATTTTTTATTGTGATTTTTTTATAATTTAAATTTATTTTATACATTTAATCACTATACATCACTTAGCTTATACATTGAATTTACCCAACATGAATACACTTTACACCTGTCATTGTTTTTTATGCTTGAGTATCTCCCTGAATGTCTTATGGGTAAATCCTGAGTGGGATTACAGATTTTTGAGGAATCTCTACAATGTTTTCCACAATGGTTGTACTAATTGATATTATAAACAGCACTGAAGGACGATTCCTTATTCTTTACTATCTCTTGAGCATTTGTCATCTTTTCTTTTCTTTTTTGTTTTCCTTTTTCATTATAGCCATTTTGATTGGTTTTAGGTGATATCCTCATTGTTGTTTTGATTTGCATTTCCCTTATCATAAGAGATGTTGAACATTTTTGCATGTGCTTTTTAGCCTTTCATATATCTGACTTTGAAAATTGTCTGTTCAGATTGATTGCCCATTTTTTAATATATTAATAGTTTTTCTGCGGTTTTTTTTTGGATGAGCTATTTGAATTCCTTATATAGTATTTTTTACCAATCTCTTATTTGAAGCATAGGCACTTTCCTCAAGTAGTTTTATAGTTTTGGCCTTTACATTTAAGTCTTTTTTTTTTTAATAGAGATGTTTGCTTTAGGCAGTGTGTGCTCACTGGATAGACAGAGCGAGAGCAACAGTGAGAGCGAGAGCAAGAGAGAGAGAAAGAGAGAGAGAGAGAGATAGAAATATCCCCTACCCCCTGGAAGATTGCCACACCACAATGCCTTCTCCTCCATTCTCCTCTCAAGATTTTGGGCATGCGTAGACATACACCTGGTGCAATTTTCAGGCTGTCAAGTCCAGGACTTGAATTGTGGTCAGCATATGAGAGTCCAGTACCTCAACTACTATACCACCTGCTGGCCCTACATTTAAGTCTTTAATCTAGTTTATGTTAATTTTTGTAAGTAGTGAGAGATGAAAATCTAGTTTTATTTCTCTGCAGGTGGATATCCATTTGTCTCAGCACCATTTATTGAAAATATTTTTTTCTTCATAGATTTTCTTGTGACTTTTGTCAAAAATCAGTTGGCTATTTATTTAATAATGTATTTATGGATTGCCTAACCTTTTCCAGTGGTCTATGTAGCTTTTTCATTTTAGAATTATTCATTTAATTTTGTTTGTTATTGTCATTTTCTAATTTGCTTTAGGGCTCATGCACTCAGTAGAGAAAGAAAGGGAAAAAGCAAACTACCTGATCCAAGGCTCAGACTGCACTAAGACTACAGCCAACCATGTGGGAGTCTAGCATCCTAACCACTATGCCACTTGTTGGCTAGGTTCATGTGTCTTTTTTTTTTTTTTTTTTTTTTTTTTTTTTTTTTTTTTTTGTGCTAGTACAATACTGTTTTGGTTATAATGATTACTGGTGTTAATTCTTTAAAAGATTTGCAGTGAAACCATCTGGATCTGACTTTTCTCTATTGAGATTCTGTTGGTTGCTGATTTAATTTTAGTTACTTCTTACTGGTTTATTCTGGCTTTCTGTTTCTTCTGGATTCAATCAGGTATAATATAGGTGTTCAAAAATTTGTTTACCTCATCTAGGTTTTCCTGCTTATTGACATATAGTTGCACACAATATTTCCTAATAATCTTTCATATTTCTATGATAACTGCTCTAATATCCTCTTGTTCATTTATAATTTTATTTATTTTGGTCTCTTTGTGTTTTTGTTTTGTTTTGTTTAGGTTAATTTAGCTAGTGGTTTATCAATTTTATTTATCTTCTCAGAAAATGAACTTTTGGTTTTGTTGAATTTTTTGTATTACTCTTCGGCTCTCTATTTCCTTCATATCTGTTCTGATTTTTGCTATATAGTTTCTGCTATTATTTTGTTTCCTTTTTAAATTGCCTTTTCACTTCCCTAAGATACACTAAGTTGTTTATGTGCTGTCTTTCTTTTTCCTTTGACAGAGGGCATGTGTGGTTATGAGAGAGAGAGGGATAAAAAGAGAGAGAGAGAAAGCATCTACCACTGTGGATAACAACAGTGCATACTTTCTTTTCCATTTCTACCTCCTTTCTCGATTTTGGACAAGTGCACACAGACACACACACACACAGACACACACACACACACACACACACAGACACAGAGCATGCTATTTAATCTGCCTGGTTTAGGACTTGAACCACATGTTGGTCATGCGGAATCTAGTCAACCACCTGGCCCTATTTGTCATTTTTCTGGTTTCTTTTCTTTCTTTCTTTCTTTCTTGTGAGTGCTAATTGCTATAAACTTCTCTTTCAGAACAACTTCTGTTGTATCCCAAATATTTGGCATTGCTGGGCCAACAAGTGGCATGGAAGTTAAGGCAGCTGGTCCCACATGGCCAACTCTGCAGTTTGAGTTTTGGACCCTGTGGCTTAAAAAACCATGCGAGGTAGGCATGGTGTGCATGCTCAAAACACTGAGAGAATAACGGAGGAGAAGGAATTGTGGTGTGTTCATCCCCCCTGTGTGGTAATTTCTCACTTTCTCTCTCTATCTTTCTCTCTATCTGTCTCTCCCCAAAGTATACATATTTCCTACAGCAAAGTAAAAAAATAAAGAGAGAGAGAGAGAGAGAGAGAGAGAGAGAGAGAGAGAGAGAAAGAAAGAAAAAAAAGAAAGGATTAGAAAAGAAAAAAGAAAAGGAGAGGAAAAAGAGGAAAAGAAAAGAAAAAAAATGTGACTATGTTATTCCATTCTCTCTGGAACACTCTCTGACTTCAATCTGATGGGATATTCGTTAGAAAAATTTGGTGCTTTTCTCTAACCACTTTTAGAATCATGTTTATGTGTTTTTCTGTTTGTTTGTTTGCTTTTTTCTTTCTTTTTTTTTTTTTAACAGATTTTTGCTATAGGGCACATGTGCTCATTGGAGACAGAGAGAGAGAAAGCAAAAAATCACCCCCCAAGGAGAATAGTCATGCTGCAATCCCTTCTCCATTCTCCTCTCAGGATTTTGGGCATCATGAATGCACACATGCTCAGCATGAGTTTTAAACTGCTGGGTACAGGACTTGAACCACTGTCGACCACCTGGGAGCTAGTCCCGGAGTCATGTTTATCTTTACCTTTTGACTTGACAATAATAATACTTACAAAGAATCTTCTTATCTTAAATCTGATTGATGTTCTTTGAATTTTCTGATTCTTAATGTCCATATAAATCCTTAGATTTGGAAAGAATTCAACTATCTCATAAAATATCTTTCCTATTTATTTATTTATTTATTTATTTATTGAGAAATAGATTTTTGCTATAGGATGCATGTACTTGCCAGAGAGACACAGAGAGAGAGAGAGAGAGAGAGAGAGAGAGAGAGAGAGAGAGAGAGAGAAGAGAGAGACTGAAATGAGAAATCACACCCCAGGTGGGATGGCCCCACCACAATCCCTTCTCCTCTATTCTCCTCTCTGGATCTTGGACACACAAGCACATACAGCTGGTATAAGTTTTAAACTGCCATATCCGGGACTCAAATTGTGGTCAACTACATGGGAATCCAGCGACTTAGGTCAATTACGTCATCTACTTGTCCCATGAAATATATTTTCTATGCCTTATTCTCATCTTTTCACCTTCTGGAATACCCATTATGTAAATATTATCTCATGTGATGTTGTACCAGATTTCCTGTATGTTCTTCTTAAGAGTTAATTTTCTTTTCTTATCTTCTTTTTTTTGTTTATTTGTTGTTTTTAACAGTCTGAGCTAGTTCAAAGCTTATGTCTTCACATTCTGAGATTATTTCTTCTGCCTAATCTAAGCTCTTGTTGATGCTCTCAATAGAATTTTTTTTCTGCATTGTATTGTCCTTATCTAAGATTTCTGTTGGATGATTTTTAAGAGCCTATCTCTCAGCTGAACTCCTCACACATGTCATGAAGTTTGCTCTCAACTCCTACAGTATTTGTCTGTATTCTCTTGCAGCCCATTGAATTTTGCTATGGTCGATATTTTGAAGTTCATTTCTGACATTTCTGTGACTTCCCACGTCTTCTCTATTTTTTTGTGAGAAGTTAACACATGCCTTTGGAGCTTACATATGTCCTTTTCAGTTCATATTTCTTGTGTCCCTGCACTGATATTTAGGCATCTGGTAGAGAATTTACATTTTTCTACAAAGGAGGTGGATTCTCTCATACCAGCAACAACTGCCGCTCTGTGAGACTGTTGTCGAAATACTTGGACTATATTGAGAATGGGAGTCCTCTTCCAGACAAGATAGCCAACTGAAGATTACAACTGAAAGTAATAACTACCATCCTTGTGGCACGTTTCACTTAAGCAGTTCCTCAGGTCTCAAAATAGTGCCATTTTGCAGCCCTTGGGTTGTTATGAGTCATATGCATCTCCAGAGATTTCTTTCACTGGTTTGTCAATATGCAGAATGTGGATTCCCAGGTAACTAGGAATACTCTCCATGGTGGTTGTATCAGGCTGCTAGGAAACTCTTGCTCAACCTTTCCCAAAAAAACAGAGTTTCCCTTGATTTTAGCCTACTGCTTTCAGGCGGCTGGGCTCTTTGCCCCCTTTTTATATGTTATTTCTTTCATTTCCATGTTTCAGAAAACTCTGAATCTTTGATCAGAAATTTTAGGTGTTTTTCCTTAGAAATTTTAGTCAAAATATGTCTGAGTAATTACTGTTGTATATTATTTGGGGAGGAAATGAGACCTGGGTTCTTTCCATCTGAATCTTGGACCTTCCTGCTTTAATTCTAAAATTTTAGCAATTTTTTTTTCTTTTTAGGATTCTCAATGTTTATTTTAGTAAATACTTTTAAAAATGTAGTTCCTCATATAAAGTGCCAAAGTGGGGCCAGCCTGTGGCCTGGTGTTTACATGAGATAGGTGACTGTGTCCTTTGGGTCCCAGACCCAGTGGTTTGGAAGACACTCTGGGTACTTGTGCATTCATATCTAAAATCCTGAAAAGTAGAAGTGTTAGAGGAGAAGGTATTGTAACTTGGCAATGCCCGGTGGAGGACGTTTCTTGCTTTCCCTCCACTCTTTCTCCTTCTCTCTCCTACAAGTGGATATGCTCTCTGATCAGGAAAAGAAAAATGCCAAAGAGAAGAAATCAACAATAAGATTGGAAGAAATTCTTGAGACAGCCACGATACTACATCCTTGTTGTATGCCCACTGAATCTGTCTAGCACACACATTTATTAGTTGGTACAATAGTTAGGTTTCTGTTTCCTTCACAAATTTATAAAGATCTAAGACTATGTGTGTCAAAGTGCAATGGAAATATAAGGCAATACAATGTTTGTGATTCTATTAGGAAGTACTAAATACTGAGAAACATATCAAAGAAGAATAAAGCATGTAATTAGATTCCCTATAGAGATGAATTTCAGTTAACATGTTAATTTTGACATGCTAAATGTATGGATTATTGAGAGATTTGGTTTTCACAGACCTATTGCAGTGTTAATATATTGCATCTTTGATATAAATAACTTTATAAATGTATTTTTTCCACTTTATGTAGCTTCATTTTATTTGATAAAATTCTAAAAATATTTTGTTATTAACTATTTTGTACAAGGTATTATTTTCTCCCTGACCTAATATATAGAATTTTCCATAAAATGTAAATATCTTCCAAATTTTAGAGTTTTGAATAAAGGCAAGTAAAAGAGATTTGACATTTTCTTAAAGGGTATTATTACATGACAAGATAAACCATATGTAATAATTATAATATTTTAATATATCAAATACCATTTTAGCCTTTCTTCTTAGAAGGAAATAAATATAGCATTTTTATAAAAATTATTTACAAACTAAAATTATAATTTTATAGTATATTCAATACATACAGATTGAAAGATAACATTTTCTACTAACAATGCATTTTCTATAAATGAGTAACATTAAGTAACTGGAATCAAATATCCAAAGCAATTTTATTTAAATTATAACATGTAGATTTAAAATTAATATCACTTAGCACATGTAAGAGTTCGTGGTTTTTAAAGCTTCTTCTGTCTCTTAATGCTTAAAATTCACAAGCCCATATGAGTTTATACATCATAGCACACTCTGTTCCATCTTAATAAAAGAAATTGGCTTCTTAAATATTCAGTATTCTGAATAAAAGAAATTGGCTTCTTAAATATTCAGTATTCTGAAATTTCAAATATCATGGAAACAGAGTTTTCTAGTTGATGTTCCTTTAAAAGTAACAACTTCAGTTTATGAAATTTGGCACTTATAAAATACTTTTGTTACTCAGGTTTTTAAAATGGATATAGTCATCCAGTATATTAAATGCTATATACATATATATATAAAACATACATATATAATGTTACATATAATATATTCATATATTTTAATAATATTTATATAACATAAAGAGAGTAATATTTTTCCAGACCATAGTATACAAAGACTCTATGTCATAAACCAAGTTTTTTTCTGTGTTGAAAATAATTACTGTGATGAGACTGCAAGTATCATGTCTTTTAAAATACAAGTCCAAGTTCTTTTCAGATATACATAAAATTTACTTTCAAAAATATCTGTACTATTGCCTTGCTCTGGAAAATAGAGAATAAGACTTATGTATCCTAATCTTAAACCTATTTCTTCAAAGGCTACAGAGTGTCTCAATTTGGTTTTCTCATATTTGAAAATCATTTATCGCTCACCTGCTGCAGAAAGCATATGGTCTCATGCAAAAAAACAATTACAGCCATGGAAACATTCTTTGGACAAAGTGAAAGATCTTTTGCTATTTATCTACATTGTCCCATAATAGTAGCAAAACAAATTTAAATAAAGTTAGAGCTGCAATTATTTATTGTTATCTTTTGGATTTTTTTTGTTTTTTTTTTTAAACCTGGGTAACACAGAAGATTAAACACAATCAGTTCCAGCTGGAAACTCTTCTACAGTATGTCAAGGACAATAAGTTCACAAATTGACTTTACCTGCTATTCATGTGGTATATGAAAAGAATCAGGCAAAGGGGAATTTAATTAGTGTGTCTCATAGTAGGAATAAACAGAAAAAAAAAAAAAGATAGACTGCTGATTGCATTGAAAATGAGCACCATGCTTAGCTGTCAACAATTGAGCAGAAGTGGTTTTGTTAGCATTTCTTTGGCACAAAAATATTTCAATTTTATTAGATTATTTCATGGGGAGTCTTACTTTGATATGATTTTAAGTATAAATGACAAGACATAATTTAGTTATATTTATAAATATGGAGAATATTGTTATCAAAAGTGATACAATGACAAACCTTTACACTAAAAAACTAAAAAACTGTAATATTAATTGAAAGCTTTTATAAATCCAAAGCGGCAAACAATATTAATAATAATACCAAAGACAAATTGTTTTATTTTATCATTAAAGAATTTTAAAACAAAACCCAGAAAATAAGGGACCAGTAGCTGGCATAATGGCTATGTTGCTGGACTCCCATGTACTCAACTACAGTTGAAGTTCAGGACATGGTGGCTTAAACTCACGCCGGGCCGGGCGCATGTGCACAGGTGCCCAAGATCCCAAGAGGAGAATGGAGGAGAAGGGATTGCAGCGTGGCCATCCCCCCTCCGGGGGGTGATGATTTCTCACTCTCTGTCTCTCTTTATCTCTTCCTGGCAAGCCCAAGCGCCCTATAGCGAAAACCTCTCCAAAAAAAAAATTCATTTAATTGTATTACTATTATTATTATCTTTAAACAAGGAAGGAAAGAAGGAATAGAGAAAGGAAGAAAAAGAAAGAAGAGGAATGAAGAAAGGAAAAAAGAAAGGAAAGAAAGGAAAGAAAGAAAGAAAGAAAGAAAGAAAGAAAGAAAGAAAGAAAGAAAGAAGGAAGGAAGGAAGGAAGGAAGGAAGGAAGGAAGGAAGGAAGGAAGGAAGGAAGGAAGAAGAAGAAAGAAAGAAAGAAAGAAAGAAAGAAAGAAAGAAAGAAAGAAAGAAAGAAAGAAAGAAAGAAAGAAAGAAAGAAAGAAAGAGGAAGGAGGAAAGGGAAAAAGAAAGAAAGAAGGAAGGAACAAGGGAGGAAGAAGGGAAGGAGAGAGGGAATAGTGGAAACTAACAGAGGAATTGTCAGTTTTTGCTGAGACTGGCTTAGGCACACATTTATAGTGCTTCATTTTAAATGCTGGAAATTTTCATAATGAACAATAAATGCTTTCCATAGGATTTTGGGCTTGTCTAAACAATGACAATTAGAATAGGTAGAATGTGATATACAAAAAAATTAAATGGCATTGGTAGAGGTTGATGGCATGCACACACACGTGAACACACACACACACGATAGGAATTGAATGAAATAGTAGAATGAAGAGAGTTGAATTTCATTTTGGACATGTACTCGAGAGCCCACTGCTTCTGCTTCCTCATCAAACCTTTTCCTCCTGCAGCTGTCTGTCTCTCATGAAGGGTCAATTGCACTCTTCCAGTTATTACAGCCAGTAAACATAAAACACACTTTGTATTCTCTCTGTCACTCACACTTCAGCCTTTATTCTGCTGGTGCTACCATCAAAATAGATTTGAATTGGGACCAGCAGTTAGCGTAATGGCTATGTCGCTGTACTCCCATGTAGTCAACCGCAGTTCGCGTCCCAGACCCGGTGGCTTAAAACTCACTCCGGGCGCGTGTGCGTGCGTGCCCAAGATCCCAAGAGGAGAAGGGATTGCGGCGTGGCCATCCACCCTGGGGGTTGATTTCTCACTTTCTATCTCTCTGTCTCTCTCTCTCTCTGTGTGGAGAGCGCAAATGCCCTATAGCGAAAACCGCTCCAAAAAAAAAAAAAAGAATTGTAGCCACTTCCCTTTCACCACTACTCTCATCTTGGTCTATGCCACTTGCCGTTTTACAACTGGGTGATGTATCGTTTTTTAATAGAGGATCCATATGGATTATTTTAAAATATGAAGTAGATTTTGGCACACTTTTAAAAATATTCTAATGGTTCTGGGACCAGCAGTTGGTGTAATGGCTATGTCACTGGACTCCCATGGAGTCGAACACGTTTCAAGTCCCAGACCTAGTGGCTTAAACTCACATGGGGCGCATGTGCATGTGTGCCCAAGATCCTGAGAGGAGATTGAAGGAGTAGGGATTGCAGCGTGGCCATCCCCCCAGGGGGTGATTTCTCGCTTTATGTCTCTCTGTCTCTCTCTGTCTTTCTGGCGAGCACACGTGCCCTATAGCAAAAACCTCTCCAAAAAATTTTTTTTTCTAATGTTCCCATTTTTCTCTAATAGTGAAAACTAAAATCTCTACAAGAATCTTCTAAAGGTCTATAAAATCTGACCTTCTTAAAACCAGCAGTTAGCGTAATGGCTATGTCGCTGGACTCCCATGTAGTCGACCGTGGTTCGAGTCCAAGGACCCCGTGGCTTAAACTCACGCCAGGCACGTGTGCGTGTGTGCCCAAGATCCTGAGAGGAGAATGGAGGAGAAGTGATTGCAGCATGGCCATCCCCAGGGGGGTGATTTCTCGCTTTCTATCTCTCTGTCTGGCGAGCGCACGCGCCCTATAGCAAAAACCTCACACACACACAAAAAAAAATCTGACCTTCTTTCATCTGCCTATTGTGATTTAAATCACAATGATCTTCTTGCTGTTCTTTAGGCTAGGAATACTCCTATAACAGCTCCTTTCATTAGCTCTTACATATGTCTAGAATATTTGCACCCCAAATATGTGCATGAGTTACTTCACCACCTCTTAAAGTTTTTGTTCAAATGTCAAATTTCCCCAAGTTTTACCAGTATACCACAATACTCCTCCAGCTTAACCGACTAATTTTTTCTAATAGTAGTTACTAGTTTGTTACATACAATATAAATTCTTTGCTTTGTATATTTTTATTTAAATTCCTCTTCCATTAGGTTGTTATCTTCTTAATGACAGGGATTATTTTTTATTAAATTCCCAGCTATACTCAGTACCCAAAATATGAGCTATGCACCTTAAACTCTCCATCAGTATTTGGTAAAGTAATAGTAAACAGTGTATTTACGTGAAAATCACGTAAGATTTCACGTGGATTGTTGGATTAAAACTCAGGAAATTATACCGAACGTGAGTATCAAGATGATCAATATGTCTTTTAGACATGGTAATGACAAACAAGGCTAAACCTCCAAAATGATTAGAATGAAGGGACGGGGGACACTTTAAATGAAAACTAAACAGTAAAAATATTAAAAAGTATACATTTAGTAAATAGTACTGCTATGATTAAAATTCAGTTTTAAAGGCCTGGGACATAGATAGTATGACACCTAAATACTGTGTGAAGGAAGCCAGATTCCATTTGGCTGATTGGGTTCGAGTCCCAGCCCTGGCAGCTTGAAAAACAGGGATTGTATTTGTTCATGTTCAGGATCATAATGAATAGAAATTACAGAAAAATAAGGATTGTGGCAAGTCCTCATTGGGAAATTCTCTTGCTCTTTTTCATACATGTGCACACACCCTAAAACATGAAAGAAAAAAAAAAGCAAAACTAATTCTTAGTATAGATCCAGAACCAAAAAACTTAGTTGGTTAATTTAACTATTGTTAATAATTTTTAAATCTTATTTTATGAATGGAAACATTTTAAAAAGTCATGCATCTGTTCTGAAAAAATCTGGAAATCTCTTGATATACTTTGAATTAAAATATTTGACTATTTGCATCCTAGAAAGTAGATTAATATAATTTTCTTACCCAAGGTATAATGTAAATCTCTACTGTTCAGTAGCATTCCATAAGAATTAAGAATATATATATATATATATATATATATATATATATATATATATATACACACACACACACACACACACACACACACAGTTTTTTTGGTATAGGGTGCATGTGCTTGCCACAGAGAGAGACAGAGAGAAAGAAAGTGAGAAATCACCTCCCAGGGAGGATGACCATGCCACAATCCTTTCTCCATGCCTCCTCTTGGGATTTTGGGCACTCATGCACATGCACATAGTGTGTTTCAAAGCCATCAGGTCCGGGACTCGAATACTGGTTGACTATTGGTTGACTACGCGGAAGTTCAGCAATGTAATCATTACACCATCTTCTGGTTTCAATAACTGAATATTCTTATCAACTCTGTTTAGTCATCTCAACTAATTCACTGCCAAAGGTGCATTAGGACCATATTTCCTAGAAGAAATATTAAGAAACTGTTTTCTAGGTTTCTTTCTTATTTTATTTTTATTTTTTTAGTTTTAGTTTAAGTTTTGCTATAGGGTGCATGCACTGGTCAGAGAGAGAAAGTGCAAAAACAATTCTGAAATGGAAGGCCTTGCTGCAATCCCTTCTCTTTTGTGTTCCTCTTGGGAGGTCGGGCACACTCGCGCATGAGCCTTGTGTGATTTTAAAGCTGCCAATCTGGGACTTGTACAGTATTGTCGGCCATGTGGGATCTGGTGCCTTAACTTTCACAGTATCTGCTGACTTCAAGGCACATTTTAAAAGAGGTTTCTTTTGTGGGGCCACCAGGTGGCATAGTGCTTATGGTGCTGGACTCTCACATGGCTGCCTGCAGTTCAAATTCCAGACCCAACAGCTTGAAAATCATGCCTGACATGTGTGTGTGCATGCTCAACATCCTAGGAGAATGGAGAATAAGGGATTGTGGTGTGGCCATCCCCTCTAGGGGGTGATTTTGCACTTTTCATCTCACTGTCTCTCTTTGTTTCTCTCCAGCGAGTGCACATGCCCCATGGCAAAAAACGTTAAAAAAAAAAAAAGAAGAAGAAAGAAAGTGAGAATTATGTAGTCAAAGATTCAGAATCATAGTCTGCACAAGCACAAAATTTAATGTGGTAAATTACAGCATGCAAAGCAAACTGAAGGGAAATTTACAGTAAATTATTCAATCCTACAGTCAGATTTCTCACAGTTTCTAAACATCTAGTAGAACGTGCTATACAAGCAACTCAAAACACAACTTTTAAAAATATTGCTTTCTATTAGAGAAATTGAGTCATTTGCTAGAATTAAGTTTTAAATGTCTACTGTATTTATGTAAAATAATTATGCTAAACGATCATAGACTTACTGTTAATATTAATGTAGAAATTATAATTATATATGGTATCATCTCAAAGAGTTAAATAGAACCGTGATTAGGCAGTTTAATAATGCAAATACCAAGGAATTGAAATAGGGAAATTTAATAATAACAAATACGGATCTTTCAAGAATGTTAAGAAATTACTAAAATAGAGAAATGATAAAAAAAGACTATGGTTCTATCTTGCCCAAAGTAAAGAAAAAAATGGGAATTATGAATTATCTTAAATAGTACTGTGCTTTGGATATGTAGTTCAAAAATAAAGCCAAGTTTTCTTCAATGATCTGGGATCAAAAATTATTCATTTTCATAACAGCATATCCTCTGATATTTGAAGAAAGGAAGACATAATTTCCTGCTGAAGATTTATTAAAATTAAATGATGTGTATTAGTAACTAAATCAAAGCCCTAGCAGTTAATTTATGTGCATAGTACATTCATTCATTCTATGACTACTTATTTATTAAGTCATTTCCTCAGGTGCTATGCTAGTCATCAGATTTATAAAGGTGGGGAATGCAAGAGCCACATAGAGTTCAGTTGTAAATCAATTTCAAATATAATTCATGAGGAAATTTTATCCACTTTTCTTTTAAGTACATTGCCTAATTTTTTTTTTGCCATTTATGATTTTCTTTCATATGAAAGATGTACTATAATGTTGACTAAAATCCACACAGAGAGATTGCATAAATTCAATACATATCATTCAGGCACCAAAATTGTGCATGAGAATTACTAAATTCTTATTGATTTTACATAGATCATGGAGAAAAATGCATTTGTTCCCTGATAATAACTGTGAGAGAAGGCACAAAGCTGAACGTTTTCTGAATATTTCACTCTCAGTATCCATGTGAGTACAACTTATAGAGAGTTTGCAACTTGCCCTGGGATAAAATTGTACTAATTATCAAGATCATTTTAACTGTCGAAGCGCCTGACTCCTAAAACTTCTAACAACTACCCTTTATTCTATAAGTCACAGATGAACTGACCTTGTAGAAAAGCTTCCCAGGAAAGCATCTCCCAATATGTAAAGTTTCCCTAACACAGTTATTTTCTATATTGATGCACCTGCTTCCAAACATGTATTTCTTTTTTTTTAAAATATTTATTTAATTTTATTTATTCATTCATTTATTTTATTTTGGCCAGAGACAGACACACACAGAGAGCGAGAGAGAGGGAAAGTGAGAAAGCAAGCCACCAGGTCCAGGACTCAAACCATGGTCGGCCATGTGGGAGTGCCCAGCACCTCAACCACCATGCCATCTACTGGTCCCCAAATGTGTATTTCAACATACATGTTTAGTTTGTGTATGATCCTAGTCATCAAGCTAGAATGTTTAGAAACTAGAATCTGTCATACATAATTGGACAAACAGCATTGGCTAGAATTTCTTTTATAAAAATATATTTCAACTATTTTTGATACTACTAAAAAGCATTGTAGGGAATCAGCCATGTTTACTCCAAAACAGGTAGACCACATTCTTTGATTGGCAGAGTGCCTGCTCTTTATAAAAACTGTTGCACTGAAACACTGCTTCTTCACCTGGCTGCACACCTGTGCTGCTCCAATTGTTCCACACTGGGTTGGTCTTTCCCTTGATATTATTTTTCAGTATTCTGCAGCCATGCTTCATTACTTGAAATTGTTCTTTATTGTGTCTGCAGCATGTTCCTTCACCTTGTCCTATTTGAGATCTCCCCACTTCAACTCACCATACAACAGCTGGCCAGGTATCCTGCTGTCATCCATATTTTACACCTGTGCAGTCCAGTGGAACTGTGCCATAGCAAAGTATAACTTCACTGCTGTTGGGTTGGCTGTATTCCAGGACTTTGTGTTATTGAATATGTTCCTACTTGTGATGCTAAATAAAATTAATGTTAAACAGAATGACCAATTTTCTGCTCATTTTTATAGTGACATATTAGTAAATATATATATACATATATATGTATATATATAAAGCTTTAATCTCTGAGAAGTCTCTCATTAATCAAATCATTCAAATATTTTGATAATGTGCTGCTTTTAATACGATTTAAATAAGCCTGCATTAATATATTAGATAATCGAACAAACAATGCAGATACCTTTAAATTATATGCTACAGGAGAGGTTACATATTAATCAACAATCTCTAATTATTCAGAAATTTTGTAGCATGCAATAATACAAAAAATAATGAAGCCAACTTGAGAAAATAAGGTTGCACCAGACAAAACATATGTAAAACCACAAAAGTTCTCCTAAGCTTTTCATAAATATGGAAATATTAGGTTGTCAGGAAAGTCATGATGTATTTTTCTGTGCAAAAATGAGTCATGACTTTCCCAAAGACCCAAAATATTTGCACTACTAGCATATATTTTGGAAAGCTATTACTAAGTTACTTGATATTAAGAAAAACATGTATCTAGTCATTAATCTGTGTATTATACTGTTCTATGTATTATTTTAAGCTTCAAACATAGCAAAATATCCAAAAATCTTACTTTTTAAGGTACCTTGATGCATAAATGATTCCACAGCCAATTTGATATTCAGTTTCCACACATTTCCACTAAAATACTCATAAATTATACTTAACATGAAATGGCAAAATATATAAAAGCTAGATCATTAGCATTTTCCATTCATATGCAGTATATAATGAAGTTTATTAGTTTTCTTATGTGAAAAGATGTGATAATAAAACCAGAAAAGGATTGAAATTGCTATGTAAAAAATTTTGATGGAAAATGTACGTATGCTATTGAAAGAAGTACTGCCAGAAGGTAGAAGTTCCAAGAAAATAAAATATAATTCCATATTGATTGACTATGACAATATTTGGCAGATTTGCTCTGCAATAAATTATTTAATTAAGATATAGTAAATTATATAGCTTCTATGCCTAAAAGTTAATATACATATTTCATTGCCACTACATATTTAATTCTCATCCACATCAACATTAAAGAGCCATACATGTTAGAAAATCATTGTTTTTTTTTTTTTTTTTTAATTTGTTTGCTGTTTGTTGTTTTCATTCTTTTGTTGAGAGTCTTTTTGCTATAGAGCATGTGTACTTGCTGGAGAGAAAGAGATGTAGAGACAGGAAGCGAAATCACCACACCAGGAGTGATGACCACGTCACAATTCCTTCTTCTCCCTTTTCTTTTAAGGGTTTTGGGACACACACACATAGCTGGGTGCGTACCCTGGGCCCAGGTTAAGTCACCAGGTCCAGGAGTCAAGCCATGGTCAACTGCATAGAAGTCCAGTGACATAAACATTACGCCATCTCTGGGTCCCTGATGTTTTCATTCTTTTTTGGTTTTTTTTTTGGAGAGGTTTTCGCTATAGAGCGCGTGTGCTCGCCGGACAGACAGAGAGAGAGAGAGAGAGAGAGAGAGAGAGAGAGACAGAAAGTGAGAAATCACCCCCCAGGGGGGATGGTCACGCCGCAATTCCTTCTCCTCCATTCTCCTCTTGGGATCTTGGGCACGCACGCACACGCTCCCGGCGTGAGTTTTAAGTCACCAGGTCCGGGACATGAACCACAGTCGACTACGTGGGAGTCCAGCGACATAGCCATTATGCTAACTGCTGGTCCTGATGTTTTCATACTTAAGGGTAGTCAGGATTTGTAGAAATCAGTAGAGTCTAATCTCAAAGATTCACGTACTATGAAAGAAATGGCACTTCTTAATCTGTACTATGATGAAGCAAAAGGTATTAGTTAATTAAATCTAAATGTTTTATTTTTTATTTTAATATTGTATTTCAGTATATACCTCAGAGCATTTTTTCTTTTGTGTTTTATCCATGAAAGACTCACAAATTAGCTTAATATAGTATCTTTTACTAGATTGGAAGAAGATTACTATATATTTCATCTGCTAACAAATTTCAATACAATAGAGATATACTTTTTTTTTTCTTATGGAGAAGATTTTGCTATAGGGTGCATGTGCTCACCAGAAAGACAGAGACAGAGAGACAGAAAGTGAGAAATCATCCCCCAAGGGGGATGGCCACGCTGCTATCCCTTCTCCTCCATTCTCCTCTTGGAATTTTGGGCGTGCACATACATGTGTCAGGCATGAGTTTAAGCCACCGGGTCCAGGACTCAAACTGTGGTTGACTACATTGGAGTCCAGCAACATAGACATTATGCCAACTGCTGGTCCCAAGACATACTTTTAAAAAAATACTTAGAAAAGCACCAACAAAAAAAAATACAGTGTCATCTATATCAGAAAATATTTCATATTTTAAATTTTTATTTTACATACTCAATATACTTTATAACTTGCAACATGATTTTTCCAAGCATGTATATTAATCAAGTCAATGATTTTGCCATATATATTATTGTCAACAGATTACCTTTCCTTCTTGAGTCTGTTAACTGTGTATATATATTTTTTTTTCTTTCTTTCTTTCTTTTTTTTTTTTTTTTTTTTTTTTTTTTTTTTTTTTTTTTTTTTTGCTTCTTCCTGAGTCTTTCTCTTCTATCCCAATCCCATATAGTCTCTGGTATTTACCCTTCTTTTCCCTGCTATTAGACCCTCCATTATTTCAGTTGTTGCCATAGAGTGAGAAACATTCAGTATGTATTGAGCAGAGACATACAGTATCTGTCTTTCACAGACTGGCTTACTTCACAAAGACTTAAATCTTCTATATCCATCCACTTTATATAATAAAATAGAGTTTCATTGTTTTTTGATGGCTGAATATAATCTATAGTATAATGTGCCAAACTTTTTCAATCCAGTCATCTGATCTTGGTCATTTGTGCTGATTACATATCTTAGAAATTGTGGATAATACTGCAATAAATACAGATGTACAATTTCTTTCAAACTGAGTGTTTTCCTATCTTTCGGTAAATACCAAGGAGTGCTATTATTGGTTCATATAGCAGTTCTACTGTAGGTTTTTGAGGAACCTCCATATTGTTCTCCACAGTGGCTATAATATTACATTCTTACCAGTAGTGTACGAGGGTTCTCTTTTCACTATAGCCTCGCCAACACTTGTCATTCTTTAATTTTTTAATCATAGCCATTCTGACTAAGATTAAGTGTTATCTCATTGTGGTTCTCATTGGCATTTTCCTTATAAGAGACACTGAGAATTCTTTTTTTCACGTGGCCATTTATGTGTCTTCCTTGGAGAGTTGTCTGTCAGATTGCTTTCCAAATTTTAAATAGAATTGTTTGTGGTTCTTAGTAAAATCAGCTTAAGTCCTTTGCATATTCTAGTTATAAATCTGAAGCATAACTGGTGAATATTTTATCCCATTCTGAGGGTTGTTACCTCACTCTAAATATTGTTTGCTTTGTCGTGCAGAACCTTTGTAGACCAATGTAGTCAAACTTGTCTGTTTTGGGGATTATTGCCTATACTTTATGGGTCTTATTTAAGAAATTTTTGTCTACTCTAATGTCTTCAAGAGTTTCTTCTGTGTTTTTTCACCAGTATTTTTATAGTTTGAGGTTTTATGTTTAAATCTGTTATCCATTTTGAGTTGATTTTTGTTAATGGCAAGAGATAGGGGTCCAGTTTCGTTTCTATGCAAGTTGATAGCCAGTTCTTCCAGCACTATTTCCTGGAGAGACTCTTTTCCCCATTGAATTGTCTTGTGTCCTTTGTCAAAAATCAGTTGGTTGTATGTTTAGGAATTTACCCCTGGGTTCTTTATTCTATTCCATTGGTCTAGATACCTACTTTTGTGCCATTACTATGCTGTTTTGATTATCACAGCTTTGTAATATATTTGAAGTCAGGAAGTCTAATGCCTCCTATTTTATTCATTTTGCACAGTATTGCTGTAGCAATATAGGGTCTTTTCTGATTCCAGATTAATTTTATGATTGTTTTATTTGTGTCAATTTACTAGAATATCTCTGATAATTTTATCAAAATTATGTTGAATTTGTAAATTGATTTGGACAGAACTGACATTTGAATTATATTTAGCCTTTCAATCTGGGAACATGGGATCTCTTTCATTTTTGTGTATAGCCTCAATTTCTTTATTTCAATTTTTCAGTTTTCTTTGCAGACATCTTTCACTTCTTTGGTTAGCTTTATTCCTAAGATCTTTCATGTGCTTGTCTGTGGCTATTGTAAATAGGATTGCTTTTTCAATTCTACTTCAGTCTGTTCATTATTGATATATAAAAATGCTGTCAATATTTGTATATTGTAAATATTTATTTTTTCCTGTAATGTTCGTAGCTGGCTTTATAAAATTCTAATTTTTTTTTTCTAAGTTTTGCCAGAGACATGTGAGCTCCCTTTGGAGAGACAAAGAAAGAAAGTGAGAATGTACTCCCAATGGGAGATGGTCACACTCTTCATTTCTTCCTCTTTTGAGGATATTAGTCATGCACGCACACACACTGGGTGTGTTTTTCAAGCCACTGGGTCTGAGACTCAAACCACATTGTCAGCCATGTGGAATTCAGCTGTCTTAACCACCATGCCAAGGTGTGACCCTACTATTCCTTAATGTGCTCAGATATTATGGTTTTACAGATCTTTCAACAATTGTAGCATTGGAGAAGATATTTCCAAATACTAAGTAGTTCATCTGAAGCCTAATTACAGTCATCCCTTGCAGAAGTTCTTTTACAAGTAGATTCTACATTTTTATGGTAGACATAAAATTATAAACACTTTATTTTTTATTTTACCAAGTATTTCTGAAGTGTCTAACATATTTTAAAAGTTTCCAAACAAGGGGTCTTCAAAAATCTCACAGAAAAATGTGTATTTTGATAAATTATGCATGGCCTTCCATTTTTTTTTTTTTGGCACCAAGATAGAATTGCAATTTAACTCCATTTTCCGTGAACTTTTGAATTCCCTTTAAATGATTATGATCAAAGAATTTTGCATCTCTCATAGAGCTGACAATGTATTCAAAAGTACAGAGGAATATAGCTGATGGTCATAAACAGTTGGGCTTGGTTACAAGTTGCAGTGAGGAAACTGTGTATCATAAAGAATCATGGAGCAATTTATTAAGGGGCTGTAAACATAACTTATTACAGGATTTTTGTCTAGGTTGGGTATTTTTGGAAAGATTTCAAGGAAAATGAGATCTGCTCTAAATTCAACAATGTCAATAAACATCTCTTTTCCTCAGCTGGCCCCATACCTTAGTGCTTAAGGAAGTTGGATCTTACATGGCCTGTGGTTCAAACCCTTGCCCTAGAAACTTGAAAAAATGCTGGGTCTGTGTGTACGCTTGTGTGTGTGTGTGTGTGTGTGTGTGTGTGTGTATTGTCTCCAATTCCCACAAGTTAATAAAATGGAGAAGAAAGGAATTGCAGCATGAGTACACCCCATTGTTGGAGGGTACTTTGTCCCTCTCCTTCTCTCTCTCCCTGGAGAGCACACATACCCTTTGACAAATAAAAAAAAAAAAAGTAATTTATTGGTTGAATGTTTTAATTATTCCTTTTTAAAATGGATTTATTTAGTTCTTCCGTGAGAAAGACACAGAGATGTAGAGAAAGATGGAGAGAGAAAGAAAGAGACCACCCCAACAGGGTCTTTACACCACAATTCATCTTGAGCCTCCGCCAGTCAGGTATGGGCACATGTCCAGGATCTGCCTTTCTTAAACAGTGAGACCCTGGGAATATGAACTCAGGACCCTTCAACATGGCTTCAGCATCATGGGGTGTTGCATTTCCAACCACATGTCTGGCCAAGATAGTATCATCATTCATATCTAGAAGGTGAGAACACAGAGGCTAAAGTTGTAATTGGTAAAGGAACAGGCGTTGCATGTATTAGCCAGGTTAGACGGAGTATTTGTTTATTTTTGATATTTGGATAATGGTCATCATTTGCTCTGAATGTTTATGGCATGTTCTTACTTTTGTCCTGAGGCTTCATGATCCTAGTGGCCTTTTCTGATGTTAATGTGCTGTGAAGTTGCTCATGTCAAACAGCAGAACAGAACAGCATAGCCCAGCTGTGAGTGCCAAGCCAGCTTCTAGCAGCACCAAGATATAAATGATGGTGTCAGACCATCTCCCAGCTGTCAGCAGCTACTTTTCTCTTTGTCAGACCTAATAGTCTAAAGGAACTAAAGCACATGATAGTGAACATTTTCAAACACCTAGATAATGACAAAAATAAGGATCCCAGTCTGCTGAGTTTTTTTGGATTGCACTACAGTGTCATTCTTTATTATACCAGAGCCCTTTCCCTACTTCTATATCCCACCTGAATAGGCTAATTATCATAGCATAATCACAGTACTATGCATACCAATATTTGACAGTTATTACAGCATGTTAAAATTTCTGCATGTGATATATACATAAAAATAAATAATGTTAACTAGAGTGTAGGTTGCACATGTATAACTGATAAAAATCTTTGTTTATCAGTGCTATAAATTCAGTTGTGCAAGAAATATATTGCCATCCTTCAATGATGAGAACTGCTTTGAATTATGACCTTCTAATATTATTCATACAACAGATACTTAATTTTGGTCAATTCAGCTTCTTTCCTACATTCTTTTCTACCCTTACTTCAGTTTCTTGAGATTAAACAAACATTGCAAAGACCTTTGGGCTAGCTAGTGGCAAGGCGATTAAGGCACTGGATTTTCAGTTGGCTGCCCATGGTTCCAGCCCTAGACCATATGACTTAAAAATCATAGCAGGTGTTTGTGCTAGTGGGTCTGAAATCCTAAGAGGAGAATAGAGCAGAAAGGATTGCGGCATGGCCATCCCCTATGCGACTGATTTCTCGCTTTCCCTCTTTCTAGCTCTCTCCATTGAGGGCATGCTTCCTATAGCAAAATCCTTAATTTTTTTTTTTTTAATTTAAAGGTCCTGATGAAACAGAAGACTATCATATCGTTGGTGTAATGGTCACCTAATCATATGGATTTACACAGTGAGACATACTCTTGCAACTGCTTGTTAGAGGTCCATGCATTGCACAGCTGTTTTCTTCTCATTCTGACTGGAAATGTATGTCAAGTTTACTGGCTTTTGGTACCTTCTTTATGGTTCTTTGATGTACATGGCAAGCACACTGGAACCTGAGGAAACTGCAAGGTATCTCTGCCACAGCTGTGCTGCAACTTCACAAAGGCATTTTTCCACACTGGCATAGGAACACTTGGACATGTGGGGCTAAAGGGTTCAAGCAGACGATTCTTCTCTTAATTGCATATTATCTGGGTATTCCCTCTCTTTTTGGGAGTCAAGTAGAAACAAAATTCTTCCTTAGCATCTGGTTAAACCACTCTTTTTCTCAATCCAGAACATCTCTATGTAGGTAAGAACATCTCTTAATCTACACCTCTAAATCTATTGCTTAAAAAAAAAAAAATTTCTTTGCTCCTCTAATTTCCTTTAAATCCTGCATTTTATTTATTTTCAGAGAAGTTTTTGCTTTAGGGTGTGTATGCTTACCAGAGAGACAGAAAATGAGAAATCACCCCTTAGGGGAGATGGCCATGCCACAAACTCTTTTTTTCCAGTCTCCTCTTAGGATTTTGGGCATGCATGCACATGTGCTTGGTGTAAGTAAGTTTTAAGTCACCCAATCCAAGACTTGAACAGCAATCAACTATGTGGGGGTCTAATAACATAACAATTATGCCATCATCTGGTCCCTAAATCCAGCATTTTAACAGTGGCTTTTAAAATCTAGTATTGGGGGGAACCAGCAGTTAGCGTAATGGCTATGTCACTGGACTCCCACGTAGTTGACCACGGTTCGCATCCCGGACCCGGTGGCTTAAAACTCACGCCAGGCATGTGTACATGTGTGCCTAAGATCCCGAGAGGAGAATGGAGGCGAAGGGATTGCAGCGTGACCATGCCCCCTGGGGGGTGATTTCTCGCTTTCTGTCTCTCTGTCTGTCTGGCTAGCACACGCACCCTATAGTGAAAACCTATCCAAAAAAAAAAAAAATCTAGTATTGGGGGGAAAGTCAGGGGACACGTGGGAATATATGGATGATAACCTAGTTTAATACCTTAAACTATTATTGAATCGAATATGTATTTTTAAGGAGAAATTATTAGCCATTAAATTTGTTTTTAGCTATTCTAATACAGACATATCTTATTTCATAGTAAATAAATTATGTACAATTATAAAATATAAATTACATTTTAATTTAATAAAATATTATTGCATTTTGAAGTGTGATATTTTAAACCTGACAATATCCAATTGGTGAAATCCTCTTCAGTTTTTTATAGCTATAAAATATGGATATAATTTAAAGAACAGTAAGACGTGTACTAAGTTATATTCTGGACAAAACAATTATTCCACATAATGGCAATGTTTCCCAAATATAGACTAATAATAAGAAAAAAGGATGACTTCTTTTGCTGACTTTTTGTAAGATATAAATGATCAAACATTGTGTACGGAACCACATGGAGAAGGGTTTAAATTAAGTTTTCCTCAGGTTCTTGTTCTATGTGCAAAATCATGTGGTGATTTTTTACTTTTTCTAGAATTGTAAATCCTCAAAGGAAAAAGAACTTTTAATGGTATCAATGCTAGAAACTAACTTTTTTTTTTTTTTTTTTTTTTTTTGTCATAGGGTGTGTGAGTGTGGGAGAAACAGTGAGAGAGAAAGTGAGAAATCATCCCCCCAGGGAGGATGACCACATTGCAATCCCTTCTCTTCCATTCTCCTCCCGGGATTTTGTGCATACATACACATGTGCCCAGTGTGACTTACAAGCTGCCCAGTCCAGGATTCAACTGTCATCAGTCATGTGGGAGCCCAGCACCTCAACCACCTTGCCACCTGCTGGCCCCAAAACTAAACTTCTTTAGAGTTCACTACATGATGGTGGCTGAAGAGACCCACTTAAATGCACTGCTGCTGTGAACTACAGACTACCATCCCAGAAAGGAAATTTTATCTGTATCTCCATCAGAACTTCAAAGGTACAATGCAGCTCCTAGTAGGTGTAGAGATTCTCCAAAATTAAGGTTTAGTTTAGTTTTTGTTTTTTTATCAGCAGGATATTAGAGAGCTACTATTCTAGATGATGATTCATACAACAAAGTGAATAAATATGCTCCAGGGAGTACCTCAGGATATGTGCTCCTCTGAGGACCCAAAATGAGCTCTTCTTCAAAATGAAAACTTTGAAGTTTCAGTTGCTTTTAAATATTTGAACATATTTATTTAATGGAAATATTTACATTGGTAATATGATAAATCTGCACGTTTTGATTTAAGAGTCTTAATAAGATCTAACTGAAAATGTTCCCAAGAATTAACTATTACGCATATTTTTTAGACACAGCAATAGATATTTTAAGATCTAAGATATACAACTTTAGAAAGGTTATTCTTAGCAACCCACAAAGGTAACATTTAAACTGCCTTTTTACAAACTTTGGATTGGAAAGGTGAAAATATGAGAGTTTTTGTTGTTTTTGTTCCATTAGTTTGCAGATAAAGGTAAAGGACTATTTTAATGTAATTTATTCCAATTGTAGTGAACTTTGTCCAACTGGCTGTGGAATTTAGCTTGCTTTGGCAGCACACTAACAAGATTTGGAAGAAGTAGCACCCTGAAAAGGTCAGCGTGACTCTCTTCTGCATGGTTGAAAGTCATTCTTACCAAATATTTACTTGCTAAACAGAGGCTGATTTTGTGGTCCAGCTTTCGGTTTAGAACTATGTTATGCATGCCTATGGTATCTGACCCAAGGAAGTCACAGATCCTTTTATTAAGCTGAGATTTCCAAAAGAAATTTTCTGATTTTGATTAATGTAGAAAAAAAATGCAAATTTTAAAACTTTGTCGGACCATTGCCATATCTATGTAATTCAATTCAACAGATATTTATTAATTGCAATTCATTGCCTTAGGCAGGACACATAATTTAAAAAATGACTAAACGGTATGCCCATCTTAAAATAGCTTAGAGCAAAGAAAAGGCAAGGACAAATTCTTAGTTCTATATATTCACTAGTATTCACTGGACTGTTAAAAATAAGAACAAGTTATGAGAGCATCTTCATCTGGGTCTTTCCAAAACAACGTTTAGAGAAAGCACTCAAACGTTTTCAGAAAAATCACTATATCTTCCATGAGGCTAAAATGAGGCTAAAAGTTAATTTGTATATAGTGAAGAAAACAATCTATTTAAAGTTGTTTTTTTTTTTTTTTTTTTTTTTTTTTTTTTTTTTTTTTTTTTTTTTTTTTTTTGCCGTAGGTGTGTGTGCTTGCCACAGACAAAGAGAGGAGTAGTGAAGTATCATCCCCCAGGAAGGATGGACAAACTGCAACCCCTTCTTCTCTATTCTCCTCGTGGGATTTTGGGCATGCATATGCACAAACTCAGTGTGATTTTTTTCAAGCTGCCAGGTCTAAGACTCAATCCATAGTCAGCAATGTGGGAGTCTAGCACTTTAACCTCAATGCGACCTGCTGTCTCCATAATGAAGAAAATTTTAAATGAAGACTACTATTACTCTTTGACTCAAATATTTGTGATTCCTCCAAAATTTAAATGTTTAAATTCTAACCCCCTAAAAGAGAGTATTAGCTAGTGGAGCCTTTGAAAGGAATTGAGCTCATCACAGATGAGCCTTCATAAATGCACTATAGATCTGTACGCAGAAGTACTATAGATCATTTTTCACCATGTGAGGGTACAAAGGTATGACAGCAACCTGCAACTCAGGTAAGGGTGCTCAAGAGAAGTGAGCTTGCACACTGACCTCGGACTTCTGTGAGAACAAGTTTCTGTTGTTTATAAGATATGATTTCTATTGTTTTCTATTATAACAGCTTGAACTAAGACAATTGTCGATCTTCTCTCCTGAGTATTTACAATAAAAATTTAAAAATTAAAATTACTATATTTTATAGAATAAACTTTTTTCACTCTCTAAATGAATGTAATGATACAAAGCTAAAAATTCTAGATCAATGTGAAAGTATCCAAGTTAAAGAGAAACGAGTAAGAACCAAGAAACGAAGATGATACATTTAAATGGATAGAAAGAACGTGAATTATAATGTATTTCCAAAGTATGAGAAAATATGCATGGACTACTTATGTATATTTTTCTCTGAGGACCTGAAGAAATTACAAAAGAAAAAGAAAATTCTTTTCAAATAGATATCCAAATCAAAGTGCCAGACAAATTCATGTCTGGTAAGGGCTGTTCCACATGAATAGAACTTTCTGTGTGTTCTCATGTGATGGAAGAGACAAACACTGTATTCACAGGGTGGAAGGGCAAACAGGCTCATCAAAGCTCCTTTATAAAGACTAACTCTACTCACGAAGGTTCCAATATCATAATGTAATTACCTACAAAAGATACCACGTCGTAATATAATCCCTTTGGGAGTTAAGTTTCAACAAAAGGAATTAAAAGGGACAGAGACATTCAGAATATAGCATCCTTCCATTTCAGAACAAATGCAGTAGACCTTTCCTTTGTTGTTTTTCCTATTAATGCACCCTTGGTTTTATGTAATCTAAACTGAGATTTACCACATCTGGGCAAAGTTCAAATAACTTTATAGACCTCATTTCGTAAAAGTAATTACCCATCTGGTTTTTCTTCTTTGCAAACCTAACAATGTTACTGTTGGTTACATCCTCCCTGCTCTAATTCATCACCTTGACTATACATTTGCTTGCATACACCTAACACATGTAGGTATCACTTTGTTTCCCCCATCCATCGGACTGGCCTTGGACTCATCACCTTTGCCTCGCTGTCATACATCTGAATTTGTGTGTGTGTATGTGTGTGTGTGTGTATGTGTGCATGTGTGTGTGTATGTGTGTTGTGGTGGATGGGAGGCTTACTCAAGTTGGTCCTACTACAAGACAGTATTTCCTCCCTAACCCCTAGCTTTGCATTGCTGCCTATTCTTTATACCAGAGTATACCACTGCTCTTGTTTCCCTAGCACCTAGTGACTTCCAGTTTTATTTAATTAATTTATTTTAGGTTTTTTGCCATAGGGTGCATGTGCTCATCAGAGAGATACAGAGAGAGTTCAAGATGGAAAGTGAGAAATCACCTCCCAAGGTGGATATTCGTGCCCCAATCCCTTCTCCACACTCCTTCTGGAATTTTGGGCATGCATATAGTTTTGCCTGGCGTGATTTTTAAGCTGCCAAGTCTGGGACTCAAACCATGGTTGGCCAAATGAGAGTACACTGCCTTAACCATCATGACACATGCTGGCCCCTCCAATTTTCTTTTTTACATCAACTTACAATAAATATAATTTACAACCTAATGACTCATCATAAAAATACATACACATACAGAAGTACACATATATTTAAATATAGGATTCATGAAACAATACTAACCCTTGGCAAAAGAAACTGTTAAGTAAAAGTTTCAGTTTCATTCTTAATCTTCTATTCTTCTCTGCTTTATTCTAGTCTTTTCTATCGGATTGTAGGTAAAGTCATGACACATTTTTCATAGAAAAGCATAGAGAAATACATCATGACTTTTCCAACAACCACATATAATTTCTTCTAAAAATGTCCAATAGAAATCAAGTAAAATGGGACAAGCAGGTGGTTTGGAGATTAAGACAGCTAGATCTCATGTGGCCAGAAATATGGTTCTAGTTCCATACTTGGCAGCTTGAAAAAATACGCTGACACGTTTGCATGCCTGTCCAAAATCCCAAGAGGAGGGTGGAGAAGAGGATGTAACATAGTCATCACTTCTGGGGATTATTTCTCACTTTCCCTCTCTCTTTCTCTCTGTTTCTCTCTGCCAAATGCACATGTCCTATAGCAAACTTAAAATAGTAATAATAATAATAATGTCTTTTATTAAATAGGTCATGATCTATAACTTCAAAAACAATGTCATAATGTGCTAGTAAAGTTCCACTTAGGATAATATTTATCCAAAAGGTAATGGCTGCTTACCAGAAAGCCAATCTCTGGCCTCAACTTTTGGCACCACTGACTATGTTTTAAATAAATTTGAATACCTTCCAGCAAAGGTTAAAGAGCACATGAACTACTATCATTTGGTCCTCAGTTCATAGGACAATTATGACACTAAAATCTCTTTTGGTTGCTGTTTATTTTTTCCAAAATCTATTTATGAGATACATGAGAGCAGTAGATAATTTATTAATTGATGTAGCCCTTGTATCTAGGCAGTTGCTGGCACATAGCAGGCACTCAATTATTTGTTGAATGAATCAGTCGATGAATCAATGAATGTTTGGAAGAGGCTTAGAAGGTTGCTATTCATGTATTCTCCCATTCAATGAGCGTCTAATGAATACTCATTATATGGTAGTCAATCTGCTTGTCCCTGGTTACATTACACAGTTGATTCAAACTTCTTATTTTTAAGAACCCCCCAAACTTGTAGAATATTTAGCTTACGAATCTTAAAACATATAAATGAAAGTTTAATACATAGCTCCTAGTATACATACAGCTAACATAGAATATCAATGTTAACTTTCACCTTGTCAATCAATCAACAAATATTTAAAGACTATCTGGAGTGTGAAAAGCACTACCGAGGCCCTGGAGATATATAAACAAAAATGTCCCTACCTTCAAGGAGCTCTAATTCAGTCAAGTAAGGTAAAAATGAAATACATACCAAAAAAAAAAGTAATTTGGGTAGTACTAAGCACTACACAGAAATAAAACATGGTGATGTGCTAGATATTTGAAGGGGGTAAGTTAAGAGGAAAAGAGAGATAACCTGGGGCTGACAGAGGGTAAAGGTGGATCACAGCATCAAGATCCAACTGGGGACACTGGATCTCTCTCTCTGATTCTCTCACTCATAGACGAAACAAATTTAAAAGCACACCTTTTAAAAGGCAGTGGGAAACACATATTATGGAAACAGTAGCAGAAAGATACAAAAAGCTACCTCCCATCTCTACAGAACAAACTATTGAGACCCAGCAGGTAGTATAATGGTTACATTACTGGACTCCCATGTAGCTGACCACAGTTCAAGTCCTGGACCTGGAGGGTTAAAACTCATGCTGGGCTTATGTGTATGTGTGTGCCCAAGATCCCAATAGGAGACTGGGAGAGAAGGGATTGCGGCAAGGCCATCCCCCAAGGGGGTAATTTCTCGCTTTCTCTCTCTGTCCCTCTGGCAAGTACACATGTCCCATAGCAAAAGTCTCTCTCTCTAAAAAAAAAAAAAAAAAGGAACAAATGACAAATGTCACTTTTTGGAGTTTACATGAGAAACAAAAAAAATTCACTATCACTGGTCATTGATGCTCCATGAAGTAGAAAATGAAAAATAATAATAAATTAAAAAACACAAAATTGCAAGTCAAGAAAGAAAAGAAACAAAATCTTGCCTTATTAAGCAACCAAGGTTAGTACAAAACATTTTGTGAAAAGGAGGACAGACTATTAAATTGAACCTATGTTTAAAGGGAAATGATTGCTGTGACATGCATTTCTCATATCAGAGCAATTTAGATAGGAAATAACTGGTAAGCAAACATTCTGTATTATAAATGAAAAAAAAATCCTGAAAGGATTATTGTTGTCTTTTTCACTGAACACATCAGCGGGAAAATTATTCAGCCCCAGGCAGAGGAAACAAATATCATCAAGTACAACAGGGTTGCTGTTTGGATTCTTCTGCTACCCTCAAGAACTGTCATGTTTTCAATACTCATTTCTTTGAATGTCGCCTTTAGTACAAGTCTGTAGTTCTTGTACACACTCGGCCTGTTTAGTTTTTGATTGCCGCCATTGTAAACATCTATACTCTTCAGCATACCAAGGACAACTGCTTTTCCTAAAATAATATTATGATGCAAAAACTAAAAATATATATCATTTGAACACATCTGAAGGAGATTTATGTAACTAGACATTTTCAATATTTATACCATGTAGATAGTAGATTTTATTTTCATGGAAATAAGAAATGATATTAAGTGTCCCTAGGATACGGTTAAAGTAAAGGCTCGGTACAAACAAGTTAGATGGAAAAAATGAGGCAGAACTACAAGGGTGGAGCTTAAGAGTCTCCTTGCAATTCTTGTGAAGGCAACATTTCCTTCTTGTCCTTCGCTTCTATGTTTGTTAAATATAAATATTGTCATATGCACATATACATATTCATTGATACGAGAGGGCTGGACAGTAGAAGCAGCAGTACAATGTAATGGCATGGTGAGGCAGACCCACATGGGAAGATTGCCATTTGGTGTCTGGACACCTCCCCAAGAATGCTGCGCATCTGTGTGCCTGTGATTCAGTTTAGTGGAAGCTGGGGTCTATTGAAACGTGCACACAGTGGTACAGAGGATGCTGTATTCCTGTCTCTTCTCCTCTCTATTTCTCTCTCTCTAGCTTATTCATTAAATGAATGAATACAATAACTAACTAAATAAAAAATAAAAAAGTAGTCAGTCATTCTATCACAAGCCTACCTTGTCCGAGAAGGGAAAGGGAAACACGCACTCCCTTGAAATCCAGTCCTCACTGTTTGCCCTTTTGCTGGTATAACCGTACTCCTTAATCCGGGCGCTCTTTTTTAAGCTCTCAATTCAGTGAACTTGACTGTTGGCCACTGAGAGGCCTTGGTGGGACAAAAAGAATTGGGAAAAGGTAAGAAGTTAGAGTATTTCTCCTCTTTTCTCATGTTTTAGCACCTGCCAGAGTGACTACTTCAATAATATTTCTCTCTCTTCTGTGGCTCTGACCCCCTACTAAGCAGGACTGCATGAATCCAGCTGTTGTAATAAATACCTTTCCGTAAGTAAGATGGCCTCTTTCCTATTTTGCTCTGATCAGAAAAACCTAGAGGCTCCCTCTTGTTAGTGATCCCTGCATTATTTCATTATCCCTGATTTCTGGCTCAGCGTTTTCATCACCATTGCAAGTAGTTTCCTTTATTACATTCTTCCCTCTTTTTAAATTCATTGAATGATTTCATTTTTTATTTAAAACTTAAAGAATAAAATAATACCGCCTATATACACAGAGTATTAAATTGTTACTATGTCTATGTTGGAATAGAGTCTCTTCATGAATTTGGGCATAAATACATTAAATGCATATCTATATCTATAGCTATGTGTGTATATATATGTGTGTGTGTGTGTGTGTATGTGTGTATGTATATATACATGTGTATATATGTATATACTAATATACATGTATATATGTGTATATATATGTATATGTATACACACACACACACACATTCCCCATTCTCAAATATTAAGGAAAGTTAAACATAATGTCAGTATCTTACAAATTATTTTGGCAAAAAATTATTTTAGCAATTATGAGGCAAAGACATTCTTATTTCTTACTTGACAAATTTTAGTAATTCCATTGTTTCTCTCTCCAGAATTTCTTTTTATTTTTAATAAAAACTCATCCTTTCTGTAGAAAGCAAACCATTCTAGCTTTCTTTTCTTCCTATCTCATTATGGCTTTTGCAGGTGGTTCAGTTTTCTTCCACAAATTCATTCTTGGTAATTGAGTGGTCCAACCTAGGCAAAGAAAAAGAGAGAGAGAATAAGAAAAAATCACTTTTTCTAGAAGTGTCAGATTTAGAAATGCTGTGATTGTTTGACTATGCTTTTAGCCTCATAAAGCAAAAGAAAACAAAAACATCAGTCTGCAGTGCAAAGCAATGAACTGATATCTAAAGGGAAGGAGAACTAGAAAGGTGGAATTTAAGATTCTCCTTGTAATTCTTTTGAAGTCAACCTTTCCTTTTTGTCCTTCCCATTCATGTTTGTTAAATATAAATATTGTCATGTGCACATATACATATTAATTTAAATAATTGGGGAATTTACTCTGAGCTGATATAATCATTTTTGATTAAGCTAGGTTGAATTCATTTTCTGTCATTTGCAACCTAAGATGTCTTAAGTAATATACATATCATTTTATTATATTGTATTAAAATGTCATACTGTTAAACCTGTTCCTTGAAACAAGGACATTCTTTGTGTTAAGGTAATGAGGCCTCACAGAGAAGTTAAATTATTCTTGTTACCTAGAATCCATTTTTAAGGCTTGAATACTAGACACCAACCAGAATTAAGAGGAAAACCATAGGTAGGCTACAGAGTTGAAGTTAACCTTTTCTGTCTTAACCATGAGTGTGTCTACCAACATTGAAGGTGAATTTCAAGATGGTATAAAAACAGAGAACTATTAGAAAGAGAAGAAATCGGGAAATAAAAAAATAAGCTCGCCTTTTTGAAATATAACATAAATACAACAAGGCAGTATGGGGACTAGAATTAGTAACAGATTCTTCTGACTGTTAGCTGAGCAGAATACAAAAATTTGCAATATGAAATTGCATTCCTTTTCTGTTTTATTTAATGCATAGTTTTCTTTCTTCCTCCTCTCTATATGACTGAAATAGTTGACTTCACGGGCAAAATGCAATTCTATTGACAGAGGTAGCATGGCAGATCAGAACTGAAAGCTGCCTTTGAAATGTCTATTTCATTTTTTTATATATTTACAAAAGATATCTTAAAACTCAGACATTTATAGAAACAATGTAAAAGATAAGTCTAATTGTGTTTCTTCCAGTTTTTTCCTACCACTTTAAAAAATGCTCTATCAAATATTTTTGAGACTATGACAGTTGTACTTAAAAACACATAAAAATTCTTGTTCAAGAAAAGTATGCTAGGATAATAGTTTCTTCAAAGAAACATACCCTGTTCTTTCCCACAGTCCGCATATTTGAATATTCTGTAGACACATAAATTTACTGACACAAAATTTTTTTCACTAAGATGAGGATATCTGAAATAATAATAATAATAATAATAATAGTACGGTTTTGATAAAATATTTAAATAGATAAATTTATCTAATTACACTTTGCTTCTTTCTTTTTCTCTTGGAATTTTTTTAGTTTTAGTCTTTCAATTCCCTATTATTCAATAGTGAAAAATATCAAACTTTTTCTCGTTTCATTGATCCTGATATTTTAATAGAGTGAGTCTTGTAGATTAAAACTTCCATTTATTTATTTTTTAGTTTTTTTGCGATATGGCGTATGCACTCGCTGGAAAGTGAGAAATTGTCCCCCTCCCTTAGGGTCAAATACTGAAAATGTTGGTATGATAAAATCATTTGTTCACTGTAGAAAATAAAATTAATGCATTGATTGCTTTTCTAAAAAGCTTATTTTATTCTGTGAAATACTGAGTTTATTCTTACTATTATCCTATTTAAGGATATTAGGAATTAGAGCTATTTCATTCATTCAGTATAACAACAACAACCAAAAAAAAAAAACACTTTTTAATGTTCTGTGTGTTTAATTTACATTTTTTCAGTGACATAGGGAATGAACCAAAGTACTGTAAAATATATAAGTGATGATTAGATCTGTGTCCAGACTACCTAGGTATTTCTTTTGTTTTGTAATAAAATTATGTAGGTTTCAATAAAGCTTTTGTTTTAATTTTACCAACTTTCAAATATCTCTGTGAATGGATGTATCTAATATCCTAATGATACATATTGTATTTTATCCCATAGTGTAAGAATGATGTTGGGACAGGGGAACGTTAAGAGGTTAGCTTCTCAAACCTAGATCTTACATGCTTTCTTATTACTAGTTTTATTTTTTCTTCCCGGTTTACCCATTCCTTAAACTTGTGTAAGACCGAATTTTTCAAAACAATGCAAAAGAAACCACTACTGATTACTACTTTTCATGAGGAGTCCTCATTTGGAATAAGTTCCATTTATCTCTGAAATGTTATTACTTATTTCACCACCTGCTGAAGAATATACTCATCCCAATGTCAGTGCCTCAAAGATTTCCTTTGCAGATCCTCATTGTCTTACTGCTGTAGTTAAAATAATCATACAGCCAGAACTATGCTGGTCAGCTCAATTTTAGGTAATTACTTATGTTGCTTAACATAATTTCTTAAGTTATTTCTAAGACTTTTCATATAAATGATTTCCAAGTTAAAAACAATCCTTTGCTAGACTTTTGGTAACGACTTCTGTTTCACTAAACATGACTACCATGATTCAGGAAGAGTTTTGAGTCATTATAAATACCTCTCAGCTCCTGCTATAGTTGCCCTAGGGGCAACCACCAATTTTACACTGCCTTTTCTTTACTCCAGCAAAATTAGGTGGGCATTCGCTTACACCGTTTACTTCTTATTGCCATCTTGTTATCACACTCTCAAGATTTCACTTTCTATTTACTTATTTTTCGTGTGACTTTAATTTGTTCTAAAATAATTCCTAGAGCCCTTGACATTGGGACATTGGGCCTAATACAACTCTCATGGGTTTTTGCTTCCTACCTCTGCCATCTTCCAAAGTGACTTTACCTTTTACAAGACAGGCTACACTGCTTGTATCAAGACTGACCATATTTCCCATTCAAATAGATTCTATAAGTTATTTTGAATGAGTCCTAAATAAAAAGTTTCTATCAGCAATAAATAGCTGACTTAGAAATATAAACGTTTTTGGGCTGGCAGGTGATATGGTGCTTAAGGTGCTGGACTCCCACATGGCCTACTGTGATTTGAGTCCCAGACCTAGCAGCTTGCTTTCTCATTTTCTCTGTCTCTCTCTGGTCAAATTTAAATAATAATAATAATAATAATAATAATTAATAAAATTAAATACCTGATTCTTAAAAAGCTAATATTTTTATTTATTTATTACTCCTTTCATCTAATTCTGAGTATAAATGTTAAAGGAATATTTCCATGAAGGACACTATAAGGTTCTCTTTCAACATCTCTTGCATAGGGCATGGGATATTATACTCGATATAAAACACAAAATATATCTGAATGTAGAGGAGGGAAATGTGGTTAAACTATAAATATTTTAAAAATTCCAAAGATAATAATACTTAATAAAAATATGTATGTTAAATAGTGAGAAATCTATCAAATCTATCAAATACACTAAAATGAGTGCTTAATATGTCATTCTAAAAGACTAGGCTGTACATATCACAAGAGATAGTATCCAAAAAGGAATTAAAATTTCAAGAGAATAAAACATTTTAAAGATATAAGAATAATATATTAAGGCGCATAAATACTACAAACTTGTGAAAGAAGTTTTATTTGGTTCTATGAGAAAAAAAAAAAAAAAATAGAATATGGTGCCAGTAGATGGTGTAATGGTTATGTCACTAAACTCCCACATAGGTAACCGCGGTTTGAGTCCTGCACTTGGCGGCTTAAAACTCACACCAGGCATGTGTGCATGTGTGCCCAAAATCCCAAGAAGATAATGAAGGAGAAGGGATTGAGGTATGGCCTTCCCCCTGGCAGTTATTTCTCACTTTCTGTCTCTCCGGCAAGTGCACAAATATGGAACTGATAGCAATTAATTATAGTAAAAGAAAACTTTCTGGTGAGGAGGACTTATAACTTAAGTGTATTATTATCTGCCTTATCTATTATTCACAAACATTTCACCAAAATCCTTTTGATGTGAGACACAGTATCTGCTGCTAAGATTGAAAACAATGGAAGTTCATATATTACTATTTTTAGAAAGAGTTTAATGCCTCTATCTTTTGTTCTGTAATATTCAATATTTGACAAACTGTGTTTGTAAACAAAGACATTTTTATATTATTTATTTATTTATTTATTTATTTATATGTGGAAAGGTTTTTGCTATAGGACTTGTGCACTCGCCAGACGGAGAGAGACAGAGAGACAGAAAGTGAGAAATCACCCTCCGGGGGGATGGCCATGCCGCAATCCCTTCTCCTCCATTCTTCTCTAGGGTTCTCAGGCACGCATACACATGTGCCTGGCATGAGTTTTAAGCCACCGAGTCCAGGACTCGAACCGTGGTCTACTACATGGGAGTCCAGCGACATAGCCACTACACTAACTGCTGGCCCCAACAAAGATATTATGTACATTAAGCAAATATCAGAAAATTGTTTAAATGCATTTCTACAGGTTGATGATCATCTGCTATCCCAAAAGGAAATGAGAAAACTATAGTAGACAATGTTTTTGGCTGAAAAAATAGCATGTCTATGGGCTAACTGGGTATGTTCATTTAGGCAGCTGGATCCCACATGTCTGACTACACAGTTGGAGTCCCATATCCAGCTACTTGAAAAACATGCCAAGGCATGTTTGTGTGCATCCCCCAAATCCTCAAAAGAGAAATGGAAGAGAGAGGATTGAAGCATGACTGCCCTCCATGAAGGGGGCGATTTCTTGCTTTTCCTCTGTCTGTCTGTTTCTCTCTCTCTCTCTCTCTCTCTCTCTCCCTCTCTCTCCCTCTCTCTCTCTCTAGTGAGCAGATGCAACCTTTAGCAAATCGAAAAAAAAAGGAAAGAAATAGCAAGACAGTAGGCCTTGATATGGAAACCTCAAGGTCTGTTTTAAGAGCTAAACAAACCCATTCAGTTGGAAACAGTGAGGAAAAATGTTAGAAGTACAAATGTATAAAGTGCCGTGACGATCCTCATAAAATTTTCTTAAAATTTTTACTTTAGATAAGAACAATGAGAGAACACTGGAGGACATTAGGAAAGTGTCACATTAGAAGGTATTTGATATTTATTTATAGGATTAACTGCCAATGCAGTGTAGAAAAAGGAATAGACAATAAAGAGCTCTTGTAAAACCTAAGTGAGAGGTTATGATAGTCTTGATTAGATGGGAGCAGTGAATATCTGATTAATGCTAAGTGAAGCAAGCCAAACTATGAAAGGCAGACTGTGTGTGTCTCTGCTCACTATATATCAAATATCTGTGCTCTGTTGCAGAAAATGAAAGATTAGAAGGTATGATAGCAGAGAGGGCACCTGGAGATACTAAAGATAGTAAAAAAGGGGTAATAGGGGGTAGGTAATAGGGTGAGGGTGGCATATATGTGTGTGTGTATATATATATATATATATATATATATATATATATATAAAACAAAAACAAAACAAAAACATTAAAAAGAAAAATGGTGGCAGTGAAATTGGAGGTACCCATAACATCATTGAGACTGGAAATAAAAAGGGTTTGAGACACACTCAGGAAGAAGTGAAAAAAGATGTTGAATAATATCCATATTCATTCCCACCCCTTTCAGAAGCGAAGCAATAATTCCCACGAGTGCATTTTTGCCTACTTTTAAATGGCCTTCCAGAAGAAAAGAGCCACCACACATAGTCATGACCTGTTCCTAGGGTCAGCATGTATCCAGTGAAAGGTCAATGCAGAATTCCAATGATATATTACACAAAAAGATTAATTAAAACATGTCTATTGCTTAAGAGGCCCGGGATTTTACTTTTTAAATAGTTTATGAATGTCTTTTGATCTACAAATGACTAACACAATTCGAATTTTGTCCTAGAGAAACTGAAAGATTGGAAAGTATAGTAATAGGGAGAGAGACTGTAGGCAGGAGAGGAACAGTGGAAAAAAACAAATAATATGATAATATGTTTAATTGATAGAAAAATGAAAAGTTATTTGCTGATGATAATGTATAAGATAATGTCTTAGTCTACACTGATAAGCACTACGGTGCTGGGAAAAAAACACAGTTTGTATAATGTAAAGATGGATGGTGATTAAATGTAAATAATAAATATTAAAAATTTAATGCTAGATAAAATATTTGCACCTATAGTAGACACTATTGATTTAGTAACATGCCAGGCAAGTGCACAGGCATGCCCAGGATCCCAACAGGAGAATGGAAGAGAACAGATAGAGGTATGGCCATCCTGCTAGGGAATAATTTCTGACTTTTTCTCTTCTCTCTCGGGTTAGTGCACATGTCCTTGAGAAGGAAAAAAAAAGGTTATATTGATAGCCAAAAAAATAAAAATTAAAAAGTCTTTTTTTTTTCCACTTGGAAACATTTTATGTGAAAGAGTGAGAGTCACGACCAGCAGATGGCATAGTGATTATGTTGCTAGACTCCATATGGTCAACTATGGTATGAATTCCACACCTGGTGGCTTGAAACCTACCCCAACCACATGTGCATTTGTGATCAAGATCCCAGGAGGAGAATGGAGGAGAAGGGACTGTTGCATGGCCATACCCCTTGTGTAGGAGTGACTGCTTAGTTTCCCTCTCACTGTCTCCATCTCTTTCTCCCTCTCTGATAAGTGCATGCTCTTTAAGGCAAGAACCTCTAAAAAGAAAAAAAAAAATAGAAAACAAGAAAAGATAAGAGACAACCAAAATTCAGAATATACTTGACTCTTAACTTCTCAGAAGAAGAGGGGGTAATAAAAAGTAACTGGGAAAATAAAATTAATGTAAGGGCCAGCCCTGTGACCTAGTGATTAAAGGAGCTTGGTTCCATATGGCTGAATGTGGTTTGAATTCTAACCCAAGTGGCTTGAAAAACACTCTGGGCTCATGGATGTATATGCCCCAAATCTTTTTTTTTTTTTTTTTTTTTTTTTGGAGAGGTTTTTGCTATAGGGCGCGTGCGCTCGCCAGACAGGCAGAGAGAGACATAGAGACAGAAAGTGAGAAATCACCCCCCAGGGGGGATGGCCACACCGCAATCCCGTCTCCTCCATTCTCCTCTCGGGATCTTGGGCACGCACGCACACGCGCCCGGCATGAGTTTTAAGCCACCGGGTTCGGGACGTGAACCGCAGTCGACTACGTGGGAGTCCAGCGACATAGCCATTATGCTAACTGCTGGTCCCATGCCCCAAATCTTGACAGGATGACGAAATGAAGGTGAAGGGATTGCAGTATGACCACATCCCATTGAGGGAGTGTTTTCTGTTCTCCTTCTCTCACAACTTCGTCTCTGGCCAGTAGATAGGCCCTCTGGTAATAACAAAGAATACAATTTTAAAAAGAAAGTCACTGCAAAAACTGATGCTATGAAGCAGTCAGTTCGTATACTGAATATACATGTCTGAGCTTTCACTTTTCCTTCAACATCACAGCTTTACATTTTAGAATGCCAAAATATGTGCCTCATAGTTGCATCAAAATGAACCTAAATGAACCTCCACCAATGAATATTAATTCAAAAGGCTTGGCTTCTGTTCACTTTTTATTTCCTCAGAACACTTCCTGTATGGTTCCTCAGGTATGTGATAATCCTTTTGGCTAGAAATAGGGTATTTCCACACGCTTCCGTATGTTTCGGTACGTTTGTTCTGAAATAAGACAAGAAAGCTGTACTTTGGGCAATGATCCACAGTTCAAGTAGTCCTTACTTTTAAGGTTTCCAATTGCTTCACTTTGTGGAGACATTTATTTAAGAGCATTCTTGATTATTATTAAACCTGGCAGATCCACCCTGAGTGCCTATAGTGTACCAGTTTTTTTGGAAGAAGAACGAGAGAGTGATGGCTGTTAAGAGAATCACATTCATCTCAAACAGAACTGAGCCTTGACCTTGGCAGTCATTTCCAGCATTTATTCAGACTGAGCAGTGACTCATTGGGTCTGTTACTACCTTGGTCATGTTATATTAATTCTAAAGCCTTGGTTCGTGATGATTCCAACTTTCACCTCTGTGTATACAGAAAGAGTTCAGACTCACACATAGTTAACCTTCATCTTATGTTTCTAAAATTTCATATAAAGACAACAAAGTTCTGGTTATGAGAATTCACTTTTAACTATAGAGTAATGATAATATAATCATTTTCTGGACTAGTTTATACAGGGTTCTTTTAACTGGCACTTGCACAGTAATTCACCACCATTACCATGATGGAGAAAAGTAAAAATGCTGCTTTTATCTTTCTTTTTTTTTTTTCCTCTAGGTCCATTATGGTAGGAATTTTATCTGCATCTACATACAAACTTACAATTTAATGTGTTTTTCTTTTTCCTTTAAATACCTTGTCTACAAGCAAAAGTAAAATCATATGACATTTTAAAATATGGCACTTAAATAACATATACATATATTTAAGTCCATCCATATCATTAGATATATTGAAAATGTGAAGATCTACATAATGGTAAAGCATGAACTGGAGAAATCATCTAATATATGCTCCCTTATTCTAACCACAATACATACACACACACTTATTCAAAATAAGCAGAGTGTTTAACATTTCATGGAAATGTGTATTATGATGAATTGTGACTGGATTTCAATTATTTTTGAGTACCATAATAGACATATAGTTTAATTCTGTTCTTCAGCTAACTTTCCAAAATACATGCATACACACATACACACACACACACACACACACACAGGATCTTCAAAATGTTTATGGAAATGCATATTATGAAAAAACTATGCAGGTGTCTGCACAGAATCTATTCTGAAAAACTACGAAGGATATGACATCAGTTTGAAAAGAGCCCCTATCAAAGCAACATAAATTCTGCTAATATTGAAGTAATACAAACATCAAATTTGTAGTGACGCTTAGGTAGAAAATGGTGAAATCCCCAATGCTTTATGAAAAGTTATGGATTTAGTTCCCCAGAGAGGTCAGTAGTTTACAAATGGATGGTCTGTTTTAAAAAGGGATAAGGGCCACATGGTTGTGTAGGAATAATATAACTGGATCCACATTGGGAGACCTGGGGCGAGAACTCAGGACCTCCTCATGCATGCTGGACATGTGCACATGCCCATGACTGACACTGAAGGTCTATCAAGGCATAAGGACCCTGTTTGGAATGCCTCTTTCTCTTATAGAAGAAGTAAATCAACTTTCAAAAAGGGCTGGGGAGAGGAGACCATGTTGAAGGTTATACCTCAGCAGCAGACCATCCACAAAATTTTTGTTTTGCTTTATTTTTATTTTTATTTTTTTGCCATAGTGTGAAAGTGCTCACTGTAGACAAATAGAGAGTGAAAAATCATCTCCCCAGTGGAGTTGATTATGCTGTAATCCCCTCTCCTCCATTCTCCTCTGAGGATTTAGGTACACATGTACACATGCCTGACATGATTTTCAAGCCATTGGGTTCGGAATTCAAACCGTGGTCGGCCCTGTGGGAGTCCAGCACCTTAATCCCTACATTACCTACTGACCCCATCCATACACATGATTAAAAAAATAGTATTGTTTTGCCCTAATTGAAGAAGACTGGTGATTAACAGCAGAAACAATAGCCTACAAACTTTCTACTTGATGGATACCTAAACTGTTGCACTCAGATCAGCTGCAGACAAGAATAGAACTTTCTGTGGAAATATATATTTAACCTTTTTATGCCAGAGATTATTTTTATATGAGACACACACACACACACACACACACACACACACACAGAGAGAGAGAGAGAGAGAGAGAGAGAGAGAAAGCTCCACTATAGGGTGGTTACATGAAAATTCTTTAAAATTTTTCTTCAAATTCTTCAATTCTTTATTCCTGATGGAACCTGAGCATGAGTACATACACAATGTTTTGTTTGTTTGTTTTAGTTTTGTTATAAACTCTTTTATGCTAAAGAGAGGCAGAGAAAGAGAGAAAAGAATGGTGAGAAATCATTCCCCAGGGAGATGGCCATGCCTTAATCCTTTTTCCTTTATTCTCCTCTTGGGATTTTGGGCACACACACATACACACAAAGACACACATAAACACACACGCCCAGCATATTTTCTAGCTTCCAGCTTCCAGATCTGGGACTTGAACTGTGAAGTTAGCCATGTGGAATCCAACCACTTTAACGACCACACCACCAGCTGGCTCCATTTAGTTCTTTGTTTCTTTATTTTTCTCTCAAGCTACCAGGGCCAAGTATGGAATCTTGGTAAGCCATGTAGGATCCAGCTTTCTCTATACAGTATATAACTTCAGCATACAGGGCTAGCCCTTAATGGAAATTTTAAAAATATGGTATCAAGATCCCGAAGTGTTTCTTTTCTTTTACTTTGCTTTTAAAAACATTTTTAGATTTTTTTTTCTTTAGGGTCTCTGTGCCCACCAGAAAGACAGAGAGACAGAAAGTGAGAAATCACCCTTGTCCCACCCAGGGCAATGACCTGTTCATAGTCCCTTCACCTCTGGTCTCCTCTCAGGTTTTTGAGCACACATGTACATGCACCCAGAGTGAGTTTCAAGCCACCAGTTCTGGGACTTGAACCACTGTCAACCATGTGGGAGTACAGTAACGTAACCAATATGCCATCTGCTGGTTCCAAGATCCTGAAGCATTTACTAAGAGAGTTATAATAGGAGATGACACCTGCATTTACCAGTACAATCCTGAAGACAGTGCACAATCAAAGCAATGGCTGTCATGAGGCAGAAGTAGATCAATCAAAGCAAAAAGGACTAGTCATGAGCAAAGATAATGGCAACAGTTCTTTGAGATGCTCAAGACATTTTGCCTAAAGACTTTATGAAGGGCCAAAGAACAGTAACATCTGCTTATTATGAGACTATTTTGAGAACTTTAACTTAAGCTTTAGCAGAACAAAGCCTGGGAGAGCTTTGCCATAGAGTCTTTCTTCAAAATGAAAATGATTCTGTTTATTCTGCTCATCAAACAAGGGCAATTATGCAAAAGTTTCAGCAGGAACACATTAGGAATTCACTTTAAAGCCTTGATTTGGATCCATCAGACTTTTTTGTTCCTTCATCTTTTTAGTCTTTTTTTTCTTTTTAAGAGAGATTTTTGCTGTAAGGCACATGCACTCACCAAAGAGAAAGAGAGACAGAAAGCAAGAAATCATCCCCCCCATCCATGGCTGATGGTCACACCACAATTCCTTCTCCTCCATTCTCTTCTCAGGTTTTAGGCATGCATAAACACATGCCTGGCAACGAGTTTTAAGTCACCAGGTCTGGGACTTGAACCACGGAGTCCAGTGGTAAAGCCATTATGACATCTGCTGGTCCCTTGTTCTTTGAACTTAAAAAAACAAAATACCTCATGTACACTCATTTTTTATTTCAGTTAATAATGTAAAGAAAACGACATTGACATGGTTAAATTCCCAAGACCTTCAGTTCCTTAGGGATGGACTTAATTGCTGACACCATCACTTACAGAAGAGTCTTGAACTTAACGGAGCATATGTTGAGAAATTTTACATATATATATATATATATATATATATATATATATATATATATATGTATATATATATATATAATTTGCCAGAGGTGGAGTGGGCCTATGGAAAGCAACAGCTGAGAGAGAGAAATGGGAAAGCCTTCCCCATTGGACAGTCATGCTTCAATCGCTTCCTCCTCATCTCTCTCTCCATTTTTTAAAAATAATTATTTATTTTATTTTTTATTCATTCATTCATTGATTTTTTAATTTGGGGAGAGAGAGACAGAGGGTGAGAGTGAGACAGAGAGGAAATGAGAAAGCAAGCCACCAGATTCAGGACTCGAACCTTGGTCGGCCATGTGGGAGTATCCAGCACCTTAACCACCACACCACCTGCTGGTCCCATCTTTCTCTCCTTTTAGGATTATAGACATGCATCCAAACTTGCTCAGGCTATTTTTCAAGTCACTGAGTCTGGGACTTGAACACCTGGCTGGGTACATGGGATCCAGTCACCTAAGTCAACTGGTCTCAGGATGACCCTACAATTTATATTTTTAATATTAGTTTTCTTTCATTTTTTCATAAGCTTCTTAAAGTATAGATATTTTTTATTCATAATCATGAAGCTTAATTTTCTGAAATTTACTTTCATTTGGAAGACAAAATTATGAAAAGTTGTATGATAATCTCTATTAATATAATATAGATTTTTAAAATAGGCCATTTTTAATAAGAAGAAAATAGAGAAATAAACATTTAAGGATTAAAAATATAGAATTACTATGAATATATAAAGCTACATTTAATTATAGTTTATATATTGTTCATATTTTCTGCAACTGTCAAACATAAACACAGAAGGGAAATTGAATAGTCTATGCAATTGATTGGAAAAATTTAATTTTATTCCTTACAATGGAAATTTATATTTTTGAAATAGTGTCAGAAATAGAGTCTTCTAAAATAAATTACTTCTCCAATTTCACATCTGAAGTACAGTTTTAAAAGTGGTATCTTAATTAAAGTGAATCATTTTCTACAGTGAATTTACCAGTTTATTTAAAGTACACCTGATCATGTTTTCCTTTTGAATAGTGAGTGAGTGAAATTACACACTTCCTCTCCCACCTGATCACGAAGCTCTATTTTGCAGCATTTCTCTTTTATTGTTGTTCATCAATTCAATTAATGAACTGTGAAAGCAGTTATGATTCTGAGTGTATATAAATTATAATTTTTTAATCTAGTCTTTCTTTAACCCATAAAAAACTGAGAAGCATTTGTCATAGTCTTTCAAAAATAATTAAATACATAACAACAAAAATAACTACTAGTGAGTTGGGAAATATAAGTCACAAGTTACACGCACAATTTCAACTGAGGCATTGTACCGTACATGCAAGCCACAAGTAAATGGTATTGAAAGTACTCTGTCAGGGTGAATCTGTCCTCTGGGTCTCCACTGAACATAATTAGTTTCATGTAAAATGACTGGTTTTCAAGTTTATTATCTATGAATTTAATATACCAAATAGATAGAATACAAGAAATGATAAGTGGGAAAATTTCAAAAGATTTATATTTCTCTAGTGAGCACAAAAAGAGCCGATCCTGCGTTCTTTTCAGTTGCCACAAGACATGTAATACTCGGAATTTTCCCACAAGTGAAGTGATTAACTGTTTTTTGAGGAGCGTTTTACTCCCTCATTTTTTTTTCCTTTGAAGGACAAAAAAGGAAAAAAATAAACATAAAGAGGATACATGACTAGAGTATAAAATTAAAGCACATATGAAAATGATACCCCTTCCATATTCCACATTTGAATTATAAGAGTCCCTGAGTAGTCATTTTGGAAAACATGATAGATGCTTTTTGGTTCACGTCTAATTTATTTGTTATCGATAACGTGACTACACCAGATAAATGAAACTGACAAAGTTTCTAGGCTTGTTAAAATTGTTCATGATTGCATACTTGTTTTAGGCAGCTTTTCTTTTTATATTACATTAATAGAGCGTTCTGCAGCATTTTAGCTTTTTTTTTCTTACTATTAAACATGAATATGTTTTCCTGAACAGAATTAAAGTTTCCCTATAATATTTTCTTCCATTAAGGGTATACTTAGTTAGGAGCTAGTAGATAGCATAGTATTTGCATTGCTAGACTCCCACATGGCCTATCATGGTTCAAATCCCAGACCTAGTAGCTTGAAAATCAAGCCGGGCACAAGTGCTTGCATGCCAAAGATCCTGGAAGGAGAAGAGAAGGGACTGGGGTGTGGCCATCTTCCTGGGGATGATTTCTCAGTTTCCCTCTCACTATCTCTGTCTCTGTCTCTGTCTCTCTCTCTCTCTCTCGTGAACACATGTATCCTAAGGCAAAAACCTCTCAAAAAAAAAAAAAGAAAGAAAAGTATACTTAATTGAATAAAAGGCCTTTGTTGCCAGAGACAGTTCATCATAGACTATGTATTTCATAAATTGGAAAAATTACAATGTGTATGCTCAGATGTTATCTGTTCAGAAAGTTCTGTGGTCACCTGTTCTGATGTAGTAACTTCAGTCATTTACTAGGTAATTTTTTTGCTTTATTCTCTGTTTAGGATTTACTGTTATCTGATACATCTTCATTTATTTTTTCCTTACATATTTTTCTCCAGCTTTTGTCCCAATTGTTATCATTTTTCACACACTACTAGTGTTTTTGCAAGTAGAATTATTTACTTTTCTTCTTAATACCTAGAGTTATGCTATCTGTCACTGAGAATCAAGACTAGCACTTGGCAATTGTAAATATCAAGACAAAAGGGAAATACATTATACATATTTTGAGTTTCTACTATGAGACTTACAGTAAACTACAATCCTGCATGTCTATCCCTCTTTAATGCATGTGTGCGTGTGTGTCACTAAATCTTAAAATGAATATTTGATTTAGGCACTTTCCAAATGTGTTGTTACTAAGACCTCAAAAGTTTCACATTCATATGCAAAAACCAGGTAGATAAGAGAGAGTGGAGATTGAGAAACAGCCAGAGACAGATATAGAAAACATGTAGACAATGCAGAAATCATATATTCAGGAAATAAAACTCAGTTATATCTTTGGCTCCTCTCTGATTCTGTATACTCAACATTCCATGCATTCACATTTCCAAATGCAGCATTTTATTTCTTCACCCCAAATGATTGCTGCTCCAATTTTTCTACCAGAAATATCGTTTAGAGTATTTAAGGCTTAACTCAGTTGCCATGGCTTCTCTAAGTATTTTCTAACCCCACCAGAATATAACTCCAATGTAGTATTTTCTTCATTAGACCTTGGAAGTCATTGATTAATTCATATCTGTTTTCTCCATCAGATTTCAGGGTCCTTTATTATAGGTGCATGCTTTATTGATCTTAGCAACGTGGTGCAGAGAGGATAGCTTATATGTAATTTCCCATAAATAATGAAATGCAGTATACTGAGGTGGGAAGGGTGTGGGCTTGGAAACCACAGGAGTGGGTTTTGTTTGCCTAAGGGATCTCTGCATCCCTCCCAGTCAGCTCACCACACATTACCTCTGCTACTTTTGATAAGATACCTAAATTCCCTAAGCTTCCCTGTACTGGTTATATATCCTGAAGTCTAATACTTTCCTCCTAGAGTTTTTACAGTAATTACATAAAATAACATATATAAAGAACTAAGGTATTCTATATATTACAACTGCTATTACTAATATTTTAATAATTGCTTTTTAAGTGGAAATCAATTTAGTTAGAGTGTTGAACTAATATAGTCACATGCAACTGTGAACTGCTTCCTTCTAAACTCAGTTTAGTGTGTACATTTTCCATTGCTGTGTAACAAACTGCCATGAACCTAGTGGCTTAAAACAGCCATCTGTTACTGTCATATAGTTCTGTAGATCAGAAGTCCTAGCAAGGTTTAACAGTGTTCTCTACTCTGGTTTTGGGGGGAGCTATACAGACTGTGCATCCAGGGATGAATATCTTGGGGGGAGGAGTCATGTTAGACTCATGCCTATCAAAGTTAACTTAATAAAAGCAAGCTAGAAAATATATATGCATAGTTACATATTATAGCTATATACCCATGTGTGCGAATGAACCTGTGGTTTTGGCAATTGCCTTAGTGTATACCAAGTAAAGTATTATTAAGATCTTCATAAGTTATTGCAAATGAAGAAGGTGGATCTGGCACTGTCAATCCTTTATAAATGTGGGCTTACTAAAGCCATTTTTTTATTTCAAAATTTATAATTATCATTTACACAAGTGGTATGTGCATTATTCATTCTTGGAATAAAGGGGAAAAATGTCTTCTTTTTTTAATTGGTGAAGAAAATTAATTCTTTTAAAAGTACATAGTATGGTAAATTTGGAGTCTATATTTGTATTGATAAGGGATTATGGGTTTCATTTCATTTTTTTCCTTTGGATGTCCAGTTTTCCCAGCACCATTTATTAAAGAGATTATCATTTCCCTATAGATATTCTTGGCACCTTTGTTGGATGTCAGCTGCCTACATATATGTGGATTTAATTCTATATTTTGTGTTCTGTTCTGCTGGTCTATATGCTTGATTTGGTTTTAAAACTTTTCAGAGGGTGCATATGCTCACCAGAAAAACAAAGATGCAGAGAGAAAAGGAGGAGAAAGCACCACCCAGCATGTTGGAGTCATACTTCAATCCCTCATCCACCATTTCACCATCTTGTCAGGATTTGGGGTACACACACACATGCACCTGACATATATTTTTCAAGCCTCCAGCTCTGGAATTTGAGCCACATATTCGGTCATGTGGGATCCAGCTCGCTCAAGCACCAAACCACCAGCTAGCCTCTATGTATCTATTTTTTTTTCTTTTGGTTGTTTTTGTTTTTTTGTATATGCCATTATCAAGCTGTTTTAATTACTATAGATTTATAACTCACCATCTTGATGTGCATTTTCATTTCTATTTGCTTTTATTGCTGTCACAATAAAATCAATTGCAAGTGAAGAGAAGAAATGAAGTACTTTTCCCCAAAATTCATTTTAATTTTATATTTCTCTACCTTTCCTTCTTTCTTCTTCTTTCCTCCTTTCTTCTTTTTAATTATTTTGAAACATCATCATTTATCAAGTGTCCTATTTGTGCTGTCCAAAGACCACTCAAAGAAAAAAAAAAAAAAAGCCTCTTCACCAAATCAAACATCCTTTCCTTACTATATTATATATTTTTAAATGAATCCTTAAAAGAAAGAAAGAGAAAGGAAGGGAGAAAGAGAGAGAGAGAAAGAAAGAAGAAAAAAGAAACAAAGAAAGAAAGAAAGAGAAAGAAGAGAGAAACAAAGAGAAAGAAAAAGGGAGAGAAAATTATGCTGGGTATGTGCACCTTCACCCAAAATCTGGCGAGTGGAAAGAACAAGTAGGAAATGCAGAGAATGTAGCCAGCCCCCCTGGGTCGGGGGAGGGTTGATTACTCTGTCACTCTGGTGAGCATAAATATCCTATAGCAAAAAAAAAAAAAAAAAGAAAAAAAAAGAAAAAAGAAAGAAGAAAAAGGAAAAAAAAAAGAAAGAAAAAAAGAAAAGAAAACATTAAATGGGCAAAATAAAAAAAAAATTATCTGCTGATGCTGATGTGTATGGTAATACCTTTAACTGGACAAATATGCAGTATACTCACGGCCAGAAAGTCAATTTTGTATGCTGTAACAGTGTACTATAATTGGGATCAGCAGATGGCATAATGGTTATGTTGACGGGCTCCCACATAGTCAAATGCAGCTTGAGTCCCAGACCCAGTGACTTGAAACTCATGCTGGGCATGCGTGTATGTGTGCCTTGAAACTCATGCTGGGCATGCGTGTATGTGTGCCAAATATCCCAAGAGAAAAATGGAGGAGAAGAGATCGCATGATCTTCCCCCCAGAGGGGTGATTTTTCACTTTCTGTCTCTGTTTCTCCAGTGAACACGCATGCTCTATAGCAAAAATCTCTCTCTCTGGGAAAAAAGGAAAAAAAAAAAAGCCATATGTTCTGACTAATACATAGAAATTGAAAAGGTTGACTTCTAAGAAGTAGTCACTGAAGAGTGACTGGTAGAGACTGAGATTGATGGGGAAGAAGGGCAGGTTGTTTAATGGAAACACAATTCCAGACAGATAGAGAAATAATTTCTAATGTTATAAAGGACAGTAGGATGAATATAGTTAATGATAATTTACTGTACTTTTCAGATTAGCTAATAAAAAGAATCTTGAAAGTTCCCAACACTAAGTAAGGACAAATGGTTGAAATGATGGATGGATACACAAGTTCATTATTTGTTTTGTTTTGTTTTGTTTTGCTTTTTTGTTTTTTTAATTTAAAAAAAAATTTTTTTTGGAGAGGTTTATGCTATAGGGCGTGTGTGCTCGCCAGAGAGACAGAGAGAGACAGAGGGAGAGAAAGCGAGAAATCACCCCCCAGAGGGGATGGCAAAGCTGCAATCCCTTCTCCTCCATTCTTTTCTCGGGATCTTGGGCATGCACACACACGCACCCGGCATGTTTTAAGCCACCAGGGCCAGTACTTGAACTGTGGTCGACTACATGGGAGTTCAGCAACAGCCATAACGCTAACTGCTGGTCCTCGCAAGTTCATTATTGACATACTGATTTATTCAATCCACATTGTATTTAAAAGTCATATTGTAAACCATAAAACATATCCAGTATTTATTTGTTAATAAACAGTGACCTAAAGCCAGAACTAAAATATGTTGCAACAACTACAACAGGAAACTAAGCAGAAATACATTATTCATTTAATCATATTTTATTAAGTAATTTGTAGGACTCAAACTTTTTTAAACCTAAAAACTCACGGAATTATTTCAACATTATTTTTAAACTTCAGAAACATCGCACTTTGCCCAACGACTGCCCACATAATCTAGAAGTAAATATGGGATTCTTATTAACAAAGAGCAGACACATTTGTTTTGCATTTCGTCTTCTGTGATATACAGAAATAGATTTGGGCCAAATTATGCATTTTTAGGTATCATTTCTCAGAAACAAAACTTGAAATATTTTTTCATTTTAATTAGCTTTGAAAGTGCAGTATTTTAAATGTGTTTTTTTTATCAGACATGTTCTCTCAAACACTCTGAAATAATGATGAAAAATTCTGTCCTAATATGTATATATTGGCACACTTCCACTCTGAATGGCAGTTGTGTATGCATAGAGGTTGAACTCTGCTAGTGAGTAAGATAAAAGTGTAAATCCCAAGAACTAAATGGATTTTCTTCCTATGCTTTTACTTAAGATAAAGAGACGTTTTCTTAAAATTTGTTTGGAAATTTCAACCAATACCCTGGGACATTAAACAACAAATGTAGAGGCTATTGAAGGTATACAAATGACACAGACATAGCCACTGGTGAAAACCATACATATCTCTTTGGGATACTGTAGACATTTGCTTATCTAAAAGAAGACAGAACCACATTGTTAAAGATAAAGGTTACCTTTCTAATGAATTGTCATGGTCTTATGTCTAGAAATGCAACAATATCTTTCTTCAGGTGGAGATTTACTCCAAAGGAATATTTGCAAGAAATGAGTCAAGCTATCACTTTATGAAGATTTACAAACCCTATATACCAACGAGTTGAAGAAAAGCCTACATTAGAGCCCTTGGATCAGGATCAAAGGCTACATGAGGCCTGTAATCAGCTCAATGTCCTCTCTCTCAGCAGTATTTTGGAACACCTGTTATCAGGCAACTAATGACTAGCTAGAAATAGAGAAATCTGCAGTGAAAGTCTTAGCTTGATTAAACCCACATGCCTATAGTATTTGAAAAATAAGAGAAAGAAACCTTATCCTGAAAACCCAGCCTGCACAGGATTGAATTTTTTCACAGGTCTATTACTACTTAGAGGACTGTCGCTCTAGAAAAAGAGGAAGTTTCTGACTTTAAAGCATAAAAAGCATCCTGTTAAGTACAATTTAACTCAAGGGGCAAAAAGAAGGCTTTGTAAACAGCTTTAAGCTATTGTAGGAGATGCTATAAACATGGTTTTATGACTCAATAGATACAAGGTATCTGTTTGGGTTTTTTGTTTGTTCCTTTGTTTGGAAGTGAGGACTGTAGGTATCTATATTAGATGAAGAAGCTATGGAAGGTCTCTGGAAACTGAGGGGCACAACATAGATGCTGATGTACAAAGTCCATGTTTTCAGCGGAAGAAATTATTTTTGTGTGTGTAAAAAATAGTTCCTAAGATATGAGTGAATGCCTGACAAAGGAAAAGGAAGTGAATAGTCGAGCAGACTGGGTTTGGCATTGGGTCTGCCTACCATCATCCTGATGTCACTGAGTTACAGTCAGAAAGCCAGGTGGCTGCAAATGCACTAAAAATGGTACTTTCGGGAAATGGCCTAATGAGATCCAGAGTGCACAAGTTACATAAACAGGTAGCCTGGACTCTGTTGTTCTGATGTCAATGCCTCTTCCTCTGCTCACACCTCTGGCCTCATAGCTGACAGAAGCTTTATTCACAGATGAATGGCTTGATTAATTGATGCATGCTAAAAATGTAACACCACTACAGGACAGAACAATGAGGAATTTATTCGTTGGGCTGTTGGAGCAAAGTACCACAGACAGCTTAAAATAACGAAAAATGTTCTCTCACAGACCTGGAAGCTAAACTTTGGAAATGAAAATGTCAGTAAAGCCAGGTTCCTTCTGAAGGCTCTATGGAAGAAGCCTCCTTTTAGCATCTGGTGCTTTCTAGAAATCCTTGGCATTCTTTATCTTATGGCTGTATTACTCCAAACTCTGCCTCAATTTTCACATGGTGTTTGCCCTGTGTCTCTATGTCTAAATATCTCTTCTCTCTCTCTCTCTAAATATATATCATATGTGTGTGTGTGTGTGTGTGTGTGTGTGTATATATTATTTCCCAGAGGGCATGTACACTTGCTAGAGTGGAAGTCAGTGATGAAAACGCATCCACCGTGAGACATGAGCACACTGCAATCATTCTCCTCCATTCCTTTCTCCTTTCAAGATTTGGAGACGTATCAAAAAGCACTTTGTTCCTGATATGTTTTTTTTTTGGGGGGGGAGAGGTTTTTGCTATAGGGTGCATATGCTTGCCAGACAGACAGAGAGAGACAGAGAGATAGAAAGTGAGAAATCTTGGGCAAGCACACACATGCACCCAGCGTGAATTTAAGCCACCGGTTGCAGGACTTGAACTGCAGTCGACTACATGGGAGTCCAGCGACATAGCCTTTATGCTAACTGCTGGTCCCTACCTTATATGTTTTTCAAGCCACAATGTCTGGGGCTTAAACAATGTGTAAGCCATGTGGGATCCTGCCATCTTAACTGCCTGGGCATGAGCTGGTCCTCTCCTTTGTTTTGTAAAGACACCAGTAAACGGATTAGGCCTGCATTCTCAGGTTCCAGCGATCAGTATTTTTAAATATAATTTGGAGGAACACCATTCAACATACAACAAAGCGTGACACTAAAAGATGATGACAATGGGAATTTTCACTACGGGCAGGATTTAGAGAAGGATACTAAGTCAGTCACTTGGCACAAATGACCTGACCAGAGCTCAGAAACTCGTGTTTTCTGGACAATGATTACTGTCTGACCATTCGATGAAGGGCCTGAAGGGAGTTATATTGGAAGTCTAGAATCAAAGAGGTCTGAAAAAATTGGTACACAGATAGCTTTACGGGGTCAAGATTTTCATGCTTCATACTAACGCCTATTGTCGTTGACAAAACCCAATGAACACATTAGAAACCAGATAGAGAGAAAGACTCATCCAGGGAACATCAGCTGGTTTTTGTCCTTGATCACCCAAGTATTTGTGAAAAAAAACTGTGAATATAGTAACTCTGGTGGCAGGAATGAAAGCTATGCATGGTCCCTATGGTTTGATCTTCTTTTTGAAAAGCCACATCAATCTTTTATTGGTGATTAAAATTATGACATTTTCAGTCAGCATATGATGTGACATTTGAGCTGGCTGAATCCCACATAACTGACTGTATAGTTAGAATCTCACACCAGGTGGTTTGAGATACAGGCCAAGTATGTATACATGTGTGCCTAGAACTCTGGAAGGAGGGAGAGAAGGAGAAGAGATTGTGGCATGACCATTACGAGATTAGTCCTGAATCTATGAAATCATATTTCCCCCAAGAAGACTAATCCAGTCACTTCATGTCAAAGAAAGTATATCCATCCTTTGCATCTTAAAGAGCAGTATTTTATACAAATCAAAAAATAACTCTTTTGTACTGGTTTGCCTTCTTTGTCCAAAATTTGTATGACAGCTTCTACATTCAAGGCAGTGTTTCTAGCAAGATCCTGAAAATATGATTGAGATGATTTTCTTTGCAGATGCGGTGTATACATTGAATTGATTTTTTGAAAAGTGGAGCTCATATCCAACATACAATAATTACTACAACATAAAAGAGTATGAACCAAAGAGTATTGGTCTCTTTCACCATCACTATCACCTATAAGGAATTAATATTCCTTCACCATCACTATCACCTATAAGGAATTAATACTCCTTCCCCTGAAAAGTTGAGCTCTGCTTGATTAATTGCCTGGGTTTCTGGATTTGAGGAACAGAGGTATTTGCACTAGGAAACAGTAGAGTTAGATTCCTTTGCACAAAACAGTGGTGAGGAATTAACGTGGAAATCAGGACCTTAACTCTGTTTCACCTAATGCTTCCATACCTAGTATAATGCTAGAAGGACAATTGCAGCAATTATAATTAAGGTCAAGGACCTCAAGTGCTTAGACTTATCAAGGATGAAGTTCTCGGTCACCCCATCTGGCAAGTAACCAAGACCAGATAAAATACTTCTTGAGAGGGAGACATATCTGGAATTAGGGGTGGAGTAGTAAGATGATAAATAGCACTAAGAGCCTGAAGGCCAGTTGTAGTAGGAGGTTCTGTAGATTATGCCACTAACCATTGCTTATTAATTCATTTCTACAAATCCTGTGGACTGAGAGACCAAGCAGATTTTGTGCAGGGCATATATGTATTGAGTGCAGATTAGCTTTTTTGTCCCTTTGTCAGTAATGTCTCAATTTCTTAGCATCTAGACCTCTCCTATAATTTCTGCCAAGCTGAAGTAGGATGGGCTCAAAGCAGGTGCAACTCAAAAGTTCAGGAGTAAACTTTCTGTATAAGTCATTGTTTTAATGTTTATTTTATTTATTAGCTGAAAAAAAGATAAAAAAAAAAGAAGACATCCTCTACAGGATCTTATTATATTGCAATCCCTCTCCTAGTACATCAACCAGCCAGGAATCATGGGGATGTACATGTGTATCTGACATGTTTCAGGGTCAAATAGGATCTGAATCGTGATCTTCAGTGTGACCACAGAATTGCAGAGGTGTAACCTATCACCTGCACTATCACAAGTGGGCCTTAAGAAGCAATTTTTGATCAACTGAGATGAGAAGTGAAGGGAAAAATTTTGATTAGACAATCATAGAAGGCATTCTGTTAGCTTTCTAGGTTTTAAGCTACTCTTTTTTTTCTCTCTTACGTTCTGAATGTCTGGGATTATTGACTGCTGAAATATGAGTAAATTTATTGTAATCTGCTACAGTAGTACCTCTGTGAGAAAAAGGAGTGATTGCTTGGCTCTAAAAGCTTCCTAGGCAGAATGCAGAAGCCAGGGATAATGCTGAGCCCCAGACCTGAGGGATTGCTGTTGGTTAATTGCAACGTTTATATTTTTCTCTTTGTACAATGCTGTGTCATCTAGGGGTCCCCAGTCCACCCGCTTGGATTCTGTTGCTTGGTTCCTTACATCTACTGAACAGCTGCTAAATGTGGCAGCCTGGTGTGCTGAGAACACAAGTCACGTTTGCAGCACACGTCCCCTCTTTGCCATCATTATTTCTCATTTTAATAGGATATCAACTGAAACGGAGTTTTCAACTTTCAAAAGGCATTACAATCCTGTTTAGATATATAGATAGATGCATAACTACATAAAAATGTAATGCTTATACATGTTTAGTTTATTAAAAATAATGAAAAAGATAACACCAGAACAATTCACTAGTTCAAAATTTTCAAAGGAATTACATAACATGTGTTCTATTTTTACATATCATTGTACATTTCAATAAGAATTCATCACTGCTATTTTCAGGAAACTCCCTTAAGATTTATAGAATTCCTTTTGTACCTATACTTCAGAATTCTTTTTCTTGTTTCTTAAATGAAGAGATTTTTGAAAAATGGCTCTGGTGAAATGCAATTGCCATTTCTGAATGCACCAGGAATTCCATCCTCAGAGATTATCCCAATGGCCAGTAGAAGGTGTTGAGAATATGATTATAGTAAATCCTCAGAGGTTATCACAATGGCCAGTAGAAGGTGTCTACAATGGGAAAAATGTTGTTGGCCAATCTCCCCTCAAATACATCTTGTCTCACAAAGGTGGTCTTCATGGTAAAATCATGAGCTATCTTATTGTCGCCACTCTGTACCAAGAACCACACTACTTTCTACATTTTGTACTTCTGCATATGAAAGCATGAGAGCAGAGCCGAGAGAGAGAGAGAGAGAGAGAGAGAGAGAGAGAGAGAGAGAGAGAGAGAGAAAATGGCAGTTTGAAACTGTGTGTACCAGCAGCTGTCTAGTCACAGCCTCTTTGCCATAAAATATTTGAGTTTCCTAAGCAACTAGGCTCCCTAGGAAACTGGGTAAACTGCTCCTATAGAAACTATTAACTGAGTGATTTCTCCTTCAAACCAGCTTTATGTGGAGAGTACAAGAACATGATGGGAGAATATTTTCCACTTCCCCACTTCCAGAGATTTTCTTGTGAAGTATTTTTTAACTATACTAGATCAATGTAAAACCATATTTCCCTTGGTTTTCATTACTTTTCTGCTTATTTCATTGCATATGGTACAGAGAAAGCAATGGTGTGGATGTTGTTTCTTCTTTTGATAGCTATGGAAAGCTAGGAAAATTACCCAATTTGTTTATGGGAGTACTTTGGCCTTTTCCTCTCCTAGACAATGGCACAAAAATTGTGCATGCTATAACTTTTGACTCAATAGAACAATATAATAACCTACCTCATAATTATATCTGACCATTACTGAATTCAGTTACATTTATGCATTATCATGAGAAACATGAAGTTACTTTAATAATAAAATGAAAGCACATGTTAATAAAACATGTGCCTTTTCTTTTTCTTTTTATTCACATTTAAAAAAGTTAATTTTTCTTACAATTTTTAGCATATGTTTAAATAGCATATATATTGCCTTTTTTTAGCAACTTTGAGAAAGGTTAAAATTGGCAATCAAGGATTAAAAATTATCTAGTGTCAAAATATTTAAGAACTGGCAAAAAAAGAAGTATAAAAAGAATAATTTTTATATACATTTCTTTGTATATATTGTACAATGAAAAAATTTTGCTTATTTTCAGATCTATTTTAACCACTAGAATACCAGTCCTGGGCCAGTCAGTGGTACGGTGGTTAAGGATGCTGAATCTCACATAGTCAACTATACAGTTCAAGTCCTGGAGCTAGTGGCTTGAGAAACACACTGAGTGTGTGTGTGCATACGTGTATTCTGAAAATCACAAAAGGAGCCAAAATTGAAAAGTAAGGGATCATGGTGTAACTATCCTTATTGAGGAGATTGTTTTCTCTCTCTCTCTGTGTGCACGATTTCACATGCCCTTTGTAAATCATTTCTTTTAGAAGAATACCAGTTTCACAATATTATGCACTCAGTTTTCATTCCAATCCTAGCTCAGAGAAAGCAATCATAAATATTCAGCAAATTAAAGAAATGTGTGCATTAAGAAAGAATTATGGATACCAAAAAAATGGGAAAGTTGGATTAATTCATTTCATCACAATGAGAAAGTATTTGCTGCTTTTCTATACTTCCTATTCAAATTACACATATCCATAGATGAAGGAAAGTAAAAATTATCTAAATTTTTATTAAATTAAGTACTATTAAGTACTAATTTAGTAAAATTAAGTACTAAATTAAGTACTAATTAAGTACTATTTGGGGAATATAATTGTGTACATCTCTGTATGCAAATATAGATACACATGCTTTTACTTAAATAAGATAGCATGATATTAGTTTTATAATTATTTACTCTGTATGTCCCCATGGTACTCTAAAACTTTCATCTTTGACCATCATCAAGTTAATTTCATACAAATTCTTTCATATTATAAATTTCAATATTATAAATACTAAGTTGGGGGCACATCAGTTATGCAACTGTACCCACATAGGAAAGGTCCTCAGTTTGCATTAGGGGACCTCCATGAGCATGCCCAGCATGCGTACATGCCAGTGATCCAGACCAGCTGGGAATGAGGATGGATCACAGTGCAAGAATTCTATTGGGAGTGCCTGTCTCTCTGTCTCTCTCTCATGGAAAAGAGAAATGAATAATTTTTATTAGAAAAGGAAATTCTATGTTGTTTTTGATTTTGACTTTATTTGTAATATATTTTGCTATATTTAAGATCTTATAAATATGATCAAATACTTATTTTTTATTCTAGAACTTTTAGCTTACTATCATATGGCCCCCTGTAGAGGTTGATTTCTAGATGATTTCTCACTTTCTCTACCCCCCCACCTTTGAGTGCATACACTCTATAAAAAAAAACTAAAAAAAATTCCATAATTTCTACATTGTATATATTTGCTTTTACATAATCTTTAAAAAGTATTGATTGCATTTTGTCCATTTGCATCACTAGTAAGGATGCATTTTTTTTTGTTCATAATGTAATTCAGAGTCCAAGGTTTTGTTTTTTGCATAGAAAATACAATTATATTATTCCATCATATATGTAGACAATGTGCATAGAGAATATAGGACTAATTAGTCATAGAGAATTCCTTTAATCTTGGAAATTGGCTGTTACTCATCATTGAGTTTCCAGTGAGCACCAACATGGAAATTACATAATGATAATTTATATGTAAATCCTTCTAAGACACTTCACATTTTCTTGCCTTATTGAATAATGTTGATTTGACATGATTTAAAATGTTACTAATTACCAGAATTATCATTATAACTATCGTAATTACATTGCTCATTGATGATTTTTTCTGCTTTCAACTCACTCCAAACAATAACATTGAAAGCTCTTTACCACTCCTGCCTTAAATCATTCTCTTCTCTTGATGTGCTGGAGAAGAGCCCAACTCCCTCCCAACTAGCACTCCACAACTCTCTTTTATGCCTTTACCACAAGAAATCTATTGGGTAGTTGGAAAAGTCATGACACAATTCTGCATAGAAAAATACATCATGATGTTTCCGATGAACCAACACATGCTAAACTTCCTCACATGTTTATTACTCACTTTGTTTCTTCTCTGTAGATACTATTAGTGACTGTTGTAATTTGAATTGTGTTCTACAAAAGCAAAGAAGTCCTGACCCTCCTATCTCAGAATGTGACCTCCTTTGGAAATAGTGTCATTGCCACAGATAAAATTAATTATGATGGAATCATGCTAAATTAGGGCAACCTCTTGATCCAATATGATTGGCATTATAGGAAAAGGATAGACAAAGATGCATAGAGCAGAATGTCATATGAAGACATGGAGACATCCAAGGAAGAAGGTCATGTATAGATGTGAGCATAGAATGTAATTATGATGTTCAAATCAAGGAACATCTGGTACTACCAGAACTGGAAGGGGAATGTAAAGATCCTCCACTATAAGCTTTAGAGGGACCATGGTCCTGTCAATACCTTGATTTTGAACTGCTAGCCTCCAGAACTGTGAGAGAATACATTTCTGTTCTTTTAAGTCACTAAGCTTGAGGTAATTTGTTACAGTAGCTGAAGAAATGAATATAGTGTCTTGTTCACTTCTATTCAAATTTTTTAAATCATTAATACATGCCTCCTTAATGTATAGGCAAACAAAATAAGATGAAACAAAATAAAACAAAAAAATTCAAAAAGCAAAAAAAATCTGCAGAATTATAATTTGTCTAACAGCAAACTATTAATTTTTCTTTTCTAACACTTCTTTTCTCCACCCAGGCATCCATATTTCAGTGAACAGCATTGATATTTGCTGGGTCAAATCAGTTGCAAACTCAATAATTACCTTTAATTCTACTCCTTTTGTCAGAGAGAATACTATTAGCATCACTAATTTTGCCAGATTGCCACCAAAATCAAACTTACATCTTCCAGTTTCTTACTACTCTATTGCATAGTCCTCACTTCCACCAGCATAACCCTGAATGATTTTAATAAATCCTTAATTTCTTTCCACCCTTCACTTTTATTTGCTTTGCACATCAATAACAGAGACTTTTTTTTTTATTGAGTATAGAATAGGTCCTATACCTTAAAGTAGATTTCAGGACTTACCAGACATGGCCTAGGTCACATATTCTTCACCTTCAAGGAAAATCACTCTTCTCCTTACTCAAAACCATCTATTCACATTATCCATCTTTTATGGGCTTTGTGGACAGATGTATCACTCTTTTATTATTTGTTTATAATGTTCATTGAGGTGAATCAAGATCTCCCATAAAACAATCCTTCATTTTTAGGGATGTTTCTTCATCATTCAAATATCATTTCAAGTGCTAATTTCTTGGAGAAGCTTTAACTATCCTACTTAATGCTGTAGCAACATACCCTAACAATAATAATTTATTTCAAAATTTAGTTATCTGGCTGGGGTGCTAAGGGAAAGGGCTTGTGGCATGATCAGACTCTACCTATCTCTCTTTCTCATGAAACAAAACAATAGATAAACTTAAAACGTAATAATAAAGTAGTTGCTCAGTTTCTCTTGGAGATTGGTTGCATGAACCCTTACAGTCACTAAAATCGGTAGACCCAATGGCATAATAGTTATGTATAATCTAAATATATCCATATATCCTCTGGTATTCTTTAAATCATCTCTAGATTACTTAATAGTTATGTCTCAGAATCAGATAAAAGTGAATACATGTATATATATATGTGTGTGTGTGTGTGTGTGTGTGTATGTATATATATATATATATATATATATATATATATATATATATATATATTAGAAAAAACTTTGTCAGCATCTGTCTTTTTTTTTTTTCTTTTTTGGAAAGGTTTCTGTTATAGGACGCGTGTGCTCACCAGAAAGACAGAGAGACGGAAAGCAAGAAATCACTCCCCAGGAGGGATGGCCATGCTGCAATCCCTTCTCCTCCATTTTCCTCTCTGGATCTGGGCACGCATGCACACGTGCCTGTTGTGAGTTTAAACTACCAGGTCCAGGACTCAAACCGTGGTTGACTACATGGGAGTCCAGCAACATAGCCATTATGCCAACTGCTGGTCCCACCATCTGTCTTTTAAGGAATAACCTTTCTCTCGATGTCCTAACAATTGACTTGGCCTGGCTGTATTCATAGTAGGTTAAATCTGCAAATAAGGAATTCATGGATACAGAGGGCCAACTGCATTTGGTCATTGACTTCATTGTACTTGTCCTATTATGCAATTTTTCCATACAATATACAAAGATTCTATTTCTTTGTATTCAAATGAAATAATTGTCTCACTCCTTAGCACTGTGAAGAAAGGGTCGAATTACTTCATTGTCCACTCTGTCCTAGAACAGGACCTAATATAAAATAGCAATTACCAAAAATGAGGGAAAGGAAGAAAGATGGTCATAAATATGGAAGATGGAAGGAGGATGGGAGAGAGGAAGACTGTAGGGAAGGAAATTAGGGGGAAAAATAGAGAAGTAAGACGTTTGTGGGACACAGAAATTGTGTATGATAACATGCATAGTATTCTCAGTTGGACTGATCTGAGATGTATTTCATGTTGAGTAAATTCTCTTAAAAAAAAAAAATATATATTATATATATATATATATATATATATATATATATATATATGAAATAAGAGATGTTCTCTATAACATTAAATGTCACCTGGCTGACTTGCTGAAGAACTGGGTAGTAACAAACTTAAGTTACCAACTGTTCCTTGTCACTGATGACATGTATTCAGCTATTGGCTAGTCTTCGTATTTTTCTCTAAACTTTCAGACAATGGTTGTATTTTTAAATGTTAAGCTTGAAGGGGACCAGCCAGTGGTGGAGTGATTAAGGTGCTATATCCCATATGGCCAACCGTGGTATGAGTCCTGAACCTGACAGCTTGTAACACCGTGGTGCATGTATATGATTGTCCAAAATCCCAAGAGGAGAATGGAGGAGAAGAGATTGAGGTATGGCCATCCCCCTGAAGGGTGATTTCTTTTTTTCTGTCTGTCTCTGTTTCTCCAGTGAGCACATATGCCCTATAGCAAAAATCTCTCTAAAAAAAAAAAAATAAAACAAAAAAACAAAAAAAAAAACACATTAAGTTTGGAGAAACTCCTGCTTCATCAAGGTATTCTTATCATCATCAACAATCCTACAATCATATATTTATAGAATATGTATTCTTGATAAAAAATTGCTATAAGAAAAACATTAAATTGTTGTAGTTAATTATGTCATAAATAAAAATGTCCACTTATTAATATACTGACTTATCAAATCAAATAATGGATTTTGAAAAAGAAAGTATTCAGTTATTACTGAATAGGGATAAAGCAGAATGGGAAAAGTTGTAAGGTTTATCAGTTAGCTGCCTAGTTAGTTTTTAAAATAATTATAAATTAAATATTAGCTTTACATAGATTTTGAAATAATATATACTGTTTTTACTACAATTTACTAATTTTGTGAGATGCAAAAACTAACAATCAGGAAATAAAAACATACAAAACCTCTGTTTGAGAGGTGTTCCTTCTAGTTAATTAGCAGCTTCTACTCAGGAATGTTCAAAATATGTCATGAGCTTAGAACATCGCTATGAACTCAGGTAGCAAAAAGAAGCAGCCTTATGGATTTCAAGACTTTAATCATGTGTCTTTTACCAGAAGTTCTTAGACAAACCAAGGAACTGAACTTTACAGTGCTCAGAAGTCGTATTTATTGGTGTCAGCAAATGATATACTGGTTATGTCGTTGGACTCCCACATCGCTGACCATGGTTTGAGTCCCAGACCTAGTGTCTTAAAACTCATGCTGGGCATGTGTGATTTTATGCTCAATATTCCTGAAGGAGAGTGGAGGAGAAGGGATTATAACACCACTATCCCCTCCTGGGGGGTGATTTCATAAATTCCCTCTCACTTTCTCTGTCTTTCTTTGGTGAGCACACTTACCTTAAGGCAAAAATCTCTTTTTAAAAAAGGTCGTATTTACTAATCAATACACACTTTGCTCCAGTAATATAAAGGAAAACCAAAGAGAATTACATAGTCATGATAGATTAATTTAGTGGCCTTCTCATTTGTAGATTCAGACGACATAAGCATTAAGAGACATGAACAAAGTATATGTGTGTGTGTGTGTGTGTGTGTGTGTATGTGTGTTTGTGTGTGTGTGTATTCTAACAGACAGCTTGAGCTGAACTAATAACCTCCAAAAGCTCTATTAAATGTCATTTCAGAATAAGGTTTACATTATGTAACTACTAGTAAAAATACCAAGATTTGAGAAGCAATGAGACTAGGATCAAACTGATCATTTTTGATTTATTGATGCTTCATCCTATTGAGGATAGAATTTTCTGTTTATATATAATAGTTTCTACCATTTCTTCATAGTAGGACGTAGAGAAATAAACTACATATCTCCTGGGTTCATAATAAATGCAGATTTAATGTTAAACAATGGCAATGAGTAAAAAACAATTATTCTTATGGAAGTAACTTCCAAACTAGAATATCTCCTAACAAGCTATTGACTAAAAAATTAAAATACTGAATTCAAAGAATTCAAAAGAAACTTGAAATACATATGGTAATGCTAGACTTTTTCTCAAGTTCTGAATTTAGAGATTAAAATTTTTCTTAATTCTTCTTGTTTCTTTACAAATTGGAAGGGATGCTGACTCAAAGAACATGCTTTTGTTTTTGTTTTGAGAGGTTTATGTTATAGGGTGCTTGCACTAGCCAGAATGACAGAGAAAGACAGAGAGACAGAAAGTGAGAAATCATCCCCCAAGAGGGATGGCCACACTGCATTCCCTTCTCCTCCATTCTCCTCTCAGGATCTTGGGGGCACACACGCACATGCACCTGGCATGAGTTTAAGCTAGCAGGTCTGGGACTTGAACCACAGTCAACTACATGGGAGTCCTGTGACACAGTCATTACGCCATTTGCTGGTCCCATGAGAACATGTGTTTTTAATTTCAATGTTCGTTATTTGTATCTTTCCAGAAAAAGTGGTTAAAACTTGGCTTTTATATTCCTTTGGATGAAACCAGCTTAGAGGCAATTTAGCACATTCTTCTGTGTTAAACAATGACTATTTTCTCTTAGCAATATCAGACTGATAAAAATCAATCCTTTTTTTCACAGACGTTTATAACGAGCCACTGTAAGACTTTTGTATCGAATGCCACTGTGCAAACTTCTTCATTCTATGAGAATTATTTTTTTAGTTTATCTCTGCCATCATAAAGCCAGAAATAAATTTTAGAAGTAATTTATCCACCCGAGTACTTTTATGCAAGAAAGTAGCTGAATCATTGAAATCATTTGTTGTCTTTTCTATTTTTAAATATCTTTGCTTGAAAGCTTGCTGAAGAAATGCCACACATATTTGATACCATGGGGGAAAAAATGGTTATAATTTTAAGACAAAGTTTCTGAAGTCAGAAAAGACTAGATGACAACTCTAAACTTATGGTCTTGAACAAGCTATTGATATTTCAGGGCTTAGTTTTCTCATCTATAGAATGACAATAATACTACATCCTCGTATTTTGTTATAATAATTAACTACTATTATTCCAGTAGAGTTCTCAACAAAGGGTCATGCATGAGGGTACTTCAAAGTGTTTATGAGGGACCAGACAGATATATGGTGATTAAGGTGGCTGGATCCCACGTGGCTGACGGCACAATCGGCAGCTTGAAAAATATGCATGGCTTGTGTGCATACTTGTCCAAAATCCTGAGAAGAGAAATGTCTATCTCCCCACCCTGGGAGGGGGAGCTTTTTCTTCCTCTCTCTCTTTCTATCTCTCTAATGAGTGTATGTATGTGTGTGTATATGTATATATATATATATATATACTTTTGCTATATCCTATAGCAAAATTTTAAAAAAAGTTCATAAAAAAATAAAATGAGCTTTTTCTGTCCTTCTTTAATGTTCAAGATGTCAAAGTGAGGACATGGTAGGTCCTCCGGGTTGAAATTCCAGATTTTTCTTAATCTTCCAGTAGGAGCCTGTTCAACTCTGCTGACAACATGGGAACCAAAAATCCATATATTATCTCTGTGAAGGGAATCAAGGCATCACAGGCTGCCTGATGCTGGCATGGGTGACATGGTGATGTCACAGTTAAAAAAGGCAAGCCAGAGCTCAAAAAGAAGGTGCATCCAACAGTGGTAATTTGAAGACAAAAGCCATCGTCTTAATTTTGAGGATAATGGAAGTGTCAGATTAAACAATAAAGGTGAAATGAAGGTTCTGCCATAACAGGACCAGTTACAAAAGAGTGTGCAGACTCGTGGCCCAGGATTGAATCTAATGCTGGCAGCATTGCATGATTCTGGAGTGTGTTTGTAAAAAAATAAACATAACGCAAAACATGACATACGATTTGCTCCCCTGAAAAAAAAATAAAGAAAGAAAGAAAGAAATGAAAGATTAAGCTTATTTTGGCGCAAAGAAAAATTTGAGTTTTATATATAGTTTCTTTTCATAATAGGTATTTTCCATGAACTTTTTCACAACTTCTGTATAATATTGCTTATGCTTCTCTGACAAAGCCAGCAGGAAATTAACTTTTTAAAGGGGTAAAATCAATACATGTATATGAAAGGATGTGGTTGGGTGAAGAAAGATATAAATTGAAGGTATTCCCATGTTAAATCATACTTACCACATCATACTCAAATTGGGGCTATTATTAACTTAAACCAGATTAAAAAATTTAAGTGCTAATCTAAATATCTAATTCAGGCAAGAATCTTCTCCACATAAAGTTCTGATAACGACTGTCCAAAATCTACTTAAAATTTCTTAAAATGAAGAACTTGTAATCTCTATAAACACAGGATTCTGGTTTTACATAACTTGAAAGATTAAGTGTATGCCAATGTTTCATTCTAATTTCCTTCTATAATTTCTATCTATTCATCCTGGCTTTAAGCTTAGGTTTTAGTCCCTCAACCCTGTGTAAGTCATTGTAATATTTGAAGATATCAAACATCATTCTCTACTTTTTTATAAGCTTCTTTGTTTATTTCTTCACTGTGTGAAAGAATCAGGAACCCCTAGCGAAGCCCACACATCATAATACATCCCCAGACCCAGCCATCCTGGATCATGGGTACATGCACAGGCCCAGGATACTCAGGGAAGTCTTGGGATGTAAAGTGAGGACCTTTCTATGTGGATCCAGTTGCATTATGGCTGCACTATCACTTGGCTCTCTACTTTTACTTCTTTTTTTCTTTTCCTTTAATTTAGTCTAATAAATCTTCCTAATTCAATCAATTTTACTTCTCATGATTTGTATTCAAGTCCTCACATAATCACAGTAATTCTTGATAAAAATAATCCAATTACTCCAGCAAACACTTGAATTAGCAAGTATAATAGAAAATGTGCTTTTCTTTTCTGATCCCCTTTGCTTCCTCAAAGACAGACTCTAGCCCTAAATGTATAATTTAGATCCTGTTTGACAGGTTTTATCTATACACCAGTCTGAGGTAGCTGATGGCAGACATAAAGTGTGGTGTGTTCTAAGGCTCTTTTTTTTCTTAAGGAGAATCTTGGTGAGCAAAATCCATTAACATACAAAGTATTTAAGCATTAATGGTGGGGTAAAGTAACATGATATGATTCTATTTCTGAAAGAGACACAAATCAGGGCTACAGCAAATCACAGAATATAGAAATCTTCTGATTATGTTACCCATGAAGGGGTCATATTCATTTTTTATTTTTTAGGAGAGATTTTTGCTATAGTGAGCATGCCATTGCCAGAGAGCCGGAGAGACAGAGGCAGAGAGACAGAAAATGAGAAATAAACCCACAGAGGGAATGTCCACGGCAATTCTGTCTCCTCCATTCTTCTCATGAGGTCTTGGGGACACACTTACACACTCCCTGCATGAATTTTAGGCCAATGCACTGGGACTCAAACCACAGTTGACTAGATAAAAGTCCAAAGATGTAACTATTACACCATCTGCTGTTCCAAGGACATCATATTCTTTTAAAGAATTGAGATGTACTCTAGATTTTTTTAATATTCAATAGGAAATGAAATTTTTGCTTTAAATTCAAAAGCCTATGACCATTCCAGTGAGAGAATATTAGAATAGTATGGGACCTTTGTAAGTGACCTTCTCTATCCCTCCTTTCTGTAAGATTGATTTTATTTTATATAAATTGTTCACTGTGATGTATATAATATGTATATATTTTTTTTTTGAGAAGTTTTTCGCTATAGGGCGCGTGTGCTCGCCAGACAGAGAGAGAGAGACATAGAGACAGAAAGCGAGAAATCACCCCCCAGGGGGGATGGCCACGCCGCAATTCCTTCTCCTCCATTCTCCTCTCGGGATCTTGGGCACGCACGCACACGCGCCCGGCGTGAGTTTTAAGCCACCGGGTCCAGGACGCAAACCGCGGTCGACTACGTGGGAGTCCAGCGACATAGCCATTACGCTAACTGCTGGTTCCCGATATAATATGTATATTTTTAACAGAGAATTTTATATTTTTTGTTTGTTAAATGTTTATTCCCTTTTACCTCACATCTACCCTCTACCATCCATCCTCTACCAACTATTTCCCTTCCTTACAGTCTCTGGAATCTACACTTATCCTCTCTACTGCCATTTCTTCAGGTTTTTATGTTTCTGCCATAGAGTACAAATATTCTCTATTCTTTTACCACTGAGAAAAGTAACATCCAGAGAAGCTGAGAAATTTCTACAAGGTCGTACTCTTAGTTTACTATGAAGGCTGGTTAGACTAATCTAGTCAGTCTGAGTCTTATGCCAGTTTCTGTTCTTGTCCCTTTGTGAAACCATCATCAATTGATTTTTGGGTGAATAAGATGTTGTTTTAGGCAGTAGGTAACATATTGTGGGAGTTAGCATGTTATCCATACTGGCTAAATACTTTTAGATGGGATGGACAGTTTTATTTTCTTTCAGATTTAAAAAGACACATTACATAAATATTTATGTGTTCCTATGGAATACAGAATTCTCTAATTTGACATTAGCACCATCCAAGTTGCCCTTGAAATATGTGTTTATCTTCTTTTTGAGAGTTAATTTCTATACAATCACAAACTTAATTGGGACTTACAATTAGTAGGCAGGTTTCTGCCTTAGTGAGCTATCCAAATTCAATAATGTCTAATGGTTATTTGATTGGTATCATAAATACTATATGTCTTTTCAAGCACATACCTATATCATGCAGTCATTTTAAAATTAACAGTAATTATATTTTATGACAAAGGGTTAATCCTTGTCCCTTCTTTCAGGATAGAATTTAGAATAGCTATTCAGGCAACTGTGAGGTATGTGGTTTGGAGTCTGGGTTACTGTGATTAAAACAATAGCCTTCAGTCTGCAGTGCCATCAGTCTGGTGCATGTCACTACTACTGAATTCATTTTTTAGAGCAGACCCATATCCCCATCTTCTATTGCAATTACTGCAGAGGAGGAGAGATTGAGAAGTAAAAATGAAACATTTCAAGGATGAATGAGCACTGAAAATTGGCAAAGTGGCAGGAAAGTCCAAGTTTGAAGAATGAAGAAGTAAATGTATGTAGAAAAAGTAGTTTGGAAAACAGGAAAAAAAAATAATATTTTGCAGAAACATCTGTTTGCTGTTGCTGAAAATTTTAGCATTTAAATGTTCTCATTTGGGCTCTGAAGTTAGCGCTTTTCTGAAGTAGTTCACACCTTTGCTATTGCTCCTGTTCAGCTACAGATCATTTTATGCAGGCTGATTTTTAACAGGAAAATGGTGCATTAATTTAAAATGTGTTGGGTATTTTAAAAATCTAGGCTTTTGTAAAGTTTCAGAATCTGGAGAAAATAGAAATGCTTACATAAAGATCTTTAAAATACCAGAATGATTTCATGCATAAGAAATTACACCCTCATTAAGATAATTAGAAAATTCAATTATTAAAAAAAATAGCATTTCAATCTTTAAACTGGTAGGTGTTCTATGGTTCTCTAGCGTTTCTGCTCAGTAGTGAAGCAGATATAATCTCAGGCATTATTTAACTGTACTTTTATTATAATTTCTCTCACTCTCCCTCGTCCCTCTCTCTCTTCTTTTTTAACTCTTTCCTTTTTCTTTTCTTCTTCTTTTTATTTTTTTTTGAGAGGTTTTTTTTTTTGTTTTGTTTTGTTTTGTTTTGTTTTGTTTTTGCTATAGGGCGTGTGCGCTCGCCAGACAGAGAGAGAAAGAGAGACAGAAAGCGAGAAATCACCCCCTAGGGGGATGGTCACACCGCAATCCCTTCTCCTCCATTCTCCTCTCCGGATCTCGGGCACGTACGCACACGCGCCCAGCTTGAGTTTTAAGCCACCGGGTCCGGGATGCGAACCGCGGTCAACTATGTGGGAGTTCAGCGATATAGCCATTATGCTGGTTCCCTTTTCTTCTTTTTTTCATTGCTCTTCTTTTTTTCTAACATTTTTGTTTTACATATTTTATTTGTATCTCTATGAAGAATATAAACTTGATAATAGGAGTCTGTATATAGTTCTCTCTCATCTCTGTAATAATATTTTGTAATTTTATATTTCTGAAATATTTTAATGTTTTATATGCCACTAAGATAAACAATGGAGCTTCTTGGGCAACCAGTGGTCCCTTGATCTACATATCCCTTGCAAATATTAAACCAATGCAAATATTAAACCAACAGGTCAAGTTGAGTCACATTTAAGGGTTATATTCAGTGTTTAAATAAATAAATCCCTCTGCCATATTATGATTTTCACATTGTCATGCCCAGGACTTAAACGGCCTAGTCAATCATGTGGGATCCAGCTGCTTGAACCTCCACACCACCTACTGGCCCACTGATAGTCTATCATATTTATAGAAGTTGTCTTCAAAATATCCTAATGGTTGTTGTATATAAATTTAGCAAACATTAAAAATGATACATGGGATAACAGACAGAAAATGAATAAGAGAAGGGACCGTTCATCTTGAACACATTTGTTGATCATATGTGTACTCAATTCTGGATTTTTTTCTTTTTCTAAATAATATCTCAATACTCAATGGATTTCAAGTGTATTGCATATTTTAAACTGAGTACATTTCTATAAGCAATAAACCCAAATTCTGCTTAACTAATAATGTGACTTTTGATGTGAAGAAAAAAAAAATGTCAAAGACATATCCTTATGTACACCAAAACTGAAGGAATACGAAGATACAGATCTCTAAGTACAAACAGTCTACTGAGCCTCTGGGAGCATGGCGGCACAGGAAGAATAATATATTCTGAAGTAAGGTGATTGTACTTTCCTGTGACCTTCTCATTTCTTAATGTATGTGTACTAGACTAAGAATATGCCCTGCACTTGGATTACAAATCAATTCTACAGTGGTTTTCTTGTTCCCTTTCAACTCCTTTGTCCATATAAATTTTTTCTGCTCCTGCTCTTATCTGCTTCTTAGTTCAACTGATTTTTTTCTTTAATTAATTTATTTTTTACCCTTTACCCTTTCTCTTCACTGGGTTTCCACCTATAATAACAAAGCAGTTCAAATAAGAATATACATGGTAGGGCCCCCAGGGTTCCCTGATTTTCTCCTCCCCTGCCTGTGAAATAGAATATCTCAACTACTCTGTGACCCAAACACCCATATTCCTCCTATAGGTTTGAGCCCAAGCAGGAGTCTGAACATTCCCAGGCACTGGTAAAGAAAAGCATTTAGGTTGATGCCCAAAATGTTGTTAGAAAATAGCTCCAGGGACCAGCAGTTAGCGTAATGGCTATGTCGCTGAACTCCCATGTAGCTGACCATGGTTTGAGTCCCAGATCCAGTGACTTAAACTCACACCAGGTGCGTGTGCATGTGTGCCTAGGATCCTGAGAGGAGAATGGCGAAGGGATTGCGGCGTGGCCATCCCCCCTGGGGGGTGAGTTCTTGCTTTCTGTCTCTCTCTCTCTCTGTGTCTTTCTGGATAACGCATGAGCCCTATAGCAAAAACCTCTCAAAAAAAAAAAAAAAAAAAAAAAAAAAAAAGTAGCTCCAGCCCTGAAGCAAATTCCTTAAACCCTCATATAAACTCCATACCCTGACCCCATTAATTGAACATTCCTGGATAGAATATGCTTTTTCCTCAGTGGCTCTCAGATATGCTGCAACCCAGTATGTAAGTTGCCCTAGTGAAGGCTTTAGACTGATTACCCTGGCAAAGAAAGCTCATCTTTCTCTGAAATCCCCGCTAGCTCTAGCTCATTTTAGAGGCATTCCCCTGTGAAAGTTCTTTTTTTTTTTCTTTTTTTTTTTTTTTAGAGGTTTTCACTATAGGGCACGCGTGCTCGCCAAAAACACACAGAGAGACAGAAACAGAAAGCAAGAAATTACCCCCTAGGAGGGATGGCCACACTGCAATCCCTTCTCCTCCATTCTCCTCTAAGGATCTTGGGCACGCACGCACACGCGTCCCGCATGAGTTTAAGCCACTGGGTCCAGGACTCGAGTCCAGCGACACAGCCATTACGCTAACTGCCGGTCCCTCCTGTGAGAAGTCTGCTGCTAAAGTTTTTGGGGGCAGCTCCAGCCAAATTCCACCAAAACAAAACATAGGGACATATAGCCATAATTCTCGCTAAATCTACAGAGAAGTTGTTTATTTATTTACTCCAACCTTACCTGCCAAATTCCTATGGAATGATTGTGTAATGACTCCTATTTATAATTCATATTTTCCTTCACTTATGAAAAAAATTCAGTCTCCTTCCTGTATGAGAAGTCTTCTTCTGAAAGAGAACCTTAAATGAAAATGAATATAGAAAGGAGGCCCTGGTGAATACAGACATAAATGATCCAGAACTGCTCCATGGTTTTAGGAGTAACCCATTAGCTTTCAAACACTCCTTCTACGATCTGTTATATGAGGACAGGCCTGGAGTGCTGAAAACAGTCTTCTGCTTCCCCAGCGGACTTCTTCTTAGACTCTGCTAAGAGCGTACACTTGAAGGAATGAGAGTCTGTATAGTGTTCTCTCATCTCCAGAGTAATATTTTGTAATTTTATATTTCTAGCCCTTTTAGGGGCTAGAGGAAGAAGGAGGGACACTCTGCGTTTCTGTACCTGACAGTGCCAGTGTTTTCCTACAGCAGCAGGTGGCTCCAGTTGGAGTTTTATTCTGTAGTCTCAGAATAAGTCCTTTCTTCTCTCTAAGAAGAACACATCGCAGCCTGCTGAGCATCATTTCTCTAGCTCCCATGGAGACTTCCAAATTTTTGACCTCTTCCCTCTTGAGTGGCAGGAGCTGTGTCTTGGATTTGTACCTTAGTGTTCCCATCTTGTCTTTCCAGTTCACCAACACTCGACTAACAATTCTTTATGTTGAATTCTCTTTTTTAAAATGATGATATTGTTGGATGAGTAGATGGTGTAATGGTTACATCACTAGACTCCCACATAGTCAACTGTGGTTCAAGTCCCAGATGTGGCAGCTTAAAACACATGCCGGGTGCATGTGTGTGCAAGTCCAAAATCCCTAGAGGAGAATGGATGAGAGGGATTGCAGCATGGCCATCCCTCCTGGGGGGTGATTTCTTGCTCTGTTGAGCACAAGTGCCCTATAACAAAACTCTCAAAAAAATTATGATATTGTTTCTTATGTCTTGACTGCATCTTACCTTGTGTACTATTTTATTATTCGGGCTATTAACCTCTAGCTCCTGATAGTTAAATGGAAGTAACTATGAAGATAAAAAGTGGAAGTTCATATCTTTCCTCAACTCTCTTGCATGTATTTTCTCCTAGGAAACACTGGATTCTAAGATTGATTTGTACTATTTTCCACAGGAAAGGTAGCAGTGTCCTACAGGTACTTTACTGATTTCTATTTCAAAATATATTATTGTACAAAAATGGATTATTTTCATTATAATCTACTTGCAAGTAATTGTATTTGAAAAAAGATAGATTAGTGTTCATAAAGTTATGACAGTGAGCTATATATAGGTAGGAAAAAGCAATACAGACTCACTGAATAAGAACCCTAAGCAAGACAGTATTTAAACCATTCATTCATTCAAAAATAAACATTGATTATGTGACAAATATTATCCTTTAAGAGATGAAAAACATAGTTCTTATTTTCAAATATTTTATATCCTGTATAGAGGAAAGCTTGAAACCAGATCACAGGAGTTTGAAGGTATATAAAATGCATACTCAACTTTAAAAAAAAAAATCAAGATGAAAGAATATACAAGGAAGAAAATAAGGACCACCTGGAGGGTAGGTTATGTTTTTTAATGGATGCGTCAAGAAAGACAGGGCACATTCAACAAAGTCTTTGATGTGCTACTGACCATGGTAATTTTCTGAGATTATAGAGTGAACATCAGAAATGGCCTTGTACTTAAAAGGTCCATTCTCTAAAGAAATTTATATGTAAATATATTCTTCTATGATTATCCAATTCCATATAGCAAATAAGCTTAGTAGCTTAAGATAGAGGTCAGTTATAATGGCTATGTCGCTGGACTCCCACGTAGTCGACCGTGGTTCGCGTCTCGGACCCGGTGGCTTACAACTCACGTAAAATAGAGGAGAATGGAGGAGAAGGGATTGCGGCGTGATTGGGGGGTGATTTCTCGCTTTCTGTCTCTAATGTCTCTCTCTGTCTGGCGAGCGCACGCGCCCTCTAGCGAAAATCTCTCAAAGGATGAGGTCAGTTATTTTGTTCCTGCCTCTGTAATGTAAAATAATTCATTTCTGCTTTAATCAATTTAGGATGCAGTACCTCTACTTGGGTTAAAGCACAACTTCTAAATCTATATATTCACAAGGCAGAAACATTGGTGCGGTTGGCTGGGATCTCAGTCCTAGCAGCAGAGCGTGGGATCCCCTTCACATAAGCCTCGACATGGGATTGCTTGAACTTCCTCACAACATGACTGAGTCTAAGAATGAGTATTCTAAGAGAAGAAGTATAAATTGCGGGTCCCATGTGGTATCAGCCCAGAAACAGGAAGAGTGTTACATCTTCTGTATTATTTTTGATTAACTAATTATGGAACACTTTGAAAACTCGAAAACATAGGCCACATATTCAACTTTTCACTGGGAGGAATCCAAAAAATGTGAAGCCATTTTAACTGTATCACATATTCATTCTGCATTAATGGTACATCTTTTTTATGGTAACAGACTTTGAAGTAGTTAGTTTAAAAATGATAACAACAAAAATTGTGTTCAGGGACCAGCAGTTAGCGTAATGGCTATGTCGCTGGACTTCCATGTAGTTGAACGCGGTTCGCGTCCTGGACCTGGTAGCTTAAAACTCACACCGGGTGCATGTGCGTGCGTGCCCAAGATCCTGAGAGGAGAATGGAGGAGAAGGGATTGCGGCATGGCCATCCCCCCTGGGAGGTGATTTCTCGCTTTCTGTCTCTCTATCTCTCTCTGTCTTGCGAGCGCACGCTCTCTATAGCAAAAACCTCTCCAAAATAAATAAATAAATAAATAAATAAATAAATAAATAAATAAATAAAATTTGTGTTCAGAGGTTATGTAATTTGCTTTTAAAAAGATACATTAGATAAAAAAAGTACGCACTAGGGACCAGCAGTTAGCATAGTGGCTATGTCGCTGGACTCCCACGTAGTCAACCACGGTTCGAGTAGACCCGGTGGCTTAAACTCACACCAGGGGGCGTGTGTGTGCGTGTCCAAGATCCTGAGAGGAGAATGGAGGAGAAGGGATTGTGGCGTGGCCATCCCCTCTGGGGGGGTGATTTCTCACTTTCTATCTCTCTGTCTCTCTCTGTCTGTCTGGCGAGCGCATGCGCCCTATAGCAAAAAAAAAAAAAAAAAAAAAAAAGATAGAGGTCAGTTATTTTGTTCCTGCCTCTGTAATGTAAAATAATTCATTTCTGCTTTAATCAATTTAGGATGCAGTACCTCTACTTGGGTTAAAGCACAACTTCTAAATCTATATATTCACAAGGCAGAAACATTGGTGCGGTTGGCTGGGATCTCAGTCCTAGCAGCAGAGCGTGGGATCCCCTTCACATAAGCCTCGACATGGGATTGCTTGAACTTCCTCACAACATGGTGACTGAGTCTAAGAATGAGTATTCTAAGAGAAGAAGTATAAATTGCGGGTCCCATGTGGTATCAGCCCAGAAACAGGAAGAGTGTTACATCTTCTGTATTATTTTTGATTAACTAATTATGGAACACTTTGAAAACTCGAAAACATAGGCCACATATTCAACTTTTCACTGGGAGGAATCCAAAAAATGTGAAGCCATTTTAACTGTATCACATATTCATTCTGCATTAATGGTACATCTTTTTTATGGTAACAGACTTTGAAGTAGTTAGTTTAAAAATGATAACAACAAAAATTGTGTTCAGGGACCAGCAGTTAGCGTAATGGCTATGTCGCTGGACTTCCATGTAGTTGAACGCGGTTCGCGTCCTGGACCTGGTAGCTTAAAACTCACACCGGGTGCGTGTGCGTGCGTGCCCAAGATCCTGAGAGGAGAATGGAGGAGAAGGGATTGCGGCATGGCCATCCCCCCTGGGAGGTGATTTCTCGCTTTCTGTCTCTCTATCTCTCTCTGTCTTGCGAGCGCACGCTCTCTATAGCAAAAACCTCTCCAAAATAAATAAATAAATAAATAAATAAATAAATAAATAAATAAAATTTGTGTTCAGAGGTTATGTAATTTGCTTTTAAAAAGATACATTAGATAAAAAAAGTACGCACTAGGGACCAGCAGTTAGCATAGTGGCTATGTCGCTGGACTCCCACGTAGTCAACCACGGTTCGAGTCCCAGACCCGGTGGCTTAAACTCACACCAGGGGGCGTGTGTGTGCGTGTCCAAGATCCTGAGAGGAGAATGGAGGAGAAGGGATTGTGGCGTGGCCATCCCCTCTGGGGGGGTGATTTCTCACTTTCTATCTCTCTGTCTCTCTCTGTCTGTCTGGCGAGCGCATGCGCCCTATAGCAAAAAAAAAAAAAAAAAAAAAAAAGTACGTTCTATAAGACCAGCCCCATATCCTATTGGTTAAGTTCTGTTCACTGGGAGCCAGTCAGACACAGGAGCTTGAAAAACACCCCAGATAGTATAAATGTGTCGCCAAAATCCTGATGGGAAGCACAGATGAAGAAAAAGGATTATCCTACTGGGAGTGCTTTCTTTCTTTCTTTTTCTCTCTTTTTCTGGTGAGTGCACACATTGAAAAAGCTATATATGTTAGCTATATAAAAAATCACTGCCACATCTAATATAAAACATGATAAAAGATGGGGAATTGGAATTTATTATTCCATTCCTCTTCCCTTAGTTTTTATAACTATCATGCACTTTTTTTGTTATATGGTATCATCCCTGATGTTTTCTTATTCATGTCTACTTACCTGTCTATAATAAAAGCTTCAGGATGGCAAAAGAATTGTGTTACAAGGTGTTTCTCAATTTTTTTTTTTTTTTGGGGGGAGAGGCTTTTGCTATAGGGCGCGAGCACTCGCCAGACAGACAGAGAGAGACATAGAGACAGGAAGCGAGAAATCACCCCCCAGGGGGGATGGTCATGCTGCAATCCCTTTCTCCTCCATTCTCCTCTCGGATCTTGGGCATGCACGCACACGCGCCCAACGTGAGTTTTAAGCCACCGGGTCCGGGACGCGAACTGTGGTCAACTACGTGGAAGTCCAGCGACATAGCCATTACGCTAACTGCTGGTTCCCTCTCAATTAAAGATATCAGTAAGTTGCTAAAGTAAAGCTAGTAACGATAAAAACTTATAGTAAATTGACAAGGTGATAATCCTCCCGAATTAATATAGATGCTAAGAAAGTGAAATAGTATACATATTCAGATTTGATACTATTGTGAAACATATAAATCTATAGGTAATATTTTTCTTTTAATTTTATTCTGACTAATGATCTTTGCATTTTGCTGTAAATCTAATAAATCTAATTCTTCTTAAAGCATTTATTTAGAAATTTAGAAGAATTTCATGACATCCTCGATTTACTTCAGATTAATTCAGGAACAAAAGAAATGAGTAGGCATATAGCTGAAATAAAATTAGACATGAATTGATTCATGTTATTACTAAGGGATAGATATTTGAGATTTTTTTTAAAAAAAAAAAACACTATTCACTTTATTTTGTATATGTAAAAACTTGTCTATAATAAAAATTAAATACAGAAGTTATATTCATGTAAAAGGTAATAAAAGCATCTGAGTGATACTGTTGGATTTGACTCTATAAGAACAAGTTGTTAAATATTATAATCGTAAAGGAGTTTTAGAGCATCAGTTTTTTATCTCTGTCAGTTTAATGATGATCTCTGACAATTAAGAAGTAACTGATATTGCTTCATCCAAGATTAACATTTAGAAGTGCTTCTTTGTATCCAATAGTCATTGGAAAGTTGTAGATTCTACCTATTCATTTTCTGTAATTTTTTGCAAAAAGCCTATGTTTAAACATGAAGTTTTAGTTTCCTTCAGCAGAAAAAATAGTCTTGACTATGTAAATCGATGCAAGACTGTTACATCCAGCCTGCAGCCAAACAGACTAAAACAGTATGACCAAAGGTGATATTATATTTCACATATTAATGAAGCGTTACTTTAGGAATAAAAGAACCATTTACATATTAATACTATTAGTCCAGTATTTCAAAACAAACACCTTCCCTTCATACATATTTAATGACTGGAAGGAGATAAACTATTTCAACACTAGACTCTGTTCTGGCCTGTAATAACGCAGTAATAACTTGCCATAGAATGTGCTGTTATCACTGTCCTAGACTGCAGGTTCATAAGTTGAATGGAATATAACATTTAGATTTTAAAAAAATAGTAATTTGCTTTCTTTTCTAGAGAGAAGATAATGCATTCTGTATTTTCTTGAGATACACTCAAAGAAAATCTATGCTATCTATTCAGCTCCTGGTATTTATGTATTTATTCATGCACACTTACTTACAACTTAGCTTACCTGGTTAATAAATAGGAGTTTGATGCTCTTAATATATACAGTACTCTGTTACCTGCTTTAGGAAGAAAGGGCTACTTATTTTAAAAAGAAAGAGAAACTATGAAAAGACAATTAAATCTAATAGAGACAGTTTCAGAATTTATGAACATGATGCTTTCCATTTCAAGACTGCTTTCATCAACTTTGTGGGGCTTCAGATCATCAGAAAAAAATGAAAGCTGTGAAATTATGTGACTATGAACTTTAATAATCACTGCAGATATTGTAATAATTAGAATTATGATGACTGCTCTGACATAAAAACCCTGGGAGAATTTTTCTTTCATTCATGGAGCAGTTCAATATGGATGTTCAGTAGGTAACATTCTATGAGGCAATTCAGGACTCATGTTTTTACCACAGTTTTCCTCTGCTGACCGCATGTTACTTGGAAAGCTATTATTTTAGACGTAAGTAAGTATGGGGATGATAAGCTCATTTTCCAATAACATCAGCACAAAATTACATGGACAATATCTGCAACATTCCACATTGGAGTAATATCCTTTTCTAGGAGAAATGTCTCTTTCACAGTACCAATAGTACTTGGATTAAAAATCTGGACATGCTTCTCCTATACCCAGAGTTGAATTGGGTACAGGAAATAATGGGCAGGTTCTCAGCCAGCTTTCCACAAAAGTTCTTTTTTTTTTTTTAATTGTGATTTTTGACTTGCATAGAGTCATTATATATCTTAGTGGGGTATATTATGGTGGGTTGGGAGGATTGAGAAGAAATGATTCAATGACACAAGAATGCATGTCAACTAGTGAAGTAGATTGCTTAATGGTGCACTGCAACAGAATAAAATATGGCATTGACATTTCTATATTTATTTTATTTATTATTATTATTATATATATGTTTTGCCATAGAGTATATGCTTGCTACAGAGACAATGTGAGGGAAAGTGAGAAATCACCCTTCGAGGGGATGGCCATGCCACAATTTCTTCTCCTCCATTCTCCTCTCAGGATTTTTGGCACACATGCACGAACACAAAGAGTGATTTTTTAAACCAGCAGGTATGGGACTCAAATGGCAATCAGCCTTTTCGGAGTCCAGCACTTTAACTACCATGTCACTTGCTGGGCTCCAATTCAATATACACTTTAAAAAGTTAGTAGAACTGCCATTGCATGTATACAACATAATGTAATGTTTAAGGTTGAAGAAGATGAATATGTCTATATATTACACACTAAGTGCATGCTTTTTGTAAGTTGTTTAAAAGTTTATCAGAGAATCATATGCTTTTTGTTAAGACCATACAAATAGTTTGTTTCATGGCAAATCCATTAAAAAATTGCTGTAGCCTGATTTATGCTTCTGCAAAGGTGTAGTATACATAATTTTCCCCATTCTCTTTTTAGCTAGTACAACAAAAAAACTTGTCTATGATAAACGAAATAAATATAAAATGATTTGTGAGTGAAGAATCAAAGGAAGACTACCTAGTAACCTCAGGTCCTAAGAATAACATGGCAGTAAATTTCAATACCAAAAGTACATTCCATAAAAATAAATGTCAAGATTTTACTTCATCAAAATTAAAAACACTTTGCTCTGTGAAAAGCTTTGTTGAAATGATGAAAAGTCAAGCTATAGAAAGGGACAAAAAGAGTTGCAAACTACAAACGCAAATTAACAAAGGTCTGGGATTTAAAACATGTAGGGAAGTCTCAAAAACTCAGTGGTTAAAAAAATCCAATTAGAAAATGGGCAAAAGATGAAACAGTTCATAAAATAGCATATGCAGATGACAAACTTTCAAAGAGATATTCAGTATTGATAGCCATTAGGGAAATGCATATTAAAACCACAATTGTACACCTATCAGAATGGCTAAAGGTTGAAAAAAAAAAAAAAGATGACAAAAGCAAATTCTGGGAAGGATTTGAAACACTGAATTACTTACACCTTGCTGGTAGAAAAGTAATTACATATAGTCACTCTCAAAAACAATGTGTCAGTCATTTCTTTCAAATCTAAACATGCAATTTCCCTTTGACTCAAGACTTGCATTCCTTGACATTTATCCTAGAGATGTTAATACTTATGTTCACACAAAAACCTGTACACTAACAACGATAACAACTTTATTTCTAATCTTTAAGGTACACTTTCTAAAATCTGGGAATATCTCACTTCTTTAGTGAGTACATGGTTAAATAAATGTTGGTACATGCATACCATTAAATGTACCTGAGGAGCAAAAAGGAACTGATTGCTACCATATATACCAAACTGGATGACTTCTGGGGAATTCTATTCAATCACAGAAAACCAATAGCCAAAGTTTACATACTTGTAGGTTCTATTCATTCAAAAGTATAAAGACAGAAAAAGATCAATGTTGCTCAAAAGTTTGTTATGTGTGGTGTAGTATTAGATGTGACTATACATATAGAAGCTTTTTGATTTACATGATTACATCCCAAGAAATACATCATGCATTGATAAATATCATGTCAAAAAGCATTTAATACACCTAACCCAACGAATAACATACTTAGTCTAGCCTACACTAGACATGCTCAAAACATTTACATTAGCTTAAAATTGTGCAAAATAATTTAACATAAAACCTATTTTATATATCAACACTTTCACTGAAAGTGAAAAACAGAATGCAGGAGACTCAAAGTATGGTTTCTTCTGAATGTGTCATTTTTGCACCATCATAAAGTCGAAAAATCTTAAATTGAATAACCTCAGTTGGGGTCCATTTGTAAAGTGATAGCATGAGAAATATCTGTAAATTGATGAAATAGCTTATTATATCAATTATCTATGATATGGCAGTTATCTAAATCTGTATATATGATACAGTGTTATAGAAGAATACAGGGGCTGGCAAGTGGCGTGGTGGTTAAAGGCGCTGGACTCCCACATGGCCGACCATGGTTTAAGTCTCGGACCTGGTGGCTTGCTTTCTCACTTCCTCTCTCTCTCTCTCTATCTCTCTCTGATCAAACTGAAAAATAATAATAATAAATAAAGTTAAATAAAATAATTCTTAAAAAAAAAAGAATACATACACATTTAACCAATATCAGAATCCTGGTTTTGACAGTATACGGTACTGATAATTATATGAGCTGTTAACATTGGGAGAAAATGGGTGAAGAATTCATCAAACCTATTTGTACTATCTTTGTAATTTCTATAGAAATTTCAAAATTAATATTTTAGAAAGTGGTATATATCATATATTTTTCTTCAAGTCAGCCCCATATGGTTACCTTATGCAGTCTTTTCCTCTACCTATTTTCAAAATGTGCCTTACAAGGGCCCAGGTGGTGCCATGATGGATAAGAAAGCTGAATCCTACATAGCCAGTTGCATTGTGCAAGTCCAGACCTGATGGCTTGAAAAATTGTAAGGCGCATGTGCACAATGCTCAAAATCTCCAACAGAGAGAGTGATGGAGGAGAAGGAATTGCAATAAGATTGTACTCCATGGAGGGTTTCTCACTCCATAGTCCCGCTCCAACCCTCCCCAGCTCTCTCCAGTGAACACAAGTGCCCTCTAGGATTTTTTTTAATCTGTCTTATTATTTTTGGTTTATTTCTCTATGTTTCCCACTCTTCTTAATTTTGCAGTGACTGCCTTAGGTAATATGAAACAAAAATGTTCAAATCTTAAATAATTCCTTCTAATCTGAAAGAATAGATTTTAATCTTTTTTGGTGATGGCGAGTCATTTGTTTATTTTTCTTACTTAAGACCTCTTTATTTCTTAGTCAACAATATTGGAGACATAAGTGGAATTTTTCAGTAATATAAAACAAAAATGTGGCACTGGCATAAAGATAAGGAATTATTAGAAAAATGACATCAGTGATTAGAAAGCTACAGATCTTTGTCAAATAATGACAATTCTTTTTACTCATCATCAGTAATATCTTGAAAGGCAGAACTCGTGCCGATGAGCTTTAAATTCCATTGAACATGGACAGAAAGAGCAAGAGTTAGTGTGAGATAGCTGCTCATGGTTGAGTGACTCTCTGCCTTAAATACCAACTAGCATTGTTTGAACATTGGCTTTGGCATTTTAAAGCTATCGTATCTTGTTTGCACTATAGAAGCTGATGACTTCTAAAGGTTAATTACCCAGGAGGCTACCAACTACCTCAAGTAGTATCAAGTATCTTTTAATGTGATCGCCATTTATATGACATTGTAGCCATATTAAAATTGCTACTTCTGTCAGTTATGTTTTTGGCTACCAATAACAAGTATATTCGATATTTTTAAGTATAAAGGTTTATTATTCCAGCATATTAAATGTACACAGGCTGGAAATTACAGAGTTTGTTCAGTGTCTCAATAATGTCAGGGATCTGGGTCAGCTTCTCCACAAAGTTTTACCCTTCCTTTATGGTTACAAAATAGCTTTAATATCTCTAAGCATCATAAAAACTATCCTGAACTGGAGCCAGATAGTAGTGCAGGGGTGACACGTGGATCTGTGAGACATTTCTACATGGAATGGTTTCCAGTTCAAGTCTCTACACCTACCTGAGTATACCTGGTAAGGACACGCCCATGAGTCAGAGATGACTGAAGACTGGAGGGCAGATTACAACATCAAGACTCAGTTAAGTGTGCTCTTTCTCTCTCTCTTTCCCTCACTCTGTTTCTCTTGCTTAAGGAAGAAAAATGAAAAAGTCCAAACTAAGAAAAAAGATGTGACATGAAACATTGGTGAGGAAAACTTATCTAACATCTTATTCTTTTTTTTAATGTATTTTGCAGAATTTCTCTCTACCAGTAAACTTCCCCTTCTATTTCTTCACTGGATATGAACATAGAACCATCCCTAAACTAATAATTTAAAAAAATGAATGAGTTCGTTCTCTAAATATTATTCCAACACCTGAAGAAACTCTAGACAAACTCCATAAATCTTTTATCCAGAAAAAAAGAATGGATAGACTACCAACTGACAACCACACTACAATAAATAAATAAATAAATAGATATAGATAGATAAAATAAATAGTAGTAGAGGACAGTATGAGACCTATCAAAAATCCAGAGCAGGGCCAGCAGATGTCATAGTGTTTAAGGTGCTAGAGTTCCACATAGCCAACCATGGTTTGCATTACAGACCCAGCAACTTGAAAAACATGAAGGGCATGTATGTGTGTGTGCCCATAATCCAGAGAGGAGGTGGAGGAGAAGGAACTGCAGTGTAGCCATCCCCCGGGGGGAGTGGGTGATTTCTCACTTTCCATCGCTATCTCTCTCTTTCTGTCTTCGGTCAGCATGCATGCTCTATGTTAAAAAAAAAAAAAAAAAAAAAAAAAAAAAAAAAATAAAAAACCAGGGAAAATCAGTAAATACGACAGGAAATGTATATGGCAAATATCATAATTGTATTAGAATAAACAGAAGTTTCATTCATTCAATACCACTACTTTGTACATTCCAGGTTAGGATGAAATAAAATCTTTGCTATTATAACCTATGGACATGTTTTTTTTTTTCTTTAAATAACACTAATCTTAAAGTGAGGTGGTCATATCTCCTCGACCTCCCTATTTATGATGAAATATTGGGGGATAAGTTGGTATTTACTGTAAACATAAAGACATGCATATTGTATTTTCTTCGGTAATCATCATTTTTAATATTTGATCCTATTAATTCCTAACTAGAATAGTAACTTTCAATCAATTCTTCCACTGAGGATCAATCTTCACAATCATATTTAAGTATTGAAGATTTTCCATTTTTACCCCAATGTAACGACTCTGTCATAGACTATGATATTTTTCTAGTTGATGTGGAAGGAAGAAAAGTGCAAGCTGAAGAAAATATATTTTACTCACATTCTTCAGGAAAGTTGAAAATCTATTATACTACTTCAAAAGAAATATTGAGTAAATAAAAGCATTTTGAATATTTATTGAGAAAATATTTGAATAACAAATACAAAAATGTACTTATTACTTCAAAAACATGTTATACAATTATACAGTGAATGGACATTAAGTATGAATAATACAGCCTAATGTCATTGTGTAACACAAAGACTAATCAGACATGAACATCATAATAAAAATGAAGTAGTTCAGTTCTAGAAGTATAACTGTTCTGTATATTTAAAGTAGTAACAATTACCCCTCTCTCTCTCTCTCTGTCACACACACACACACACACACACACACACTATCTCTCAATACTCTTTTGAAAACAGATAAAGGTAATAAAATACCAAAAATATTTCAAAGGTCAAGGAAATAGTTTAAGAAGAGACATTTTATCTGAGCTTTGGAAATCATGTAAAATTTGTATTTGCAAAGGTAGAAATAAATTTCAGGTAGAGAATGCCAGTGTAAAAGAAAGATGCAAGATAAACTTAGGGAGCCCTGTGAAGGATCATAAATGCTAACCTAAATTGTGAGGACTTTAAATAGTTCAAAATTCAACATCTCTAAGTATACAACAACAATCCAGGAAGGACTAAGCCAAAAAGTCTGCCAAGGAGAGAGACATATGATGCCAGAAGATAAGAATGTGACTTTTATTTAAATAACATGACTTGCTTTCTTTTTTTTTTACTTTTTTTTTTTTATTTTTCTTTTGAGAGAGAAATTTTTCCTATAGGGCGTGTGCACTGGCAGAGAGGCAGAAAGTAAGAAATCACACCCCTGGCCATATCAAATCCCTTTTCAATCTTCCTCTCGGGATTTTGTGCACACACGCAGGCACACATGCCTGGAGGGAGTTTCAAGTCTGGAGTCTGAGACTCCACCTGCGGCCTACCATGTGTGAGTCCAGCACCTTAACCTCTACATTACCTGTTGGCCCCTTTCCTTCTTTCTTTTCAGGGCCTCTTTACTTTGACCATCTGCATAGACATGCTGTGTCTTCTGAAACCACACTTTTTTCTTCTAATCATTCTAACTGTGATAATATTCATTGATATTCACCTACGGACAGTACATTCCTTGTGTGAGAAAATAATGTTCTTTTAATTTAATAAACAAATGTATAAGTTTTCTGTATTAAAAATATTATCATGTTCATATCTTATCAATGCCTATTTTTCTGCATGTAAACAAATAACGGAAGTATAGGATTATTTCGTTCTGTGTCTCACCCTTCAAAACAATTTTCTGAGTTCTCATTAGACGCTTCTTCCCTCTTATTAATAGGCATAAGAGCCAAGGTGAAGGAAATTGGGAGCTAGGAGAAGGTTGCCCCTGTTCCTGGAAGCAGCTGGACAGGTGGGCCCATCACTCAGCTGACTCTTCACATCTCAGCACAATGTGACAGACGTGCACAGCATGGGGGATCCGAAGTACAACAAAACGCCAGGAGTCAGGCAGCTGGCTCCCCCACCCTGCAGATTCAGAAGCCCACAAATTGGAAGAAAATGGAGCAACAGTAATTTCTTGAGGGATTTAAGGTGCCACATAGAAAAAAAAAAATTTAATCTACAATCTCTTCCTGAAGGGATAAACATAGTGTATACATTTTCAATGAATTGACTAATTCAATATGAAGTTGAAATGAATCATGGTTTCACTAAATACATTTTTTTCTCATTGTTCCAAGAAGAAAAGAGAGAGAGAGAGAGAGAGAGAGAGCAGAAATGTGTTTTCAACCCTACCAAAAATGCTATATCATGATGCAGTTTTGGTTATTAAGAAAAAAGTAACCATGATTTTTCATCAAATTGATTCACTGTTTTAATTGTCTAAAATTATTATATAGCAAAGTAACCATGTTTTACAAAAATTCCTTTCACATATCATATCAAACAGTATTTCATTGTTGAATAAAGAAAAAACAGATTTTTAAAATTTTCATTCATGCAAAAATAACTTTCAGAATGATCAGAAAATAGTTCTAAAAGTACATGCTAATAAGCACATTGAAAAAAAGCCAGGGTTACCAGAAAAAGGTAAAACTAAGAATAAGCAAGATTTTAATTCTACACAATTTCCATGCAAATATTTCTCAATTGTCATTGGAAAAATTAAAGTGATTTTATTTGTGTTAGTTTTAATTTTTTTTTAATTTAAAAATATTTGTTCTGGGAACCAGCAGTGTCTCACCCTTCAAAACAATTTTCTGAGTTCTCAGTAGACACTTCTTCCCTCTTATTAATAGGCACAAGAGCCAAGGTGGCAGTTGGCATAATGGCTATGTTTCTGGACTCCCAATGTAGTCAATCATGGTTTAAGTCCCAGACCCAGTGACTTAAACTCATGCCGGGTGCGTGTGCATGTGTGCCCAAGATCCCGAGAGGAGAATGGAGGAAAAGGAATTGTGGCGTGGCCATCTCCCCTGGGGGGCGATTTCTCCATTTCTGTCTTCTGTCTCTCTCTTTCTGGTGAGTGCACGCACCCTATAGCAAAAACCTCTCAAAAAAAAATAAATAAATAAACACATATATTTCTTCTGTGGCCAGCAGGTTAAGGCTCTAGATTCCCACATAGTTGATCGTGATTCTAATCTTGGACCTGGTGGCTTGAAATTCACACCAGGCACGTGTGCATGTGTGCCCAAAATCCTAGGAGGAGAATGAAGAAGTGAATGTGGAATGCTCATTCCGCCTGCAGGGTTATTTTTTACTATCCCTCTCACTGTCTCTGTCTCTCTTTTGCATGCGCACATGCCTTATGGCAAATACCTTTATATAAAAAAAAAACAAAAACGGTTTGTCCTAGTGATGAGTTTATTATCACATGTATTGTTTATTCGAAGTTTTAAAAGTTTTAATGACACATTAGTAGCATGGAAATTTTCATAATTTTCCTTTGCAATAATGGAAACTGACTCTTGGAATCCAAGTATCACAGCAAATACTAAATTATTTTCTTTACATTTCATGAAAATACTGCCAGGAAAACAAACAAACAAACAAAAAACTAGCTAGAGAAAAACAGACAATGGTATATCTTCCACCTTGCTTTCCTTCTTTTTCTTATCTAATGGGACCAGCCTAAGCATTTCGTGTATCCTTACTACTGAATCTAGGATTGTGAATGTTAACATTCATCTTGGCCACCCATGTGTGTAAATCTTAGGCTAGATAAGCATTAGCTAATCCAGCTTCTTCTGATTTCTATTGCTTACTCTGAATTTATGTCACAAAATCCAAACATAATCTTTTACAGTCACTAATACGCTATCAAAACAGCCTGAAATTTTTTATTCCCCCATTTCTGACTGTTCAGCTAGCCAAAAAGGTGGAGAAGGTGATACGCAGATGTTTAGGCAGAGTATAAAAATGAGCACGTTATCTGAGCAGTCACAGTAACCACAACAAATGAAACACACGGCAAAAAGAGATAAAATGGTTAGTCAAATAGAAGCTCAGATTCTAATTCCCCAATGACCTTAGTCAAAAGGATTACCTTTGGGAGTAAATACTCTGAGACAACACATTCTTATAGAAAGTTGTTATTCAAAATGATAGGAATTTTATTTGACACTCTATTTAATAATAGATGTGATTAAAACCTAGAGGCTTAATGGTAAGTCAACAGCAAAAATTAGATTCCTTCAAATTAAAATGCTTACTTCATTAAAAAAAAATATATTGTTGAACTTTCTATTCTAAAGCCGGAAAAGGAAAAAACAGCATGAATAACTTCCAAACTTTTTTGAGTTTTTCTACAATTGACATAAATGTGAAATGGAATACATCTGGTCCTTGTAACTTCATCAAGAACACTAAAATGTGCAGTCTTGTGCAATATTTCATTTTTAAATTAATAATGTTGCAGTATGATGACTGTAATTAATAATAATGTATCATGCATTTAAAATTTTCTAAGACAGCAGATTGAATTTTTATAAACTCACAAAAAGTAAATAGATGAGGTGATGGATAAATTTGTTAGCTTGATCGATGAACTTGTTTCACAATTATATCTGTAACAAAACATCACATCATATCCCTTTTAGATAAAAAAAAAAGACTTTAACAATGATACATTGAAGTTCTGCTATGAAGTATTCCAGTTTTGGTCTGTGACTATTAATATATAAAATAACATATAATTTCACATCAACTGCAAAAACGATCAACCTACTGACACAGAAAATTATGGCAATGTGAAAAAATTACTTATAATACATAGCTAGTTGCTAATAGAAATTATTGACTTGGCAAGAGTAATGTAAAAATCATAACCATAATTTTTTAGGTGCAAAAATAACAAAATCATAATAGTATACTAAAATTATCATAGAGCATATGGTAATCTTATCCCAATGTTTCAATAATTATGGAGGGATATGTGTATTTTGGGGAGGCAAGACAGTGGCAGTGTGTATGTATATGTGCATGTGTGATATACAACATATACATGTGTGTATATATATGTATACATGTGTATATTTGAGGTCTTCAAAAAGTCCTTAGAAAATACGAAAACAGTGTGCATGAATTTTAAAATGTTTGCATCAAAGTAAACTTCTATTGTAACTTAATTTTTCATAAACTTTTAGAAATCCCCACACATGCACACAAGCACATATGATATCACTTCTCTAGGAAGAGATTTTTTTTTGTAAAGACTTATACATTTCTATTTTCATATGTAAATGAGTCTATCTTAATGGGGATTGTCATATAGAGTCAAGTATGAGAGATAAAGAAAATAAAAGCCAACACAGAGCTTGTCTATCTATAATATAACGATTAATAGATCAGTTAAGTCTTCAAATAATGTTAACTAATCATGACCTAATCAGTATAGAGTTGTAATATCTGAACATTTGCCTTTTATCATTTTGACAAAAGTTTTCTATCCATGGTGGGAAGGAAAAGGTGGAGAGAAAGCGGAGAGAGTATGAATGATGAATTATAAACAGAAAATAATCTAGAATTAATTTTAGCGGTTGAATGAAAGAAGACATGACAACAATATATAAAATTGACACATCTTCCTACACAAAACATGTGAGGTCTTTGGATGTGTGAATATTTTGAGTGCTATTTTCCCTCTTGTCATCATCTAAGCTGGTTTATTAGTCTTCCACTATCCCTTTGCCAAAATTGAAGAAAGTGCATTATAGTTCATGGAGAGCAGCATCAAATTCTGATATCCTAACAATAGCACTTATTTTGACTATACGTTCATACATTAAACACACAACTGTGTTAGATCACTTATATATGGAATGTGTGTCACTCTCCCCCAAAGGATTTTGAAGTGATTCAGTAGATTCATAACCAATTATGTGACACTGGGAGGTTATAAACTATTGGAGGTTGTGGGTAATAAAAACAGCTCACCCTGTAATCAGGTCTCTAGGTACTAGGATGTTACTCAGACACACTCCGCTGTAGCGTATGACTGAAATGCGCCAGATAATTTTCCAGAGGTTCCTGTAGTTATAAATATTAAATTGTGCTCCAGCCTGCCATCCAGGACTGTGCAAATACAGATACATTTGATATATTGTAATACCCTTTTACCATTTACTTTTATATTCTTTTCTAATAAGCATTCTATTTTTAAAAATGAAAGCACTCAAATATCACTCAAAAACATTAGTGGTTTGGTTTTTCAGTAGAACTGTACTATTAAACAGATTTTAGAGTGAATACCAAGCTTAAAGTCACTTCAATTTTTTAATATTTGCACATTGGTTGTCAGAAGTACTAGGAAATGGAAACATGTAGACATATATTAAATGACACATCATCGTTTCCTCATATTCACTGTTAAAGGAACTAGGTAGTCATCAATGGGAAGAGAGATGCATAAGATTTGGCCATCATCATAATTGTTTTGTTTTAGCCTCTTTCTGGTTTTTTTGGAGAGTTTCTTTTTGTTTTGTTTGTTTGCTTCTGTTTTGCTATAGGGAGTATGCGCTCTCCAGGAAGACAGAGAGAGACAGAGAGACAGAAAGAGAGAAATCAACCCCCAGGGGGGATGGCCACGCCACAATCCCTTTTTCTCCATTCTCCTCTCGGGATCTTGGGCACGCACGCACACGCGCCCGGCATGAGTTTAAGCCACCAGGTCCAGGACTTGAACCGCAGTTGACTACATGGGAGTTCAGTGACATAGCCATTATGCTAACTGCTGCTCTCTAGCCTCTTTTTTTTTAATTAACAGGACAAAGCATTTTAAATCACAATGCACTATGCTTTATCAAAGTGATTTTCTACGCTCAGAAATCACAGTTGCCAAAGAAAAGGGAGAGCAGGGTGCCCAGAGCTCGCGGTAATTCACAACAGTGTTCCCAAAGGAATAATCTTATGAATGAAGAACTTGATAGGATGGGTTTTATAAGAGTTTGTTCACTTTGGAGTCTGGAATTCTGATTATAATTATAATTTAGAAGCCTCTCAAACAAACTTCAAAATAATACCAAAAGTCTTCTAAAACATTTTGATGTAAAGCTTATCAAGCTAGAGTAAACCCATTCTTAAATTAAAAACAGTATGAGTTTTCTACAAAGTCATTTGCAACTAGCTAGAAAGCATATGAGAGGGTTTTAAAAAGTTCATGGAAAATGGGATTAAATTATGAGTATACTTTGGTGTCAGAAATTTTAAAATATATACAGTTTTTTAAATATATATAATACACATTTTCCATAAACTTTCTAAAATCATCTCTAATTTAATTTCCATTATTGAGATACAGTTTTGGGGCTAGCAAATGGCCAGTAAGTTAAGGTGCAGGATCCAATATGGCCAACTCCATGGTTTGAGTTCTGGACCTGATGGCTTAGAAATCACACCTGGAACATGTGCATGTGTACCCAAAATTCAATGAAGAAAAGGTTAGAGAAGGGATTGTAATTTGGATTTTCCCTCTCTCTTTCTGTTTCTCTTTGGAGAGCATCTCTACCCTATAGCAAAAACATATTAAAAAGAAAGTAATAGTAAAAACAAAGATTCACTTTGTTCCCACTTAAAAGTCAGTCAGAAAGAACCTTTATCCTGGTAGTTAATAAAGTAATAGACTATATTCTAATAAACATGAAGTTCTGAGATATGAGAAGTTTTCTTACCTACTCATATCATTTAGCTTATATTCATAATATTATGTACTTTTTTTGCAAAATAATAGTTAAGTAAATATTAAATCTTAAAATGAGTTCTATGAAAATCTTTGCTTCCTTTCAGAATAGTCTGCAAAATGTCCCTAGTTTGCTTTGCAAAATAACAAGAAGGGCTATCCAATGACCCTCACAGTTTCATATAGCAAAGACATATTACATAGGGGCCAGCAGGTGGGATAGTGGTTAAGACACTGGACCCCTACATGGCCAACCACGGTTCAAGTCCCAGAAACAAAGGCTTAAAATCATGTTGAATTCATGTGCTTGCATGCTCAAAATCCCAAGAGGAGAATCGGGAAGGGATTGTGGCGTGGCCATTTTCACACTTTCTCTCCCACTGCTGAGTGCATGCACCCTATGGCAAAACCCTAAAAATAAAATAAAAGACATAGTACATCTTTAAAAGATAAACAATAGTATATCTACTAATTGTCCATTGCTCTTATCATATAAACATGTATTTATGCCTCCTGCCATTTGTGTGCAACCGTATATCTGAAGAGTACATGAACACATACTTTCATTTTAATTGGTTTTCTGAACCCAAAAGGGTTACATGAAACAAATTAAACTCAGGCAAAAGTAAATTGCTTTTCTGTGATATATTTTTTGAGAGTTGCACTTGTGTATTATATTTGAAATGACATTGTCTGAAAATAAACTCGATTTATTTAATAGATTTAGGTTTATCAAATTACTGAGACTTTTGAAAGATACAGTTGAAAACACTACTTAAATAAAAGTATAATTCAATATTACTAACTTAAAAGACAGTTTCAAAATAGAATCACCTTTAAGTTAGTTTGCTTTATTTTCTGCTTATAGAACAGATACATAAAGAAACTAGAGCAGAAAATTCAGTCACATTAAATTTACTATCATCAGAAAAACCCAGGTAAGCTAAAAAACTACCTTCAGCTTTATATATGACTAAGTTTTACAGGTTAACAAAGACAAGCAAAAATTATTACTAGTTCACCTAAAATCTTCCACTCAAAATGGAACATAAAGGTAATTTAAATAAATATATTTAGCATCATACATATATGTTATATCTATTTTCTTATACAAAAAGTTACTAGAATAATTACTAGAATTTTTTTTTGCATAGGAAAAATTATACAGCTAATATATCTTTTATTTCAAAGAATTATTGTCTATATGACATGATTTATATAAATGTTAATGATGTTTGAAATGTAGTTATGAAAGAACATAACATAATACAATTGTTTTCCATTTCCCCCCTTTAAAGTTAAGTATAAATATATAATTCAGAGGTCATGTTATTCCATTATACTGTGAGACATCATCTTGCCACGTGTAGAGAGTCAATGTTTCCTAAATGTAGTGATTCTTTAAAAAGCATATAGTCATAAACAATGACTATAGAACACTACAACAGGGGTTGGCAGGTTGAGTGGCGATTAAGGGTGCTGGACTCACACATGGCGAACCACGGTTCAAGTCCCAGACCTGGTGACTTGCTTTCTCACTTTCCCTCTCTTTCTTTCTCTCTGTCCCACTCTGGTCAAATGAAAATAAATAAATAAGTAAGTAAATAAATAAAGTTAAATAAAATAATTATCTAAAAAAAACCATGACAATAGTCAGGAAGCAAAAATATATACTAATACAACTGGAAACAAACGAAGTTGAAAACACTGATACAGAGAACTCCAAAGCAATCTAATCTTGGTGAAAAAAACCTTCGTGAAATAGTTCTTTCCTAAAATTCTCTAAAAATAAAGACTTTCCACACATCAGTCTATCATGTATTTAATGCTCTTATTTGTACAGGTATTCACCAATTCTGTTTATTTTAACTCCATACGAAGGCTATTTTACTGTCCTTATAGTAAAACTGCAGAACTTAGATGAAAATGTACCAAAATCAGACTTCGCCACTTTTTTTTTTTTTTTTTTTTTTTTTGGAGAGATTTTCGCTATAGGGCGCTTGCGCTCACCAGACAGACAGAGAGAGACATTAGAGACAGAAAGCGAGAAATCACCCCCCCCAGGGGGGATGGTCACACCGCAATCCCTTCTCCTCCATTCTCCTCTCGGGGTCTTGGGCACGCACGCACACGCGCCTGGCGTGAGTTGTAAGCCACCGGGTCCGAGACGCGAACCGCGGTCGACTACGTGGGAGTCCAGCGACATAGCCATTACGCTAACTGCTGGTTCCCGCCGCATTTTTTTTTTTCAGCACTTCTAAAGGATACAATACGTACTGATTCCGGTGGATATTGAATTAGTTCAGAGAATCTAGTGTAGAGTATAGCTCACAAATTTGTCCAACAGTGTAGATTACTCTTTGAAATTCATATTTCTCCAAGTCTGAGGAAAAAACATAGGGTCAGCCAGTGGCATGCGATTAAGGCAGCAGGATATCATGTGGTCAACTGGGCAATTTGAGTCTTAGAACCAACGTTTAGAAAAATAAGCCAGACATGTGTGTGTACGAGCCCCAAATTCTGTGAGGCCAATAGAGTGGAACAGATTGTTGTGTGGCCATCCCCTTTGGGAGTGTTTTCTTACTTTCTCCCCCCTCTCTCTGTCCTCTGTCACTCAGGTGAGGGCATGTACCTTTGAGAACATTAAATAAAGAAAAATGAAAAAACGTGTCTAGAATTAGCAGCCAATTTTTTCTTTATGTCTGCATGAATTTGGATTACTCCCTTAAACAGTCTTAGTATTAGTTGCCTCATTTATAAACTATGATAATCATATTAAAGTAAATTTACTATGTGTTATAGTTCTGTGAAACTTTAGAATGTGTATTAGTGTGTGTTTAATAACTGATGGATAAAACGACCCAAGACCCAATACCTCTGCAAAGATTTCATGAGGGAAAAGTATGGTATAATAAGAAGATATCTATACACAGACTATAAACAGAATATTCAGGAATATGTGACATTGGGGTTCAAATCTCACTTAGTCCTTAGCTGTTGGGAAATTCATGATGTATTTTTCATGTTCTCTTATGAAACATGCGTCAGTGATTGCTTACTGTTGCTTATGTCACTGCCATCATTCCCTTCAATAAAATAAGAAACAAAAAAAAAAATCAAAGTTCCCAAAAATTAGTCAAGAATATCGTACTTCAGGGGATTTTCCAATTGTTTGAAAGCCATAAGATTTCTTCCTGATCTATTTACTAAGGTTCTCCTTAGGGTATTTCTTCCTACCATATTAGCAATTATCTTAAGTTTTCCAGTCAATAAAATATTTGCTAGCTATAGGTACATTTTGTAGGATGATTGAAGTAATTATTCTGTATAATTATTTATCCCTTACCTCTAAACTAGTAAATAGTGATTTAAGTAAAAACAGCAGGTGTAAAGCAATTTACCACATTTCTTGGTGTTCTTCGCAAGTGTTTTTTGTTTGTTTTTAGAGATAGATTTTTGCTATAGGGAGTGTGTGTGCTTGCCAGAGAGACAGAGAGACAGAAAGCTAACAATTAGCCCCTGAGAGGCTGCACACACTGGAATCCCTCCTTCTCTGATCTTCTCTTGGGATTTGGGACATACACATACATGTGCCCAGTGTGAGTTTGAAGCTGCCAGGTGAGATGTGAACCATGGTCGACCATGTGGGAGTCTAGCGACATAACCATTCGGTCATCTGCTGGTCTCCCTCATAAGTTCTTTTAAGAGCCTCTACAAATAACCTGGATAGAGTAAAGATAGCCAAAGCTGATGACCTCTGTATGAAACAGATAACACTGAAATAATAAGAGTAGCCTACCTCTGATTTTCAAAATTACAGTATTTAGTCTTATTTTCCTCTAGGTTCTACTGCATTTTCCCATATTAACTTGATTTCAAGTAAGTCAATATAATGTATTTAGATAATGATTAAAAATATCTAATAATTAAAAGCTTTACCTTTGATTTAAAATATTACAAACACAGTTTTGTAGATTTCACTCTTTGAAGTAAAATTATAACCATCATGAATGTATCTGTAGAAGTTAGATGGGAAAACAAGCAATCACATTCTGGTGTCTCTTTTGCCTTTGTTCTATGTTCTAAAGTCTCAGACAAATATACCCTTTATTCCATACCAAACCATCAAAGTAGAACTTTCATTATGACTTTACACCTGCAGAACTGCAGGCCAAGAGTTAAGGTTCATGTCAAAAGTAACTGAGTTCATAATTGGCTGAGGTAGTGTCTCAACTCAAGATTATCAGACCTCAAAGCTGATGTTCTCTCCACTATTCATGATGCTTCTGTGTTCAAAGAGTAAGTAAGTTATATTTTCACAACCCTGAGGGGGAAATATATTATTTAGGGGGAAAAAAAAGTTTTATGTGTTTCAAGAATACACTTACTGGCAAAGTTCATTCTTGTGATCTAAGTTTTTGTCTCCAGGAAATACACACATTCAGCATGAGTAATGTTCCCTTTTGCTTTGAGTCATATCCCCAAAGCCTGAAACACTCATGCCCTTCCTCTAGACCTCCTTTTTAGAACTGAAAATTCTTATTTATGTTTCCAAATAGTGTCCCATACTGCCTCCTTTATGAAGTCTTATTTATTCCATCTCTTCCTAACTTACACCAACCATTGGATGTTCCCCCTGTGGTTCCAGAAATAAGACATCCCTGCATGACAGATTTCTTAGTTTATTGTACTAATTTGTTACCACATTGAGTCTTCTACTACGAGGCAACCACTACAAAGGTAGGTAGATGTTGGCTTGTTCATGTCTCTCTGTTTTAGTAAACGAAAAAAATTTAATAATATATAGTGCTTAATGTTGACTAAGTTACATGTTTGGCTTACACAAATATTAAACTATTTCATTCATTTGCCCTGAGATGAAAGTCCAAAATGAATTTGAAATTAGTAGTGTTCTTTTCTTCTTTCCAACTCCTTCACCAATGGGAAGTATCTAAGGGAAATTTTCCACTGAATTTAAGTAAAAAAAAAATCAATTCTGAATAGAGTAGTCCCCCTCTTATAAGTTAGGTACTTATTCTAAGACCCTCAGTAGATGCCTGAAAAGGGAATACTACCAAACACTATATATACTGTATTTTGTCCTTTACATTCATACATACCTATGACGAAGTTTAATTTGAAATTAGGCACAAAAAAAAGATTAGCAACAATAACTAATAATAGAAAAATCACAGTAATATATCATAATAAAGGGGACAGCAGGTGGCACATGATCCCATATGACTGACTATGGTTTGAATCCAACACCTGGTGGCTTGATTTCTTACCTTTCTCTCCCTCTCTCTTGCTCTGTCTCTGATAAGCACATAAGCCTTATAGAAAATTTAAAATAATAATAATATTTAAATAATTTTTAAAATTTATAAATATAATGACAAAAGTTATGTAGCTATGGTCTCTCTGTCTTAAACACACAAATGCATTATCTTATTGCACTGCACTCACTTTTCAGACTATTGCTGACCATGGATGATAAAACTGCAGAAAGTGAAAGTGAAACCATGGATAAGGGAAGACTACTGTGATCACTTTCCTGAAATGGATCCTTCTGTTTCTTTTGTTTTAATCTAATATATATATATATATATTTTGAGAGGTTTTTGCTATAGGACGCATGTGCTCGCCAGAAAGACAGAGACAGACAGAGAGACAGAAAGTGAGAAATCACCCCCCAGGGGGGATGGCCACGCCGAAATCCCTTCTCCTCCATTCTCCTCTCAGGATCTTGGGCACACACGCACACGTGCCCGGCGTGCGTTTAAGTCACTGGGTCCGGGACTTGAACTGTGGTCAACTACATGGGAGTTCAGCAACATAGCCATTACGCTAACTGCTGGTCCCTTAATCTAATATTTTTTTAAAGGTGGAGAGCTAACAACTCACTAAGAATATCTAATTACTTCTACTTTTCAGACACTGAAAATGCTTAGAAATTGTATAGATATTTTACTGTATTCTTTTTTAGAAGCACCCTGGATGTGAGTTGCATTTGAGTCAGTCCATCCAGGAATGGAATTAGTTTTTGACACACTCTCAGAGAAGGTGATGCATAACACAGCTTACATGTCAGAAGTGTTCCCCAGAGCTGACAGTTTTGATTCAGCATCCCACTGTTTCAAAAGCACAGCTATGTAATTATAATATGCTATTGGACCTATATACTGGTGACAGTTAACACTTTGGTGAGGATCAAATTAAAGTGTCTTTATTAAAAGTCAAAATTGGCTACAGAAATTCATTCTTACAAAATAAATAATATTATTTAGACTTTTATGTGGTAGACTTGTTAAATTAGGTGCTTTGTGATAAGCTTCACAGTAAGTACAATGCATAAAAATAAATAGTACAGAGATATATAGATAGATACAGATAAAACTCCCCTGTGTCTTTCTATTCACAGATGATGTTACTATCAATGATTGCTATTTGTGTGTGGGGGTGAAGTAGAAAAGACCAATCTGTAACCTCTAGTCCCTTCCACACTGTGCACACATTGGAATTGTTCTTTGATTTGCAGCTGCTATTTGCAGAACTTCTCAGTGTTTGCAACTCTACTTCTTGGATCCACCTTAGGCTCAAACTCTCTACACTGAAAATCCAACAGTTCCTGATTGTAGCAAGCCTGCCTCCTCTGGCTGCAGTTTTGTGAGCTGACTCTTAGGAACAAATGATTAGAAATTGTTTTTGGTGGATATTTGTGTGCTATTTTCTTCCATTTCTCTTCATCTACCATCCTATTGTTGTTCCAATGAGTTGTTCTCAATAATCTTAACACTCATCTATGAATTTTTTTTTTCTTTCCAGGTATAATGTTCCATATTCATGTCCTTATTTTTTTGTTATAAGAAAAGAAGTTCTGCTTTAATATCAAAATCCAGATCTTGGCTGTGATGACACTGTCTTAGCTGGAGTTTCATTTCATTTATTATTATTATTTTTAAACAGAATTTATCAAAGGACACTGATGAAATGAATCAAAAGAAATGGGCATAAAATGCACTGGGTTATTAGATTTCATTTATTCAATAAGCATTATTAGAGTTTCTACTATTTTGAGGCATTCTGATAAATGCTAGAGCTATGAAAATGTGAAAATCATAATAAGGGAACTTAAAATGTTTGTAAACAATTGACGTATGAGTTTCTTTTGGCGCAAAAAGGTTTCTTTTTTTTTTTTTTCTATTGGGGTGATTTAAATTTATTTTTTATTTTAAATATACTTATTTACATTCATTTACATCATTACAGTTTACAAAATGAGATTTTCTATCCAGAAACACTGTATATTGGCTCAATCAAGGATATTACCATACGTGTTATCGTCAACAAATAATTTTTAATTTCTTATTTCTTATATATTTTGCTTCTTTTTTTCCTCCCCCTCCTTGGATTTCCTACCTCTCAACCTCTGCCATTTCCTACACTCCTCCCACAGTCTCTGGTATCTAGAATTGCTTTCCATACCTCTTTCTTCCCCCACGTTATAATGATATACAAAAAATTTTAATTAAATACTTTCAATAGCAAGTTCAGCTGATATACACTTATCTGTGAAGACATGTCTGATTTTAAGTATAAAATTCATTGACCATGGGGGCTATCAGGTGGCACAGTGGTTAAGGGCACTGGACTCCCACATAGCTGACTGTGGTTCGAATCTCGGACCTGGTGGTTTCTCTCTCTCTCTCTCTCTCCCCTCTCTCTCCTCTCTCTCCTCTCTTTTCTCTCTCTCCTCTCTCTCTTTCTCTCATTCTGTCCCTCTCTGGTCAAATTTAATAAGTAAATAAATAAATAGTTCAATAAAAATAATTCTTAAAAAAAGTTAGTAATCAGAATGTAAATACTACAAAGTAGCCCCTAGCTAAGGCTATCGCTTACTGTGGTTGTTAAATAGGATTTTTTCTTTTGTTTGGTGATGATAGTATGTATGATTAAGCCACTTTACAGTGTATTCTGGCTGGAAAATTGCATTTTGTATGCTGCATTGATGTCCAGTGTGAAAGAATGTAAAATAAAAATAATAAATTTAAAAATAGATATTTTTAATGCATCTTTTTAATTTCAAGAAAAGCAGTTTCAGCTTTAATAAATTAAAATCACACAATGTTGAGACCAGCATTTGGTGTAATGGCTATGTAACTGGACTCCCATGTAGTCGACAGTGGTTCTAGTCCCAGACCTGGTGGCTTAAAATCAAGCAGGGTGTGTGTGCGTGCATGCCCAAGATCCCAAGAGAAGAATGGAAGAGAAGGGACTGTGGCTTGGTCATACCCCCCTGGGGGGTGATTTCTTGTTTTCTGACTCTGTCTCTCGCTGTCTTTCTGGCTAGCACATGCACGCTATAACAACACCCCCCCCCAAAAAAAAAATAATAATCACACAATGTTAAGAGAAATTTGCTTAAGACTTAAAGTCAGGCAAAAGGTTAGGATTCTATTCTAATAGTAGGTAGATGAACCTATCAACAGCTCAAGAGAAAGAAAAAAAAAACCCTTAAATCTGGAAAACAAAGCATAGGAGAAAATCAATCATGTTTTAATATAAAGTTGTAAATTCTATTTCACCAGCTCAGTCTCATGCAATTAATCTCTCTTTTGTTGTGGTTCCATCTTTCTGTTTAAATTCTGGAACTCAACATTCAATTGCGGACTTGTCCCTACCATTAAGTTGGCCGTTTTCGTGGTTTTGCTTTATGGATGCTTATTTTTGTGTGTCTGTCTTTAGTTTTCCTCATATTTCCTCATATATATTTCTTAAAGTTGAAGTTTCTTCAGAACTTCTTGAAGAGCTGGACTGGTGCTGGTAAATTCTTTCAGGTTTTGTTTATCTGAATATGTTTTCGTCTTTTCTTCCCATATGAAGGATAATATTGCCTGGTATACAATTCTTGGTTGAATTTGTTTTTTTCTCAATACTTTGAATATATTTTCCCATTCTTTCCTTACTTACATTGTTTCTGATGAGAGGTCCACTGTTAGGCTGATGGGATATCCTTTCTCTCTTGCCAGATTTAGAATCTTGTCTTTGTCTGTGGTTTTGCTCAGTCTGGCTGTGATGTGCTGGGAAAAGACCTTCTTAAGTTGATTATAGGTGGGATTTTTTTGCATTTCTTGGGTCTAGATATTTGAATGCCTCCCTAGGTTTGGAAAATTTTCTTCTAGAATTTCCTGGAATAAATTATCAATGCCCTTATTTGTTTCTTTACCTTCTGGAATACTGATTATTAAGGTATTTGGACATTTAATGATATTTAATATTCCTCGTAAATTATTTTCATTTCATTGGGTTATTCTCTTAGTCTTTTTTAAATGTATTTTTTATTTCATTTTCTTTTATACATTCAATCATATTATTTAGCTTACAAAGTGAATATTTCAACAGGTGAACATTTCTTCCTAGTCCAGTTCTTAGACTTTTTGATGATTTTTTCTAGGATAGAGGTTGGTTCTTTCTTTTACATCTGAGATTTGATCTTCTGCATAATCTAATCTGCTTTTAATACTTTCAAGGGAGGTTTTGATTTTCTGTATTATAGTCTTCACCTCTAATAGTTCCATTTGATTCTTTTTTTAAGGTGTATATATCCTCTTTCAACTCATGCAAGAACTCCCGCATGTCCTGGAACTTGTTGACTCTTTTCTCCTGCCTCTTCTTGAGTTCATTATCTCTCTTCTCTTTCATCTCTGTTTGCTTTGTCACGATGAATATTCTAAATTCTTTATCTATTTCTACAAGTTGTACTGTCTGTGCATGAGGATTTATTGTTTTTCGCTGAGGGAGATATATTTTCTTGGTTTCTCGTATTTCTTGTGCCTCTGCAGTGGTTTCTGGTCATTGATGAATTATAAGTTTCTTCCTAATTTCTTAAAGTTAAATCTGAGCATTCAGAGGCATGCAGGAGGAGGTGATCTATAATCTCTCTGCCATAATATTTATCTCCCTTTATGCAGCAGATTCAGTGGGAATTGAGGATTATTCTGACCATAATAGTAAACAGATGTTTGGCTACTGTGCAACTAGACCTCTCTAGACTTTCAGTGTGTGAAGGCTGAGTAGCAAAGTTATAAAGATAAAAGGAAAAAAATAAAACAAAGAAATAGAAAAGGAAAAGAAACAATAAAAAAAACGAGAAAAAATGCAAAAATATGAAAACTGTGCAGTGTGCAGGCATGTCCCATGTAAGAGGTTGCTCACAGCTCAAATGCAGATGACTTCTCTAAAGGCCTGTGCTTTACCTCTTCTATCCTATCTGGGAGGGAGGAAAGGTGAAAATTAGCAAAATAAAAATGAGACAGTCAAGCAGTGTTTTACATTAAAAATAAAAAATCATAAAAAAATAGAGAGAGACAGAGACAGGGAGAAACCAAGAGAAACAGAATACAGAGGGTGCCCTACCAGTCTGGTGGATCTTGGGGTATGGAGGGTGAAGTCTGAGCAGAAATTCACAGGTAGTCTTAACCCCTGAAAGGGACTGGTCACAGCTCAAATGCCACAAAAATATTTTAATTTGTACATAATTTCTTTTTTTGGTTCATAATACCATGAATTTTACATGAACTTTTTGAAAATCTCTTTTATATCCTCTTTCCTGGACTTATCAACATACTAGTAAGAAAGATAAATCTATATTTGTAAAAATACACATACACATATGTGCAATACTGAGTCCATGAAATTATATCATATATATACATATATATGTGTGTATATATATCCATATATATACACACACACACACACACATATGTTCTATGCATATACTATATATATAGTTAGAAAGAGTAGATAGAGTATCCTTTTTATTCATAGATTTCTTGATTTGACCTGGTTATTTTTTTTTTACCTGTTTCTGCTTATTTTTTTTTATTTTAAATTTACTTCATTAGTATTATTATTTTTAGGCATTCAATCACTATACATCATTTAGCTTATAGAGAGAATTTTAATTACACCTCAGCACATGAAATATACCGCAGACTAATCCAGCGGAGAATACTATACATGTTTTCATCAACAGGTAATATAGCATTTCTGTGTCCCATAAATGTCTCATTTCAGAGAAAGTATCTTAATCGGGTAGAAATCAGATGATTTTGAAAGGCTAGTTCAGACACTGCTAACAAATATTGAACCTATGTCCATCACACATTTGTCAAAACCCATAGAACATACAACATGAAACCTAATGTAAACTATTGAGGTAATAATGATATATTAATGTAGCTTTACTGATTGTAATAACATATCATTCTGATGTGGAAATACTGGTAGCTGAGGAGGCTCAGTATCTGTTGAGATAAGAAAAATAGGAGAAATTTCTGTGCATTTGGCTCAATTTTACAAAGAACCTAAAATTGCTCTAAAAAATAAAATCCATGAAGGGAAAAAAAACCCTGCAAACAATAAAATGTATTGAAAGCTGTTGGAGATTAAAGAAAAATAGAAATGTGTGCTGAATATAAACAAATCTGAACAAACCTAAAGTTTAAGAAATAGTAAGAAGTATAAACATTTAAGAGGATAAATACCAAGTCTGCTTTCTACCAATTAATTTAATTTATTACTTGATGCTGTCTAGTATTCTACTACCTATTTTAAGGAGGCCTTAATGAATTACTATTTTTTAAGTTTCATATAAATAGAAAAAATGAAACCAGAGTTATAGAAGTCTGTATAACTTTCTTATCTGTGACTTGTTGAACACTGGCTAAATGTATTTTTTTTTATTTCCTAGTTCATTATATGGCAATGCATTGTTTTGTTTAACATTTCTCAAATACTGCCCTATCTAAAACAGAAATTATTAATAAATTGACAATCAAATAAGAAGTGTAAGAATAAGCCAGGTATTTGAAAATAGTGTATACCATAAAATCTAAAAGTTAAAATGAGTAATAAGTCTGACATAATAGCCGAGATGAAATAAGATATTTAAATCAAAAATAAAATTCCCAGAGGAATTTTTTTTCGTTCAAAATGCATTTTCAAAACTTAACTTCTTCCTGCTAAGTAGCACAAAGATGCCTACATTTTAAAAAATACAAATGACCCAAAGGCCTTTGTGAGGAGCCCAACCACTACTAGCATCAGCAGGCCTACTGGACAATCCAGCCCAGTTTATTCATTTCATGCATGCAGTGTATGTTACATCGAAACAAGCAATTTTGCTAGGTTCTGTGTGGACATTGTTTTAAGACCATGTTCTTTAGATTTCTTGGAGTTCAACAGACCTTAGCAAAAGTCTACATAAAACATTGAGACACTGAACAATTTTAGACCCTCATTTATCAATCTTTATAAATTTATCAAAAGGCACATGCAATCGCAAGAGAGAGACAAAGAGAGAGAGAGAATAAATAAAAGTAAGACAATCTCACCTCCCTTTCCTTCTTTTTGGGTCTCGGGCACAAGTGCACAAGTAGCCACATGTTTCAAGCTGCTAGAGCCAGGACTTGAACAGTGTTGTCAACCACGTGGGATCCACGTACCTTAATTACCAAACCCCAGGCTGGCCTTTAAGCACGTATCTTGCTTACATCAGTGCAGAGCTAATCTTTGGTCTCATAGATTTGCATTTCTGCGTGAAGTGTATAGAAAAAATATTCTAAATATTAATAATTACCTAGTGAATAAATGCAAAAATATATAGCAAAGAAAAGACTAACATATGTTAGGAGATTAAAAGAAAAAAAAGGTGAGAACAAAAAGAAAAAGAAGAAGAAAGGAAGGTCCTGTGAAAACATAAGAAACATAATATACGCTTTCTATTCAGAACCTTATGGCAAGTTTCTGTATGCATCTCATTTCATGTAGTTACTGAGCATTTTACCTGCTCTAGCCTCTTAAATTATTTTCAGCAATTTTTATTATTATCTCTACTACTATTTTTTCCTACCTGCCCAAGGGTCTTACAGAGGACAAATCTACCATCACAAAGATTTGGTGTGACATGATTATGGAGGCCATGGTGAGGTGGCAATACCACTGGGAGGTTACAGTAAGGACCAAGTACCATGTGTATCCCTTGCAGCTGCCTTGCACTCATTGGATGGGACAGACACCTTAAGGAAACAATTGATAGCACATGTTTGCCTGCCAAGAAGGCCAAGAGGAAATGATTTCAAAGTCTATAACTCAGTGTTCTATAAAAGCAATACTGGTAAGGAACCAAATATCCATGCTGTTTACAATGATATAATTTTAATGTCCTTTTTAAATAATGCTATCTATAAAAACATTCAAACTAGAAAAGGAATACATTGCAATATAAGCTTAAAAATATAAAACTTTGGGACTACAGGTGGTGTGGTGGTTAAGGTGCTGGACTCCCACATGGCAGACCACAGTTCAAATCCTGGATCCTCATTTTCTGTCTCTTTCACTATCTCTCTCTCTCTCTTTCTCTCCCACTCTCTGGTGAAGACATGTGCCCTATAGCAAACTTAGATAAGTAATAATAATAATTAATAAAGTAAAATAAATGAATTTTTAAAAAATGAAACTAATTGATTTTTTATCTACTTATTCAAAAATATTAAGGTGCTGAAGATGTAGTCATTCATTAAAGAGGACATGTACCCCCTGTCCTCTTCAAGCATAGGATCTGGTTAATAAAGACAGTCATTTTTGGTCAAAAAGAGAGAGTCGTAAGTGCATGAAAATATAGGTTCCTAAATTTAGGGTTCTAAATTTTCTCTCCTAACCTGGAGATCTAATTTATATATACATTGATGTGAGGTTTCAGAAAAGCTTCTGGGAGTGATACTTAACCCATGGGTTAGAGGATTCACAGGAGTTAGAAATATACAGTAGAGTCCAAGAATCAGTATTATAATTAGAGGGAAATATGTACATAAAAACTATAGTAGTAGCTGAATTCTTCATTAAATTAGAGGAAAGCGGAGGTGGAGGGTGTGAAGAAAAAGGAAACCTGAGATGAGACAGGGTCTTGGAGGCAATAAACAAAGGCCCTTTTTCATAGTATTAAGTCCTCAAGTTCTATAATAAGTATAATGGTTAAGGATGAATGGTTTTTAACAAAACGTAACATACTGAACCACAACACTAGGAAGGTTTTTGTGTGAATCCTTAAGTGTCTGATCTGATTGGATAGGACATAGTCCCATGAGCAAAAGCTGGGGACTACAAAGCATTTCTCTGCATGGGAGAAAGTACTCTTTCCCAAAAGAAATGAAAAACACCTGAATTGGCCAAATGAGAGGAAGCTGGATTTTAGCCACACTGTCATCATGGAAGGGCATTTTTTTTTTTTAAAGTTTAAATTGCACAACAAAACTCAGGGGTTACTAACCTAACCCAAATCTATATTTTAAGATAACTTTTTGGAGAGTACAGAGTAGAAATAAGTAAATCAGATATAAGCATGTTATGGAAATTCATAAAGAACATAGTAGTTTAAATTAGGATGCTTGTGGCATGAGCTAAGAACAATTTTTAAAATTAATTATTTTTGGAGGTGAAATTAGCATTACAATTTAGATTCCAGGAGAGTGTAATAGATAATCCTGACCTAGAACTAAAAATATTTTTGTCTAAATTATATGAAGGAACACAGGATGAGTGTGTGTTAAATATTTAAACCGGTTATAATAAATAAGTTTTAATAATGTCTCCATATTTTTGGACTTCCTGAGTATTAGGAGTATGCCAAGTCCTTTATAGTTACTGATACATTGATCATCCAGTCATCCTACGAGATCAATAATAATACTAAACTACATATGTAGTTTATGAGACTTTATACATTTTCTCAATTTTTTGATATTTTTGACTATAACTTTGGTAAAACAGGGTTATTAGTTTTCAGATAACTAAGATGCAGAACAGCTAGGTGGCTAGCTTCAAGCGTCTTACCGAACCTCTTCATTCCTTGTCTTCAGATCAAACTTCAAGAAGCTCTTTCCAAATCTACCTTAAAGTCAAGAGTTCTCTTTATAAAAAAAAAAAAATCTGAAGTGAGGCACCAGCACATTTGTTGGATTTAATATCAGATCATTATTCCAGGCACAAGGAACTTGATGAAAATGGATGCACTTAGAAAGTAAAGAATAGCAGCAACAACGATAAGGTAAGGACAAACAACTGCTCTCATTCTTTTTTGTTTACTCGTTTAGCCATACTGTTTTTTTTCTTTTAACATTAATTCACTGTATATTATTACAGCATACCCACAGAAAAGAAAGAAAAATAATTTAATGGAAAATAACCTGTTATCTCTTCTAGAGTAGTAAAATTAATTGAGGTTGAGGGTGATCTAAACAATACGTATGGAATCGATATTTAGTGGTGGGATCCTGAAGGTTAATTACTTCTAGTTAACGTTAATTTCACTTATTTGTGTTAAGATCAAGGAATGTATTTCCCATACCATCTGATACACGTCTTTTGATTCATTGAACAATTCCAAGATGACCAAAGTTTGTATTTTACCCTTCTTTGGTTGTTTGGTGGCGCATGTACAATCTGCGTAGTTGTTTAAGTTCTTGTGTGAGAGGAACCAAACCCATGAAAATGGTGAGCACAAAGATTTAGGAACTGAGCACTCACAAGTTGATTCAGAATGAAACTTTTCAAAATGTAAAGGTCATAGTTGAGCATTTCTCATTGTGATGGGAAAGAACAGTAAAACACTGCAGTAGGAAGGACCTTTTCAATGCACAATTCAGAAGGAAGATGTCAATAGTTTCTTTCTCAGAGTGCCCACAAACTCCTCCTGGCATCAGTTAACATTCTCTAAAAATTATATTCTGAGTATTATAGGTAACCCCAGGATACCAAAGACTACAACTACCAAGGAAGATGTTCAATTTTTTAAATTATTAGAAAAAATACGTGGAGGGAGATAGTAGCCAGTAACAACTAAGACAAATATAGTCAACTGACCTGGGACAAAGGAGCAAATGAAATACAATCGTAAAACAAAAGATATTCTCTTTAATAAATGGTGTTGAAAAAATGGGAAAACCACATGTTACAAAACATTAAAAACAGATTCTACACAGAGATGTTATGTCCTTCACAAATACTAACCAAACATGGATCTAAGACCTAAATGTAAAATAATTATAAAACTCCTAGAAAATAACATAGAAAAATCAATTTGTTGGGTGTGACAATGTCTCTTTAGATACAGCACCAAGGGCACAACCCATCAAAGAATTGATAATCTTGATTTCATAAAAGTGAATGTCTGCTATGTATACCAACTATGAAAACAAAGCACAGAAAAGTCACAGAATAGAAGAACATTTTTGCAAACCATGTTTGTTAAATGACTGTCATCTGAAATGTTCAAAAATCTTCTAAGACTCAACCATAAGAAAATAAACAATCCAATTAAAAAATATGCAAAATATCTGAATAAACACTGACCAAAGAATACATATAGATGGCAAAAATCTATATGAAAAGAAACTCGATATTATATGTCACCAGGGAATTAAAAATTAAAACACTAATAGGATACCAATACACATATATTAGGATGAGAAAAATCTGAAACACTAAACAATAACAAATAATGAGTATGTGGAACAATGGGAATTCACCTTCATTTCTGGAAGGGGTGCAAACTGATAAGCTACTTTGGAAGGCATTTTGGTAGTTTCTATAATCAAACTACATATACTCTTTCCATAGGATCCAGCAATCATAGATGGTTTGATGTTTACCCAGACAAGCTGAAAACCTATCTGCACACAAAAACCCAGAGACAGATATCTTTTAATGATTTTACTTACAATTGCCAAAATTTGGAAGAAATCAAAATGTCCTCCAAAACCAAATAGAGGGACCAGCAATGGGCATAATTGCTATGTCGCTGGACTCCTACGTAGTCGACCGCGGTTCGAGTCCTGGACCCGGTGGCTTAAACTCACGCTGGGCGCGTGTGCATGCGTGCCCAAGATCCCGAGAGGAGAATGGAGGAGAGGGGATTGCGGCGTGACCATCCCCCCGGTGGGTGATTTCTCGCTTTCTATCTCTCTGTCTCTCTTTGTCTGGCGAGCGCACACGCCCTATAGCAAAAACCTCTCCAAAAAAAAAAAAAAAAGCAAATAGATCAATAAAGTGAAGTATTAATACATGTAGGCATTGGAATATTATTCAGTGTTAAATAGATTTTGGCGTTCAAGCTATGAGAGACATGGAGAAATCCCAAATACATACTACTGAGTGATGAAAAACAACCCATAAAAGCTCAATACTGTGTGATTCCAACTATATGATATTCAAGAAAAGGCAAAACTAAGAGGATGGCAAAATAATCAGTGGTTGCCAGAGGTTCGGAGGAAAGGAGGATGAATACATGGAGCACAGAGAATTTGGGGCAGTGAAACTATTCTGTATGGTACTTTGTGAATACATGTCATCCAAACCCTTTAAATATACAACATCAAGAGGAACACTAATGAAAATTATGAACTTTGGGTGGTAATTGATGTGTCAATACAGGTTATTGATTGTAACACATGTACCACAGTGGTACAGAATGTGGACAGTAGGCATGGCAGTAGGGGGACATATTGAACTCTGTATTTCCTGCCTAATTTTGGTGTGAACCTTAAACTGCTCTAAAAGTAAAGTCTGGTATGTGTGTGTACACACACACACACACACACACACACACACTTATTTTAAAGTAGTATTCCATTTCTAATAAATACATAATTCATCAATTTATAGAATGATTTATAGTACCTAAACCAGGAAGTAATTTCCTCATGCCTCCATAAGCCCGTGTATCCACAATGAATAGGAATAGGAAGCTGTTAAACTAAGAGGCACAATTGCATGCACGGTCCTGCATGGAACACTTTTAGGGCAAAGATAGTGACAAGGTGTTATTTATATTCCTCCATTTCATGTTCATGTGTGTAATAATAGTTTAAAACTAGGGAAATATAGAGGATAAAAGGATAGATGTAGTGTTAAAGTCTACACACAATGAAGAAGGGCTATTTTGTATATTTAATGCCATGAGTAATAATAATTGTAAGGGAATACAAATAATTTCAAAAATCACTGAGATGTGGATGATCAAGCTATTCTTCCACATTAATGAATGTTAATTGCTCAGAGTTGGTTAATAATAACCTTTGATTTGTGAAATGTTTTTAGCAATGGTCTATTTCTGCCAGCTTGAACATCCCTGTTACATACTTATACATTTTATTTGTGTAATCGACAATTTTAAATATCACCAAAAAAAAGATCTAGAAACTTGAGAATAAATTACATCTTACCAACTGGTTTCTTTCTCTTTTTATACTACATCCTTTCTCCACTATTTATTCTAAATTTTCATCTGTATGTATTCTGAAAATAAAAACATGCATCTTTCACTTATTAAAGTATATCAGACATATTGAACCTTTTGAAACTTAGATTTTATTTAGTATTATCATAAAAATAAAAGCCAAATAGCCAAAGAAATTCTGAACAAAAAGAAGAAAGTTAGAGATATCACACTACCTGCCTACAACATATATGACAAATTATCCTAACTAAAACAGCATTACTGGCATAAAAATAGGCACATAGACATAAGGGACTGAAGAGAGAACTCAAAGATAAAATCACATACACATAGTCAATTGATTTTTAACAAGAGTGGAAAGAACATTTAATGAGGAAAAAAACAATCTCTTCAATAAATGGTTCTAGAAAAATTGAATATCCATATGCATAAGAAAAAAATAGGCCACTATATCTCACCACATATAAAAATTAACTCAAAATGCATTGAAGACCTAAAAGTAAGATACAAAAAATTGAAATGATTACAACAAAACATAGGATAACTGCTTCAAGACAGTGATATTATCTAAGATTTCTTAGATAAGGCTTTCTTTTTAGATACATGTTTTTGTTTATTTGCATGTGTGGTCGCCTGAGAAAGACAGAGAGAAAAAGACCAGGGCAGTAGGGAGAGAAAGCACGATCCTACTTCTGGAGAATGGTTATGCCACAATTCCTTCCCCTCCCTTCCTCTGTCCTGTTGGGATTTTGAGCATGTGTCCAGTGTGTTTTCAAGTCCTTAGGTATGGGACTCAAACTTTATAATCAGCCATGTAAGATCCAACTCACATACCACCAGGCCACAAGCTGGCCCAGATGGGACCTGCTGAGACTTCATAAGAATGAGCAAGGAAAGCAAAAATAGATAAATGGAATTGCATCAAAAATGTTTCAGCATAGCAAAGAAACAAGAATGGAGCAGCAACTTACTAAATAGGAGAAAATGCTTGCAAACTATACATCTAAGGGGATTAATAACAAGAATATAAAAGAACTCAACTAACCAGTTTAAAAAAATCCAGTGAGTAAATGTATAATCTTTCTCTACAGGCAGTTCTCAAAAGAAGACACAGAAATGGTCAAGTATAGACACAGAAATGGTCAAGTATATTTTTAAAAATACTTAGCATCACTAAATATCAGAGACACAAATCAAACCTAAATCATACCTACAGTAATGTAACACCTCATCTCTGGAACGGCTATTTAAAAAATTGGGGCCAGCAGGTGGCATGGTGGTTAAGGCACTGAGCTCCTACATGGTCCACTGTGATTTGAGTACCATACCTAGCAGTTTAAAATTCACACTGGACAGGTGTGCATGCTTGCTCAAAATTCCAAGAGGAGAATAAAAGAGAAGGGATTGTGGCATGGCCATTTCCCCAAAGGGAAATGCCTCTTTGTCTCTCTGGTGAGTGCATGTGCCCTATAATAAAAATCTCTACAATAAATAAATAAAAATAATAATAAGTGCTCAGCAGGATGTGGAGAAAAGTAAACTCTTGTGCATAGTTAGTGGGAACATATTTTTCTTTTTCTTTTTTCTTTTTCTTTTTTGTAGAGGTTTTTGCTATAGGGCATGTGAGCTCACCAGAAAGACAGAGAGAGACAGAGACAGAAAGCGAGAAATCACCTCCCCCAGGGGGATGGCCACTCCACATTCCTTTCTCCTCCATTCTCCTCTCAGGATCTTGGGCAGGCATGCACATGTGCCTGGAGTGAGTTTAAGCCACCAGGAAAAAATTTAAAAAATGAAATGTAAATAAGTTCAGATTTGTGAATTAAAATTTTTTTCAAGAAATATATTCCAGTTCTGTTTAGTTACAATGATCTACTGAAAGACCCTATTTACATTTTTTTAAATCATCATGGGAGATCACCATGAAGACCTATAACCCCGAGTATTTATAATTTTTTCAACATTTACATTAATAAATAAACAATATTAAATATTTCATGTTCCAGAAATTAAGATGATTTGTCTTAAAATTACCTACTCTGAACACAGTTAACATGTCTTAATTGTCTAGAGAACACTTTATTGGAAAGATATGGGGTACACACATGCAATCCCAGGGGTGATTTATAAATTTCTCTTCCTCTTTTTCTGGAGCTTTCTGGAGAGCACACTTGTCCTATAGCAAAAACTAAAAAAAAAAAAAATTAATTCTTGAAATATGGTTTTAAAAAAGTATTTGATTAGCAAAAAAAAGTAAAATAATATTTAGCTTTCTTTAGTCATTTATGATGCTCAAATCCTTTTTTAACTCCTGTTTTAATCATAAATATACTCACTTTTTATAAAATTTATAAACTAAAATCATGAGATATAAATCTATTTTTGTAGTAATGCTATTAAAGTTAGAGGTCTTTGTCAGTTTGAAATGTATGTATTATATATGTTAATCAACAGGCAATATTAACTTAAATACTAACAAAAAAATAATGCTATAAATTCATAGAATTTTATTTTCATGAAAGATATACCTTATTCTCAAGAGACAGAACACTCTTCAGCTATTTCCAAAGGATAATAAAATAAGCACTTAATGTATATTTTTACCTGTATTTATATGTCACAATCTATTACTTCATACTATTGAAAAATATCTGGTTCATCACTTTGAAATGTAGTGCTAACTACACTAACGGTTCCCATGTGCCCAGGAAATTATTTTCTGTTTGGAAAACATGAATGTAAAGGGATTCTATCTATTCTTTTCATTTTACCTGAAGCTATAGGAAAGTGTGATGGGTCAGTCATGTTTTACAGTTTTCAGAACAAATATATCAACTGTTTATGTTAAGGAAGGATGAGGTAATTGGTCTATAATTAAGATTATTTTAAAAATCTGAATAAAAAGTTTACCATTTATACCATGTCTTTTATTTGTTCAATTTGCTTGAGGGTTTGTACACTCACCAGAGACAGAGAGAGAGAGAGAGAGAGACAAAGTGAGACAGCATCTTTCATGGGGGGTGGCCACACTACATCCTTTCTCTTCCAACTGTCCTTTTGGGATTCGGGGCATGCACGCACATGTCCAAGTATGTTTTCAGGCTGAACCACCAGTTGGCTATGTGAGATCCTGCAGTCTTAACCACCATGCCACTAGCTGGGCAGGTAAGTTATTGATCACACTCTCTTATTATTTGGATAGCTCTCATGTCAGTATTTAGGAATAAACAAGCATTCATGGTTCAAATGGTAGATGGGACAGTGTTACATTGTTGAGCAACAAAGTATAAACTGACCTCACAGTTTACTTATTTAAAAAATGAACTTTAAAATATGAGAAGCAAGAGAACAAAGGACAATATAATGGCATTACAAATGGTCAGCCCTCCTCTCAAAATGTCGGTTTACTTCCCAAACTCCCACATGAATGCCCAAAGTTTTGGAAGTTTTCTTACTACTAAAATTTAATGTATTATTTTCCAGGAGCTCTGATGTTATGAAAAACTTGCACTAGTTACAAGGGTAGAATCCTTAGCTTCACTACAGATAACTAAATAAATATCGATATTTAAGTGAAAGACCTAGGATTCTAAAATTTAACACATTGCTCACTTAATTTTTATTATCGGGCAGAGCTGGCCATTGCTGTACTAATGTAACTTTCTTCAATGCTAATTGGATGTCTACTTTGAGAGAAGCTATACCACAAAAGCACTTTTAGGTTCTTCTTGTTCTTAGGTCCTAGTGAGAATCCAGGTTTGGTTTAAAAACAGTAATAAAATCAGATAATTTTAGAAAAAACTACATACCCACTTAATTTTCAAAATGTTAAAGAAAAAAAGACTGAAATGTACAAAGGATAATTTTTTTCCCCACAAATGGTTATTGATAAGTGTGGATCTAATGTATTTATTTTAAGTAAAATTTAGTACTTTATTGTATTACTATGCCATAAATTATTTACGCATTCTCAACTAATGCATTTTGGGTTGTACAATAAACATCACTGTTGGGGACCAGCAGTTAGCGTATTGGCTATGTTGCTGGACTCCCACTTAGTCAACCATGGTTCGAGTCCCAGACCCGGTGGCTTAAAACTCACACCGGGCATGTGTGCGTGCTTGCCCAAGATCCCAAGAGGAGAATGGAGGAGAAGGGATTGCGGCTTGGCCATCCCACCCAGGGAGTGATTTCTCGCTTTCTGTCTCTCTGTCTCTCTGTCTGTCTGGCAAGCGCATGCACCCTATAGCAAAAAAACCTCCAAAAAAAAAAAAAAAGTATAAAAAAAAAATCACAGTGCATGTCAATTTTTGTACAATTGGGAACTTACTAAGATAAATACTTGTGCTAGATAGTTTCAATGTTTTATAAGCCCTTGGGTGGTATTATAATCTGAGGTATTGCAGGTAGGAAACACAAACCTATATCTAAAGTATTTGTCAATTTCAGTAAGGACGAAATTATTGTTCATTCAAAATAAGCTGATGTAATCAATCTGTTGGCTAATCTTTCTATGTAATATGCAAGATCAAAGCTCAGCTACATTCTTTGCTACTGATATTTGGGTATCTAGCAGTAACCATACCCAGAAGACTCTTGATGAGGTTAATTCCTTGTCTAAGCCAATGCACAGTCTCCATCCTTGTCACTATTTATGCAACTAGCATGGAGATAATCAAGGAGATAGACTGGCATTTTCCCCAGGACACATCTGTGTCAACTGATAAATGAACTGTAGCAGAAATTCCAAATGAGATATGTCCTCCTGTTAGAGTCCAGAGAGTTCTGCCAAGATTCTGTAGTGATAAAAGGTTCAAGATTCAAATAATTTTTCTTTGTTCTGGAGAAGATGTCTTAGCAATGTTCAAAGCACCCTATTTTACTTGTTGATGTTTAGCAGGTCCATGAATCATTGAGGGATTTATTTCTCAGCCTTTGATACTAAACTAACCAGAGTTACTACTTTTGGTTCAGCAGGTGAAGTCAGCATGATTTCACAGTCAATATTTTATAGAATATTAATATAATTAAGATGTCTATAAGCAATATTAATGAAAGAGATCAGGAAAATTACTGTGATAACATGCTAAACAATCAGAGTATGCAAAGAATGTGTATTTTTATCTTTGCCATGTGAGAATAAACATATTTTGATCCAGTTCATTAATAGAACCTAGAAGAGTACCTATAACAAATTGATAGTTTCATGCCAATTCCTAGAAGCTAGGTTGATTTTATCAAACAAACATATTAGTGTTAGAAGTATATTCCTTATTGTCTTAGAGATCATAATGTTTTGGGGATCCTTTGATGGTATATAGACAATGATGAGTTCTCAGGTCTTACATATATTGACCCGTTTTGAAATTCCCATTAATCCGATCTTCTGTCTCTTTTCTAAATAAGATTTCAAAGAAGTTTTAGCAGCTACATCATATTGTTATAAATCTATAATCACTGATATGCCTTAGTAAAAACAAACAGAAAAATTAGTAGAGCCAGTTATAGGAAACTTGATAGGAACAGCAAATCCTATGTAAGGGATAAGTGTTTCTATATGATTAAATTATCCTTAAAAATGCACTCTCACACATGTCCTCATGATTCCCAATGGTTTTTATTTTCCAGAAACTGCAATGATTTGACATAGGATATTTTCTCTTAGCCAGGAACTGTTATTCCTCTATTCATACAACTCTGATACGTGGCCATGATAACACCCTAGGATAAACTAGAGAGGCAGATATAGATTTTAAGAAAACTAGCATCATTCTTGAGGTAGCCATTTTGGCTAAATTGTTCCATGAATTCAGGGCAAATTTAGGTTTTAAAAGTATCAGTTTTATATCTTTAAATGTAATCATCACATCTCAAGAACATGTAAGTTTCTTGTCATATTACAGAGTTCCAGGGCTGTAAAGAACTACAGTAATTCCAAGGATTTAATTTTTATGGTATTAAACTTTAAAATATTTTAAGCAGGTTAATTAATTTTGAAGACAAGGAAGCCTGACTAGCCTTACTGAAGTTTCCTACATGAAAATAAGTTTGAGTGTATATGCATTTTTCATGTTATCAGGACACAATGATGCAAAGCACTCCCCTCATGCCTTAGAAATATTAATACTGGGCCAGCAGGTGGTGTCAACGGATGAGAACGTTGAGCAGCATTTTGAAGATCTTGGTTCTTTGGGTCCAGATCACTAAAATTAGAGATCTGTTCCTAGGTGCAAAATGAAACCACAACCACGGATCAAGTAGTTAGAAAAATAGATTTAATAGGAAAGAAAGGAAAGTACACCCAAAAGGCTCTTGGGTGGGCAGATTTGCAGTGGCAACTGCATTTGGTACTGGTTAATTGTTATTTTTATTACTAGAGGTCATGAATATTCATTGGTGGGAGATCTGTTACACTACCTATGTCCTTCGTTTGAATTTGAATCAGGGAGCACTTGAGTACTTTTCTCACAAATAAAGAATAAGGATTTTGATTACATAATGGCTCATGCCCAATGTGAGCCAACCCTAGTGGGAATTAGGGCGTTGACCAAAATGCCCTTTTGCTTTTCTCTTAGGGCTGCCTGCTCATGACTAACTATCTGCCTACCATAGTGACATGGGAATTAAGGAACTGCATCCTCATGCATGACTCCATGGTTTAAGTCATGGACCTTGTGACTTGAGAAACACACCAAGTGCATGGATATACATGCCCAAAAATCCTGAGAGAAGAATGGAGAAGGAGGGTCTGTGGTGTGGCCATCCCCCATGGGATGATTTCTCAATTTCTTCTCTCTCTCTCTCTCTCACTCTCTGTCTCTCTTTGGTGAGTGCAGGTGCCTTATGGGGAAAAAAAAAAACTTAAAAAATTAAAGAATTAAAACTAAAAGAAGTTTCTTCAATTTTATCTTTATTAATATAAAGGTAACGTAGGATTTTTTTTCTTGGACCTATAAAATATCAGAAAATGCCTTTTCTCAAGAGGAATTTTAGTATGTTTTCATCTCATCATGAATGCTATACACAAGAGGTCTTTGGCATAGATCATTTAAAAAATAACATAAATTGTAAGCTGAGCAAAGTAGTGAGCATTTATATCAGAAACAACAACAAAGAAAAGTTTTGGAAGGATGAAGATTCTAGGGAGAAATAAATTCCGAACAGTTGACACATGTTAATTGAAGCAAGATGTGGGTGCCTCTACTTTGTTGAGAATAGAATGAAAATAACATCAGTGTAATAATTCAACTAAATAGGTTGTCATATCAAAACCTTCAACATTCCTCTTGGCTCATTAATTGTTAATGATATAGTCATGTCAAAAATTAGAATAGAAACTCTCTTCAGTTTACAAAAGTAGTTCCTAAGACTCATTTTTCTGTTTTGATTGTATTTTTACCTGTTTTCTAGTTTTGTTTCATTGTATAACAAAAGCAAAATGTCATTGCCAGGAAATGGGCTATGCTAAATGATAAGATAAAAAAAAGTAAAGGAGAAAAAATGACAAGGCTTTCTTCAGAAGTAGTGTTTTCTATTTCAAAATTACTCTGCCCTAACCTCTGATCCTGTAAAGTGCTACTGTATGCAACCCAAATGAACCTCAAATTGTAGTACTGAACCTGGACTCCTGGGCATAGTTAACAGAAACTAACTCTTTTACCTTTACCTTTCCTTTTCTTGGGGTCACCTTTGACTGTGCTGAAGAAAAGAACTCTAGAAACACTCTGTACAACTCCCCATGCATTACTGTCAACTCGCATGGCCTCTCCTTTCTATCTTGCCACTCCAGTTTGCACTTTGCAGATTCTGCAGTGGATTCTTGCCAAGAGTGAGAAGCTTCTGTGGATTTCACTAAAAGACAAGAAAAAACTGGTATATCATATTACCTGAAAAAAGACAAGAGGAAAGAGAAAGGAGTTTTTGTCCTCCCCCTCCAACTGTTCTGTCATGACTTTAAATACTTTTTTCTTAATATAAAAGCTACTCATTATATTAAGAAAAAGAAGAAACATGCATGGTTCGCTCAGCTTTTCTATCACCAAAATATAACAAATGGTTGACATTCTAAGTCAGAATTTGCTTTATCATCAAAGAAAAAGACAGGGCTGGTCCCATAGTTTAGTGGTTTGACCATGCCCCAGGGTGGAGTACGTTCTTCCTCTTTTTGTGTGTGTCTGTCTTTCTCTCTCTCTAACCAGTGCAGGTGCCCTCTAGCAATTTGTTTTAAGACAGTGAATCAAAGCCTTTTATTTTTAATCTTTTGTTTATTTTTAAGCTTTGTTTTTTTTTTTTTTTTTTTTTTTTTTGGATAGAGGGCTTGGGCACATACCAGAGAGACAAAGAGAAAGAGAGAAAGGGAAAGTGAGAAATAAGCCCGCAGGGTGGAGGGCTACACTACAATCCCTCTTCTTCTGTTCTCCTTTTGGGAGACAAAAGCAAGACAACGTAAGAAAAAATACAAATGCAAGTGTACTTTTCAAGTTCTGGGTCCAGGACTTGAACTATGACATTAGATATGTGGGTTCTAGTCACCTGAACGACCACACCACCTGGCTGGCACAAGACATTTCTTTAAAATCTATTTTTTCATATTATTTGATACATTTGATTTCAATATATAAACTATAATTGAAAAAAGTTATCTACAATATATTAGCTCAACTCTTTTTCTTCAAAACTACATATTCTTCCTTCACTTCACCTCCCCCATCAAGTAGAAAGGTGGTGCTTTCTATTCCATCTTAGATTCTTGTATCTTATAGGTCAAACCATGCCATTACTTCTGTAACAGTTTAATTTGTTGTAGTTTTTACTCTAATCCTTTTGAAGGATTCTCTGTGTAAGCATGTCTTGGACCATTATTATCTTTTATAAACCACAAGGGAAATATTTGGAAGCATAGTTATTTCAGATGATCAGGTCAGGTAACAGGAAGGTGACATGTGCTTTACTCTTTGCAATGTTAAAATCCTTGAGTATGATAGAATGGCATAGAATAAGTGGTTGACATATAACCAGACTGTTTTTTTTTTTTTTTTTTTTTTTTTTTTTTTTTTTTTTTTTTTTGTCCAAACTGTATGCTTAAAAGAGGAGGCAGAGAACATGCAGGGTATATACCAGCAGGAGGGAAACTCTTCAGCATAGATCTCCCAGCCTAAATCTTGTTGTAAAGGTCATATATTGTGTTATGTAATTGTCACCTTGAAAAGTTCTTTGATAGCTTGAACTTTACTACTTGCAAAAAATGCTGGGCTGCCAAGTAGAGTACATTTTCCAGGTTTCTGAGTCCACGCTTGAGCTAAATAAAGTGTGACAAATCCCCTGAGGGAAACCCAGGCTTTTCATGCCATAGGCACCTCTGACTCAAAAGTTACACACTCTTAAAGTAATAGCAGACTGCACAGCCAACTACAGAGGTAGCCTGAACCAGGAAAGAAATTCTCCTGAGAATGTGTCTACGTGACATCTTCAAAATGCTTTAGAAGTGACCATAAAATACAACCTACAATTTATTTTCTCTATAGAAAACAACGATTTAATAAAACAAAAAGAACCTGAGCACTAGAATTTTTTTTTTCTTTGTCCTCATGAGCTAATTGAACTGACATTTGCAGGCAACAATTTTGAAAAGAAATGATGACTATAAAAAGACTATTTATAACTGTGAGCAACAAACACTTAACCATTAGTTAAGCATTTCCCTACTTCCTAGGTTGCTGAGACAAAAACTTGACTGTAAACCTTCTGGAACTCCATGGGGCAACAACAATAAAAATATCTGAAATGATATTTTAAACCATCACAACACTGGTATGTTTTTTTCCCCTCCCCACACTGGTTGGTCATCTTTTAAATCCGATTTACCCATGCATTTCTTAAGTGAAATGAAGGTGTCTCTAACCTATGCACCTACAAAAAACAAACAAACAAACAAACGGAAACATGTTTCTTCCATTGCAAATATCAAAGCCTAGAAAGAATTGACTTTACTACAACTAAATGGCTAAGAAATAGTAAGAAATATGATCAATATAAAACTACACATTACTGGGTTTTGTCAAAAAGAGATCCATAACATACATGCATAGTTCCAGATGGTCTGGCCAGGAAAAATGAATTGGTTCAATAAAAGGAAGACATGTTCACTCCCTTTCAATTTTCAATGCTATATTTTTCAATCACTTTCTCATATAAGACATAATAGCTTGGTTATTTTTTTTTGGGGGGGTCATCTTTAGGTAAAGCCAGATAATTAACAATTATGGTGTCTAACCACTGAGTCTCTCAAAACCGTTCCCTATTGTGTTAGCCTGCTCTGAGAAGACACTGTGTCAGGTGTCAGATGTCACCCAGCCCTGAAATTTCTGTTCTAATCAGAGGAGAAAGTCAAAGTAAAGCAGAGGTACATATGAAGAAGAACAATGTGGAAATGAGAGAATAGACTGCTCTTCATGTTACTTAAGTCAGCTGGACAAATTTTACAAAGCACTTCCTGGCTAAAATTAACTTCTCAGGTATTTTGAGAGAAGAGAAAAATGTTTCTTAATAAAATAAGTTTGAGAACATACTCTTGTTGTTTACTACACATACTTACATATTAAATGCTAGGAAATCTATAGTAATAAAAATTTGTGTTATAGGGTTAAAGCAGTCATTTTCCCAAATGAATTTGACAAATGTACCTCTTTTACATTTTCCAAGCAATACTTAGGAGAACCCTATGTGTTTCATAACTCATGGGGCAGAAACTGAGACGATTCAGAAAAGACTTTTTCTGACACATGCCTGATTTTTGGAATCATATATTACCAATATTTACTACAAAGTAACAAATTATATCAAAGTATACTTCCAAACAGATTATCGCTCAAGTTTAAAAATAGATAATTCATTTCCAATTTTAGCTCAGAGACATAGAACTGAAAAGAATATTCCTCCCAGTCTTACAATAACAAAACCACTGCATAAACTTTAATAAATTTCTGTAGCTTATCTAAGAATTGAAGGAAGTTCAAATTCCAAAATAACTAGAAATTGGAAGAGGTTGCCAGGAGGTAGACACATGTTGGTGTTGGCTAAACAAAGAACATCAGCCATTCCAGCCACTACAGAACTCCTCTAGAGCTACTGCTTATCTGCACTCCAGTAAAAGAGAGGGTAGGGAATAAAAGAAAGAAAAGAAGAAAAGAAAAAAAAAAAGGAAAGGAAAAGAAAACAACAGCAAAATAATACAAAAAGAGAGAAGAAAAAAGAAAGAAAAGAAAAAAAGAAAAGAGAAGAAAAGGAAAAAAGAAAATAGGAAAGGAAAGGAAAGGAAAGGAAAGGAAAGGAAAGGAAAGGAAAGGAAAGGAAAGGAAAGGAAAAGAAAAGAAAAGAAAAGAAAAGAAAAGAAAAGAAAAGAAAAGAAAAGAAAAGAAAAGAAAAGAAAAAAGAAAAGAAAAGAAAAGAAAAAAGAAAAGAGAATACAGAGCTCTTAGAAGGAATATAATAACTGTAGCCTGAGGACCCTAGTCTAAAGCTTCTACACTGAAATGAGGAAGAAAAACCCCACCCAGATTCAAATGCATTTGCTTTATATCTCCTAAGGAACAAAGTCTTAATCTGTAAGAGGCAGAGAAATAAAAATGGAAAGCCTAATGGACATTCACAGCTGCTTTAGGAGATTATGTAAATAAGCTCTATCCTAGGGGAGCAACAGTAATACCTTTCAGGCTCATTCAAATGATGGGAGAGAAGCAATGATACTTCTGTGGACTATGTCCCTGAGAGGATCAAGATCAAGGTGAATTGCCTCATTTAGAATCCCTAACTTTGATCCAAACAAGAGAATGCACTACCTATCCTCCACTTCCACTAACAATTATCAGGTAATAATGACGGTAAGATACAGCCAAAACATATAATCTCTCTGAGGAGCAAAGGAAGACTGAAGTAGAATCCCACAGAGAAAAAAATCTGGAAAATGAGCCAATACCATAAAAAAACAAGGCATTAGTAGAAAAAATTAAAATCTCTGGTCTACTGAGGTTAAGTATAAAAACAACAAATTTCTAACCAAGCTAACTTCTGATTACATGAACATAATCCTGCATAATTTAAGTCCTACCAGAAAAAAAAGGCACGCTCATCTCCAAACATGAAAATGATATTCATCCAAGTTCATAGTCCATACAAATATCAAGTTTCAAAAACATGTATAGTACAGATGAAAAGGCAAGAACACAGTCGAAAGACACAAAACATCTACTAAATTAAGATTTACATGAGACACAAATCTTGGGGCTTTTGGGAAAAGAAGTTAACCTGGGCACAATTAGTAAAGGCTATACATGGAAAATGTAAACCCATGGACAACAAAGTAGATCATTTCAGTAGAGATAAGAAAAAGTTAGATTGGAAATGTTAGAAATCAAAACATTGTAATAGGGATAAAGAATACTTTTGAATGTTTCATCCGCAGACTAGAAACAAACAAACAAAAAAATGGCTCAATAGATAATGCCCAAATAGAAAACCAAAGACAAAAATTATTGGAAGAAACAATTATTTCCAAAATTAGTTATAGCATAAAACCATAATCTGGAAATTTCACATAAAACCAAGTAGGATAAATATAAAATAGACACCTAAGTATATTATTTTAAAATAGTTATAGCATAAAACCATAATCTGGAAATTTCACATAAAACCAAGTAGGATAAATATAAAATAGACACCTAAGTATATCATTTTCATATTGCTGCAATGATAGAATTTGAAGACAGCTAGAGAAAAGTTTATTACCAAGATCTGGGAGTTGAAATACCGAACACATTCCTCCTTTTTTGAGGTGAAACTTAATTGTCCCTCTTTTAAGGGTGGTCTGAATTCAGTGTCTCATTTATTATTATAATGTATAAATAAAAAAAGTTCATAGTAGAAGAATAGACAAAGACCATCTTAACTGTGTTATCAGTAATACGATTTTATATCTCCAATAATAAAGTTGCCTGTTAAGGTGTGAAAATAAGACGACTTCACTTGTGAGCTACGTTTTTTTAAAAAAAAATCCATAATCCTAGACTAACAATGAGAAACCTCAAACCAAGGGACAGTTTGCATAATATTTCCCTACTCTATTCAGTATTATGAATAACATTAAAACAAAGAAAGACAAGAAACTGTCATAGTTTAGAAGAGACTAAGGAAACATAATGAATAAATTCAGTAAAGTGGACTGGATTCTGAAATAGAATAAGGACATTACTGAAAAAAATTAACAATGAAGTCTGTAGTTTAGCTCAGTGTTATACCACTGTTAGTTTCTTAGTTTCGAAGAAGCACATCATGGCTATAAAAGAAGATAATTTTAGAGGAAACTGAGTATAAGTGTATAAAAACTTTGTATTACTCTTGCTAATCTAACAATCTACAATGATTTCAAAATTAAAAATTTAAAAGAAGAGAAGAAATCATCTAATCCCTCTATTGTCATATCTAATGGAATTTTATAAGACTCAGTTGGGTTTCTATTTCCCTCATATCTTGTTTAGAATTACAGGCAGAAGAAATGATGACAGCTATGGATATCTTTTTTTTTTCTTCTTAAAGACTTTTATTAAAAATGTATCAATGTGCTGAGTATAAAAAAAAAGATCCAGAAGTTCATAATCTCAATTAATTATGAGCAGGATCTTCATTCTCATACCTAATTTATCTGCATTGCAGTATAGAAGTCCAACACGATGTACCCTTACCAAGAACATGTTTCTTTTCCACTAAAAACATATTTTCACAATTTGACATTTCTCTTTCCTCTCTTCTCTTCTTGTCATATTTTTAATATTGCATGCTTTTTCCCCAGCTTCTAGTGCTATTTAAAGGAAGAGATTTGCAGTGAAATACTGGTTTGACTGCTCCTGAACTATAGTGTATACTACTAGAAGAATCAAAGGTATTTTTTAAAAAAATTCTGCTTTACTTTAAATCTTATGACTTGTCACAGAAAGACAAGACCAGATGACATTGGTTTAAAATCCATGTTTGTATTCTACTGTCACATCGTTTCTCTTTTGGAAAGTATCATCTAGATAGATAAATTCAAGCAAAGCATGAGAATAATCAGACTGCAAATATTATTTGAAAAATTCAATATACATGCAGACAAATGCAACATAAAATTAAATTCGCATGGCATCAAATACCTACAAATTAGAATTTAAGTTAATATTGACTCCAAAACCCAAAACTTAGACTCAAAGATTGAAATGAGATGCTTAGTTTATTTGTGTGAATTCAAGGTCAGAGCAATGTTCTGAAGATCCTTGTGTAGAGCAAAGTGTGTTGCACTGAACTGCAGAATTAGCATCATCTGGAAGCTTATTATAAATATAGACTCAGGGGAAAAAGAAAGAAGCAAAACATTTAAAGGACACAAAAATGGAAAATTATCTGTTGATGATAATGTATATGATAATGTATTAGACTGAACCAATATACAATGCATTCATGATGGGAAATTTTATTTAGAATGCTGTCATGGCACACAGTGATTGTATGTTAAAAACTTAAAAGTAAATAAACAAACAAACAAAAATACAAACTCTTGGGACCCGCCCAAGATGGACTGAATCAAAATCCCTATGTCAGTAAGAAAGCCAGGTTATTCATTGACATATTAAATATTTAAATCACTGGAGTAGATTAAATCCAATGTACTTCCCTATAAAAGAACATATAATACTGTATTTGTAGAAGACTACTGTTATTCTGTGGCCAGAAGTCACTGCATGCTTTTAGAATATGATTATGATACCCCTATAGTAGACGAATGAGTTGTGATTGCAGAATGATCCAGAGATAAGCTGAACTAACACAATGGACCCTGGGAAATTTTAATTATTAGTAGTGAGATTTTTATGAGAGAGAGAGAGACAGACAGAAAGAGACAAAGAAATTTTTTTGGCAATGACTCACTTATGTTATGTTCCTGTTTCAGTCTCTCGGGGAGTTAGGACTACAGGCATACCCCACCATGCCTCACTTGTTTAGGTTGGTCTACAAATTGAATCCAGGGTTATTAATGGGGTCTAAATAGATAAAATTTACTACAAACGCTATTATAAGTACATACACATTTTAGATCTCAATGAGTAACTTAATTGAAAGACTATAACTGTTTGCAGGATTTAAAAATAATACTCTTTTACCAAGTAAAGGAATCAGGTAACCAGTATATGTCTTTCTGGAAATCAGAAATTGAATGATTACTTCCCTTCCCATGAATAGAATGCCACCTAAAAGTAGAACAATGTAGGAAACATCACTAAAATCAAAGGCTAAGGCTAAAGAGAGGGAAGGGGACGGGAAGAAAATACATTTAATTGACACAATAATGAAAAATTGTTTGCTGATGATAATGTTTATGGTAATGTCTTTGTCTTGACTGATACGCACCATATTCATGCTGGAAAAAACAATATTGTACACTGTAAAGATATACAGTGATTAACTGCAAATTTGAAAAATAAGTAAATTTTTAAAAAGTCAAAGGCTAGAGAGTATCACTACTTAATATAATTATAATGCTAACCCATAGTGGATGCTAGGCATGGTTCCAAATGCTTGATGAATCTGTCTCATTTACTCTTTTTAACAAACTTATGCAATGAAAAAATAAACTCGTATACTAAAATTTCTCCTAATTTTTTTTTTAAAAAAACCCTATGAGGGAGATATTTTTATTGCCTTAATTTTATAGATTTGAAAAGAGAAGAGAAAAAAATAAACTATTTGTTCATAGCAGTTAATAATAGAACCAGGGGACCAACAGATGTCAAAATGGTTACGTTGTTGTACTCCCACGTAGTTAACTGAGATTAGAGTCCCGGACCTGGCAGCTTAAAATTCATGCTAAATGCATGTACATGTGTGCCCCAAATCCCGAGAGGAGAATGGAGAAGAGATTGTGGCATGGCCATCCCTCCTGAGAGTAATTTCTCACTTTCTGTCTCTCTGGCAAGCCCATGAGCCCTATAGCAAGACTCTCTCTTAATAATAAAAATGGAACCAGGTTTTGAACCTAGTCATTCTGATTTTAGACCCCCACTCTTCAACTTTAATCCTATTCTGTTACACATTGGAAAAGTTACAATTTTATGGCTTTACTATTTATTGATAAATGTTTGACTCAATGAAACTTCCTGTAGTTTGACTCTTTGAAAATACACTTTTTTTATTTCTACATTTTTTGAAATCTTAAAAATTTTCCTATATAGTAAAAAATCATTTTTTTCTATAACATCTCTTACAATAATTAGCATGATTATTACAATTTCCTCTCTCTCTCTCTCTCTCTCTGTATGTGTGTGTGTGTAGAAAAAGACAGAAAAATTGATGAATAATAAAGAGGTTCTAGCACTAGTGGAATATAAACAGTACAATGTACTGCAGACTATAAACAGTTCTCATCAAAGCAATAATAATTACGGAAAGAAGGAAATGAAAGCAACCCATATAAGAATATTGGGGGAATGTATGTGTGGTTTGAATATGCATATTCAATATTTCATAATTTTGAAATGCAAAAACATATATTTATGTAACAGAACTCCAGATTTCAAGGCCATGCACTTTCTTCATGGGAAATAATAACATTAATTCTTAATTTGTGTCACAAATGTGCCTTAAATGCTGATATCATTATCAGAGGCAAAGGCAGTGGCTCCTTGAGTTATTTCTTATATATTCATGGATTTTTAAAAGTTGAGATAGACTTCTTTTGACAATATAGGAAGAGTCAGCTTTGAAACCAAATTTCAATTTTAGCTACTAGAAAAAAACTGTCAGCCCAAGGCAGGGAGCTTTCTGGAATGTGTCCGGGGAAACGGGCCTATCCACCTGGCCTTCCATATGTATAACTCTTCCCAGAGACACAGGACTTAGCAGAAATTGAGCTGAGGGAAATCGGGTTGGAGAAAGACGGAGCTAGACTTGGCTGAAAGGGGTGTCTCAAGTGGGCAGCGCAGTCAGCCTTGGATTCTACACAAAGAGGAACTGATAACAATGTCAGAGGTCCATCCAGAATGTTGAACCCTGTGAAACTGGATAACTCAGCCAAAAAGCTCTGATTAGTGGGGGGATAGAATATGGCATCACTGACATTTTGCCAAAGTATTTGTTGCTCTCAGCTCGATATTTGTTCTAGTCATTACGCTTATCTCTGGAGTATTTTAAAGACACGGTGTGACCTCAAACATTCCGAGGAAAGTGAATGAGTCTTACAAGGTTTCCAGGGTCAGTAAAACGATACTTCGCTGTTTATAAATGTTCTATTGGAAGGAACTTAATTAGACTAATTCCCTTTTCAGTGGTTCGCCATAAGACACATTACATGCATATGGAAAATTAATGAAATGCTGTCTCCTTTTTAGATAGATGTTGCCTTATTTCTGCAAAACATGCATCTTAAACAGTGTTTTAGAAAAGAGCTGGCCTGAGAGCCAGGAACCTTGGCTTTGCCGTTGTGCTCGGGGCATTTCGCTCATTCTTAGATTCAGTTCTCTCATCTGTAAAATGAGCAGGTTGGGCCAGATAATCTCGGAGGCCTATTCCACAACCATAATTGTACAAATCCATCATTATTATCACTACATAATGTGGACAGCTATCTTGTCAGGGTATACATATACCAATTCAAAGCTATCAGCTTAATATAATAAGATTTTTTTTAAATGTCTATTTAATTTTCATAGGAAAAAAAAGCACTGATTAAATAATTTTAAAATAATATTATTTAGCTTGCTGGTGCTTTTCTTAGAATGAAAAATTAGTTCGATTTTCTTTAAAATCTATTCAAGTTATACCTTTTCGCTATTTTTTTTTTCACAGATTTTTCTTCTGCCAGCTGCAGTCACCAATTTTAATTGAATGGGGGAAAAACAGTTCTGATTGTCTATGTTGTTCTATTGGATTTTATATCATTGAATTTCAAACCGGTTTCACTGGGACCTGCCAAGAGTGGCTTATGCCAACCTCTGAGTCTCCTTGTTACACTTGTGTCCTGGGTAGCATTGTTTGCCTTTTCGTCTGCTCTCTGATTAAACTGACATCATTTTGCCTTTTGTGACTCTGGTGTCATTTTCTGTTGACAGTGTCTAGTAATGGTAACAGACTGGTGTCCTTGTGGAATGGGTAGACGCCATTGATTGGTTAGGTGTATTAATGCAGACCTGTTAAATGACATGCAGACTTGTCTTTGTGCTAAGTGGCAACTGAATGGGTGCCAGTGAGAGAGGTTATTAAGCACAGATAAGAGGCAGCACCTCTATTCACTGGCAATGTCACTTTCTCCTTTTTGAGGAGAGACATTTGTTCAAGACATTTTTTTTTCTCCTCTCACTGACAATATTTAAGCCAAAAAGTTGCTGTCTAAGTTGCTGTGTGACTACAGACTAGATCGTTTCAAGAAGGTGAACTCTTGCGAGGTCCACTTAGAATGGATTTTTCTTAAAACTATATTTCATTGAATGTAAACCTTTAAAGAAGAACATTTAAATTGTTAATACTGTAAGAAAAAGCAAAAGAAGGCAGGCTAACCACAGGTGTCATTTATCATTGTTCTTTATCACTTGGAAATGCAACATAATTTTACTCTCTGGGGTTTTAAGAAAAAAAATTGCCTTTTAGTATTACTAAACATTTTGAAATAAAGAGACAGCAAAATAGTGCAGAAATTTAAAACCTTTCCACAGTATTATTATTATTATTTAGAGAGATTTTTTGCTATAGGATGCATGCACTCATCAGAGAAACAGAGAGACAAAATGTCATCCCCAGGGGGCTTACCACACCACAATTCCTTCTCCTCCATTCTCCTTGGGATTTGGGGAATGCAAGCACACATCCCTGGCATGAGTTTCAAGCCTCCAGATCTGGAACTTGAACCGTCGTTGACCATGTGAGAGTCCAGTGCCTTTAACCACTAAGCCACCTGTTGGTCCCTCTTCCCACATTATTAAATTAGAAATAAGAGGGCCGAAGTTATGCTTTATTTTTGTTTTATTGTTTACATTTTGGGGTATACATTATATATGGCTTAAGGTACCTAAGTGTGTAATGTTTTGTTTATGCTTTATATTAAACACCAGCAAAATCTTTCTGTGCACAGGAAAATGTCTTGAGCAGTCTTATTCCCTTTAGGAATTGAGAAATACTGGCATTTTCTGTTTGAGTTGAACTGATACTTGCTAGTGCTGTTATTTGTGGGTTTGCTTTTCTTTGAAACATTCCCCAGATTCTAACTTAGAATCAATCATGCCATTTAGGAGTTGAGCCTGTTGCAGTGATGAACCTCTACAGCTGTCTTTCTTCAGTTTCCAGCTTCCTATGGATTGACTGGTTTTTGTCTTACCACAAAGAAGTTCTTAAGATTTGCTTATCGAATGCATTAAATATAATTAATACACTTAAGATATTTGGTTTAGCATTGAGGACAGAAACGAATGGAAAATATAAATCCCCTGCTTCTATTATGTCACTGCTTTGAGCCTCTATTTTCTCCTTTGTAAAGTGAGGATTGCAGTATATCAGAAAGTGACTCTGGGGATTAGATGAAATGGACTATGAAAACCACTGAGCTCATTGCTAGATGTAGAGTTGATTATTAATAAGTATACCTTTATCTCCAAATCGTCATGAAGAAATTGTTATCACAGCAGCTAGGTCTAACCCTGTTTTAATCATGAAGCAGATTTGTCCAGCAACTATTCTGACAGATAATCATAAAGGGCTCGAAATAGGAAAGAACATCTCTGGCATGTTTATTTTTTAGTTCTATACAATGTATGTGCATTATTAACATAGCGATTGACATCTCATGCACTGCCTTGTTTATGTCTCGTCTCAAACATTTGAAGTATTATTTTTCCCTTACAAATAGAGTCCTAGGCTGAGAGAAGTTAGATGAAGGCTTCAAGCTCTCTTACTAAGTAGCGAACTTGAACATAAGGCCTTATAATTTCCAGCTTTTTATACTTAAGAAATCCTTTTGAACAATGCGCAGGTATGGCCCTCTATAGATATTTAGCTGTCGGGCATTCTTAATCATTTCAGAGATAGTAGCGAACAAGAAGCCCAAAGGAAGCATCAGCATTGGGGACATTACTTATGTTTCTCCAGGTTCTTCTTTTCATCATCTAACTCTTTCTCTTTAATATAAGAAAGAGACATCTCTAGGTGAAGGTTGCGGTCACTCAAATAGCTGTGAGTGTCTGTATTACTGTTAATTATATAACCTGAAATATTGTCTAGTTTATGAAACATTGTCTAGGAGCTGTAAGTCATAGATCCACACAGTCCCTGCCAGGTTATGATAAGTAATTCTAAACCGGGACATCATGCTAAGCACATTTCACATGTACAAGCTCTCTTCCTAGAAAATAGCACTAGCTTTCATAAGAAAGTCCATTTACCAGTGTGCTGACAAGGATGTAATATGACTTGTTTTTCTTTTCCTTGCAATATCTTACCAGTAGTCAGGGTAGAAATAGATCAAAGGCCAGCTCTTTTAATTCTTTCCTTTCCAGACATGTATGCTTACTTTTTTCTTCTTTATATTATTGAGAATATTTACACCACTATCGCAAAATAGTACAAACTGTGTGTGTGTGTAAGACAACTTCATTAAATTTCTACCTTACAGAATAATATTATTCAAAAGCTAAAAAGAAACATTTTTTGATATTCTTCATTCTTTTATTATTTTGATAAAATTAAAATATTTTTATCAATTTTTTTGGCCCACTATTCAATGACTTATTTATATTGCTTGGTTTTATAGTCAGTTCATTCATTGTTTACACATAGCAGATGTCACTCTGAGTCTAATATATTGCAAACAACACGAGCAAAAAAATAAATGTTTGCTCTCAAGAAATTTATAATCTAATGAGGAAAACAGGCAAAATCTCAAATGAGTAAACCCATGTACAGATTACAGTATATTAGATTCTATGTGATATGGATAACACAAAATAAACCAAGAGAAGTAAGTAGTAAGTTGTCAGGAGTTCAAATGGGCAGGAGACATTTAGATGCATTAGTTAGGGAATGATATCTTTGAGAAGGTGATTTGGAGTGAAAACCTGAAGAAAGTGGAAGAAAGTAGTGTGTAGAGAACTGGACAAAGTGATTCAGGCAGAGATCAGCATGTCCAGAGGTTTGAGGCAAGAGTACCTTCTGTGCATTGGAGGAAAAGCAGGCCAGCGTGATGGAGCGAAGTGAGCCAAGAAGTCAGTGGTAGACCCTGAGATCACATGATAAAGGGGATGCCGGGTCTTGCAAGATGCCCATTGATTATGTGTCTGTATTCTTCATTTAATTGACATTTTTAAAGTCAGTATCTTTTTAGTATCCTTCCTCTATTCACTTTCTACTCTTGGACCTAAATGTTTAATATATCGACTTTCTTATAAATCCCTAATGCAAGTTCATTGATCGAAGGAATGGCTCTCTACACTCTAAGTCTCTTGACACATTGGGATAAGATTCCATCCTATCATTCTAAAAGTTTAAAACAAAGTAATTATTGCAATAAATTCATCATTTTAACACTTTCAAGATCTTTAATTGTCTTGAAAAGTGGCTCGTGATTTTATGCATGTTCTCTTGAGTATCATGTTGTGGAAACTTCTTGAAAATAAGGCCTCACATAGGTGCCTAACTTACAGGAAAATACCAATAACTTATTAGCTACCATTCCACGTGTGATTGTGTTCTCAAGTGTGCTATTTTTTCCCAAGACCACAGGTAAGATTGGGCTTACTTTAAATGCATGTCTGGCAGGTAAAAACGAAGAATCATTAATGCAGTTGGGAAATAGTGTATTTCAGTAACTACAAATTGTAATGATTCTCGGAAATTGACAGTATCAACAATATACATCTCTTTATAATGTCCCAGGTTTCCTAATACTTTCCAGAATACAAAGTATTGTTTCCTGTACATTAAAAACACACTGCCAAATATAGATGTACACATATCTCTTTTATGGTTTTTGACCATATTGGGCTTTCTCAAATATATAGTTGACCATTATCTGTAATGATAAGTCAGCTCAGACAATTCCAGCCAGAATCTTGCCAGAAATAGAAAAGAGCAAGATGCCACAGTGGGCTGTTCTACCTATAGTAAATTGCTTTAAGAGAAGTTTTTTTTTTTTTTTTTTTTTGGAGAGGTTTTCGCTATAGGGCGCGTGTGCTCGCCAGACAGACAGAGAGAGACAGAGAGACAGAAAGCGAGAAATCACCCCCCAGGTGGGATGGCCATGCCGCAATCCCTTCTCCTCCATTCTCCTCTCGGGATCTTGGGCATGCAAGCACAAGCGCCCGGCGTGAGTTTTAAGCTGCCGGGTCCAGGACGTGAACCGCGGTCGACTACGTGGGAGTCCAGCAACGTAGCCATTACGCTAACTGCTGGTTCCCCTTTAAGAGAAGTTTTAAACTATACTTTTTAAAGATGCTCTTACTATCCTGTGATAAAGAGGAATGAATATTTACTGTGAAAAATTAATCCGTGTTGTGTAATTTTTTCTCAGTTTTCTGTATCGTGCCATACAGCTAGGATGCTGAAATAGAGTTCCATATCATTATTTATGATGATCCATAAGAGTACATACCATTACTTGAGATTATTTATAAAAACCTAAACAGCATAATATTTTCAGTTGAAGAAATCTTGGTAATTCTATATAGATAATATTTATTGTCCTATCTCTAGAATAAAAATGTGCCCCAAATACAATTCCACATCTTGCAGTTGAACCATAGACTTTTAGACAAAAATACACACCAAAAATACATAGCACTGAATCTGTGCTGTTTTGTTTGATGCATGTTACTCTTATTTCATACATTTCTCTCAGCCTGGCACATTTGCAAAATGCCTAGAAAATGTCAAATTAAGAAAAAGCCAATGTGGCATCTCCAGCTATTCCAATTCCTGCAATGATCCTGTCTGGGTGACATAAATGGAATGGCAGCTGTTTCTTCCATGTATTTGATATATCGTCTCAGAGTAATTTCCTGATGGATATTTTGGTTGCTAAATTTCCAGTTGTTGCAAGAGCAATGATGACTCTGACACTCTTCTTTAGAGGTAATTAAACTTTCAGCCCATCTGTGCAGTAACTTTCATAATATTTTCAAAGGGCACAGAATGCTTTTAATATTTGTACCACTTCGTTTTAGCTTGCTAAGGGACCTATTATCTAGCTGAACATTGTTGAAACAAGTTTTTCAAACACCGGTTAGTGAAAGGGGACATTAAAAGTGTCACACTAGCAAGAAAGTAATATAACTAATGCTGAACCTAAAAATAACTTGAAGGATATCTTGTTTACCAAAACTACCTTTCACATCCTTCTATTAGGCATTTTATCTTTGACTCTCTATGGTGTTCAGTTCTGAAGAGAAATAGCAGGTGGTGGATGGGTTCTTTCTTCCTCTGGAGGTATTATTGTTATTAATATTATCTGCTTTTAGATGTTTAAACTTCTGTGTACTTTATTAATAGATCATATTAAAATAATGATGACAATGATTTAGGTAGATCTAGAAAGACACTATTTTTTTAGATCAAATAATGTCAGTTACTTAAACAGCGTATAAAAACGATGACTACTGACTCAAGGAACTGAACATCAATGTATCAATTTATCTAATGGCATTCATATGAGAATAAGATTTTACAGAGAATAGAAACTTGTATATTTACAAATGTGTCTCTAGGTCTATCTTTTCCTGTCTTTTTTCTTTTCTCGTTTCTTTTCTTTTCTCTTTTTCTGTTCTTTTTTCTTTACATTGACAGACGGCAAGCGCACTTTACAAAGACAGAGAGAGATCAAGAGAGAGAAAATCTTCCCTTATAAAGCTTGCTCACACACTTTCCTTTCTCCATTTCACCACCCTGTTGGGATATTGGACATGGAAGCACATTTTTTTCAAGCCTTCAGGCTGAAATCCAACCACAATTGGCCATGTGGGATCTGGCTTCCTTGACCACTAGGCTAAAGGATGCCACTGCACCCAAAATTTCAAGAGGAGATAGGGCCAGCAGGTAACATAGTGGTTAACATGCTGGACTCCCACATGGTAGATAGACTCTGGCTCAAGTACTGGATCAGGCAACTTGAAACTCACACCTGGTGCATGTACATGTGTGCCCCAGAATCCTAAGAGAAGAATGGAGGAAAAAGGATTGCGATGTGGCCATCCCCACAAGGAGGTGACCTATAGCAAACCAATAAATAAATAAATAAGAAGAAATCAAATGAATCAATTCTTGATCTATTTTAATTTTTTCCAAAAGTATCATCCTCTAAGTGCTCTTTGTACATATGTCCTCTTGCCTCTAATTTTCCACTTTTTATGACATTATTATATTCACTTTATCATTCTTCTTGAGTCATTTGTTAATGATTTAAAAATTTACTAGCATAAAAATAGTGCTGTGGTAATTTTCAAAAAAAAATGTAGTTCTGTAACTGAACATCAAATTGCCTTTATAAAAAAAGAAATTTCAACATCTAACAAAAGACTTTTTAATACATATTTTTAAATTACAAGAGAATGGGATCAAGACCAATAAAATTAGTATATACTAAACATTTGTCATATTCAAGTGCTGCTGAGTATATGTGTCTCAAAGATGAAAAAAAGGAAGAAAGAAGGAAAAAGAAAAAGAAAGAAGACATGGAAAGTTATCAGTTGATGAATGATACAGATGGTAATATCTTTGACTAGATGGACATGCAATGTATGCATGCTTTGAAAAACCATATTGTATTCTGTAAAGATATACAATGTTTAAATGCAAATAAATTTTTAAGCATTTAAAAAACATGATTGAAAACCACAAAGACATAAAAAATGTGTAACAAAAAGTTTACAAAAGTGGAAATTGCAGTATTATAAATCCTTGTGAGTTCAGCTACTCTTATTTGATATTCTGGTAAACAGAAGGAGAGAAGAGTAGCAAATCATACTCCAAATATTTATCTATTCATCTAGTCACAATTCTTTTGACTGAATTAATTATTGCAGAGAGAAAGAAAAAGAAAAAATGAAAGGGAGGAAAATAGGAAAGAGAATGCTAATGCTTTACTGAAAATACTCTTTTTTTATTCCAGTTCATATTTAATCTCATTGGACATCTTGATAAAGTTCTAAAATTTCATGTTTTATTGACTTACTTTAAGGTTAATTTTGGCCCCAAACTGTGTTTTTTCTCACAATATACATATGCTTTGTGATTCCTAGAACTGACTTAATAACAAGTTCACATTTCTCAGTGATGAAATTTCCAGTACTACACTATTTGCTAACAGAGTTGATCAGTAAAAGGTAAATAAAGAGGTGCTTTATTTTAGCTCTCTCTGCTTACTATTTGTTACATATTCAAAATGAAGCCTATTGCACTTTGCAGAGAACAAGCAATGTATTTCATATTCAGAGAGTGGAGAAAGAACACCAATTCCCCCTTTAAACGAGAGGTCTGCAGAAAATAGAGAATCACTTGATTGGACCAGCAGATAGTATAATGGTTACATCACTGGACTCCCACGTGGTCAAACATGGTTCGAGTCCTAGGCCAAGCATCTTAAATTCATGCCAAGCACATATGTGTGTGTGTGTACTCAAGATCCTGAGAGGAGAATGGAGGAGACAGGATCATGGTGTGGCCATCCTACCTGGGGGATGATTTTCTTGCTTTGTGTCTCTCTGTCAAACACACATACGGTCTAGAAAAAAATAAGAATCATAATTAAGTAGTCATCCCATACATAATGAGATGGTAGGATTGGTAATGTAATTGAAATAGGAATTTACTCCTGAACTTGGAGAAATTGTAATATGTTCTTTTATTGCACAAGTGGAAAACAGTTGTATATTGTGTTTGCTAATGTTGTTAACAGGCACTTAGAATGAAGTCTAAACCAACTCTCTCCATAATATGTAATTATTAGACTTTTGATGTTTAATTTTGAAAAACCTGACATAAACCATGATAGTTATTAACATTAAATATATGTGCGTACACATGGTTTAACTTCTTACAGTAAAAGTCACATTACTTTTAAAACAAAACTACCTGGGGACCAGCAGTTAGTGTAATGGCTATGTCGCTGAACTCCCATGTAGTCGACTGCACTTTGAGTCCCAGATCCGGTGGCTTAAACTCACACTGGGCGTGCGTGCATGCGTGCGTGCCCAAGATCATGACAGGAGAATGGAGGAGAAGGGATTACGGCCTGACCATCCCCCTGGGGGGGTGATTTCTCGCTTTCTGTCTGTCTGTCTTTGTCTTTCTGGCGAGCACACACGCCCTGTAGCAAAAACCTCTAAAAAAAGAAAAAACCTACCTACCTGAAACTTCTTATGTTGGCCATCTTCTTACTCTAGTTTGTATTTCTGTTTTTCCTTTTTGGATATCAGCTACAAAGTAATGCCATTCATATAGTTCTTATATTCCAATTTTTAAAGTTTTTGTTAATTAATATATTTTGAAAAAGGGAGAGAAACAAAGAGACAGACATCCCCAACAGGATCTTACTGTTGCAATCCACCCCTATGTCTCAGCTGACTCAGATAGCTGGCACAGGCATATGGTCGGTGTGTTCTGGAAGATTCCAGAATATGAACCCAGGACCTTACCCGTGTGGTTCCAGTTGCATTATACTGTGCTATTAATAGGACCCTTAACCATTTTAATTTTATTAGATGAAATAAAGAAATAAAGACGCTTTCCTACAAAAGGACCTTTCCCCCTTCAGAGTGGAAATGAGTTTTTCTCTACTTGTTCTTATTGTTGATAGATGAATACATTTTCAACTTGCTAATTTCTCCTTCTCTTTTTTTTATTCTGCATTTCCCCAAAAGTCTAAACTGTGAGAGGAGTTAGCATTACGTAGATTTCAAAAGAAGGATAAAATAATTGCTTACTGACTTATCAAAACATTTGAACAGTAATTCATTGATTTCCTCATACAGAAAGAGAGAAAATTATAACAAGTAAATGTTATATGATTTGATTTTAATGTAAAATGCCTTTGTGTGTTAAATAAGCTTCATTTAACTATTATGGAAAGCTATTCCCAACAGGGTTCTAGAAGAGTTAGCACTATTTCAAGGCAGGGATTGCAGTATGATTGTTCCAAAATAATGCCTTACTAAAATTTGTAGTCAGGTTCACTTCAGACCAATCATTATTTATCACTTATATCCTAAGGCGAGAGGAAAATGTAATGAGCAGTTGATTTAAAGTGCAAATTTAGATGAAAAATATTACCAAATATTTGCATCTCTTAGAGTGGCAACCAGTCTGTTTTAATGAAGTATTTAGAAGATAAGGTGTAGACTTTTATAATAATTATTTTCTTCTGATATCACTTTGTCTGCTGACATCTTAGGAAAATAATAACAGAAGCTACAATGGTCATTTTTACTCTTCTCACTCAATAAGTTTCAAATAATTAGGCACATTTTGCAATAAACAAAATGAATATTCATTTTTTTGGGATAAGAACCCTGAATTTTAGAAAATTAGTATGAATCTAGACTAATGTTTTAGATCTTTCTCTTTTATTTTCTGAGTGGTCTTCAGTAGTAGAAAAGGCAAACTATATTTGGCATGAATCTTACTTTTGAAAGGTTACAAATATTAACAAAATTTACTTTAATTACCTTAACATGCTTCAAGTATTAAATGCAATTCATTATTTGAATCAATTTTCAACCACCTGCTATTTTTTGTGCCTTATTCACTAAATTTTACTTAATACATTTAGCCAAGTTGACAGAAAAGAAGTTCACAGCAGTGCTTTCCTTTATTGAAGGAAATTCACTTTATTTTTCCCACAGAGACCTCACTAGAGGTTTAGCATTTTCATTTCTCAGAAATCTTAATATTCTCAGCATGGTCAAAATAATTGTTTTAGGCATTTATTGCTGTAATAAATCAATACTGGCCCAAAATAGCTGAATATGTAAAGAGTATATAGAAAAGTTATGCCAAAACAAAATGTTTTAGGACAACCATTAATTTACACTTATACTTTCCCTATTCCAAAAAAGTAAAATAACAAAATAAACAAAAAACACTAAATTTACCCTGAACTTTATACATTGATTGACCTTATAATTGCCTTTTTATTTATGCAAATATAAAAAATGTAAACATTTTAATAGCTCATAGTAACTCAGTTCTTTCCCAAATATATCAGGCATTGTTCATCAGATATATTAATGATCTAATATAGTAGTTTATTAGAAGTATTATAGTATATTTATGGTCTCCTTTGATTTTTATCCAACCAATGTAGTTCTTTAAATCTTACTGGATATCTTAGAGAAAATAGTCAAACGATAAACAAAAGAATCCTAAAACTGGAACCGGCAGGTGGTGCAGTGCTTAAGGTACTGGACCCTCCCACGTGGCCAACCACAGTTCAAGTCCTAGACCTAGTTACTTGCTTTCTCACTTTCTCTCTCTGTGTCTCCCTCTAGTTGAATTAAAACAAATAAAGGAATAAAAAAAATTAAAAAAGAATCCTAATACTATTCTGTTATCCTATTCTGGAATCAGAAGTATGTAAAACAGTGAAGGACAAGTTGTTCTTGGTTTGTTTCTTTGTTGAGTCTTTTTTTCCTTAAAGCATCTCAATCAGGTATAGGGGAAAGAAATTAAAATATTGGAAAAATCTCTCCCTTATAAACCAAGGGTAGAACATTATCACATACTCATAAGTACTTATTTAATTTGATCTAAGTACCTTTTTTGTCCAAGAGACAAAATACTCCAAGCCTCTCTTACTAGAAATACACTCCTGAAACCAGTGACCTTTAAATGTTGAAATGATTTCATGGTGCAGACTCATCTGAGCCACATATGATTGATTGTTTTGTTATACATACACACACAGACACACAGATACATATGCATATATTCATATATATTATTTTAGTGTTGCTACAAACTTAAATACCATGTGTAAATAGCAGCTCAATAATTATGTACTAAGTGCTTCATCTTTTCAAGAGCTAAATTCGAAATATATAACTCTCTATGGAATACAACTCAATTATGTATTGGTTTTACATGTATCCTTATTACCTATTCTGTTTTTTTTTTTAAATTTTCCTGTCAAGTTATTAAATTTCTCTTTCAGTATAACTTCAGGCTAGAAATACACTTTTGTCTACTGCATTTAGTAGATAATTTATATTCTTGTGAGTTGTTGCATTTGCATATTACCATTTATAGTTACACATACATACTAAAATGATCAGTTTGCTTGGGAAGTTAACAAATTTATAAAACCAGTGCATTGATTAAGAGATTTATTCACTCTTATTTAATAATTGTTTATTTATTGACTTATTTTTACCATGTACTAAACACTCTACCACTACTAGGTACACAATAATAAATTAATTCACAATGGCCCATCATGCAGTTTATAGTCATTTTTCTATTACTGCGAAAGCACATAAATATTTAGACCCTCTTTGAAATATTTTGTTTTCTTCTTTCTAAGATAAATTTCTAATTTTAAACTTTATAGATCTAGTTTGTAGACCTGTTAATACTGCTTGTTACAAGAACATCTATTCTTAGAGAATAATCTGGTTAAGGAAAGTCAACATTTACTATTGAAATATTGCAGAAAATTGATGGAAAAATGTAAAAATATTTATCTGAAGATGCAGTATTTTAACAGAATGGAATATGTCAGCATTTATGTCATATGGGAAGAAGTTAAAGAAAGTTCACATGAAAACTTTTCTTTTTCATTTTTGTAACTATTTGCTGCATATATTTTTGAAATGATGTTATTGTATAAATACATGTCTTAAATTATTATAAATTTCTGAGATATCATTTATTTTATCACTATAAAATCCTCTGTTTTCTAACAGGATATTTTGTTTTGAATTCTATTTTATCGGATATTAGTATAAACACAGTTAAGTATTTTATTATTATATATTCTCCCACTTTTTATTTCTAACATGTTTGTGTTCTTGTAAATTGTAATCTCCTATTAACACTCTTTTGTTTCCTTTGTTTTGTTTATAGTCACACAATCTCTGCCTTTTGATTTGATTGGTAGGTCCATTTACATTTGATATAATCTGTGCTATAATTGAGTATAAGAATACAATATTGCAATCTGTTTTCCATGAGCTATTTGTTTATTTTTAATTTTCTGTATTCATTTGGTTTTCTTTTTTTTTTTTTTTTGAGAAGTTTTTCCTATAGGGCGCTTGCGCTCACCAGAAGACAGACAGAGACAGAGATGCAGAAAGCAAGAAATGCCACCTGGGGGGATGCAATCCCTTCTGCTCTATTCTCCTCTCAGGATCTTGGGCACACACGCGCATGCACATGCCCCTGGCATGAGTTTAAGCCACCAGGTTCAGGACTCAAACTGTGGTCCACTACATAGGAGTCCAGCGACATAGCCATTACACCAACTGCTGGTCCCCACCTGAGTACTTTAAAGTTTCATTCTTTCATGTTTTTTTTTCACTATCATCTTTTGCTTCAACTATACCTATCCATGTTATTATGATTATTTTACTGGCTGCTCTAAGGAACAAAATATATATGCTCAAATTATCACAGTTTACCTCAAATTAATGTTGTACCACTTAAGTACAATATATATGATTTAGTTTAATTCAATTTGTGTTCATTCTTTGTGCTATGGTTATTTATATTTTGCTATGACATGTGTAATCAACTCTACTATAAATTTGCTATTTTATTTAAATAATCAAGAGTTGAGGGGCCAGCAGGTAGCATGGGGGTTAAGGCACTGGAATTTCCACATGGCTGATCATGGTTCAAGCCCTGCACCTGGTGGCTTGCTTTCTCTCTCTCTCTCTCTCTCTCTCTCTCTGTGGCTTTCTCTGGCGAAAGTCATGTGAATAAAAACAATAATAACAATAAATAAATAAAACAAATATACCTTTAAAAGAAAGAAAAAAGAATCAAGAGTTGAATAATTTCCGATGCAGTCCTTTTATAATTTACTCATGTATTTACCATTTTGCATTTTTCTGGTTCCTTCATGCAGAGGAAATTGTTTAGCTGTGATTATTTCTCTTTAATAAGAAAAAATTTTTTCCTTGTAGTGAACATCTACTAATAGCACATATCTAAACATTTGTTGTTTAAAGTCTTTATTTTTTCCTCCATATTTAAGAGTTAGGTTTGAATATAGAATTTTAAGGTGACATAGATTTCTTTTTTCTTCTAACACTTGGTATATGCAATTGCATGGTCTTCTGTATTCTCTCTCTCTTTCTTTTAAGACAATCATCTGTATTGTTACTTTACTAAATATCGTAGGTATTAATATCCCTCTCACTGCTTTCACTATTTTTTTCTCTAACATTAACTTTAACTGTTTGAATATATTATAATGCTGTGTGAGTTTCTTGGGTTTGTAGAGCTTATTTTACCAATTATTGGAAAAAGAAAAACACTAATCATTATCACTTCAATTAATCTTTGCACCATTTTCTTATCTCTTTCTAGGACACTGAAGATATGTAGGGCAACCTGATTCTGTCCTACTAGCCCCGGACTTTCTGTTATTTCAAATTATTTTTCTGTATGAATTAATTTGTATCATTTCAAATTTGGGCATTTTCTCTTTTGTCTTCTGTTAAGTAGTATCAATGAATCTTTCATGTGAAATATTGACTTTTTCAGCTATACAATATTCAGTTGATTTTCTTTCAATTTTGTTATTTTAGCAATAAAAGTTTTTATTTGAATTTTAATTTCTCAGTGGAATTGGGTTCAATAGTCATTCATTTTTTGTATAGATCAAAATATCAATCAGGGCCAGCAGGTGCGTGATTATTAAGGCACAGGATCCCAAATAGTCAATTGCTACTGTTTGTGTTTCTTACCCAGGGGACTAAAAACAAAACAAGTGTGTATCCAGAATTCGCAGGGAGAATGGAGGAGAAGGAGGAGAAGGGACTGTAGCATAGCAACACCCACCTGGATGGGGGGTGGATTTCTCACATTCCTTCTTTCTCTGGCAAACGCACCTGCCCTGTGTTAAAATATAAAATAAAGTAAAATAATTCATTATTTAATTTTTTTTTTTTTGGAGAGATTTTTGCTATAGGGCGTGTGCGCTCACCAGACAGACAGAGAGAGACAGAAAGCGAGAAATCACCCCCCCAGGGGGGATGGTCACGCCGCAATCCCTTCTCCTCCATTCTCCTCTCAGGATCTTGGGCACACACGCACACGCGCCCGGTGTGAGTTTTAAGTCACCGGGTCCGGGATGCGAACCGCAGTTGACTACGTGGGAATCCAGCGACATAGCCATTACGCTAACTGCTGGTTCCCAATTTTTTTAAAAAAAATATTCAAATGAAAATTAGCTCAGAGACACATTTGCATGCCAGCCAGTAGTGTACTTGTTAAGTCATTGGATCACACATGGTTTTCTGTGCAGTTCAAATCCTGGACTAAATGGCTTAAAAAACATACCAGGTACATACATGTATTGTGCCCAAAAGCCTGAAAGGACAATGGAGCAGAAAGGATTGTGGCATGGCCATCATCTCTGGAGGAGTGCTTTCTCACTTTCTCTCTCTCTCTCCCTCTCTCTCTCTCTCTCCTCTCTCTCTATTCACAATGAGTGCCCACGTGCCCATAGCAAAATTTAAAAGAAAACACATCTTATACTTGCATATCTCTAGTTAATCAACTCACTTCTAGACCAACTAGAAAAGACAGAAGCCCCTGAGACTGTTTTTTTAGGGGAAATGCTATAATATCTTTATAAGTTCTTTAGGTCTTTTTTCACCCATAATAAAAATAAGTACTTATTGTTTCCAAGGCACTAATTTCATGTCATTTCAAAAATAAAGCAAAAAAAAAGAATCATGAGTATATTTAAATAATTTTCATGGTGGAACTTAAAATCTAATTGTAGAGACATGATATAAACAACTTAAAATCTAATTGTAGAGACATGATATAAACAACTAAATATTATGCAACTAATTTTATAGATAACTATATATTTGGGCAAAAAAATAATGACTGCTCAACACATTTTACCGTAAAATCAATGTAAAAATGTGAAAAAAAAGTGAGATCATTTTGGAAAGAAGAAATTCTTTAAGGGGAAGAGAAAATTTGAGTTATATTATAAACAAACAGCAAAAGTGAATTCAGAGTATTGGAATAGACATGCTTATTTGTGATAAATTTAGAAATAGGAAAATCAATTATGTGATATTACCATAATGGGTAGAGTTATTATCACTTTTCCAAAGTGGAACACCCAGCTGAATATGAAATTCTATGAATTAGCGATTCTTGAATTTTACTTCTAATCTCACCCTAGATATCTATGATTCATGAATACAATAAAAATACTTTCCTTGGAATTATTATTTTGATCTCTCCAATAATAAATATTTCCCTTAAATAAGTGTTATATATGATTATTTAATTAAGTGAGAATATTATGACAAAGCATTTCTCTTAAAACGTTTCTTTTTTTTTTTTTTTTTTCTGAGAGGTTTTTGCTATAGGGTACGTGCGCTCACCAGACAGACAGAGAGAGATAGAAAGATAGAAAGTGAGAAATCACCCCAGAGGGGGGATGGCCACACAGCAATCCCTTCTCCTCCATTCTCCTCTTGGGATCTTGGGCACTCACGCACACGCGCTCATCGTGAGTTTAATCCACTGGGTCTGGGACTCGAACTGAGGTCAACTACATGGGAGTCCAGCCACATAGCCATTACACCAACTGCTTGTCCCTCTCTTAAAACATTTCTAATTTCTCATTTCTTTTATTAAAGAAGTCATTGTATTTTTAGCTTTTATATTTCATCTAGTTGTAAGAATATGCACATATTTCATCTCTCTGTACCTTTCTACTTGCTATGAGGAAACTGAGGTGAATGGATGATATTTTATAATTTATTTCCCATGTCTCAGACTAAAAGTCTTCCCTGATTATAATTGAATCCTGCTATTTGTCTTTTTTTTTTTTTTTTTTTTTTTGAGACACTTTTTCTATAGGCTGTGTGCACCTGCCAGAGGGACAGAGACAGAGAGACAGAAAGCAAGAAATCACCCCACAGGAGGAATGGCCCTGCCACAATCCTTTCTCCTCCATTCTCTTCTCAGGATTTTAGGCACTAATGCACAAGTGCCTGGCATGAGTTTTAACTCACTGGGTCTGGAACTCAAACCATGATTGGCTATATGGGATTCCAGTGACATAATCATTACGCCATCTACTGGTCCCTGCTACTTGTCTAATATGGTGCATTTGGCATTGTAAATCATCCAGTAAATTACTGTTTACTATGCACTACTACATCAATGAGCTAGGCAGAAAAATAAAAATATTTTTTCCCTAAACATTTTCAAATGTAAAGAGATGATCAATAAGTACATCAACAATTTGAAGTACCCATGATATGTTAAAAAAGAGTTGCAAATAGATCACATGGGAGAACAAACTTCACACAGAATTTTCCAGACAACTTTTCAAAAACTCAAAAAAGTAAATATTCTTACTAACAGGTCTAAAAATTTCTGAGCAAATCAGTTTGAGCAAAGGCAAGAGAGTCACAGATAATTGTGATATGAAGGCATTATCAACTTGTTTCTTTCAAAATATGTTGTGAATAACTTCAGTTTCCTACACATACAATTTTCATGATTTCTAAATCTCTACTCTTCTTTTTTCTTCTTTTTCTTTCTTTCTTTTCTTCTTTTCTTTTTTTTTTAAGAGGTTTCTGCCTCAGGGAATGTGTGCTCACCAGAGAGAGAGGAGAGACAGAGATAGTAAGAGGGAATGTGAGAAATCAACCTCGACCACCACAGGGGGGATGGCAAAGCTGCAGTCCCTTCTCTATTCTCCTGGAATCTTGGGCATGCGATCACACATGTCCAGTGTGAGTTTTAAGCCACTGGATCTGGGACTTGAACCAAAATCAGCCTTGTGAGTATCCAGCAAACATAACCACTATGCCATCGGCTGGTCCTTTTTCTTATTCTTTTAGTATTTCTCCTTTTTCTCTATTATAGACTCCAGATTTTGATAAAAATTTACTTCTGTTTTCAATGCTGGAAATTTTGTTGATTCTTTTTTTTTTTCTTTTTTTGGAGAGGTTTTTGCTATAGGGTGCGTGAGCTCTCCAGAGATACAGAGAGAGACAGAGAGACAAAAAGCGAGAAATAACCCCCCAGGGGGATGGCCACACCGCAATCCCTTCTCCTCTATTCTCCTCTCGGGATCTTGGGCACGCACGCACACATGCCCGGTGTGAGTTTAAGCCACCGGGTCCAGGACTTGAACTGCGGTCGACTACATGGGAGTCCAGTGACATAGCCATTACACTAACTGCTGGTCCCTTGATTCTTTAAATAGAATATTATGTTATCTTAGTGAATTTTTAGTTAGGGAAAAAATTTCCATTTTTATTATTAGTTAAGTACTTGTTTTACAACTGCATAATATAAGCAAGAGAAAATTAAGTCCTGATTTTAGAAAAGGCTTTCTCTTAAGTATATATACAGATGACAAATGATCTAAATAAATACTGCAATTAGTTATTGCAGAAAGAAAAAAAATGCCTTCGGGTTCCACCATTGCAACAAGAAATGTAATGAATTTGTAATTCAATAAATATTTGCATAAGTAAAATCTTGGTAGTGTTATTTAGTAGAATAGCCTAAAATAAGTAATAAATTCATTGTCTCTGCTGGATAAAAGGGAACATTAGGAGACTTACTATTTTATGAAAGTTAAATGTCAATGACTTCGGTAAATAATTATGCTAATGTAAAAATAAGGTATCATCTACCATTCATCAGTCTATGTTTTAGAAAATAAGTCAACCAATACTGATTTTATCAACAACATACCAAGAAATGATTGAATGTAAAGGAAAAAATTTGATTGGAAAAAATATATATTTTTTTGTCTTATGGCACATGAAAGAAACAGAGAGAGAGTCCTGTAGAGTCAGTGTACTTTCCTGAGAGACAAAGAATTATCCCTCAGAGTGGACAGCCACAGTGCAATCTTCTTACCTACATTTTTTTCTTGGTGCTTTTGGCATGCACACACATGTACCTGGTGTGATTTTCAAGCTGCCAGGTTCAGGACTTGAACTGAACAGATGGCTATGTGGGATTCAGCTGTCCTAACCCGAATGCCACCATCTTGCCCAATGTATCTTACATCTTACATATACTTGTATCCCTGGAATTCTCTGTAGTGCTTAGCATGAGTCTAAGTTAATAATATTAAATTCAAAAAAAATGAATTGGGTAAACTGTAGATCTTATTCTAAACAACTTCATACTACTGTAATGGGAAATTGTCCTGCAGAAATACCAAACTAATTAGATATTGCTGTTGGCAGTGTAAATAAAAAATAAACACAAAAATATTACCCATGATTTAACACTGGGGCAAAAAAAGAATGAAAACAGTATTTTTAACTATTTTTGAAAATTGTTTTTATTTTAGGTCTGCTTAGAATATATTCTTTATGAATAACGGATATATTGTATTCAATGTACAAATATTTCTTGCATGATTGAATATCTTATACTGCACTAAAAAAAGGCTTCACGAACATTTGAAGTTCCTCACTGTCTTTGCACTTGCTAATTTTCTGATCCTGGAAAACACATTTTTACAAAGATATTCATATGACTAACTTTCCATTTTTTTAATACTATTAAAATTTTATTTTCTAAATATTTGTTACATTTCAAAATATATGTAGTATTTAAAGAAGATACTATGTATATTCTTCAATGAATCTTCATTAAGCCACTCTCAACACAAGATCTTGGATACAGCCAACAATTTGGGTTTACTGAAGTATTCCTTTAATTTCCTTTGCCTTTCCTAATCTCAAAGATAACTCCCCACCCCAAACTTTGTGATTAACATTTCCTTCTCCTTTGCAGTATTCAAATTATATTCTTTTTCTTTTTTCTTTTTTTTTTTTTTTTTTTTTTTTTGAGAGGTTTTTCGCTATAGGGCCCATGTGCTCGCCAGACAGACAGAGAGAGACATAGAGACAGAAAGCGAGAATTCACCCCCCCAGGGGGGATGGTCACGCCACAATCCCTTCTCCTCCATTCTCCTCTCGGGATCTTGGGCACGCATGCACACGCGCCCGGCGCGAGTCTTAAGCCAACGGGTCCGGGACCAAACCGTGGTTGACTACGTGGGACTCCAGCAATATAGCCATTATGCTAACTGCTGGTTCCCAAGAACTCCATTTAGTTTTGCGTGACCCAATTTGTTTGAAAATTCTGTGTCTCAAGGATGAAATATTAATCTATCAAAGATTTAGCTGTGATTTATGAATTCTACATGGTATATTATAATCTACTTGTGTCAAATTGTTTATATGGGAGCTGGGTGCGAGTGGTGTAGCAGTAATGCAACGCTTTGCAAGGCTGACCCACATAGGAAGGTTCTAGGTTTCTGTCTCAGATATTCCTGAGCACAGCAGGCACACACATGTCCATCATCTGTCTCCTGCTAAAGCTGGGGGCAAATGCATGATCTGAAGACCATGATTTTTCTCTCTCTCTCATCTCTCTTTGTCTTTCTCCTCAAGAAGGAAATAAAAAGAAGAGGCGTGGTAAGGTTAAGAAGAAACAGGAACTGACACAAGAATGATGTATATCATTGAAATGTTGTATATTGTTGATGTAAATCCTCTGTTGAAAATGATGTATATGGGGACCAGCAGATGCCGTAATGGTTATATCACTGGACTCCAATGTAGCTGACCACAGTTCAAATCCCAGACCCTGTGACTTAAACTCACGCTGGGTGCACGCGTGTGTGTGCCCAAAGTCCTGAGAAGAGAATGGAGGAGAAGGGATTGTAGTGTGGCCATGTCCCCTAGGGGGTGATTTCTCACTTTCTGTCTCTATTTCTGGTGAGCGCCTGCACCCTTTAACAGAAATCTCTCTGTACAAAAACAACAAAAAAAAATTATGTATATGGTAGTGTCTTTGATTTGATTGTCGCTCACTGTATGCATGCCTTAAAAAACAATATTGTGCACTACAGAGATGTACAATGATTGAATGTAAGCAAGAAATCATTTTTTAAAAAGGAAACTTAAAAAAAGTTAAATAAAATTGAGTGTGGAACAATATATTCATCCACACATTATTTGCATATAGACATTTTGTTTCCTTATTTTATTTTTTGCATTTTTGCAATTACAAATAATGATGCTTTAAATAGTCTTATGTATGTGTTATGGAGATGTAAATTTCTGGAATATAAGGTATGTGACAGATCAATTTTGTAAAATAAGATCAAATTATATTCTAAAGTGATCAAACCAATTTACATTTCAAACAGCAACGTATAAGTATTGCCTTAGATAAACACGCTCTCTAACACTTGGTATTCTCCTACACTTTAATTTTTGACAGTCTATAGTGGAGGCAAAATATATCCTACTGCATTTCTTTCATGATGGTGTATTACATTTCTGGTTTGGTGTATTTTGAACCACCTTTGTATCCCTGGAAAAAAGCTTACCTGGTCATGATATATAATCTTTTTTATATGTTCTGAATTTGATTTGCTAGGGTCTCTTTGAAAATTTTTGTGTCTATATTCACAAGAGATATTGGTCTGTAATTTTCCTTCTTTGTCATGTCCTTGTTTGTTTTGGAAATGAAGGTTATGGGGGCTTCAGAAAATAAATTTGGGAGGGTTCCTTCCTTTTGAATCTTTTTCTTTGGGGAGAAGGGGAGATTTTTGCTACAGGGTGTGTGAACTCACAAGAAAGACAGAGACAAAAAGAAATGGCCATGTACATGTACCAAGTGTAAGTTTAAAACCACTGGGTCCAGGATTCGAACCTCCATGGTTGATTACATGGGAGACCAGCGACATAACCATTACACCATCTGCTGGTCCCCTTTTTGGATCTTTAAAAATAATTTGAAAAGAATGGTTGTTAATTCTTCTTTAAAAGTTTTGTAGAGGGACCAGAAGTTAGCATAATGGCTATGTCGCTGGACTCCCATGTAGTCTACCGCGGTTCACGTCCTGGACCCGGTGGCTTAAAACTCACGCCAGGCGCGTGTACGTGCGTGCCCAAGATCCCGAGAGGAGAATGGAAGAGAAGGGATTGTGGTGTGGCCATCCCTTCTGGGGGGTGATTTCTTGCTTTCTATCTCTCTGTCTCTCTCTGTCTCTCTGGCGAGCGCACGCACCCTATGGCAAAAACCTCTCCAAAAAAAAAAAATAAAAATTTTGTAGAATTGACAAGTGAAGCCATCAGGACCTGGGGTTTTCTTTGTTGGGAGGTTATTTATTACTGATTCAATTTTGTTGCTTGTCATAGGTCTATTCAGGCTTTCTGTGTCTTTCTGATTCTATTTTGGTAGATTCTATGTGCACAGGAACTTGTCCATCACACCCAGGTTTCATTGTTTGGTATTTCTGTTCTGTCTGTTGTAATATTGTCTGTTTTAATACAAATTTGTTTTATCTGGTTTCTTTCTTTCTTCTTAATTAGTCTAGTTAATGGTGTATCAATCTTGTTTATCTTTTTAAAAATCAGATTTTGTTTTCATTTACTTTCTGTATACTTTTTTATTTTCTATTTCTTTTTTTTCCTTATTTCTTTTATCCTGGGATTTTGAGGATTTTTTTTGTTTTTTTTTTCCAGTTCTCTGAGGCATGATGTTAGGCATGTTGTCCATTTGCCATCTCTCCGTCTTTTTCTTATGTACACTAATTGGTATGAATATTTCTCTTATGACTGTTTTGCTGTGTACCATATGTTATGGAAACATGAGTATTTATTATTATTTGTTTCCATGAATCTTTTGATTTCAGTTTTAATTTCTTCAGTAGTTGTTAAATCATTCAGGATTAGGTTATTCAGTTTCCATATGATTGTGTGTTTTCATGGATTCTTTGTAAAATTAATATCAAGTTTAATTTCATCATGGTTGTAAAAGATGCTAGATATAGTTTCTATGTCTTTAAATCTGTAAAGGCTTTCTTTGTGCCCTATTATGTGGTCAGTCTTCAAAAATGTTCCATGTGGGGTTGAGATGTATGTATATTTCATAGTTTTTGGGTAAGGTTCTATAGATGTCTGTCAAGTCCATTTGACTTATGCTATTGTTTAGGTTTATTTCATCATTATTACTTTTTTTAAATTTTTTTTTTTTAAGAGAGTGATTTTTGCCGTACAGTGTGTGTGCACACCGGAGAGACAGGGAGAAACAGAGAGCAAGAAATCACCTCCCAGGTGGGATGGTCACTCTGTAATTGTGTCTCTTCCATTCTCCTCTTGGGATTTTGGGCATATATGCACATGAGTTTTAAGCAGTCGTTTTTGGGACTCAAACCATGGTCAACTACTTGGAGTCCAGTGATGTAATCATTTTGCCCTCTGCTGGTCCCTTCTTTTTAATTTGGCCAAAGACAGAGAAGGAATGTGAGAAACCAAATTCCCAGGTTCAGAACTCCAATCACAGTTGACCATGGGGGAGTCCAGTACCCCAACTGCCACACCACCTGCCTGCCCCAACATGTAGGTTCGGGTTCTTAAAACAAATGTGCTACATGTTAAGTAAGTCAAAGGTATTACCATACACAATAACTTCCCATTCTTGAGTCTATTAAATGTTCATTTTTTCACCACCAAGATTTTGTCCCTCCCACCCCCAACTGTCTACCCACTACTATACAGTCTCTGGTACCTATTACTATTATAATTTCCTATCTTTCAATTTCTGCCTTAAAGTACAGACATTGGTGTATATTGAGTGGGGACATGCGATGTCTGTCTTTCATAGTCTGGCTTGTTTCCTTTAGCAATAAGTTTTTCTTTCATAGCCTGGCTTGTTTCCGTTAGCAGAAAATCTTCTAAGTTCATCTACTTTATATCAAATGTTTCCTGTTCTCTGGCCTTACCTCAAGAAAATTGTAACACAACACACATAATATTTGGCAACACATTTTATCACATAAGCCTAAAGCTATCTTAAAGGTTTCTATTCTCTAAGCAAAGAAAAAGCTAGACTCTGATGCCTTCTGCATTCCATTTGTAGTTTCAGTGTGCCCATGCTTGAAGAACAGGGGAAATCTCCTCACTTAGTTCCAATGCTCTGTAGGATTTTGACAGCTTAGAAACATTCAGGGGAAAAAGAATATTACAATAAAAATATAATTTTCCACCATTTTGTTTGATTTAATGTCAAATATAAATTAGAACATTTAAATAAATGGACAAATTTGATTTTTTACATCGATTTCTGATTGCAATACTTAAATTTAGTTATTTATTTTACCAAGAGTAATATAATCAGACTCCTAGAAATTGTTTGTGAACTTTGTTATTAAACTTACAGTCACTGACTTAAAATAGTTTGATTTATAGTTTTTTTCACTTTACAATCATGTGCGAATGAAATGCATTTTGTTGAAAATATATTTTGAGAACCCACACAACCATTCAGTTTTTCACTATCATTACAATGTTTAATAAATTACATAAGATATTTGACACTATATTATAAAACAGCCTTTTTGTTAGATGATTGTTAACCTACTGCAGGTTAATGCAAGTATTTGAGCATGTTTAAGGTAGGCTATGATGTTCAGTAGTACATATGTATCAAATGCATTTTCAACTCACATTATTTTCTATCTAAAACTGATTATCAGGAAGCAATTCCCTCATAAATAGAGTGCATCAGTATCAAGTTTTTAGCAGATAGGCACATCTGAGTTTATGATTTTGGGTGGCTTGGGGCATATTTTGCTATCAGTACAAGCATATGAAATTTAGGACTTAAAAATCCCATGACTACTCTGAAATAGATGACCTAAATGCACCAGAAGAAATCAATGACCCTTTTCACCACTTTCAAACCAAGGTGAAGCACCAATTCAGAAGTGCAGCATTTGGCTTCCCCAGAGCAGGTAAAGAGGCCAGTTGAGAAACTAATACAGAAAATTAACTTCCATTAAAGAAAACTGACCAAATGGAGGCAAGAGATGGGAAGGATCTGGAAGATAAATTCTTCCTCAGATTTCCCTCTGGAAGAACTGTCTGGAGGCTCAGGAGTTTCACACAGCTTCTCTGAAGATGTCCAGCAATACTAAAAACCAGAGGTGCCTGCTGTGGAGCTGAGGCTACTCAGTCATAAATTCCGTATATTGCTTTCCCTCCTTCCCTGACTCAGTTTTCTTGCCCTTCACTTCTGCTTCCTATGATTTCCCATTCCCAGCCCCACAATTCGTTAGCTTAAGGTCATACTTAAACACACACACACACACACACATGTACATGTACAGTAAGTTGTGTGTGTGTGTACATGTGTGTATTTAGCCCCTATTTCCAGATGTGATCTTAATTTTAAGAAGATAAGAGGGCACGGCTGACTAAATTAACCTTTTTTAGTGATTGTCTTTCTGAAAGAAATACATAAAAGATGATTCACACAGTAAATTATACATTTATTTTTGAGAGGTTTTGCTATAGGGCATGAGTGTTTGCCAGAAAGACAGAGAGAGACAGAGAGACAGAAAGCAAGAAATTACCCCACAGGGGGGATGGCCACACCACAATCCTTTCTCCTCCATTCTCCTCTCAGGATCTTGGGTGCACACGCACACGCGCCTGGCGTGAGTTTAAGCCACCAGGTACGGGACTCAAACCGTGGTGAACTACATGGGAGTCCAGGGACATAGCCATTACACCAACTGCTGGTACTAGTAAATTATATATATATATATATATATATATATTTTATATATTTTTTTTTTTTTTTTTTTTTTTTTTTTTTTTTTTTGAGAGGTTTTCGCTATAGGGTGCGTGCACTCGCCAGACAGACAGAGAGAGACAGGGAGATAGAAAGCAAGAAATCACCCCCCGGGGGGATGGCCACACCGCAATCCCTTCTCCTCCATTCTCCTCCTGGGATATTGGGCACGCACACACACGCGCCCGGCGTGAGTTTTAAGCCACCGGGTCCGGGACACAAACCACAGTCAACTATGTGGGAGTCCAGAGACATAGCCATTACACTAACTACTGGTCTCTAGTAAATTATATTTTTAAAAATTCATTAAAATTATAATAAAGGTATATACATTAAGTCAACTTTAAAACTTATGAAGACATACTAATAACTAGCAAGTATATTTTTAAAAGATGCTCAATGTCAGTAATCATAAGGGAAATGGAAGCTGAAACAACAATGAAATATAATATCCCCAGTTATTAATAAAAAAACCTATTATCAGGGACAGCAGGTAGTGTGATGGTTAAGGTGCTGGAGTCCCATAGAGCTGACCCTGGTTTGAGTTCCAAACCTGGTGGCTTGAAAATCACATTGCACATGTGTGCATCTATTCCTAAAATCCTAAGAAGAGAAAGGAAAAGATCAGATTGCAGCATGGCCATCTTGGGAAGGTGATTTGTCACTTTCTCTCGCTCACTCTCTCTCTCTCTCTCTCTCTCTCTCTCTCTCTCTGTTGAGTATATTTGCCCTATGGCAAAAATCTTAAAAACATAAAAATAAAATAAAGTATTGCTATTATTAAAAACAAAACAAAACAAAATGCCAGTACTGCAGACAAATGAGGAATACTTACAGTGCTGCTAGATATGTGAACTAGTATAGCCATTATAGAAAATATTATGAAAGTTCCTCAAGAAAATAAAGATAGAATTACTATTACAGTATGATTCAACAATCCCACTACTAGGCATAAGTCCAAAGGGAAGAAAAATGGTATGTTGAAGACAGCCCCCATGTTTATTGACTTATTGTTCACAATAGTCAAGACATGGAGCCAACTGAAGTGTCTATCAGCAGACAAATGGATAAGGAAAATGTACTGTATGTACACAATGTAATACTACTCAGCTATAAAAAAGAATGACATCCTTTCATTCACAGCAATGTGAATGAGCCTACAGAGCATGAAGCTAAATGAAAGAAGCTGGGTACAGAAAGATAAATAGCACAGGATCTCACTTATATGTGCTATCCAAAATAAGTTGATCTCTCTGGGGTCAGCAGGTGGCATTGTGGTTAAGGTGCTGGACTTGCACATGACCAACTACTATTTGAGCCCCAAATTTGGTGGCTTGAAAATCACACTGGGTGTGTGTGCACGTGTGCCCAAAAAAACTCAGTAGGAGAGTCCCTCAGAAGGGACTGTGACATGGCCATTCCCCCTTGGGGGGGATGGGGGATGATCTCTCACTTTCCTCTCTCGAGTGCACATGGAAAAGCATGGATCCTATCACAAAAACCTTAAAAAAAAGTTGCTGTCATAGAAGTATGGAGCAGAGCAGTAATTACCAGAGGCCGGGGAGCGTAAAGGAGAGAGAGGAAGGAAAGAATGGCTAACAGACATACAATAAGAGCTAGACAGGAGCAATGAGTTCTGGTGTTCCATAGTAAGATCACCACAATCGGTAATACTTTTTTGTATACTCTTTAAAATGGCTAGAATGGAAAATGTTTTGTTTGTTTTTGCTATAGGGCATATGCACTCATGAAAGAGAAAGTGAGAAATCATTCTTATAGGGGTTGATTGTACCATACTCCCTTCTCCTCCACTCCCCTCTTAGGATTTTGGCCACACACACACACACACACACACACACACACACACACACACCTACTGTGATTCTTAAGCTGTCCAGGACTTGAACTGCAAAACGGTCATGTGCGATCCAGGGCCTTTATCTAGATGTCACCTGCTGGCTCAAGAAGAGAACATTTTTAATGTTCCTAACAGAAATAAGTGATAATTTTTTGAGGTGATGGATATGCCAATTATCCCAGTTTGATCACTAGACTATTTACCTGTATTAGAATTTCATACTATACATGGGATCATGGGGCCATGTTTCTATTCTGACATTAATTTATGAACATAATGAAACGTACATGGACATACATATACAAGTGTCTTTTTCTGTTTTTATTTAAAAATTTATTTTATTTAACTTTCTTTATTATTGTTATTTGTTCTAATTTGACCAGATAGAGTGAGAAAGTAAGCTGCCAGGTCCAATTCTCAAACCACAGTCACCTACGTGGGAGTCCAGTGTCCTTAACCATCATGTCAACTACCCGTCCTTTTCTGTTTTTTTTTTTTTTTTTTTTTTTGGAGAGGTTTTCACTATAGGGCGCGTGCACTCGCCAGACAGAGAGAGAGAGAGACTGGAGAGATAGAAAGAAGCAGGAAATCACCCCCCGGGGGGATGGCCACGCCGCAATCCCTTCTCCTCCATTCTCCTCTCGGGATCTTGGGCACTCACGCACACGCGCCCGGCGTGTTTTAAGCCACCGGGTCCAGGACACGAACCGAAGTCGACTACGTGGGAGTCTTTATGCTAACTTCTGGTTCCCTCTGTTCTTTTTGTCATTAAAGAGCATAATTTAGTCCCAAGGCATTATTTAGTAAGATTACATCAGATTCTTTTTTTTTTTTTCAGTTTTTAGTTTTTTCTTTCTTTTTTTTTTCTCTCTCTTTTTTTTTTTTTTTTTTTTTGCTATATGGCGCATGCTCTTGCCAGACAGACAGAGAGAGAGAGAGACAGAAAGCGACAAATCACTCCTCAGGGGGGGATGGCCACGCCACAATCCCTTCTCCTCCGTTCTCCTCTCAGGATCTTGGGCACGTGCGCACATGTGCCCAGCGTGAGTTTTAAGCCACCGGATCCAGGACGCGAACTGAGGTCAACTACATGGGAGTCCAGTGACATAGCCATTACACTAACTACTGGTCCCCAGTTTTTAGTTTTTCATATAGGGTGTCTGCGCTTACCAGAAAGACGAAGAGAGGGAGAGAAGAAAGTGAGAGAAATCACCCTCTGGTGAGATGGCTAGACTGTAATCACTTCAGCTTCAGTCTCCTGTCAGGATCTTGGGCACCCACCTGGCATAATTTTTAAGCCACTAGGTTCAGGACTCAAATCATACATTCAGCCATGTGGGACCCAGTGCTTTAAACTCCATGCCATCTGCTGGCCCAGAATCAACATATCTTAATTGGGTTATCCACTTTTAAATGTAATCTTCCTAAGATGAGTGTGTCAAGTTCTAAACAGCCCTTCTTGTCATAAAAACATTATTCCAAAACTCATTACTTCTGAAAAGCAAATATTCTTTAGCTTTTATTTATAGAATGACAATATCTCTGTAAATAACAAAGAATTTCAGAAGTATGTTGGCTGTATAAAAATTATAGATAAGAAAGTATGATTTTATTTTGTTAGGGTATTTAGATTTCTTTATAAATGCTATATTGCACAAAATAATAAACAGGAAAGCCAACTCACAGTCCTCTAAGAATATACCATTTTCAATGAGTTTTTATAGCCACCAGGCAGTGACAATTTTTTGTTTCATTCTATTCAATAATTCTAAGTTTCTTGTGATGTAAATGTCCTCACAGTACTCACAGAAATAAATATGAAATTCTCATTGACAAAGTACAATGGTAAATTACATTTCATTTTCACAGCACTTTTGAGTCTGCAATTTGATTTCATATGTCACATTATTTGAAAAGAAACATCTTTTTTTCAAGAAAACTGAGTTTCTCTCTCTCCTTTTTTGTATATTCTCTCCTCTGAATCAGATTTATATATGTTACGATTGTACCAATAGGGAACAGCCAGTGACCGTGTGGTTAAGACACTGAATTCCTGCATGACTGACCATGGTTCTGGTCCCTGACCCAACAACTTGAAAATCATGCCTGGTGTGTGTGCCTGTGTATCTGAAATACTGAGAGGAGAAAGGATTATAGCATAGACATCCCCCAGGAGAGGGGAGAGATTTCTTATTTTCCGTCTGTTTTTCTTTGTCCCTCATGCAAATGCTTGCACCCTACGATAAAGATCGGTAAAAGAAAATATGCCTATAAACTCTAGCAGAAAAAGTCCTAGGGCTATTCTTTAGTACCATCCAGTTCAGTCTTTAAAAGCAAAAGAATGTATTTACCTAATTTAGGAATATAAATGACTGCCATATCATACCTTACTAGTACTCTAAAACTGTACTTTTTTATTTCAATACTCTTCAGTTCTATCTATGCAAGCACATAACTAACATGGAAATAGATGTGGAGTTGTTGTCAATTCTACCTCTCATGACAATTGAGGAGATTCTCTACTTTCTATTTTCTAACATCTATATGATCGGCTATCTCTCATGACTCTTAGAAAAAAGCTTTTGGAGGGACCAGCAGTTAGCGTAATAGCTATGTCGTTGGACTCCAATGTAGTCGACCACGGTTCGCGTCCTGGACCTGGTGGCTTAAAACTCACACCGGGCCCGTGTGCGTGTGTGCCCAAGATCCTGAGAGGAGAAGGGATTGTGGCATGGCCATCCCCCCCCGGGGGGTGATTTCTCGCTTTCTGTCTCTCTGTCTCTCTCTGTCTGTCTGGTGAGCGCACGTGCCCTTTTCGACCTCTCCAAAAAAAGAAAAGAAAAAAGCTTTTGGAAAGGCATAATAATCTTTTTTACTTGTTTCAAAATGTATATAATGCATTCATATTTTCTATAAGGAAAAGTTTATCTTTTTCAATAAAAATATATAGTTATTAAAAGATAATTATTAAGGATATATCAAGTTATATATGAAACCATATAAGAGTCTGTTAAAGAAGATCTAGATGAGTAAGAGAAAATCAAAACAAAAAACACTCAGGTTACTTAAATCCCTGTCTCATTTTATTTAGTTTTTTAAATTGTTCAATCTTACAGAACTTGGCAGAGAAAGAATGAGAATACAATTCTTTTTACTAGAAATGTGTTGATATTTTTAAATTAAAATCCACTAATCTCCTGAAGTTAACTCTTATTTAATACAACTGTATTTTAGAATAAGCTTGATGATTCCATTTATGGGCAGATATACATTATTCTGTTTCTGGAAAATGTTTAAAAAATTTTGAAATTGGTGACCAAAGCTGGTGATATTTTTTTGAAGATCTTTTTCAAAGATCTTGCAGTATTTGAGCTTATTTTTTTTCTAAGACACTTATTTTCTTACTAATCTAGATCTCTAACAGACTCTTAGATGGTTTCATATATAACCTTGATAAGTCCTTAATTAAGATGACTAAGGCAACCTTGTAAGGAAACTACCCTAAAAACGAACATTAATATGTAATTGTAATCTTCTGTTTAAAAACTTCTGTTGGCTTTATAACAGAGAAAATTTTCACATGGAACAAAGTAGACTCTGTGTTCAAGATCTACCACCAGGCTGTTCTTCCAAGATTTATTCCACCTAACACTATTAGTCAAACCCTTTAGTAATACCACTATTTTTTTTTTTTTAATTTGCCAGAGGGTGAGTATGTTCACTGGAGACAGAAGGAAGGAGAGAACACGCGTGAGAGAAGCACCGTACACAGGGGATGGTCACTCTTTCATTTTTCATCCATTTCTCCCTCCTCTTTGGATTTTGGCACATGCGTGTGCCCAACATATTTTTGAAGCCACTGGGTCGGGGAAGCTCAACTGCACAGTCAGTCATGTGGGATCCAAGCGCCTTAACCACCACACCACAATGACCGCATTATTACTTTGTAAGAACAAACACTTTTAGATAAAAATTTTATGACAGTTTTATATGTAGTGAACTGATGTTCTCTAAGTTTTTCATAATACACCTTTTTCTTTAAAATTTTACTAAACCTAAAAGTAGTAAATTTCCTCTTTAATTCTACCTAAGTCAAAATATGTTAACACAATTTAAACTGAAAGAAATCTTGACAGTATTGCTGTATTTTTAAAAAGTGTTTGCAATAGGGCATGAATGTTAACCAGAGGCAGACAGAGAAAAAAGAGAAAGTGATAAATCACTCCCCAGGAGGAATGACCACACTTGCAAACGCTTCTCCTCCGTTCTCCTCTCAGGATTTTGGGCATGTGTTCACATGTGCTTGGCATGATTTTCAAGCCACTAAGTCTGAGACTTGAACAGCCATACATTCAACCATATGGGAGCCCAGTGCCTTAACCCCCATGCCACCATGTTTTCTATTATTTTAAGTAACTCAGATAAATTATTTAATATCTATACAACAGAGCCAATAGAAAATGAGATTGTAGAAGAATGATAAATGGCCAGAAAAGACAGACAAAATACATTAATAGTGAAAAAAGTAGGTCACAAGTTAATGAATACTGTATAAATCCTTATTTATATAAAACATATTCACAAAGATTGTTGTCTACAATTGACTTATACTTTTAATGTCATGGAAAGATATGTTAATGGTAACCTTCCTAACAGAATAACTTGTATAACAACTCATATTATGAAAAAAATATATAATTACAATTAGTTTTAAGGGAGAGATGCTTGTGTCCCCAGCCTGTCACTAACATATTCATTAATCTACTACATGCTTAGAATGAATGAATTGCAAGGGACATGGTGGACTGTAGAGAGATTGAGATCTTCCTATTAACAGAAAAAGGGCATTAACTCTTGATGACATAAAATTCACTTAAATTTTACATACAGTACAAAATTAAAGTTATTTAATTTTTAAAATATCAGTAGTAGTAACAAAATATAGAAAATATTCATCAGTAAAATGTGGGAGGCTGCGCACCAGCGAGTCTGCTGAGGTTTCTCAGAGAGCAAACAATTGCCATGATTGGCCACTAGAATCCCTCAGATTTGCATATCCGGCACCTCATGATTGGTCCAAAAGCAACCAATCGTAACCCACCATTTACAACCAATCACGGCCCACCGTTTACAACCAATCACAGCCCACCCTTTACAACCAATCATAACCACCCTTTACGATCCACCAACGTGTATATAACCACCATGCCTGGCCCACAATAGCCAGACGACCAGGAGGACAACGAAGACAACACAGACGACCAGGAAGACGACGACCCTGGAGAGCCTGAAGAGCTGAAACGCTGCACAGTCACCAGACGACCTTGAAGAGTTGTAACACTACATCGTCTCCAGACGACCCTGAAGAGTTGTGACACCACGTCGTCTCTGTGCTGCTCACAACAGACGACGCGACCCTAAAGAGTTGTAACACTGTCGTCTCCGTGCTGTACCGTGCTGCCCACAATAAACAGACGACACTGTGTCGTCTCCATGCTGTGACACTGTGCCGCTTGTTCCGGCTCTCATTCCTTCCCTCAGGAAACCTGTTCGACTGTCCCCCCGGGTCGGGACACGTGGCGCCCGAACTGGGTCGGGACAGTAAAACCCAGTACTCTGATAGGCTGCGCTGACAAGAAGGTTCTGAGTTTGTGCTCATAGGCCTCCCTGAGTGCACGACGCCGGATTATGCTGATGACCCACGGCTGGCTGAGGCTGATGTTGGACTGCAGCATTGGGACTCAATTAGGGATGTCTGTCTCTCTGTCCGTGTCTCTCTCTGTCTTTCTTACTCATGAAAGAAATCAATAAATGAACTTAAAAAAAAAAAGAAAATAATTTAATGAGATTTAAACCATAAAATAGGAATATAAATTTAGAATTTTTAAATTAAATAAAAATGAACCAAAACACTCAACTATTCTGTCCCTCAGCTTCTATGCTGGACTCTGTCAAAAAATTTAGATGAAGAACAAACAGGAATACTACTAATTACAGCAATTCTCTTTGCAAAACATATCAGACCATTTTTCAGGAATATCCATTGGAAATATAAAAATTGATTACAATCGTGTGGAAATAAATGGAGATTTTGTGTTTGTGGTTCATTTCTTTCATGCATGTAAACTAGTTACTCAATTACAATTGCCTACTACCAATGATATTAACATAGTTACTACACAGATTGCTTATTAGTGAATGTATCTGACAGCCTTATTATCTGTCACAGATATTGGTATCAAATCCACACTCAACAGCACACAGTTTGAGTTCAGAGTCTTTACTGCACATAATTGGAAAATACATGGCCTGCTTGCCAAAAACGGAGGCGCTGCTGACTACGCAATGTGATTTAATGAGTGTTTAATCCCAAGTCTTACTACTGAAGAACTTCAAATCCCTTTGTTACTATGAATTTATTGTGAGCTCTAGCTTATATGTATATTTCCAGTTCTTACACAGTACTTGTAGTACTTGTCATGTAGCACTTAGCTTATACGTATTTGTTAACCAACTCCTCCTTAGATATTTCTAACAAGCATCTGCATTTTAACTAGATTTAGTCATAATTGCCTGGATGAGGAAGACTTGAGCACTAATACAGCCTCCTTAGTCAAGGGTATTGGGAAAGAGGTACCTAATTGTTCATTAAGTGAGAAGAGGGAGAGATACAGATACACAAAAAAGAAGTTTTCACGGGATCAGCAGTTAGCGCAATGGCTATGTCGCTGGATTCCCACATAGTCAACTGCGGTTCGAGTCCCAGACCCGGTGGCTTAAATTCACGCCGGGCGCGTGTGCATGTGCGCCCAAGATCCTGAGAGGAGAATGGAGGAGAAGGGATTGCGGCGTGACCATACCCCCGGAGGGTGATTTCTCCCTTTCTGTCTCTCTGTCTCTCTCTGTCTGTCACACGCCCTATAGCAAAAACCTCTCCAAAAAAAGGAAAAAGAAAAAAAAGTGTTTACTAGGTTGTATATTGAGGGGCATAGGGAAGGTAAAATAATGACAAAGAACAAAATGAATAACTTTGGTGCAGCAGGAAGAAACTGGGTCCCAGTATGAAACACGGGCTGTAAAGAAGAGAAAAAGAAAATTAGAATTGTATAGATAACGAACTATGTCAGCCCAAATTTTATGTACTTAAATCCCCAAGCCCAATGTGGCTATAATCATACCTTTTATAAAAGTAATTAAGATTAAATAAAGTCATAAGGGCAGGATCGCAAGCCAACCTGACTATATACAGGATTTGCCTCACTCTTAGGTCGGGGCTGCTGCCAGACCTCAGAGACACTTTCCTATTTTCTCTTTCTGTTAGCAGCCTATTCACTGGCATTTCAATAGCCAATATTCTCCTTGGAAAGGTTCCCTGCTAGTAAGAAATAAGAAAGTAAACTCAACAGTGGAAATTAGCAAGTCAAACTCATCCATCAGCAGCTCTTAATGAGAGAGATCACATCTCAGCAGGAGAAGTTGGGAAGTCAGGTCTCTGAGGGCATTTGAGATTTTGTACAAAAATGTAGATGATGAATTTGCAGTAAGGACACCCATGATGCAAAGTAGTTCTAGATGGGCCCTCACTGTCCACTGAGAGATGTCTCCAGCCTGACATTTAATAATACGATCCCACTTATTTCATATTCAAATCACGATGACTGATGGGCTAGAGAATTAATTTATTATGGATGCTTCTCCCCACGCATGCTGAAGAATTCCTGGAGGTGTATACATTGGCCCACGAAACAGTATGCCTTGCTCTGCCAAGGAAGCAGAAACTCAGATGTGACCACTTGCGACCAATTTTGTAAAGCTGTAAAGCTGCCCTCTGGAAAGTCTGCTGGCTAGTCTGTGTCCACAGCAACCTCGATTCATTGAGTAACGTGGAGACCAGCTTTTAATGTTGGACTAAAGGGAAAGAAGGCAAAACAAACAAACAGAAAAGCACTCCAGTACTTTCCCCTTGTTCACTGCTTTCACAAACAGCAATGCTGTTTCTGCTGACGCCCAGGCCTGGATGGCTTCTATTTCATCAGATAGCTGATAAACAGTGTTAAGCACAGTATGTAAAAACCCAGAAGGTTGAAGACCATAAAGAGAGCAAATCATAGTAACTCACTCTTAAAACTTATACACAGCTTTTTTTTTTCAAGGATAGAGAGAGCGATGGTAAGCACAAGTACAGAGAAAAACTGAGAAAATGTGAACTACATGCTACTCCTAGAATCTATTGTCCTTCCAGACCTGAGTTAAGTTATAATGATTTTCTCACATTCAACATGGTAGAAAGAATTTATCTTACTTCTTCCTGGTGGGTCTAGAACTCACATGCATGTCTTTACTTTACCCAGAATCCCTGTTTTTTTTTTTGTTTGTTTTGTTTTGTTTTTCTAGACAGCTGATTTACAAACACTGTCATTGCTACAACAGCAGGCATCATTGTCAAAAAAAAAAAAAAACAAAAAAAAAAACAAAGATATTTTTGATGGGCTCACTGGTTTGCATGATGATGTAGTATGGCCTGAGACAGCTCACTCTCCCCACCAAATCTAGTCTAAAATTCCCCTTCCTCCAGAATATGGATTTCAAAAGGGAAGAAAGCTGTTCTGTGTTTTGAGGTAGGACAAATGATTTCCTAGACTGTTTCACAATCTTTTTTTTTTCTTTTTTTTTGAGAGGTTTTTGCTATAGGGCACGTGCGCTCGCCAGACAGACAGAGAGAGACAGAGAGACAGAAAGCAAAGTGAGAAATCACCCCCCACGGGGGATGGCCATGCTGCAATCCCTTCTCCTCCGTTCTCTTCTCGGGATCTTGGGCACGCACGCGCATGCGCCCATTGTGAGTTTAAGCCACCGGGTCTGGGACGCCAACCACGGTCGACTATGTGGGAATCCAGCAATATAGCCATTACGCTAACTGCTGGTCCCTGATTCACAATCTTTAGAAGAAGGAAATTTACAATCTTTAGAAGAAGGAAATTTACAATCTTTAGAAGAAGAAGAAAAACAAAACAAAACAAAACAAAACAAAACAAAACAAAAAAACCCCCTCCACTCCACACATTATGGGTAGTTCTGCAAAAGAGATTCAATAGATAATTGAAATAATGTCAGAAATTTTCCTGAAGTGGTTAAGAGTCAGGTCCCCTGTCCTATATTTCATCTCAACATGTATTAGGTGTATACACTAGTGCAAAATATGTACCTTTACTGTGTCTTGGTATTTTAATGTAAGAATAGAAGGGCTGTCACAGGGCTGTTGTCAAACAACAAAAAAAATTAATCTGTTTAAGTTGCAAAGGATAGTGCTTGATTTATAGTAAATGTTTTATAAATAGTTGGTTTCTTACTCTGGTACAGATTTGTTGCACACAACTATTAAATTCAATTATATCTATGGATACTTGTTAATAGTAGCTACTATCATAATATATCATAGAAGAAGCACACACACACACACACACAAAGAAGAAAATAGATTCTGGAGAAAAGGGAGAGAGAGAGAGAGAAAGAGAGTAGATAAAAGTTTGAAACTATTCTCAAGGCAATCTTTGCTCAAATCTATCACCTTTGGGTCACAAGAGGCATTTTTTCCCCAAAACATGGCTTACAATTCTCCATCTTTTCAAAACAGTGGGAAGTTACAGCATTTTAAAACTAAGATTGTTGCACTGTATATGTACTTATATCTTATGTGTGTTTTTGTTTGTTACGTGGCAGCTATTATAGTCTTTCTCAGAAAACTGACAGAAACACAAATACATGTGATAGCTCCAGCCTTGCTGACAGGCCTTTTTGCCCCACTAAAGACCTCCAAAAATAACTCTCCAGCAGCGAACTTTTAGAGACTTTTACCTTTTCCTTTGTAGCAGGCAACTGTTCCCAATTATTCTTTTGCGCTGTCATTTATAAACAGTGAATAGCTATGAAGGAAGAGCTTTTCAGCAAAGGAAAGCAGTGACATCCAACCCTTCATTGCCACATTCTATTTTCTGACTCTCTTATTTGAGACAGTAACGAAAATGCCAGGATTTAAATTGTGAGAGTTGGTGATGGTATTTCGATAGACTTCTGAAAAAGTTTATGGGTACTTTAATTCAACTCTTTTATAGAATAATAAAAGTACTTTGTTTTATTTATTTATTTTTTCTTTTTTTTGGAGAGGTTTTTGCTATAGGGCGTGTGCGCTCGCCAGACAGACAGAGAGAGACAGAGAGACAGAAAGCGAGAAATCACCCCCCAGGGGAGATGGCCACACTTCAATCCCTTCTCCTCCATTCTCCTTTCGGGATCTTGGGGACGCACACACACGCGCCCGGCGTGAGTTTAAGCCGCCGGGTCCGGGACTCGAACCGCGGTCGACTACGTGGGAGTCCAGCAACATAGCCATTACGCTAACTGCTGGTCCCAAAAGTACTTTGTTTTTGTTGTACAAAATGTAAAACACAGAAGACTGTAGGATTAAAAGTCATCTGCAACCCAATAGCCAGGTACAACCACTTTAGAAAGTGTGTGTGTATGTAGAAAGTGTGTATTTGTGTGTGTGTGTGTGTGTGTGTGTGGGTGGATGGGTGGGTGTCTTCTCTGAGAGAGACAAATTTCACATCACATTATGTTCAACAAACGATGTAGAACAAATATATAGACAGATTAAATAAATATATCTTATGTAAATGGAAAAATGAGCAGTTGGCTTCATTCTAAAAATTTGTGTTTATATTATTTACCTGATATTCATTAACACTATATCATGACAGCTTTTCCAAGCCTTTGGATATGGGTCGAACACATGACTGCAGAAATGTTACTATATTAATACACTGCCCCTTACTTAACCTGAACTGAATTAAGCTAATTTATCAAACTATTCCTTGGTTGTTGAACATTAGATAACTTCTGTTATTTTTAATTTTTAAAATTTTATTCATGTATTTTGTCATGAGAGAGAGAAAAACACAGAGAGACAGGGGTATTCATGCCTCGATCACTCTTAGTCTCAGCCAACCTGGACCACAAGATAGTATGGTTGTGCAATGTTAAGTGTGTAGAGGACGACCTTGGAAAAGAAACTTGGAACCTTCTCATGAGGGGCCAACATTTCAGAGCACTGTGTTACCACTGTATCACTCTCTGGACCTATTTCTTAAATCTCAATACATGCTTTATAGAACTATCTAGAAAACAAAACAGTAATTGTTGATGATTTCTTTACTATTTATTTTTATTAACAAAAAATGTGGACTTAATGACCAAATGTTCCTCCAAAAGACTTAAGTTGATTTTTATTTCTACGACAGGTATAGTGTTAATATCTAATTTTAGGCTTAACCAATTAGAAAAGTAGAAATGGTATCTTAATATTCTTTTTTTTTTTTTTTTTTTTTTAGAGAGAATTTTGCAACAGAGTATAGAGATAGAGAGATAGAAAGTGAGAAATAACTCCCCAAGAGAGATGGCCACACTGCAACCCCATCTTGTCTATTCTCCTCTCTGGATCTTGGGCACACATGAACATGCAACCAGTGTGAGTTTTAAGCTGCCAGGTCCAGGACTCAAACCATAGCCAACTATGAGAAAGCCCAGCAATGTAACCATTATGCCATCTGCTGGTCCAGTATCTTAATATTCCTTCAATTTGCATTTTTAAAATTATTGGTGAAAGAACATTTTTTCTTCCTTAATCCTTTGTCCCTTTACTCTTTTTAAAAAATTAAAGTCATTATAATTTTTATTTGTAATATTTCTTCACAAGATTTAATACAAAAGAGGTTCAAAGCAATTCCAGTTATCATTTACATATTAGTTTGATTTATTAACTTAAACTTCTTTTAAAAAAATTGGAAAAACATTATTTGAATATTTTTGTCTAAGTGAGATATTGACCTATACATTTATAGTACTTCTATTGCTTTATATAAAAGTTACTATTTAATTTCCTTTTGGGTGTATGTTCTTTTTTATTCAATTATTTAATTTTATTATTATCATAATCTTTTTTATATTACATTGAATCACATATATCTTTATGGAGTATTACATTTCTTTTTCCAGCATGATTACCATGCATATCAGTCAAGACAAAGGCATTACTATCCACATCATCATCATAAAATAACTTTTCATCATTTTTTTCAGATTATTATTAATATTTATTCTCATTATTTTTTAAACATTCAATCACTATATATCATTTGACTTGTATAAAGAATTTACCCAACATTAAATACTTCTTAGACCAGTCCAGGTGAGAATGCTATACATGTTATCATTAACGGGTAAAAAAAAACATTTCTGTGTCCCACTAATGTCATGCCTCGCTATTTGTTCTCTTCCTACCCTTCTCTAAACTCTTCCCTCCCCCCCCCCACCCCCATTACACACTGTCTTCAGCCTCCATAACTATTCTCACTCCTTTCATGCCCTCCAATATTTTGATCTCTACCATAAAATCCAGATAATTGGTATATATGAAGTGGATACATACAATATCTTTCTTTAAATTCTGACTTGCTTATCTCAGCATTAGATCCTCCATATTTGATCACTTTCTATCAATGCCAGGGTCTTGTTTTTGTTTTGTTTTGTTTTGTTTATGGCTAAGTAGTATTCCATGGAGAACATGTGCCACACTCTATTCCATAGAGTATATGTTGATTATATGTTCCATCCATTCATGTTTGTGGACATTTGGATTGGTTCCATGTCTTAGTGATCGTTACTAATGCTGCAATAGACATTGATGAGCTAACACTTTTCCGACTGAGGATTCTCCTGTCCTTTGGGTAGATACCCAGAAGTGGGATTGCTAGATCAAATGGTAGTGCTATTCGTAGATCTTTGAGGAATCTCCATATTGTTTTCCACAGTGGCTGAAACAGTTTACATTCCCAATAACAGTGTAGGAGAGTTACCCTTTCACCACATCCCTGGCAACACTTATCATTTTTTGTATTTTTAATCTTTGCCATTCTGACAGGGATTAGGTGGTATCTCATTGTGATTTTACTCTGTATCTCTCTTATTATGAGGGATGTTGTGCATTCCCTCATATGCTTTTTGGCTGTTCATATGTCTTCCTTAGGGAGATTTTTGATCAGCTCATTTTCCTAACTTTTGATTGGGTTCATCATTTATTTTCAAGTAAGTCACTGGAGTGCCCTGTGTATTCTGATTATCAGTTCCTTTCCTGAGGTATATTTTACAAAAATATTCTCTCATTCTGAGGGGTGTCAATTCACACATGTTACTGTGTCCTTTGCTGTGCAGAAACTTCTTAGTCTGATATAGTCCCACTTGTCTATTTTAGGGATTTTTGCCTGTGCTTTGGGAGTCTTATTTTAAAAGTCTTTGCTTATCCCAGTGTCTCCCAGAGTTTCCACAGTATTTTCCACCGGTAGTTTTATAGTTTGAGGTCTTAGGTTCAGATATTTGATCTATTTTGCGTTTTTTTTTTTAATTTTATTAATGGTGAAAGATGGGGATTCAGTTTCATCTTTCTGCAGGTGGATACCCAGTTTTTCCAGCACCATTTATTAAAAAGGTTTCCCTTTTCTCATTGGATAGACTGGTATCCTTTGTCAAAAATCAATTGGTGTAAGCTTTGGGGTTTATTTCTGGGGTCTCTATTCTATTCCATTGGTCCACCTGTCTGTTTTTTTGTCAGTACCATGCTGTTTTGAATATCATAGCTTTATCGTATATCTTGGGGACAGAGAGTGATATGCCACCCACTCCACTCTTCTTGTGCAGGATTATTTTGGCAATTTGAGGTCTTTTATGATTCCAGGCATATTCTATGATTGTCTTTTCTAGATCTGTGAAGAATATCTCTGGCATTTTGATAGGAATAATTTTAAACATGTAGATTTATCTGGGTAGAATTGTCATTTTGATTATGTTAATTCTTCAAATCCAGGAAAATGGGATGTCTTTCTACTTTTTATGTCCTTTTCAATATCTCTTAAAAGATTTTCATAGTTTTCTTTGTAAAGGTCTTTGAATTCCTTAGTTAGGTTTATTCCTAGGTATCATATACATTTTGTGGCTATGGTAAAAGGGATTCCTTTCCTTCTACTTTATTCAACTTGTTGTTCATATATAGAAATGTTGTAGATTTTTGGATGTTGACTTTGTATCCTGCCACTTCAATGTATTCATTTATATTTCAAGAAGTTTTTTCATGGAAACCTTTGGGTCTTCTAAGTATACCATCATGTCATCTGAAAATAAAGATATTTTCAGCTCTTCTTTGCCTATTTGATGACTTTTATATTATTCTCTTTTCTGATTTCATTGGTTAAAATTTCCAGCACTATATTAAAAAGTAGTGTAGAAAGTTGAAAAGCTTTTAGCTTTTCCCCATTCAGTATAATGTTAGCTATAGGCTTTTTATATATGACTTTTATTGTGTTGAGAAATGATCCTTCTATACCAATATTACTGAGAGTGTTAATCACAAAGGATGTTGTATTTTATTAAATACTTTCTCTGCATCAATTGAAATGAATGTGTGGTTTTATGTTTCTTTCTGTTAATATGGTATATTATATTTATGGTCTTGCATATGTTGAACCACCCTTGTATCCCTGGGATAAAGCCTACTGGTTGTGATGAATAATATTTGTTATACGTTGCTGGATACGATTTGCAAGTATCTTGTTGAGAATTTTTGCATCTATATTCATCAGAGATATTAGTCTTTATTTTTCCTTTTTTGTCCTACCTTTATCTGTTTGGGGAATAAGGGTGATGGAGGCTTTGTAAAATGAATTTGGAAAGTTTTCTTCCTTTTGGGTCTTTAGATTTCTAAAGTAGGCTAAGGGTTAACTCTTCCTTAAATGTTTTGTAGAATTCAGAATTTGAAGTCTTTTGGCTGTATGTTCTATGCAAATATTTTAGCTTAAAAGTTCCCCAAATGTCTATTATTTCTCATACCATTTTATGATTCATTCATAAGTAAAGCATATACCAAATTCAGTTTCAAGGCTGAGTATTCTGTTCTATTTCCTTAAAGATTGATTTTTATGCAAAATAACTTTTTACAATGTTCTACTTTCTGATATATTTTTAAGTTATGTAGGAAAGTTTTACTTCATTGTTTTTAAAGTATGCATATCCTTACTGATTTAATGATAATAACAATTACAGATCTGACAACCCCCTACCACCTCTACTACAATGCTTCCTGATTACACAGAAGTTGAAAATTATTTTACCTAGCCCCAATAAAAATCCCTGTGGAGAGGTGATATATATTTGGCTATGTCTATAAATTAATTTTTTAAAAAATTGAAAATGTTTACATGATGCAGCTTTTCTTCTGATCTCTTTACTAAAATTAATTTTCATTTATTCAAACATAGTCTGTTCAGTGCTCACTATGCATCAGATACTGCTCTACATTTTGGAAATATAAAAATCATAAAATGATATCCTGCTGTCTTATGTTTCATATTCTAAGAGGAACAACAAGACCAAAACATAAACCAAAATTAAAACTTGTTCTATGTCAGAAATTTAGAAAACCATTGAAGGAAACAGAGCAAGATAAAAAGATAAAGATTTACTGTGTATGTGGAGCGATGAGGCAAGACCTCTCTAAGAAAGTATTCTAGCAAGGAAGCTGGAGTATGCAGACACATTACTGAAAAAGAAAGGAATTCCAGGCAGAGGGAGCAGCCAGCTTAAGCATTTTGTTTTACTGTAACAATCCTCTTTAGATTGATTTCAATCCTTTTTTCTGCAGAGTTGCTTCAATATATTTTCCTTTTTCTTATTTCTAAATAGAAGCAATATATTTTGAAATCAGTATTATGCCATCTAGGTTACCGTCATTTATAGAACAGAAATGTAATTTTTCCTATTTGCTATTCAGTTTGTAATTGGTATTAAAACAAAAAAGTAGATCTGTATGGTTTGTAAGTAAAATCAGTTCTTCCTATCCCTCTCTTCTTCCCAGTTCACCTACCTCACCAGGTAAGAACTTCATACTGTGGTCTGTCTCTTCAAGTGGGTACATCCATATTTCTAAATAATATACTTCTGCTATTAATTGAATTTTCCAGTTTTGAATACTTAACCTCCCTCTCCTATCACCACCTTCACACGTACTTCTTACTGTGCCCTCAATAAAGTTATGTTGTGCTTTGTGTCAAATCTATATTCTGTGATCATATTAAAACTATTCATGTCTGCACAACTTATTCTGTTTAAATTTTCTTTCTTGATTGACTTCTGTTTTGCTTGTTTTATCCTGTTAATAATCTCATTTATTTGTTTGTTCATGCTTTTCTAAACTTGTCATGGTTTATTCTCTGCAGAAATGCAAGACATCTTCAAAGTTGTTCTCTATACAACGAACACATTAGGAAATCTATCAGTTTCATTTCACTGTTTGGTTTTGTGTGATTCTGTTTTCTTTGGTGACATCTTTCTGGAACTTGCTGCCCTCCAGCTCTGACCATGGACTGGTGGATTTTAAGCCCAAACTGCATCACTGTTCTCCTAGCATTTCCCTTCACCTTCACCCTTTACCCCTTTTTCGTGTTAATAGTCATATTCTCGCTTTCATAACTTTCTCTTTTATGGTTAATTCTTTCTGAGAAAACCTATCTTCTAATAGCTCAGGGATGAACAACCTGTAGGACTGCAGTCCAAATCTGCTCAAACATCTGTTATCATACAGTTCACAAGGTAAGAATGATTTTTACATTTTCCAATGGAGAAAAAGAAAAATATTTCATAACATAGGAAACTCATATAAAACTCAAATTTTAATGTCCACGAGTGAAACATAATTGGAAGACAGCTTTACTCCTTCATTTGTGTATTATTTATAGCTCCTTTCACAGAAGGGCAGCAATGAGTATTTGTGACAGAGCATTTATGGCTTACAAAGTCTAAAATATTATCTGATGGTTTACAGAAAAAGTCGTTGACAACTGTGGTGATCTACTGTAGGTGGGGCATAAGATGAAGTAATTTTGAATTTTTTGCTTCCTTATCATATTTTTATTCTTAATTTGTAGTTTAGCTAATTATGAATGCCTAGGTTATAAATCACATTTTGTTCAAAATTTTGGTTATTATCCATTGTTATCTAGTGTCCAAACTATTGTTGAGAGTTCTAATAATAGTTTAGTTACTTCTGGGTATTTATTTTCTCTCTACACATTAAATTACTGTATTTTCTTTTTTTTTTTTTTTTTTTTTTTTTTTTTTTTTGGGAGAGGTTTTTTTTTTTTGCTATAGGGCGCGTGCGCTCGCCAGACAGACAGAGAGAGACAGAGAGATAGAAAGCAGGAAATCACCCCCCAGGGGGGATGGCCACGCCGCAATCCCTTCTCCTCCATTCTCCTCTCGGGATCTTGGGCACGCACGCACACGCACCCGGCGTGAGTTTAAGCCACCGGGTCCGGGACTCGAACCGCGGTCGACTACGTGGGAGTCCAGCGACATAGCCATTACGCTAACTGCTGGTCCCAAATTACTGTATTTTCTTAAGTGACCTAAAATTTCATTATGATGAGTCTTGCTGTAGATTTTCTTATTTTCCTGGGAACTCAGTGATATGCTTCGATCATTGTTTGCTTTTTAACTCTAGTAACATGTGTCCTTCAATTCTAGGAAGCTACTCTAAAAAAATTCTTTGTTCATTTTTTTCCATTTGCCCAGTCCTTCCTTGAGAGAGGGATGGTAAAACAGCACCCCGAATCCCAGTGGAGAATGGTTACAAAACAACTTCCTTCATTTATCTATCTCCCTTCTTTCTGGATGTGACATGAGATATTGGGGTCATCAGGCCCAATACCAGTGCAGGATCTAGTTCTTACCTAATGCTCACAAAGATTTAGAATTAGAGTTGCAGACACAGAAAGGGAGTGGCAAAGGGGAGATTTTTGCTTTGTTTCATTTTTCCCAAGAATTATGTTATTTAACTTTATTTATTTATTTTAATTTGACTCCAGAGAGGGAGAGAGACAGAGAGAGAAAGTGAGAAGTCGGGCTCGAATAACTGTCGGCCAAGTGGGAGTTCAGCACTCTTAACCACCATGCTACCTGCTGGCTGCACAAAGGGGAGTACTTTGAAGGATAGAAAAGTTCTGAAAGCAGAGAGGGTTCCCAGAAAAATGGGTAGCGAATTTTGGGCTTTCATCCGGCGTTTTTATCTTAGCTAAGAGGAACTTGTTCAGTTTTTGTCTCCATGGTAGTCACATGTTAGGTATTTCATGCTATACATTTAGTGAACTTCTAATAAATGATTGTTCAAACCTTTGAGAGCGTTAGGTGTTAGAGACCATTATCTAGTGGTCAGTGTTTGCTTGGTCTTTATTTGGGAGCTCTGGGCTCTAAAAACCATTATCTAGGTTCCAAAATGTAGCAGGGACATGGAAAAAGCCAAAATTGCTTTAGGTAATGCTATATACATTAACCATGCTGAAAGTTATTTTTTAAAGTCCAGCAGTTTCTAGTTCAAGCTTCACTCTTGTGCCTCCATCTTTGGGCCTTATCCTGACTATCTTTTTCCTAGAGGTCTATCTCTTCCTATTTTACATGTATGTGCTTCTAGGATGCTTTTTATTTTTTTTCTTTTTTTGGAGAGGTTTTTGCTATAGGGCATGTGTACTTGCCAGAAAGAAAGAGACAGACGGACAGAAAGTGAGAAATCACCCCCCAGGGGGGATGGCCACGCCGCAATCCCTTCTCCTCCATTCTCCTCTTGGGATCTTGGGCACGCATGCACATGCGCCTGGTGTGAGTTGAAGCCACCAGGTCCGGGCGGTCGACTACATGGCAGTCCAGTGACATAGCCATTATGCCAACTGCTGGTCCCACTAGGATGCTTTTTTAACCACCAGGCCCAGTACTCAAACCCTCAGTTAGACATGATGTATCCAGTTGCCTTAACCAGGAGGCCACAGCCTAGTCCACTGTATGCATCTGTCTGTGTCTCCAGGGAGACAGAATCCTATTTAAGTAATCTTTCCTTTTGTCTACATCTCATGAGTGCTTTCAAACATGGGCAATCTTATTAGCAATTATGTCTCATGTTCTGTCTTTGGATGGTTGGCCAATCTTAGTTTCCAATATTGCTTTATTCTTTGTATGACTTGATAACTGTTTAATGTGAAAAGACAATGTTTTAGAGCTATCGATACTATTTTAAACTAAAATTCTAAGTTTAAATGTAAATATCTCTCCCATGGCTGATTGACTTCGTCCATTTAGCACCAATACTGATTTCTCTCAAGAACAGTGAAGTCTATTTCAGTGAGGTCCTATCTGGTGCAGGGGTCCTCATGCAGATTTTAACTGTAAAATGTGACATTGTTTCTTCTCAGCATAACAATTTGACAGTTTTTAAAAAACTTACCAGTGATAGTAAAATAAATGTATCTAATAGAAAAATGTTTTTTTCCTACTATGACACATTATCTTTTTGATTTTTTAACCCCCTACCCTAAATTTTAATAACTAATTAGCACATCATGTTACTTGTAAGCAGGAAAACATTCTTTACAAGGGCAGTTGGCTGGGTCTCAAGTCCTTAGAAATGAATACCATTTCTTTTGAAGAATGCAAGTAATGGATTAAAAAAATGTGCTGGCATGCTTAAAATCCTAAGAGGAGAAGGGAGAGAAAGGAAAATAGAGGAGAGGGAATTGGAGCTGCCCATCCCACCTGGGGGATGAGTTCTCACTTTCCATCTTTGCACTTTGTTTCTCTCTCTTGCAATTGCATCCACCTCATTGCAAAAACATAACAACAACAACAACAACAACAACAACAAAACAGAAAGAAAGACGAAGGAAAAAACAAAAGAAAAATTTTTAAAAAAGTAAGTGATACCAGTTTAAGATAATGTTCCTGAGTCATTTTCTTCTTTCTTTCTTCCTTTTCTTTCTTCTTTCTTTTCTTTCTTTCTTCCTTTCTTTCTTCCCTTTCTTTTTTAAATAAAAATACATTTATAAAATGTAAATTAGTAAAAAGGTTGTCTAAATTTAGCATGTGGACACTTGGTGCACTGTAATTATTATAACTATTATTTATGTTCACATTAGTCAAAAATATAACATAAGTAAAGTAAAATTTATGTTCTTAAAAGTTATATAAAAGAACGCTTAAGCCATATTCACAATCTTTGACAATTTTAGTTTCCTATTAATAAGCTTTAAAATAAAGTATATTATAAAAAATTATAAAACATCAATATCAAGGTCAAAAATCAGTTACTTGGTAATATAAACTTATTGACACAAATATGCAACTTTCCTGTCTTAAAATACACCTATGCCTGCAAGGTTCCTGCCAGTAACTTTCTACAGCTGAGGAAACTGCCCTGATTTGCACTGACATTCAATAGCTTCCCCCAGGCAGATACCTGCAGACAATCATCTGTTGATGCCTGTCTATAGAGAGAGAAAAGTCTTAGAACAGTAGCTCTGTAGAAGCAATTATTCCCATGACTGTTACAGGAAGGACATTAGAGAACACAGAAGAATATTAGCTTCTACTTATATAGTTCTTTTCATTCCAAAGATTTTGGCAAATTTATCATGATTTTAATATAATTTAGAGGATATATTAGTCAATATATTGCCAAACTCTAGGTTAAAACTCACACCCATTGGAACATATGACTCACCCAGTTCTGCTAAACCAAACTCTATTTATTAAGCACTCGGCATGAACTCACTGTTTTTCGTCTAATAGAAGTATACAATTTAATTTATATATATATATATATATATATATATATATATATATATATATATATATATATATGGTTTAAGGGGAATGACTTTAGAGTCAGAAATAACTACAATAGAATCCTGTCTCTGGCTTTTGACTCTATTCCTTTTGTCACCTACATAATGTCCTTGAGAGTTAGAGCCTTTATGTCTAAAGAGGAGATGTACACTATTTTCTAGTTTATTGGATGGCTGTTTGATTAAATCTTATACCCTACTTTAAGGTCTCAGGTCAGTTGCTCAGTCATCACCGTTGAGAAAGCACTGAATGAATGCACATCATTACTACCATTATTCTATCAAAAATCTCTTTGTAGTAACTGTGAAGATGCAATTGTTTAGCTGTGACTTTTCTTGCTACCTGAGAGGCTTTTAAAATAGTTAATAGAAAAACATCCAGAGAAGTATCTAGTAAAACAGTCTCAGTAAAGAGTAAAAGAGATTTGAACTAAGATTGAGCAATTATTTATAAAAACATTCTTGTATGATTCCTTTGTATAGATAATAATTTCAATGCGGTTATAATATTCACAACAAGCTGTTTAAAATTAGAATTAATTGAATGGGACAGGTAACTACTCAAATTGGAATCTCTGAGATTAGACTTTCCCTTACTGGGAATAAAGCAGTATAAAAAAAGACTATTATTTTAATATATGATATATACTGGAAAAGGAGAGAATGATGACACATAAATCTTAAATATTAAGAGACATGGTATTGACAGAAAGTAACCATTAAAAGCTCATGTATTTCCTCAGTAGAGACGCTAAGAGGTAAATAACAGTATGAGAAAAATATTAGTCTCTCTTATCACATAGTTAATTTCCTAATTACATAGAAAAATGGAAAGTTATTTGTTGATGATAATGTTTATAATAATATATTTGAATAGAGACTAATATACTGTGCAGTTATGCTGAGAAAATTCATTTTGTATGCTGTAAAGGTATACAGTGATTGAATGTTACAAAAATAATGAAGAAGAAAATAAAGAAAAAGAAAAGATGCTAAGATGTATAGGTTATTGCTTCTGTATGTTTCTCTAAAGGAACTCAAAGAAAATATTTGTTAGAAACTAATTGAAATATTAGATCAGTGTCAATAAAACATATAACCAGAAAAAAAGACATTCATCTTGCTTATATGTTAATTTCCTTCAATTTTGTTTTAAATATTATTTCTTCCCAAATTTAAAACCTGCATACATATACATTTTTAATCAGAATTATATTATCTTAAGTAACAGTAATTTATTGAAAATGTACAAGATAATTACTTTAAAATGCATGAAAAATTTTACTTTTCTAAAACCCCTGAGAATAAAGAAACTAATGAGCCTAATCTACTGGAACATTCAAAAATTTCTACCTGTCAAAAGATTCCCATTAAGAGAGACAAGCTTCACAGTAATTTAACTAGCCTTCAGGAAACATGACTTGCAAACTATCTCTATTAGACATATAAGTAAAGTCAATGTTGCTGAAGTTCTAGGAAAAGAATAATTAATATATTTTATTATCAATTCAGGACTAAGCGAAAGTAAAATATATAGGAAATCAATAAACAAGAATTGAGATAGTAGCTTTATAACTGATAAGCACATTTGAAAGAGTGACTTTAGACCTTTGGCTCAAATGGCTTGATAATAAAAACAAAATAGGAAAAGAACCACATTTACCCATTATTCTCTACCACCTGCTAACTATATTTAATAAGTTAGCTTTATAAAATAAAAAACTGTAGACTGCTACAAAGCCAGCCTAAATACCTGCACATCCTTAAGAAGGACAGATTTCTAATAGCCTATCTCAGTCCTTGTCAACAGAAAGAAAGGAAAGAACCTCCCAAAGGCCAATACTAGGATTACAATGAGCAATGAGAAAGGTGGTACCTTCCAGAGATTAGAATCTGAGACTAAGCAAATTGCCATCATCATCCCCATATCAGAGACCTTTATAATGACTTCCTAGTGGGATTTAAGAACTTCCATAGATCAGTGACTGTCGTGTTCTTCTCCTTTCCGAATGAAAGTGTTCACTGAAATTATTTTATCTTCTTTCACCACTGAATGCTTGCTGTACAGAGCCAGATAACTTAATGGAGTCACATCTGACTTGATGTAGCAAATAACAAGAGAGTGTCACCAAAGACTCTGGACTATTGACCTAATGCAATGACTAGTTAGAAACTAGAGTTGTTTCCCACGGAGAGAGGATGAGTATTTTATTTCATGGAAATAAGGTCAAAAGGTCATTTCTAATGTGTACCAATTTTATGACTAGTTTTGGAAAAGGATCATGGGTAGAAGACATGAGTGTTAGTTCTGGATGGAAGTTACAAAAAGACCCTGTGCCATGTTCCACATTCTTTCTTGTTCTCCTGAAGTAACCCTGGAATACTCATGTTCAGACTGTGAAGATGCAAAACAGAATCAGACAAGAATTTTGTATTGTCACACACAAGGAGTTATCCTGGAGAGTTCCCCAACTTGCTTCAGAATTTCCTTGAATGGAGGGACCAGCAGTTAGTGTAATGACTATATCACTGGACTCTCATGTATTCGACCGTGGTTCGAGTCCCAGACCCGGCAGCTTAAAACTCACACCAGGTGCGTGTGTGTGCGTTCCCAAGATCCCGAGAGGAGAATGGAGGAGATGGGATTGCAGCGTGGCCATCCCCCCTGGGGGATGATTTCTCACTTTCTTGTCTGTCTGTCTGGTGAGTGCTCATGCCCTATAGCAAAAACCTCTCCAAAAAAATAAAAAGAAAGACAAAGAAAGAAAGAAAGAAAGAAAGAAAGAAAGAAAGAAAGAAAGAAAGAATTTGCTTGAATGGAAAATCAACTTCTAAGTTAAAGTCCAAAATTTGGAGATTTAATTTGTGTTATTGCAGCTTTAGCAGTTATTTTTATCTAATATACCCATGCATAACCTATGTAAGGTCATAATTTAAATAAAATTAAGCTTACATATATGGAACTAGATAGCCCAATGGAAAACATTTTACAAATTAGTTGATTTACTTTTCTTTGCAGAGTAAGAAATCAGATTTATTCTTATGTATGAGTTTTGATACATGGGAATAAGATTTTAGGGAGAAGAAAAGTCTATATAAATAAGCATGAAAGAAATAACATTATATATTAATTAGTATATCAACTTTACACATATACATACACACATATAATCTTAATTATATGATATTAGATCATCAGAAAAGTCATGATGCATTTCTGCATACAAAAAAACAGAAAAATATGTCATATCTTCATGAAAGCCCAATATTATTGAATATTTGAGTAAAGTATGTTCATATTTTTTATCTGAATGACTCATTAATTTTAGGTATAAAATAAATAAATATATGTCTATAATCAGTGGGCCATATAACATATCATCTAAATCATGACATTTTTTAATGTGAAACAGGACACAGTAATTATGTCACCATAATGGATGTAAAGTAGAACTCTGGGCAAACTAGAACATATGGTCATCATACTTAGAAACTTTTAATTCTGAAGTCTTGGAAGTTCTCTCCATTTTCTTCCTACTTCTTGTTCCTGCCAAAATACAAAACACTGCCTTTTGTTAACCTCAAAATATCCTCGATAAAAATATAGACTTCCATTCCACTATTGGATTTTAGGGTTAAAATACAAATACTCCTGGATAGCATGCTGATTCATTTAAACACCTTCAAAGCAGGTAGGTTATGCTGGAAGGCTGTCCCTGGTAACATAAAATGAAGGGGAGTGGGCCGAGGGGTGTGAAGTTTTTCACAAAGTAAAACAAAGGGTAACAGAGAATGACTTGATGCCCCAAAGACAGAATATAACTTTTTTTAGTCTTGCAAAAAGCCAGCTATGTCTGAATATATAATTTCTAAAGCTGAATTATCATTAACCTTGTGAGAGACTTCATGGTGCATGTTTTATTGTTCTCATTTTATTTCTAATTTCAAGCTGAGATCTACTGCCAAGCAACTTTTCTTTCTCCTTCAGTAATTACCTGAAATCCAAACTTCTACGTGAAGGTTTCCATGATTAAGTCATTTAAAGAAATTAAACAGTCTTGAGCAATAATCAGTCAGAGTAGTTATCCATTTTAGATGAGTCATCTGAATAATAAATGTTAAAAATACTTCTTCAATAGCAGTTTAAGCCTGTATTTTTTCTATTATTGCCTAATTCATCAGCACAATTTCTACTGTCCATGTTCTTCTTTTACAATTTTAGTATCCAAGTCACTTGCTCTTGTTCATCAGTTTCACAAATTAATAGTATGTTCAATGCACTAAGGTAGCTTACTTGCAAGAAATGTGGAAGTAAATTTTTGCAAATGGCTAATAAATGTGCATTAAATGACATTTACTAATGTTAATTTTCCTACTGTAGAATAAACTTGCCTTTCCATCTAAATTGCACTCTTCCCATGACATTGAAGTTCACTAATAACAACAGCAGTAGTGTTAATAACAATAACTACTCATTCATTTAGCCCCACGTATAAGGCAGATGCCATGCTACACAACTTATGTAGATTATTTCATATTGAACTCTTAAAATAAGGCCAGAAGCCATTTTTATCTTTAGTTTAAACTTCAGACCTCATGTACAAATCTGGTATTTCTTGGATGCCTATATTTTACAAATTGATTTTCACAATCCTTAACTTATTTAAACAACAAACTCTATGAAAGCAGAGAATAAGTCTATGTCTATTCTATTTGCTTAGCACCATCCCTACTTTATTTAAGAGTAATCATTATATTTTAAAAAGTTTTCTCAATCACAGATGTTAAAATTTTAAAGAAATTGATTTCCATGAAAAATAAAATATAAGAGAACATAACTAACTTTAAAAAATAATGTTGTCTTTGTTTTCACTTGGTAATAGCCATTGTGAGAGTTTAATAGTTTGCACATATCCATGCTCATATTTCTTCATTGACAAATGCATTGATTATTCAATTTTTCTTTTACTCTAATATAGAAGATAATTTAAATATAAAATAGAACACAAATGTATAAATAAAGATGAAAATCCTATGATACAGACTGCCAGCAAGAAATTCACACTCTAATTTCTTTTTAATAAAACTCTAACATTGTTTTTTAACACTAACCAGTGGCAGAGCGTAAGTGTCGTCTAGATGTACACCATTCTTGGCAAATGGTTTTCCTTTGCTAGATGTCTCCTTTTCCAAACTCCCTTGCCATTAAGAGTGGCACTGAGTCCGATGTCTGTCAATTCTGTGTTTCATTTTGTGAGAAATATCCTGGATGTATTCATAGTTTCAACATATACTAGAAGGCACCCTGTCCTAGAAACCCCAGAACAGAAAAATGCACAAACCAGATAAAAATGCTCCAGTCACAGGGACTGTCAAAAATCAAGGTGAAATACAATGATAAGCAAGGGAGAAGAGTGGAGATAAGTAAACACATTCAGGTTAGGATGTAAGCAATGAGGAGGACTAAGTTAACTGATTCCTGCATACAGCATTTACATGTCCTGTTTCTCTCTCTGCCTCATCCCTATTTCTTCCTGATGTGGTAGTTAGGAAGCTCGGAGTTAACATTTCAGCAGCCAGGCCAGTAGACAAAAGATGTCTTGGGCCAAGGATACTTAATTTAATGAAGAGACACAGAGGCACGGGTGCACCAGGAACTTAGCAAATAGCATGATGAGCAGCTGTGGTATTTGTGTTTCTTTAGTAGAGAAGATATGAGGCCAGAATGCCTGTCACTTATAGGTGTCCAAATAAAACTGCATAAATATTAAGTCCTTCGCTAAGTTGAGACTCTCGTATATTGAATCATATGTATATTTAGTAGTATATCATAAATATTTAGTACACAGGTGCCTCACAAAGAATCTCTTGGTCCTTTTCATCTGTATTTTAGACACACATATTCTACTTATTAACTAGCTATTACTTACTCTTATAAGTAACACATCCTATGAATTCCACCTGTGTCTGACAAAACTCTTTGCTTATGGGTTACTTATCTATTATGAAAATGGTTTAAATTGTTTTGCCTATGTTTTACAAAGTACACTTATTCATCTAAGAGAATTGGATATTCTCAAAAGAAAATTCACACTTCAGGTACAATGAAAAATGATTGAGGGCATATGAGGACTATGTGTGTGTATATATATATATAGTATATATATGTAGTTTTCTATATTTATTTAAGTATAATTTAATTATGTCAAACTATATATATATATATAGTTTTAAATAATTACATAGTTTTAAATAATTATTTTATTTTATTTATTATTATTGTTTCTTTTAATTTGATCAAAGAGAGACAGAGAGAGAGAAAGGGAAAGTGAGAAAATGAGCCACTAGGTCTGGGATTTGAACTATGGTCAGTCATGTGAAAGTCCAGTGCCTTCACCACACCACCTACCAGTACCCAGAGGACTATATATATTTTTAACCGATAAGATCCAGATCTTGAGTTTTCTGCCTGCTCACTTCTTTTTATTTTGGGATGTGGTCTAAGACTATGATTCATAAGCTCTCAGAGCCGTCCTACTTCTAAAGTGACAAAAATCAAATATGATGGAGACCAAGTGCAGACTGAGAAAAAAAATTATGTATTTGATGATATTTCCAAGTTACTGAAGGAAACCTAGAATTGGTTACTCTAGATGTTTTGAGATGTAAGCAGCCCTGACCTCATGTTCTAAGTCACCACTGGATTTTCTTTTGTTTTCACTCAGACACACCTAAGTGATATAAAGGCCTATCACTATGTGTTAAAATTCTTCACCAGGGAAATCACGGATGTAACTCATAGAATGTTTGGAGCCCTAAAAATGAAAAATGTGAGAGAAATCAAAGGGATCAGCAGTTAGTGTAATGGCTGGGACCAGCAGTTAGCGTAATGGCTATGTCGCTGGACTCCCATGTAGTTGACTGTGGTTCAAGTCCCAGACCCAGTGGCTTAAACTCACGCCGGTGGGGTGTGCATGCATGCCCAAGATCCCAAGAGGAAAAAGAAGGGATTGTGGCATGGCCACCTGCACTGGGGGGTGATTTCTCGCTTTCTGTCTCTCTGTCTCTCTCTTTCTTTGTCTGGCACGTGCACATGCCCTGTAGCAAAAACCTCTCAAAAAAAAAAAAAAAAAAAAGGAAAAAGAAAAAGAAAAAAGAGAGAAATCAAAGAGGTTCTTCAAGACCTATCCCATAAATTCATCACTACGTGTGTGATATTCAGTATTCAGACATGTCCAGTTCATTCTGTCTGAACCGAGTTTTAAGCATACTATGAAAAAATTAAAGATTATCCTATGGACTTAGATATAGGGGATATGTCTTCATACAAGCTAAAATTATTATTTTTATTTTTAGCATATGCTGTGAGTAATATTATATTGATACCATAGTATTTTGAATTATGGAATATTTAACATACCATTTATTTTCATTTCCAACAAACAGAAGCTATATGTATATATGTAAGTATGTGTATGTGTGTGTGTGTGTGTGTGTGTGTGTGTGTGTATTTAGGCCTGGCCTGATGATTGCAGTCAGGAACAAATGAACTGCAGTACCAGAAATCATATGGCCAACTGTACATTCAGACCAAGGGTCTGCTTGAAAGCAGCCCAGACATGAGTGCATCCTGAGATCCTAAAAAGCTGACAGATAGGGGAAAGAGATTGCAACACATGAGCTCCTGTTGAGTATAGCTTTTTCTTTCCTCGCTCATGTGAGCACATGTGCTCTGTATCATAAATAAAATAAAATGAATTAACTTTAAAAATAGATACTTATGGGACCAGCAGTTGGCATAATGGCTATGTCGCTGGACTCCCATGGAGTCGACTGCAGTTCGAGTCCTGGACCCGGTGGCTTAAAGTCACACTGGGCACATGTGCGTGCGTGCCCATTACCCCAAGAGGAGAATGGAGGAGAAGGGATGGCGGCATGGCCATTCCCCCAGGGAGTGATTTCTCGCTCTCTATCTCTCTGTCTCTCTATGTCTTTCTGGCAAGTGCACACGCCCTATAGCAAAAACCTCTCCAAAAAAAGAAAAAAAAAATTTAATAGTTTATTTATCTATATCTAAAGAACATTTTAGCTGTATATGTATGCATGTAGGTATATTTATACAGATTTAATCCTGCATATAAAATAAAGACATACATACACACATGAGAGGACTTCAGAAAGTTTATGAAAAAATCAATGTATGAGCTTATTTTGGTGAAGAGATGTTGAAATCCATGTATAGTGTTTTTATGATCAGCATTTTTGATAAACTTTTGGAAGACTTTTATATATGCATCTTATGGCAAGTGAACACGATATCAATATTCATTTTTATTTATTTTAAATATGCATATAAATGATAATAATATTAAAAATTGCATTTAGGTTACTTTACCATAAGAAAATATATCTCCAGGGCCAGCAGATGGCATAGCGGTTATGTCACTGGAATGACTCCCAGAAGGTGAACTGCTGTGTGAGTCCTGGACCTGGTGGCTTCCAGCTTACACCGGGCACACGTGTGTGAGTTCCCAAGATTCAAAAAGGAGAATGGAGGAAGTGATTCCGGGGGGGGGGAGGGGAGGTGATTTCTCACTTTTCTTCTCACTGTCTCTTTTTTCTTTCTTTCCTTTCTCTCTCTCTCTCTCTCTCTCTCTCTCTCTCTCTCTCTCTCTCTCTCTCTCCAGTGAGTGCATGAGTCCTAAGGCATAAACCTCTACCAAAGCTAATAATAATAATGTATATATTATTATATATTATATAATTTTATATATTTATTTCTGTTTCTCCTAGAACCCAATACATTACTTGACATAGTAGCTTCTCAATTAAGGGCATATGTGATTTCTCCTTTCAAATCTCAATGAAAATGTTAGTCAATTTAAACATAATTATTGAAAAAGGTAAAAAAAATTAAATGAAAATTAAGTTGATGAGAAAGCTATAATCAAAGCAATGTCAATTATTTTTAAAAGGTGTGAAATATTTAGCTTAAGTTACCAATTCTTTTTTTTTTTTTTTTTTTTTTTTTTAGAGAAAGATATTTGCTATAGGGCTTGTGAGCTCTCCAGAGAGACAGAGAGACAGAAAGCAAGAAATCACCCTCTCGGGAGATGGCCATGCCGCAATCCTTTCTCCTCCATTCTCCTCTTAGTATCTTGGGCACACATGGACACATGCACAGTGTGAGTTTTAAGCCTCCAGGGCCTGGACTCAAACCATGGTCCAACATGTGAGAGTCCAGTGATGTAACCATTATGCCATCTGCTAGTACCAACAGGTATGACTTAAACAGTGACATCTGGTACCATGAATAAGTGGCTTTGGCAGAAAAATGTCACCATTGGTAAAATTTCAAGTGTTCTTCCAATTTTTTAAGTGTTCTATCTACTTCAGTTTAGGAAATTGAGCCAAGAAAATTATAGTATATAATATAGCCACTTTAATCTAAAATAGTTTAGTGATAGGACACACTTGTAAGGGATTTTTATAATTTTGCATCACAAGCAAATGTGCAGATAAATTGCAGTGGAAAATGAAATGAAGAATAGTAAATTACAGGAGAAAAATGTGCTTCAAGATGCAGGAGGCAGTAGTCTTTAGTTGAGTCAGAAATTAAGAACACAAAATTTTGTGATCCAACTACGAAACTAACTAAAAATGAGCTCTTGGGACCAGCAGATGGTGTAGTGGTTACATTGCTAGACTCTCACTTGGCCAAATGCAGTCCGAGTCTCGGATGTGGTGGCTTGAACTCATGCCAGGCACGTGTGCATGCATGCCCAGAATCACTAGAGAAGGGAAACTAACGGATCGCAGTGGATCACCCTTTCGGGGATGATTTCTCACTTTCTGTATGTCTGTCTCTGTCTCTCTCTGTCTCTCCAGGGAGCACGTGCACCCTATAGCAAAAATCTCTCAAAAAGAAAAAAAAAAAGAGCTTTCGGGCCAGCCCGTGACAAGATGTTCGGGGTACCTGGATCCCATATGACTACACAGTTTGAGTCATGGATCTGGTGGCTTGAAAAGCACACTTCGCACATGTGTGTACTTGCCCCAAATCCCAAGAGAATAGAGCAGAAGGGATTGTGGCATGGCAATACCACCCCCCCACCCTCCCCCCAACCCCCCGTCAGGGAAGGGTGCTTTTTCGCTCCACTCAGACCCTGCCTCTCTCAGGCAAGCACATGAGCCATATACCAAATACAAAAATAAACCAAAATAAACAAAACAAAAAACTCTTGGTATAGAGTTCTTCCTGATTTACAGATGGCTTTTTGACTGAAGACTGTAGTGGCTAAAAAATGGACATCCTCGCAGCCATTTTTTCTCCTTTTTATGTAACTTAACTTTTTTTTCAAGCAACAAATATCAACCCAAGACAGACCCTCTGGGACCAGCAGTTAGCATAACGGCTACGTCGCTGGACTCCCACGTGGTCAAACACGGTTTGTGTCCTGGACCCGGTGGCTTAAAACTCACGCCAGGCGCGTGTGCATGCATGCCCAAGATCCCGAGAGGAGAATGGAGGAGAAGGGATTGTGGCGTGGCCATCCCCCCCTGGTGGGTGATTTCTCGCTTTCTGTCTCTCTGTCTATTTCTGTCTGGCTAGCTAGCTCATGAGCCCTATAGCAAAAACCTCTAAGAAAAAAAAAGACAGAGCCCCTGACCAATGCCAGAACACTTAATCCACCTCACACTGGGAGAGACAATATAGAGAAGTAATTAAAATGGGTCAGCAGCCAAAGTTTTCCTCTTAATAGCCTGCGTCTGACACTTGTTGTGTAATTTGGAACCAGTAGATTAAGTTTGCACCTCAGTTTCTTCATCTGGAAAGTTTAAGTGAGCTAGTAAATACTAGGTATAAAGTAGTATCCTTTTAAGTAAAAGTTCAATGACTATTACTGTGTCTCTCCGTGTAATATGGAATCTCATCAGTTTGGTCCTTCATGACAGTTGGTTCTTTATCATGTTCCTGATATAATTCTCTCTCTTTCTTTTCTTTTTTTTTTTTTTTTTCCAGAGATTTTTGCCTTAGGGTGCATGCACTAGCCAGAGAGAGAGATGGGAACAGTGAGAGGGAAAGTGAGCAGTCACATCCCAGGGAGGATGGCCATGCAGCTATCCCTTCTTCTTTGTTTTCCGCCTCAGATCTTGGGCAGGCATACATGTGTGCCTGGTGTGATCTTCAACTACCAGGTCTGGTACTTGAACCATGGTCAGCCATGTGGGAGTCCAACAATGTAACTGCTACATCTTCTAGCCCCTCTGATACCTTATTTCCAGCAACTTTCTACTCCTTTTTCAACATCAGTAGCCACTTTCCAAATTCACGTAACTATATTTTGCAAAGTAATCTAGATCTTACTTTAGCTAAACTTCTTCCATCCACACTCTCTTATAACCATGCCTTTGTTAATTAAACAGAAAAATTAGTATTTTTCTGATGAAAACTTTTGTTCCCTAAGAGAAATGTTTCCATTCTCCTAAGCCAACCAGCTCAAAATGCAGATAGCTTTTAAAATGAACAAGTTCTCTTTTTGTCACAGAGTATTCCCAAAACTCCATAACTTATCTTCATATAGCAAAGCTATCCTAAACAGTAAAAAGTAGTTTGCCAAATCAGAGATATTGACAAAAAGACAAACTCATGGCACTTGTATGTATGATTCAGACATGCTGTGTGAATTATATAATATATGCCAGTGTTATGTCAGAAAACATATTCCCAATACATATTTTTTCTCTTCTTCCCTTTCTAGCTGTCTTACCCAAAGACTTTTGTCTTGGTTCTGACTCTTTCATCATGTCCTTGTTCGGTTGACTTTTGCAATACAGCATTTATTACCTTCTCTGATATGTGAGGTCTAAATATAGGGGGTCTAAAGTTCTAAGAACAGGAAAATATGGGTAAACATTAGAACTATTTTTCCCCCAAATCCTCTTTATTTTAAAGAAAATGTCCTATTTTATAAAAAAATCAATTCTATATGAATATTCACTAAATATTAGGTCGTGGGAAAGTAATAACATGTTTTCTATGTTTTTCTATGCAAAAATGTGTCATGACTTTCATGACCACCCAAAACATCTGTTTCTCTGACTTACTTCATTGCTGTTGCTTCTACGTTGGTAATTGGCACAAAACATATATTCCCAATGTGGCTTATTAAGTAATGAAATTACTTCCTTAAATTAATATAGCATACAGTGCTTCAGAGAGGTGAGCAGCCTAATTGCTTTTCATCCCTGCTTTATACTAGTCCAGAAACAAAGGGTTGAATATGTACTTTAAAATATTTCTTCTAATAATTTTATTTTTAAAACAACTTCAAATAAAGAACTCAATTTTCATTTATTCAATGTGGCCCCAGAAATTTACACCATAGTTACTAAAAATGATCATGAATGCCTTCTTTCTTATTTATCCCTTGTTTGCTTAGTAAATGTTTGTGAAAAAGTAGAATACTGTTAAATTACACTGAAAAGAAGGTCAACATCAGAATGAGATTGGCTGATATGTAAGTCTACTAAATGTTGTCTTAAACTAGTTGTGGTAGCCATTCTGCCAAATCAGTAGGAAGAGCAGTTCAAGTTGTGCATATTGATTCTAGGATGTCTTTATGAGATTTAAAACCTTTCTATTCCATTAGCATATTCCATTAGCACCACAAAAGTTCATAACTTTTCTTGAGAGACAAATTCCAGTTCTATTAAAAGACTAAATAAGTGCAAATGAAGGCAGTCTACCCAATGTCACATTTATAGAAATTAAAAAATGCAAGAAGTAGAATTTCACGAGAAAACAAGTAAGGGAAAAATTAGTATATCATAAACTGCCAAACCCATAAAACACAGTAAACAAAATTAGTGTTTTTATTTGGAGAGGTTTCTGCTATAGGACGCGTGCACTCGCCAGACAGACAGAGAGACAGAAAGCGAGAAATCACCCTCCAGGGGAGATAGCCACACCACAATCTCTTCTCCTCCATTCTCCTCTTGGGATCTTGGGCACGCATACACATGCGTCCAGGGTGAGTTTTAAACCACCAGGTCCAGGACTCCAACTACAGCTGACCACATGGGAATTCAGTGACGTAGCCATTACACTAACTGCTGGTCCCTAAACAAAATTAGTTTTAAGAAGAACTGTATAGCTAAAATGATGTGTCAAAGTATATTGCTGTCGTGGAAAGAAACAGTTGAAAAGGCAGGGAGAGAAGAGTAGCAGCCCAAAGGAATATTAGTTTGATTAGCCCCAAAGAGGAAGCTAGGAATGTTTTTTCCTTGTACATTGCTAACTTGTGTTTGATAATAGCCAGAAAGTCATATGCCTGCTGGCAAATATATAAGGTTTAGAAATTTGGGTTGTATTTACAGGACAATGCCTGAGGTAGCATACCCAGAAAGAAATGGGGTTTCCATATACAGATTTGCTTCTAAAGTACTGACAAAAATCTTACTTTGCCACACTACTGGTAAAATAGACCAAACAAAACTGCAGCACATCCTACTAGGTCTCTAACCCCAAGAAGACTGGGCAAATAATACCAAAGTATGGCAAAAATTGTCACCTAGGAAATTAAGTACACATGATAGCCAACACCAAAGAACAACTCAAACACTGCAAAAACTAACGTTTGAGAAGTCAAAATCAATAGAGCAAGCAAAAAAAGATAATTATTTCCTCAAATTAAAGTACTTAGAAGAATTAATAACTTTAGGTGATGTTATAGTTGGAAGAGAAAAACCCTTGATTAGGATTTGGAGAAGTCCATATATTTAATAAGTTATATGGGAAATATAAAGACTATCCAGATGTTTAAAATAAGAAAAAGTCAAAGATAATTTAGTTCATGCAAATGAATATATACTTAAATAAGAATTAGTTAGCAAGAATAAAAACTAAGTGCCTTCTTATCATGATATATGCGGCGCAATTTTCTCAGGGAGAATATTTCCCAAATTTTCTTGTTTCATGTTCTTCAAATTATAGACAGATAGTCAAGGTCAAGAGAGAAACAATGTTTAGAGTAAGTGTCCCTGCAGGAAAGAGTAGGTGTTAGCTTTTCTTCTAAGTTGGGACCATCTCTCTACAGAACACAATATTCTCTTTGCAATTTGTCCACACTTTTATTGGCTGCAATCAATTCAAGTTAAAACCCTAAATCTCTTCATATCCTGATAAGACCCTTGCACAGCTCAGCATTTATAATGCCTTTATCACTGTCTTCTGTCCCTTTGAACCAATGCTGTCATGCCATTCTTTTTTGTTCATGAATATCCAATTAAAAAAACAAACAAAAACAAGATCTCCATGTCACCCTCATTCCCCAAATCCTAATTATCCTATTTCTTCACAACTTCCCTGTCACCTATAATTATTTTACTTGATCCTCTCAAACATAATGTAAGTTGTCATTAAATTCTTCTTTTCTTTCCCCTTTTTTTTTTCCCTCTCTCTTACTATTTTATTTCCTTCTTGAGTTAACTGAGAGCTGGCTGTGTCTGATGGTACTGCTTCTCGTACAGCAATTTAAAGGGAGTGCTTGTTACTTTTCCAAAGCCCTCATAATGCTGGGTTTGGAGATGGGGCAACTGTTGTTCTTGTCCTTTGTTATAGCAACTAGAATATTTTCCTTCTCTTTTTCTTTTAAACATGTCTTATGGAAACTCACACATCAAACTACACCTTCAATTACAGTTTCTTGAATTGCAGTCATTTACTAGTTGGGCTACTCCATCATATTCCTTGAAGATTATATAGTTCTCAGTTTAATGTCATGCCCTTCAGCAATAATCCTATCATAATTCTTGGTGACTTCAATATCTACATCAATGTTCTTGTCAACATATTGACATGTTAGTCTCCTGACCTTCTCTCTTTCAATTATCTTGTCATTCATACTATATTTTCCATTTCTTTCTGGGATCCTACTTCTAATTTTGTCATTATATTATTTCATCTTCTTCCTAATCATAATTTAAAATACTTTGTTCCTCTATTGCCACTTCATATTTTTCTAGCTTATTTTCAGTAATACCCCAATTCTAATCATTTTTAAAAATGTTTTTACTTCATTTTATTTTATACATTCAATCACGTTATTTAGCTTACAAAGTGAATATTCCAACATGTGAACATTTCTCCCTAGTCCAGTTGCTAAAACTATAAAATCATCTTCAACAGATAATACCACATTTTTGTGTCCCATTAATACTTTGCCTCTATTTTTCTTCTAAATGTCCTCCCTCAGATTGTACTCTTTTACACACACTATATCTGGTATTTACACTCATTTACTATGTTTCTATATCCTTTAGTCAATCAGTTTCAGTCATAGAGTGTTGACACTCAGTATATATTAAGTGGGGATATACAATGTTTCTCCTTCATAGCCAGGCTTGCTTCACTCAGCACAAAATCTTTCATATTCCTCCACTTGCTGTCAAAAGCCAGGGTTGTTTTTTTTTTTTTTTTTTTTTTTTTTTTTTTTTTTTTTTTTTTTTTTTTTTTTTTTTTTTTTTTAACACAGCTTTTCAATCCATTCGTCTGTGTGTGGGCATTTAAGTTGTTTCCATGTCTTAGCAATTGTGAATAGTGCCACAATAAAAATCGGTGTACAAGCACTTTTCCAATTAAGGATTCTTCTGTTCTTTGGGTAGATACCAAGGAATGGGAATACTGGATAATATGTAGTTCTATTTGTAGATTTTTGAGGAATCTCCAAATTGTTCTCCACAATGGCTGGACCAATTTACATTCCCACCAGCACTGTAAGAGAGTTCCCCTTTCACCACACATCTGCCAGCACTTTTTTTTTGTTTGTTTGTTTTATTTAATTTTAGTATTTCTGACTGGGGTCAGGTGGTATCTTGTTGTTTTCATCTGCATTTCCCTTACAATGAGGAATGTTGAGCATTTTTTCATATGCCTTTTGGCTATTCGTATGTCATCCTGGAGAGTGAATTTTTCAACTCATTCTCCCATCTTTTAATAGGGTTGATCATCTTTTCTTCAGAATAGCTGCTTGAGTTTCTTGTGTATTCTGGTTATCAGCCACTAAAAATGAATACAAGACAAGGATGCCCACTTTCTCCACTCCTTTTCAACATAGTACTGGAAGTCCTTGCCAACACAATCAGAAAAGAGGAAAAATTAAAAGGCATTCAAATAGGAAAAGAAGAGGTGAAACTCTCTCTATTTGCAGATGACATGATTGTATACATAAAAGACCCAATGGTTTCCATGAAAATATTCCTGAAGTAATACATAAATACAGTAAAGTTGTGGGATACAAAATCAACATACAGAAATCTATAGCATTTCTATACATGAACAACAGGCAGGCTGAGATAGAACTGAAAAAGTAATTCCATTTACCATAGCCACGAAAAGTATAAGATCCTTAGGAATAAATCTAACCAAAGATGTTAAAGACCACAAGGAATACTACGAGAAGCTAAAAAAAAATTGAAAATGACACAAAAAAGTGGAAGGATATCCCATGTTCTTGTATTGGAAGAATTAATATAATCAAAATGGCAATTCTACCCAAATTAATCTACGTATTTAATGCAATCCCAATCAAAGTACCAGATACATTCTTCACAGATCTAGAAAAGAAAATCATAAAATTGGTCTCGAATCATAAAAGACCTTATATTGCAAAATAAACCCTGCACAAGAAGAGTGGAACAAGTGGCATGGCACTCTCTGACCCAAAAATATACTACAAAGCTGTGGTAATCAAAGCATTATGGTATTGGCACAGACAGGTGAACCAATGAAAAAGAATAGAGTCCCTAGAAATAAATTCCCAAATATAGTCAACTAATTTTTAAAAATTATTTGATTTTATTCATTCATTCATTCATTTTAATTTGACCAGAGAGAGACAGAGAGAGAGAGATAAAGAGAGATAGGGGAAGTGAGAAATTAAGCCACCAGGTCTAGGACTCTAACTATGGTCAACCATGTGGGAGTGTCCAGCACCTTAACCACCCCGCCACCTGCTGGTCCCTACAGTCAACTGATTTTTGACAAGGGGCACCAGTCAATGCAGTGGGAAAAGGTAAACCTCTAATGATCTTTTAACCAACTTTTGTCCAATAATCTGACTAAATTATTTATGATATTTCACTCTCCACATGTCCTCTATTCCCATTTTACCTAACTTTATTTTTTTAAAGATTTATTTTTTATTTAATTTTATTTATTCATTCATTTATTTTAATTTGACCAGAGAGAGAGAGAGAGAGACAAAGAGAGAGAGAGAGAGAGAGAGAGAGAGAGAGAAAAGTGAGAAAGCAAGCTACCAGATCCAGGACTTGAACCGTGGTCAACCATTGGGAGTGTCCAGCACCTTAACCACCATGCCACCTGCTTGTCCCCTTACCTAACTTTAGTGCAATGGTAATTTGTTTTCCATAAACCATCTACTCCATTGCCCTTCTCTGTTTTTGTCATAATCTTCTGGTAAAATTCCAATTCTGGTTATCACTACTCTATGCTGATCACACCTGGAAGAATACTCTTATTCATGGTTTACTTTAAAAGTAGTTGGTTCTTTAATATATATATATATATATATATATATATTCACTATTATGGCAAGTGTGCTCACCAGAGAGACAGAGAGAGACAGAAAGACAGAAAACAAGAAATCACTCCCAAGGGGCAATGGGCAGGCTGCAATCCCTTCTTCTCCATTCTCCTTTTGAAGTTTTGGGTGATCATGAACATGCACCCAGCATGAGTTTCAAGTCACATGCATGTACACATGCCTGTTGTGAGTTTCAAACTGCTGAGCCTGGGACTCAAATCATACTCGACCACATGGGAGTCCAGCACCTTAACCACTATGCCGCCTCCTGGGCCCCGTAAATGCAGTAAGGTCTTAATTCTCTCCAGCAAGCTTACTTTGTTACCTACTCTCATTTTCATATCCACCTTGTAGGACAACAGTTTTATTCTTTTTCCTTCTCAAATTTCTAATGTCTTGTCTCATATTATTATTAATGATTTGATCAAACTGTCGTGCTCTGCTGAACATAACTTTTTTTTTTTTTGCTTGTTTATTTGGTTCCTGGCTTCAGAGAGCTTTCACTTCAAATAATCAGCACCTAGGGCTTTTTTTCAGAGAACGGTCGGTCTCTGGTTAACAGGGCTGATTTTGTAACAAAAGCTGTATCACCATTGGGAAACAATTAAACAACAGTAATTGAATGTTGAGTGAAAGTTCAGCTCACTGATCTTTGGTCAGAGTGACTCTTACAGGCATAATATACACCCCAGAGTTCTCCTACATGATCAGGCTGAAGATCTATAGAATTGTACCTGAAATTGCCGATTCCTTGACTTCTCCTTCCCTGCCGTCCTCCCACTTGTCTGCTAATGACCTCTCCTGGGATTACTTCCCTAATAAATTGCTTGAACTAAAATCCTTACCTCAGGTTTTCTTCTGGGGGAAAAAAAACCCAAACAATGACTTTCCTCATTGACTGAGAAAACCAGAGAAATCAGAAGAGAAGTCCTACAGGCTATCACCTCATCTACTCATCTATATGCCCATATTCTTAAGATTTCTGCTGTTAAATGAAAGGGCAATAACCTACTCCATGCATGCACTAATTTTCATCTCCCACCACTTAGTAATATTGCTCTGGCAAATATCTGTCTCTTGCCTCATCAGTTTTTCCCTCTCTAATGTATCATTTCCACAGGTTTCTATAGTGTGTTGAATGATGACACTCAGAAATAGATGCCCACATTCTAACACCCAGGCCCTTTGAATATAATTTTATTAAGTAAAAGAGTCTGTGCAAATGTAAATTTAGAATCTTCAGATGATATTATCCTGGATTATCCAGATAGGACCTAAATTCAATGACTACTTTCCTTCAAAGAGGTAGAAAAGGGCTGGAGAGAGTGTGGTGGTTAAGGTGCGGAATCCCAGATGGCCTATTCCAAGGTTCGAGAACCAGACCAGAAGCTTGAAAATCAAGCTTGGCACACGTGGATGGGTCCCTAAAATCTTAAGGATAATGAAGGAGGAGGGATTGCGATATAGCTATTCCCATGGGGATAGGTTTCACTCTCTCTCTCTCTTTTTCTCTCTCCAGTAGCACTCATGCCCTATAGCAAACTGAAGAGAGAGAAAAGAGAAAAAGAGAGGAGAGGAGAGGAAAAGAGAGGAGAGGAGAGGAGAGGAGAGGAGAGGAGAGGAGAGGAGAGGAGAGGAGAGGAGAGGAGAGGAAAGAGAAGAGGAGAGGAGAGGAGAGGAAAGAGAAGAGAAGTTGCAGGTGCAAGATTAGGAGGAAGCAATGTGATCCCAGAGGTGGAGACTGAAGAGACATAATCAAGGAACATAAGAAATCCCTGAAGCCATCAGAGTTGAAAGAGGAAAGGAACCAACCTTCCCAGAGACTCCTTTTCTTTTTCTTTTTCTCTTTCTTTTTCTTTTTAATTTTATATGTTTAATCACTATATATCACTTATTTTGTAAATTGAATTTATCCAACATAAATATACTTCACACCAGTCTGGTTGAGGATACAAAATACATTCTCAACAACTAAATAATCTATGTCTGTGTCCCATAAATGTCTTGCCTCTCTATTTTTCCCCTTAATTTTTTTCCTTACAGTCACCCCCTTCTCTCACCCTCTTTCCTCATTGTCTCCAGTATCCATAACCATTTTCAATGCTTCTATGTCCTCTAATCTTGCAGTTTCCACCATAAACTGTAGATAGCTGGTATATGTTAGGTGTAGAAATACAATGTTTTTCATTCATAGCCTGATTTGCTTTGCTCAGCAATGAATCTTCTATATTCATCACTTTCTATCAAATGCCAGGGTCTTGTTTTTATAACTGAGTAGTAATCCATAGACTATATGTGGCACACTTTTTCAATCCACTCATCAGTTCATGGACATTTGGTTTGGTTCCATGTCTTAGCAAATGTGAATAATGCTACAATAAACATGGATGTGTAAGCACTTTTCTGACTATGCATTTTCCTATTCTTTGGGTAGATACCCAACAGTGGAGTGTTGGATCATATGGTAGTTGCCAGCACTTAATCTTTTTTTATTTTTTTTTTAATCTTTGCTATTTTGACTGGGGTTAAATGGTATCTCAATGTGTTTTTGATCTCTATCTCTCTTAAAATGAGGGATGTTGATCATGGACAAGTGGGATTACATCATATTAAGAATTATCTGCACAGCAAAAGAGACGTTAATTAGTGTGAATCGACAACCCTCAGAATGGAAGAATATTTTTGTAAGCTATGCCTCAGATAAGGGTCTGATAACCGGAATATGCAGGAACTCAATTAAAAGATGGGAAAATGAGTTGAATAAACAACTGTCTAAGGAAGACTTACAAACTCTCCAGAGCCTCTTAAGGAAGCACACTGACACTGACACTGACACTGATTTTAGACTTCTAGTCTCCAGAACAATGAGAGAATAGATTTTTGTTGTTTTGGGCCTCCCAGTTTGTGGTAATCTACTGCAGCAGTGACAGAAAACTAATAAGTATACAAACACAGTATCTTCCATCTTAAGAAAAATACAAAACCAACAAATTTTGTCTTGACCTATTTCTCCTCAGCATCAATCCTATTTTCTCTCCTTTTACCATGAATGTCCTTGAAAGAATTGTCTCTCTCTGCTGCTTCCAATTTCTCTCTTTCCTTTCTCCCAAGAAAGCATTACAATAAGGTTTTTCTTTTTTTCACATCACTGCCCTTACTGAAGTTACTAAGGACCTAAACTAATAGATTCTAAATCCAATTTTCATTTCTCAGTCCTTATCTTACTTGACCTATGAGCAGCCATTGATATAGGTGATCACTCTCTCCTCCCTTAAATAATTTCTCCACTTAGTGTCCAGGGCACCTCACTCACCTGTTTTCCATTAACCTTACACTTGCTATTTACAGACCATCTTTCCAACTTCTATAGTTTGGATTTCTCTAAGATTTACTTTTTAAAGCATCTAAGTATACGTCTTAAATATGTATACTTACTCCTTGAGTGATGTCAGTCAACCTGACTTGTAATTCTTTCTTCATTGTGCATTTCAAATTCAATATTGACAAATTTACTTATGTACCATTAAAAAATTCTCATAAAGTAGAGGTGTTAACATATACTGCACTGATGCTTTTTCCTCAAAAAGAGTCTGTGTCCTGATAAACTCCAAATTTATATTTCTTTTCAAAACCCCTTCTCTTAATTTTAAACCCTTATATTTGATTGTCTACTTATTATTTGCAACTGGATGTGTAATAATTACTTCAAATGTAACATTCTCAAAATTGAGCTCTTAATATTTCTTTCTCATTTCTTCTTTTCCATGATATTCCACATATCTCAACCATTAGCAGCATTATTTTTACAGTCATATAGACAAAAATAGTTTAATTTGAACCACCTATACTTTTTAATTTTAGAATTCATATAGACTTGCACAAAAATTGCAAAGACTGAGGGTCAGCAGGTGGCATGGTGATTAAGTTGCTGGATTCCCACATGGCTGATCATGCTTTGAGTCCTGGTCCTGGTGGCTTGAACATCATGCCTGGAGCAAGTGTGTACATGCCCAAAACCTCAAACGGAGAAAGGAGGAGAAGGGATTGTGGCATGGTCATTTGCCCCCCACCTCCATCCCCCAGGTGTGATTTCCCTCTTTCTCTCTTTGGCAAGTATGCTTGCCCTATAGTAAAAGTCTCAAAAAAATAAAAATTCTTTTTCCAAAGACTGTACAGAGAGCTACCATATAACTCCACTCTCAGTTTCCACTATTATTAACATTTACATTAGTATGATACATTTTTGACAATTAATGAATTAGTATTGATACTTTCTTTATATTAACCAAAATACTCACTTTATTCAGATTGAGTTAGTTTTAACCCAAACTCTTTTTTTCAGTTCCAAGATCCCATCAAGGATACCACATTGTATTGCATCTTCATGTTTATTTGGATTCCCTTTGAATGTGACAATTTCTCAGATTTCACTTTTAATTTTAATTTCTTTAACTGTTTTGTGGAATATTGGTCAGATATTTTGTGTAATGCTCATAATTGGGATTTATTTTTTGTTCCCTCATAATAAGGCTGGGGTTATGAGTTTTAGGGAGGAAGACAACACAGACAGAGTGTCATTTTCACCATATCAGATCACGACTATATAACGTCCATGTGACGACACTGTTTACATTATACTTAATCACCTAGCTGATAGAGTGTCTGGAAGGTTTTTCCACTGTAAAATAACTCTTGCTTTCCCCTTTTCTATACTGCACTCTTTGGAAGCAACTTACTATTTTCAGCCCACACTTAAAGAGTGAGCAGTGGTGCTCCTTTTTCTTAAACGTATACTGTCTAAATAAATTATTCGGATTTTTTTCTGCTTGAAAGATTGGTTCATCTCCTTCATCTATTTATTTATTCTATCAGTTATTTATCTGCATGGATTCATAGACGTTTGTGTCTAAACTTGTATTATAATGTAGTAATAATTGCATTAGTTGGAGGCTCAAGTTGGTCTATCATTGGCCACTGGTAATGTTTTCATTTGGCTCCTGTGTCACTTTTACACATTTTCAAAACATAGGTTGTTGTTCCTTTTTATGTGTTTTAAAGTTTATCTATTTATGTATTCCATGAGAGGAAGAATCAACACCACTAAACAATCCCATGCTGTGACCTCTAATACTTTTAGCCTCCTTTGGTCAGGTTAGAAGCATGTGCATGCATGCCCAGCGTGCTCATGGAGGTGCCGGAAACTCAGGACCTTCCTCATGTGGGTCTACTTTTGTCATCACTGTACAATCTCCTGGCCCCTCTTTAATTTTTTTGTAAAGGCTACTTCTTTCTGGTATTGCAAGATGATCTAGGCTCATGTTGTGTATTTCCTGTCCCAATCTAACTTTCAGTCATTTCTCTCCAGGGCCCTGGTTCCTTTTATTGGAGAATAGTATTAGAAACCAAGATTTGGGTTTTAGGTACACTCCTTGCTATGCAAGTGTTGCTTCTAAGACACTTCAACACTTCAGCTAATAGAGCAAGGAAAAAAAAAATTATATATATTATCTCCAACTCAACTCCATTATTATTACGTGTGTTATTCTTGACTCTTCTCCTTGTTTATAAGCTATCATGACAATAGTCAGAAACTTGGTACTACCTTCTGCTATTTATTTGCTTGAGTGTGTAATTCCAGCATATGTGTATAATATATTCAGAATTGTTAACTTGTACTTTTGTGAAAAACAATATATTATCCCCTCTGGGGGGTGATTTCTCGCTTTCTGTCTCTCTGTCTCTCTCTGTCTGTCTGGTGAGCACACTCGCCCTATAGCAAAAACCTCTCAAAAAAAAAAAAAAAAACAATATATTAACTATTGTGCAATGCTTATTATGGACAATAACTTTAACCTTTGATCTTACAGACTTCATACTTCCACAAAGTTCCTTAGATCAGTCACTGAGAAGGGTCACTCATCACTTTAAGTTGTTTCATAAAGTTTTAATGAATTTAAATCCTTTTGTCACATTCAGGGTTCTACCCTGATTTCTGACCATGTAAATTAATTTGTTTGAATTTACATACAATAAATTTTACTCTTTATGCTACAAATTTTATAGATTTTCATAAATGCAGTGTCATGTATCTCCTATTATTATATTATTTGGACTGTTTCATTATTTTTAAAAATACTGTAGAGAAAGACCTACACAAATATGCTCTACAGAACCTTGATTTAAAAATCAAAAAGCAATTCAACAGAAAAATACATTTGCAATAAGAATACTAAAACGATTAAGCATGATCAGCCATGTGGGAATCCAGCAACTTAATCACCATATACCAAAAATCAAACATAGAAACACTCACTATATTTTCTATGCTAAACCTTTTCAACCCTGTTCTTATTCCTGAATTCCTGGATACAATTGATAGATTTATCATCTCTATAGTTTAGTCTTTTCCAGAAAGTTATGTAAATGAAATAATAAATTATGTAATCTTGCAAAATAATTTATTTCACATAGCACTATGTATTCCAGATTAAGTCATGTTTTGTATAACTTGATAGCTGTTTTTTTTTTTTTTTTTTTTTTTTTTTTTTTTGCAGAAGCTGTTTCTTTTTTGTTTTGGTTTGCTGATTTTCCTTGTTTTCCTTTAAAAAATATACCACAGTACCACAGTTTATTCATCTTTTGTGGGATATCTTGGATATTAACAGTTTTTATCATTTATGAGTAAGAATACTATACAACTTTGTATGAAGTTTATTGTGTTCAAATGCATTTTGAAATTATTTGCCTAACTATCTAAAAATGTGATTGTTAGATGGCAGGGTAAGATTATATTGTTTGTAAAATTCTGGGAAGCTCTCTTCCTAAGTAGCTGTATCATCTTACATTTCTACCAGCAATAGAAGAAAATATGTTGTCCTACATTCTTGTCAATAATTGAAATTTCCAGTCTTCTCGTATTAATCATTGTTATTGTTTCTTAATAATATCTCGTTGTTTTAACTTTAAATCTGTAAAGACAAATAATGTTGAACATATTTCATAGACACATTTTGACTTGTGTATTTTCTTCATTGTAGTATATGTCCAAATCTCTTAAATCTTTTGTAATCTAGTTGTTTATTATGGCAGAGTTTTATATGTATATGTTGTAATAGCTTCACTTATCATAAAAAGCATTTTATAAATGTTTTATCACAGTCAGTGGTTTGTCATTCTTTTCTCTTAACAGTGAGACACTAAAGATTTTCCAGAGCAGAAGTAATTAATTTTAATGAAATACAACTTATCAACTTTTTCTTTCATAGATTGTTCTTTGTTATTATACTAAAATATTATCACCAACTCAAGAAGCTATAGATTTCATTGTACTTTTTTCTAGAAATGTAATAGGTTTACATTTTATAAGTAAGTCTATAATCCAATTTGAGTTAAATATTGTGGAAAATATAAGGATTGTTTCTAAATTTAATTTTTGGTATATTGATGCCCAATTGGCTCAACACTCTTATTACAAATTTATTTTTCTGTTGAATTGATTTTGTGTTTTAAATCAAGTTTCTGTAGATCATATTTGTGTAGCTCTGTCTCTAGGTTCTTTACTCTGTTCCATTGCTTACTTAGTAAGTATCCGCTATGCTTCTAACTTCTGTGAGAAATTGTGCAGTTAGGACTATTTCTTGCTTAAATGGTTGGTAGAATTCACCAGTAAAGCCATCTGGGGCTGGTGCATTATTCTGTAGAAGACTGTTAATTATTGGCTCAATTTTATTTATTTATTTATTTAATTAATTAATTAATTTATTTATTTATTTATTTAAGTTTGACCAGAGAAGGACAGAGTGAGCAAGAGAGAGAGAGAGAGAGACAAGAAGAGAGTGAAAGTGAGAAAGAAACTGCCAGGTCTGCGACTTGAACCATCATCGGCCATGTGGGAGTCCAGTGCCTTTAACCACCACACCACGTCTTGGCCCCAGTTCAATTTCTTAAATAGATACAGAGATATTCAGGTTATCCATTTTCAATGCTGTGAGTTTAGGTAGTATACATATTTTAGAAAATTGGTTCATTCAACTAAAATGTTAATTTGTGGGCATAGAGATGTTCATAGTATTCTATATTATTTTTTCAGTGTACACTATGGGATCACCATCAACGATTATTCCTTTAATTATGATGTTGCTGATTATATATTCTTTTAATTTATTTATGTATTTATTTTGACTAGCCTGACTAAAGTTTTGTCAGTTTCATTGATCTTCTAAAAGGAAGAGATATAATTTCTTTAATTTTCTTTCTTTTAGATTTTAGTCTATTTGGTGTTCTCAAAGGTTACTAAATAAGTAGTTAGGCTTTTGTCAGTAGTTGTCAAGACTTGTCGGTCATTCTTCAAATATTTCTTTTCCATTCTCTTATACATCTATTTTCTAGTTATACAACTTTTATTCCTACAGTTCTTAGACCTGCTATTATTTTCTGATTGTTTTGTATTTCAGGTTAATATTTGCTGTAACTATAGGTATCAGAAAATCGACGTTCCTCTATAACCTTTGTTTTCTACCAGCCTTCTTAACTTTGGATTTCCTTAAGAATTCTTCAGACAGATTTTAGGTTTTGCAGCTTTCTCAGCTACATTTTATTTCCTGGAGCCTGGTTAGTGTAGTGTTGAAAGGTGAGATGGAGAGGACATAATATAATCTTCCAATTAAATGTCAGACTTTTGGTGGACCTGTGTCGTGGAACTGTCACTTTCACATATGTTTCTGAAGAGATATAGCTTCTTTTTCTTAGCATCCCAGAGTCCTCTACTCCCTTCCCTGACTTTAGTGTTCTGTTTCTTTGAAACCTTAACCTCTCTTGACTTTTTCACCCTTAATTGTGACACATAGATATAAGAGGCTTCCATTTGAAATTAAATATGACAACTTTTCTCTGAAGAGTAGGTGTATGTTAAGAGTGGGATCAGGGTATGTTTCACAATGATTACTCTTTTTATTTTTTAGAATTATTTTATTTAACTTTATTTATTTGCTTATTTATTTTAATTTGACCAAAGAGGAACAGAGCGAGAGAGAGAGAAAAAGAGAAAGTGAGAAAGAAAGCCACCAGGTCTGGGACTTGAACTGAGGTCGGCCATGTGGGAGTCTAGCACCCTTCGCCATCATACCACCTGCTGGCCTCCACAATGATTACTCTTATCACTCTCCTGGCAGAGTCAAGTATATGAGATCCAGGGTGGGATTCCTAGAGGCAGTGGTCACAAGAGCATACCACTCCCAAGACTACAGCCTCAGGAGTTTGCCTTATACTAGTTACACACAGATTCCCACATCGGCCCAAATTGCCACTTAAGCTTACCTTCCAGTTTACGGCTCCAGCAACTTCAACTCCAGCTAGGCATATCTTGACTGTGACTCTACGGATTTACCTGTCTCTTTGGATTTCAAGGTGTTGATTTGCTCTGTGACCTTAAAGAAAAATAGGTCGAAGAAAGAATATCCATTTTCTGTTTCATTTTGAAAGTGAAAACCTCCAAACTTTTTACATGCTGTAGCTGAAACTGGAATTCTCTTTGAGTTTCACGCAGTGTCAAGGCTGAATATGTATTGCTGATATTTTTATAGTTCCTAAAGATACATCTTCAGAGGTGATGGTTACAAGAGACATTAAACTTTAGCATTATGCTTTGGGAACACTTAAATGTTCAGAAATCTTTGATGCTATTTAAAGCAGAGTTTAAGTTTTGCAAAAAGAATTCTTCTGAGAGAAGTCACTTCATTAATACTTTTTAAAAAAAATCTTAATTTATGATATATTTACACAAAGAGCAGAGAGATAGAAAATACTTTAATCATTTGAATAGAATAAATAGAAAATATTTTATCATTTAATGGTGTTAAGTGAGATTTTTTTTAAAACCTTTTTCTCATTTTGTAACCATTTCTTTGTTGAGAAGGTGTTTATGTATTTAGAGAGATAAGAGAAATAACTTTTTGTTTTGACCAAAGGTAGACAAAGATAGGAATCCAGCAGTCTACGGTGACCAATTTAATCAATTTTATGTGTGATCATTGGTGAGACAGATGTTTCAGCTTTGTCCTCTGTCAATTGTAGATGATATTTCCACCCCACAGACTTCTTGTAACTAGATTAGAAAATGTCTCTAAAGCTTGGAAATCACTTCATATAGTTAATACACAATGATAGTTGTTTTTCTTTCTCTTATTTTCTTTTCAGAGAGACTTTTGTTATAGGGCATCAGAGAGACAGGAAGAGACAGAGAGACAGAAATAAGCAAATAGTGTGTATATGTGCAAAATATTAGCCTGCAAAAACTCCAGGTTAATATTTATTTATTTATTTTAGAGATTTTTGCTATAGAGCATGTGTGCTCACAAGAGAGACAGAAAATGAGATATTATATCCCCAGGGTGATGGTCATGCTACAATTCCTTCTCCTCCACTCTCCTCTTGGGAATTTTGGGCACACATGCTGGGTCCTAGACTCGAACCACAGTCAGCCATGTGGGAGTCCAGCAACATAAACATTATGCCATCTGCTGATCCGTAGTTGCTTTTCTTTTTAAAAAATATTCATTTGGCCAACTTGTATCAACCTGTTAAACATTTTTCTGAAACAAATTGAGTCCTTATATTCTTTTTTATCTCTCTCGTTTTTTTTCTTTTGCTATAGGGCACATGCATTTGTCAGAAACACAGAGAGAGACAGAGAGACAGAAAGCAAGAAATCACCCCCCCAGGGGGGATGGCCACGCTGCAATCCCTTCTCCTCCATTCTCCTCTCTGGATCTTGGGCATGCATGCACATGTGCCTGGCATGAGTTTAAGCCACCGGGTCCAGGACTCGAACCGCTGCCAACCACATGGGAGTTCAGCGACATAGCCATTACACCAACTGCTTGTTCCAAGTCCTTATATTCTTATATTGACCTCTGATTTATGCTTGTGAAGAAGACGTTGCCTTCCAGTAGGGAAATAATTTTATGTTGAGTTATTTATAAAACCTGAGGACTTTGCGACTCAGTACATACTATCTTATTTCTACTCAGATATCCTACCTTTACAGATATGGATTCAAGGGCCAAGAATTATTAATTGTGTTGCCTAAGACCATCCTTGTAGAAAATGTGAAATCCAATACAGTTCAATCAGTAGCCACAATCTCATAGCCAATCTTTAAATACATTAGTATATGTTTTAATATACTAATGTACACATTAGTATTGTCAATTTTCAAGAGACGGATTAAGACTGATCTGCCAAAAACATGAAACAAAAGTGTATTCTCTGAAGCTGTATATCAGGTAGATGCAAAATCAAAAGTGAATCTGAACAGAATACGTTTCACATAATGAAATTATCAAGTGAAAACAAAAAGAAGCTGATTGGATTTTCTTGTCAATCACATTTTTACAAGCATCCAAACAGAATTATTTTCTATGGTATATAGGAGACCAATGTATATAAAAAACTTGAGACTCCATATAATATAATCTCTAAAAATGTCCAATCTTCACTCTGTTAGCAGTCAGCGACTATGAGGGGTCACCATAAGGATGCTGATTTGGTAAAGTTTAGACTAAAGTTGGAAATAGTCAAAATAATAGCATAAAATTTATTTTAAAACATATATATTATTTACAAACATATATATATGTATGTGTGTATATATATATATATACATACATATATATATATGTATATATGTTGGTACCAGCAGATGGCATAATGACTATGTCTCTGGATTCCCACTTGACTTACTGTAGTTAGAGTCCTGGACCTGGCAGCATAAATACGCTAGGTGCATGTGCGTGAATGTCCAAAATTCCAAGAGGAAAACGGATTGTGGTGTGATCATCTCCCCTACGGGGTGATTACATTTTCCTCTCTCCAGAAAGTGCATGCACCCTATAGCAAAAAATCTCTCTTAAAAAAAAAATTATATATATATATATATATATATATATATATATATATACACACACACACATGTATGTGTATATATATATATATTTTTTTTTCATATATATACTTATCGAGATATTTTAGAGAAGTAGAATTGATAGTGCTAAATGATGAAGTAATATTATCAGAGATGGTATCTGGATGAAAAATGAGAAAATCTGTTTCTTAAATTAGTAGTTTATTGAAACATGTATGTAAAAGAAAATCTACTATCTCTGTGTGTGTATGTTTGTGTGTGTGTGTGTGAGACAGAGAGAGAGATAACTGTGAAATTAAAATTCTTATTTATTTATTTTGTTTTTTTTCCATAGAGTTAGTGTGTACACTAGAGAGAGAGAGACAGAGCAAGAAAGAGGAAAAGGGAGAAATTACTCCCCAAAGTGATGGCCATGCCGCAATCCCTTTTCCTCCATTCTCCTCTTGGGATTTTGGGCATGAATGTACATGTGCCTGGCATGATTTTTAAGTTGCCGGGTCTGGAACTTGAAACATCTTCGGCTATGTGGTAGTCTAATGCCTTAATCCTCATGCCACCTGCTGGTCCAAAAATTATAATATTTGTCTTTATGATTACTTTTTGTTAGATGCATTATGTTTATCTAAAAACATCTTGTGGCATTTAACTGTAATTGATGCTTGATCTATAATCTCAATACTTGTTTTACAGTCTGAGAATAAAACATACAACCGTCTAGAAGTGATAGAAAACCTAACACTTAGTTATTAAACACAGTTTGCCTTACTTGATGACATACACCATTTTCAACTATTTATTGACTATGCACTGGGAATATAAGAAACTCAACACAAAATGAAAATTGTGTTAACAATTTACCACATGACTATAAAGATCACAATATAAGTATATCATCAAGTCAAATTCTTCAAATTTCAGGATTTCTCATTTACCATAGATAATACAAGGCCAGGATAGAATTTATAGGTTGATCAGAATCCACCAATGAAATCTTTTCTAATAACAATAGATCTAAAAAAGGATCCATTTTTATTTATTTTTTTAGGGAGAATTTTGCTATAGGATATGTACACTTGCCGGAGAGACAGAGAAAGACAGAAAAACAGAAAGGGAGAAATCCCCCCCCCCAAGGGGGATGACCATGCTGTAATCCCTTCTCCTCCATTTTCCTCTTGAGACTTTGGACACACATGCACACATGCACGGTGTGAGTTTTAAGTTGCCAGGTCTGAGACTCGAACCATGGTCGACTACATGGTTCAGTAATGTAACCATTTCACCAACTTCTGCTCCCATAAATAAGCATTCTTTAACCCTAGTTCACCATTAGAGTTTACATTCTGCAACTTGGAAAGAAGCAAATATACATATTCTCTTACCTAGTGGCAATATATTGGGTTATAGGAAATGTCATAACATACTTTTTTCTATGCAAAAATGCATCATTTATTTTTCAACAACCCAACAGCTTTTGGGCAATTATTTAATCTCTTCAAGGCTTATAATTTTTGTGAAAGTTGAATGAGATGACACTATAAGGCCTTTATAGAATATAATAAGATTTAAATTTTTCACTTAAGACTTACAGAGGCAGTATAAAAAAATAATTCCTAGTGTTTGTTTTTATTTATTAGATTTCAGAAATTTTCCTACAGAAACCTAAATTGTGTAATAGAACTGAGATTAATGTCAAAAGTACTAAGATTAATGTCATAAGTACTGAAACTAGACAGACTTCCAAGTGCTTAAATGCAGGTTATGTTCCTTATAATTTGTGTTAAATAAAAGATGGTCTAAATCAATGAGCATCTGTTTCTTTACTTGCAAAATGAGAATTTAAAAAACTACCTTATATGTCTGTCTGAGGACTATGTATTTCTTAAAAATCTAAAAGTCATCAGTACTTATTAAATTTTGACCATAATGATTCAATTAAGATGAAGCTACTTTTGGGACTAGCAGTTAGCGTAATGGCTATGTCACTAAACTCCCATGTAGTCGACCCTGGTTCGAGTACCAGATGGCTTAAACTCATGCTGTGTGCGTGTGTGTGTGTGCCCAAGATCCTGAGAGGAGAATGGAGGAGAAGGGATTACGTTGTGACCATCTCCCACGGGGGTGATTACTTGCTTTTTATCTCTCTGTCTCTCTCTGTCTTCCAGGCGATCGCATGCACTCTATAGCAAAAAACTCTTCACAAAAAAAAAAAAAAAAAAAAAGATGAAGCTACTTTCTTCAATTTCATGTATTCTTACTATTTCTGACACATAATGAGGTCAAATGTGTTTTTATTGTCAACTCCAGAAGCCTACAGAGGCAAGCGATATATATAGGTAAATCTGAAGTGCAAAATAATATAAAAAGACTCGAAGAACGTGTAAACTGAAATGTATGCCCACTGAGAATATTTTCAGATTGTAAAAAATCTCAAATGCTCGTTTGACCAAATACATTAAATCTATAGGAATAATCTCACCCTTTGGTCCCATTATAAGCAGCTTAGCACATTGCGTAAGGGAGTCAGAGTAGAAAACAAAAATTTTTATTCTCTACTGCACTTTTTTTGGGGGAAATGCCTCCCTCCATGTGTTAATATTAAGATCATATAGTCTTCAAAGATGCATAGCCCTGAAAGATAATTTCAGAACTCACATAACTAGTGATTGTAAATCCATATAATAACTTTGGGAAGAACTGTGGTTGACAAACAACTTATACCATTTTGCAGTGGGAATTAAAAACAAAACAAGCATGTAAGAAAACTATTTTTGATCTTCTGACTTCAAAGAATTATGTATACACTCCTGTAAGGTCAATTTTAATTTAAAACAATAGGGAAAATATGGAAGGCAGGAGAAAGATATGTTTGCTATAACCTTGTGAGACTATGTTAAGTTTCATATTTTACTCAAATATCGAAGTAGATATTCATTACAGAACAATTTTTGATACATCCCTTATTATAGAAAAAGGAATTTACTCTTAGTGTTTTCTCAAAGTGGTCCCTTTTTCTTTCTTTTTTTTTTTTTCTTTTTTAAGGTTTTTGCCATAGGGTGCATGTGTTTGCTGGGGAGAAAGAGACAGAGGGAAAGTGAAAAATCACCCCCTAGGAAGATGGCCATGTCGCAATCCCATCTCTTCTATTCTCCTCTTGGAATTTTAGGCACACACAAACATACAAACCTGCACACGCCCAGTGTGAGTTTCAAACTGCCAAATCTGGGACTTACACCATTATTGGCCACGTGGAAGTACAGGATTTTAACCACCACGGCACCTGCTGGCTCCCAAACTGGTCCATTTTTTCATCTGATCAACTCCTCAGCAAAGACTGCCTCCAATAATAAGAAATTTTCCTCGTAGAAAATGTCTAGTCCTCAAAGTATCTAAATGTACAACTGGAATGCTGAGAACTGTTGGAGGAAATGTCACAACTGGCAACCCAGGCACTCACTATTGTGTAGCAACTCTTCTATCCTAATATGGCCAGTTTCTCACCTTCATCTACAGCAACCTTCTTTATACTCATGAAATCTCCAAATTCATCTCTCTACTCTCGGCTTAAGATGACACCTACTAGTTCATAAAGATAAAAAGCTCTTTGACAAGACTAATCAACTTTATTCTTCCTAGTTAGAAAAATTAAAAAACACAAAATGACTAAACCAAACTCCCTGCTCCCCATGTGAAACACTCTCCCCAAATCACCCAAGATGCAAGCAAACCAAAACAGCAGGGAAGAAAGAAAAACTATGGCTTCTAAATCAAGTGGTAATTATGAAACTTCTCTTTGGAGTGAAAATGGAAGGATTTGCCTTTTATTAGAATTTACCTTTTCCCTGCCCCAGCTGTGGTAGCATAGGTAGCAGGGTGCCCCTGTGTGATAATGGAGCTACACAGGAGGCTTAAATTTAGATCTTAGGTTGAACAACCTAAGCTGAACAACCCAGATGCATCAATGCATGACTGTATTATGGATTAGCTAGATAGTTTGGGGGAAGATTGGAGGAAAAAAAAAACTTTAAAAGCAATAACAATAAATAAAAGAAAAAATTAAAAGGTCACCATTATCCTGTTTCTTGAGCATAGACAGGAATTTCATTTGACTTCTTTAATAGTCTTGTTTTCCTCTTATTAATATTGGCACCTCATAAATGTTTAACTGAATAGATCTGAATACAAGTATAAGCATTGGAGTATGTAGATGTATTTCTGACAGACTGAATATACCTGAACTTTCAAGGACAAAGGGTTATCTGAGCTATTTTTTAATTATAATTTTTAAATTTAGATTCTTTCCTGAGAAATAAAACACACACCATACTTTTAGGAATAGAATGAACATGGGCACTTCAGTGGCATCGTGGTTAGAAAGGTTGAATCTCACGTGGCCATGAGTGGTTTGAGACCTGGACCTTGTGTTTTATAAAACATACCAGGGGTATGTGCCTCTATGTTCAAAATTCTGAGAGGAGAATGGAAGAGAAAGGATTGTGGCATGGCCATTCCCTGTCTCAGGGGTGCTTTTTCACTTTTTCTCTGTCTCTCTCCAGTGAGTACAAATGTCCAACAGAAAAATTTTTTAAAAAAGTTAATAAATTGCTCAATTGTAGGAAAAAATATTAACGATGAAACATTTCAAATTTACATTTCTCTTTCCAAATCATCTTGAAAAGGAAAAACTCATTTCTCCAAGTTGTTTCTTATTTTATCAATTTTGCTACATTTTATTTACACAGGAGAAACAGTGGCCATTTTCACAATGGGACATTTTCCACTCAATACTTACCCATTCAAGGAAGGACAGGAGCATGAGAGAAGAAGAGTGAAGAAACATAAGAAAAAATGATAAAGTACTAAAAGTGAAGCAAAGGAAATAGGTATAAATAAAAAAAATAGATGGTGTAAGTAGAGATAACCTTTAAGTTGGGAAAAGGAGATTTGTTTTACCTAAAGTTGTTTCAAATACATTATCCACACCTTGTGGAATGGCAGCATGCCATCTTCTTTCATTCCACATTCTACCTGCTCTACGGCGTTTACATGGGCACTGAGAAATTATATTTACCCACCAACCAAATAATCTAGCAGCATAAGTAGAGGTCTTCTTGCTGAATTGCCTTAAGGTATGAATTAAAATATAAGCCTGCAAAATATCAATAAAGCTGACATAAACTTTTTGTTCCCAAAGATAGAAAACAAAAAGAGCAAGGCCTTAGGGTAATATACTATGCCTAAAGGCTAACTGAATCTCCTGCCACATATTATATTGGAGTGTTATTACATTTTGTCTATTAGAGGCATAGTACCCTTGAGATTTTACAGCGTTTTGAACATAAATCCTTCAGCGGCTCGAATTTAGTTGATGCAGAAGTATATACCATGGCTCTAACGTGCATGAGTGGGACAAAATACCAAATCGGTTCTTGAGATGCCTAATGTGAGTGTCAAATTACCAGCTTCCACCAAGCAAAAGGGAATGCTAATTAAAGAGGTAGGACATGTTCCAGTTGTTCTAATCAAAGAGAGCTTAATCCTTCCATAAGCTGGCTGGCTTTGTTGGAGGAAATTCTGAACAACCTTGTTACTTTTGATAACTGTAAGCCACTGACTCATGGCCCCTTGACAGCTAGCTGAGCATGTAATAACATTTCTCTGTATTTGGGGACTGGCTTAGCTGGCTTTATAATAGATTATTGTGGATGTTAAAGTGAAATGTTAGTCTTTCTTTAAAGCTCTGTATTCCCCAGTAATTAAGGTTATAAAAAGGGCACTGAGCACAATACGGTTTCAAGGTCGCCAAACACAGATATAACAGCCTTCAGTTTGTGTAAATAAGGTATTAACCATAGCTTTATTCTGCAATTGTGTCATGAAAAATAGGTTTCTCAAGAGTAGTTTGATAGAAAAGTATTTTGAGGTATATAAAAAAGTGCTCTTTTTACTTTACGTTCCCAAAAATTAATGACTAGAAGGAAAAAGCAAGTGACATTACAAAAAGGCAAGAGAAAAAGATTTAAAAATATAACAAAAAGAAGCTGAATGCTATCAGTTGAGAGAAAAACCAGATAGAAGAGCAGAACTTCCTTCAAAAGCTTTTGAGGTCATTGGGTATAACAAGAACCTTGGAGAAATCATAACCTTTGGCATGAAAATGTCTGCAGAGACCATACAAACAAGGATTTCACTTTGACTTTCAAGGCAGTGACAGTTATTGGCTGTTTGTGTTTCCGATTCATTGTAAATGGAAAAAAGTTAAAGAAAAAGTTCACCCACGAGAGTCATTCAAGTACTTGTTTCAAAGAAAGAAATTGATATAGTTTCATTCAACTTTAGTTTTCAATTCACTCACCATTTGAATCAGATCCTTATGTTAGTTATTACAATAGGGAGAAATGTTCCATCATGTGTTTTATAAGAAATACTCCTTTGTGATGTTTGATTGCCATATAATTTGAGGTGAAAAAAGAGAAGAAAGATTTTTTATTTAAGTATTGTAGAGGTAAAACAACTTCCTATAGAGCACAAGAGTCACACTAACGTGCAGATTTCTATTGCAGAAGGGTCCTAGAATTGGGAAAGCATAATTTATAGTGTCAGTAAGGCAATCATATTTTCATTCTACCAGATAAGATCAGGGCAGGTACTCCCCAAGGAGCGAGCTTCTTTGCTTCAATTTTAAACTGATGAAAGGGAGGATGTGCAATGCTTTATAGTGCAGACAAAAATGTCACACCAGTAATTGCTATGCAGGTGCTTAAATACATGCCAAATAAAACCATAAATTATATTTCTCATGCATTAGGTATTAATTGTGTCAGTAGTTAAAAGAACAATTACCACATAATATGTGCATTTTAAGAGATGGAAATAATCAAGAAAATCATTAAGATAACCCTTTTGTAAAGAATTAAGACCCTTCTTCTTTTCACAATTTTACATTTCTGTCCTATCTATCTTCTAAGCAGAAATCTTCATTTTAGTCAAATTCTTTCTATCAGGATGCCATATATAATACACTGAAGGCTTCAAAAATTTGCTAAATGAAACTATAATTATAAACATAATGAAGACATTTAAAATTACACGATAGAATAAAATGAAGCTTGCCTAATCTTCAGGAAGTGAAAGCTATCCAAAACATCACTAGCCCCCTTCTCTCTTGTCGCTCAAATCTATCCAGTTTACCCTTCATAGTAAGACAAAATACCTCACACCCATTAATCCAGTAAGTAACTTTATTTGGGTTGGTACTTCTGGCCACACTTTCTAGACATAAACTCGATCCCACATTGGCATATGGAGAGCACACTAACCTAGCCTTGACCAATCAGAAGACTTCTCAAATATTATTAAAATTAACTTGATAAAATAAGTGTTATTTTCTTATATGGCCATGAGATAATGAAGATGAGGCTAGCCTGTGGCTTGGTGGTTAGCTTGTCTGGATTCAAATGCGCTGACTACAGGATGAGTCCCAGATCTTGCATCTTGAGAAAAACACCATACACATGGTGTATGCATAGCCAGGATCCAGAAAGGAGGGAAAAATGGAGAATTGCAGTGTTGCCATTTCCCATGGAGACTGTTTCTCTTTCTCTCTCTCTCTTTCTCTCTCTCTCTCTCTCTCGCTTTCTCTCTCTCTCCAGCAAATGCATGTGTTTATCTTGAAAATACAAAAAAGAAGATGTAATCTATGACTTGATGTTGACTGAGGTTCAAGTGTCATTGAGAAATTAACATGTACAGCAACATAAAGAGAAGGACAAAAGGGAAATCTGATTGTGTTCAAGTTTCTGAATCGGATTATTTTGAAGCCATCTCTACTACTGCCATTTTGGCGGTTGAGGTGGATGAACCAATTTCCAACCCCCTTTGATATATGATACTTTAGTTTTCTGTTTCTTCATAAGCAATGTAATTGTATCTGCATCTGTGCTCCCACTGGATTTTTTCATTTGCTAAATGATCATGTATTTGCTATGATGTATAGAACTTGCATTTGAGTATAATTCAACCATTATTTAGGAAGGTAACATTGTCCAGTATATAAACCTCTCTGTGATATATATGTATAATATATATGTGTGTGTTTGTGTATTATATGTATAAGCATACTTGCCTCATGGGGATGTTATGAAGATTAAATTAGTTAAAATATGTAAAAGACTAAGACGCGTGCCAAGCACAGGAATTAATAAAAACAATAATAATAAAATGACACTAGGTTTTATTAAGGCTATAGATATTCTCAGTAAAAATATTACTGTTAGTCACACAACAAAAATCAATATCAAGTTGCTTTTATTTACTCCATTTTATAGTTAAAACTGAAAAAGAAATAGCCTTAGCATTGAATCCAAGGTTTGTTTGAATATTTTTATGTATTTTCCTTTGTATCAGGCTACCACTCGTAATATTAACACGACACTTATCCCATAGTATTATTTTATGTCATATAAAAGTCTATTCCTTTGACTAGATTATAAATTCTGTAAGGATAGTGTTAAACTAAACTATTTTGGCTTTAAACAGCCACTGTACTCCCATGCTTGGATTCCTATGGAAAAATAGAAATCATACATGTTAGGCTGTTTTTTCTTAGCTGGTTGCTAAGTTACAGCCAATCACACTAGCCATACTCCAGCCAATCACAGAAAGTCCACCTTTTAGGCTGTTGGTGTACCCTACCACCCAGCTGTAACCAATCCAATTGCTTCTCCATCTCACTCCCTCATTTTTGTTTTTCACTATCACATTCTACAAATGTATACAGCCCGTGACCACCCAGCTATCGGGAGTTCCTCAGAAACCATTTTTGGAGAATCTGCCTGATTCAAATGGCCAACCTTCTGTTCAAATAAACTCTGTTAAATTTTGGTTTTTCCAATTTATTTAACAGTAGTAACTATGTTAAATTCATTTTGCTAACTTAAGTGTTCGTTATTCTTCTCTCTCCTTCAACTCTTCCCCTTCCTTCACATTTCTCCTCTTTTCCCACATCAAATTCCCATATGAAAATGACATGACATTAACCTGAAAATTTTTTGGAATGGGTGTTTCAGCTACCTAAAGTTTTCCTGCTTCCACAGAATACTGTCATCCAAGGAAAAGCCACATTTGCTTCAGTCCCTGTGGCCTGAGAACTGTGTCCTATGTAGCTCTTGTATATTCTCTTTTCTACAAATTGTTTTATATCTATTGTCACTATTCTGGATTGCATAGGGAGTTTCTGGAATAACTCACCTTTGTATATTTAATCTCACTCTCTTTATTCTTCACTTCTCGTGATGTGTTCTCCCAAATATCGCGTTGCCCTTTAATCTAAATACCTAGCCTCGAACTGGTATGGATCTGAACTATAAATGTGCTAAACTTGATTATTTCTTGCTATTGCCAAAATAAATGCTCCAAGGAGCAACAACATCTGTCCCCAGAACGCAGAGCTAATAATCTCTTAGAAGGCCATGCTATCACCACAGAGCCATGCATTTATCACACATTTAAGGCCAGGGGGGAAGTAGCCCTTCAGACACATAGTGGCTTTACATTACCTAGCCACCTTTGCCCTCAACTCTTCTGTCTGTGGGTACCTTGCCTAGAAAGTTGCCAGTGACAAGTTATACTGAGTAAGATCTGTTGAGACCATGGCTCAGTAATTAATGGTTTATATCACAGAAGATTTTTCTTTACTTTTAGTCATACACAGAAATGTCTTCATCATGAAAGCACCTTTCGTAGTATTTGCAACACTTTTTAGTTAGCATGTGTGTGTGTCACAACATCCATTATCTAGTACTCCAAGTAAGACTAAATTTATTTTAATAATTTTGTAAATTTATTTGTAAAAGTATATCACTTTTACTTAAATCTTTAAGAATATGTCTGTGTAGTTAATAAAATGA